>OW386289.2:144749009-147149009 GCA_936432065.2 Rutpela maculata
AAATTCGTGTTGCCACTTAAAATTTCATTTCCAACCCATAAACAGAAATTTAGTCGTTTTGCTGCATCTCCTCCTTCTAAGGTATGGTTCAAATGAGGTTTGTATGGGAAAATTTTATTCTCTTTCAAAATTTTTTGGATGTAAGTTCTTTTAACCACCTCCAAATGCGGGGTTCGTTTTCTTAACGAAAATTAGGGATTTTCAGCAACAAATACCAACACTAATATTGTGGCAGCGTCATTTTGATCATACATTTTTTCTTTTTTTTACGTCAAACACTGAACTAGTTTTTTAAAATTTTTTGACCAATTTATGAACTGCCATTCTCGAAACATACACATTGAAAAATCTCTCACTGAATTGTTGAAGAACGTAACGGTATGAACTTCCATAGCACTCTATTAAAAAAATCATTTGCACGACAGTTAACATTTTAAAAATAATTTTTTAATGCATGATGTGTAGACGTAACTAGGTAACAGCACACCTAACAACCAAATAGAACATTACATGTATTTTACAGGATGTTCCTAAAATAAGATTCCAAATATCTACAGCTTGTAATGTTTGTCAAAATAAAGTAAAAGTAAAAAAAAAAAACTAAAAAAATTTGACACATTTTAATAAAAATTCACTTATTTCGGACAAGTATTTTACTAAAAATCCACTTATTTCGGAACATTGCAACATTCAAATGAAATTTTGAATTTAGGCAGACCATATAATGTAAAACAGCTTTTTTATTTTACATTTTGTTCCAAAATAAAAAATATAACCAGTTTACTCCTACAAATTTTAGGTTTTTGTAGTCGAGATTTTAAGTTTGAGTGAAAAAAAAATCTGTTGGTCGATCTGTGTGTCTGTAACGTTTTTTGTGCGCACGATTACTCTGGAACCGTTTTAAGTTATTGACTTGAAATTTGGTACGTACGCGTATGTATTTTAGGTGATCTGGAACTAGATTATATTTTCATCTTATTCCGTTGAAGGGATGGGAAGTAAACTGGAGTAAATAGATAAATCAAGCAGGAAAGAGTTCATAAAATTGGTATTTAGTATTTACAAGAGAAGCTATAAGGTCTCAAAAGTTTTTTTGGCATTAGCCACCCCCATTACCACCCCCACCCCATTATTAAAGGAAATTAAACAATTGTGATTTAGTGTGTGTACAAGAATCAAAAACCTCAGAATATTTTTTTACTTCATCCACCCCCAGTACTACAGGGATATCGTTTTATGGGTTTTTGGGGGTAGACGATTTCAAAAATTATATTATTAAAGTTCCATAAACAATTATTTCCACATAAAAAATGTATTCGTTCTGAGAGACATGGATGGAAAATCTGTATATGGAAGTAGTGAATTCCTTCCAGCAGTTTTTAAAAAAATACCAGATTTTGAAAAGTAATGAAATCATTGAAGTATTCTTTGTAGTTCTTTATATTCTGTATGTCTTAAACATTTTTTACAGCGTTATTTTTTCCTTTTTTAAATAGAAAACTGACTGTATCACAGTCAGTCAAAGCATAAATGCACAAAAATAAATTACCCAAATTCCTTTGAGCACTTATTGTCTTCTCTATAGTTAATTCTCGCACAGCATGATGAATCGGTATAAATAAATACATCAAATCTACGACACCATTATTCTAGACACAAAATACAGGGATAAGACAAAAATATCTGTTGTAGCTTCTATTATTATTCTACCATACTCCAGATTTGATAATATAGGATGATCGCAAATATTCTAGTGTCGGCTTCATTATGATTATGATGAGAAAAATGCAATTGCGCTATTATTTTTGTAATTTCAGCGGATACTCTGCAATAATAATAGAAATATACAGGCTATTAAACTAATACAAAAATTATTTATAAACAACACACAACACAGTTACTGTATACGCTACTCATAAGATTTTTTGTTATTACACTACACCTCAGCAGGTAGTCAACAAGCCTAAAGAGAGCGAGGCAATGCGAGATATACATGTACATTGTATATCTACCAAAAGACGAGCCGGATCACAACGCGTGCTGTATAAAAATAATCGTAGGTTTTACAACAATAACGCAATGTAGATAATTCTTTCTCTAAAAACTGCTCCATTATGTTTTGCAGATTTCATGTCATAGAAGTATGCATCTATCGATAATAGTTTTAAAAATGTCTCGGTGCTGAAATTTACCGTGCACTCTTTGGGCTCTTTGTTTAAACAATTTCTGTAGCATTTGTTAAGAACAATTATGAGAAGTATTTAGCAGCACCGGAATCTAGAAAGAATAAGCTTTCCGTTGGTTTGAAAATCATTAAGAAATGTTAAAAATTAAGCCTGTAAATGCGGTGGGAATATAAAATTAATCAATAATTAGTAACACAAAAATTTTCAGAAAAAATTTTTTACGCTTTTTTGCAATCGCGGACAGAATGGCGCCCTCTGGATTCAGATCCGCAAGGTCATTTCGGATAATGTATGTATTTTTTTAAAAACTATATCTTCGAGTGCACACCCTATGATAGATTTAGTGGCTCCTGATTCCTGACTACAACCTAAAAGGGAAAAGATTTTAGGTAATGTACGTATTAATATGCCATCTCTCTTTCATTTGAACTTTCTTATTTTTGCCAAAGTAATTCACAAAAGACTTCTTTAGTCATCAGCTTTCACGTCATTACAATTATGGCAAGACATTTAGATGATATCAGAAATTTTTCTGGTAAGCCACTGAAAAAACGAAGGCGATATTAAATGTTTGGCTGGTGGAGCGGGCGACTGAGTACGAAAGGGTAGAGATAAGGGAAAAGTGACGCTGATGCAATAAAGCCAAGACGCCTTTTAAGGGACTGGCATTCGCCTCCCGTCCCACCAACCGACACGAATTATGTTTTTGCTAAGTGAACACGAACTTATACAAAAAAGAGGCCCTCCGTGGAATATTGTAGATTGGTATTGTTGAGTAGATAACGTCTTTACAAAAATCCCATATTATTATTGAATTTTTTGGAGTGCCTTTAAAAATGCTTTGATGGACATTATCTCAAAACATTATCAATGGGTTCTTTACAGCGCCTTTTTTTATCCAGAAAGAAATATTAAAACAGCAGCTGAGATAAATATTCTCCATATTTAATAAAAGCAGAGTTATGTCCTTAATAAAAGATCGTTACATACATAGTATATTACGCCTTAAAAACTTTTTTCGGAGATATGATGGCTTAAGTAAAATTTATAAAATCCTGAGAGTGCTCATAAATTTATTGAGCATAATATATGCTTTATGAGTACTTTGTTTGACGTTACTTATTTTTTATATTATTTAAATTTTATGACTACATTTCTAATACTTGAAATACTATATGGATATTGCACAACCGATGGGTATATGCTCTTTTCTCGGCCAGGCCACTAAAACTCAGTTTCGCTGATAAAAGTATTTTTACTTGCTTTTACTTCCACATCCAGTGGAAGTATAGTAACGACAAAAAAATTTTTATGGTTCAAATAGGCTTAAAATGTCATGAAACGTCGAGATTTTAAGTTGACAAAAAAAAAATTCTGTCTGTCTGTCGTCTGTCAGTCCGTAACTTTTTTGTGCGTACGATTACTCTGGAACCGTTTAACATATTGACTTGAAATTTGGTACACGTATGTACTTTAACGTGATCTGGAACTAGATTATATTTTTACCTTATTCCGTTGAAGGGTTTGGAGGTAAATTGGGGTAAATGTGGGATAAATAGGTAAATCAAGCAGGTAAGAGTCCATTGTAACATGACTCCTTCGCTGTTCAATAAATTATTAATTTTTATTATTTGTTCGAGATTCAGACTGAACTTTATATTATTTAAAGGAAACAATTACTACACCAGCAGCTCAGAGACTCGGCAGACGAGTCATGGGTCAGAAAACACTTTCCAAATGGACTTACGTGTTTGGTAGATTGTAGTTAATAAATGACAGATGTTTTTATAATTTATCTTAAAGAAATGTTAATTTGACTTATATATTGATAATTTTCCTAGAAAGGTGGGGCGCCAATTTTTCTATATTCAAAATTTACACTAAGAATGGAGTTTGATTACAAGAAAGATAAACTAATCAAATTATAAAGAAAGTAGAAATTGTTGACTATAAAAAAGTGTAAATTAATAATCCAAATTTAGCAAATATCAAGATTAGATTAATACTTGCAAATATTTCTAAAAGATATTCAACTTTTTTTTACAAAAAGATTAATTAATTAATTCAGTAGGTATTCTCTAAATGGTTTGTATAGTTTGTATCAAAATGGTTGAAATAAATGGACAAAGTAATTATAAAATTGATTTTATTATAAACCAATCAAACTGGATGTGTTTTTGTTAGAAAACGACTAAACTAAGGCCTTAAAATTAAACAATTTTATGTACAACAGGGAAAACGAATGAACGATAAGATATTATTTAAAATACTGTCTAACATGAACCGACAATATAGTGTTTTAAAAGTCATAATTCATTATTTAAATGTAAACGTTTCGCATCTCCTATCCGTGGTCTGAATCCTGTGTGTCTTTATAAATGCCCTGATGGACTCCTGGGCGAGTAGAGGGTGTCCCTGTTTACATCCTTGGTCATCAAGAAACTTTTTCACTACGTTGTTTAGGGTAGCTTTAAATATATGCAACTGGCTAATGGATTATGTCCAATGCCATAAAAAAAAAAACGTTTCGTAGAAATTGTGATCACAAACTCTTTACAGATTGTTTCAAATATTTGTTTTCAATTGGACGTTACGCAGATAATCTACACCTAAATAATAATTGAAAGTAAAAATTGTTCGTTGAAAACATATTAAAGATAAAGTTGAAAATTGAAATAATTTCAAAAAACATTTGCAATTTGATTCTTTAAAGAACGCTAAAAGTATTAATGCATAAAAATATGAGATATAAAAAAACATTAGATAAAAATTTTATTTGTGACACTTATCTGGAATTCTCAGTGGATTAAAGTAGTGAATCCAAGATGATGATGGTGAAATCCAACCCACTGTGATGCTGTCGCTGATTTCTAGATGAGCCCAATATTAAGTCAAGGAGTTCCCAGTACCATATTCGACGCTTTCAGAAATTCCATAAGGACAATTTACATCTATCCTACCATATTACCGTCGCGGTCTCCGCAAGAGGTAGTTCTAGTCTAGTATATACATTCCATGCCCAAAATACGTAGAGGAGAAGAAAGACAACCCCATTAGGTGATTAAAATAAAAGTTTCCAACCCAAACTTAAATGTGACGTTAAAAAAACGTATCTAGAATGCGTATCTACGATCTGCATCTAGAAGATCTGCATCTAAAAGATCTGCATCTAAAAGATCTGCATCTAAAAGATCTGCATGTAAAATATCTGCATGTAAAACCTTGGAAAGAAATGAAGCATAAGCATGGCTTGCTGCAAAATGGCCGTTGCCAAATCTAAGTTACAAAAAAAATATTTCTTTATAAACTACTTACGGATTAAACCGGTGAAGAACAATTAGGCCTGCTTCATGTTCATGAAGAGGGACTATCAACCCTTACGATGTTGAAGTAGTTGGTAAAAACCTAATGAAGACACATCACTACTCAAAAAAAAAATAGCAGACAATTGCGAAGTGCTAAGCTTCTTGTAACGGAGAACAACTCATTCTATTCGACCTCTCGTAGTATGTAAATCCTGTCGTATCTTTACCCACTCTCTATTCTTAGAGTTAAGTTAAACGTGACTCTGGTTGCATACCGCTGTGTTTGTTTATGAAGAAATTTTAAGAAACAATATTTGAAATCTCCTCGGTCTTTCATGCTTGAGTTAATTTATGTTTTAATTTATGAAGCAGCAATATGCATGCTACATCATAAAATTGGTATTTAGTATATACAAGAGAAACTAAAGTCTCAAAAAATTTTTTTTCATTAGCCACCCTTATTACCAGCCCTACCCCATTATTTAAGGGGATGAAAAAAAATGCGATTTAGTGTGTGTACAAGAACCGACAACCTCAAAATATTTTTTTTAATTCATCCACCCCCTATCACCACCCCCCACCCCACTACCGATGTGGGATATCGTTTTATGGATTTTTGGGGTAGACGATTTTAAATATTATATTATTAAAGTTCCATAGATAGAAAATCTGGATGTGGGAATAGTGATTCCTTGGGCAGCGGTTTTTTCTGCAAGGAATCGATTTTAATTATAGCTCTTTGAAAAGGAAAGATAGCATTCTAAAATATGGTACAATTTTTTATATTGATTTGAATTTTTGTTAAATTTTAAAATTGCTATTGAAAATTGGCATAGGTCTCCGTCAGTTAGTCTGAACCTACGCATGTTCGTAGGAAAGACTCTACAGATCGCAGTTCTTAACGGATCCTCTTGAATGTTTTTTAATCGCTTAGTCTGTTATCCGAATAGAGCACTATTGAATTTTATAAAGATCCGTCAACTAGTTTAATCATCATAAATAATTATTTCACCCCGTTTTCGAGGCCATTTTTCTAGTTTTAGGTGTCTATTGGATAAATAAAACAATTATTTTTCCGTTTAACTCGTGCTAACTCAAGGACAGGACAATGGATTACTCTCAAATTTTTATCTTGTTTTCACTACACATCTGTTAAAAAAATATGTTAATATGAAGGTCAAATTTTAAAAATTATATAGAATATTTTGTTCTAAAGCTGTCGAAAATTTGCATTCTCAAATGTAATATGCGGAAAACATTTTTATGGTTCGAAAGATATACCAAATATATCGAGAAAAAAAGAAGATAAGGGATGGATGTTAACTTTTTATTTGAAAATTTTTTTTTCTAGCATTAGCAATTTTCGAGAAAATTGCAAATGAGTGATTATTGGCCTGATATTGCAATTAATTGCTATTAAATTTCCACATTCTTTAACATGAAAATAATTATTTATGTAACTTTAATAATATAATATTTGAAATCGTCTACCCCAAAAACCCATAAAACGATATCCCACATCGGTAGTGGGATGGGGGTGGTGGTAGGGGGGGGGTGATAATGGGGAGGATGAAGTAAAAAAATATTTTGAGGTTTCTGGTTCTTGTACACACTAAATCAAAAATTGTTTTCATCCCCTTTAATAACGCGCTGGGGGTGGTAATGGGGGTGGCTAATGCCAAAAAATGTTTTGAGACCTTATCTTCTCTTGTATACACTAAATACCAATTTTATGGACTTTTACTCGCTTGATTTACCTATTTACCACCCATTTGCCCCAGTTTATCCCCAACCCTTCGACGGAATAAGATGAAAGTATAATCTAGTTCCAGATCCTGTTAAAGTACATACGTGTACTAAGTTTCAAGTCAATATCTCAAACAGTTCCAGAGTAATCGTGGGCACAAAAAAGTTACAGACAGACAGAAATTTTTTTTTCGCTCAAACTAAAATCTTGACGTTTCATGACATTCAACCCTTTTTGAACAATACAAGTTTTCAAAAATTTTTTAGTCGTTACTATACTTCCACTGGATGTGGAAGTAAAACTAGAGTAAACATCATGCTCTTCGCCGATTGGTTGAACTTTTTAAATAATTGTTCCACATTCTCTTTGCAGTTTTCTCTCGACATTTTAAATTTTATAATGCTGACTTGGTTGATGAAACACTTGTCAGTACAAAAAAAAAAAAAGTAAAAAAGAACACCTAAATCTATAATAACCAATCTGTGTTTCGAACTCACTCGCGATCCTTGCATTTCAAGCCAATCAATTAATTAGTCAATACCAATTTATTAATTGTTTTTATATATTTATGCGCCTCGCCGGAACCTGGTTCGGAGCCATCCAGACAACCACGGCACGCAGGTCGTGGTGATTGTAGAGCTAAGCGCATCAGATCTGGTTTGGTTTAACGACAGATAAGCTACAAATTAGTGTTCCTGTCTGCCACAGGAGCACTTAATTTTAACACAGACTTAAAAACTAAATTAGAAATTAGAAATGTGTCCACAAGGACCTAAAAGTAATTAAAAGAAAAATACTGCAAAACTATCACTTACTAGACGAAGCACTTGTTTAATTTTGGTTGCCGGCACGGAAAAACAGAACCCATTCGAAGCAATTGGTGGGCTTCCTGCCGCCAGGTAAATGTCGTGGAAATTTAAAAGACATATGATATGGTATATGGTATGAAATATTTTGGTTATGAGAACTTATTGGTCAAGATAGAATTTAGAAACAAAAAGAACAAAAGAATAAAAAGGATAAAAACAAATAGGAAATAGAGAAAGTTGATTATAGGTTTTAGTAAAAATTCAAGGAGAGGTTGCCGGAAAATAGGCAACGCTTGGTATGCTAGGGCGTGTCGGAAAATGATTGCATTATGCTGTTTGATTCAGGTTATGTTGCGGGTTAGCGGACTATCGCCCAGTTTGAATTCGTAGAATTTTTGAGAAATTTCTTGGACGTAGTCCGCTAGTGGGGTTATGCCGTGGCAACGATCATATAAATCTCTGTGGGAGGTGTATCTGTTCGAACCAGAGATGAGGCGCATAAATTTATGTTCGTGAACTCGAAGTTTTCTCATTGTCGGCTGGTATGCTGCACCACACCTGCGCCGCGTATGTGATGGCCGGCCTAATCACCATCGTGTACAACAATTTTTTATTTGTCCTGTTGAGCGATAGTTTTCAAGCAGTTTCCAGACTTTTATGATGTCCCCACTCCACTAAAATATCTGAGATCCGTTTCAAAACTCATCCACATGCATGTGTTGTTCTTCTACATCGTAATAAAATACGACATTCCCTCACAATACACCAAAATGTACGAACATTTCTCACAATGCATCACAATTCCCAGCAATGCAACAACAATGCATTTAAATGCATCGCCGGCATTTAAATGTACCAACCACGAATTGCAATGCATCGCAGTTCTACACCAAAATGTATCAGCGGTTTACCTCTCGTCTGTTACTAATAGTTTTAAAGATATTTAGATTAGAAGTTTTCGCATAGTATTTTAACCATTTATCTATTTTCTAGGATTCCCAATTCAGAATTATACTAATACTAGATGTAGTAATCATTATTATTAAAGAGTAGTACTATATACAGAAATATGTCGATAATAAGTGAGAGGAACAATTTCCCAATATGACAAAATATTTAGACGATTACAATTGTGCCCTAATTAACAATTTTTGCTAAAAGACAGTCCACAGTAAATTAAACAGAAACTTGAAATATTTTCAGCAGTTTAATATTCAGTGCAAGAGTGTCGGTTATGATATCGTGGCTGCAAAGAATTTTAAAAGAAGACTTGGCAAATATTTATTCTGATTTACATTTTTCCACTTCGCGATTATAGCTATTATATGAAAATTAAATAAACGGCGATGCCCGCAAAGAAATGAAAACTGAAAATCCTGCATTTAAATAGTCCCAGCAGGAACTGCAGATAATGGTTAATAAGGTTCTTCCTTCCGCTTTACGTGTATTCGAAAATTATTTTAACAATTTATTATCCTTCTTGAAACTAGGCAAGTTATACTAGTTGCTTCAACCGTTTAACTTTGGAACGGTATTATGCAAATTTAATCATTTTAGAACACTCATATTCCACTCATCATTTAATTGCTTAAACTAAGTTTTCCGACGCGTCGGAAAATTTACACAATATATGCAAATCAAACAAACAGCAAGCAAGCATTTAAGTACGAGCAATTTGTTTGGTTACGCAGATGGCAATAATACATTTACAGGGCTCGATGCACTCTAATTCTTGGCGCAACATCATAAATTAACCCCCCTCCTGTACAGTTGACGTACGACCGTACATTTCCTTGTAGTAGAGAGGCTGGCTGGGGAGCCGTTCTCGATTAATGGGTACCTACTGATTGCTGAATTAACTCGAATATTATGAGAACTCAATTTAAAATACATTGTTCCCTTAATGGCTCTGTGAGGATTGAGTTTGTTTATCAACAAAAGGAATAATGACAACAACAAAGACAAACAACAATTAATCTTGTTTTAAATTTTCACGTTGTTGACTACGCTGGACTGAATGATTAATTGTGATAAATGGTAAATAAACGTTTCTTGTTCGAAGCGCAGAGCGCAATATGATTATAATAATAACAAACCTAATTATTTCAGTTGCTCTTTTATCAGTTTCTCGACACAAATATATACAAATTAACTACAGTCACTTCTATCATTCAGCAGCATGATGTTTAACAGTTGCAGATTCAAGAATCATGTGCTATGGATACCTAAACGCATTCCACGATGATCTTCAGCGTTTCTCGAGCCAATCGCTCGGAATATTCTTGGAATGTTGGGATTGTCTTTGATTCTAAGAATACCGTAGGCCTTATGAAGTAATTGCAGTATATCAACCGGTGCACGTCATCGCTAGTGAGATTCTGACGGCATAAAGTACCAACTCAAAATTATGTCAGCGTGCAAATTCAGTATGCATGTGCGGGACACTTAAGTTGGTATTTTATTTTTATTTTATTTTTTATTTTAGAAATACACCACCCAACAGTACAAGTACCAATCACAAGGTCGAATATAACAACTAGTATAGTACATATACAAAAAATACATAATAAGTTACATAAAATTATTACGTTATAACATTACATCACATATAAGATAAGAGACATCAAGTTTTTTAATGCTTTTCAAATTTGTCCTGCAGGTGATTGTAGGTGTTGCAAATAAAATGAAGTGGGGAAAATTTTAGGAGATTTGTTCGAGGCGTGGGAAGATAGAAAGTATTGGCGTGGCTAGAATTAACACGTGGTACAGAAAATGTTAGTTTTTCTAAAAGTGCGAGATAATTTAACATATTATTAATTAATGTGAATAAAAACAGCAAAACTTGTTTATCTCTACGCACTTCAAGACTTTCTATATCTAATCTAGTAAGAAGTTCTTGTTGTGGATACCCTACTTCAGGGTAAACTCCATCAATTTGATACGACATAAATTTTAGGAAACGCCTTTGAATATATTCCAGAGAGTCTATATGGATTATTTACCCAGGATTCCAAATTAGCGATATATATTCCAATTCCAAGGTGTTAAAAAGCAACAAAAATACACTAACATCTGTAAAATCTTCAGAACTAATCAGAATAAAGCTCAAATTTTTATATGAAGACCACGATTTGCTCAATATCATTGTTAAATGTCAGTTTGTTATCGATAGTGATGCCGAGGTCTTTGATAAATTCGAGACGAGTTAGCTCAATATCATCTAAATTATATTCATAGAGGATGGGATCTTTTTTTCTATTATATGACATATCATTAAATTTCTCTACATTGAGGGGGAGACTGGAGACTATTTGCATCACACTACTTTCCTATTTTTAATAAATTATTCTGTAATATTTTACAGTCAGTAACTGAATTTATTGCGGTAAAAATTTTTGCATCGTCAGCATAGAATAAGACAACATCCAAATCATCCACTATATTATTGATAAATAAAACAAACAGGAGGGGGGCCAGAATGGAACCTTGTAGAACCCCAGAAATGGCCTGAATTTGGATGAATTTGAACCCACGACATTCTACATATTGTGTTCTATCGCTTAAGTAACTGTGGAAAAATGTAAGTAACAAAGGCGAGAGACCTGCAATCCGAAGTTTACTAAGTAAAATCTCGTGATCAAGTCTGTCGAAGGCTTTGGAAAAGTCGGTGTAGATTACATCAACTTGTACGTTACAGTCTAAGTTTTCCGAGATAAATTGCGTTATATCGTATTGCGCCACGTACACCCTTACATGGTAAATTATCACGCGTGATTTCGGAACACATAGCTAAACTTTTATCGTGTTGTCATGTTGTTGAACGTTTAACTGATTTTAATTTAGTTTGTTGATCTAATTAGTTAAATCTTTAGACTTAGTTAAAGCTTAGTTAGTGTGTTTTTCAATATTAATATTATTGTGAATAATTTAATTTTATATAATAATTTTGACATCAAGATAACACAGTAAAATTGTGATATCAGTTTAAGAGTGACGTGTACCACTTGATATGTTGCAACCACTTTAACTCCAAATACACTGATTAATAGGACAACCATCCTGACGGATAAGTTCAGGTACAGCAATTGTTCTAGATATATGACCCGTTTTCCCCCTTCTTTCATTTTTGTCGTTGTCTCTCTTTCATGAGCATAATCCATATGTTATTTATTTGACTACTCTAAAGGAATATAGCGAAATCCAGACTGCAAACATATTAGTATGAGAGATACCTTGTACTTTCCCAAAAGTTCCGAGTACCAAATCTTTCGTAGACAGGGGTTTGAAACCACTCTATCCCTGAATACTGAAGTATCCCTCAAAGAGAAGAAGGTGGAGAAAACAATAGTTGCATCAGTTTCTCCCTTAGTCCTGAAAAACTACCCTTGTATCCCCAAAAACATGGCTTTACAGAATTGAACTTGGTTCGAGTAAACCTGTGGAAAACAGATAAACGTATATGTAATATTCATACAGTATATTCAAATATCACACGCGGATAGAAGAAAAACCTGTATTCGTTGTTTTATAAATATCCAAAACAAAGAAACATTACTTATTTACTTCCACGATGATATACGACAGAGCATAGAAAATATATGTTTCTTGGTATACTAAGTTCTACTTCACTTATCTCAGTTGCCAAAGACAATTCAAAGTACTTACTCAAACATTTTTCCAATAATCAACGTCCAACAATCAAAAATACTTGAGCGATAAAAAAGTCTCATAATAAAGCAACGTATATATAACCTTGGTTGGGGGTAGGAGGCTAAATAATATCAGCATCATATTCCCCGCCCTTAAAAACGTGTGGAAAACAATTCTCAGCATATTTAGATGTTTTTTGCATGTGGTTTCAACCACCCCCTCCCTCAATATCACCAGGTTTCAACCCACGTGGCTCGTTAGGATGTCTGGTTGCGAAATTTTACAGGACACATTGAGTTTCTTCAAAGAAAAAAACGATCCAACAATTCCTCGCATGCCTGGCAACGAAAAATTGAAAAAAGAGGTGGTTTTTTGCGTTTAAGGGTAGTTCTAGGGGGCTAGGGACCGCACGACTATCACCATCGTGTTGGCTGTCCTCGAAAACGGAGGGGGGTAGTCATGTTTGGTCGCTATCCCTGAACTTTTGGGGTTTTACACTTTTTTTGCGTATGGACTATTATATCAATTTACTCCAGTAGTAATATTAATAATAAATTGCCTACTTACAAGAATATTTGTATGTATGTACGTACGACTGTAAATAGTAATATATCAAACTAAGTGTTGTAATATGATACATTAAAAAATAGCAATAATAATTAAATAAACTGAAACTAAAAGTTACCTACCAGGAAATAACTAGTCTGTCAATAGATGCGTAGTGTCTAATAAAAGTATTGTTAGAAGGAAGTTTATGTACGTGGGAGTTTCATTAAAATTTTTACTAAATCATATAAAACGTTCCTTTGGAATTGAACAGTATTTAGGGGATTATACAGATACCCAAAGCCAGTAGACTATTCATATGTATCATTACTTTTGGTAAGCTTTAAATATAAGTACTTGGTATAATATTTATTTATTCTATAAACTAGATAGGCTAAGTCATATTTAAATCTTTCATCTAAATTTAACCGTTTAATTTTTGCAAAACGATTTTGAGATAATGTCGAATTAACAGGAGTTGAAGCTAAATATAATATATGCATTCTGAATGTTTTGGATCGTAGCTTTACCCCTTATACCACATCACAATATACAAGAAGAGAGAAAATTAGAAATTCACAAAAATTCACAGTACTAAGTATAGTAGTAGTAGTATAGTATATATAGTATATCTATGCATGCCTAACACTTTTAATATGCCACAATGTGCCACATATGCCACTAAGTGCTTCTTGATTGTCTTGAACTATATGAAATAAAAATTTAAGTATTGAAGAATAAGCAGTCTATATTTAAAGGAGAAATATCAATTTGCTTATTTTCAAGCGGCTGAGATGAAAAAAATTACGTATCTCGGCTCCAAGTGCAACTTGATCATTATTTATTTTAGAAATATGTTAGATATTTCATCTATTTTCATAATTCGTTGATCGTTTTTAATTTGATAAAACATCCACAGTTATTTGAATTCGTTCATAACTATAATTTTGAAAATTATAAGCGAATTAAAAAAAACGGTTTAAATGAAGACATATTTTTTTTTCTATTAATATCATTGTAAAATACATGTAAAAACCTATCTTTCGAAAAAAAATTGTCCTCCTACAAGTCGATACACTTAAACAATAAGCGAAATTATTATTGACTTTTAGTTTCACCAACAAAATTGATGCATTATTACATCATATTCCTTAAATTGTCAAATGATGCAATTTTTGGTGGTTTTTATTTTTTTACAAATTAACGAAGTATCAAAAAGTTGTTTTTATACATAAAACAAATTAAAACAATAAAATTGCTGCTAGCAGCCAAACAATTCCATTAAAAATTTATTTTGTCTCTACTAATTTTGGTCATTATTTCTTCAACATAATAATAGTAGTTGATCATGGATGACAGATTAACCATATTAAAACGTAGTTAAAATTGGTTATTATCATTACTATCTCCTATTTTGGGAAAGAGAAGGTAACCTAATTAAAATGTTTATGTCATTATCAAGATAATATATTAAAATAGATTTATTCATGTATTTATTTCATATTGTACATGAAACTCTATATATGCATTCACGTAATTAAACGAGGTTCCAGTTTCGCCATGAAAGAAGAAATTCTAATAATAAATGCTTATTGTGGCATAAAACCAATGCGGTGATATTACTCGTATAGCCCCTAGCCTATATTCCTCCTGCAATGCCAGCATCAGAAACATCTTCATTCATACGCCTGTTTACGCTCTAGGCCCTCTTGATCCCTATATTCGCGGTCTTGTTCCATTTGCTATAAATTCTAATAAAATGTCTTAGCATATATTCCACTTGTACGCCATTTTTTCGTGTTGATTTCAAAGGAAATGGATAGATCTGGAAATGTTAAATAAGGAAGAAGGAGTTTCTTATTACATGGGGATTTCAATGTCATTTTCTTATATATATTTTTTGATTAACTGAATATAAAGCCAACTGGATTTTCGAAAGGTGCGAATTGAGAACCGTACCAAATTGCAGTTATCACAAATAGTTGTAAGAGGGTAGAATATTACACTGTGACGGTCCTCAAAAGTTTACTGTTTATTGGGTTTTTATTCTTACTTCACTAGAAGTGGGGATGAGGTGGCTTAGGAAATTATTTCAGATATAAAACATAAGAATTTGAAGAACAGATTTTAAAAGAAAATGGTAGAAATTCTGGTATATTTTAACGAAATTAATTTGTCTATTAATACTCGTAATATCTTAAATTAAATTAAATAAACAGTTTATTTACCAGTTTGCTAGTTACAAGAATTATTAATATTTGTTACAAACATAAAGAAAAATAATATGTACAAAGTTAAAACAATGTCCAATTTTAAATCTAATTTAACATAAAATAGAATCTATGTACCTACACTTAAATATAACATATTTGTCATTTGTTTGAAAGTTTGAATATTTTTTGACATTTTAATTTCTGTGGGTAGTTCATTAAAAAGTTTAAGGCCTTCACAAAAAAGTGATTTTTTTAGAACATTTGAATTGCATTTTTCAATATGATAATTTTCCCGATTTCTTGTCTGATATGTATGTATGCTCGATCTTTTAATTAAGAATGTCTGTAAGTACTGTGGGGCTAAGTTATTTGCTATTTTATATATTAATTAGAGCAGATTGTTCGATTATTTGTTCAATATTTAGCCATCTTAAATTAGATAACATTACTTTTATTGGTTCATATATATCACATTTCAGAATTACTATCATTATTATACTCTTCGCAAAAACGAAGAGTATATTGTATTTGATCGGCACATTTCTAAAATCGTAAATATCGCCCGTAGAGAAAAAATTTTCATATCATTGTGTCAGTGAACGAATTCTGAACAACTTTCAAAATGTCCGTCTGTCCGTCCGTCCGTCACGTTTTTGTAAGCACGATAACTTAAGAAGGAAAAGTCCGATTGTATTGAAAATTGGAAAGTAAGTTAACGTTAGGTAGAGGAAGAACCCTATTGTTTTTGAAGAAAATCGATCAGTAACTAAAAAAGTTATTAATTATTTAATATGAAAAAAAAAAATTCTCACAATTTTTGTCGCTTGTACTTAAATAGAAATCTTGCGAAATGTTATCTCCATAAACTTTTGCCTTGCAATCCAAAGATCGTGTGTTCGGATCCCACACAGGTTGGATATATTTTTTTTAAATTTTTTTTTATATAATTTTTTTCACAACAAATATGGTATCACAAAATTTAGGATGTCCAAAAACTAACATTATTTACAAGAAAACTGCGAAGAGTATCCTATAGAATGTATAACAATTATATAAAAAGCTCAGTAAATTGGCGAAGAGTATGTTTTTAGCTTGTTTTATTTTGCAATATCTGCAGTTTGTGAAGATCGCACTTACTACAGGAAATTGATAACGACATACAATAATTAAAATGAGGATAAATAGTAGCATTATACGCTAACAATTTGCTCCAATTAGAGAGATTGTTTGAAATTCTATAAAAATACCCTATTTTTTGCCTATTTTCTTAACTAAAAAATACACGTGTTTTGTGAAATTTAAATATAGGTCCAAAACAATACCTAAATATTTTATTTCATCTACAAAGTCAATTTTTATATTATTTATTTTTACAGAGAAATTTTGACTCATAAATGCTTCGTAACTGTTTCTAGTGCCCAAAACCATATATTTGGTTTTGGATGAATTTAACTTAAATTTGTTGTTGCATAACCATGTGTATAGGTATTCGATTCTTGGTTCATCGTGTCAACTACTTCTTTATAATTTTCACCAGATACTGATATAAGTGTATCGTCAGCAAACAGATTTACAAATTAACTATTTAATACATTACTTATATCATTCATATAAACAATAAATAATAGAGGACCCAGCACACTCCCTTGAGGGACACCATATTCACTTCTGATTTTATCCGATAAAACCCCTTTGAACTTAGTTCTATGATACCTTTCGTCTAAATAGTTTTTAATCCAAGCCGAAACATCATTTTTTACCCCATACCGTTCACATTTTTCTATTAAATCCCGCCTATTGATCGTTTCAATTGCTCGCTGTAGATCCACAAAGACACTGAGGACAATATCACCTTGATCAATATCTCGTCTCCATTTTGAACACACTAACTGCACTGATGTTTCACAAGAATGTCGTTGTCGAAATCCAGACTATTCACTATACAAAATATTGTTTATATTAAAATAGTCATATAATTTCTCATATACTAGTATTGCCTTAATTTATTGGTCTACATTGTTCCGGTTTTTTAGGATCACTTATTTTGGAAACTGGCACGATAACACTACATTTTAGATCGGAAGGAATTTTTCCAGTTTTCAGAGATGTATTAATTAAATTTAATAACGGATATCCAATAACGTCAAAAAGGACGTTAATTACGCAAAAATTACTTTTCTTAATTTATTTGATGAAATATTTTGAAAATTAGTAATTTCGGACTGCACCCTTGTAATTTCGTATTTATCATTTGACGTGACATTTGGTATATTTATCGCAATTTCAGTAATACTTTCCGAAAAAAGTTATTAAAATTATTTTCCATAGATAAAGAATTGTTTTCAAACTCAACAGACTGAATGACCTTTGTTTTATTATTTTGATTAACTATGTCTTTCAAGGTCTTCCACATTTGTTTGCCGTCGTTTTTACATCGATCTATATTTTCTCCATATTCTGGCTGTGGCTACAACGCCATTCGCACAACACCAATGTATCAGAACAGGAAGTCCATAAGGTCGGCAGGTAATAACAATAATAATAACTATAAACCTACTAACATTCTGTTAACTAAATTAAATAATTCCTTATATAATTATATACACATGCATTTGAATAAACATGAAACAAATTTTTGTTTTTTTTCTCTTTTTTCTATCTATTTGTCTTTTTTCTTCTTTTTTCTTTTTTCCTTCTTTTTTTCTCTCTTTTTTAATCTGTAAGTTTTTTATGTACTTTTCTTTTATATATATATAATTTATTAAGGATTTTAACGAGGACCATAAGTTTGCCAAGGGGCCCGTCATGGCTTCTACATCACAACACTGGACCACGGAAAGAAAAAGGATTTGAAACATATGCTAAGAACAGAGGAGACTTAAATTTCTAATATTATAAAATTGTGTATTTCTTATTTTATAATTTTATTTTATTTTTTTCTATAGATTCAAATAGAATTAAATATATTTCTAAATTATTTGACCTTAATATATCAATGAAATTAAATTGTCCATTTTAAATGTAATGCCGTTTATTAAAACTACATTAATTTGCCAAAGACTTTCCTCAGGTGAATGAAAAGAGGTTAACAATTGACTTTGCCGTACAGAGATTTACTTGCGTGTACGCCACAGGGGCCATAAAAACTCCTCCCGTAGCTACATTGGAGATCCTTTTAGACCTGCTACTATTATATAACATCCCAGAATCGACCTAAGCCGAGGACTAAATAAATTTAGACATTTTGGAGCGTAACATACAAGATTGGAACGCATCAGCACCGAAAACTGACACAAAAGAACTTCAATGTCCAAGCTGTAATAGTAAAAGTATATTATGGTCGCAGGAAAGTATACTGAAAATAAATGTATAAGTTTGGTCAAAGACAAAAAAGTACATCATACTTTTTTAAGAAGTACGCCACAAATGGACTATGAAAATATGTATGAATATTTTTAACTTTTTAATCGCTCCACGAAACACAATGAAAGTGGAGATACAGTCATTGTGGATATCATTCAATGTAGCAAAGGCGCGTAGCGTCTATAAACAATCACTTGGCAAAAATTAGTAAAAATGGAAAAAGGCCGGTTTCTCAAATAAAACTTTGGATTCATCCAGCAGATCGTGAATTGGACGAGTGCGTTGGACAATCGGTAGAAAACATGAAAAAAATAGATACCAAGGTGATTAAAATGTACAAAATAATTTTTTAATATTAGTTGAGCCAGACCTTCAACTGATCCTGATCTCAGCATAAGAATATGAAATAATATTCGCATTATTACAAGACAGCGCTTCAGTTAGAGATCCTGGAAACCACCAAACTACCCTATTCGGGGGTGCAATTCTCAGTCTCGAATACTAAAAAATATGGCACGCACTTAGTAATGCACCAAGTTATTTTCTACTAGTAAAAGGGACAGACATCCACTTTGTCTTGACGTGAGTATCCTTATTACGAAAAACTACCTATATGTGAATATGAAAAATATTTACAGCACGTAATATTATAGTAGATCTGTATGGTTTCAGTCAACACGTATTTTCAATAAAAAATAAATAGTGAGTTATTTAGCAACCTCGAAAACAACCAACCCTATTCAGGTGCTAGGATCGTATTCACCGCTTCAAATACTAAAAAATAGGAAACAAGGTGACTAAATTGAATTAAAATCTACTCTAGTTTAGGCATGACAGGCACTTTAGATAATGTAATATTAGATAAAGAGATTTTCCTTTTATGAAATATATAGAATCATAATAAAATAATATTACAACGTTTATACTGATTACTTAATAGTATCCCTATAAAGAGAAACTGCCGTTATTTAGAGATGTAGAACAGCATCTAGTACAGAATATGTACAGAGCAAATTAAAACGAAATGAAAGGTTTCTATTGGTTCTTCTGTCTGCATTTAATAGATAGATATTAAACATGGCTAATCCTTGTAAGGGGTTGAAAATGGTATTAGTTTATTATCTGTTATATTATTCCATGTAAAGGTACTTCTGGGTAAGCTATAGAACTTCATTTGTTGGCGAAAAGAGTACAGTAAATATGCAAATGGGTACTTGCAAAGGAGGATCATTTGGCCACTTATTGTGTTTTCCAGATTGCACCACAAGGAGGCGATCCTTTTTACATTCAGAGTTTTTCACCTTGGTACCTATTTTTTTTTAATATTAGGTGCTGTGTATGGTGTTCCACTCTCTGAATAGGGTGTGAATAGGGGTAGTGTTTACCTTTTTTTATCTCTATTGTATTGAAACCTAATAGTTATCATAAAATAAATATAATTTTCACATTCATTATAAGCTGTTATTCAAAGCAATTTTAGGGGTTGCTTTTATGTTTTTCCCAGCCTTTTAATACCACAAAGACGTATTTTTATTAGTTTTGAGCTTTTTCCAACCATTTTCTCTGGGTGTTTACAACTTTTATTCGAATTTTTCATAACTGTTAAATATTTTTAGTTATTTCCGAAAAACCGTTTTGCCCATCTCCCCACTACCATAAAAATTCTTTGTCTGGGGTTGGATGGTAAACATTTTTCTTTATGTGTTCTTTGATGGCTAATTGACTAATGAACACTTATGCCTTTCAAAGTGGGTCAATTTTTTCTTGAATTAAGTGCTATTTTTACTGTACTAAATACTTTCTTGTCTCATATACATATCATATACTTAAAGTATGGGATGATATTTGCTGGATACCTAATTTTCGCTTTAAAACTAATGTTTTGTATTCTAAACTAAATTCCGGAATAAATCACAATAGTTCTTACATCGGTAACCTTGTTAAAACTATTACATTTTTTTTTTGCTTGGCAAACTACTCTTACTTGTCTCTTTATCAGACATCCTCAAGCAACTTTAATGAATAACCTTAATCATTTAATAATTCTGGAGCATCAGCGTAATTAATTAGAAGTTATTCAAAGTTTTCGAGTTAGACGTGGAAGAGGTCGGAAATATCTTCTCCAGCACCTTCATTTTATCAGACTCAGACTCGGCTAGCAAAGTGAATTTGAGCAAATTAAATTAAGTTCGCAAGTATAGTCCGGTAGCGTTTCAGAAGAGAAACTTGTTATATTTTTATGTCCAATAATCTTTTACGTACTTTATCGGAAAGCGCTTGTTGAAAAAGTATTTATCCAAATAATAGGGTAATAGTTTCGGGTATTATTATACCTATTTGATTTAATCTATTTATTCTATCTAAAAACCGCTGCCCAAGGAATCACTACTTCCACATCCAGATTCTCTATCCATGTCACTCACAACGAAAAAACTTTGTATGTGAAAATAATTGTTTATGGAACTTTGAATATTTGAAATCTTCTACCACAAAAACCCATAAAACGATACTCCACATCGGTGGTGGGGTGGGGGTGGTGATAGGGGGGTGGTAGTGGGGGGTGGATGGAGTAAAAAATATTTTGAGGTTTCTGGTTCCTGTACATACACTAAATCACATTTTTTTTCATCCCCTTTAATAAGGGGTGGGGGTGGTAATGGAGGTGGCTAATGCCAAATTTTTTTTTTTGAGACCTTAGCTTCTCTTGTATATACTAAATACCAATTTCGTGGACTCTTACTTGCTTGATTTACCCATTTACCTCAAATTTACCCCAATTTACACCCCAACCCTTCGACGGAACAAGATGAAAATATAATCTAGTTCTAGATCTCGTTAAAGTACATATGTGTACCAAATTTCAAGTCAATATCTCAAACGGTTCCAGAGTAAACGTGCGCACAAAAGAAAGTTACAGACAGACAGACCGACAGACAGACAGAAATTTTTTTTTCGCTCAAACTTATAATCTCGACGTTTCATGACATTTAAGCCTATTTGAACAATAAAAATTTTTAAAAATTTTTTTGTCGTTACTATACTTCCACTGGATGTGGAAGTAAAATGAAGCGACACGCGACAGATTTCTAGACCAACCTGTTTGAACGCTTTGTAACATTATCTCTTAATATAAGTAAAAACCTAAGTTGGCTTTCAAAGTACTTAACTCATAAATATTCTTTATAGACTATAATGGTTAATATATGGTGCCAGTGTTTAAATTGGTTGCCAATGCAGTCACAAATGGTAATGATTTGTAAAATAAGATAGGTGAGTATTTATAAGCTGTTGAAGAGATTTAGATGAAATGATTCGATGTTCAACTATTATGGCATAAAATGGGGTGAAAGATGGAAAATTAAAATAAATAAAATTAGAAAAGTTTATAATGTAATAATTTGATGTTATGAAAAATACTGAATCGTGAATGTAAAATATATAGAACAAAAAAAATAAAATAAGATTTAGAAGTTCTTTCTTTAGTAATTTAGCATTGTTCTTGGGGGCACGAGATGAGTACTTTTTATGCTCAATTTTGGGTATCTTTGTATTTGATTTTCTTCAGTTTATCTTCTGAAAATGATTGTTAAAGAAAAAAATCAATGTGAAGTGAAAAAGAAGCTGATTAACTTTCATTAAATGCGAAACATTGTCTAATTTATAGACAATGGAAAGGATTAAATAATATTATTTCATTAGCAAGTACTACTGCAGTTGATACCAGTTCTTTTTTTGAGACTGTTCCATCCAATAATGCTTTGTACATTATTTGTACCTATTAGATGGTAATGGAAATACATTATTTTTTATAAAATTTTGTGCTAGTTTCATTTGTAGAAAATGGTTTTATTTTTATTACAGTCTTTAAAATATATGTATATACGTTCATAGATATCACATAGAAAGTTTGTGGTGTTACATTATAAATGTGACACCTTTATTATAACTTCTGGCTATGTTTGTAAGATTTTGCAAGCGTGCCATTTTTTTTTCTTCTTAAAATTGTTTTATCACATTATGCTTATTTGTAAATATACAACGCGGCCACTAAAAAATAATCAATCAAGAACTGACGTTGGAAAACAATATTTGAAATACCGAGGAGAAAACCTGACATACCTTCCGTGCAAAGAATAAAAAATTATCAATTAAGAAGCGACGGAGGAAAATACTATATGAAATGTTGTTTTTAGTATTATTTGCCAAGAAGAAAACCTGATATACTTTTACTAAGAAAATACACAAAGTGGACGTCTAACAGAAGAAATAATAAATAACTAAAGGGTGCCAGGTTACAGATTTATTGCATTTTTTTAAACCTTTTTAGAATAAAATAGAACAGAATTGAATAGAACACATTTATTCATCCAATACATGATATTGGACAATTCAAAAACATTACAGATTTGAGATAGGAAATACTTTTAACTTTGTCAAGAATGTTCTTATGCTAGCAACATTTTTAAAATTTGGACTGAGTTTATTCTAGAGCACAGGGTCCATATAATATGGATTCGATCTGTATAATTCAAGTCTGTTTTCGTGTTGCAAATCAAAACTATGACGAGTTTGATAACTGTAGTGTGCATTTAACGAATTAAAGTTGGATAAATTCTCTTTTACCGATTTCAAATTTTAAAAAATATATAAACATGGTAGAGTAAACACTTTTTGTCGCTTGAAAGTCATTTTACAAGATTCCCTATATTTAATTCCGAACATACAACTTATGGCCCTTTTTTGTAACACAAATACTCTATTTGCCCATGTTGAATTACCTCACATATTGACTAAGAGCTAGTGAACATTTCGAGTTGGCGATGGGTCGCAGGGGGTGTATAATAACACCCGTAGAGTCGTAAAACAGTAGTCGAAATTTTCATTATTGCAAGTTGGTTGAAACCTTGTATTTTGCTTGAATTGGGGTATATGAATAACCATACAAGTTGTTAGACAAAAATTTTAGGCAGCAGGGGGTTTAAGAACACCCCAAAATCGTCAAATAGTAGTCGAAATTTTCATTATTGTAAGTTGGTTGAAACTTAGTATTTTGCTTGAATTAAGGTATATGAATAACCATACAAATTGTTAGACAAAAATTCCAGGCAGCAGGGGGTGTAAAAACACCTCAAACATGTATTTTTTTACGTGAAATTTTTATTATTTGCTCCTGTCTGACAATTGAATATGTTATTCTAGAGACCTTTCTGACCATGTAATTTAATTGTCAGACAAAAATTCGGGCCAACACACCTGTAAATACGTTGCAAACTTTCCTCTCGGCCAGCCGCCAGTGACCTCAAGCGCGCCATATATTTCAAAAAGAGATTTAGATTTCTATGGCGCAATGATTTTGTTTTTTCTTATATTTTGGAAGTGATTTAAAAAAAAAGAAGAATAAAAAGTCTTGATATCACGCTTAATTTTGAAGATACACTCCATTCTCCGATTAAACAATTAATCCAGGATATCTTTTTAACTATTTCATTTATTAAAAAAATGCATATGAGCATTTACGTTGGCAATTTAATTTTCTATAAGATATTCAATGACTTTTTTTGTTATCTCATTTGATTCTCGAGATGTAAGCTGAAGTATAAAAAAAACGATTTACTTTTTTCGGAATTTTATAATGGATCAATCAAAGTGCAGTATTATCATATTCGTGATTTTTAAAGTAAGTTTTATTCGTAAGAAAGAGGGATTATTATTAAAGATTAAGATTAGAATTTTCAATTCTTTAAAGAAAATTTATCGTAAAAAATATATTGTTTACGGTGACAAAAAAATACATATATAAATAAAAAAATGGAGAATGGAGTGTATCTTCAAAATTAAGCGTGATATCAATATTTTTATTCTTTTTTTTTTTTGTTTAAAATCAGTTCCAAAATATAAAAAAAAACACAAAATCACTTCGCCATAGAAATCGAAATCTCTTTTTGAAATATATCACTGGCGGCCGGCCGAGAGGAAAGTTTGCAACGTATTTACAGGGTGTGTTGCCCCGAAATTTTGTCTGACAATTAAATTACAAGGTCAGAAAGATTTATAGAATAACATATTCAATTGTCAAACAGGAGCAAATAATAAAAATTTCACGTAAAAAAATACATGTTTGAGGTGTTCCTAGACTCCCTGCTGCCTGAAATTTTTGTCTGACAATTTGTATGGTTATTAATACACCTTAATTCACGCAAAATACGAAGTTTCAATCAACTTGCAATAATAAAAACTTCGACTACTATTTTTCGACTTTAAGGTGTTCTTACACCCCCTGCTGCCCATCGCCAAGTCGAAACGTTCGAGAAGGCAACTCATTACCCCCATGACAACCTTCTGGCAAATTTTTAGCCTACTTCGAGTAATGAAAGAAAAATGTTCGCTAGCTCTTAGACTAATAGTAATACCATATCGCAGGCGTGATACAATGTGGGAAAAATACAAAGCTTTTACCGTATTGTTTGTAATGGTCCGTAATCTTTTCAAAGCAAAACAGCTGCTTGCACACTTACCACATAGATAAGTTACATGACTTTTCCAATCTAAAGATTGATCTATGTTAATACCCAATAATTTGAACGACGTCACCTTTTCAATCGATTTCTCATCATTTTCCTCATATGCACTTGATGTATGAAACTCTAAAACTTTTATTTCGATTCAACACAAGTTTTTTATTTTTGCATACTCCGAAAGCAAGTTAGTGTTCATTAAGTTTATTACATCAGTTAAGGCCTTACCATTAGCAATGATTGAGATATTATCTACAAAGCGCAAAAGTATGTAGACAGATAATTACCCTGGTCATTTGTATATAAAGCAACAAAAGAGGGCCCAGTATATTCCCTTGGAGAACTCCAATATAGGCCTCCAATTCTTTAGATCTTACACCAAAAAAATCAACAAATTGTCTGCTGAGGAGTGGGGCTTTTATTTAATTTCTTGATAACGAAAGAATGTGTTCGTCTTTTGAAACTTAACAGTATCAGTGAATACTGAAATCCTCATTTACTAATTTTCATGTAAATCTGCAAGCACTTTAGAATTATTGCAGCCATATTATATGCGATAGTTTAAATAACTTGACATCAGTTTCGATATCAGCTCC
This sequence comes from Rutpela maculata, assembly GCA_936432065.2. Classification (NCBI taxonomy): domain Eukaryota; kingdom Metazoa; phylum Arthropoda; class Insecta; order Coleoptera; family Cerambycidae; genus Rutpela; species Rutpela maculata. The sequence continues at coordinate 144,774,940 of OW386289.2, forward strand.
TCACCACCTACCTAACTACCAATTTTAAGATTTTATTTTCCCAATTTTTGAGAGTTTGGCTCGCTGTGTACTGGACGCAGCTTGATGAAGAAACTACTAGGAGCCACCGCTGAGCAATGTTAGCTTAAAGTTTGTAAACAATTACCATTATAAAACGATTTTTATTGTCACCGGCGCATTCGCCATATCCTATAATACAGAAAGTTCAATTATCAGTGAAGTAGTAACGACAAAAAAATTTTAAAAAATTTTTATTGTTCAAATAGGCTTAGAATGCCATGAAAAAAATCTGTCTGTCTGTCGGTTTGTCTGTAACTTTTTTTTGTGCGTTCGATTACTCTAGAACCGTTTAAGATATTGACTTGAAATTTGGTACACGTATGTATTTTAACGAGATCTGGAATCAGATTATATTTTCACGTTGAAGAGTTGGAGGGTAAATTGGGGTAAATGGGTAAATGTTGGTAAATAAGTAAATCAAGTAGGTAAGAGTCCATAAAATCGGTATTTAGTATATACAAGAAAGCTAATGCCCCAAAACATTTTTGGTATTAGCCGCTCCCATTACTACCCCCACCCCATTATAAAGGGAGGTGAAAAAAACCTGCGATTTAGTGCGAGTACAAGAACAAAAGATCTCATATTTTTTTACTTCATCCATCCCCACTATCACCTCCCCTATCACCACACCCACTCCACTACTGGTGTGGGATATCGTTTTTTTTTGGGTAAACGATTTCAAATATTATGTTATTAAAGTTCCATAAACAATTATTTCCACATACTTGGGTAGCAAATCTGGATGTGGAAGTAGTGATTCCTTGGGCAGGTTTTTTGCTTACCTTACACTAAACATAGCTTAATGAAACTATAATGAGACCACCACTGAATAATACTTCAGAGCCAAAATGTTTAATAGAAGTCGCTTAGCCGAACTAGAATAGTAGGTGAACAAACATAAAAAACAAACACATATACTTTTAAAATAAAAATATGTGTCTTATTTTCACTGGACTATTCATTCTTTTTCAAACAACCAGAAGTATGTATCTTCTTATCAGCAGGGGGCTCGGAAGCAGTGCGGCAGCACGTAGCCGAATCGGTAACATAATAATCTTACCAACAATAATTAATGCGGGTTAATTAAAATATAGAAGTGCTCACCTGGGATCCGATTTCGCAATTTCAGTTTTCTCTAGATTATACTTTGTTTCTAATTTGGACCACTTAATATTTACCGCTAATGAGGTAGAAGAAGATTATTATTATTTATTCTGTTCACTTCCGGAATTCTAATTGTTATTTCAGGCGAGAATTGTGTTGTTCATTTGCCTTTATGTGAGTTTTATGCTGATTTTTTTAATTAAAAGAGTTATAATTGTGTAATTAATAAAGGAAGTCATGACGTTATCGCACATAAATATGCCAGCGAGGTTAGGCACTCTTGCAGTTTTACTTTAAATTGCCTTCATCAGCTCATCCTGAAAAAGATAAGGTTCAAAAGCTTTCTTACATTCTAAACTGTTAAACTTACATAGTTACACCTAATTGTTGAAGTTTTGTCTGGAATAAAAGACACATTAGAGTCGCGTGAGCATAACACTTACGGTTATGGTGAGACAAATTAGCGAAATTTGCACAAATTTTCGACAAACCAAGTTTTTGTTGTAAACGCTGAAACGACGTAGCTAATGATGACATAATATGGAGACTCAAGGTTTTTATTAACTAACAGCTTAAAAATTATGATTAAAGTAGGAAACTAACTTCTAACGTGCGATGTCAACTCCAACAGACAGATTGAATTTGGAGCGGCCCAAATTATGTATAGTAAACGTCGAACTATTCGTATTTAGGTAAAATTTACTCGATGCGACGTGAAATCGACATCGAAACGACGCCAAAATTTAGTAATATTGACCTTCTTATTTACAATGTCTTGGCAACAGTTTTGCGATCCATAAATATTCTAGTTGGCTACTAGGCTTACCACCTGGTTTTCCTCGAACTATCAACCGTTCTATATCGTCCCCTTTACTTCTAATGGGGAAAAAAATTAGAGAATTCTGAATCTGATGCTGAAGAATCGCTGTTGATGACGTATTTCTTGAAGAATCGCACTATTATTGAAATGGAATGTCCAGACAATTCATAGCAAATGTCTGAAGAGCCACATCTCGAAAGAATCAATACGCCATCCGTCTGCTTCTCTAATGATCTAGGTCTTAGAGAGTGGAAACTTAGATGTAAGCCAGTGTGATCTTCGTGTCCTGTGATATTCCTGTCATCCTAAGTTTTACTCAACTGACAAGTTGTCGTATATACATATATACCATCTTATTTACTACCATATATTCACCTATTCATAGCGCCTCTGGGTGGTTATTAGGGTGGAGTGATTTTTTTTTTATAATATTAAAAGCGTGGTATAGCGTAATCGCTATAAATAAAATTAAAATCGAAGTTAATATTCGTATATTTGTTTTTAATACATGTTCATATTTTATGTGATATTGGTATTTTTTAAGTATATTGATATTTTATTTTTATATCGAATGTTTTTATTTTTCTTAGCGACTCCATGGAAACTTCTCCATTATGGATCGAGTTTTCCTTTTTGTTTCTTAGCGACTCCATGGAAACTTCTCGCTTTTGGAACTTCTCGATTTCCAGTGAGTGAGTCGCTATAGTCGCTATATACACCCCCTCGTTAAAAAAGAAAATAGTCAATCAATCAACGTGTCGATTGCAAAACGTACTTTTTTAATCGGGGTAGGCAAAGTGTCACATCTGTCAACTAATACAAAAGCCGGTTTAACCCTATCAATATTGACAGTTATGACTTTGGTTCCTTTCTTAAAGGTAAATAACTTATCTGAACGAGATAAAACTTTAAACGGTCCTTCATATAAAGGAGTAAATGAACGTTTTAAACGTTCAATGCGAACGAAAATAAAATCGCAAGAGGCAAGATCTGAACTAACAAAAGTTTTGTAATTGCCATGCGAAGTTGGAGGAACAAATTTTAAATTATTAAAATAAATGCGTAATTTGTCAATGGGGTAAGGAATATCTGGGGAATTATACGATTCAACGAAAAATTCGCCAGGTAAACGAAGGGTTTGACCATATATGAGTTCAGCAGGTGAACATTGCAGATCTTCCTTGGGAGTTGTCCTAAATGCTAATAAAACGATGGGTAATTCATCTGTCCAATGTGATGTATTGGCTCTAGTTAACAAGGAAGTTTTAAGTGAGCGATGAAATCTTTCAATTAAAGAGTTGCCTTCTGGGTGATATGGAGTTGTACGTATTCTATGAAAACCTAAAAACTTTGCAAATTCATTAAATAATCTTGACTCGAATTGTACTCCTTGATCAGTCGTTACTGACAAGGGAACACCGAATCGACAAACAAATTTTTGAAATAAAGTACGCGCAACTGTTTCTGCTGTGATGTCGCGAAGAGGGTAAGCTTCCGGCCACCTAGTGAATCGTTCAATCACCGTAAGAATGTAAGAGTTACCTTTGGATGGAGGTAATGGTCCTACCAAATCTATGTGGATGTGGTCGAATCTGATTTTCGGAATGGAAAAGTTCCCGAGAGCACTTCGCGTATGTCGACTGACTTTGACAGCTTGACAGTTAATGCACGATTTTGACCATAAATTGCAATCTGTGTTCATTTTCGGCCAAAAATAGTTATTTGAAATCAACAGTCTAGTGGCTTTAATACCAGGATGAGATAAGTTGTGAAAAATATCGAATATCGTTCGTCTGTAAACAAGTGGGACAAAAGGTCTGACTTTTGCACGAGAAATATCACACCAAATAAAATCATTTGAATCTGGAATTTGTATCTTTTTTAAAATGAAATTGGTTTTAGTTAGTGATGATTTATCTGACAATAAATAGTTGAGATTTGAATCTTTCTCCTGAGCTTCACTAAGCAACTTTAGGTCAAAGTTAACATTAAGGAAGGGAGAATTTTTAAGTTGAAGTGGTAAAATATCTTGTTTTAAGGAAGAAGTGTCGTAAATACGTGACAAGCTGTCAGCTATTACATTATGTTTTCCTTTAACATGTTGTATTTTACAAGAAAATTGAGCTATGTATTCTAAATGACGTATTTGACGAGGAGATCTTTCTGCTTTTGTGAATAAAGCGTTGATTAAAGGTTTGTGATCTGTAAAACAATTAAACTTGCGACCTTCAAGTATAAACTTAAAATGTTTAATTGCAGTATATAATGCTAAAAGTTCTTTGTCAAAAATCGAATAATTGGTTTGTGCTGTGGTTAATTTACGGAAAAAGAATGCTAAAGGAGCAAGAAATCCCTTATTATCTTTTTGCTCTAAAACTGCACCCATGGCAAGGTTAGAACAATCGACTGAGAGAGATAAGATAGTATCGTCATTATTGCAAGGATGAGCTAAAACTACTGCATTACTTATTGCATCTTTGGCTTTCGAAAATGCGTCTAAACATTGATCAGGCCAACTATTTATCTTTGTAATTTTATCATGAGATAAACTGTTACAAAGAGAATATAGGGGAAGTAATATTTCAGCAAAATGAGGTATGAAACGATGATAAAAATTCACCATACCTATGAAACGTTGTAGTTGTTTGAGAGTTGTCGGTAAAGGGAAATTATTAATGACTTCGACTCTCTCAGTTGATGGTAAAATACCTGATGAAGAGATGTGATGACCTAAAAAGGTTAAATTGTCAACTCCCAAGATACATTTAGATGGTTTAATGTTAATTCCGTATGTGTCTAATCTCTTGAAAACCTTTTCCAAATGTTCCAAATGTTGTACATCTGATTGACTTGCGATTAATATATCATCCAAATAGACGAAAACGAAAGGTAAATTGACAAGTACTTCATTCATAAAACGTTGGAAAGTTTGACCAGCATTGCGTAGACCAAAAGGCATGCGGGAAAATTCAAACAGTCCGAATGGAGTTGTTATAGCTGTCTTATAAACGTCATTTTCAGCGACAGGTATCTGATGGTACGCTCGCACTAAATCAATCTTGGAGAAAATAGTGCAGCCGTGCAACTGAGAGCTAAAGTCGTGGATATGAGGTAATGGATATCTGTCTGGAATGGTAATCGTATTTAGTTGTCGATAATCTCCACAAGGTCTCCAGTCATTCTCTTTTTTCGCCACTAGATGGAGTGGAGAGGAAACTTGAGAAGATGATGGTTTGCAGATACCTAATTCTACCATGTTATTAAATTCTGTTTGAGCTATTTTAAATTTAAGATTGTCTAATCTACGAGGTCGTGAAAAAGGTAAATGACCTTCAGTAACTATATGATGTACAATAGAATGTTTAATAGGTAAATTGTAATCTGGGGAACTAATTAAATTAGGAAATTGTAAAAGTAATTTGTTATATTTATCTGTCAAAGGAAATAATTTAAGTGAATCTAATCTACAATTGTCTAAAGGACTATTTTTAATAAAACAATTAACTGACAAATTAGTCTTGTTATCAATTATTCGAGCTCCTTTAAGATCGACAACTAAACCAAAATGAGACAAGAAATCTGCTCCGACTATCGGTATGTCAACGTCTGCTATATTGAAAACGAAAGGAAATAATCTACGTAAGTTTAGATTGACTTTTAACAATTTCTTACCGTATGTAAAAATGGTTGAACCGTTAGCCGCGGTTAATATCGTATCGAAATTCTTTTTTAAATCTGTGAAAGCATTGCGTGGCACCACAGATAAATCGGCACCAGTGTCAATTAGGAAGTTCAGGTTGTTAGATCTATCGTAAATAAAAAGTCGACGACGTTTGCTGTTAGAAATGTCAAAATCAGACGTCATAGAATTATCAAACTTCAGTCATCTTTGAGAATTATCAGATTTTTTACAATTCTTACTGAATTTGCACCATTCACCTCCACAACGATAGGCATTGGCACCATAAAGTTGATGGTAGTAACAAATAGTATTGTCTGTACGATCAAATTTATTGGAAACATTATTACGGCTGGGTGAACGATTGCGATTAGTGGTACGAGTTTGTGAATTGCTTCTACTTTTGCAATTGTTGCAGCATGAAGTAGAAGGTTGAGGCTCGAAGGATTGATTGGAAAGTCTGGATTCTAAAGAGTTTAATCGAGAATTAAAAATTTCTTGTTTTTGTAATACTTGATTAATTGAATCATGAAAAGTGATTGAAAAATTTTTGATAGTGGTAGTTAAATCTGATAACGAGGTTGACTCAGAGTCAAGAGGATTTTTGGAGTACGTTGCAACCATTGAATTTTGACAGGACTCCCAGATCCGATCCGCAATATCTAGAATCTCTTTTGTGTCTGTTTTCCCTGAAGCTGTAATGGCAATATATACTGTTTGAGGTAAACGTCTTTTCCATAGCTTTATCAATAAATCTTGACTAACCATGCTGAATCCTCCAACCATATTCAGCATGGATCTATAGAAATCTGAAGGTTTCAGATCGCCCATTTGGGAACCTGATAACAGATCATTCAGACGTTTTTCCTCACTCGATGATAAACGTGAAATTAAAACTTTCTTTAAATTTATATAGAGATCCGTTTCCGGGGGATTAGATATTATATCGTATATATTGTCTATCACATCTAATGGCAAATTAGCTATAACCTGATCATACTTTTTCTTGTCATTGACAATTTTTGCAACAGAAAACTGTGATTCGATCTGGGTAAACCAAATTTCTGGTTTTGATTTCCAGAATGGGGGTAGTTTGACAGAGGTGACATAATGGGTTTGAGGAAAATCCTCGTCTGAAGGTTGTCTTTGCATAACTAATCGATTGTGATTGATTGATTGATTGATTACTCTCTTAGATAAAAAAGGAAATGTACTTTAACTCACTCACCGACAGATGACAGTACTTGTAATGTACAACTTCAGTTGATTGAATTAGGAAATTACCATAAATTATAGGAACATCTATTCAAATTTGGAACCTCTATCCAAAATTCATCTGGAAAATTCTTCTCTTTATAAAATGGTCAATTTATAACGATAGTTGATATATTGAATCTCTTCTTGTATATATTTATCACGTCGGACATAAAATGATCACTTCTGGCATATATTTATGACGTTGGACATAAAATTTTCACTTCTGGCATATATTTATCACGTTGGACATAAAATGATCACGTCGGGCATAAAATTATCACGTCGGGGTCACCAAATTTATAGCGTAATCGCTATAAATAAAATTAAAATCGAAGTTAATATTCGTATATTTGTTTTTAATACATGTTCATATTTTATGTGATATTGGTATTTTTTAAGTATATTGATATTTTATTTTTATATCGAATGTTTTTATTTTTCTTAGCGACTCCATGGAAACTTCTCCATTATGGATCGAGTTTTCCTTTTTGTTTCTTAGCGACTCCATGGAAACTTCTCGCTTTTGGAACTTCTCGATTTCCAGTGAGTGAGTCGCTATAGTCGCTATACGTGGCCATGCAAAGGTTGTTATATGATGCGGGTACTTATTTTTATTTTTTAATATATCAATATTTTAAGGTGTCACAAAGACCTAAGATATTAGAAAATTTTAAAAAAGAGCATTTTTAAATTGATTGGATCGTTTTAAATTTGATCCCACATGGATTTTAATAGAGTTAGTATATTTAAGTGTAAATAGTCAAAAGGAAAAATCGTGCATATGAATGATTTTTAGGTGGCACAAGAATACTGAAAATCAGATATATGAAGAAATGATTGTAACAAAAACTTAAGTTAACAAGCAACTATTTATTATTACACCTATCTGATTTAATCAAATTGGTATTAAATGATAGCTTAATTAAATCAGTTAAAAATCTACAATTATAAACGGACAAAAATTTCTATACCTATTTTATTTAATCAAATACTCCCTATTGAAATTGGACCTTATCCCTCATACAGGGTGACCACCAAAAAGCTGCAAAATCTCATTTTTATGTGAAATAGCTTTTATTTTAATTTTAGAGCAAAATGTTACTAAGATTTTTGACTAAGCACATAAAAATATGAAAGCGCACAAAATCTCTAAACTGCAATGATGGGTTTGAACCAACTTTATGCAGATTAGATGATTATGGTATATGGTATTTTTAGTGCTGCCGAAGAGAGGGACGAACAAGTATTTAGAGTACATGTATGGTCGAGGTCGCGCGTTTTCCGGAAAACGAAGTTTGAAATTTCATGTGGTTTTTTTTCTCTAGAATTATTTGGGAGACTCTCAAAATACAAGTATGAGAGCTTACTGATATTTTGAACTAGCGGATTTACCCCCTTCACCTCTTAAATTCACCCTCATGTTCAACTCGTGCTTTTACGTAATATTTCAATAAAATACAGTTTTCAAATAACATCAATTGTCAATAATATTTTTAGATGTACGTCTAGATACGTTTGTAATGAATTCCCTGGAAAACCTATCTTACCAATAGCTCCTCGATTCTCCAAGAAATATGTCCTCCAAAGCAACTTTTCAGGATCGTATTCTCACGGGTCCTCACACTTCTTGGGCACATCAATTTGAGAGAAGATAATATACAACGTGATTTACCATGACATGCGGAAAATTTAGCGATAGAAGTTAAAAAAATGAGAAATAAAAAAAAAATTACCAAAAAAATGACCTTATTTTTTTGTAGAAATGTTTCGCCAATGATTTTAACCAATCTGACGTAACGCGGTACAACCCTATCACTTTATCAGACTTGGGATTGATACTATTGTCAGCAAGCTGGAGAGGATAGAAGTGACTTTTTGGTTTTAATCAAATCACAGTACAAAAATAGCGAAATGAATCGAAAAGACATTGACCCTATGGTAGTGAACTCTGAAACAGCAAGCAGATATGAGAAATATTGAGTTAAACCCATCAATAACACGCCGCCGGTGTCATGATTGTTCGACCGAAAGCAAAAAACGCGGTACTTTGATGTGTACTTGTACCGCACTCGTCGGTTTCAGTTTTTATGCCAATTAAGGTAATGTAAACAACTCCAATATGTTCTTTCAGAAGTAAGTTTGTCGCCTTAATACTGACTTACTCAACATCTGTAGTGTATCTTCGCAAATTTACTAATAATTTAATATACTAAATTACCTCAGAACACTCTAACATTTTGCAGGGGCTTTCCCATATTGAAGACTAGTGCACCATTTTATTTTCCGCATATCATGGTAGATCACGCTGTATAACGATGACAGTTCATTGAAACGCGAATGGCAAGATTCGAAGAGGACAGCCTTCAAAATGTTGAGTTCATGTCGCCAAGGAGCTGATGAGAAAGAGGTAGTGCGCCTAACAATCAATCTTGACAGATGACGTCATCCAGCAAGGAGACGTATTATACAGCAAGGGGAGACAATTAGAAAAATGCATTTATCACAAAATATTATGAATAAGAAGAAGAAACATAATTATATGCTTTGCGCTTTGTTTCATATCTTGCCAGCACATTTAAGGCAGATTTCTTTGAAACAGGCAAGCTGCAAAGTTTCTCGGACGTTAATTTTCTGTTTACACATTGACAATAGATACAATAAGTTAAAAAAAAATAAAAGTTGGTGTTGACAAATCCATTATTCAGTACCTATAATTTTAAAAAACCTGAAAATCGCTATAATGGGAGTAGTTGGATGATGGTAGACAGAAAACCTCTTGTGTTTTCAATATATGTGGACGTTGTTATTATTAAATATTTGTTTAAACCAAAGCTGACGTATTATATGTTGTGCAGTTTCTATAACGTAATCACTTGATACGACCTACATATTTGAAATTTTTAACGAAGGAGTAACTTATTTTCCAGGTATACATAGCGTAAGACAAAGAAATCTGTATATAATTATAATAATGATGCAGCCAAGGTAAAGATTTCAACTACATCTTGAGAGTTATATAATAAATGAGTCAGCAGTAGAGAATATTTACTTGTGAAAATTATTCCGTACTTGTTCTGCTATTCGGATGTTACAAATAATCGAAACTCTGGTAGACAGTTGCATCTTTTTTTCAACCTATCTGCAAACGGGAATATTTTTCTTGATAATGCTTTCCACTACATCGATCGGTGATATTTGTAAAGAAGGTTATAACTTAATATCACATGAATTTCTCGTGAGAAGTAGCCATGACTTCTCAAGTATCGATACCTTAATTATCCTGTTTCTTCATTTATCAAAGAGAAACCGGAATAAGCACCAGTTGTTTGGTGTCCTAGGTATAATGTGCATATGGATTGTCTAGCACGAGTAAAAGATTTCTAAAACTGCTGTAGTTTAAATCTGAAGGATCCACTAATAGCATTTTTTGAATCGGAACTATTACAAAAAATTAACATCTCTTCGCTATTTAAGAGGCATGTATGTTTTTCTGAAATGTCAGTAATAATGTTGTTGACTGTCCCACGATTTTAGAGAAAATTAATTTTCATATCAGAGAGAGCTGCAGCTTCTTCCTACCGCAACCACGCACAAATATCTTAAAAGTTTTCTCATCTTTACACTGCATCAATTACGACAACAGCCGTCAAAACTTTGATATATCAAATTGTAATCTAAATACTCTCAAAGTTAGTATCAAACATTAACCTAATATGATTTTTTATTTAGAGAAAGTAAAATCCTGTTTTAATTTCTATGTAATGACTGGTTAGTTGATATGATACCAGCGCCATTGAAACTTATACACACACAATCTCTATGTGTTGTATATCTGATGTTTAAAATTCTATTATCTGTAAATTTTCAAATTATACTATACGTTATTTATATTACGCTTTAACCCTCCTGTCCTGTAATTAGGTTTTGGCACAGGTTACCAAAATGTAATTATAGTGGAGGCCAGGAAGCCAAATTTTGCCGTTTTTGGTCGACTAATTACTGCAGCGATGAGACCTACTTACTCCCGTTCTCGAAGGTGCTGAATTCAAAAAAAAATTATGGGAGAAGTTTTTTAATCACACCCACCTCTTTAAATGGCCAAAAACCACCGTCTTCGCCGTTTTTCGATGGTGAGATGATTATGCGCGTATTTGGGAAAGTTTTTATGAAGGTTTATTGACAAGGGAAATTCTGAGTCAGGGTGAAGGGCGGTAGCAGCCCCTGGGAGTTGTTACAAAGGGTGGAAATTTGACATTTTTTCTCTTTTAGCTTTAATACTTACTCCTTGTAAAACATATTGTTCGTGATTTTATTCACCTATTGTCAGATATCCCGATTAAGAAGTATTGTTGCTGCCCTCTCCTGACATAACCCTTGTCATCAAACTGGAGAAAAAAGCTAAATAATTTCCTTCAAGAACGCATGATCAACTCTACTAAGGCAAAAATAAAAAAGAGAGTGGTTTATATCCGTTTGAGAGGTTGGGATAGGTTGAAGACGTAATCGATTATTTTTTTTCGAGTTCAGTACCCTTGAAAACAGGAGTAAGTAATTAGAATTAAAAGAGAAAAAAGTCAATTTCACATTCCTTAGAAGAGTTGTAACAACTCCTGGTGCTGCTACCGCCTTCCACCCTGCTTCAGATCTTCCCTTATCGATAAACCTCCATAAAAACTTCAATGATTTGCTTCCCAAACACGCAAAATCGTCCCACCATCGAAAAACGATGAAGAGGAATGGTTTTTGACCGTTTAAAGGGGTGGCTTTCTGACCTCCACTACTATGTTGGTTTGTATTTACCTATAAAGGTGTGTCTGGTGAATTGTTAGGTACTTCCCTATAAGCCAAGGCCTTGAAATTTGTTAACGAGATAGGGAGAATCTTTGCAACCTCCAGAAAAGTCGAAAATTTGCACAATTCAAAATGGCGGCTGATCTGTGTGTATAGAAGGCAATCAATAAACACCCACATTAAAATTAAGAAGCTACCAAAATCTTGAGAACTGTGAAGAAACTAACGAATTGATGTTGTCACGACCTACCTCAAGATTCGTTTTTTATTTTTGCACAAGAGCGAATGTCAAAAGCAACGAATTTATTTATACATATTATTATTCTCAGTCTTTAATGTCAATTTTAACAACTATAATTTTTTTCGTATCTTCTCAGATAAGGACGCTGGTTTACAGATTTCTAAATTTGTTAAATTTGTACGTTTTAAAATTATAAAGGCTTGAATAATTATCATTATTTAATTTGTCTCTTTGAAGACGGAGCAAACTTGGTTACAAAATATTCTAATATTTAGTGTTATCAACTATTAGTTAGGTACGCCACAAGTTAGAGCCAGTGAATCCAATTGTTATAACTATCTTTTTCACATTTTTGCCCCCATCTTTTGCCTCGACCAATCAAAAGAGTCCTATTTATTTAGGTTAGTTGTACCAGCTGATGATGCCACGATTACGACAGCGGTAAGGAGATTTCTCGTCACATGAGAGAGTAACTTACTTTAATAGCATCATTGTTTCACTAAGTTTTGTTTTATTTTGTTTTATTTGATTTATTTTTACTTGCTACCTACAAGCTTTCGACTATTGTCACATGTCCGTTTATGTGTTTTTTAAGTCCGTATTTAATTTACTTCCAATATTTTCTACTTTACCCTGTCTCCCTCAAGACATCCCAGTAGCATTCCGTACTCTTAATTTTTCTCATTTTCTATCTGGAATTCCGTGCCACATGTATTTTCTTCTAAGAAATAATGGTAGTGAAATCTACAAAATAATAAAATTGTCCAGTATCTTAACATTAAGGTAATATCACATGCTTTGTGTAACTACTCAGGTGCCTGTATCGTGTATTAATAGTTTTATGACTTACATAGTTGTGATTCATAGTTTTCCGTTTTTTATTTCTTTTATGAAACTGTACCATCAGTAGAAAGCATGATATTTCCACACAATATTTTTATTTTGTCCGATACTTCGACATATATGCCATTATTTGAACTGTAAGCAGAAGTTGAACAAGTTGTTGTATACTATTTTTAAGTTTCCGCAAAAACTAGCGCTGAAAAGTCATCTGTATTATAAGAGAGCGCAAATCTGGAAAACTTCTAAGTGACAGGAGAACAATCTAAGATGATTTAGTATGAAAGTTCGGAAAGATGCAGTGTGGTGAGTGAGTACAATCTCCCCTACGGAGTGAGGGATTATCCACTATCGGTATTCACTAACATGCCCTTGCATCATGCCTTTAACAATGCCCTCTATTTGAGTAGAAGCTTAACATGAAATTCTTCAGTTCGTGGCTCTTTCAGTGGCAAAGCTCCCTAACGTAATGGATTTTGATTTCATATACAATAGCAGGATTGCATTCTGTTTGGATTTCAAACACTATTTCTTTATTTTACTTAGGGTCGAATTGTGTAGGATATAACAGGAAGTAGCTGGAAACTTCGTTCCGGATTAGGGTGTGAAATTGTGTTTTTCCACAATTATTTAATAAGGGGAGGTTAGTTCAACTGTTAGCTGGTATCGACATAAGGACAATGGGTTACAAATAAGTCAAGAGGGAATTATTTATCATATCTAATTGAATAATATTATTACCAGTTGCATTTATCTGATAAGAGTGATTATTTATTGAAACTAACAGTTAACTATGTTACTTCATATTGTTAAGTATTCATCTAGCCTGGTGATTTTCAAGATTTACTTATATAATAGAATGTGAGGCATACAGTGTATAAATCGTACTCATTTGGAAACCGCATAAGTTTGCTATTTAAATGTGAATATCAGAATATCCAACTGCTATACGTGTACAGTGGATGAAAACTTTAGATCCGTCCACTAAATATGTTAATAAATGCTGGTGTATTTTATTATAGCGTGCATTCTAAGAGTTGGTTTAAGAGCCTGGAATGGAAGTGAATGGAAGTGATCGCCACGTAGAGCCAGACATGTAATCCTCAAAGTACCAAAATACATACTGGCAAAAATAGTTTACATCTGGTTTGAAACTGCTATTTACAGCTAGAATGCTGTGAATGCTGAATGCTTTTTGGCATCTTGAAAATTACATATTTGGCTGTGGTGGCCATATCTATCCACTGTAATAGTATAACACCTAGTTTCCGGTTATTTTAGCTTTATTCTTCAGTTTTTAAGCCTCCGATTAAAGAACTTATATCTAGATACATAATTGTACTGATTTGTATGTTGCTGAGATAGTTACAATCTAAGGCACTTCTTCCCATAAGTTCTTGATTGGCTAGTCGATCTATTCGCGGCCGATTCGGGCACGATCGGTTCAGTTCGATTATCATAATCTCAGTTTGACACTTTTGACAGTGTCCGCCATTAATGTTAATAAGTGTTTTTCGTGTTTTTCGATCAAAATGTGGTGAAAACGTCCCTTTATTTTAAGTTGTGATTTGCTTAATACTTAAATAATATTCTTTATTCATATTTACACAGTTTAGTGACAATATATTTAGTGCAAAATGGTGAAGTGCTGTGCCGTTTGCAGAAAACAGTTTAGAAAAGAAGAAAATCGATCGTTCCATAGTCGTAACATGATGAAGTTCATTTTACAGTTATAAAGTGAATAGCAATTAAATTTTAATATCCTTTCAATACATATTTATCTTACTGTTTTATCTTACTGTAATATCGTATGCCTACATCACGTTATATAAAGAGCCGGTAATGCAGGAATTGCAATAATTCAATTTTAATGAAAATATTTACCATTCTACACATTTTCTACACACACAACGCCACTGTTCCCTATGGGATGTGATGTTCATCTATTCTTTTTAATGGACATATAGTGTGACTATGTTAGGAGCAAACAAGGTATATAGTGAAAAGATAGCCTGTTATGTATCTAGATATAAGTTCTTTAATCGGAGCATGTACCGCTTGGCACTATCGACAGTTCAATTCATCACTATCATCCTTTCCCGGCTAAGGTGTATTGTGAGTTAAATTAGTATCTTAAGTATCTTAAATGTTGTAAAATTACAGATTAGATTAAGTTTGTTCAATTTTATGTTCGTTTTGTGTTTTATATTTAAGTTAAGTTAAAATGACTACGTTTATGTCTATGCCTCAAGTTAACTGTAAAGATATGTTACTACTAAGGGTTTGACTTACGTACATTGACAACGACAATCATTTTGTAGCTGGGAACATACAAGGCACTTACGGGAATTGGGGAGATGACATCATTAATATTGTCTACAAAACGGATATAAGATATCTTAGTGTTTGAAAAGATAGAAAATACTACCAAATTATTATATTAAGTAAATCAAAACAGGACTCAAGTTGGTTTCTATTAAGCTGCCAGTTGATTTAAAAAAAAACTGGTACAACTCTTGTAATCGAAAATTTTAATAGTTTAGTGTGTGCATATGTCTGTAAATAGGGCTGGCCAGGCATGTCGAGAGGGGGGTGGAGAAGAGGTGATTTACCCCGGACCTGGGTGTTTTGGAGGAGACCGGTTTTCTAAGTGTTTTTAAACTTATTAAACCTTTCTTTTTTATTTTATTCAAATGGTATTTTAAAAAATAATTAGAAAATAACTTTTTCAATACATTTTCAAGCCTGCCATATTATTGTTTAAAAAAATAATATTTGTTACGAATAATTCTACTAATGGTTGTAATTAAAATACTAACTGAATAATAATAATTCTATTTTTAAAATAAGAACACAAAAATACCACTTGAGATTAAAAAAAATGTAAACAATGCAAACTGAACATAAAAATACAATAAAAAAAATAAAATAAATGAACTTCAACTACGTAATACAGAATTAACTAATATTTTATCGTTGCTCTATTAGCGTCTAAAACTGCCTGAAGTCTTGAAGGCATGGACAAAATCAGATTTCTTGCAAGGTCAACTTCTTGCGACAAGTTCTCCCAAGTGTCTTCAATTATCCCTTCCAATTCTTGGGCATTATTTGGATGGTTATTTAATTTTCTTATATGTTTCACCATTAGTCCCCAAACATTTTCAATTGGATTTAAATCCGGACTTTTAGATGGCCACGGTAACAACTCTATGTTTTTATTAAGAAACCATTGCCTGACACGATGAGCCGTATGTATGGAGCAGTTGTCTTGTTGGAAAATAAAATTATTTTCCGGAAACGCCTCTATTACCGACGGCAACATAATATTGTCTAATATTTCAATATATTTAATGGAATTGAGATGACCACCACTGTTCCAACACACACCTAATCCATTTAGGCTCATCCAAGCCCAGACATTGACTGAAGACCTCCCTGATGTTTGTGGATCGAAAGTATATTTTTCGTCGTATCTGGCGGAAGAAGGTCTATATACGCAAACATGTCCATCGTTACAGGATTTAAAAACCTTTTCATCAGAAAAGACAACTTGTCCCCAGAAGTTTTCATTATTAATTATATAGTTGAGTGCAAAAATAATCCTACCCTGCTTCTTTTCTTCTGAAAGTTTGTATTTTTTAGCCGCTGAACAACTCTTCAAGTCGCTTTGTAGTTTTATTCTTCTGCAAGCAGTAGACACAGAAGCAGGGAAATTTGTCTCTGAAATTGCATTTACTGCAGTCTGAAAAGGGTTTTCTCTTAGGTAATTTATAAGATTTTCATCTTCTTGATTATTGCTCTTTCTGGGCCTACCGGAACCAACTTTACGGGATACCCTTTGGTTGGTTTCCCATTGTTTTTTAACACTCATTATCGTGGTTTTACTCACATTGTATTCAGCAGCAATTCTTCTTATGGACCAACTATCTTCAATTTTAGAAACAATTCGAAATTTTTGAATATCTCTTAGATGTCGAATCATTTTTAATAACGACGCCACTGATTAACGTCAAAGTGACATTTGTAAGATTATTAATATCAATCAAAGAACGAATGATTTACATAGCTAAAAGAAAGTGTACCAGTTTTTTTTGAAATCAACTGTACATTAGATTATATTATTTTTACAGGCTTTTATTTAACTTGCAATGTTTGTATCTATGTCTTTCCGGTTCAAAATTTGTGATGGAATTTTATTGCACTTCCCGTTACCCTATCAAGATGATATTTTGCACAGTTGTATGAATCCTTTGCCAATGAAATATTATTGAAAAAAAATTGAAAAATCAAAATGGCGGCGTCAAGATGGCGCACCATGTTTCTTCATTTATAGTCTGATATGACTGAAATTCGATATCTAGGGGTTTTCGAGGATGCAAATTACGATTTTTTTATTAAAATTGAAAAATCAAAATGGCGGCGTCAAGATTTCGGACCATTTATTTCATTTATAATCCGATACGACTGAAAATTGATATCTGGGAGTTTTTGGGGACGCGGATTATGATTTTTTGATCAAAATTGAAAAATCAAAACGTTTTCAGAGACGTGGATGATTAAGTATAAATATAAAATAAAATGATTAATACGTACCTAACTAAAAACTAAATTAAATGTAAAAAAAAAAACGTTTTTAAACTTTTTGCTCGTAGTCAACGACAATTCCGTTGTAATTGACTTCGTCGACTTATCTGTAACTATGGCTTGCAATTGGTCAATGTCAGGAATGGAAGCTTGAAAGTTTAATTTTTTTAAAAGGCAATAAAAGGAAATTACATGAAGTAGTCATATGACTTTGGAGAAAATTGAATAGTCGAAGCCGTTACTTAGTGATAATAAATCATTATGATATAAATAACCTAACAACAGCCATTTGTGTATTAAGAGCTCAAAGAGCCTCATTGTCGGTTGATAGTGTAAGTTGATGGAGCGCGTCAAACGCTCGAGAGCAACAATGACACTTTGCGTTCGAATTACACACGTGATTTTATCTACAATCGTTTGAAGATATTAAAATAAAAGAAATAAGTTAAATTTTGGGTGGAAACGGCGATTCATCAACATTTTATGAGTATGCCTTGCATATGTGACCGAAATAAACAGACGAACAAAACACAATCGCTGTCAATTTACTTAAGTTTTATTAATTATCATAATGTCCGTATTGTTCGTATAAATATATTAGATAATTAATTGTTACTCTTACATCAACTCTCATTATATTAACAGCAGTTTCGGGGCATTATCATTTCATAAAAATAGATTGTCAAACATCTGATCAAACTTGTGTAAGGACAGATGCATTCAAGCGAACGTAATAGTGACATTATTCATATTCATAGCTCTTCGGAAAATGTCAGCTTTGCGATTGTCAAAGGCGAGTAAGAAAGATAACTTTAAGGGGCGAGCGTAGATTCATCTTCACTGTATATGTATCTCGATACGCCAGTGAAGCAACGTGCAGCGCGGTTAGTACTTGGATGGGAGAAATCCATCTTGAGAAACACAGCGATCTCGTCCCACCTTCTAACGGCTTGTATATCAGTGTATACGCGGAAGCTATGTAATTTCAGATGAGGATTACGTAGTGGATATACCATCCTTCGGAGGGGATGCAAAGCAGGCGGTCCCTTGTCTATTAAATGTTAGACAAGTAAAAGATCCCTACTCTTATTACGAGAAGAGGTTCGGCAAAATTTCCAGGTTGGGGTTAACCTGGCGTCGGTGATGGGCCCTGGAAGCGGAAATAGGCCGCCGTCAAATAAACAAATTTAAACAAGCTTACTTTATATGACGGTTGTAGATAAAATACTTTTTACATTGTTCTTACTCCCATATCCACGTAGTGGAGTGGTAGTATAGTAAGGGATGCGGAGTAAACAGGGGTAAATAGATAAAGCAAGCAAGTAGAAAATTAGAATTTAAGGTATTTCCGTGAAGCCAAAGTCTCAAAATTCTTTTTATTATCAGCCACCTTCTCTACCGTCTCATTATTAAAGGGGGTAAAAAAATTGTAATTTAGTACGTATACATAAACCAAAGGCCCAATTTTTGTTTGGTATCGGTCAGCCGATTCTACCGCCCACACCTCTTCATGAAAGGTGG
This sequence comes from Rutpela maculata, assembly GCA_936432065.2. NCBI lineage: Eukaryota > Metazoa > Arthropoda > Insecta > Coleoptera > Cerambycidae > Rutpela > Rutpela maculata. The sequence continues at coordinate 144,793,837 of OW386289.2, forward strand.
GGGGAAAGAAAAAATTGTAATTTAATACGTATACAAGAGCTAAAGGCCTCCAACATTTTTGGTACCAGCCACCACTTCTACCACCCCCATTACAACCACCACCACCCCATTATTAAGGGCGATTAAAAACGAAATTTGTGGTTTAATGCATGTACAAGAAGCAGTGACCTCAATTTCTTATTTGGCATCACCCACTCCATCTAGTACCCCCATTACCACCCATACCCCATTATTAGAATTAAAATCCAAAATTGTGATTTAATGCGTGCACAAGAACCAAATGCCACAACATTTTGTTTGGCATCGCCCACCCTCGTCTACTACCCCATCATTTTAGTGGATAAAAATAAAACTGTAATGAAGTGTGTGTACAGGAACTAAGTGTCCCATTTTTTTTTTCACCACCCCTTTACCACTGCCACCCCGTAATTAAAGAGAATGAAAAATAAAATTGTAATTTAGTGTGTGTATAAGAACCAAAGGCGTTAAAAATCTTTGTGCACCCCAATTACCACCACCATCTCATTATTAAAAGGGGTAAGAAAACAAAACTGAGATTTAGTGTGTACAACTAAAGGCCTCAATAATTTGGCAGCGGCCTGCTCCTCTACTACCCCTACCACCATTTGGCATATCGTTTTATGGGTTTTTGGGGAAGACGATTTTAAATATTATTATTATTGTTATTAAATTTCTATGAACAATTACTTCCATATATTGGAGTGCAAAATAAATATAGTATCAACATTTTTCGTCGTAAGAGATTTTGATAGGAAAACTGATTGTGGAAGTAGTGGTACCCCAGGCAGTGGTTTTTATTAATATTTTACTGTAACTAAACGTTACTGCAGTTTTAACACTCAGATTGACATTTCCAATAGTTCAGAATGTAACAAATGTTTATTCATGATGAAGAATCCCTTAGGCACTATTTTATCTCTATATTCTAGATACTACTGTATCTCTAGCCCCGTCATAGCCAAGACTTGTGCCCATGAGAACTTTTGTTGAGAAAAGCAATAACTACAACATATCCAAATTCCATAAAATTCGACTGAGAGCCAATTTCCGTAAGGTTTTTACCAAAATCAAGCCTACGTTTTTAGCACTATCTATGTGTGTAAGGTTTATGATTTAATTGGTGACAGAAATTTGCACATCATTACTAACTCGGTTTCGTAAAGCAATTCAGCCAAATAACAAAGTCTTCGACTCACTGTCATTGTCACCACTGCCATTGCTTAGATAAAAATTGTTGAAAATTTTTGAAGTACATTTTGAAGGTCGTAGTTAATAATTTTGCAAGCATGTTGTGTACTTTTTACGTCAAATGTATAATAAATGCGCACGTCATCGGCATAGAAATATGCTTTATGAAACTCAATGGTGTATAAAATGAACAACAAGGGTCCCAGAATAGACCCTTTCGGTACACCATACATAACCGAAGAAATGCCGGATATCTCATTATTATGGTTTAAGATTAATTTGCGTTTATATTGATTCCTGATTTCTGTAGTAGGTATATGTTACAGTATGACATTGTTGTTAAACTGACTTTGTAATGATTTTCAATCATCTCTGCTGTTTACGTTAATATAATATTACAGAAGTAGTGTCGTTTTATTAACCTTAATGCTCATTATTTAATATAACACACTGAGTGCGTTCATTGAGATATCTTCTGAACCATGAAAAGCATTTTGTGAGGTTCCGACGTAGTGAGTAATATAAAATAATTCATAACAATCCTATCACGGGTTCTCGAATAATCTAAGAGTACTAAATATTTTACAAAAAAATATATTAGTTTGTTACCTACGTTGACGAAGAAACTTGCTGCTCATTTATCATGAACGAATGTGATGAAAAATGTAGAAAAGCTTTCTCTTTATAAACCATTTTTACATGTTTTCTCCATTCAAATTAAATCACTCAGTGCTATAAATGTATTATTTTTAACGATGTAAACTGTACATCCACTTCAAATAATGATGTACTTTTCATGTTTTTTAAATAATCGTGAGATATTTCTGAGCTAAATGGGAAGGTAACTATAAAATATTAAATGAATATTAAAAATAAAAACAAAAATGTCTGTCTGCAGATTGTTTTTAAAGCCGGTATCTCTCGATGAAAATTTTTGTGTTTATATTCATTACGAACGAAAATACATTTGAACTCGCTGGAAAAATAAAAATACCAAGGAAAAAATAAACATTTAAATTTGGTAGTTTAATGAGCCGCAGATGGTTGCGTTTTTATGTATTTTTTACCAACTCAAATAAACAAGAGCAAAACTCCAGGGGAATTTTTGGTTTACTTTTCGTTTCCAGTTTTATTACATTTCAATTCGATGGATTATACATGGCATTTTAAAGCAGAAATTCCACTTTGACCGAATTATGGGTGGCAAGGGCATATTCATTATTTATTATTTTGTTTCAGAGCCATGTAATTGACTAAGACGTGAGAACATTAATTTTAATTTAAGATAAATTAACTTTACAGCGTTATTCAATTAATGATAATGAGATCAAATTTCAGAAAGGAGTTTACAGCCAGTTATATGCCAAACTATAACTGGGTTGCTAGAAATTCACATTCATTGCAAATACAGAGAGTTGTATCAGCATAAATACCGTCTTATACACAGGGTATCCAAAAAAATATTCTCTTTGACATATTAATGTTTTTTTTTAAGAAAAATACTATTTTTACATTTTTCATATTCCCACCCTTCTATATCTGTCATTTGTTGCCACAAAAGCTTCATATTTTAGTATAACAATATTCAAACCTTTCGCTTTCCAAGCAAAAATAATATGTGTTTAATATGACTAAAAAATAAATATACATACAGTGTGACCCACTTAACTGATGCTTGATTAACTTCAAACTTTGGTGGTAAGAAAAGATCAACAAGGTGATTCTTTGAATTTAGTAATATGTGATACATGTCAGTAGCGTGCGATTTTAAGGGAGTTTGAAAAGTCGACTTTTCAAAAAAAAAGTATTAGCGATTTTTTTTTCAAATTTCGGTTTCATCATCGTAAAGAGAGCCATTTAAAACCCCTAGGTATCAATTTTATGTGAGATCACTTATCTGGTTACTGAGATGTAAGCCACCAAAAATTCATTTTTGAACGTTTTCATTTTACGTTTTTTCGTAAATGATCAAGTTGTTTGAGTTAAATTTTGCCAAACTTATTGCGATTTGTTCATTACAGAATCGGTTTTCATATTTTATGTATTCATATTCTATTTTATGTTTGTAAACTGACAATTCCGATACTGTTACCAGTCAAATGGAAATAAATCTATTATTACTATTTTTAATAAACAGTTTTGATGAGTCTGTGCACGTAACAGGCAACCGCGATAGATGAAATGAACCACAGAACGTCTGCTGAGACGTTGTGAAGAAGAAGAGATTAATGCTCATTTATAATCCAATATTGATCGGGCAGACAGCCGGCAAGGTAGTTGTTTAGAAAGATATGTGTTTATACCACTCTGTCATCAGTTCTTTTTGTGAGAGTTGAAATAATTATTAGTATGTTCTGGTAACATACCTATTTATTTTGTTCTAATTATCACATCACTTTTGATTTAATTGGTATTAGGCAATTAGAAAAAACAACCCTAATCGTCAAAAATGTTTCATTTGACCTTTCAATATTACACACACGAGCAGTATAATTACGCTTCAATATCATTTTCTAATATTTCAACAAGCGAAAATTAAATATCATCCCCCCATTTATATTTCAGTGTGTTTATTTCCGCCGTGCACGCACTCATTTTCAAATGAAAAGACCTCATCAAAATTTTACGGTACGCACGGTTACCAAATGACGTAGTAATAACAAAGCCTTCTGGATTCGTGATCATGCAATAATCAAACTCGATTTAATCAGAGACCAAACAGTCTGTTTGCTGAACAAATGTTATAATATTAACTCTATATGTCCAGTGTTTGCCTTTTCTCATCTGAGACCAATAGAAGCGGCGTCTAGGAATCGCGATAACAGGGGCGTACTAAGAAAATATTTACGTAGTGAGCATTTGCGGACTAAGATTGTTATACAGTACAGTTAATTTTTTTCATTTTATTTTTAATTAGTCACTTTCAAGTTCATCTTAATTGTGAAGATAAATATGTACATTTTGATAGATGATGTAGATGATCTGAAAAAGGGTAACCTTGTGGACAATAACAGTGGTATCATTGCCTATGTGTCTACCAAATGTAAAAGCTTTTAGCAAGCAATTTGTTTAAATAAATATGAAGAGTACTCTGAAATTCGTGGATATATTTACCTCAAATAAATGAATGTCGCAAGTCAGGCTACAAAAAATTATACAAAATTCTTCCCAGAAGAACAATTTTTGGTTTCTTAAATATTTGCAATTGTGCTATGAATCTATTTATAAAATGTCTTGAAAAATCTATTTTGCTGTAACTACGCCCTTAAGGTCGTCATAATAGTGATAATAGTGGGTCTTCTAACTGGACATTGCAGGCTCAATAGGCATATGAGTCTAATGGGCCTGACAGATGATGCAACATATAGATTCTGCCAAGCACATGTGCTGTGCCATTGCGAAGGCCTAGCCAGACTGAGATTCCAACTACTTGGTGAGGAAAAACCAAGGGCAGATAGCTATAATAAGGAGCCCCTATCAAGGCTATGGAGTCTGGTACAAAGGATAAAGCTGGATAAAGAACTCTAAATGAATTAGATTAGAAGTGCCACAATAGATCCAAAGGTGGCCAAGGCCGGGAAAGGTTTCTTCAATTAATAAAAATGACAATGCAACAGTGATATGGAGATTTAAACCAAAATAAGTAGATAGGGTCTGCAGATCTAAGCTGTGGTGAAACATAACATCCTATTTGAACTTTCTAAGGTAAAGGATGCATAGCAAAAGCTATTTTTCCAATGACAGGTATATGTGAACTTGAGATTCATCTCCTAAAATAAAAATTTTGTTATAGCAAAATAAATAAAGGTAGATTAACGTAGAAGATAGATTTGTTAATGTAAGAATAGCAATTAAGTAGTTAAGCTTGTTAATTGATCATGTAGAGGAACTTTTATATAGATAGGTAATTTTACGCAATTATATTAAATTGAAAATTTTATTATGAGGTGAAAATATGTTAATTTAATTTGAGCATGGCCCATATTAAAAGATTCATATTAAAACGTAGAATTTAACTACATTAAATTTTGTAATGTAAAAATGTTTCAAACGAGAATTATTTGCTTTTAAATTTGTAAATGTCAGATAAATTTCAAATAGAGTAGGCATAAAATACCAAATTGACGTCAAAGAAATAGATGTGAAGAGTTAGTCTCTTTGAGTCGTTAAAAGAGGTAGTCGATGGCACATGGTCAAATAACCTCAAAACAAAGAAAAATATATACATGTAAAAATTTTTTATTTGTATAATAAGGCAAAAATTGTAATTCGTACATACCTACCATTTTTTTAACACATAATCTTCAATAAAAACCTAATGAATGAATACAAAAGTTAGTGTCAATTTATTGTTGAACGTAAATAAGTTAATCAGTTCATGTGGATGCTGGTTTAATGTTACATAAGTAAAGTGTAAATTTTTGTGAAATAAATATGGTTCGGCGTTAAACAATGCGAGAAAAAGTGGAGATGATTCCTTTAGGCGGAGATAACGCCAGATCATTTAGACAAGCTTCAGTTGAATTTAATTTACAGCGTCCTGACCGTCAGCCTCCCATTCGCCATAAATTGATGGCAACCCTCAATAATAGTTTTAACAGTACGGGAAATGTATGTAAATAAAGACCAAAGAACTATAATTTACAAAATCGGCAAATTGAAAATGAACAATGGATTTTATACTATTTAAGAGAAAATCCAAGGCAAGTAGCATTAAATCTAAATATTAGTAAGAACATGGTTTGGCTTTGCTTGAAAAAACGTAGAAAAAGAGCATTCAAGCCGAAATTATTACAAACCTTAGAAGATGGTGATACACACAGAAGATTGAATTTCTGTTTATGGGCCCAGGTGAATTTTTAAAAAATATAAATTTTCTGAAAAAAACCATATTTACTGATGAGGCAACACTTACCACCAATGGGAAGTACCCTTCCAGAATTGCAATTTTTGGGCTGACGAAAATCAACCACTCGTTTATCAGTACTAAAAGGTAATATGTGTCAAAAATTAATGTTTGGTGTAGTTTATGGAATGACCAGATTATTTGTCCTTTTTCCATTCCGCGATTTAATGGGGAAGCAAAGTGAATTCAGCCCTTTCTCAATAATATGCCGCAAGATGTCAGAAGAAACTTGTAATATCAACTTGATAGTGCCCTGGCTCACAATTTTGCAAGGAGCTGGCTAGAAGGTAAATTTCCTGGTAGATGGATAGGTCTAAGAAGTCAAGTATAGGAGTTTTCCCCTAGGTCTGCAGATCTGACACCATTTGATATCTATTTGTGGGGTCGTTTAAAAAATATAGCGTGTAAGAGCAGACCACGTAGCCAAGGAGAGCTGGTGATCAGAATTAGAGAGGCATGTGCTGAAATCACTCCGGTTGAGATTAAAAAAGTTATACGCCATATAAGAAAAAGAATTGAACAGTGTATTTGGAATGGTGTTGGTTATATAGAAAAGCTAAGAATTTTATAATTATATTGACAATTGCACACTTAACACTTGTTTTCAAGACTTACTTAGGTCTTTATTGAAGATTATTTGTTAGAAAAATGGTAGGTATGTACGAATTAGTATTTCTGCCTTATGAAATTAGTAATTATATTGTTGTAAAATCAATTTAAACTAGTACAATACATTATTCTGAACAAAAAATTAAGAATACGTTTTTTTTTATTTGAGAATTGGTTTTACAGATCAAAATTATTTTTAGTTGAAGAAATTGTTTTTCTGACGCCTCCTTTGAATTCACTACAATGTAATCTTGTATAAAGGAGTTTATAAAATCAAACGTGGTTACGTCAAAGACTCATTTGATGTATGTTCCGGCTCCGTGGCGCAGTGCTTAGGATGTTAGGCTTGCGACCACGGAGTCCCGGGTTCAAATCCTGGCTAAGGTATGGATGCGTAGTGGCGTTTTTCACGTGTTACCGAGATGGTAGCAGTGGGCTAGACTGCGGTTGTATGAGAGACAACACTGTCTAGTCGCTCTCCTCTCCTGAGTTCGAGTCTCGGCTGCGGCAGATGGCAATGTCGCAGGGAATGAGTGTTGTGATGTTGTCTATGTGTGAGTGTCTGTCCTGGTAGAGTGGAAGATCAGCCTACATCTGAACTCCGCCAGGACATTAACATAAATCAGGCTAATAATAATATTCACCACCAAAATTTCAAAATATTCGGATATCTGATGAGCGTGATAATGATGAAATATGGGACACACTGCATATAATCGAAGTACGGAAAAAAAAACTTTTAAAATAATAAATAGCTAAGTACATAAAAAATTTAACTTTTTTAAATAAAGCAATTGGCAGTTCTTTGTAGCATCCTATGAGAAAAAGGAATTCATATTTGCGTATAGGATGCAAAAAACATTTACTAGTGAAATATTTTTGTCAAATTCCTCTATACGTTTCCTTAAATATATAAGGAATAAAAACCAGACTGCAACGAACAGCTATTCTCCGGAATAATGCCCCACCTAGCGCTGAATTACGAATTACAAAATATATTGCCACAAAACGCTAAAGTTTCGATTGTAACAAACACCAGCCGAAAGACTTATTCCTTATACTCAAAGGAGCTCTCGTGTCAGCCACTCCACACCACTTGCAGACTGCAGTTTCGAGCCATTGGCTCTCGGTAGTGCAAGGTAGGTCTGAGATGGCTGGAACAAGGCATTTGTTGACTCTTGGTATATGACGAGATTTATAAAACCACGACATGCAACAAAAATGGCAGGCTCCATCTAGCGGCTGAACTGTACCCATGTCAGGGCTAGTGCTGTTTCGATTATAATGGATATCAGTCGCTAGATGGAGCCTGCCATTTTTGTTGCATGTCGTGGTTTTATAAATCTCGTCATGTACCAAGAGTGAACAAATGTCTTGTTCCAGCCATCTCAGACTACCTTGCACTGACGAGAGCCAATAGCTCGAAACAGCAGTCTTCAAGTGGTGTGGAGTGGTTGGCACGAGAGCTCCTTTGAGTAGGAATAAGCCTATGGGCTGGTGTTTGTTCCAATCGAAGCTTTAGCGTTTTGTGGCAATACATAGTAATTACACTTAACGCGGCCAGGCTTGTAATTCGTAATTCAGCACTCGCTGGGGCATTAGTCCGGAGAATAGCTGTTGGTTGCAGTCTGACTTCTTATTCCTTACATATTTAAGGAAACGTATAGAGGAGTTCGACAAAAATATTTCACTAGTAAATATTCTGCCCTCTAAAAGCATGCAAAAAACAGCCGAACATCATACCTAGGATACTCTACTCGATTTAAAAATATTAATTTTTTTAACAATTATTGTACAGTGTACAGTTCATCTCAAACTTATAGCAACATGAGGGCCAGTGTTTCAATGCAAAGTTAAGCACTTTATCCTACAAATAAATTAGCTAGAAGTTTAGAATATGAAGTAGCAATATTAAAATGTTTAATAAAAGCATATTCTAAACTTCTAGCTAATTTATTTGTAGGATAAAATGCTTTACTTTGCATTGAAACACTGAGCCTCATGTTGCTATAAGTTTGAGATGAACTGTATTTTCTCAAAATATAGCGGTCATATTGCTTTGTAATGGAAAACAGATACCGTATTCATATTCGCCAGATATAATTTAACCAGAGATCTCCAAACTTATGTTTTGCGCCAGTACGATACTGTAATTAAAAATTTTTGTTTTTATAAAATGGCCGCCATCTTAGTTCTTAAGGAAAAATGTCGACGCGTTTTAATTGAGAACGAATCTCCTTGGAGTAAGGAATAACCATGCCAAATGGCATTCTGTGAAGTTGAGATGCCAAAAAAATTCGTACCGCACCCACTATAATAGCTTTCTAATCAACATTTACGTTATAAAATAAAAACATCCTTTTAATTATCTGAAAACTCTATAAGAAATATATGAGGAACTTTTACAAGGAGACAACAGAGCCTTTATAAAATGGTTTTATAATTATGTTGTAGGAATATTTTTAGGGCGTTTCTATATCGCCAAATAGTCTTGTTCACAAAAAAAAAATAATGTACGTTAATATTAGTTAGAACCATACATTAGAGCCCCTAGTACCAAAATCAGATATTTTTTATTAATAAATATTGTTATATTGCCAGTTATTCGTAATAGAAATCACCTCAATGCAGCAAGACTAAGAAATGTTCCCAAGATAGAGTCTAGGAACATGACGCCATCTCCTTGCAGACACACCGGCGTGTATGTGTAACGCGGGTTCGTTATTTTTTATTGAAAGACTAATATAATATTATTGTTTAGCATGCCTTAGAACCCCTATATCCAAAATTTAGAGATATTTTGATTGATTGTTTTTAAATTACGGTCCCCTGAATTTTTCTAATATTAAATAAATTAACTTTTTAACGAATTATATTTCGAAAAAAAATATAATTCTTCATTTTCTATTAAATTAACAATTTTTATAACCCATACTTTCAAATTTTACAGGACAAGAATTTTTATTGAAAAATTACCAAAAATATTAAATATCAAATAATTTATAACTTGGACATGAATTTTTATTTTCAGAAAAGTCATTCATCATTTTCTATTTAAAATCTCTTTTTCCATCTCCCTCTGACATCCATGCTTTCAAATTCGGCAATCCTTAATGCACAAATAATTTACAGGGCTGCTGGTTCAAAATATTTGGTAATTTTTCAATGAAAGTTCTTTGCCTATGAAATTTGAAAGTATGGATAACGCTGGGTGGTAGGAAAAGTGAATTTAAATAGAAAATGAAGATTGAGTTTTTTTTTCAAAATACAACTATTTAAAAGTTATTATTTATTTAATATATAAAAAATATAATTTTAGGGGGCTGTAATTCGAAAATCATAAATAAAAATGTTTTTAAATTTAGTCTTTCAATAAAAAACAACGAGCCCGCTTTGCACACACAGGCTGGTATGCCTGCAAGGAGGTGACGTTATGTATTAATAGCCTCTACCTTGGGAACGTTTCTTAGCCTCGCTGCGTTCAAATCAAATCAAATCAAATCAGATTTATTTCATATTTAAAATACAATTTCTTCTTGACACTCGTTTCCGTGTCCAGCCGGACATCCGTTAGCCAAGGCTCCGCGGCAGTTGAAGGGCTGGGCAGGAACGAGGTCGAGACAGAATAAAATAAATTAACACAATTACCCTACTCCTACCTACCTAGTAGGTTCATTAGGGAAGTAAAATAGTCTTATGTCTTACGACTTAACATAACTGAAAAATTTAACAAATATAAATAATTGTAGAAAAAGCACATGCATTATTTTAAATTTGCATTGTTGAGACAGGAAATCAACTCACTGAAAATACCTGCTGTAGATAATGACACGTAAAAAGAGAAAGGCTATGCCATGCCGTTGAACTTTTTGTAATTATTAAGTTTTGGTACCAAATGTTTTTGAAATTTTAAATAATTATATATGTTTTATAAGTTTTCAAATTTGGAATAATAATTTAGAAACAAAAATAAATAAGGGATAAAAACAAAAACTACATAAAGAAAAGAAGAAAAAAAAGTTGAGAAAAGTGAGAGAGATTGGGTAATAAGTTTAGTTTTAGTACAAGAATGGGTGGCTACAAGGGCTGTCAAAAAATGGGCAGCGCCTGGTATGGTAATTTGTGTTTAATCCGAAATGGTGCATTATGCTCTCTTATTCGTGTAATGTTGTTTGTTAGCGGACTATCATCTAGTTTAAATTGATAAAATTTTTGTGATATGGTTTTGATGTACTCCGCTAGTGGAACAATGTCGTTACAACGGGCGTATAAGACTCTGAGGGAGGTGTATCTGCTTGAATTTGATATGAGGCGTAGGAATTTTCGTTCTAACACGGAGAGTTTTTTAATCGTTGTGGCAGACGCGCTGCACCATGCCGGCGCTGCGTATGTAAGAGCTGGCCTTACGACGGTCGTGTATATCAATTTCTTGTTATTTCTATTTAGTCTACTATTCCCTGCCATTAGAGGGTACAGACTCCTAGACAGGGAATAGACCTTGCGTATAGTTTCGTTTATGTGCTTGTTGTAAGTCAGTCTGGTGTCTAAATGAACTCCTAGATACTTCACAGATTCTTTTGTTTGAATTTTGACCCCCTTGATCGAGATTGGTGTAATAATTTTGTTTTTCGTGAAATTCTGGGAGAAAACCATAGCCTCCGCTTTCTCTTCGTTGACCTTGATTTTCCACTGGTCATAATACGTCGTTGCCCGCGCCATGTATGCTTTAAGCAGCATGTTAGCTGCCTGAGCGCTGTGGCTATGTGCATACATGGCCGTGTCATCGGCGTACATGGCCAGCTTGGTATTAGGAAAAGACGGAAAATCAGAGACGTATAAATTAAATAATTTAGGTGAAAGACATGACCCCTGCGGGACGCCCGCGCGAATGTCCCGTGTTGTGGAGAGTTTGTTATTCACCCGTACTTGCAGCGATCTGCCCGTCAAGTACGAGTAAATTAGTTTAATAATATGACTAGGAAAATTATAGTTGTGTAGTTTATATATCACCCCTGGAATCCAGACTGTATCGAACGCTTTCTCGATATCTAGGAGCACCATGGTGGTACTCTTCCCGAGGTTGTATTGCACCTTGACATCGTTAACTATCCTAACAATCTGTTGTGTTGTGTTGCGTCCTTTCTTGAAACCGAATTGATGCTCATCATCGACGTGAAGTCCCTCCTGAGCAGAATTAATTCTGCTCAGGACGACCTTCTCCACCAATTTAGAAATAGTTGATAGTAATGAGATGGGTCGGTAACTGCCAGCGAGTCTGGAATTCTTATTCGGCTTCAGTATGGGGACCACCACAGCGCATTTCCATTGGTGAGGCCAGTGCTGTAATCGCAGGATCGCGTTAACGATGTATACAAGCTGAACAATACCCTTCCTCGGTAGATATTTAAGTAGCCTGTTATCGATACCGTCCTTTCCCGGAGCTTTATTATTTGCTAAAGTCTTGATTAACTGCATAATTTCGGAAGGTTTGACCATGATGTTTAGAAACTGTTCGTGCGTAATTTCGATATCGTGGTCAATAATCTGTTGTGTCAGATTTTCAATGCGGTCATGCTCAGGATTATTCAGTCCGTTGGTGTTATGTACTCGTTCAAAATTGTCTGCTAGGTGGTTCGCCTTTTGCGTGTCGGTCAAAAAAGATCGTGTGTGATTTTGATTGCTCAGGGCGGGCATGGTTTCCCGCTTACATTTTAAGGCTCTGGCCAGCTTCCACAACGAGTTATCTTGAGGATTTAAGGCTTCTGGCGTTGGGGTGATTTCTATTACGGATAACTGGCAAAATAAAAATATATATTTTTGATTTGTTACATTAATTTATAATACCGATAAATCTATCATTTCCAATTGAAATTAAATTTTGTGGACATGCCTATTGTTACATATAGCTGATCAGTTCACAGTAGTACTTAGATAAAACAAGAAAGAAAATGTTTCCACTGTTAAAAAACAATTATGCGACAATATAACTGAACATTAGTGTAATAATGCTAGTTAGAGCAGTAACAGGAGAAAGAAATGAATATATATTGCACACATTGTACATGACACGGTAGACTCGATCATCTCTGGTTAACAGTAGTTTAATTATCGTCCTTATGTACATATTTCTCTTACAAAGCTACTTTCTGTAGACTGTAAATCACACTAATCACAATGAGACTATAGTGATGATACTTTCCACTATTTAGTAATTTATTAGTAGGTTGATTATTTTATTCCTTTTTTTATATTGTAACTGAGAAAACTACCACTTTATATACAAAAATATTTAATGATTTACAATTTGTCTAGACCTTCGCCTACTTAAATATATATCATATACCTTAAATAAACATGACCAAACTTTAAGTCTTTGATTTCCGGAGGATTTCTGAGGATTCCCCTCTTATCTTATTTCTGAGCACGCTAGTGTCTTATATAATGCTCCCTTTGCCCTCACAACCCTTCCAGCATATCGAGGAATCACACTCATTTGATCAAATAATCGCAACGTGAGTCAATAACGATATTCTCTCCTTTGTATCCGTTATATTGCTTGGCAAATAATATAAGAATGGCTCTCTGGAAATATATTGAAAATAAAATTGCCATTGTTACAACACAAGTAATTTTCTGTCTAAGGAAACATCGTGATATAATCGTCATTCAATATTATGTTATACTTATATTATTACAAGATGAAATTAGTTTCTTATGTTCTTAATATTTGAATAATCATAATGGACCTGAAACTGTTAGCGTCAATGGAAAAAACTGCTGACAAAGAAAATCTTAACTTTAACCCTTTCACTGCACACTACTGTTTCAAAGCTGCCCATCATATTAAGAATTTTTTTACTGCTTGTGTACAGATTCGTCAAGAGCTGCGTGAACCATTCTATGTAATGGAAAAGTACTCATCGTTTTGCATGTCTGGCGGTTTTTTTTATTGTTTTTATCATTGTGTAATATCTCAAAATATCATGCGAGCGAGTGAACCATTCTAGCTAACGAAAAAATACCCATTGTTTTGCATGAGTGTTTTTTTAATAGTTTTTATCATAGTGTAATATCTCAAAATATCATGCGAGCGAGTTTTTCCGTAATCCTATTGATCCTATTTTTATTAAAAATGCGAATATAATCGTCTAGAGCAGTTAACCGGTGGGCGAATATATACGTCAAGAGTAGTGAAAAGGTTTTAAAGAGATCGATAAGGGCCTTTTTGGCCCCAACAATAGCACTTTTTTTTTAAATGCGAGGCTAGATAAAAAAAATACTACTTTTTTCAAATTTCAACATTTGAAGATAGGACGAGAAATATACATTTTACCATCGATAAAGATCCAAAATACGTGAAAATCACCATATTTTATGCTTTTGGTTGGTTGTGTTACACCGAGCACAAGAGAGTACTGCAAAGGTTTTTAAATATGTAGTGTGTAGAAATCTTTGACATATGTAAGAATCAAAGTGCTTCTTGTTTGTGCTCAACTGGGGTCAAATAAGGGCCTCACCGATACCCATCCTTTAAAACAAAGTGAATCAGGAATGCTTACAGGTTCAAAAGTTATAATAAAAAAAACTTGGAGAAAACAATGTATAACGTAGTAATTAGAGGTTTTAACTTCGGAATAATGTCATATGAATTAGATTTCGCTCATTTTTAGCAAATTAATAATAAATGCATCAAACAAAACTTTATATATTATTCGGTTGCTTCCTAATTTATAAAGGGCGGATGCCACTGCCACCTTTGATCAGGCAACTAAAAAAAACATTGAAGCTGAAAAAGAATCAAATTTTGAAAAGAATAAGCTCTAGCAATTTTTTTTTTCACATAAATTGACAACTCGTACGCGATTAGAGGCGATAGGTATCGATGCCCTGCGTTGATACACAAGTTGATAAAAGTATAAAATTACACGAAGTGTAGAGCAGTATATCCGCCTTTCTTGTCCTAATTTCTCTATTTTCTTTCTTGCACTCGTTCATCTTAGATATTTATAAAGGTACATTTGTCGAATCTGTATATCCTGGCATAACGGGTGTATGAACAGAACCCGAGATATTAAAAAATGAAACAAAAACACGTTCTTCAAAATTAAAACTTAAGTTGTAATGGCTTGAAAATTGGGATTTCAGCTTAAAATTTTCGTCAAATAACTCGAAAGGTATTACATTGAGCGAAACCATGCTAAAAACGAATTAGAAAGCTAATAAATTGAGGATGAATTTTTTTTTATTTCAAATTTTTATAGAATGAATGTTTTCCGAGACCTGGAAGTACAAAGGTGTCATCCGAACGTTTATACGATGAAGTACTTAGTTTAAATGTTAAATCTCTTGGAAACCATGGCGCTTACGTTAAAAATGCTAACAACCAAAATGAAAAATTATTAATTAGGCTTTCAAATAACTCGTTATATAGCAAAATGAAGAGATATAATGAGTTTCTTCACATTTTTTTAAAGAAAACATCACAATTTTGTTCATGTAAGGAGTCAGTTATTAAAACAATATATTTTCATATACTATTTTTTGTTAACGGCTTACGGCTTAGGGCCAGTCAGATTAAGCTAGAGATTAACTAGAAGTTGCACTTGGAGGTTTAAATTGTAGATTTTGGTGTTTTGTAAAATACCGCTTCATGAGCGTTTGCCAAGATCGTCAGTGGTATTGTTATAGAACCTCCCAAAATCGATCTAAGTCGAAGAATAAATAAAAACTTCGACTTAGGAAAAAATGTATCAAAAGACAATTAATTTAGAGCATAACATATTTAAGGCATCAACGCCGAAGACTGGCACAAAGGGACTGATACACGCTCACAGAAAAATAAGGCACAACAAGGCGCACAATTCAAAAGTACGCAAAAAATTCACTTACTAAATATTTCTTTCCTTGTCCACAAAAAAAGTTAAAATTAATTAATTAAACTAGTTAAACCCTAGTTTAATCTGAAACTAGTTTAATCTGAACCTATAAAACCGGCTTTTAGACGCTCAAATTTTTTCGTCCATTTACAGCGTTTGCTTTAGAAGAAAATTGCATTTCAATTTAATGTTTGTTTCTTTGTGAATATCTCAATAAATATTAGTTTTAGAGAATAAATGGTGGATATCAAAAATGAAGCTTGTAAACCAACAGTGAATATATATTTTTAATTGTATACGTAGGATTGACAGTCTCGGAAATATTTAAGTTTAAATATGACGTTTGTGGGATGAAGTATTTAGATTAAGTGTTGAATGTCCTAGAAACTGTGATACTTACATCGAAAATTTTGACGAACAAAGACAACATAGGCACACAAAATAAAAAAGTAGTCTGTTCCTAAAACTGCATAGGTGACCCCCATGTATTTCGACATGCTGAACACGAAACAGGTGTGTTATGGATAGTGTTGCCGCGAGACTCGTCTCGTCGAGAAATTTGTTTTTCTCGTCTCGTCTCGACATTGTCGGGACGAGATCTTTCAGCAATCTCGTCTCGACATATTCTTGTCTACCCAAAATCTCGTCTCGAGGTCGAGATCTCGTCTCGTCTCGACAAATGTGAAATTTCCCATTTTTTCCTTTTTTTTCATACGTGAAATCTCTATTTATTTAATTTATAAAGTTACACTTCAAGATTTAATAATTTAAATTAATCAAGTTCGTATTATACTTTAAATATATACGTTATTGCTAGTTTCTATAGTAAGTAAATATATAAGATTAATTACAAAAATTTCGAACAACCATTTCTAAAAAATACAGAAGTCGGCAACATTACACTTGCCTAAATCATATTCATTTCCAAGACGTAGCACCAGTAAAAAATGGCAGGGCGTAATACGATACACAAGTGATTGATGAGGCCGTATTATTAATTTTTGTAAATATTTATATTCTCAATTTAATTCAAGTTTATATTATTCATTTTGGAAGGTCAAATGTAGAACAATTTTACAATAAAAAAAAATCGGGAAATTCTCGATCTCGTCTCGTCTCGGCGACTCGTCTCGACTTTAAAAATCTCGTCTCGTCTCGATTTTTCGAGACGAGAAAAAAATTTGGCCTCGTCTCGACAAGTCGAGACGAGACGAGACGAGACGAGACGAGACGAGACGAGACCGAGAAATATCTCGTCTCGACGGCATCACTAGTTATGGATATTCTTGTGATTTACTAAAGATTGGTGGATGTTGGAGTTAAACGGGCACCTCATTCATGTTCAGCACGTCGAAATACATATAATGGAGCAGATCTGGCGATAACTTTTTTTTAATTTTTTTTTGATAATTCGGTTACACGCGTTCTCTTTTATCATGTTATCAACTTAGTTCAGCTTAATCACACGGGGTGGCGGAGGAATTCGCATTTATAATTCGCAAAAACACGTTTTTCCACGATAACTTTGTTATTATTGACCTGACGAAAAAAAAGTAAAATTAAAAATTGAAGATCCATCGGAAGCGCATAATCCTGTAAAATTTTTTTTATCGGACGGTAACTTTTCGTGAAAATTTTTTTTGAAAATAATCGTTTTTTTGCCCTAACACTAATACAGAAAAAAGTAATTCCGTAATTTTTTTACGAAAAAAAAGAAGTTAGGGGAATGAGATTTTTTTGAGGTAGGTGAAATAGATAAGAATTGATGGAGCCGGAGGATTGGGGTACTGGGCCAATTAGGGGAGGGGAGGAAGGTAGGGAAAGGAAAATTATTCAACTCCCTCGAACTTTTTTTCCTCCGCCACCCCGTATGATTAAGCTGAACTAAGTTGATAACATAATAAAAGAGAACGCGTGTAACCGAATTGTCAAAAATTTTTTTTAAAAAAAGTTGGTTTCATTTCAAAACCAGATCCGCTCCGCTAATAGGATTTACTCAATAGAGGTCCATTTTTTTTGTGTTCAGGTCCCCCCAAAAGAAAGTAGTCTGTTTTTAGGACTCCATTGGATAACCCCCATGTATTTTAACGTGCTGAACATGAATCAGATGCCTGTTTAGCTCCATTACTCACCAATTTTCAGAAAATTGCAAATAACCTAAAAAACCTCATAAAAAAGTCATAAAAAAATTGATGGGCGATGGAGCTAAACGGACACCTGATTCGTGTTCAGCACGTCGAAATACATAAGGGTCACCCAATGGAGTTAAAGGAACACACCACTTTTCTTTAATTTTGTGTGCCTGTAAATTAATCAATCTTCAAAATTATTATTTGTTTCTGCATCGTAAAAATTAAAGAAGTTATGACCGAAACGATGTGCGTTATTACATTTTTTTAAACACATTGTCGTCATTTTGTTGTTTTAATTGTCCGGTAATTAATTTTTTTTTTTCAAAAATGCTGTTTTTCGTTGATATCTAGCATCACCTAGATGCTAAATGTTTTTGTCAATTTAAAATACTTGCTTTAGAAAAAATTTCCATCCGCTAGATTGGAGCCGCTATTTTGAGTTTATTTTGACTACAGAAGCCTAATCAGCGATCCCAAGAACATATATATCCTACGTTTCAAAAATATATCAGTAATAATTTTATTACTATTAACAAAAAAATATAAACTGAACACGATGCCTTTTACTACAATAACCCATAAAGAAAAATGTTCCGTACATATGAGATTATTCCGAAATTATCCATATTTTTTACCTCTAGGTACTGTACTAACGATGATATGATATTTTACTTCCACGTCCAGTGGAAGTACACTAACGACAAAAAAATTTTTAAAATTTTTATTGTCCAAATAGGCTTAAAATGTCATGAAACGTCGAGATTTTAAGTTTGAGCGAAAACAAAATTTCTGTCTGTCTGTCGGTCTGTCGGTCTGTCTGTCTGTAACTTTTTTTGTGCGCACGTTTACTCTGGAACCGTTTAAGATATTGACTTGAAATTTGGTACACATATGTACTTTAACGAGATCTAGAACTAGATTATATTTTCATCTTGTTCCGTCGAAGGGTTGGGGGGTAAATTGGGGTAAATTTGGGGTAAATGGGTAAATCAAGCAAGTAAGAGTCCATGAAATTGGTATTTAGTATATATGAGAGAAGCTAAGGTCTCAAAAAATGTTTGGCATTAGCCACCCCCATTACCACCCCCACCTCCTTATTAAAGGGGATGAAAAAAATTGTGATTTAGTGTATGTACAGGAACCAGAAACCTCAAAATATTTTTTTTACTTCATCCACCCCTCATTGCCACCCCCCTATCACCACCCCCACCCCACTACCGATGTGGGGTATCGTTTTATGGGTTTTTGGGGTAGAGGATTGCAAATATTATATTATTAAAGTTCCATAAACAATTATTTTCACATACAAAGTTTTTTCGTTGTGAGTGACTTGGATAGAGAATCTGGATGTGGAAGTAGTGATTCCTTGGGTAGCGGTTTTTTTATATTTGTTCTGTAGAAATAACTTTTTCGGTTGTTACGAGTTTAAACCGAAAAGATCTATTCCTTTGATGATATATTTAATATTGACTTACTTCTGACACAGTGACTAATTACCGAGATTAGAAGATAATCTCACCAGTACTTATCTAAGTTCTTGGCAAGTGTTCATAAATATTATGGCTATTTTCACCGGCGCATTCGCCATATTTTTAAAATTTCACTTCAATATTCACCGCTATGTCCACCGGTAGAAGGAACCGGTTAAAAAAATTTTTTTTCAGGTAGATATCCAAGCTGTCTGTGGTTAAAAATTATGAAACGCTTCGGTTAAGTTCCCAGTATTCTCGACAACTTGGATATTTGTTTTGTTTGTTGACATATAATTAGACAATAAACTGTTAATTCATAAGTCAACAAAAAAAAAACTGCTCCAAGGACTAAACCTGTCATGCCTTAAGTATTTTTGTGTGCTGAAACCAAATTTTCAATTTAAAAAATTTTCTACCACGTAGATTTCGAGTAAATCCCGGTTTTTATTGTCAATTGACAATTTTTGACATGTACTCGAAATCTACGCGGTAGAAAATATTTTAAATTAAAAATTCGGTTTCAGCACACAAAAGTACTTAAGGCGTGATAGGTTTAGTCCTTCGATCAGAATCTATTTTTTTGTTGTTGTTGTCCTGTGTTGTGCGTTTTTTGAGTGAACCTCTTTTCATGATTGCATTTAATTCTCGACATGTTAAGGATGAAATTTAGCATGGGAGCCACTTTTATAATTTTGGCGTTTGGCGGTCATTCTGAAAAATGGCGGCCAATCTTCGGGCTATAAGATATCACAATAATCTCCCAAACTACTTGGACAATGTTCATGTTTAAGGTGCCGTTGGACGGATATTAAATTACTCTACACGTATATCTATATAATGGGCTCGAATCTGAACAGAAAAAAAAAACAAAAATCAAAGAAATGCAAATGTAAAAATGTTTAATGTGAAAGTAAGAGTTTGGTACTATGTAAGTGATTATGAAATAATGTTATTAGTATAATGTACTTACAGTATATATAGTCTAGCAGCATAAATAAGAATGTCGTGAAAGTTACATCATTTATTTTATGTTCGTAAAATACATTACATTCTTGTAATCAGTCACTGAACTCATCATTTGAATCGCTGTCTTCCGTGGATGAGTCATAAACAGTGCTTCAACTTCTTCTTCTGTTTCTGTTCCCAGGTCAGGTTTTCCCTGAAGGATTTCATTGAAATTAAGCTACAGAATTCCACTTCTGAAGTTAGTAGAGGGTAGCAAGCATTTTTATATTCATGAGCTTGCAAGTAACTTCGAAGACAGTGTTTTTTAAATGAGTCCTTATCGAGAGGCCACCTGGCAGAATCTTAATGTTGTACCTGCCGCCATTTACATACTCTGGTTTCGCACAATAATTTACTCACTGAATCATTGTAGATCATCGTTAACAACACTGCAGTTGATAAAATGGCTCATCGGATAGTTCCTCTTTATCTCCAAGTCTCTGTTTTCTTTGTAGGTAGGTTATATTATTTGGTTGAGGTATGTGCTTTATTGATGTGACTTTCTACTGTGTCACAACCGGTAAATGTATAGATACCAAAAGCAGCACTTACTTTCTCTTGTTCTGAGAACAATGAGCGGCAGTTTTAGAACTCTGCAATATTTCCCGATTCCTTCTTGCACATATTCATGTCATGTTTAGTTAAGTGACTGTATAAAGCAATATCCCAAATATGAGGATGAGAGTCCCCTAAGTGTGTTGCCTAGAGGAACGCTCTTGTATCTGCTTCATATGACAACAGTGCTTAATATAGGGGGTAGCATTCGCCGGATGTCAGATCATAGCAGAGAAGATACATGGTGTAGTACCAGCCAGACCTAAAGCAGCAGCTTTTTTCCAGCATTATCACAGAATGTAATTAAGGCTTACAGTCTATTCTTGGTGGTTTTCTCATCTTGAACATAGTCGACCGGGTTTGAAAAAGTTTTCCAAGCCAGAGTTTAGAGTCTGTGATACCTCACTGATGTTCTTCCACCAAGGTTGTTTCTAACGCTTTTCCCTTTCAATGCTTCAATACAAATAACGCAAGATGAATGAGTAGAACCTATACGACTACTTCGTGTACGTGGTTCATTTGTCTGGGGAGTAGGATTTCGAGCAGGTTCTCTCATATTTACTTTGATGACAGATTTCCAATCGTCCCCAGACCCTCCTTTTCTTGTGCATTCTCTGCAATGTTGTTCCAGGTGTCCTAATTTGGTTGTTCTAGTGGATTCATTTTAGATGTCGTCGATTGCCCATATTATCACACATTCATCATCTGTATGAGTTTTAGTTTTCCTACTGGTTGGTTCTGGTGGCGATTCAACTAACAAAGCTTATCTGTTTTCTGATTTTGATGTATCTGGAATATTCATCTTCTACTTGTTATTCAATTACTATCAACAAGAACAAAATTAGTGTAAAATCTAAATAAGGCCAATTAAAAATCATGGAATAGAATCACAAACGTACTGTTTTAGGATGTATTTTCCCTTATAATTTTTTTGTAAAAAAAATGTAGACCGATTTAATAAATATCCATGGGTACCTCAAACATGAAAATTGTCCAAATAGTTCGGGAGATTTTTGTAAATTGAAAAAAATTTCTAATCTCTACTCAAAATGGTATATAGCCCATAGAACTCCAATAGCAAGAAACAATGCTTTCTAATACTTTGTACGAAATTATTGGCAGTGTAAATACAACTTTCTTGAATCAAATTTCAAAAAAGCTTCAAATTATTATTTGGAATTAATATACTGCACTCCATAAAGGTTAGAAAGTCTTTAGAGGACAGTGAGAAAGGGACAACGAATTGACATTATGCTAGTTCTGTCGAATAATTTTCATCAAACTCTTTCTAATATTCTCGGAGATACCGATGAAGTAAGGGCCTCTACAAAATTATCTTTTATTTGGATAAAAGTGCAAAAATTCACTTAATTGGTTATTATTTTGTGAAAGCCTTTTCTAAATTGCTGTTACAAACAGGACATTTTAGAAATAAAGGTTAACGAAATAAAAATTTATGATAATCCTGGAGTAAACTGCTGGAGCAACTCTGAAACAACAGATTGAGAAATTATACCCCGATTATATGCATTTATGTACATTTATACACATTTATTGGTATTATTTCCTTGGCAAGTGTACACGATGAAAGTTATGTACCTTAAATATTTTAGGGTGTTATTCCTAAGCTTATTTTAATAAAAAAAAGTCCATGTAAAGAGGTGCCCAAAAATTCTTTGTTTTGAAGATACGAGGTCTTGAAACTAGCAAAACATATCGAGGCCATTATACATCCCTCAGCATTTGCTTATTCTTCAATGTAACCAATTATTTAAGGTGCACCAAAGGAAAAAATGATTAAGCTGAGGCGTTTTAAATGTCCAGTGTCGTTGTCCTCTTCTACTTATCCACGGACGAGGATATGTTGTATCTAAAAAATTTTTAGTTATAATACTAAAATCTGTCGGGGCAATACCGTGCATAAGTAAAATCGAAGACCAGGGGGCACGTCATCCAATGACACTGACAAATCATCGTCCAAAATGTCTTTATAAATATTTCCATTTATTTGCAAAAAATATGGTCCTATTAGTGTTCAATGATTACTACCCACACCCACACATTACAGAGAAATCGATCTTGAAAATGCTTTACATTATTGCATGTGGATTATCCTCAGCTCACACACAGTTGTAGAAATCCATCCATTTCCAATCACTTTTAATTTTCTACAGAGTATTACTAATTTCATTTTCAACACATATGGTAGTGTTTACCCATATCTCCACCACTGATAAATTGCGTGATAAATAGCGTAATATAATGACATCTTAAGGTGTCCTATTTAATATACTGCGTGCCAAATTTGCTTTAAATAATGACAATATAAGAGAAATTAGATGTTTCTTTGTAAATTTGTACAAAATTAATGGAAACGAATATAAACTTTTTTTCTTAAAATTAACTAAAAAATATCATCCTGAAATGTTTTGACGCACTTAATTTACACCCTGTATATTTCAATTATCTCTTTTTATTCGGCTTTATCTAGAAAAAAATGTACATTTATTGCATTCGAAAAACGTAAATAACTAACACTTTAAAATAGTAAACGAAATACTGCAAAAGTTTAATGAAACCTAGTTTCCACGATTGCATTTGAAATTTATTTAAAACAATCCGTGTAATCATTTCAATATAGTTAGTTCCGGTATAAAAAATAAACTGTGGAAGCTTTTTAATTAAAAATACAAATCTGAAGTGCTTTTTAACTAGAAACCTGCAGCGAAAAAGGGGAGAAACTGGCCGTGCTCAAAAGCTCAGGCTTGTTTTGTGTAACGTACTGAGTCTGAATAATTACTTGCTATATACACATGGAAAAAGAGGAAGTCCCAATCACTGTAATTGGGCGAGGGGAAAACAGTGGCATATCATTGGCATTGCAGTTGACACCAAACACCTAAAAATAAAAACAATAATTTTCAAGCGTTTCGTGTATGTTAAATATTGCAGTAATTACAATACAATACATTTTTTTTTTATTATGAGCAACAAAGTCAGAGTAATAGGGTCTGACAATTCTAATAAGAAAGTGTTGGTACTATGTATCCGAAAAAGAAATAATATGCAGCTATGAGCCTTGCTGTTTCACAATTATTATTAATCCTCAGCGCAGCACAGTTGAAGAAGTGGGATGTAGAATGGATTACATCAAATGTAGAAACTAATATGTAGGTGAAAAGTACAGTACACAGATCTTATGTACTCTGCCCTTCTTATTAAAATAGTCCTACGTGACAATCCACCATGATGCAACCAGAACACTATCAATGGTAAACGTACTGTTATATGCATTTAGAACAAACAAAATAATACCTAATGTCTATACTAATTATACCTATATTTAAAAAAGGAAATGAAGGCGAAATTAACAATAATAAACCCACCTCACTTTTAAGTGTTTTCCTAAGATAAATGCATGAAAGAGCGCAGTGATAAGTAGCAAAAAAATCAAATCCTGTAGAATTTCAAGATCTTCGCGCTATTAATATTTTACCAGCTTTTTCTAAAATCATAGAAAAAATAATGGAGGCACAATTACGAGTTTATTTGAAAAGAATATATTACCCTCCATGCAGTCTGGATTTGGACCAGGTTATAGTTGCACTACTGCGCTTTTACATGTGGTTTATGATGTATCAGCGGCAATCGATAAAGGACAATGCACTATTCTGGTATTACTTGATTTCTGTAGAGCCTTTGATACGATTAACTATGACCTTCTTTTATCTATATTACATTATATTGGACTCGCTGAAGATAAAATTATTATTTTTGAATATTACTTTAAAGGTAGGCAGCAGAAAGTCCTGTTAGATAATATTTCCTCGAACTACACTACTTTAAAATCAGGAGTACCACAAGGCTCTATTCTGGGACCATTGTTTTTCTCTATATATACACCAGCCAATTTATTAAATGTCTCTCTAGTTGTCAGATGCACTTATACGCCGACGACACTCAGTTATATTATTCTTTTAATCCTACTGATGTAGACAGCGCTTGGTGCCATATAAATGAAGATCTAAAATTATTTGTTGACTCAGCTAGGGATCATTGCTTAATTATTAATGCTAACAAGTCAAATGTTATAATTTTTGGATCCAAAAGAACACGAAACAATATTAAAAACATCGCTGAAATAAATATTGTTAACAATGAACTAGAAATTGTAGAAAGAGCTAAAAGTCTAGGGGTTATAATTGACTGTGATCTCAGGTTTGAGGATCATATTAATATGCTAATTCGAAAGGCATATGCAACGATTAAATTAATATATGGTAACAGACGCTTTCTGCCACAGAAGACAAAAATATTATTATGTGAAAGTTTAGTACTCTCTATATTAAACTATGCCGACTGCCTCTATGGACCCAACTTAACAATTTTGTATAAATCCAAAATTCAAAAAATTCAAAACTTCTGTTTACGATTAATTTATGGAGTTCGTAGGCGCCAGAG
Source organism: Rutpela maculata (assembly GCA_936432065.2). NCBI lineage: Eukaryota > Metazoa > Arthropoda > Insecta > Coleoptera > Cerambycidae > Rutpela > Rutpela maculata. Next base: position 144,819,062 of record OW386289.2, read on the forward strand.
AATTTCTTTTAAATTAAACGAAATAGGGTGGTTAAATATGGAGCGTCATAGGTTGATATATGCAGCATGTCTATAACATAAAATAGCTATTGATAAATGTCCTCTATATTTATATCAAAGATTGCGATTTCGTACTAACGCATGACGTCCATTCCCTTAATTTAAGATACAGAGGCCTATTAACTCCTCCAGTACATCGTACAGAATTTTTTAAACGGTCTTTCTCATATCAAATCTGTAAAGTGTACAATTCTCTCCCCGGTTGTTTAAAACTTTTAAAAATAGTATCTTTCAAGCATAGGTACAAACAGTTACTCTTTAGCTCACAATGTGAAGAGAATTAATTAAACACTGATTGTTAAAATACATGTATACTGCATATATGTATAGAGTAGCAGTAGTTTCTATTAGAAAAGGAAAACTATGTACTGTAGAATAGTATTAGTATTATTGTTGGTTGTGATGGTGCCGGCTAGAATGCGGTGACTTTCGGCATCGCATTCTGCTCGTTACTATCACAACCATTCAGGGTTAAGTGGTAGAACAGACTCTGCAATAACCCTATTGCAGAAGCTGAACTTCGCCTTTTTATACCACAATTATTTTAATTTTTGTTATTAATATTATAGGCACCTGGTGTAAAACATCTGTAAAATTGTGGAGGTAAATAAAGACTATTATTATTATTATTATTATTATTATTGAACAGAATTGTTTCATTTCTAGATGAGAAGGATCTATTAACTTCGTCTTCTTTTTCTTCTTCTTCTTCTTCGTGGTATTTCGTTACATAACTGTATGTACCGAAAGAGGGAGAAAATGAAGAAGCAACGGGGCAGATATTTTGCCTCATTACTTTTCGATCTGTCTACGGCTTTTGATTTTGGGTGCATACATTTTTTAATATCGAATCTCAATAGTTACAGCTTACCAGGCAACACATTAATTGTATCCAATCGCATCTTGAGGAACGAAATATAGTTATTAATATTAATTATCAAGTCAGCTGTGCACGATGTCAAACTTGGTGTTTCAAAAGGATCTGTACTTGTTTTGAATAAAACCAAAACCAAGTGCATTAATTTTATTATAAGAAGGAGCATTCCTACTGGCAAAATACAGACCAATGATATGAAATTTTCAGATTCAGTAATGTTTCTAGATACTTGCATTGATAATAAACTTACCTGGGATGTTCACGTGGACAGTGTTTATTAAAAAACTAAACAAGACGTATTATGCCAATTCACAAATGAAAAATGTCCTAACTGTTCCAGGACTTCTAAACATATATTATGCCATGGCTTATTCACATATTTCTCTAAATATACTTAACTAGGGATAAGCCAAAGATTTTAAAAGGATTTTGTAACCCAAGAGAAACTATTAAGGCCGATTTTTAATGTAACGAAAGTTGTAGGCAGGATTTTATAAATATAAATATTCCTACTGCTCCTTCAATCTATGTATATATACAAATGCGTAACATTTGTTAAAAGGCAGTATCATTTATTCTTGTTTCCATGAACACAACACAAGGCACGGTGAACTATTGAATATTGAATTGGATTAAATTATACAATGAATTGCCCACTAATTTGAAAAAGTAACGTTTAAAAAATATATAAAATTCAAGTTGGTCAATGGTTGTTTTTATAGCACCGAGGAATTTTTATCTGCATCTGTTGATTACCAATAATATATTATTTTACTGTTTGTTAATATATTTGACACGCACATTTAATGTATATTTTATTATACACACTTTGTAATTTTTATTTTGTGTTCTTTTAAAATGTAAATATATATTATTTCTTCTAGCTATATTTGTTATTTTTGTTTTGTATTATGTGATTGTTCTACTATTATATTGTATCTGACATTTCAGATACTATCTCGTCATATCCTATATCATTTACATGATCCATTTGGTGAATAAAATTACTATTATTATTATGTATGCAAAATATGTTACATTCATAATACCTTTAATATATTTATAGCGTTCTTAACTGTTAGGTATACATAATTTAATAAATTACTTGTTAAATAATATTGAGAAGTATTATGTGTGAATATGTATATTGTTTACGTATAAATATGTGTGTATCTCAATAATAATAGAATTGTTTTCCACTAGGTAAGTAAATAATACAAAATATTTAATTAGGTAAAAATTGTGATATGTTGTTTAAAATTCCACCTAAAGAATATGTGCTCAGCCTAATCCAACTCAATATTGCAGGGCTACTTCAGTGCTTGCATACTAGGGTGGCCCATCTCTATAGGGGGTGAATTTTTTTTGCGTATTTTTTAAGTCTCACCCCACGAAAATATACTATTATACTAGGAATAATTTATGTCAAAGTTTCAGATAATTCGGTGAACGGTAACCCGTGCCGCATTCAGGTAGAAATTTGTAGATAAGATTTTATTACGGTAATACACTTAAATTTTACTTAAAATACAAATATCTACCTCTTTTCTCATAATGTTTTATTGGTGTAATTATTTCCTAGAAATTATTTGTTTTGGAAGTTTGGAAATATAATGCACCTACGGTAAGTTTTTATGTCAGTTTGCAATTGTGTTTTACAGTGGTGACATTATAAGTTCTAGCATACGTTCCTTTTTGAAAACATTTAACGATGGCTGATGTTAGATCCTTACGAAAGGATACTTTCATTTACTTAGTTGGACACTATTCGTCACAAATCATTGGCAATAAATTGCCGTCTAATAGACAAGTATTACAAGTGCTCTTTTATAACATTCGTGAAGTGAAGCTAAGTGTACATGAAAGTGCTAAATTAACAATAAAAGAGTTGTTAGTTTTTTGGGATGAAGCTCGCATTCGGACACGTCAGGATTTTCATTGCGTTAAACAACTAGATAAACTTTATGCAGAGTGGAGGAACTTACAAAAATCGGCTAAAAGGGCCAGTGCGGGAGTAAAGAAAAAAATTTCGTCGAAAAATTGGACGATCTCTTTGACATTTCTCATGCAAATGCACTGGAGTTGATGAAAATAGATGAAGATAAGCAGTTTTTAATTAACCAAAGAAAAAAGAGACGTCCTGGATTTATGCATGGTATTGATTACCAACTTGCTTCTCAAGAAAAATCAGCTGAGGAGAAATTACAGAAATTATCCGAACGAATGCAACGAAGTCAACAAGAAAAAGCTAGATTAGAGGAAACAGTCACCTGTCCATCATTAAGTAGTAATTCAGCCGACTCCAACGAAAATGAAGATGAAATAATCGAAGCCCAAGAAGAGTTGTTACAAGACCAGCCTGGCCCGTCACAGCCAAAAAAGAGGAGATTGTATGGAACATGTAACATCATCACACCAAAAATAGCCGCTGCATTTGATGCTTGCAAAATAAGCGACAGGTATGGAGTCCATATTTTGACGGCAGTAGTAGAAGCACTAGGACATGACACCACATCTTTGTCCATCAGCAGAACCACACTTCAGCGCTCTAGACAACGCATCCGCGAAGAAAGAGCTGAAATATTAAAAACTGCCTTCGGTAATTCTGAATTGCCGGCCCCAGTCATCCATTAGGAAAACTTTTACCTTCTCTCACTGGAATGGGAAATATCGATAGACTTGCTATCTTAGTTACTAGTGGAGATATTCAACAACTACTTGGAGTACCAGCTTTGCCCAATTCAACTGGAAGAGAACAGATTGAAGCAGTTTATGATGTGCTTTGTGAATGGAATTTGGACGAAAAGGTAATAGCTTTATGTTGTGATACAACAGCATCAAATATGGGTTATATAAATGGGGCAGCCACACTATTGCAACAAAAATTAGAAAGAGATATTCTATATTTTCCTTGTAGACATCATATTTTTGAAGTGGTTTTGAGAAGTGTGTTTGACACAAAAATGCCTTCCTCATCTGGTCCAAATGTGCCACTATTTAAACGTTTTAGGGAATTTTGGCCTAAAATAGATCAAAATAAACTAAAAACTGGATTTCAGGTATCAAAAATTAAGCACATTTTACAACCAGTTAAAGCCGAAATTGTAAAGTTTCTAAATGCAGCTTTAACTTCGCAACAGCCTCGTGATGATTATAAAGAATTTTTAATGCTTTCTAAACTTTTTGTTGAAGAAGAGCCCACTCACACGACATTCTATCAACCAGGGGCATTTCATCATGCACGTTGGATGGCCAAAGCCATTTACTGTCTAAAAATATTTTTTTTCCAAGATCAGTTCCAACTAACTAAAAAAGAAAAAATAGGTATTGAAGATATATGTCTCTTTATTGTAAAGGTTTATGTAAAGGCCTGGTTTACAGCGTCATTTGCTAGTAAAGCACCGCTTCATGACTTAGACTTTTGTAAAGAACTCATTAATTATCAAAATATTGACAAAGAAATATCTCAAGCCGCAAGTAGGAAAATAGTGAACCATTTGTGGTACCTTAATTCAGTAAATGTTGGCTTATCTTTCTTTGATGACGATATTTCAGTTACCACTAAAAGAGAAATGGTTAAGGCTTTGAATAGGAAAGCACCAAATCAAGAGGGTATTAAACGACTTATGATTAGTACGTTGAAAAAAAGGAAATTCAGGACTTCATTTGCGAGAACACTAAACAGTTTTTTCAAAAATTAGGTTTGTCTATGGAATTTTTGGAAAATGATCCAACAACATGGAGGGAAAATGAAAGTTATACCCGATGTTTCAATATTGTAAACAAAATTAAAGTTGTAAATGATGCCGCTGAGAGAGGAATCAAACTTATTACTGACTATAATGACATTTTAACAAAAACAGTTTTTACTCCAAGTTGTAAATGATTATAAATCACAGTTTCCAAATGTAAAAAAAGAAACCCTGTCGCATGCTTTGGCCTAGTGCAAAAAATATTGTTTTCATTACTATATGTCTTGTAGATTTAGGATAATATTTGGTACTATGTATGAAAAAAACGTTTCATAATAAAATACACAAAGATAAAACGAGAGTTTTATTTCAAAAACTTCTAGTCTAGTTTTCTTAGACTACGGATTTACAGTAGTTTGACACATGTCATAGTCACAACAGATAATGTCTTTGATGTTTGTATGACTTGATTAGTCATTCTAAAGATAAATGTTGCTGATTAAAAAAAAAAAACAATGCATCAACCAAAGAATGTAAATAATTCCATTTACTTTTATTATTGCATAATAATGCATTCTGCGGCACCCCTTGCCTTCAATTTGCCTCAATAATATTTTGAGGGGACTGTTTTTTCTTCAAATGGAACCATTTGCAGGGGTGAGAAATAAAAAATTTCGATTTCGAAAAAGATGGGCCACCCTATTGCATACATAAAAAGATATCTAGATTGCTGTTAACAGCTGTTGACAGTATCAACGAGTTTTCATTGGCACAATAGTTAGTTAAAGTTAGTTTACAATCACGTATATGCCTTTTCAAGCACTTGCACGTCTTTAATGAAATTTGTCTTTACATTTAACATAATTATTCTAAATATTTTTGCCCCGTCTTTTATAAACATTGGTATGTTAATATATTTTCGGAGGAGACCATTGTTCTTAGAGTCCGTTCCTACTAATTATTTTAAATATAATTTAGTACTTATTGACATACATTTTTATACAGTTATAAAAGGGAATATAAAAAAACGATGACAAATTTGTGTTCAGAATATTACTGAATTTCAGTATTACGTTATTAATTTAAATTTTTCCCCAACTGGAAAATATTTTTGTTGATATTAGCTAATATCGGTGAAGTATCAGATACGATATTACTTGAAAGCTTTCATTTCATAACAAAATGGTCAGCATATGTTGAACAGGGACAAGTACCTCGAAGGTAGTGACATTTGGCAATTTAAATTCATACACTAATTTTATATGTAAGGCAGTAAATTACAGTCTAGTGTAGTGTCATCGTATACCTGCAAAACAGAAACCAGAAGAGGTCAATTAAATACCCAGAAAGAAAAATAGAAACATTAGACACAAGATAAGTTGTAACCATTTTATTTGTATTAATAGCAAATTTTGGTAATTCATTTTCAATCATTTTTAATAAATCTTACTTTACTTCACTAGTTGCTATAGAGTCTAGCAAGTTACAAGGACAACTAAACTCTCTGAAAGAGGGTATCACCAAGATAAGCTATAGTTTATAGGGCAGTAAGTTATTTTTTATGTCAGCCTTCAAGTAAATATTGAATCTAAATTAAACGAAAACTAATCATTAACCCATTTTAACATATCAAGCCAAATCTTAACTTTTTCCGCACATCAGCGGAAGTGCACGCAACGCAAGTTTCTTTCAGAGAAACGGTATCTTCCTGGAGGACCCGGGGACAATGGATTTATTGCAGAACGCTGGAGCGAGGGCCCACTAATTTTTATCTAATTTGTTGAATCTCAATAATACCTAGGAATACATCTGATGAACTGAGAGAGAGAGAATTAGAACGTCATACAAAGTTAACAAGGGAAATTATACGGTTCATCGAGAAAAAAACGAGGACATAAATAGCCATCATATTGTCAACGATGACAATATGGAGTTAAAAATGCAGCAAAGACAAATGCCAACAGAAGAAACCCGAGAATAGAGCTGAAAGGGGCATCATCCAACTACTTGCAAGGAGAATAAAACAAAGTAATGATATAAAATACTACTTGGAGGTAAAACAATTACAAAAAAAATGATAGAAACGTTTGCAATGAAGTACTGAGAACATGCTCAAAGAAAACCCAAATACTGAACAGCAACAAACTAGAACAAAAAGGGAGACCATTCTACACAAAAAATTAAGTGAACAAACTAGAAAAGTGAAAAGAAGAGGGAAAGAAAGGAGAAGAGAAAAAATGAATATCATAAGGAAATCTCAGTGATAAATGTCAGACTCAGAAGGATGATGAACACTGCGTAACACGACACAATGCGGGAATGCATTTCACAAACACATACTTTTCCCATTCCTGTACCCGCGTAGATATAGTCTGCCCGGCGGTATATCCGGAAGTCGTAGCAATGCCTACCGCTGGTAAAACAAATCAACTGGAAAACGTTTTTGTAATTTTTCTTGAGAATATACGTGATTAATACATTAGAATTTGCGATACGGCAGTGCACATTTGCATATCCAGGAATATTCACCAAGTGTCAGTTAAATATCAGTATTTAAAGATAAGACTGAAGTACTTAAATATTTAACGCTTCGTGATCTTGAAACTTTATATTAAAGAGTCGTTTGGGAGTAATATACAATATCCGAAAGTATATCAAGTAAATCCTCACTTAAATTAGGCTGTCACGTAAATTAATTTTAATTAATCTACCTTCGCGCTGTGGTTTGGAACATTGATTCAAACACAACGAATTTTGCTTATTGTTTTATATACACAGAATAAAATTCTTCCATTCAAGAGGTAATAAAATGAAATGTAGTAAACTAGCCACGTCAAATTTTTCATTGTCCTTATTGTCCAACTGAAAGTATTTAGGTTAAAATTTTCCCATTACGAAAATTAGTGTAATGTGATGTAAATTAGTAATTATAAAACATTATCGGCAGAAATCTAAAAATGAATTGTGGAAATTTCTTTTTCGGCTATTTTCTGTTCCAATATAAATATCAAATTAAAATTTATAACACATTTTTATTTGTCAATTGAGAAACTAATAATAGTATATTATACAACGATGCTATATAATGAATACTGTTATTCCCAAGTATGATTACAAGTACGATCGAGCGAAGCGAGCGAGTGTTGTAATCATACGAGGGAATACAGTATTCATTATAGCGAGTTGTTATACTATACTTTATCTACGACTAACTTTTAGAAATAAAAAATGATACATTTTTTTTACTTTGCAGCAAAATGTATATTAATGTTACTACAATTGATAAATTGAACAGATGATGGAATGTTATGTGTCAGAAGAACGGCTTGTCAAGTTAAATTTAAACATTTACAATAATTTTACATATTACTCAAAAAGAAAAATATAGTTAATTCATTAATTAATTTCTTTAGTAAACAATTTAATCAAACATATTTAATAGTCGTGGACAAAATATAGTATTCTACTCGCATATAATGGCTACTATTCAAAGACATTATGATTTAAGTACTGTTTTTTTATTGTTCTACGAAAGGGAATAATGATCCATTATTCTCTCATCATTAATCCCTGCGGAAATAATATATGGCATTATACAGCAAAATTGACACATATAAAACATATATTATATATTAGTCGTAGATAAAAATATTTGAAACTACAAGTTGGTCACTTATTAAATAATCTATGAATTGTTAGGTTCCTCATCAAGTGGTTCTAAAATAGAATTCCATATGGAACCATTTTAATATGCGTAAGCAAACTATATATATATATATATATATATATATATATATATATATATGTCTAAAAATTCATGCCATAACCTTCTTAACAAAATTTAAAGAAACCAAAAATAAATGACTATTTTGCATAGTTGCATGCATACGTAACTATGCAAAGAACCATATTTTACAAGTGTTATAACTGACAGCTGCACTATAAATAATGTCTAATAATGGTTCACTAATATTTCAAAATTAATTCTGAAAAAAAACAGGTAAAGCTCTTGCTACACAAAATTACCTTTACATTATTGTAACCATAAACGTCTTCGAAATTTTTTTATAAATGCTATTCAAAATTAAAATGAAGTTTGCATTACTTACATTATGACGTATGACACAACTCTAAAAAACGTGAGAAAAATTAAAATTTTAGAATTTCTGTGGGTCAGACCTAAAAAAAAAAAATCAAGATATTCCTTATCACCTGGGTAATATGGTATGTGTATCCATGTTTCCTCTATATCTCAATCTATTCAAAATCGGACATTATAGTTAACTTTAGATTAGCTACTGTAAACGAAGTCAATCGAATTTTACATCATATTGTCGCGTGTTTCCACCCTTAGGAAACCACCCTCGCAAATTCCGTGGGTTCCAAAAATTATAACAAGAGATGTCCACTAACACACTTTATTAAATGTTTACTGGATACTTCACAATACTATTATTAATTTAAATACACTTTACTGACTAAAAATCACAATGTTTATTACTTTGTTTATCTTTGAACTCTTAACCTCACTTTCTATACTTTCTCAACTTTCTGAACTACTCGCCGAGAATGCGGTCGGTCTTTTATACCTAAAAATGACATCTCGATTGTTCTGTGATGACGCCACCATTCTCTAGAGAATTCCAGATGTCACTTTGGAATCTTCTGGTAGGTTCTTTTTCGAGTAGGTGCAAATACACTACATTCATTCTAAGGGTTGTAACACATTACAATATTAAATCAACTATTACTAGTGCTGATTATATATGTTTTACTATGTAAGGATTGCAGCTTATCCATTAATATTTATTGCAAATATAATTAATTGCTGTATAGAACAAGGACATTTTCTTACTTCATATAGAACATTATTAGTCACTCCCTTGTCTACAATTAGTAGAATACATTTTGATAAAAAGTTTTTGAAAGAATTTGGTATTATCAAAGTACGAATACATAAATAGTATAAACAATATATTGCGTAAGTTTTAATCAGGTTATCGTAACTCATGGTACGACATCTGCTTCTGCTGATGTTTGTGGTATATCAGGTAGGGAGTTAGGGTAAAGAGAACGTTGTGGCTCTAATTCTACTAAATTATAGTAAGACATTCGATACTATTAATTATAAACTTTTACTTTCCAAGTTGCGTTATTATGGTTTCACTACCGAGTCTATGAATTTAATTACGAGACGAAGAGATAAATTTAATGATTAATTTTACATATTATCAAAGGTTCCACAAGGTTCAATGTTAGGTTCTCTATTATTTTTAATTTATACTGCTGATCTATTTAATGCATTAAATAGCTGTTAAGTACTATGCATAATAATATGCCGACGATACACATTTATTGTATAATTTCAAGGCAAGCGATTATACTCTGATACATTCAGATTTAAATAGTTTATAATATAGAAAGCATCACTAAATCTAAATTCAAATAAATTTTCTATAATTTATTTTGGCACATAAATATTTAGAAAAGTAAGTCTAGATACGAATATTGAAGTTAATGTTAATACCATTCTGGTAAGCACTGTGATACAAAATATAGGCACATTGATAAATAATGAACTCAAGTTCGCAATTCCGTTGGGAAGCTTATGCAAAAGTCGTACAGTGCCCGAAAACTCTTATACTCAAATAGAAACATCCTCAATTTTAAATTAAGAAGAATGTTATGTTAATTCCTGTTATTGCCTATATTAACTATTGGGAAATTCTTTATGACTGGATTAGACATAGTAGAAAAGCATTGGATACAAAAAATTCCAAATTCTTGACAGTCTGATTTTTGCGCTTCCTAAATCTGCCATGTTCATTTAAAATTAAAGAGTTAAATGCGTAATCGCAGTTAATGCCATATGTTACCTTTTATTCACATAATTTTATTACCTCCTCACCACCTTATCTTAAAGATAAAGCTAATCGTTGACTTGCGTATGTTAAACATTAAAATAACTTTTTTCTTCAAGCGTATTAAAATGTTTAAATTATGTCACCAAAAACAGAAGTAGAAGTAGGACATTGTTTTACTAGTAACAAAATGTTACTACCGAACGCCACCGTAGTGGACACCGTTTTACTAGTAACATAATGTTAGTTCCGAAAGCGCCGCGTAGTGGGTATTGTTTTACTAGTAACATAATGTTAATACCCAAAGCCACCGGTGGCGCGCTATCCACTAGCCACTTGTCATATTGTGTCAACATGTAAGACTGTAGTTTGAATATTTATACATTTATGATAAATAAATGAATTTTTGCATTTTAATACACTTGAAGAAAAAATAGTATATATTACACGGAGTAGAACGCCTTTTTTGTGTTTCGCCCAGTTTGCGGCTTCGGCTTCGCCTCAGCCGCAAGTCTTGGGCTCAACACAAAAAAAGAGTGCGTTCTACTCCTAGTAATATAATATACTATAATTTGTCTAAGTACCGCCCTGCTATTTAAAGAAAAATCAGTTAAGATAAACTTGGTGTCGTGTTTATCTCCGAACGGGTTTTAGAGCACATTACATTATAGTTAATACAGGAACGACGACCGTCTTTATACGTTTAATCTTATTTTTTCACTCTGCCAGGATACTTATTTGAATTAGCCTTGCATAAGACCTTTCTTTAATAAAGACGATATTTATTGATTCATAATGATTGAAGTGTATATTTTTTGTATGTTTAGGCTTGTTTTGTTGTCGCAGGAAATACATTGGTTCTACACGCCAATGAGAAAGCCAATGAGAAAGTGGGCACGCGGCACTTATTTCTTTATTTTACCGCCACTACTGCTGCAATCGTTCAATGGTTGACCTTTATGCTTTGAGCTTTTGTTGTACGAGAAAATGATTTTATGCTTTATCAAACAAAATGCTTGAATTATTGCTCAGAAAGAAAGTAATGAGAGAGTTTGCTGTCGTTTTTATTATTATTTATTACGGTTATATTATATAGATCAAAGGAATGAATTTAATTAAGTGTTGATTTAGAATGCATTGTGTGCTAAAAATTAAATCAGCTCAAGAAAATATCAAGAAATGAGACAATATAATCATATTTCTTTATTGCTTAATCAATTTATACCATTTATAAATAGCCCTCACTTCTTCAAGCAAAAACAGAGTTATAGTAAAAAAACATATTTGTTTCTTCATTGAGCTATATGCAGAAGTATAAGAAAAAACCCGGCACTGGTAGTGCTGGGATGAAAATGCGACAGCAAAATTGTCGATAAAATTTCCAACAAAATTGATGACCAAATTCAATTATTGTAATGATTTAATCTCTTAGCTGAGACGTAGACGTTATAAGTGTAGGCTTTAAAAATTAAAATTTGGGAATGAGCCATTTCAAATAAACAAAACTTACAGTAAAGCCTTACAAAAATTAAATTTACCACCAATATTTTGTTTCTGGCTGATTGAAATAGTTCCACAGTGCCACAATAAAAAAAAAAACCGCTGCCCAAGGAATCACTACTTCCACATCCAGAATCTCTATCCAAGTCACTCACAACGAAAAAACTTTGTATGTGAAAATAATTGTTTATGGAACTTTAATAATATAATATTTGAAATCAAAAACCCATAAAACGACACCCCACATCGGTAGTGGGGTGGGGGTGGTGATAGGGGGGTGGTAGTGGGGGGTGGACGAAGTAAAAAAATATTTTGAGGTTTCTGGTTCCTGTACATACGCTAAATCACAATTTCTTGTCATCCCCTTTAATAAGGGGGTGGGGGTGGTAATGGGGGTGGCTAATGCCATTTTTTTTTGAGACCTTAGTTTCTCTTGTATATACTAAATACCAATTTCGTGGACTCTTACCTGCATGATTTACCCATCTACCCCAAATTTATCCCAATTTACACCCCAACCCTTCGACGGAATAAGATGAAAATATAATCTAGTTCTAGATCTCGTTAAAGTACATATGTGTACCAAATTTCAAGTCAATATCTTAAACGGTTCCAGAGTAAACGTGCGCACAAAAAAAAGTTACAGACATACAGACCGACAGACAGATCGACAGACAGACCGACAGACAGACCGACAGACAGACCGACAGACAGACAGACAGACCGACAGACATACATTTTTTTTTCGCTCAAACTTAAAATCTCGACGTTTCATGACATTTTAAGCCTATTTGGACAATACAAATTTTTAAAAAATTTTTTGTCGTTACTATACTTCCACTGGACGTGGAAGTAATACCTCAAATATAGATAGCTGTTTCTGGTAACAATGAAAATTTCGCTTTGATCGGTTTTCTGCAATACAATCTGAAACAGCGTACTCCAGGTAGGTACGCTGCCTAAAGGTTAGTAGCTACCGTAAAATTAAATATGCTGGTTGGATTTTTCGACACCTTTATTCAGTGACACAAAAATTTCCTATATGAACAAAAATATAATTCCTTACAGTTTAAATTTGATAAGAACTGGTCGCCAAATATCTTATCATAAGGACCCTCCAGAGGTTACCTTAAACGAAACATTCCTTTTGTATTTCCATGTTTTGACTACTTTTCCTGCAATATAGGAATATCGAAAATATGGACTTTTAGCTCAGACGACAGGGAACATTTTATAGTCAAACTTACAGGAACTCTCAAAATTAATAATTTTTTTTTAATGAGTTCGTGAAAGTGTATAGAATAATATTCTGAAAAGTTTACATACCGCTCAGATGCTGAACATAAAAAAAATGAAAAATAACTTTTTTTTCATCCACTATTTCAAAGTCAGGGTAGGAAAAAATAAAAAATACAGATGGATAGACCACGTGTTTCTCAACAAAAAATGTCCTAATAAAATTTATCGCTAAAGCCACGGTATTCCTGGAAAAATAGTGAAGCAACTTTGTCACTCTGCGTGGCCAAGCGCACGGTTAAATGCATACTATGGAACCTGTTCTAACGAGTAAAGTAAAGCAATTTCTCTTTCTAATTACACATGTTTAACATTTTTTCTTAGTAAATAGGAAGATAAATAGTGAGTATGGAGTGAGTATAATTATGAACACGTACACAGACACCACACATAGCCGCTGAATCTCTCGCATAAATTTTTACGTGCCTTTTCTGTATTGTATTTATTACAGGTACACCTATCCACATTTCAGCTATATCCAATGGATTCCTTATACCTTTGTTAATGTATTGGAAAAGTACCAGAATTTATATTCAAAACAATCAAAGATATTTTCATAGTTATAATAAGGATAAGATGTGAAAATTGCAATTTTATATCATGATCTAATTGATCATATTTTCGAAAAAATGTATACAAGTAAACAAATTTATGTTTGAACATTCGAAAAGTATACATTTTTCCGAAATAGTGATATTTTATTTTTTCCAATGTGACAGCTTCCAATATACATATTTATCAAGAAAATCATCGGGCAAGGAAATTAAAATGATTTGAGATGTACTTTTTTGTGAATCCACGTTACTGTAAGTTAATAAACCATAATAATCGTGAAGTGTACATACTTTTTAACAGTTCTCAATGAAGAAAGAATTTTTCTGAAGGGCTCTTATTTTTTTCTATATTTTTTATTGCGACCATTGAGTTCGGGCGAGATGATATATATTCGATATTTTTCCCATCCATCCTTTGTTGTATTGTTTAAACCAAAAAAGCATCAGAAAGCTACAGCTAATTTCCATCTTTCAAATGAACCAACACTTATATAGACTAAACAAATTCTGATATAGTGACATGTAATTCAGTGCGTCGATGTCACAGTCATGCGAGTTATAACTTTACACTTGACTATCGTGGCTTTAGCTATAAATTTTGTTAGGATATTTGTTGTTCACAAATACGTGATCTATCCACCTATATTTTTTTCCTAGCATGAAATTGATGAAAAATTTTTATTTCACTTTTTTTTGTGTTCTGCATCCGAGCGAAATGTAAACTTTTCAGGATATTAATCTATACACTTTCACGAACTCATTAAAAAAATATACATTCATTTTCTAAGTTTTTGTAGGTAAGTACCTTCATCAACTGGGCTATTTCATAGAGAGATTTAAGAAATTTCGTATTTTTTTCAGACCCTGTATGTACATAGAGTAAGCAATGAACCCGTGCACAGTTGACATAACTATTTAATTTCCAATTATCCGATTTAGTCATCCCCTCACAGAATGTAATATTAACCAGATTGTACAGACAGATTGTCTGATTATCTTCCATATTTAAATAACCCCGAACTTTTAGTAGGTAAATCGTAAATATATCTGTCATATAATCTACATCTCTAGTACTTATAATCAAATAGGTGTAATAACCGTAAACCCAAACATTTTCCTTCTGTGGATTTTATGTTATTAGCTATTATAAATAACAGAAGAAACTTTATGCTCAGTATATGGATACGAACTTAGAAGCCTTAATGGCAACTTTGATAGAATTGGATCTTTCTTTACCCGGAGGTTTCGGAGTTTTATGCCATAAGCATTTTCGGTAATTTCTCGCCGAATCGGAACATCATCTTCGTGAATGGCGCCAGTAAAAGTGTAACTACCTTATTCTGTAACATTATACAACGTCAGTGTCACCCATCGCTATAAATTTTTGCAGTGGAGCTGTCATCTAAAACTCAATGACCCTTCAAAACATGTAACATTCCAAAGTGTCGAAATAAAAGTAGCGTTAAAATCTAGATTGGAAGGTTACAAATTGGTTCAATTGTATTATTGACTGTGTACATTGTACAGGGTGATTCATTTTGTATGTAACAATTCCATTCCTGGAAAATAATAAAGGAAACATTTTAAAAGTAAGGTAATGAGCTCAGTTGAGCTCCAGGACTGAGCTAGCATCATGACGTCAAGTGACCTTATTTTGACAGTATGTGCTAACTTATAAACATTATTAGTCGGGGGGACAATGTTTTTCATAAAGGTTAAAGTCTAAGGAACAATTTTAGATATGTCCCAAAAAAAAACTAGCTGTACTTTTAAAATGGCCGCCATATGTTAAAAAAACTATTGCCAATGTTGTTTTTGTCATTTAACGCAAAAACTTGAAAAGATGCACAAAAAACAACGTGCATAAAATTTTCTACAATTTTATTCCTATACAATGTTTTGATAGGAGTTTCCAGATAAATGAGTCCAAAATTAAGAAAACATGGAAATTCATATATCGGTAAATCATTTAGAGGAAATAACTGTGACAATTGTTGTAAGGCGTGTAATATAACTTTATATTATTAACATAACAAAAAATAAAATAAACTGAAAAAAATTAATAATAATATTAATATTATTATCATTTGCAAACATTTATCTCGAAAAAGGAAAGATAAAACCCCTAAAAATGTTACTTTCTCCCAAATATACCAAATATATCCGAAGATTTCAAGATTTGGGGATATTGATGATAAATTAAGATTTGTCTTTATCAATTGACACTAAAGTTGATTTTTTTTGATTCCACCATCAACAGCTTGTCTTATCGAGCACATTAAAAGGAGTGTTTACCAACCGCGTAATTGGCGATTAGCTGACGAAGGTATTCACAACATTCCAAAGCCTTGGAATGATTATGGATGACAAGAAAATGGACAACCTCTTTGGTGTTCAGCAGGTAAAATACTGCCTCAATCGCTCACTGAAATTCTTCAGGAGATGATTCCAAATCATATTATAATAGACGAAAGTGAGGATGATAACGATGCCATAAATGAAGCAATAGAGGAAGAAGACTTGGAAGAAATATTTGATGTATCGGGAGACAGCGATTTGTGAATCTGAAAGCGAGTGAGGTGTTACTCACGTTTTATATTTTATTTTAAGAACTGAATCATTTATCTGTAAAATTATAACTCATATCCAAATATTGTATAAGAACAAAAGTGTAGAAAATTTTATGCACTTTGTTTCTTGTGCAGAAAGTTTTTCTCCATCTTTTTTAGTTTTTGTGTTAAATGACAAAAACAATATTTGCAAAATTTTTTTTTATTAACATTTTGAAAGTACAGCCAGTTTTTTTTTTTTAGGGGGGCATGTCTTAAATTATTCCTTAGGCTTTAATCTTTATGAAAAACATTGTCCCTAAGGATCGGGAGGGAGGGAGGTGGGGGGAGCATGTATAGTTAGGGTGGGCTCCCGTAGTATATTGGGAAGCTCCTCAAATTCTGAATACTAAAGCCTACATTTTCATTATTGGATATTGGTAGCAATATAATGTATATACCGTTAACCTCTTTCCTCCCAAGAAGGCCAGTATACGGTTGATGAGAATTCTCGCAAGTGGTCCCACGAAATGTAAAATATACGTGGTGAGGAGTTCCTTTGGTTTCAAAATACATCCTATATTCTGGATGGTCTCTCATAGGTGAGAGACAATCCTCTATATTGTTTAAGGGTTTGTTCAGTGCGCAGTGTCCTATTAAGATATGCGCTGCAATTTCAGCTGTTTTCTACGCAGCTTTAGTAATTCCTCGGTCCTCGCTTTGGATGACCCACCAATAATGGCTGCCCAATTCCTGATGCCCCCCTCCAAAACAAGTGCTATATGCTATAGTGAAGAAAATAGCGCCATACACCCCAAAGAGGAAACATGAAGCAGCTACGAACACGTGTTTCGGAATTGTTGTTTCTCATCAGCGTAGCGTAGCAACAAAAAGGATCTGGAAAGGACAGATAGGAACAATAATTGAAAGTTGAAAGTATAGTATATAGTACTCTTATTTGTGCATTCATATCTAGATTGGCCTATTTTAGACCTTGCTCTATGTGGACTGCCCAATTTCAACCTGGCGAGTCAAATAAAATAGGAACGAATTAGTAGGTTCAAAAACAAATAGTGATTAAAATAGCGCCATACATACATTGTTTTTGACCCTATGCTATGCCAGGTTGCTATTTTGCTTTCTCTGACAAGCTTATCTGCTATCCCATTGCCTACGCCTACATTACCCTAGTATTTTCGCGTCCACTACAGTTGTAAGCTGTTGTGTTCTGCCAGTTTTTTCAGGGAATCAAGGTAGTTTTTTACTGTTTTGGAACGTATCTCTAGTCTATCCAAAGCTTTGAGAGATGTTTGGCAGTCAGAGATGATACGAATTCTTTTATATCGTACCATTTTTCGCTCACAGATTTCTATAGCTGTGGTTTCCGGTTGGAAAGCTATTGCGGTGCTACCCAGATTCCTGCTAACAACTCTTAATCTCCCTTAATTTCTGCTGTGGCTTAGTAAGATGTGGCTTGTTTTGATTCTATTTGACTGCATGTTAATTAGTCGAGTTTTTTTTGTAGTTGAAATACCTCAGTATAGTACTTTTTCTTCGGAATGGCTCCATATTAATTTGTTTTCAGTCTGTGTGCCGCTAGCAGTGCCTCATTCTTCAGACTGCGTGTAGCAGAGTAGTGCTCCCATGGCTGCGATACACGTCGACATTGTTCTCGTTCTCATAGAAGCTAGTTTTCTCATCGCCTTTTCTTTTACGGCTATATGCTACAAAATCAACAGGTTATTATCGGTATCATAATTCTTTTTCATTTTTGGTAACAGTCCCCAGTTCTTGCCCACCATTCTCCTGCAGATCCATAGGGTCCGCGTGACTTTAGAAGTCATTTTATCTAGATGAGCTTCAAAGTTTAATTTGATACATAATATCAGTTTCAAATATTTAACTTCAATGCTCACGGGTAGGACGGTTGCACGAAGACATTCTTTTCCCAAGTTGAATTTCTCTCTTTGATGTTGTCTTCCTGAATTGACGAATAGTCCTTCCTAGGTATACTATCTGTCTTTCTATCTGTCTTTCTAGAGGTTCTATGCATCATTAAGGGCAGTGCCCTCAAATTTTATTATAACTAGGATGGCGACATTATCTTCATATCCTTGCGCGTGCACTTCCTGCTGTTCCAGTCGAGATACGAGTTCATTCATAACCAGAAACTACATGAGAAGTGATAGAACTACCCTATGTAGGCATTCTCTGGTCTCGGACACCTCCTCTGTTGTGGATCCCAGCGTGAATTAAACTTCCTTATTTTTGAGTGCGAATCGATCCATCTTATTATCAAATTCCCGACCGCGCGCCTCTTCACTGCATTACCTGGTGAGTCAAATAAGGTGTTGCTAAAAGCTTGTTCTGTCTAGAAGGGCCCCTATTACAGTTTCTTTTGAAACAAGCTCTTTTCGTAATAAGGATAAGACAAATAAATAATGATTAAATAAAAGTCGTTATTTAAAAATAACAAAATTTATTACAAAGATAAAGGCACTTCTAAATGGTAATCTATAAAAAGGTAATCTGCAAAATGTAATGTGCTAATATTTGGCAAAAGCCATACTACATTAAAACTAACGAAAGGATCAAAAAATGAATCCTCAGTTGGCCAACTGAATATTATTTAAAGAAAGCATTAAACAAACTATAGCTAATATACATATTTAGATATGTTATATCATCAAACAAATATTTATAAGAAAGCCAAAATATTTACAACGAAATTAAATGCACGGTAGCATGTTTAACTAAAATTTACGCACATAAAGATAATGTACTTAAGCACGGTAAACCATTTTACATCTATTGAACAAGAACATATCTACATACATTTGTAGAGAAAATACGAAGCACTCGCGAAAGCAATTCTAGTTTCCGAAGTAAACCACAGAGAGGTTTAAAAGTTAAGCAAAATATCCACAAACAAGTGGAATTACTCAAAACCGCGCTTCACAAACGAAGATGCTGGAAGAAGGTAATCAAGGATTATAGCCCTTATAAACTGCATCTTCCATTAAACAAAATGGGAAAAAGATAAAAGGTAATCTACTTACAGTATCAATGTATTCACTACGATAGATGCAAAATCAACTTTATTAATAGCTCGGTATCAGGTCTGCAACAATTAAATCGCAAAATATACACTATCATACAGTGACTAAAATAACATATCATAACGTCGAAATCTTGTCTGAAATCAAACGAACTCAGGCACTCACGGAAACAAATAACCAAATCAACAAATTCTACATTAAAAGTTACTTAAATATTGATTGTAGAGAGTCAAATTCTCTCTCATTTTATAAACAGCAAAACTTTGGAGCCGAGATGACCGAAGTGACTTCATTAAGAGTTCAGTCCAGATTGCTATATTATTTTGTTCTCCCGAGCGAACGTTACATACGGTTGATTCTACGCCGAAGTTAAATTCTTTCGTAGAGGGTCTAAAAGTACAGGGTCGGACTAAAAATATCTTTAGGACGGAAAATGGATAAAACGTAATAAATTTTGCAAAAACTAATAATTCAAAAATGAACCGTTACACTTTACTGCCCAGGACCATTTCTGTTCTGTTCATACATCCAGCATACATGATTTTTATTGATTGTCCATTCAAGCCTTGTTTCATTAGTCATGTTGCTGGAAAGTTTGTAGTTCTCCTTTCACGCCCATCTTATTGATATATCTTCGGATGAATCGCTTCTGTTTTGGCGGGATGCTTAAAACTCTAGAAAGCGCTTCTCTATAAACAGGTCAAAAATTCCCCTCCCGGTGTTTGTATAGTTCCCTTGTTATATTTGTAGTGATTCTATCTTTTCTTGATTTGACTGTGTCTCAGTAATATTTTCTAGAGTCTGGCAACGGGAGTATTCTTTATCTAATCACATTGCTTCCCTCATAGTTTGTTTTATTCTTCAACTTCTACTCCAGGTTCATGTTGCAAAATCTCCAGTCGTATGTTCATGGATTTCTTTTCCTTTTCTGATGATGTCAGTAGTTTAAATTTCACTTACCTGTGGTCAGTGATGGTTACTGGGACACATGCCACTCTCTAATCACTCGTTCCACGCATTGTGTTTCAATAGTAATATGCATAGCTTCTCGTCTTGTTGTCGTGGCAAAAGTTTGTACATTCTCGCGATGCAGTTTGCTCGTTTACTGCCTCAAATTCATTACCAATGATAAATTCTAGAAGTAGCTCACATCGTGTGTTACTACTTGTGGTACCTTAGACGATGTGTTGTGTATTGGCATCACAGCATTGAATGAGCCAACAATGGTTATTTTTCAATACAACAAATATTTAAAGGAAACTTTTAAATTGGCTGCATCTACTAATTGTTTCAATATCTATTTAATATTATATGTCGAGTTGGTGGTGCATAATAAACCTATTCAGTCTCGCATCTTAGTACGCCGTATTTTCGCATTTTTCGATCCATATCTCACAAGAGTTAGGAGATATGGAAATAGGTTGTTCGTAAGCCTGATTTTTGCCAGATTCGTGATGTTTATATCACTCCAAATTAGGCTTAGCTGGCAGTTACTATCTGTATTTGTCACAGAACCACTTGCAGAAATAACATAAATAACGTATTTTTGGTCCACAACGACGTTGCACTGGGTTTCTCTGGGAAAAGTTTCCGAAAGTACGACGATATCGCACGTAGAAAAACGTCTTCTCTATAAAAGATGCAAGAAAACGTCCTTGCGTAAAAATTTAGAAAGTGCAACGAACATTTAATCCCATGACTAGACATACGTTGTTTTGGAGGTACACTAAATTTAAATTTTTTTTTTAAAACTGACTGAAGTTTTTAATCTCAAAAGTTTTCCGCCATCGACATAAAATATTAAGAAAATAATAATCATTTCGAAGAATGGTTCTCAGTCGTCAACAAGAGTTTTGGAAAAAAGCATCAGATGATGCCTTAACCAATGTTTTATGGTTCCAATAGGCGAATTTTCGAAGGTGCAACGAAGTCTCCTAAAATGAGAGAGCGGATTTCTCAATAGGGATCTGTCGAAAGCGATTCAAGGTCACCCTACCTCTATCAGGTTATATGCCGTGAGTATGCTTTCAGAAGACAGAAAACCTCATATAACTTATATATTACCATAAACAATTTTGAAGTGATTTAGTCCTGGCGAATCATATCATAATCCATAGGAATTCATAATGCTAGCCACAAGCGAACTAGAATTATTTTTCTTTACCCGAATCCAATCCCTTCAGTTCCAAACCAAACTTCCCTAACATATTTTTCAAGGAAATTGAATCTTTTTGTTATCCTCATTGTAACCTTTGAATGTGGTTGAGATTAAACACTCTCGGGATGTATTCGAAATTCACCATAGGTATTATGCAGTTCTATATGTTTTATATGTGTTTATTTAGTTGGGTATTAAATTGATTTTACCTTATACAAACTCAATATATAATAACACGTGGTAAATTCCTGTATATTTAAGAGCCTTTGGTACTTTTGTTGACACTAAGAACTTTACAGGGGAGGCTATTCTATTGTTGAAGGAGCTATTTACGTTTTAAAAAGGAGACATAACTTGTAACGATGAGTTTAGAATTCTGAGATAAAATATGCGAAAAAAATCCAATTCTCTTCATAAATCCAACATTTTCTTTCTGGCTAGCCTTTTTGACGGGAGTTTCTTTCTGGGAAACATTTAAATAAACATGCTGAACCTTAAAAAAGTTTGTAAGGATGATGTTATATAACTCCGTTCTTTTACCTCTTTGACCTTTCTGGTTGCGCCCCTGATGGCCCACACTTTCTGGCAATCTTATTTTATTCATTCTAAACATAAAATGTGTACACAAAAAAAATTAGCTTTGTAACGATGGTATAATTTCACTGATTTTTATATCTTGAACCAACCATGGTCAACTCGACGGGCTGACATATGCCAGAAGTCTATTTTGTCGTTATTTAAGTTCGATAGAATTAATCAGCGGATAGAAAATGCTTGTAACGATGAGTGTCCGAAAAAGCCACTTAGCTCCGGCCCATTAGAACAAGCCTGAAACCGGCAAAAAGTAAATCGGGAGATTAAACGAGTTGACCCATGTTTTTACACGTATTTTGGGGCACTGAAACCAAATCCGATGTCAGAATGTTCTTATCATGTCAGAATTTTGACATTACCTCAGAAAAATCTCAAAAACACCTCAAAAATGGTCAAAAATGCATGTAGAGGTAAAATAAAAAAATTTAAATGAGCAACTTATTATACTAGTACGCATTTTTGGTCATTAAAATCGAATATGTGTCAGAATGGAATTGATGCAGGCTCAAAAAAACCTGTGAAGACTAACCCGAATTAGGTTTATAAGATAAGAAAAGGTCGGGAATTCGTACAAAATCGCTCTTTATTTCTTCCTGTGATATCGTACTCGTTTTGTCTCAAAAGACCTATGCAGTGGGTTTCTCTTTCTTTTCTTGCCACTGTCTGGTAACTCTCTTTTAAGCATCCAGTAATCGTCCATCATATTTACGTCCAGTTTTCCCAATTTTTGAAAGTTTTCAACCATTTCTGCTACTACACGTTTATAGTCATCACTTTTTACATTTCCCAAAAAATTCTCCACAACGGTTTTGAAACTAACCCGTGCAGTATTTCGACGTCATTCATCTTGGTAACAAATACCTCCTCAGTTAGCATAGTCCAAATATTGACGACATGTGACAATTCTGACCTCGGATTCGGTTTCAGCGACCCAAAATACACATAGAGATGATAGTCTGTAAAAAACTACATGACCTTTATTTTTTTTGTGTGCCTGTGTTATCAATATGAGTTTAACACAAATGTCGATTTTGTGCGTTGTATCGGTCACTAACTTTTGAATAACTTCATAAAATTCCTCAAGTCTATGCAGGATCTCGATGACAACACAGAAACTAATGAAGTAAACTAACAGTGAATAATAATGATATAACGTAAATCAAAATGTGCCTGAATGGTGACACATATAGAGGAACATAACAGGTAGCAATTTGATATAAGTAGAAATTGTTCTCGCTCTTTCATCCGAGGACTCAGGTACTGAGCCGTAACATAGGAGTTGCAGCGAACCACCCTGAGAGTAGACAATCCACCCAACGTTGCAGAATAAGTGAAGAAGTACATTTGTTGTTGTCCTTCAGACGCAAAGTGGATCATTCAGACGTTTTCCATACAACTTCATCTTTGCAATTGCCTGTGGTAATACTTGTAATGCACAGTATCTACCAATAATATATACCATGTATACATCCATATGTGATCCCGCAAAGTTTATGTGTACACGAAGCAGCAAAACAAATGCTCAACCTATTATTTTGGGAAACCAAATAACTAGGGAGATAATTAAAACGTTTATTTTGCACTGTTGCACAGTATAGTTTGATCCAACGTGATATTCCGTAAGCACAGATAACGAAGTAACGACCTAGCATGGGGACAGTGTGTCGTTCATATTATTACTTTAACTTTCTTGTTACATTTAATTATTGCTCATTTAGTAAAAACCGTATGCAAACACAGGTGTAATGCTGCTATTAAGTAAACAAGTTAGCTTATACCGCACAGAAAATATC
Organism: Rutpela maculata; assembly: GCA_936432065.2. Lineage (NCBI taxonomy): Eukaryota > Metazoa > Arthropoda > Insecta > Coleoptera > Cerambycidae > Rutpela > Rutpela maculata. The sequence goes on from OW386289.2 coordinate 144,843,055, forward strand.
CATTTGGAATATTAAACCTGGGCAATATACTCTAATATGGTAATATTAAATTTTCATCTATGTTTATACACACCTATAATACAACACATTTTAAGGGGTCATCATAATTCTACTACCTTATTCGAATACAGATAATATTTTGTATAGAGGCACTTTTGTTATAATAACAGTTTTCAAGTATCTAGTAAAACATTACGGCTCTCGGGGGAAATAACAAATATATAAAATTTTGTAACCAGCGAAGTTCTAAGTTAATTTTAAGTTTACCTTATAGTGATAAAATAAGATTATAATAATACAAATCTTAGATCAATGACGCACAGTGGGTCAGGAATTCGAAAACGTGGCAATAATTCTAATTTCCGGAACAATCACTAAAAATATCATTTATACGGGTTTTTGAGAGTGTATATTTTAAATATGATGCTGAAATGTAAAAATATAGACCTGATATGTAAAGGTCAATCTGCCATCTTGGAAAAATAAAAAATACAAAAAATGGCCGAAAAAATCAAAATAGAGTATCTTTTCGATAAGAAGAAGAAATTTCACCAAAGTTGGTAAAAATAAAACACATCTATGGTCAAATATAATGCACTAAACCCAGACGCTGTAAGTCAAAGAGAACGGTCAAAGACGGCGGACGAAATAAAATTCTTTAATTCTTCGTCAAGTATCAGGGAGATGTTGTGCGCTATTTTTTGTTTTTTTGCATTGTAGTTTCTATTAGGTACATAAAGAGGAAAAAGTTTTTTTATTTCCAGAAAAATGCTTTTTTTACAATTTTCAAAAATTAATTAAATTCCCATTTATCTATTTCCCCAATAGAGGTGATTTTCAACCTTATTAAGAAGATTAGGTGATTGTAGTACCAGATTTATATATTTGGCACAATGAGTTATAAGTATTCGACCCTTTCCGAATTTTAATAGCACCCATATGTAACATTTGAGCATGGGGGTAGCTCTTACCACCCTTTGAGGGTAGTTTCTTGACATGTATTAGTGGTTGGAACGAATTTACTCCATATTTGTTCACCCTGTCTAAAACTACTAAAGCCTAAACTTTTATCTCGTTTCAAAACCTAAGGGTGGGGATAATTTTAACCCTCCATAGGGTTGAGTCTCTACCCTTTGAGAGTAATGGTTGGTTGTCGCACCAGAGTCAAATATTTTGCACTACGAGATACAAAAATTTGGCCTTTGTATATGTTATTTTCACTCACCTGCATCTTTTGGAGTTTTAGCGGTAGTTTTCACCTCCCATAAGGGCGTATTTCGGTTCAATTTATAAAAATAGCTTACTGTGGCTCGAATTTATATTCTTTAGTCCCGACTACAAAACGTTTACCATTTTTCACACTTCATTAAGGAATTACGTTTGACACATTTCCCCTATCCGTTGAAAGCTGGTCCCCAGCGTTTAAAACTACAATGTACAGATTAAAATTGCCTAATCTGATCTAATGGAGTCTTTGAGAGTTCCAACACACTTAAAGTTTTTCGGGCACACCCCCATTAAGTTTGGTATAACACTGTCACTGATTTCCACTGGTCCTAGTGGCCGATTCAACCCTGATCTGTAGCAGTTGATCCTCGGTAGACTTGTCTCATACCTGGGGTTGCGTTGCTGGATGTCTCTCCATCTAAGGGGTGACTTAGTGCCAGGACCAAGCTGGGTGGCACTGGGTTTAAGGGCATCTTCTTATGGAATTATGGAAAGGGAGGGTAGTATATTGTTAATCTTGAAAACCAACCAAGAAATTTAGCCTTTTTGGGAAAGGACATTGAAATATGCGGCAAAGAAAATGAGGAAGTTGCCAAATGAAAAAGTTGGGATGCATGTAGCAGAGGTAGTTTTGCAGTCACCAAAACAGTCTGATATGGTCTGGCTCCTCCAGGCGCCACGACTCGATTACATTGTTCCCACATCTTGTGACAAATGATTCCTTAGGGATGATTTTCAGCTGCTTGTGGTACTTCGCTGGCTAGCTGGTTTGCTTGGTGACGTTGAGTTTTCGAGCTACGTCCTGCTTTAAGAGATACCCTTATCACCACTGTTAGACGCCGATAGATGGATCCTGTCCATGGGGTACAGCATGCTGCAGAGACTTCTGTGTGTGCTTCGGTGTGTGGTCTCTCATTTGTGGGACATGAAACAGATAAAATGGAAAGTCAATTACAATTTTGACATAAAAAACAATTAAACAATTTATCCTAGTTGAAATCTAACATAAAACAAAATAATCCCTAGTACTACACAAACTTAAAAATACTAACTACTATTATTACAATTCAGTCTGTTGTAAATTACTTGATTTTTCATCTAAAGTTTTTACGATAACTTTAGCATAAAAAACCCAATAACAAACATGGTACGTACGCCATTCCAATGAGCAAGAAAAAAAATCATCAACTTAACAACAACATCCCAATTCACTTTTTGGGAAAATTATACACTCTACACTTAACTTGCAGCAAAACCCAAACTACTCATAACCTTACCTTCAAACTTGTTAATAAAATACAGACTTCCTCAAAACTTTCAGCACAAATCAAATACATCTTGTTTCTTTTCACCTAGGCATAAATATGTAGGACAAGTAACAACTTTTTGTACCAATCTTTGCATGTATCATAACATATTTAATCACAACATATATACTCAAAATCTTGCACTCAGCAGACTTAACTAAAACACATTCCAATGTAGAACTTATTCTCTTTTTTAAACAACTACTTTCCCGGCTATGTGCCACGCTGAATATTGAATTATAAAAAATCTTTGTTCTGTTTCAAACAAACTACTTACCAATAGTGCAACTATATCTGACAAGGGTGATTTTCAGTCCTTTTTTGGGCCATCTGCCAAATCCCCCTTATCTTAAACATCTTATTTGCAAACTCATAATATATATATGTTCATAACCCTTTAATATCTCAATAGTAAATCATCATCATCATCATATCTCCATATTAACCTTGTACATCCTTGTGCACAATTATCAATAAAAAATTCGACTTCCTCGTCTTAACATATATTGTTTGCAAACTCATAACTACATAATCCTTAATGTAGCTCAACAATAAATAATCGTCAAATAATCATATTAAACTTACACACAGTTGTGCAAAAACACCCTGTAAAACATGTATTTCGTTTTTCATAACAAAGAAATTCTTAGTACAACTATTTACTTATTTCGTGTATCTCTTATTTTCATTCAAAATCGTTATTCATCCTCTTATTCCCCACTCTGCCTAGGTGCATTTGTCTTATAAGATTTTAATTACTTTGTTCTCCTAAACTCGTATTTAGCTATCATCTATGCTGCCGCATTGTCTACAGGTAGGTCAGTTTTTGGTAAAAAATATTAGAGGCCATGTTTGCAGAGACGCCAGTGATGGAGCGATAAAATAACTCTTCTAACAAAAATATGTGGTTTTATATCCTATTAACACATACCAAAATTGAAAATAATATCTAAAGTACTTTCTGAAATATTAAAAATAACCATTTAAAAAGAAAATTCAACACACCCCCTGTAGCAAAAAATGATCTACGGAATCATACTCTGAAATATTTGCATGTCTTTATATAATAATTTGAACTCTGTATATAATAATTTGAACTCTGTATATAATAATTTGAACAATTACATTTTATAAATTCACTTGCAGTTTTGCAATCATAAAAAATCTGTCGACAACCTAAATTTATTTTTACACGTTTTTGCTTACTTGCGAACTATTAGTCTCATTTTTTATTTATTATACCGTGCGTGTAATTTCCCATTAGGCATGTACATTCACGTAGCGCGAGAGATTTGACAACACAGCCGTAAATTTGTCCGCTGGGCGGAGCATCCCGCAGCTCTCAGTTATTTCATTTCAGCCAGTTGGCACACGCGATGTTGTAATTCTTACTCCCTATGCTTAGCGAGCGGCTACACGCACGGTATATAATCCAGTCAATGAGTGCTCAAAAGAGGAGAGTAGAGTACATTGAATATGCGAGACTTTTTGACTTCAGGACTTCGTTAGGTCTAGTTAGTAGGTAAACATACTAAAAGTCCCCGCCCCTGGGAGGTGAGCTTACGGTGGGAAGGAGGGGGGAAGGTCCCATTTTTGGGTTTTTCGATTATACCTCGGAAACGGTGGACTCTAGAAAAAATATGTTCTAAATAAAAATGAAAGCTAATTAAATTTCCTATAAAAATGTTTCCGTACATATTTGTCGAATTTCCAACGGTTTTCGAGATATACGTTATTGAAAATTGATACTTTTCGAAAAAATCATTTTTACCTAACTCTTTTTGTCAAACATTTGCTTCTAGCGCCTCCCACGATCCTTTCTCAGAAAAATTGTGGGAAACGAAGTTGTAGAGCATTAAATTTCCTTCAATTTGATATACACTTAAAAAATAATTTTTTTAAAAATGATCGATTTTCAATAACGTATATCTCGAAAACCGTTGGAAATTCGACAAATATGCATGGAAACAATTTTATAGGAAATTTAATTAGCTTCCATTTTTATGTACAACATATTTTTCTAGAGTGCACCATTTCCGAGATATAATCGAAAAATCCAAAAATGGTATCTTCCCCCCACCCTCCCCCCGAAAGCTGACCTCCCAGGGGCGGGGTCTTTTAGTATGTTTACCTACTAACTACTCCTAACAACGTTCTGAAGTCAAAAAGTCTCGCATATTCCATGCATTCCACAATATATTCATTGACTGGACTAATATACTTTATGATTTGTTTATTCAAAATGTATTAAACACGTTTAGTTTAGATTAGTTCATTTTATCAGTTTAAGTTAGATACATGGATAATATTTGGATGTTTGGCTATATTACTTCCAGATCCAGTGGAAGTATAGTAACGACAAAAAAATGTTTTAAAATTTTTATTGTCCAAATAGGCTTAGAATAGTAGATATGCTTCTAGAGGGCAGAATATTTACTAGTGAAATATTTTGTCGAACTCCTCTATATGTTTCCTTAAATATATAAGGAATAAGAAACCAGACTGCAACCAACAGCTATTCTCCGGACTAATGCCCCGCCGAGCGCTGAATTACGAGTTACAAGCCTGGCCGCGTTAAGTACAATAACTATGTATTGCCACAAAACGCTAAGTTTCGATTGTAATAGACACCAGCCGAAAGACTTATTCCCATTCAAAGGAGCTCTCGTGCCAGCCACCCCATACCACTTGCAGACTGCAGTTTCGAGCTATTGGCTCTCGTCAGTGCAAGGTAGGTCTGAGACGGCTGTAACGAGGCATTTGTTCACTCTTGGTACATGACGAGATTTATAAAACCACGACATGCAACAAAAATGACAGGCTTCATCTAGCGGCTGATATCCATTACAATCGAAACAGCAGTAGCCCTGACATGGGCACAGTTAGTAGATATGCTTCTAGAGGGCAGAATATTTACTAGTGAAATATTTTGTCGAACTCCTCTATATGTTTCCTTAAATATATAAGGAATAAGAAACCAGACTGCAACCAACAGCTATTCTCCGGACTAATGCCCCGCCGAGCGCTGAATTACGAGTTACAAGCCTGGCCGCGTTAAGTACAATAACTATGTATTGCCACAAAACGTTAAGTTTCGATTGTAATAGACACCAGCCGAAAGACTTATTCCCATTCAAAGGAGCTCTCGTGCCAGCCACCCCATACCACTTGCAGACTGCAGTTTCGAGCTATTGGCTCTCGTCAGTGCAAGGTAGGTCTGAGACGGCTGTAACGAGGCATTTGTTCACTCTTGGTACATGACGAGATTTATAAAACCACGACATGCAACAAAAATGACAGGCTTCATCTAGCGGCTGATATCCATTACAATCGAAACAGCAGTAGCCCTGACATGGGCACAGTTAGTAGATATGCTTCTAGAGGGCAGAATATTTACTAGTGAAATATTTTGTCGAACTCCTCTATATGTTTCCTTAAATATATAAGGAATAAGAAACCAGACTGCAACCAACAGCTATTCTCCGGACTAATGCCCCGCCGAGCGCTCGAAACTGCAGTCTGCAAGTGGTATGGGGTGGCTGGCACGAGAGCTCCTTTGAATGGGAATAAGTCTTTCGGCTGGTGTCTATTACAATCGAAACTTAGCGTTTTGTGGCAATACATAGTTATTGTACTTAACGCGGCCAGGCTTGTAACTCGTAATTCAGCGCTCGGCGGGGCATTAGTCCGGAGAATAGCTGTTGGTTGCAGTCTGGTTTCTTATTCCTTATATATTTAAGGAAACATATAGAGGAGTTCGACAAAATATTTCACTAGTAAAAAAAAGGCTTAGAATGTCATGAAAAGTCGAGATTTTAAGTTTGAGCGAAAAAAAACCATTTCTGTCTGTCGGTCTGTCTGTCTGTAACTTTTTTTTGTGCGCACGTTTACTCTGGAACCATTTAAGATATTGAAATTTGGTACACATATATACTTTAATGGGATCTGGAACTAGATTATATTTTCATCTTGTTCCGTCGAAGGGTTGGGGGGTAAATTGGGGTAAATAGGTAAATCAAGCTCGTGAGAGTCCATAAAATTCCACCCTATTATTAAAGGGGATGAAAAAAATGTGATTTAGTGTGTGTACAAGAACCAGAAACCTCAAAATATTTTTTACTTCATCCACCCCCACTACCACCCCCCTATCACCTCCACCACCCCACTACCGATGTGGGTATCGTTTTATGGGTTTTTGGGGTAGAGGATTTCAAATATTGTATTATTAAAGTTCCATAAACAATTATTTCCACATACAAAGTTTTTTCGATGTGAGTGATTTGGATAGAAGTAGTGATTCCTTGGGCAGCGGTTTCTTTTTATTGTTTCCAGTCAAGTGTCTCCGAAGCAGTTCCCACTAGTCCCTCCAGGACACAGCCATGTGATTAAATTAGTTTCTATTTCCTGTTCTGTAATTGGATTTCACCTGTTGAATAGTTTACCAAATAAATAAATATATAAAATAAATAAATAATCTGATTCCACTATATGTTAAATAAATAAATATAATTAGTGTTGATTTAGATTGCTTTTACGTAACTTATGTATGCTTTGAAAGTTTCTACACTCTGCTATTGATAATTAAATACTTAGAAGAAATTTGTACAACTTTTCCAGGATTTACATCGGTTGACAACAAAATACGATGTTACTTTCTATTTTCCCTAATATACTACAAACTTTTCTATGCAATTCAATATTTCTTAGTATTTGTATAATATATAAATTATATTTATAAGCATAAGTAGAAAATAAATAAAACCACAATTATTTACTACTATCTTTGAAATATATACAGTATCATTTCGGTTTAACATCCGAATTTGTGACCGTGATAACCCACCATGAAATTAAGTTGAGAGCACACTTCTGAACGGTCCCAAACAGCTCTCGACTTGCATCATCTAACAAGCTCCTGAATTTGTTAAACATTTTATATATGTATGAATATAAGTAATTCCCTTAATTACATAGCTAATATACATAATACAAAACTAACTGTAATATTTCATAAGTTTTAACTAATATTTAGTGTACCAGCTTCAGCCGGCGTTACATTTTAACTATAAATAATATTTACTATTTTGCTTTTAATAAAGGATGCAGTATAAGTATGTAATCAAACGTTTGTAATTACTAGTATCCAATATTTATTTCACAGATCAATTAAAGTGACCAGAATTTCGTAACCTATATAAGTAAATCTAAAAGGGTAGGTATTTTTGTAGTTTTTCTTTTTTTTGTAATTTTCGACATTTTCGAGTTCGTTTATTGATATTGTCGACTGATTGATAATACGGCTTGATTTTCAATTACTGAAAGAATATACAACTCATAAATTAAAAAAAAATGTTTTGTATTCTTCTTGGTTTAGAGCAAATTATGTAAGACAGTTAGTTCTTTGGAAACCTTGAAAATTGTGTTTTTCTGTATTTCCCGCCGCAACTTCTTTATTGGTAATTTAATCAACCTTTGCTAGATGCGCTTTTAACTTATAAGTAGCTATTTGTATGCATTTGACTGCGTCAATCATACAATATTATTAACTAATATTGTTATATATTATTATGTTATTGATATTTGTTAAGATATATAATGAAAATTAAAAGTTGAATGTTAAATTACTGTATCAATAATATAATATTTTGTTTTAACTTTAGTCTGATATGCTCTTTATTGTATCTATTTAATTTAGAATAAAATATAAATTGAATTTTGAAAAGTATAAACTTATTTCATACTCTACCTTGTTAAAATGTCTAGCCCAGAGCGCCAATACCTTTCGGTATACCTAAATTAAGAGCATGTATGAACCGTGCATAGCCTGCATTCAGTTACTCAAATCTCAAGAGCAGTTTCAGTTAAATTCGATTTAGTTTAGTTCAGGGTTTAAATAAATAAAGAAATGTAGATTAGTAAGTAACAATATATTAAGTAATAAATATAAAATTAGGTTGGGAAACCTTATGACAAAATAACTTAACCTAGAAATTTAAAAAATAATTTGATTGAATTTTGCTCGAGACTTATTTTTGAAATTTCAGTAAGCTTACTTTTATTTAAATTCGTAGTCCACTATATGTTTGACAACCTTTATAGTTCCTCTTGAAATTTACTTCCTCTTGATTACTTTGTTTCCTCTTGACTAATTTGAAACCAGTGAAAATATTTCTTCTTTCGTCTTTTAATTTTATAAAAGGATATTTTAATTTGGGTTGAGTTTTATTATAATCTTGATTTATATTGACATATATACCATTATCGAAGTTTTACCATCAGATTTGACTTCATTATATTTATGTTTAAGTTTAATTAGGCAATCCAACGACCTGTCAAAATTATTTTTCAATATGGCGCTGAGGGCAAACATGGGGTTTATTTTAATTAACTCGCGGAAACGTAGCCAAGGCAACCGAAAAAAAACTCATTTAACGAATGAAAATAAAGGATTGCCGGATGTTTGCCCTCAGCGCCATGTTGGAAGTCACGTGGTTTGGATTGCATAATTATATTTGACATTTTTATTTTCCATATTTCAGGTTATTTTTAATATGTCATCGACTACCTTCTGTAACGGTACGAGTGAGACTGTCCAGATTTCGTCCATTTTGATTCAGTAATCAAAATTTGACGTAAATTGGTACATTGGTAAATGGTAAATTGGTACAGTACCCACGGCCAATAAACGATACGGTTACCTCGATCAGCAGCTTTAGGACGCGAGAGACGCGGGGGGCGGGAAATAGAATGAAAGAGACAAACATATCTGATTTCCGTGCAAAAGACAGAGACAAAGATGCCTGTAGTGTCTACAGGTGACGTAAGCTGTAGACCCTACTGGAATCTTTGTCTCTGTCTTTTGAACGGAAATCAGATGTCTGTCTCTTTCATTCGATTTCCCACCCCCCGCGTCTCTCTCGTCCTAAAGCTGCTGATCGAGGTAACCGTATCGTTTATTGACCGTGCATTATGCCTACTTAAATTGACATTTAAGTGACATTTTACAATTGAAAAGCAAATAATTCTCTTGAGAAATACTTTTCAATTACAACATTTATTATAATAAAATTCTATGTTTTATTATCTTTCTTTTGATATGGATATTGCCCTAATTGATTTAATAGTATATTACGTAATGAGTATTGTAAGAAGCATATTACGCACGAGTGGAAAAGTTACGTATTTCCATAAGTGCGTAATTGCTTTACAACTCGAATTATGTACTATACTTTACCTACGATCACTACTGTAAATAGTAAAAAAACAATACCTGCCATCTATGTAAGTTGAATTTTACACATTGTAAACAAAACGCACTGTAAACAAACCGCACAGTAAACAAAACGCACGGGATACGCAATTATAGGTGGCTTATATCGCTGACGCGAGGTTTAAAAAAACAAATGCGCCTACTTAATTTTCAAACGCTGTCAAAACTGACATAATATTTTGTTGAATAATATTTTTGACTAGTAAACTAAATCCAAAGTTTACTAAATAACTAAATAAATATGATCGTAGGTAAAGTATAGTACATAATTCGAGTTGTAAGGCAATTACGCACTCATGGAAATACGCAGTCGCCGCTACGCGGCATCGTGCGTAACTTTTCCATTCGTGCGTAATATGCTTCTTACATCACTCATTACGTAATATACTATTACCTACGATCATATATATTTATTTTGTTAGTAAAATCTGAATTTAGTTTACTAGTCAACAATATTATTGAATAAATATTATGTCAGTTTTAACAGCATTTGAAAATTACGTAGGCGCATTTGTTTTTCTAAACCCCGCGTTAACGATATAAGCCACCTATAATTGCGTGTCCCGAGCGTTTTGTTTACCGTACGACTTGTTTACAGTGCGTTTTGTTTACAATATGTAAAATTCAACTTATATAGATGGCAGGTAGTGTGTTTTTTACTATTTATAGTAGTGATCGTAGGTAAAATATTTTAATCTGATAATAAAATTTTCAATTCAACAAAGATTCTTAAAATTACTTAATTACATAAAGTTTCCTATACCAGGTTAATAATCAAGGTTAAACAATTATATAGTAACTATTACATTAACGAAATTAACTCTATTTATATTATTTTTACAATGATTTCTTTTAAGAAGATTAAACTTCAGTTCATAACTGTCTTTTATTGTAAATAAAACTGCTGCTGTAAATTCTTCACTTTATAAACTTCAAATTGAATATTTACTTTAATCACAGCGAATATTTGTAAAACCGATTTGCATATTTCGGCTCAAATGTCTATATCTTTACCGAAATGTCTTTTTTATTAATTGGAAAAACCTTTTAGGGAAGCACTAATTAAAAATGTTTTAAGTTGCTTGGCTTTACTTCATAAAAATCCTCAAATCTGATTCTATCATTTCACGTTTGGTCCTTTCTACGAATGTTCTGATAGTTAACGTTTTAATTATCGTTGTAATGTGGCTTAACATGGTTTATCGAATCAGAATACTTATTTAGTATAATACTTTTAAATTTATTTGATTTATCTACATTTCCTTATATATTTAAACATGAATGTAAATGTTATGATACTGGCTCTAAACAATGCAAAGTTCATTTGATGTAAATACTTTTTCTTATTGTTATAAGTAAATAAATACAATATTATTGATATCATAATTTTATATAACTCTAGGATTAGAGGACAACAACTAAACATGATTAATTCATATTTGACTAATCGTCAACAGTATGGAAGTTCAGCAGGGTTTAATATTGAGACCTGTCTTATTTATATTATATATGAATGAGCTTCATTTTATTCTATGCAATGATTTCTTTTCAATTGCTCTTTCTGTGATTATTTCATATTGTTTACAAAATATGTTGGAAAGTAAATGCAATAATAATGTAGAAAAAGCATCTGCATTTCTTAGTCACCATCAATTGCATTTCAATGCAGAAAAAACTTAGCTCAATTCATTAATAGATTGAAAAACTGCGAGTCTATTTTATTTAAGGTCAATAAGTAATTTAAAACAGGTACCCACGAGAGTATAATGTGATGATTTAAGTCGGAAATCGCATTATAAATATCTGATTTCCAACTTACATCAATTTAATATTTGTTTCATATTATTAAAAGAGCGCTTATTCATCAACAATTAGTTAATTTATACTATGACCGAGTAGATTCTAGATTGAGGTATGGCATCTGTTTCTGGGGCAACTCTACTCTATCATAGAACGTATTTATTGCTCAAAAACGTAATATTAAGTTGTATTTCTAGTACCCATTCTTGTAAGGGTGTTTAGAGAGTGTATTATTTTAACCTTGCCATGTTTATATATTTTTGAAATGTGTCTTATGTTTATCGAAAGAAGAATGTATTTACTCTAAATAAAAATATGTATAAGATAAATATGCGTAGCAAGGAATATTTTCGGCTACTATGTAAGACTCAATAGTGTAATGAAGCGTTCTTTAAATTCCTGCTCCATTACTATGCACACGGCACGCAAATCTACCCAGCTCCCGTCTAGAGGCAAGGATTTGCACACGACACTAAACTATATGCAGTTCTACGTCACCTGTAAGCGAGGATTCTCGGATATAAAAGCCCAGCCCCAAATCAACATAATTCAGAGCGGGCAATTCTGTCAATCTGTCTACAGCGTGCTGAGCTGGACATATTACAGCTTTGTGCATCTCCCGACGCAAATACGACGGAACAAATGCAATCTGACCCTGGGAATCCTGCAGCGTGTTGAGTTGGGACCCCTCGAGTCGTTAGTCATTCCCCGACGCCGTTTCGCCGCCAAAACCAGAGCGAATGAGCCTGACCTGGAGACCTCCTACAGCGTGTTGAGCTGGGAAACTTCTTGAGTCGACGATATTCACCCGACGCCTGATGCCACTCCAGTAGAAACAACAAACGTCGCATCGCAATCGTTACTCTTTCTCTCCCTCTCTCTCTCTCTCTCTCTCTCTCAGATAATAGAAAATGTTGTCCTAAGAACCGTAAAAGATACGGATATATAACCTGTACCTGTATGTTATGTAACACTGCCTGTTTGAAGAAGTAAATGAATTGTTTATATTTTTATTGGGCTGTCTTATTAACTAATCTGGACCCTGATTAATCTCCGAACCAGCTACCCGACAACAAACCGTTACAATATAATTTGCAATTCCCCAAATTACATGGGTTCAAAAATAGCAAAAATGGCAAGAAATATGGTTTAGAAATTTACTGGATTTTAAAACTAATTTAAAATTGTTTCTACTGTCAAAATGTTTTTATTCCGTATGTGATTTTTTACCTAGATTTTAAGGAATGTGCTTGTAAACTTGACTATACCTATACAATTTTAATGTTGTCATGGAAAATAAATTATTATTATTATTATCTCAAGATATTTACGAAAATAGTCTGTAAGACTCAGCACTTTGTAAAACTGTAAAATTACGTTATTTTTCGAAAGACCATACAGGTGCCTCCATCAATTTGTATGGTACAGAAGTGAAACGAAAATATTGTCGATGGATTCTAAAGCTTTGTTATTGGCATTGCGATTTTTTTATGGCTCTCATAATTTTTGTGATACTTGCTCAAAATCTAGTTTGTATTCATTTTTATTAAAATAGTGCCTTGATCACAAGGGCTGCCTACCACGCATTTTGCCATGGTATAAAAGTATAAATAGATTCCATACGAACACATTTTTGATACATTTTCTAGAAAAAGGCAATCTAATCATTTCTTATTTTATTAGTCTATTATAATCTTTAAAACCCTTTCCGGCACGGGAAATCATGCACAAAAAGCCCCGTTGCTGCACGGGACATTTTGTTCTAATTCATCTGTTTTTTTTTTTTGATATTGGGATTGCTAAACAACAAAATATACTTTGGTTGCATTTGTGGACATTTATATTTTGTTTAACCCTTAGGGCCAAGGGGGGTGCAAATGCACCTCAGGCCTATAATTTTCTTTGTATTTTTTTTCAATTTTTTTTTTGGGTACCGACAATTTTAGTAGCTTCTTGTTATTCGTCTTTACATAATCTGGCAAAATATTAGAATCGGCAGAACTTCATTTGTCGAAAAAAAAAAAAAATTATTTAGTTCAACAATCCAGAAACACGCTTTTCCCGATTTAGCAGTAGAAAATGAAGGGAGAGGGGCCGAAGGGGCTGTTGCCTCTCAAGGTCGTTGCTTCCTCTGTCCAAGATCTCGAGATTGAAAATCGAGGAAATACTGCAAGAAATTTGTCTGCCCAGAGCACTCGAATCCAAGGAAAGTGCAGTGTACTGGATAAAATTTATCCTAAATCACTACTTGATGAGAATTAAAGGTTTTTTGTGTTAATGATCTAAAAATGAATTTATATTGTGTTAATTATGTTGCAGTGAATTAAATAAAAAACTATTACATCTGAATTTTTTTCATCACACAATAATATACGCGGGGTGCACGTGCACCCCGGTCAGACTGATACGTTATTTTTTGAGCTTGGCCCTAGCAGGTTAAAGTATATACTTTGGCGTGGTACCCAGATACATAGCATAAATATACAGTCCACTGTGCATATACAATATGCGGTACGTTATTTGTACCACCATGCATTGGACGACGCAATTTGCATGGTTCAAACGGTGTACCACCATGCCTGAAAGGGTTAAAAAAGTATATTCAAAATCATTTATTTCCATATAAATGAGTTAATGTTTTAGTCCTTGCGCATTCACCAGAATATAGAATTTTACATTGTATTCATATATTCGAAAATAACTTTAAAATAGTTGCGTATTCCTATAGTAAAATAAAGTGATATTAAACTATATAGCCACCAATATTATTAGACGAAATTTGAACTTGTTTGTTTAAGTATACATCTTTTTGATCTTAGGTTAGAGTGAAATAAAATAGACTAATGCAACTAAGATGGCATATCTTAACTTAGCTGACGTGAAAGCTTTTTACGGTTTATAAAAAACCGTTAGAAAATTCAATTGTTCCTGTGCGATTTTACCCTAGGAGCTATTCGGAACATATTGTCAAAAAACAGCATCATGTTCCTATTGGAGTGATTTTTCGCCCGAAAAGAAATAAAGATGTCCCACCGGACAGGTGAGAGTTCTTCAGATATTTATTCCTATCCCTATCGAGAATGTATAATAATATAACATAAAATATTGCTTCTTTTATTATTCCGATTATTCTGATTTTGCTTGAATAATAACTTGAAAGTTCCATTAAATGAGTGGTAAAAAACAAATTAGTGTTTCTTTTTTTTTTATTACACCTGAATTTAAGTTACATTAGTGAAGTCTAAACGCTAAAAAGTACTTGCCAGTAGTAAAATCTGGTAACACATGACAGTAATTATTGTAATTATTGGAAAACGGTTAATGTCTTGTTTGTTTTCCCGTTGTGCTTTTAGACGTACGATATTTTACAAGTGTTTCTTTCTTAACGAGCACTAATCGGGCATCTACTACTAGCAACAAATTTGCCTTTAATAGCAGAATCTACATTTGTAAGTAATATCTTTGTACAGATATAATGACCTCGGAAACTAGATTATCTTCACGCGACGTGATATTGAATATTAAATGGAAAGTAAATGACGCGTTCTCAAAGCGACTCACTTGGGTATTTTATCATCTTTTGGATCATCCATCATAGGTGGAAGTCTTCTACTTACCGTTCACTAACCGGAAGATATAATTCATAACTTCCACTCATGATAGATCTACAGGAATGACACAATTTAAGAATAGAAAATTTAGTACAGTACCTAGAGGTAAAAAATATACAAAACTTCGGAATAATATCATATTAAACGGATTTCGTTCATATTTGGCAGTATAATAGTAAATGCTTCACAGAAAAGTTTCTATACTGTGCGGGGGATTGCTAATTTATAGGGGGGTGGATGCCACCTCCTTTCAGGGGGTGGCACTTAAAAAAATATATATTTATTAGAGCTGAAGTAGAATCAAATTTTAAGAAGAAAAGGTTCTATGCAATTTTTCACATAAATTGATAGTTTTTAATTTATAACGACTTCAAATTGCGATTTTAGCTTAAAAAAAGAAGTATTTCCAAACGGCTTTCGTCAAGTATCTCGAAAAGTATTACTTTATCGAAAAAATGTTACAGACCAATTACAGAAAGTAAAAACTGGGAATTAATTATATTTCCTGTTTATTGATGTAGGATTAATAATTTCGGAGATATTTAAGTTTACATTTGGCATCCAAGTGTTCATAAGATAATTATTTAGAGTGAGAGTTAAATATCTCAGAAACTGTGATACCTACATCAAGGATGCTAATAGGTAGAATAATAGGTTATTAATTAAGCTTTCAACTGTTTTTTTATTTGTTTCTGTAGCATAAAATGTAAAGCAAAGCAATGTGAGTCTACGCATTTCTTTAGTAAAAACATCGCCATTTTGTTACTGTAATTAGCCAGTAATTAAAAAAAAAGGAATTTCAAACACTGTTTCTCATTAATATATAGCATGACGTAAATGCTTAAATGTTTTGGTTTGTATACAGCACTTGCTTTAGAAAAAAATACAGTTTAAACTATAAAGGTATTTTCGATAAAACCTTATTTTTATCTCCTTTTCCAAATATCTCAATAAATATTAGTATTATTGAAAAATGCGTAGAGACCAAAAATAAAGCTCATGAACTGATAATGAATTTCGCTTGTTTATTTATTTACATAGATTTAATAGTTTCGGAGATATGAAAGTTTACAAATGGCGTCCGAATGTTTATAAGACGAAAAATGCAGTTTATATGTTAAATATCTCAGAAATTGTGACACCTACGTCACGCACGCTAAGAAATGAAATTGAAAGCAATTCATTGAGCTTTCAAATTATTTTTTACTCGTTCCTGTAGCATAAGAAATAAAGAAGTTATGACGGAAAAATGTGCGTATTTATATTTTTTTATATAAAAAGGTCGCCATTTTGTTACTCTAATTAGACAGTAATTAAAAAAATTATCTCAAATATAATTTTTCGTTAAGATGTAGCATTACCTAGATGCTCAAATTTTTTTGCTCATTTAAAGCACTTGCTTTAGAAAAAAATGCATTTTAAACCTCATAGGTAATTTCGAAACACTGGGATACCAAATATAAACTTAAATATCTCCGAAATTATTAATCCTACATCAATAAACAAATAATATAATTAATTCCCAGTTTGTACTTTCTGTAATTCGTCTCTAACATTTCTTCGATAAAGTAATACTTTTTGAGATACTTGATGAAAGCCGTTTGGAAATACCTTTTTTTTTTTTAAGCTAAAATCGCAATTTTGAAGTCGTTATAACATAAAAACTATCAATTTATGTGAACAATTGTATAGAACCTTTTCTTCTTAAAATTTGATTCTATTTCAGCTCCAATAAATATACATATTTAAGTGCCACCCCCTGAGAGGGGGTGGCATCCACCCCCTATAAATTAGCAAGCCCCCGCACAATATAGAAACTTTTCTGTGAAGCATTTACTATTATACTGCCAAAAATGAACGAAATCTGTTCAATATGACATTATTCCGAAGTTAAAACCTCTAGTTACTGTATTATTTGCATATTCTGTGATGATTGACGGGGTCATGCCTTTAAACATATAGGCGAATCTTAAAGTATTTTATTAATCTATAAACTTCTAGATGGCGCTTTTAGTATAATTATGAGTATTTTATATACGTGACGATTTGTACTATTTCTTGTAATTGAAAAAGGGCCGTATTGCCTCTGAATTCGTCTTTTCAAAGACATATATGTATTTTCTTCAAATAAGTGATTTCGGTGTTCTTTACAACTGTCAATGTAGAAGAACCTACCATACAACGTCTGAGTGGCGCGACACCAATTTATTTATTGAGGGCGCCAGTCGCGTTCTTCCTTATTCGTGTGTGGTTTTCCACTCCCAGGTGGGTTCAATAAGATATATGAAATATTTGATAGCTAAGAAATAGGCCAACGCTCCACTACCGTAAATTACTAACGACGCTCTCTCTAAAAATTGGTTCTTTCTCTAGATTCACTTTTTCTTATTTACCTAATGGCGATGGATTTTCTGCTTAAATATCTCTAAATTGTCCCTATCGAGATTCAGTAATGTGACCTTACTGAGATTTAAACTAGCGGGGTCCTGAGACACCCGATTTACTCAATTCCAGCCTGTCAAATGAAAATCCTTGAGGGATAAGACTTACAACAAGCCATTCAATCAATAAGATGTAAACGTTCAAATAATACCACTTATTGATTAGATTTAAAATAAGTACAATGGAATTATACAATATCCTATCTAATAAATTATATAATTTGAATAGACTCGCCTTCCCCAAGTAGGGCAAGGTCGACCACCTCATCTAGAGAGCTTTTAATACTACCATATAATGGAGCATGTGCTAGCAATCGATTTGGTAGAAAAGATTTACACAACTTCCTTAGAAATTGTGCAACTTTACATTACTTGATGTTTCGGTGATACCGGAAACATCAGCTCACGGCAGTCATCACATTCAGAGGCTGGGTCGTGGGCAAGGATTATTATCATATTAAATTTTATTCATTTACTTCAGTGCTCAATTTAGTGTTTAGATGTTATTTAGCACTAATATAATAGCAAGTTTTGCTTGGGCGCCAGCCGAATACTTCGACGAGGGTAGAGGGCAATCAAGACATTCAAAAACAGTGAGTATAGAAACAATTACGTAAGTAGTATAGGTAAATTTAATAAATAAAATAATTACAGTTAAGAAAGTGTGTGTATGAATGTTTAAAAAGACAAACTATAATTTCTAGGCTAACAACAATAACTTTAGGTGAATAATAGCAACAGGAAAGTAGATAAAAACGACATAAAAAATTATGCCTGTGGAAAGTTGTTATATATGATTTTGTTTTCATGCAAAAATACGTTACTATATTCTAGTAAAAACTAAATTAAAGGTATAACACAATATAACTTTGATTATACCCAATTAACAGCTGTTAGTCGGTGAACAAAATATAGTAAGCAATAATTTTAGTTAATTTAAAAAAGGTATGAGAAGCACGTTGTCCTAAGATTCGCTTTTTGACCAAAGGAAAAATGAGATTTGCGCATGTAAAAAAAAAACAGTAAGCTCAGATACTTGGTATAATGTAACAAATAAAACTGGACAGAGCTAGAGTGGTGCCAATATCTAGGACAAGCCTGGTAATAGCTTATGAGGAGTTTATGTAGAGTCTAAGGAGAGGCCCTAGGTTTCACGGGGCCTGTCAAAATTACCGCGAGGTGCGAGTAGGTAATTAAAACCTAAAAATTCATAACGTCTAAGGAAATATGATGTGGATTTAAACGCGATCAATGAAGTATAATATATATTTTTAAAATACTCACCCTAAATTTTATGAGACACTCTCAAATCGTTAAGATTTTAATTTAAGTAATTTACAAATACGCTCGCCGCGTACTTATTACTTCGATGTACTTCTATCTAAACCGCGGATATCTCAATATCCCGGACGGTTCGCTCAACTTTTTGTACCATTATTTTTGCTGTTCCTTGTTTTTTATTTTACGCTTTATTTTTCTAAACTAATTTTTTTAAAAAAGGTTTTTATGTAAACCAATGAAGCTGCTATTACATTTATTTATCGTAACATTTATAGCACTTTAAAAATAAATTATTTGCGTATGCAACCAGATATACAATCCAGTAATTTTTCAATATACAGTGGGTTGCATATGAGTTACGTTTGAAAAATTTAAGACTTATGCTCTTCCTAATATACAGGATCTTTTTTAAACAGATACAATTGATGAAAGCATTTGTGGGCTTTTTGAGGCTGACTTGAAATAATATTAAAATATTTTGCTTTTAGAATGTTGGGTTGCTTGTCATTAGTTTTAAAATTCTTTATCGTGATTATATCATTCACAAGAACGGAGTTCCATATGAGTTCAACTATATATGTGTTATACAACTTTCTGTCAGTCTCACGACGTGGTTCTCATAATATAGGTTCAATATAGGGGATGTGACACGACTTCGACTTTTTGCCAAGTAATTGCCTATAGACACTAATATTTTCAGTACATTTTTGGCGTACTTCTTAAAAAGTATATTGTTCCCTTTTCCTTGTCCATAAAAATATTTGGCTCACTTTTGAAAAAGTATAATGAATTTTTCTCTTTGACCAAGATTATACTTTTATTTTCAGTATACTTTTCCATGACCATAATATACTTTTACTATTACGGCCTGGACATAAACATATTTTCCTAAGTGAAAATTCGGTGTTTCTTCGAATTTTCTCCTAGTGGTGCCTTAACGTCTCTGCGAACGTATATGAGCTATTTTTTGCTAGTTTTCGGCGCTGATAACTTTCAATCTTGTATGCTATGCTCAGAAATGTCTTTGAATGAGTTTTTACCTATGTCGAAATTTTTAGTTAGTCTTCGACTTAGGTCGATTCTGGGATGTTCTACAACAATAGTCATGCTAAAATTAACGTATTATGTATTTCTTACCAGATTCGAGTTTCAAGTTCGCCAATTCATTTGGAATTGCAAAATGGGAGAAAAAAGCATATATTTGCAAAAATTATAAAAAAACATTAAAACAGGTACGTATTTTATTATTTTTCACTCCGTGTCCCGCTTACAATTAGAGATATGGAACTAAAATTTTGACACGATATTCCTTCAACTTTTTTCTTAGCTATAGTCAAACCAAAAATTCTTATTGCGCAACATATTTTTTACAAAATATAGAAACATTTCTAACAAAAGTTGTAAAGTGCATAGTAAAATGTAAAATGTACAAACAAACCTTTTTATTAATATAGTCAAAACATGGTGTATACTTTCTGGAAAATAGGGAAAACCTGGAAAAGTCAGGGAATTTGATTTTGGTCAGGAAAATCAGGGAAAAATTATATGCTGTAAGTTCCCTATGACTGATAGCGGACTGCTTTAGAAAGCATAGAAATAGCAAAATGTAAAAAGAGTATGAACAATGACAAAGGCGTTATTCCAAATATCCCGCTTTATTAGTTAGTAGGTGGTGGTGGTTTGTCGAGTCGAGACAGAGTGTAGAAAGGGTTGGCGGGATTGGTTGAATTTGTTAAACCATGACATTAGTTTGATATAAATAAAATCCATTCTTAAATTTACTTCAGTTTTAATCATGTCCAAATAGTGCCAACATAGTTGGCGAAACGTGGACCGAGTGTAGTATTCGAGTATTTGTAGAAATGTTTCATCCCCATGAATTCCGAATTAACAATTGCGAATTCCGACTTATCAATTGTGAATTCCTGCTTACAATTGTGAATTCCGACTTACAATTGTGAATTCCGAGATACAGTTGTGAATTTTGTGTTAGAAAAAAATAGCCTTTCTACGCTTTCATAGTATACCTACTACCTGATTAGAGAAAATATTTGTAGAGACAACAATAGATTAGAGACAATGCATTATATGTCAAAAAAAACAGTGCCGAGAAATTACAAATCGTAGCGAGGGATGCTTTTGATTCATTAAAAGAGGCGTCTAATACAAAAATGGGTTTTTATGCAATCATTTATGCAATCATTGTGCTCAGAATTACAAAATAAACACCTATTTTTTAGTGCCGAGGGTCCTAAGTGAGTGTTTTATAAAAAAGAAAGCCGTCTCAAATTAAAACTGAATTACTTTCTATAAGAACAAACGCAAAAATATTTATTTACACTATCAATACAAAGACAAACACTGGGATTCAAAGGGAAATAGGAAATTCATTCCAGTCAATTTATAGACAAGCACAAATTTTAATAAAAAAGGCTAAAGAGATATAAGATAATTTCTCATTAGATAAAATTCAAGGTCATGGTGGTACCTGTATAGGTATGATAGCTCATGAACTGAAACAACCATTGTTTGACCAATTTTATTTTTTACGTCAATCAAACTTTTGCATAGAAGAATCTTTAAACATTATATAAATGTGATATATTTGTATCGTGTAATTTGTGTGCTCATACAAACATTACGCATAATGAATATTATTGTATCTTTGACAATTTCAATAATTATTTTCACGCCCGCCAAGTTATTCGCGAAGAAATCGTGTATTCTTATAATACTGGCATTTGAATCTTACTTTGTTGATTATATATGAAAACTTATCTGATCTAAATAAAATTATTTAAATTTACTATTTACAGTATTGTCTGTTTCAGACTTAATAGTGGAATTTGAACAAAATAATTTGTGACTCTTTCCGAAATAACAATTATTTCGTCCTCAATGTAATCTACATATGTCTCGAGCAGTCATAGTTTTTAGTTAAGTCACTGATATCAAGCGAAACTCCGTGTTGCAGGCGCGGAGCATTTTAACAATTCTATTGCGGTTAAACTAAACAGCAACAAAGAAAATATCGATTCCAAAACTTCTTTGACCTTTAAACTTCACTTTTTGTCGCTATACCACCCTTCTATCTCTAGTAATAAAAAATGTTTCTCGCTTGCTATATTTTAGAAAATTTTTACGTATTTTTGTACATGTATTGGTTTATATTTATATTTTATAAAGAAAATGGTCTAGAAAAGGTGACTGCTTGGTAGAGGCGAGCACACTTGGGTTTGATCCTTGGCCGTAGCATTTTGTAGATTTTTTCAGAAGGAGAAATTAATCCCAGTATACTCGGATATTGGATGTGTGTCCCTTGCATCTCAAATATGTAACCTCTCCTGCACAAGGCCCTTCCAGAGCCTTCAGGGATAAAGAGGTCATATTACCTGTGGTCTTTTATAAAGAAAAGTAATTTTGCATCACACAATGAAGAGGAAGAATACCAGCCGAGCATATTCATAAAATTTGAGAAAAATATCTCTACTAGCCTACGAGATACTCAGTGGGAAATAAAAAAATATGTGTTTTCATGTTTTTCCCAACTTTGACCTTCGCCTTTTTCTCCAATTTTGAAATTCCAAATTAATTATTTTTTTTTTTTTTTTTTTTTATGGCATCTGGCCACTAGCCATACAGCCACCCAAATTAATTATGTACCTGAAGTTTCGAACGTTCACTTGAACGAATTTGATATGAAAAAGACAAATTAATAAAAACCACACTTCGATTTAGGTGTAAAAACTTTAGTATTGTGGATAAGTCAGCAAATGTGGCAATGCAGTGTTTACGCCTAAATCGAGTTTTTTATTAACTTTTCTTTTTCATCTAAAATTTGTCCAAGTGAACGTTCGAAACTACATAAATTAATTGGCGAACTCGAAATTCGAATGTGACGGAAAATGTTTTTTGAAACATTAGTTTTACAATTTCCTTATGAAGCAATGATATGAATATATTTATGATGGCAATTATGAAGTGATTTGTACCTGAACTGAATTTGTCACTCGCTTATAAGAATATAAAGTTTCACAAAGTGCATTTAACTTTTCAAAATTACATTTCTGCATCATTCGATAGGACTACGAAAGATATTTTCGTTGTATATTTAACAAAGGTTTAATAAAAGTTGCAAATATCGGATTACGGGCTATTTAATTAAATTCCTTTGATTGAAATATTTCGGCCGCTTCGTGCTCTGTATCGGATTTTATGAACATCAAAGTCTATTCTTTATAATTCACTTGTAAACTTTACGGTGGCTTTAAAGAAAACAAAATAACACGACTACATCGGTAACATTGTGGTTAACTATTTTTAGGACTAAAGCTTTGTTTCAGAAAATGCTAAAATTTGTTACCAATACAATAGGGTCGGAAACTTTAATACTAAAGAGATATATTAAAAAGTAACGATTTTATTTTATTAGAATAATAATGTGCTACTAAAACATATATTACTAATTATGGTTATTTATTTCCTCTATCGACCATTGAGCAGCTGATTCTCTACAGAGCATTATTTTAAGATATATTCTATTTAGAATATTCAGTACGTACATATTATTGTCTTGTTAAAAAAAGAGGTGGACTATCTTTACTTATTTTAGTGCTTTTCCACCAATTCCTGTTTAAGTCGGACAATTTTAAACATTGTCTAAAACTTCATCATTCACAACAACTCCGAAATGCAAAAACTAGCATTAGTATAATACTGAGCATTTTATTGAAAATTGCAATCCAGCTTATTTTTGACAACTGACAGCTGTCAAAAGAATGGAAAAAATGTGAAAATCCTATAAAAGCAGAAATTTTGAATTTTTTGAACCATTCTATTTAAATCAAATAATGAAGTTGCCAAGTAAAAAATATAATATTTTACTTCCACGTCTAGTGAAAGTATAGTAACGACAAAAAAAATTTTTTTAAATTTTAAAAATTTTTATTGTCCAAATAGGCTTAAAATGTCATGAAACATCGAGATTTTAAGTTTGAGCGAAAAAAAAAATTTCTGTCTGTCTGTCGGTCTGTCTGTAACTTTTTTTGTGCGCACGTTTACTCTGGAACCGTTTAAGATATTGACTTGAAATTTGGTACACATATGTACTTTAACGAGATCTAGAACTAGATTATATTTTCATCTTGTTCCGTCGAAGGGTTGGGGGGTAAATTGGGGTAAATTTGGGGTAAATAGGTCAATCAAGCAAGTAATAGTCCATAAAATTGGTATTTAGTATATACAAGAGAAGCTAAGGTCTCAAAAAATTTTTGGCATTAGCCACCCCCATTACCACCCCCCACCCCCTTATTAAAGGGGATGAAAAAAATTTGTGATTTAGTGTACCTATGTACAGGAACCAGAAACCTCAAAATATTTTTTTACTTTACTAAGAAGCTATTATAAATTTGAAAAATATTTGGAGCAAAACCATATAAACATGATTTCCGAAAATGTATTACTTGCATATATAGCTAGACTTGCAGAAAATTATAAATCATCAACTTTATGGTTGGCTTATTCAATGTTAAATGAGATCATAGAAGATACCAATGAAGGGTAAAAAAACATTCAGAAAGCATGGAAAAAGCTTAACTGAATCCATGCAGTTTGTAAAAATATATGTTTTAAGATATTTTACAGATTTATCGAGCATACAGGATTCAAAAATTTTGGGGATAGTGCCGGTGGGTGGTAGTGGAGATGGCTGATGCCAAAATAATGTTGAGGCCTTTAGTTCTTGTATTGTCGTGAGCAATAAAAATAGGACAACTATTTTTTTCTAATATAAATCTGTCTCTATTGCAATGAATTTTGACAAATAACTGACAATGTCACAAAAATTAAAGTTAGATCTACACAACTAGATTTTAGCAAAAATCCGTTATAAGACTTGTCCCATTTTTTTGCACACGACAGTACGCACACTAGATCACAATTTAATTTTTTTAACCCCTTTAATAATGTTAAGGGGGTGGTAATGGGGATAATAGTGAGAGTAGCTGATACCAAAAAAAAATTGAGACCGTGCATATATTAAACCCCAATTTTATGGGCTCTTACATGCTTGCTTTACTTATTTACCAAAAATTGAGCCCCCAACTCTTGAAAGGTCTAAGATCAAAGTATAGTACATACGAGTACCAAATTTCAAGTTAATATCATAGATCGTTCCAGTACGCACAAAAAAAATGCTTAAACTTAAAATCTCGACATTTCATGATATCCTAAGCTTATTTAAACGAAGAAAAATAATATGTGGAAGTGAAATTAATAATTATTTCTCCTATTTTTTAAATACGACAGTCTTAATAATCCTAGAAAAACTTAGGGAGTGGAATAGGAAAATGGCAATTTTTAATGTGTTTTCACCAACGAATCATTTCATTATAATTTTCTCATTTGAAATATGTGGTACCAGAAATTTACAGTTTAATTAAAAATTACAACTCACACTTTAAATTGCCCCAGTAAAAAAATAAGTGTTATTAACTTGACTTTTAATTAATGTGATCCCTAAGTTTATATTAAAATTTTAAAATACTCTAGGTTATTAGGCTGTTCCCACATGGGTTCTCTAGAACGACACTTGTAAATTTTGTGCTTTTTCAACTTTCTAGGATCTGAAATAACGACATCATTACTGTTTCAGGTGTTCGTTATTTGTGAATTTTTAATGCGCAGTATTGTATAGCTACACCACTGAATTTAAAACGATTCGTGCACCGTAAATTCATATTTTCACACATACGAAGCTAAAAGAAAAAATTGTAATAGAGTCAGGTATGCGTTATTGTAGATATTAATTAAATAGTAACTGGTGTTGAATTAGGTCGACTCTATGATACATATGTGACTTTAAATAATTTCATACATAGTCATGGCTACAAATAAATCTTCTATTAATAAATGTGTTAATAAAAGTACAAGGAGTGTCAAATAAACTTTTCTGGATCAAAATAGTTTTTTATATTCTGTTCAACTAAATATTGCTCAACACAGGTTGCGATTATTGCTATGAGCCAAGGCAGACATTTTATTCAAATTCAAATGGAACAGATACACTATCTCCGGATCATATTTATGGAACTTGATGTCATTACTATTATACCGGGTGGCAACGGATTCGTTTTACAAAGAGCCATTTAATTGTCTTTTAAGGTAGAAGTTTGAAATTTGGTTTGTAGATATTGCTCATTGTGGCTCATATTTTCTATGAAAAAATAATTGAATACCACTTCCGGTTTTTCCGGAAGTTAGTCTAATCCAAGAATTTTAAATGGAACCCTGTATATTTTTTTATATAGTTGGATAGAGATTAGAATTCCATTTTCAACGACATATATTGTTGCCATTTTTTTCAAAATAGCGGCGTAGGAGTTATTCATTCTAAATGGCGTTATTAATGAACCTGATGTAAAACAACTTGTTGAGATTACAAACAAAATGTGTTTTCTTATTGGTGTTTAATTAAATTTGCCAAACTTTTAATTTGTCACAAAACGGGATACATTTTAGATATTGTTTAAAATGTCAATATTTTGACCAATTTTCTCGAAAATTTTGAATGGAAGCCACTACCTATTAAATGCTAACATTAAAGTGTGTCTTATAACAGAAATATTTATAATACAATGCCATTTTGTTTTTGGTTTTAGTTTTTAAAGATTTTTTTATTTCAAACAATATTGGTTTAATGAACTAATTACCTAAATAAACAAATAAAATAAACATTAAATTGATAAAAGTTATTCAATTAAATGTTCTATGCTATGGCTGCCTTCATCCCGAGATAATTCATTAATTCGATTCTCCTAATATTTTCTCTAGGCACGTTTTGTAAATGTTCTCGAGAGATGCCTTCAATACACCTTCTAATCCTGTTTTACAAGATTTCTACTGTTGGTGGAAGAGTTCTGTACACTTTTTTTTTTCAGATAACCCCATATTGAAAAATTCAGCGGGGCCAAGTCAGGTGATTTTGCTGGCCACCGGATAAGTCCATTGATTCCCAACCAGTTTTCACCAAACCGTCCATTCAAATAATTTGCAACAATCTTGAATTATGGTCTTCTTGTTGAAAAATTAGATTTTCGTTTTACTGCAAGTTATTTATAAAAGGCTCTGTTTAATTTTGGAGAAATTCCAAATACATTTCTTCATTTAATTGGTCGATAGAAAAATATTGGACCGAGGATATCTTATTACGCCAAGCCAAACGTTTACTCCAAAACGTTCCTGGAAAGCACCTTCTCTTACTAATCTTTGATTTTTTACAGACCAATAACGAGTATTGTTTCTGTTAAATATTCCTAGATTGAAGAACATGGATTCATCAGTAAAAATAATATTATGATGGAATACTGGATTTATGTTTAAATTATCTAAAAACCAGTTGCAGTAATTAAGGCTTCTTTGGAAGTCATTTAGTTTAGTTTACTTTAGGAAGTCGTTTCTTTAAAATTTTTCTGGCACTTTCGAGGAAAATATTGCATTGCATACATAATTCGTGAATGGAAGCAGCGCGGTCATATTCGATATACGCTGGAACGTTTATTTCAACTTCTTCGCTTACATTGAAACGTTCATTATTGTTAACATTAATATTGACAATATTTTCGTTTTTTAGCTGTTGCACCAGCCAAGGGTAATATGCATGTGAAGGAGTATCAGGATCTGGAAAGCGTTTCCGGTACATTCTTTCAGCGTTTCTGGCATTTTTTCTACACTCCCCATAAATAATGAGCATGTCAATTTGATGCTCTCTAAATCATTATAATTTTTTCAGCTAACTATTATTACTAGTGAAGTTACTAACAAAGAAAATATAAGAAATTTTTACGTCTATGATAAAACTAGCTTCCGTGCACATACATTTGTTTCAAACGCCCTCTTATGTTAGGTATTTTACTGCCCCGTATTATCCATTGGAATAAACAATCCCTAGTATTTTATTTCCTCTTTTTTTGAAACTAATGACAGAGAAACATGAAAGTTAAAAATAGCGAAATTTACTTACCAATAAAAATTATTAGCTAGTTTAATGAGACACAATATCTCATGCATACCGTGTTTCCAGTTATTTTATAATGAAAAATGTACCTCTCTAGGTTTTTTTCATTTCTTTTTTCTATAACCAAAAACCAAAGTGCATTGTATTAAAAACATTTCTGTATGTTATAAGACACTTTACTAGGTAGTGGTTCCCATATCTTCAAGTTTACGAAAAATATTGACATTTTAAACAATGCCTAAAATGTGTTCCATTTTGCGACAAATTAAAAGTATGGCAAATTTAATTAAACACCAATACGAAAACACATTTTATTTGTTATCTTGACAAGTTATTGGGCATCAGATTTTGTTCCAATATACAGCGTGTTGCACTTAAAAGTGTAACACCAACTAGAATCTACTTATGACCAAGAATATTCACCTCTTACAAATGCAAAGCTACCTGCTATACCTGCGAATAAGCGAAAAACATCAACAAATCATACTAAGCATATTTTATCGCAAAATTTTCTTTAGTTCTTCAAAATTGCCCAAAAACTTTGAGTCCAAAATTTCATCAAAATTCTGGTTTAATAACTACCTACTACTACTTTCTTTGAAATGTATGCACTATTACATCGTATTTTTTTATACAAAATGGGAAATTTTTTACGAATTTCAATTATTTGAAAGCTAATACTACGGGAGCCCGCTCTAAGTGTCCGTGCCCCCTCCCCCCCTCCCGATCCTTGGGGACAATGTTTTTCATAAAGATTAAAGCCTAAGGAACAATTTAAGACATGTCCTAAAAAAAATGGCTGCACTTTCAAAATGGTGTCCGTTTAAAAAAAATTTGCAAATATGGTTTTTGTCGTTTAACACAAAAACTAAAAAAGATAGAGAAAAACTTTCGGTACAAAAAGCAAAGTGCATAAAACTTTCTATAATTTTGTTCCTATACAATATCTGAATAGGAGTTACCATTTTCCAGATATTATTGTTACCGTTTTCGAGATAAATGTCACCCTGTATTGTATGACCTATTAAAACATACTGCAAGAGTTATTGAACTGAACAGTGCAATTTATTAAGGTTTATTTATTTTACTGTGTAACTGACAAATCGAGTAATTATGGAATGGAACACATAAGCTTTCAAACAAAGTCCTACTGACAGATGATACGCCTGTAAGCCTACCTGTCACATTTAATATTTACAAATTTCTTTAATTTAGAATTGAATTCAGTTTAAATCCAGCTTTATTGAAAAAAGAATCGGATTTACTATAATGTAAATCTCCGAAGTTACATATAAAATCCCATTTGTCCAGTTAGTTCGTTCCCAGAGGAATTCACCGAATTAGTTGTCGAGTTGGATTACTATCCGTAGCTTTTATAACTCGTCGTTTCATATGTAGGGTCCAAAATTTAATGTCAGTAGTTCAATGGAACTTATGAAACTTTATAGTGCCAAATAATATTGTTTATAATCACATACCGGAAAACTTTACAAGGGTAAAATTAAATAGGACTCCAATTCATGTATTAATAATATTCATAAGTAATCATCATCATAAGTAATGTCATTTCTACAATTTACACGAATAGGTTCGTTTAGCTTTTTTTTAATTAATATTTCGAAGTACACCTTGTAGTTAGTAAATGTGCAAAATATCAGATTTTTTTTCAACTCCTTCTCCCTCAAAATAAATAATGAAAATAGAGCGAGCGAAACCGCAGTATGACGTCAAAATACTCCAGCGGTCGAGCGCTCGCCTACTCCCATATAGTTTCATACTGCAAGCACAACAGACGTGCTATTATATAACCGCATGCGCATATAGACAAGGCAAAAACCTCGCCTTCGTGTGAAAAAATGCCCCATATGATTCTTTTGCATATTCATTTTCGAGACATGCCTAGTCCCTTCAAATTAGTAAAAAAATCGCTGTTTTATGGAAATTTTTCTCACAGTTATGAGACCTGCAAAAAGTGAAGTATGTGGGTTGTCTAAACATGATTTTAGCCCCCCGCAGTTCTAAAAAAGGGTGGTTTTTGAGAAATATATACATATATATGAATTTTAGCGTTTTTTCGTCTTTTTCTCTGTTTTGAGGAAAAACTATGCATTTTGGTGAAAAATATCAAGAGAGCAAAGTTGTAGAGCATAAAATTTCCCATAGGTTTTGTGTCTCTATCTTTTTTTTTTCGAATTCCGCTTAGTTTCACGAAAGATGCATTTTTATGAAAACTTACATGAGATCAAAGTTGTAGAACATAGAACGTATATATATTTTTATGAAAAAAGAAAAACAAAAAAAAAACTAGAAAACACCGATAGTGAATTTTATCTCAACCAAAACCTTTTCAGATCTTCTGGAGCACTAAAGAAACCCTCATGCAAAGTTTCATTCAAATCCATTTAGTAGCTTCGCCGCTACCGTGCTAACATACATACACACACACACACACACAGAAATTTTTCAAAAACAACATTGTCAAAACAACTAATTGTAGTAACCTCCCACGATTTTATTGTGGGGAGGTTAAAAATTAGTTTAAACAAATTGGAACCAGGTTTTTTTCCGGCAAACACTTGATCCTTATTTAGGGGCATGTCCCGAACGTGAATATGCAAACAAAACGTATGTGACATTTTTTTCATACGAAGGCGAGGTTTTCGCCTCGTCTAATAACTCATAAAACCAGTCGAGCGGGTGCCGTGACGTCATTCGAATTGGAAATCAAATATTACAGTTAATATTAACGCTAGCGGCATAATTCTTTCACTATATACTAAAGGGTTAAATAGTTACGGAAAATGCAAAAATAAAATGTAAATTAAATATTAATAAATGAACCCATTTTAGGCAAAAAGCTCGAAAAATGATTATTGTAGGAATGGGCCCGTTCAGAATTTTTTTTTAATTTTAGAAATCGAAAGTAGAACAATTTTTAAGGCAATTTCCAAATTTTTAGGTTTTTATTCGAGCATTTAAGCCCTTAAATAAATTACCAAAGTTGGACCTCGCGAAAACGGGGCGGAGCTTCGCGTGACGGCACTTTGCAGATGCTGATAAGGTGACAGTCGAGATTTAATTTAGAACTGTCAAGAGTTTGCGCAGTTTTCAAATCCGAATGTGTCAAAAGCAACTGCGCTGTAGTATTTATGCAAAATGACGTCACGAGTCGACGAAGCGCTTTGTACTGAAACCCAATCTTTAACAATGAATATCTAAGGATATGAAGCTCAAATTTTAACAGCTTATCTAGATGATAGAATTCTATTAAATACCATAAAGAAAATAACGAAAAAGATATATCGGTAACAAGCCCATTGCGGAGATGTCGTGAATGTGTTTAATACTTTAATACCTTTTATGGAATTCAAATATTTGTTTTGGTTATCGAGAAAAGGGTCCGGGATTATTAAGTGAAACATCCTGTATCAGTATTAGACATTTTTTGTTTTATGATGTCAATGTAGTTGGTCAAACTCATCAGTACAAACTAGTAACTGCGTCTCGAACACGCAACCCTTGGATTTCGGATATCTTTAAAACTTTTAAATGCATTTTCTATTTACATTTCAAGTACTCTTGTGTATTTCATTAAATAATTCAGTGCGTAATATCATTGCCCCTTGACCGACAGACGGATTTTAAAAGTTGTCCAGAATTTGTTCACTAATACAATGATGTGAACATTTTTTTCCACCAGCGACATTTATGGTATTAGACATGTACCAGTGAAATATAATATACCCTTCGTTTTCGGTTTTGCCAAAAGTTTAATAACACAGCCACACAAAAAAATGGTCTGGCCTGCGGACCAGACCAGTATATCTTTATGTATTTGGACCCGCTGAAACCGAATTCGATGTCAGAATTGTCAGATTGGCTCGTTTTTCACCTCCAACTCCAAAAAAAAAAACACCCCCCCCCCCAAAAGTGGTCTGGCCTGCCGACCATACCAGTATATGGACCTTCTGAAACCAAATCCCAAATCAGAATTGTCAGATTCGCTGTTTTTTCACCCCTAACCTCAAAAGACACCCCCAAAACAATACAAAAATTGGTCTACCCTGCAGACCAGAATTGGAACCGCTAAAACCGAATCCAGAATTCAGAATTGTCAGATCGGCTTGTGTTTCACCCCACCTCTTTTTCTTTTAGAGGTGTTTTTTGAGCTTGAAAAACGAGCGAATCTGACAATTCTGACTTCAGATTCGGTTTCAGAGGGTTCAAATACATAAGGATATACTGGTATGGTCCGCAGGCCAGACAACTTTTTTTTTGAGGGGGGGGGGGTGGAGTCAGAGGTGAAAAACGAGCCAATCTGACAATTCTAACTTCGGATTCGGTTTCAGCGGATCCAAATACATAAGGATATACTGGTCTGGTCCGCAGACCAGACCACTTTTTTTGTGTGTGGCTGTGTAATCCTTAAAACATCGTTGAGGTAATCGACGATTTCGATTAACCAGAAAATCGTAATAACCACAGGTTACGATTGATTTTAATCGTAACAGTGTTGCATCGCTAATAACTTCATTAAAATTTAAATTGCGTTCATTTTATTTATAAATTAAATTTTACAGAATACACAGAGAATTCTTTGACTGAAAATGTTATTTATGGATATATTAAGCAGAAGCTCAGAAGAGATTACAGGCCCCATTCACTTACATTAAAAAAAAGATTGAAATGAAAATTTAATTTAAAATTAAAGGAATATGCAAATCCTCAGAAATTAGAAGAAATGGTACAGCTGTTACACTTCCAAATCTGATAATTTAATAACAAGAAAAAAATTGCAAACTAATATCCTTTTGCGGGGCCTGTAATTCAAGATGAGTGGATAAATTTTAAATTTAAAATTCCTTCCCTAAATTAAAAGCTAGTAAAGTTAGTCGAAGTTTTCCTCTTTTTTCGCCGATGACAGTTTAATATTCTCGAGACGAACATCGCCTAGCGCTGATTCCATAACTAATCAAATTGGGGTCGCAAATCTCAAGAATGCGCCGAAATCCCCTTTTTATATTATGCCAAATTGCCAATCTAATAACGAAGTGTTTCAGAGATGTTTCCGAAGACACTTCATTAAAAATATTTCAAATCAATGAACTTGACACGTATAAGGCTACACCGCAAATAAGAAATAATGAAATTTGGTTTTCTGTCGAAAGTGATAATGGCTCGTATCAATCAATCAAACGGGAATTGGTAACCTATACCGGCATTTTCAGAAAACTCGATAAATCTGGTTAGTTGAGGAATGTTTATTTCAATAAGTGAAAAACAAATTTAACATTTATACAGCGCGAACAAAAAGTACGGAGATAGTGTCATATACTTATAACCCATGTGAATGATATTATTACACCTAGTAAAGTAAAGTAAAGTAAAGTAAAGTGTAGTAAAGTAAAGTAAAGTAAAGTAAAGTAAAGTAAAGTAAAGCAAAGCAAAGCGAAGCGAAGCGAAGCGAAGCAAAGCAAAGCAAAGCAAAGCAAAGCAAAGCAAAGCAAAGCAAAGTAAAGTAAAGTAATCTTTATTTATCCACAAAACAAAATATAAAATTGAAATACCTATCATGTACTTAAAATGCAAGCTTAGAGACTAAATCATTAAAATTAAAAATCTAAAGATAAAGTATATAAAATGACATGGCATGTTATGCTTATACACATATACCTCGACATGTACATACATAAATCTATATACTGGGTGTCCAAAAAGTCTGGAAACGGTCAAATATCTGGAGAAATACACATTGGATCCAAAAAATTAAAAACACGTCCTTAATAATTTTGAAAGGGCTCTCTAATGATACCAAACGCGACCCCCCACCCCCACCCTTGGAGTGGGGCGGGGGCAACGTTAAAATCTTAACATCATTGAATGGCTTTTTCAAGAATATGAACTCGTACCTATTATTTTTCATTCTTACGTAGAATTTTTTAGAAATTACGAAAAGAAATATTTTTGCGATTACAGCGCCATCTGTCACGAATCGAAAAAAACGTTTCAGACAAACTTGACGTAATTTTTGCCGTAGAATCCGATTGTGCAATAAAAAATAGGAGTACCCATTTAAGATTTTAATGTTGCCCCCGCACCACTCCAAGGGGGGGGGGTAGAGGGTCGCGTTTGGTATCATTGGATAGCCCTTTCAAAATTATTAAGGACGTCTTTTTTCTTTTTTGGATCCAATGTGTATTTCCGTTTCCAGACTTTTTGGACACCGTGTATATAAAGTTAAGGGTATTGACTGACTCACTGTCTGACTGACTGACCGATCTATCAACGCACAGCTCAAACCGCTATAGGGCTAGAAACTTCTAATTTTGCATAGAGGTTCCTCGAATGACGTAGGTAACCACTAAGAAGGGATTTCTGGAAATTCGACCCCCCAAGAGGATGAAAAAGGGGGTTGAAATTTTAGACTTTTTCGGAAACGGTTAGATCTAGATGCGTGAAATTTAGCAGAAATATTGTTTGTTGAAATCTATTAGATACGTGCAAGACGAAATTTTTATTTTCACTTTTTGAAGGGGTGAAACGGGGTGGTAGATGGTTTAAAGCGCACCCGTATTTTTGAAATCGCGTAAGTCAGAAACGTGATTATTCGAGCGATGGACTCTTCTGAGGAAATAAGAAGACACGCTTTCGACGGTTTTCAAAAAGGGACCCTCGAAGGGTTGAACGGGGAGCGGGAGGTTTTTAAGATTTTCGGAAACGGTTAGATCTAGAAGCATGAAATTTGGCAGAAATACTATTTATTGAAATCTATTAGACATGATTTTCACTTTTTGAAGGGGTGAAAACGGAGGTATCGTATCTCTGAAATCGCGTAAGTCAGAAACGCGATATTCCAGCGATGGACTCTTCTGAGGAAATAAGGAGACACGTATTTGACGGTTTTCAAAAAGAAACCCCCCCGAACGGGTGAACAGGGAGAGGGATGTTTTTAAGCATGAAATTTGACACATACCGGCCCATGTGCTCTATTGTCGATTAAAATAATAGTTTTTTCAGTTAACTCACTCTGACACAAAAATAGAATAATGAATTGATATCAAATTGCGCAGTGGAATTCCTCGAGTGCAATGCATGAGCAGTGTGTTTTCCCGAGTACTATGGATGCGCAGTGGGTTTCCCCGGGAACCATGGATGCGCAGTGGATTTCCTCGAGTGTACTCCTGAGTACTATAGGAGTACTCAGTGAGTATGTAGTACTTCTTTATAACCATAAGTTAGTATGTCAATATTCTTAATTCCACGCGGTGGAAGTTTTTCACGCGAACGAAGTCGCGGGCCTCAGCTAGTATCCTATATTTGGCTAACAAGTTTTATTATATGTGTTTTAAATACATAGATAATCTTAAGATCTCAAACGTTTTGAGGAAGAAGATTGTACTGGCTAATCCCTTCATGCAACAAACTATTCATTGTACAATTTTTTTAGAATTTGTGGAACATAAAAGTTTAAGGTAGACCTGATATGATAAGAACGAGCTCATCTTTAAATATTCAGGTAGTACTTCGTTGTTCGTTATGTGAATAAATATCATTGTTTGAGCAGATCAAAAATTCTCATTATTGAGCCAAATTAACAAATTCAAACATATTCTGACTACCAGAGTATCTATCACATTTCGGTATTATTCCGTTTTTAAATCCACCTGCGGTGGATAGGAGCTCTGGTCAACAGACCACTGCCTCTAAGCCAAACTGGACCCATCCCGCCTATCCACACGTCCACCACGACGCTACACGTCGTGGCTGTCTGGCTGGCCCCGGGATGGGTTCCGAGTAGGCACATTTCATGTTCCAAAATGTTGAATAAAATCTTTTTGAATTTAATTGAATTGAATTGGTATTATTCCATTGTGACAAAAGAATTTTTACAATTGATTCTTTTTTATTTATTTCTTTTCATCATACTTGAAGAATATTATTTAGGTATTAAGCAAATTATAAGTTATACACTTTTTATTTATTATTAAATTACCTACTTTCTGTATATTTCTGCCTTAATCTGGGCGCGCTAATATACTAGTTAGGTAAATACTTTAAAACACTCATAATTGGAGAACCAATAAAAACAACTACTCTTCTAGCTAATACTGACGAAGTATTGAACTGCCTGATACGATTCCTAGCATTTAAAGCAAAAAAATATATAATTTTGATTGGTCCTCCAATGATGAGTGTTAAGCAACCGGTCGTTTGAACAGTCAGCACTAAATAAAGTTTACCAGATTATTATTAAATATTTACGCCTATTTCTTTCTCACAATATAGATAGTCTGTAGAAATGTATCGTCAGTCAAGCATAAAGGCGCTATTGATACTGTTGGACTGTTATCTGCTATCTTATAGGTATTGTCTAGGCAAAACTGAGTTAGCCCATTTTTTCGTTCTCCGATACCAAATTTGCCAACAACAGCTTGCACGTTATCATCTTCCAGTGAGGAATCGACTTCGGCGTTGAAATCACCCATTAAAATGCAAATTTTCCTGTTTGAAATTTTCACTAATATAACATTAATGCTTAGATTTCTTTTTTCTAATATATTTTATAGCAAACCTAATATCTGATTTATACAATTCTTATAAAATAAACTTTAGAGTTTTAAAACAGCTTCATTTATTTTTGCTGTTTCCTACTTCCACAAACATTTCTTGTCAATTTTAAATCGGCTGGTGTACACTGTCTGCTTTAATTAAATCGGGTATCCATATCCAAAGCTGTTAAAGCTTACGATAAAAATTATTGTTCAAAATTTGTACGAAAAATTTTCATAATAATATGATTTAAGACTAAATCGCTTTATAATGTTCTTAGTAGATTTAATAAAAATCTATTTATTTCAATAACAATCTGTGGGTTAAATTGCGGCAATTATGTTGGTTACCATTCATTGTTATCAGCTTTAGGCCGTAACTGTTCTAATTTAGAATTTAATTACAGTGCAATATTGTTCCCAAAGTGTCGAGATAAGGAGGAATGCTGTGAAGTTAGGGCACGTGTGCACTTGTAATTAATAGACGTTCTAATGATGGTCGACTAAATTACCTGCGGGATCGAACTGAACTGTGTAAGTCAACCGCGTCCATGTGTGCAGAGAGCATTACGTGCCCGCATTGCACGTGCCATCGAACAGCACCACGCCTCAACTGCACAGAATATATATTTTATAATCTTATTTCCAACAACAAAAATGAACTTTATAATAAAGATGTATATTCTAAATGTGTAACGCAGATGTTAAACACAGCTGATATCCACAAGGAGTGTTGATGAAAGACAAACATGTCTCTAAGGTTTATAGTACGTAACTAGAGATTTTAACTTTGAGATATCATATGAAACGGATTTCGTGCATTTTTGGCAACTTAATAGTAAATGCGTAAAAGAAAAGTTTCTATGTTATGCGACGGCTTGCTAATTTATAGAGAGTGAATGCCACCCCTTTTCAGGTAGTGGCAACTTAAAAAAAAAAACAAAAACATTCCGGAGCTGAAAGAGAATCAAATTGTAATATGAAAAGGTTGTATGTAACTTTTCATATAAATTGACAGTTTTTAAGTTATAACGACTTTAAAATTGGGATTATTGCTTTGAAAAAGGATATTTTCGTCAAATGACTCGAAGGGTATTACATTGAGTGAAAACATGCTAGAGACAAATAAGGAAGCTAGTAAATTGAGGATGAATTTCATTTTTTTTTCTAATTTCTGCAGAGGTAATAGTTTCGGAGATCTGGAAGTATAAAGGTGGCATTCGAACTTTTAGAAGACGAAGTATTTAGTAAGTGTTAAGTATCTCAGCATTTACTTACTTACGCCAAAAGCGCTAACAAAATGAAAGATTATTACTTAGACATTCAAATGATTTTTTGTCTATAGCATACAAATCAAAGAAACAATGTGCTTTTTCAATTTTTTTTAAATAAAAACTTCGCCATTTTGTTAATGTGGATAAAGTAAAAAAATATTTTGAGGTTTCTGGTTCTTGTACACACACTAAATCACATTTTTCTTTCATCCCCTTTATTAATGGGGTGGGGGTAGTAATGGTGGTGGCTAATGCCAAAATTTTTTTTGAGACCTTAGCTTCTCTTGTCTATACTAAATAACAATTTTATGAACTCTTACCTGCTTGATTTACCTATTTACTCCAAATTTACCCCAATTTACCCCCCAACCCTTCGACGGAACAAGATGAAAATATATTCTAGATCTCGTTAAAGTACATACGTGTACCAAATTTCAAGTCAATATCTCAAACGGTTCAAGAGTAAACGTGCGCACAAAAAAGTTACAGACCGACAGACCGACAGACCGACAGATAGACCGACGGACAGACCGACAGACAGAAATTTTTTTTCGCTCAAACTTGAAATCTCGACGTTTCATGACATTCTAAGCCTATTTGAACAATAAAAAATTTTTTACATTTTTTTGTCGTTACTATACTTCCACTGGATGTGGAAGTAAATTAGTGTAGCGGTCTTCTTCCTCGCTTCAGAAGTTGGTTGAAACGTCAAGCACTCAACAAAGTCAACGCGAAAGAACACCCGGAAACCAGCAGCCAGATCACTAGCTCCGCGAAAGCCTTATTGTGTAACAACTAGAAATTTTTTCATTATCCAAACTATTTCTAATTATTAATTTAATTGTTAAGTTTGCAACCTTTGTTGTTACTCTTTATATAGTATTAGATTTTATAACTATATTGTGTATTATACCTTTACAATGGTTGAGATATTGTTGCATATTTCTACCTCTTTTACAGAGATTTGTAATATACCCTCTCCTTCAGTAGAAACTGCTCAAATATGTAAATGGATAGGTAGCTCGTCAATAATCCGGGAGATATCACCGCTGTTTTCAGCATAGTAAGAAATAGCAGAATTTTTGGAAACATTCTAGAGCCCTCCTCTTTAGGTATATAAGGGAATTAAGAAGCCAAGTGAGGATAGTTCAGTTCAGTTAGTGGGTCAGATAAGATCAAGAAGCAAGCAAAATGATAAAGTCATTGAAGTAGTGAATTATAGTATCAGTGGTATATTCGTGAAGTAATTATTTTTTGTAATCAGAACGTAAGTTATTAAATTAGTGTTTAGTACTACCCTGGTGTTATAATTTCCGAACAGGATGTTTACTAAGTGGTGTAAACACTAATAATATTATAAATTTTAAAGTTTGTTTTCGTCCCTAATTTTTTTTTAACATTTTTTCCATTAACTTCTCCTACATATGACAGAATTCTACAGTTCTGTCCGATAACCGACTGTGGTAACAGTAGGAATTTATTTATGTCCAACAAATTTTTAATTTAAAGAGCAACAACTACCTTTTCTAGTATTACTGTAAATACTGGAATGCTATGCTGTGGTATAAGTCGTAAGTCATTAAATGAGGATGACTTTAATGTAGTGATGAAAAGTATAACATATATAAATAGATTTCCTGATATTTGGAAAATATGCGCCGATTTAATAAGGAATTAAAAATAATTCCCATTAAAAAAAAAAACTTTTTGTATCTACCACGTATAACTGCAATTTAACAAATGTTAGGTTTTTTGCTAGTGGAATTTTGAAAATTAACTTCCATTCTGTTCGTAAATTCATATTTACCTTTAGGAACTTATGAAAATATTGATTTATGTCATTGAGAGCCATTAAATCTTTAAATAATTTATTAGTACTTTTCATTTTTCAATACGTAAGAAAGTAAATTAACATTCCTTAGTATATAAGAGTTTTTCATATCTGTAGTAAAATAGTCCACAAAAAAAAACATTAAAAAAGTTAAATTCTGTTGTTGAGCCAAAGGTAATCATAATCATAGAATAAAAAGGAAAGCTATTAATCAGTTGAGCTTTTCTCTCAAGACCGATATTTAATATTTTTAATGGTTTTTTTGGGACCTCACTTTTCTGTTTTACGTTAGTAATGGTACACACTCTTATATCTACACATTATTTAGGTATTACTCAAACACAACTTCCATACTAGTAGAGTACATTAATACACTTATTATGACTTCCGTGGGGGTTTCGTTGTTACAAGCTGAATTTAATATAAAATTAATGATGATATACTGATGTTTCAAAATCTCAAAGCCGTCAAAAAATGTCCTACTCAAAAGGTCATTATAATCAAAAAACGAGTTATTTCTTAGTGAATTAAGTGTTTTGATATTTCTACTTTTAGTAATAGCAAATCCTTTTAACCAGGAATAGAACTAGTCAAAATAGGTAGAGTTTCGAACAGACCCACCTCGAGAAATCATGCCTGCTCCCACTGACCCCCCTTAAAGAGGCTACCTGTATCTGCCTATATAGATACAGGTAGCCCCTTTGAGGGGGGAGGGGGACAGGGGGAGCAGGCATGATTTCTAGAGGTGGGTCTGTTCGAAAATCTACTTATTTTGACTAGTTCTCTTCATGGTTAAAAGGATTTGCTATTACTTAAAAGTGGAAATATCAAATTTAGCTTGTAACAACGAAACCCCCACAGAACTTACTTTTATGCGTATATCTCGGTACCAAGCACTCTACTAATACTGATAAGAAATTACCTAATATTTTAATTTATATTGGCATTCTACTTCTGAACCTGTTCATGTATTAATTTTGTGAAATTTTAAAGAAACTAAAAACTTACTAAAACAACTTTCACGCTCAGGGCAGAAATTGGATAATCAAACACTAAACTCAAAACATTGGCCAGGATTTCATTCTTGTTGAAAATCTGAATAACAATGATTAATATATTTATGAAAAAAATGAGCACAAATTTTCCTTCTGTGAACAAATTCATGTTTGATATTACCTCTTTCATTCATTTATAACTTTTGTAAGCCTATATTTTTCTAGACATAGTTTTCCCATTTCATTGCTTAATAGATAAGTATCTATATATTATTTAGATATTAGTAAGCGAAACTTTCTTGCCGATAAGAAATTATTTAGATATTTTAATTCATATTGACATATTCTAATTATGAACATGCTAATATAATTAATAGTATTAGGAATAAGTCTTGTACTAATAAACCCCTTGAAATATAAGTTATTGTAGAGCTGTCATGTTATTCATATTTAATCACATTAAATGAAAATTGTACTGAACGATGAACCAGGTTATACAAATGCCTCTAAGTGTAGTAAACAGCAGCACTACGTCATCTAGCGGCGGAGGT
Source organism: Rutpela maculata (assembly GCA_936432065.2). Taxonomy (NCBI): domain Eukaryota; kingdom Metazoa; phylum Arthropoda; class Insecta; order Coleoptera; family Cerambycidae; genus Rutpela; species Rutpela maculata. The sequence goes on from OW386289.2 coordinate 144,884,205, forward strand.
TCGAGTTGTCGCAGCCAAGTAATAAGAAGAACACGATGATTTACAACGCACTTCAACAACTATAATTATACGCCCATGTTCCTTGTTTCTCTCAACGCGGCGACCTGCCTTACACAATTCTTTGCGATAATGTAATGTTTATTTTTGATCAATTTTATATATTTTTCAAACTAGCAGTAGTATCTGTTGAATCATCCAATTTAAGTTAAATATGAACTAATCGCACCTAGAAATTTTGGGTCGATACCTATAATAGGATAGAAGGATAGTTTGCCCATTTCTCTTCTCTTCTACCTTACATTGGCATCGGCTCAATATTTTAAAATGACACCTACGTATAGCTGATAGATCGACTGCATAACACAAAGGGCGCTGACAAGATTATCTGCACATTGTCTACCGAAAAAAATATTTTTATATTTTAATGCTATGTATTGATTTGGGAACAATAGATTGCTTTGCCCTATAAATAACTTAAATTGATATATGGCTTGTCCAAACATCAACCAATATATTATTCAGTTGAAGTTAGTGCAATTGGGTAACACGATATCATGTACTACCCCTGGCTAATCCCCCCAATTCGTATTGAGCGCGCTGGGACCATAAAATTGTCTGGTTTTTACGGTGCCTAAATGACAGGTGGTTTTATTTCTATTCTGTAAATAAATCAGCAGATCATCTGATATTAATGCAGTGCTGAATTTTCAAGTCGAAGCTAATGGATGAAACAGAAAAATGGAAAGAAATCAATGGAATTGTTTGTTATTTTGTGATATTCCATTAAAACAAATAATGAACACAAAATTTCCTTGTTAAATATCGCTATATTTTTGTATTTGTGACTGCAATTTCGTAGCTGCCTTACTACATTTTCAGGCAGAGTGGATATACAAATGAAATTTTCCGACAATTTAATTTATATATTTACTGTGCTTGAATACAAAAACATGGTAACACATGACAAAGAAACATTGAGTTTTTTCGAATTGTCGAGGATAATTAGTTGCGTTAAAGTAATCACTGTAGGCCAGGCGCTGTTCGCCGGCGATTGATTTTGTCTCAGGATATATCCAGAAGGTTTCAGTGGTCACGATGTGATAATAAACGAAGTAGGAAAAGTTAATAAAAGTATATGAAGCTTAAGCTTATATTTATAAAAACCAAAAATAGACATCTATTACAGCTTGATATATTGCAATGGATGTTTTCAGCTGACTGAATGAACAAGATATCACCATTTTATTCACTTTACTCATGCTTGCTGTATGTTTTTGGGGTTGCTTAATCCGAATCCGAGGTTCATTTAACCCCATCAAATCAGAATTTTGCCATAACCTCAAAAAAACCCTAATTTAAGCTATTAAACGCATATAACCCTAAGAATGAAGTTGTAATCTGAAAATCCAAGCTCCATAACTCCATAACCCACTTAACCCCATAACCCCGTAACCCACTTAATCTCATAACCCTAAGAATGAAGGTGTAATCTGAAATTGATTTCACAGCCACAAAAAAAAAGTGGTCTGGCCTGCGGACCAGACCAGTATATTCTTATGTATTTGGATCCGTTGAACCCGAATCCGAAGAATTGTCAGATTGGTTCGTTTTTCACCCCTAGCCCCAAGAAAACACCCCCCCAAAAGTGATCTGGCTTGCGGACCATACCAGTTCATTCTTATGTATTTGGACCCTCTGAAACCGAATCCGAAGTCAGAATTGTCAGAATCTCTCGTTTTTCACCCTTAACCCCAAAAAAAACACCCCAAAACAAAAAAAAGTGGTCTTGCCTACGGATCAGATTAGGGCATCCCTATGTATTTGGACCCGTTGAAACCGAATCCGAATCAGAATTGTCAGACTGGTTCGTCTTTAACCCCAAAAAAACCACCCCAAAACAAAAAAAGGTGGTCTTATATATTTGGACCCTCGGAAACCGAATATCCGAAGTCAGATTCGCTCGTTTTTCAACCCTACCTCAAAAAACACCCCTAAAATAAAAAAAGTGGTCTGACCTACGGACGAGTATCCTTATGTATTTGAACCCGCTGAAACCGAATCCTAAGTCAGAATTGTCAGATTGGCTCGTTTTTACCCCCAACCCCCCAAAAAATAGTCTGTCCGGCGTACCATACCGGTGTTTCCTTATGTATTTCGTAAGGATACACTGGTCTGGTCCATCGGACAGACCATTTTTTTATTTTGGAGTGGTTTTTGTGGGGTTAGGGGTGGAAAACCAGCGCGTCTGACAATTCTGACTTAGAGTTCGATTTCAGAGGGTCCAAATACATAAGCTTAAACTAGTATGGTCCGCAAGCCAGTCCACTTTTTTAGGGGGTGTTTTCTTGGGGTTAGGGGTGAAAAACGAATAATCTGACAATAATTCTGACTTCGGATTCGGTTTCAGCGGGTCCAAATACATAAGGACACACTGGTCTGACCCTCAGGCCAGATCACTTTTTTGTGTGGCTGTGAAAACAATTTCAGATTACAACTTCATTCTTGGGGTTATGGGATTAAGCGGGTTATGTGGTTATGGAATTAAGTGTGTAAGAGGTTTAAGAGCTTGGGTTTTCAGATTACAACTTCATTCTTATATGCGTTTTATAGCTTAAATTATGGTTTTTTTGAGGTTATGGCAAAATCCTGATGTGGTGGGGTTAAATTAACCTCGGATTCGGATTCAGCGACCCCAAAAATATACAGTAGACATGGTCATACTCCCAGATTAGAAACAAAAATTCTTTTGGGTGGCTGTGATAATTTACAAATAAGAAATTATCTTTTTACTTGTAAATGAGGTTGAAAGTGAAAAAAAATCGTATTAGAATTGAAGAATAACTTGTTTTTCTTTGTGACTCGAGTTTTGAATCCGATAATGACATCGAGCACAAAATATTTAATATCCAAAAAATTATATGCGTGGTAATTTATTTATTCGGCATTAAAATCACTCTAACAATCGATATATTTCATTTTAGAATAAATTCAAAATATCATTACCATAAATGCAAAGAACTTGGCTGTCCAAGTGTTCATACTATAATTCAGCCAGTATTCAACAACAATAATTAAGACCATTTTTAATTAAAAGACAAAGTGCATTTCTAAGATATGATAAAATAATAATTGGTAATAAAATTTAGAAATGGAAATTACTTTGAATTTTATGCACTAAAAGAATATAAGCCGAGCTAGAGCAAACATTATATTTTTCGACGATTTATTGAAATTTTTATATAATTGTTGTTTTTGTAAATGAGTTTTAGATATTTTCAATTAATGATACTAATGTAGTCAATGAAACTCTCCTCAGGAAGATATAGCAGTATATTTGTGTCTTCGAACCTCAATATTAAATAAAGTCAAAATTTTATTGCATATTGAATTAAGCTGTTTCTTCTCGACATGTACTCTCGAATCCAGCTGAGTCCTCTGGACTCCCTGGGAGTCGAAAGACTGAGCAAGCACAAAACAAAATTAATAAATACTAAGAACAACACTATTATTACCCTTATTACTTGCCTACTTATAATGGACAAATGAAAAAAATATAACTTATAATTGTAGAAAATCAAGTGCACTATTTACAGTTTGAAAGGAAATGTATATTAATAAATTATATAAATATGAAATATTTTACAAAAATTATATTCAATTAAAGAACATAAAAATAAAGGCATTTTTTTAAAATTTTAATTATTATTTTTTATTATTTTATTTTATTACTACAACAAAATTAACAAAACAAAGTGTATTAACCTAGTTTACAGTGGATTAGTAGCTTCTTTGATCGATTGGATATTTACGAGTAGTTTCAGGAGGAAATCAACAAATGATAAGAAAATTCTCATTCCTTCTCAGCCCGCTTTGAAATAATTTAATAAAAAACAATGTACTCCAATTGTAATATTCTACAAATCTACAAACCTTGTGACATAAAACTCATGAATTAGAAGCGTTCCTGTTCGACTACCAACTAAATTATAACTTCCCCATTCAAATAATTTGCATAACTGAAAGTTTTTTAAAGCGTGCAAAAAGTAATTATTAATATTTAAGTGATTATAAAATAAACTCGTACTGGCAATGGATATGTTCTATTTTTTTGTGAACATTAGTTTAAAGATAAGTCAAAGTTAGAAACTACGTTAGTGGAAAATGACTTTGAAAATCCAGCAATCCGTATCCTCGATCTAAAAATTCATTTCTTTATTAATTTACAGTTTGTTGTGGAAAATCTATTTCAAGTGACAATAAAATTACCGGGGCAAGAAATACAACTAGTTGTATTAATAATAAGCAGGTCATCAATTTCGCCAAAAGTAAAAAAATGTTACTTCTCGTACGCTCCTGTGCGCTCGAGTTTTCGATTCACGATGTGAATCAAATGCAGTTATCTCTATTTCCATAATGACATCGTATGGCCATTGAACTCATGAATAAAAAAAGATGTGAACGTTTAAAGATTTCGTTCGTTTTTGTCGAATAACTCGAAAAGTATCACTTCTAACTCGATCATAAAAATTGTAAAGGAAAAATTCATAAACTTAGGAACGGTTTGCTGTATTTAAACCCCCGTATTTTTTTCAAAAATGGCGCCGAACGTTTTTTGTGTCAAAATACTGCTTTAAAAGTTAGACACTCAGGAACTATGGCACTCGCGCAAAAATGTTAGGAAACTAAATTGAAAGTGATCGCATAAGCTAAAAGTTTTTTTTTATTTCTTCTCCTGCCTAAAAAATAAAAAAGTTATGACCGATACAATGTGCATCTTCGCATTTTTACAAAAAAATCTCGCGCCATTTCTTACTATTATTATTTTCGGCAAATTTACCTTAAAGTTCAACTTCCTGCTGAGTAGTCGTACAAAAAGTATAGTATTCTACCCGCATGTAATAGTTGTTACTCATTCGGATGAATTGGACACTCGCCTTCGACCCGCACCGTAAACATCATTCTCTTGAGTAATACCCATCATCACACGCTCACTGAATAATATACTATTAATTTTTGACTTTCATGCATTTTTTATTACTTTTTCTGATACTCACGCGAAATCCTGTAAAAAAAATTTTTATCATAACTACAAGCAAAAAAAATTATTCCCTTTGGAACATCGCGTAGAGAAAATTGTAAAGATTTTAATTGAAGAAATTAATGCCGCCAAGTAAAAACTTAATGCAGTAGAGCAGAGAGATAAAAGCCCGTATGGAAAGAACTGCAAGAATTCGAGTTAAATCCATGCCACTGAGTATTACTGTAAATTTTTAAAGTCGCTGCTAGTGGAAGAGTGGCATAGAACGGCAACTCCACTCCGAGGCAAGGAAAACCGTATTACTGTTAAGATTGCTACTAGGTTCTTTAGAACCAGGCGTAAAGATAAGTCCATGTAATACCCCTTGATCTAGGTGTTACAACTTGTACGAAGTAGGTGTGGATGTCTTACAACATTATCCCTATCAGCCCTGAAAGTGAAATTCCGTTTAAGGGCATCAAAGTTGAACAATGCCTGGATTCTTTTGTATGTGAACATATTATAAATAGTGTGTTCATAATTTTCAAGTGGTATCAATTATGCGCACGTACCATCATACGAAAATTAATTTGTTGAAGTATATCGTACATTCTATTAAATCGAACTGCACTTAATTTAAACATCATTGGTGATTTTTGCAAATATATTTGTATACAGGGTGAATCAGAAATGAGTAGAGTAGATTGAACACCGTGTACGAGCCGTAGGCTGGAATCTGAAGAATGACAGATGTGAGTCTGACGAAACATCATTTAAACAACTATCAACCTACCAAAAAGAACTATCTTTAAAACATTTTTTTTTTAATGGAGGCCTCATTTTTTTCCTGTTATTTGGATAACTGAATACTTACTTTTTTGCAGAAAATATAGAATTTAGTTGCTCTAAACACACAACCTTATTTTACATTTTCAGCAAAAGGCTATTCAGATATAGAAATTAAAGAAAAATGTTTAAAGAAACTTCTTTTCTATAATTTTACTTCCACATTGTGGAGGTATAATTACGATAGAAAAAAGAATTAAAATTTTTGTTTAAATGTCATGAAACATCGAGATTTTAAGTTTAATAAAAAAAAAAATCTGTTTATCGTTCTGTCTGTCTGTAACTTTTTTGTGCGCAATATTATTCTAGAACGATTTATGATATTGACTTGAAATTTGGTACATGTATATATTGTAACAAAATCTGGAACTAGATTATATTTTGATCTTATTCCGTTGAAGGGTTAAGGGGTATATGTGCGTAAACATGTAAAGCAAGCAGACTCAAGTCCATAAAATTGGGATTTAGAATATACAATAGAAACCATGATTTCAAAACTTTTTTTTGCATTCGCCACCTCTATTACTAGTCCCTACTGTATTATTAAAGGGGATAAAAAAATAAATTGTGATTTAGTATGTGTACAAGAACCAAAGAACCAAGGGCCTAATTTTCCTTGCCATCAGCAACGTCCACTACCACCATTACCACCGCAACACATAATGGAGTGCACATATAGTATCAAAATTATTTTCATTGGAAGAGATTTGGTTAGGAAATCTGAGTGTGGAAGTAGTAATTTCTTAGGTAGTGGTTTTTTAAATAAAAGTTTAAAATTTTCATATTAAATTAAGTAAATTGCAACGGTATTATTGTTCAAAATTTTCTATGCACTATTCTTCGAACACTCCGGGACCAAATTGGTAAACTGTTACTGCTTAAATATTTCCATCCAGTTTGAAATTCGAAAAAAGGACTGTAAAGAGAATTGAATTTCTCCATGGAAAAAGTTACCTTTCCATTAAAAAAACAAAAACGTTGCAACTTTTGACAAAAGAGAAAGTAGCAAAAGAAATGTACCATATCAAATGTAACACTTACCGTAGTAAAAGAACCCAAATTTGAAAACTATATTTTGAAAAATAAAAAAGTTACAGGGCGTTACACATACGCATGCACACGTATGTACACACTTTGATTTCATGAATATTTAACATCTCTCAAGGATTTTATCCTGAAGATGGAAAATATAATTTTCATAGGACAATATTTCAGTACCTATATACTACAGATTATAGGCCGCAGTAGCAATGTTATAAATATAAAATTATATAGAAATGTAAGTACCTAATAAAAAAAACCGCTGCCCAAGGAATCACTACTTCACATCCAGATTCTCTATCTAAGTCACTCACAACGAAAAAACTTTGTATGTGAAAATAATTGTTTATGGAATTTTAATAATATAATATTTGAAATCCTCTACCCCAAAAACCCATAAAACGATACCCCACATCGGTAGTGGGGTGGAGGTGGTGATAGGGGGGGTGGTAGTGAGGGGTGGATGAAGTAAAAATATATTTTGAGATTTCTGGTTCCTGTACATACACTAAATCACAATTTTTTTTCATCCCCATTAATAAGGAGGTGGGGGTGGTAATGGGGGTGGCTAATGCCAAAAATTTTTTTGAGACCTTAGCTTCTCTTGTATATACTAAATACCAATTTCATGGACTCTTACCTGCTTGATTTACCCATTTACCCCAAATTTACCCCAATTTACCCCCCAACCCTTCGACGGAACAAGATGAAAATATAATCTAGTTCTAGATCTCGTTAAAGTACATATGTGTACCAAATTTCAAGTCAATATCTTAAACGGTTCCACAGTAAACGTGCGCACAAAAAAAAGTTACAGACAGACAGACCGACAGACCGACAGACCGACAGACCGACAGACCGACAGACCGACAGACAGACAGAAATTTTTTTTTCGCCCAAACTTAAAATCTCGACGTTTCATGACATTTTAAGCCTATTTGGACAATAAAAATTTTTTAAAAATTTTTTGTCGTTACTATACTTCCACTGGACGTGGAAGTAAAATTATATAAAATGAATGTTTTTAAAAAAACCGCTGCCCAAGGAATCACTACTTCCACATCCAGATTCTCTATCCAAGTCACTCACAACGAAAAAACTTTGTATGTGGAAATAATTGTTTATGGAACTTTAATAATATAATATTTGAAATCCTCTACCCCAAAAACCCATAAAACGATATCCTACATCGGTAGTGGGGTGGGGGTGGTGATAGGCGGGTGTTAGTGGGGGTGGATGAAGTTACAAAATATTTTGAGGTTTCTGGTTCTTGTACATACACTAAATCACAATTTTTTTTCATCCCTTTTAATAAGGGGGTGGGGGGTGGTAATGTGGGTGGCTAATGCCAAAAAATTTTTTGAGACCTTAGTTTCTCTTGCATATACTAAATACCAATTTTATGGACTCTTACCTGCTTCATTTATCCCTTTACGCCAAATTTACCCCAATTTACCACCCAACCCTTCGACGGAACAAGATGAAAATATAATCTAGTTCCAGATCTCGTTAAAGTACATACGTGTACCAAATTTCAAGTCAATATCTTAAACGGTTCCAGAGGAAATGTGCGCACAAAGAAAAGTTACAGACAGACAGAAATTTTTTTTTCGCTCAAACTTAAAATCTCGACGTTTCTTGACATTTTAAGCCTATTTGAACAATAAAATTTTTTAAAAAAATTTTTGCCGTTACTATACTTCCACTGGATGTGGAAGTAATATATACTTTATCATTTGCCTTATCTATTAGGCCAGTAAACCAGGCTCGAGTTACTAAGGTAAGATAGGCATTTTTCCTCCGTCAACCAAACCTGTAGGGTACATAGGGACAGAGTAGAGATATTTAAATCCAAAAATGCATAGGGGGGTTGGGGTTTGCCGCCATCCTGATTTTTGTGGTGAATGTTCCATTTCGAATACTTCGCTTGATTTTTAACCTAAGTTATTTATTTATTTTCTTAAATGTGTGGATTATTATTCTCTTCAACTTTGACTCGATATTTTTCTATTTTGGATAGATACTTTTTGACATCTCTTTTTTTTTGAAAAATCGTCAAAAAGAACTTTTCACCCTTAAAAATTTATATAGAAAAAAATTCAATAGAAGTTTTAAAGCTCTCAATTATGCTCGATAAAGAGAACGCTTTCGAAAATGATCTCGACGACGAATTTCTGTCAGTATTTAACGAACATCCAACGGAAAAAAAATATGACCGCGAGTCGGAGGAGAACATCCCACTTCATCCTGGTACAATCCTGAATAATCCAGAAACGTCAACGGATTGATTCCAAATATTGTAAAGTTTCCGTTTTAATTTTGTAACTCCATGCATTAGGCCGACATGAGAGATCTATTTTTCTCTATTATTATTTTTCGAAGGTGCAACAATATTTTTCTTTAAGTTTTTTTCGATAGTGTAATGAAATTTTTCTTGAAAAATAATTTTCGAACATGCAATAAAATTTCACTTTGAAAAAATCGTTTTAATAAAATTTGAGCATAATTGAAAGCTTTACCAAAAACGAGACTCAAAACTTGTATTGAATTTTTTTTATGTATACGTTTTTTATGGGTAAAAATGGATAAGAAATTTTTTTTTGTCAATTTCTCAAAAGAAATATCAAAAATACTATCGTTTTAAAATAGAAAATTACCGAATAAAAAAGTTGAAGAGAATAATATTCCACACATTTAAGAAAGTAAATAAAATAACCTAGATCAAAAGGCAAGCGAGATATCAGCAAATGAAACATTCACTACCATAATCAAGATGGCGGCGAATACCACTATGACCTTGCATTTTTGGATTTAAGAATCTCTAATCTGCCCCTATATACCCTACAAATTTGGTCGACGCGACTGGGGAAAAATGTTTTTTAATATGCCTGGTTTATTGGATTATATAATATGATAACTGTCATGTTGTCAAATTAAATATGTAAGCAATCTAAACTTTTAATTTTCTAATATTTTTTTCGAAAGATTATCTCAATTTTTTTTTAGATATATAACACTGGAGGGGGATATCTCCAAAAAATTTTCCTTGGTAATCTAATACGCGTGCTTCTTGACATGAAAAACTGTCCGTGCACTTCACTCTGGGCAATTTTCGTGGCAATAAATATTAGTATGATAGTCTGGGAAATTGTCAGATATATCTCTCTCCCTAGTTATATTGTACATAAAAACCTACAATAAATATTAGTATGATAGTCCGGGAAATCGTCAGATATATCCTTCTCCCTAGCTATATTGTACATAAAAACCTACAAAACGCATTTTTTAAAATTCTTTCCCATATTTGTCTGAGATTTATTTCAATTTTTATTTCTTTTTGACTAGTGTTTTGCTTCCCTCGCATACGGAAGGAAGTATTGTAATCGTAAAAAATTACCTTCCGAGATTCCTCCGGATTTCCACGTTTTAGAGTACGTAGGTTACGAAAATTAAAGCCATTTAATCCCGTCAGCCTGTCTGTCGGTCTGGTGTCTGTCGGTGCTATATCTACAAAAGCACTTGACGCAGAAGGATAATGGTATTTGGTAGGTAGTTGACGCTACTGCAAACGAAGAATTGGGATGCATTTCCATTGAAAAATATACAGAGTGAACCCCATCAAAAATTTAATTAATTAACAAATGTGACGAAAAATAGTAGTATTTGGTATGTAGTTAAAACAACTGTCAAAGAAGGAAATTATAAAAAAAACATACACGGTCACCCAAAAATTCTTTTATAATGTGACTGAGGATGATAATATTTTGCATGCATTTAACACAAATGTCAAGGAAGACAAATATGAAAAGAATGTATACAGGTTGGTCACTTAAACAAAATTTAAAAAAGTGTGACGGAGGACGATAATATTTATCTACTGTTTTATATATGTTTCAACGAATTAAAAATTTTAGGTCTAACAGAAGTTATCGTGTCTACAAGAAACAGTCTACTAGGCTATTGTCTATGTACAAAAAAAGAGGGTTGAAAGGAACTAAAACGTTAAAGGGTTTTTATTGTTTATTATGTTCAATTGACCCCAAGATAGGAAAAAACCGCGGAGTGCTACCATTTAAAGTGGTGCGTTTTTGAGATCGAAGTAAAAAGGTCCACTTTTCATATTTTTTTTTGCTCGAAAACTATGATTTTTTTCTATAAACACGTCAATAGAAAAGTGTGTAGAGAATTAAATTTCCAATCGAAATGGCACCTTCAGAAGTCAAAAAAATTTTTTTTTACAAAAATACGTCCAAAAAACGAAACAAAAAAAAACGAAAAAATGCAATTTTTAATTTTTTTTTTATTTTAGCCTGTAACTATTTTTCGGGTACATTTAGGCATAGACATTGCTGCATAACAAAAAAAGCTGGCGTTTTACCCGTTAAAATGAGATTCTGTAAACAGTTTTACGATTAATAGTGACCGAGATACAGCGTTTCAAAGTTTGCAACTTTTAACTTTTTTCGCTAATTTTTACTATTTTTTTTCAAATTTCGTCCTGTAACTTTTTTCTGAGTGAATTTAGGTGTAGACATTATTATATTAAAGTGAAAGCTGACTTTACGCCCGTTGAAATGGTGTGGTAAAAGTCTCTACGACAAGTAGACACCTAGATACAGCGTTTCGAAGAGTGTTACTTTTATTAACTTTCTTCCAAGAGGATGCAGACGTACTAATTGTAAATACTGCAAAAGATAAGGCATCCCAATCTGAAAATGTTGTTATAGTTGGTCAATATGTCGATCTTCTTATTATCCTATCATTATTACCAGAAGAAAATGAAAATATATATTTTTTTAAACCTAGTATAGGAAATGTAACTGCCAAATTATATAACCATAATAGTTTCAAATTTAATCATCTACAAAAATACCTTGGCTTCGTCTATGTATTCAGTGGCTGTGATACAACCTCTTCCTTTTTTGGTATTGGTAAAAAGACATTCTTGAGTTTCATTAATAAGAATATTTTGCTTTTGGAAAAGTATTTAAATGAATTTTTGTGTGAAAATGCAAGTCCAGCAGCCATCGGTTCTGCTTCTGAATGTATTGTAACATAACTATACGATATGAAAATTGATGGCCAAAGCACCTGTTGCTATAAGTTATTTCAGAAGTACTCAACAGGTGCGAAATTCTCATTGTCCCGATTGCCTCCAACAACTGATGATGCTAAACATCATGGTTTAAGAACTTACTTGCGAATGCAACATTGGAAAGGAAATATTGTAAATCCTCTCATCTGGGGTTGGAAAACTTCAGAAAATGGACTTGTACCAATTTTGACAAATAAACCTCCCGCACCACAAGTTTTGCTGGAAAAAATAGCCTGTAAATGCACCAAAGGATGCAGAGGAAACTGTGGTTGCAGGAAATTGGGAATGAATTGCTCCATTTTTGCAAAGAATGTATGGGAATGAAGTGTGAAAACGCTGATGTACCTCAAATAACGGAAGACGATGTTTACATAGATGCCGATGAAGAAATCGACTTTGATTTTGACAATATGTTAAATCCAGCATTTGAATAATTTCATAATGTAAGTTATTAATCTAAGTTATTTGAACAAAAAAAACAGAAGTGGAAAAATGTAAAAAGTTATTTTTTAAGTACAATAATCTACTATATCTAGACTGTATCTTGGTTACTATTGATATCATAAACTTCTATTGCAGACCATTTAAACAAGAATGCTGCGAGTACATTCCATGTAGCAATATCTGTATTTGACAAATAAGTTATAGGCCGAAATTTAAAAAAGAACGTAATAATTGGAAGAAAGTTAATAAAAGTAACACTCTTCGAAACGTTGTATCTAGGTTTCTATTTGTCGTAGAGACTTTTACCAGCCACCATTTCAACGGGCGTAAAGTCAGCTTTCACTTTAGTATAATAATGTCTACACCTAAATTCACTCAGAAAAAAGTTACAGGACGAAATTTAAAAAAAAATAGTAAAAATTAGCAAAAAAGTTAAAAGTTGCAAACTTTGAAACGCTATATCTCGGTCACTATTAATCGTAAAACTGTTTACAAAATCTCATTTTAACGGATAAAACGCCAGCTTTTTTTGTTATGCAGCAATGTCTATGCCTAAATGTATCCGAAAAATAGTTACAGGCTAAAATAAAAAAAAATTAAAAATTGCATTTTTTCGTTTTTTTTTTGTTTTGTTTTTTGGACGTATTTTTGTAAAAAAAAATTTTTTTTGACTTCTGAAGGTGCCATTTCGATTGGAAATTTAAATCTCTACACACTTTTCTATTGACGTGTTTATAGAAAAAATTCATAGTTTTCGAGCAAAAAAAAATATGAAAAGTGGACCATTTTACTTCGATCTCAAAAACGCACCACTTTAAATGGTAGCACTCCGCGGTTTTTCCATATCGTGGGGTCAATTGAACATAAGAAACAATAAAAACCCTTTAACGTTTTAGTTCCTTTCTACAGTACATGGACAATAGACTATACATCCACACAGACAGACAGATAGATATTTTTTATTCAATATTTGAATTCTGCCTCTTATGAAACGGATTTCTGTACAAAAATGTTTTTTCTACAATGATGATTAAAATTTTTTGTATTTGTATTTTGTAATGCAAGCGTCAACAGCTAGATGGTGGACTTTCCTATGTTTTATAAGTAATGTATCTAATCCTCTAATTAGTTTACAATTACCCAGCCCGCAAAGTCAGATCTGTGAAGTTCTAAGATGTGGCGTGTTTAATTATCCCTGCCCTATTGATGAGAAACTCGTAATTACAAGATGGGATGTAACCTGCATGTTGAAGTCTAGTACGTGCGAATATTTTTGATAAAACTAATTATGAACCAACGGGTGTTTTGAGTTTTATTTTATACTTACTTGATTGCTTCTAGGTAATTGAAGTTTTTGTCGCACGCTGATACAAGTACTCTGCTCTCTACTTATTTACACGCACGTCAAAATTGGAGATGAACACTTGTTCTTTCCCTGTTTATATAATGTGTAAGTAATTAATTTAGATGAGGATTTAAATTAAATGTAGGAATAATTTACTTTTTCATTATACAAGGTGTTTCACGATAAGAATGACAGAGTTTAATGGCAGATAGAGGACACCAAGTGTAACCAGAATCACCCATAGAAAAAGCTAGTTGCAATTGACAAATCAAGGTTGTGGACAAATAAAACTGTGCTTGGATTACCTTTATACGAATCAAACAGAATGAAACATATACGGATAGGCAGACAGATTTATAGTATTCTAAAAAGGGGAATACGGTAACATCAAAAGATAAAACCATTATTATTGACAGAAGGCAACAATACACAAGAAGTACTGTAAATATTGCAAAAAGATAAATAACTAAATTATTAAATGAATAGTTGGCCAACTTAGTTATTACTAATTCACAAAAGACCTTTTAGGTCGAGGTGAAGAAAGGCCAACCCAGGGCCAAGCGACCCCTTAAACAATATAGTTATTACTAAATGAAAAATTTAAGTGACATTTTGAAAATAAGCAAATTTTGATATTTTATATCATAAACAAATCGTTAAATGTAAACAAAGGTGATGACATAAGAAATGAAATATATGGTAGCATTTCAGGCTACAAGGTACATACAAAAACGAAAGGTACAGAAAATTATTTACAACTATTAAATAAGAAATTTTATTAATATTCTTTACGAAACGGGACTAGCACTCACGGATTTTAATGGAAATTTAGAAATACCAAAAAAGTTGACCGTTACAAAGTATGACACCAGCCGGTAGGTCCTGGGGTTTCTCGCCCAGGATCTTCCTTTGTCTGTATAATGCTGTGATAAGACCCACGTTTTGTTACGCAGCTATAGTCTGGTGGCCCAGAGTAAGGTAAAAACAGCAGCATCCCAAATGGGAGCATGTTCAATGACTGGCATGCCTCTGCGACAGTGTTGCCAGCATTGCATATTTTTCGGGCTAAATCCTAGTATAAATTAGAGAAAAATGGGCTAAAATAAAAAATTAAACATAACTAGAAATACAAAACTGGATAGGCCCAGTCTAAACGGGTTCCGAGAGGACGAACGCAAAATTTTTTTGATGAGCGGGGAGGACACTGCGGCAATCGCTGAAAAGGAGCTAGAAAATGCACGAATGATCTGACTCCAGCAACATTGCTCTGCATTACTGGTGCGATGAAAACGACGCCTACACAGCTGCAATGGGAATTATACTCTGCATCCCCCTCTACAGAGAGGAGGTGGTATTGAGGACTGCTCTCAGATTGCAATATGTAGACTAATGGTTTATTAAAGGCACGACTACAAGACATGCCCGTATCCTAGAGGAGGTTACAAAACAAATTCCTCTTGTGGGAATGGGGACCGACCATATGCCCTAAAAATTTTGAGGTAAGTTTGAACGTGACCAGAAATGATGAGCCGGACGTATCAATCTACACCGATGATGGTTCAAAAATAGACTGTGGATCAGGGCTGAGGTCTCTCAGAAGATCTAGATCTACATCCGATAATATCGCTACGCACACATGCTACTATTGTCCAGGCAGAGCTAGTGGAGATTCTGCAAGCGGTAATAGAAACCACGGAAGCAAACGTCACTGATAAAACGGTGCGCATATCAGCTGACAGCAAAGCAGCCCTCCTTGCCCTAAATATCTGTAGGACAGGCTCTGGGCTGGTTCTGGAAATTAGAAAGACCCTAGATGTACTCGCTCAAAACAATAGTGTCCAGCTCCATTGGGTGAAAGGACACGATGGAATTCAGGGTAATGAAGAAATAGACGCTTTAGCCGGCAAGGGGTCCGAGAGTGCCCTGCATGGTCCGAACCTGCAATAGCGCTCTCAGATTTAGTCCACAATCCACACAAAAATGGTACAAAATAAATTATATTTCATAAAAATAAGCAAAAAATACCGAATAGGCAGTAATTATAACTTGACTTTGGTATCACAAAAAAAAAACAAAATAAAAATAAATTCATTTGTACTTAGAAAGAGTTAATAACTAAGTAATATTCTTATGATCTTAAGGTAATCATCAACGAGAAACTAATACTGAATTCATAGTTAGAAAACAAAAATAACTTCTAAAAACATTTTTTCAACGAAATCATAAAAACCATACATAATCCAAAGGCTTTCCTGTCTTTTTCTAGGGTACTCAACGCCCTGGGTTTTTTTAAATGGACGTTTTGTTTCTTTTACAAAAATTGAGGAATCACTGTTCCCCAGGCCGTCCATTTTTAAAATTCATTTTGATTTGGTTCAATTTTATGTACAATTCCATCACATCTAGGACTTCTTCCCTTGAGAGACCGTATCCCCATTGCTTCATTACTTGGATAGTTTCAGTCATTTTCGTCTCGGTTTCTTGAGGCAGGGTGAATTTTCCCCCTACACCTTTTCCACCCTTTGCAACATTTCCCGTTAAGCCCCAGCTTCCAACAAAAACATGTCTTAATGGAGAGCGAGGGATATTGTAAAATATAACAGCGCCTTTTTGGGTATTACTGCCATTTCTTACACACTCAATATTGAAATATTTCCTAATGTACCGCTCCCCATCGCCCCTTATAGTAGTTTTGCATTTATATATAATGCCTGACCATTATTACCTAAAATTATTGACCAGCCGTATCAATCCTTATAAGAAAAAAACTGCATGAGGCAATTAAGCCCCCTGGTGGAGTTGCCTCAACTTTTGGCAAAGGCAAACGTCAGTGATAAAACGGTGCGCAAAGCAGCCCTTCTTACCCAAAATATATGTAGGACAGGCTCTGGGCTGGTTCTGCAAATTAGAAAGGCCCTAGATGTGCTCGCACAAAACAATAGTGTACAGCTCTATTGGGTGAATTCAGGGTAATGAAAGAGTGGACGATTTAGCCCCGTAAGGGATCCGAGAGCACCCTGCATGGGCTGGAACCTGCAATAGCGCTCTCAGATTCAGTCCAACGTTCCCTGCTAAAGAACTATACACTCAAACTCCACGCGGACTGTTGGAGTGGTCTAACTAGCTGCAAACACAGCAGAATAGGTTTGGCCACCCCTGGTTGTAAGCTAGGCAAGCACTGTCTCTAGATGACCAGGAGTAATCTGCACATCTATGTAAGATTACTAACAGGACACTTCAGACTAAACAAACACTTCCATACACTGGAGGTTATAGAAAACCCCAAACTTAGTGGGTGTAATCTACATGACGTGATTGCCAAGCATGTGCTGTGTCACTGCCCTTCTCTAAACGAAAAGAGGATCCATTCTAGGGGACTTCTGGCACAGTATGGCCAGTATAAGTGGCGTTCCGCCTAGCCTTCTCCTCAAGTGTTGGTTGGCTTGATGAATAAGAGGCTCAGTGGATATGCTATCACTTACGTGGGTAGCACAATGGGCCCGCCTATAAGGTCTGAGTACACGTAAGTGCAAGCTCCCCCCCCCCCCAGAATCCAGACACCAAAAAAAAAAAAAAAAAAAATCTAGGTCCGAACTTGAAAAAAAACGTTTTTGTATTTCTTTAAGAAAACAATACTGTGCTTACTAATTAAAACATAGCTATTATTGTTTAAAAAAAAAGTAAATGCCTAATTTAGTAGTGGAAGTATTTTTTGTGCGTATGATTCATCGATATTTTTTGAAGTCTCCTATTGTGTTTGCTAGTGGAATTTATTTCGAAGGCAGCAAAACTGTGGCAAAAAAATTAATGAAATCATTTTTTTTCGTTTTTTTATATACTTGTCGAATTACGTATTAAAATTTTTAAAAAAGGTATACAAGATATTGTTTTCTTAAAGAATAACCAAAATATTCATTTTTCAAGACAGGACCTGGATTTTTCTTGTGTTATACATGTACTTATTCAGAATCATTCAGCAGCAAGGGCGCACCTATGGGTTATTTTGACTATCCTCAGTATCCTCTATCTGCTATTGCTATTAAACCATGCCCGTTTTCTCGTGAAACACTGTATATGGTGCAAACTGGAAATTGTGAATAAAGTTGATGTCTTTTTAACCGATCTTAAAAAGAGAATCCTATGTAAACCTAATTACGAATTTTCATTTCTCACCAGATCTGTTCCCTCCTTGATAGTAGTGTAAAACTAGTTAGCTTCAGTAATATTGTTATGTATCTATATTTGGTTATAGTTAAATTATATACTTAACCTGTGAGAGTTCTATGTTAGTTTATGTTCTCGATTTGTTGCATTGACATAAATAAAAGCCACAAAGCTTATTTCAATTTGTTTTGGACAAAATAAATAAAAAGTGCCAAATGTGAATCCTTTAACAACTGAAGATAAGTGGTAAGCATAGATTTTAATGAAACTTGACAAAAAGCGCTTCTGTTGAACTTAACCATCATGTTCAATCTTAGGCCAACTTGTTAATTTAAACCGTTTAAAAGCAAAAAAAAAAATCAACTGAAATTTTATATAACATTTTTAGTTATTGAGTTTTAGACAATAATCTTTAAGAAAAATGACAAGCAGTCAGTAGTGCAAACAGTTAATTTCTGGGACTACTGAAAGTAATTATTTCACTTTAATCGATAAAAACCATATCCTTAATGATGCGAGAGGGTGCACGCATTCCCTGCCTCTCTTTGTAGATAGAAAGATACATTTTTCTTTCAATTTCGATTTTAATTTATCGCTAACCCAGTTCATCTCTTTGTAACCTGACGCCAGAAAGAATAAAGCTTTTTGCGGAAGTGATTCCTTCTCCTTCCTGCAGAACCTGCAAAAGGTCTATGCGGGATGTATTATTGTTATTTTTGTAGCACGATACCTACCGGAAAGTTAAGCATTGATGTCAATATGATGTATCTCTTTTAATACAAACACAATCATTTATTGTGACACGTCCCTTGGCGATATCTACATTATCGACAGTCACACATTAAAGCAGGCGCTGCACTTGACTCCGTTTCTCATCAATCCTTGCCAGCGGAGGATATAAGATTTCGCAGATTAGTTTCGTCTATAGTGGTCATTATTGATTTTCTCCAAAAACTTCTTTAGGCCAATTAGTAGATTAAAGTAAAAAATGACATTTTCGGTGTTTTGGATTTTATTTAATCAAATAGGTATATTATAGTTAACCGAGAAAAAAGTTTCAGAGTGATAGTAGAAAAAAACTTATAGAAATTTGTTTCCTAACACACATGTGGACGGTTTTTTGCAAACCGATAAGCGAAACTTTTATTAGACACAAAATTTTATTTAAAATTTGTAAAATAGCATGGTGGAACAATACCTGTTGTAATTGGACCATATCTGTTATACAGGGTGTAATCAGTTTCATGTCATTAAAAAAAACTGGTGGTGGGGAACGAATAAACGAACAAAAAAACCTTATATAACATAGGGTCTAAAACCCATAGTTTTAGAAAAAAAGACAAAAATTTCGAAAATTTTTAGTATATTGTTTGAGAACTGCTGGAATGTTGGTACAGGCTTTTATCTTCGCGTATGTCGGCGCCTCTAACCATCAAATACGTTAATACGGCCCTTTCAAAGTATCGTGCTCCTTTGTTAGAGACCGCGCGTCGGCGAAGACACAAGTTGATAATCACACTTTTTTATGACTTTTTAAAAGTAGGTAAAGTAAGGTCTTTAGCGATGCGGTAAAGGTGAAAGACGTCGGAGTTTTCCGAGTGCTTAGTAGATCTGAAGAAAATTATACACTCCCTTGTGCAATATTTTATTTTCTGTGGGCACTTCTTTAAGTACACACGCCGTTCGTTATTTTTGTATGTTGCTTTTGTTCTTTTTGAATTTTGGGACACGTATATACAGTTAAGATTTATTTTATTGACTTACTGTTCAAGTCGTTAAGTTCTTGATTACGTACAGACACTACTTGTTCGTTCTTTTTGTGTTGCTCTTTGGATTTTGAACCAAGTTTTTATTTTCTTTATTGACAACGTTAGTTGATAGTTTAGTGTGATATTTTAATGTGCATAGAAACCATAAAAAATTATCCTAATTTACCAAATGTGTTGAACGGAGTGCGTATGTCCTTAGTTCGACATGCCGAAAAGTGTATTGATGCAGACGGAAGCCATTTCGAACAATTTATGTAGATCAACAAATTTATTGGTAAGTTCTAGTTTTATCGAATATTTTAGTTTTCGATACCTGATCTGCAATTCGTTAAATAAATCAGGTTTTTTCCTAGCTTAAAATAAACATAATTGTTTTCTGTTATTGTATCTCAGACGTCTAACTCTTTATTTCCCAATGTCAAGCAATAATTTCTCATTTTTTAAGCTTTTAACCCAGAACACTAATTTAGGTTACAAATGTTAATAAATCACATTTAAATCTGAAAAATTATAAACAACGATAAAAACTCCAATATTTTGTTCTAAATTAAAAAAACACACATGCAAAGAAATGCTGTGTTTAAACCTCTACGCCCATCATTTTCTTGCAGTTCTGCAAAAAGAGATAACGAATTGTTTACATTTTTATAATTGATTCAGTTGAGGCGGTCATCAAAGGTGCCGCCCTTCTTTGCTTTGAAACCGCGGGCCGCCGCGTGCCGGCGAGAACGAGTCGGTCGGTAATCTTGGCACTTTTTTATGACAATTTAAAAGTTGTATAATTAGGAAGTACACGTCCATTGACCCAGAAAGGCAGTGGTTCTCAAATGTTTCCTACCCTAATATTCAAATTGTTGACCTAGGTCAGTTTTTTCAAAGTGCCCCTAGAGGAAAAAATCATAAAGGTTTCTTGTTTGTCTAGTCGGTCCCCATTACCAGTTTTTTTTAATGACATGAAACTAATTACACCCTGTATAGGGTAATCATAGAGGTATATAAAGTGTCAAGTTATAACTCGAAAAACTTCTGTAATTTTGCCCTGAAAATATTTACCCAGAGGTTTTCGAGGTCACCAATTACGAAATTAATAAATAAAATGACTGCTACACAATGGCCGAATTTAAAAACAAACCACCGTAAAATTCTATAAGTATTTATAAATATTTAATATCATAATTCAAATATTATAGTATGGCTACGACTAAAGTGACGTTAAGATTTAAAAACGCAAGAAGATGGGTCCAACATGAGCGAACTTAAGATCAAAGATGAGTAATTATAAATATTCAATTAATACAGCAAGATCCGATACTTTCATTTATAAATATTGATATTTGTTCTGCAGAATAAATTTTATCCCGGAAATAAACAAAAAATAGATATTTTCGCATGCAAATAGTGATAAACAAATGATAAATATGCTTTGTTCCTAGGATAACCTATCTGATACCGGAAAACGCTTTTATCTACCTGATAAAAATAGTCAAGCCTACGCGATATAGCTGTGATTGGCAAAATTGCTATTTTATTTTCTTCTCAACTTTTGATTTATTGTGTATTTTCTTTGTATTGTATTTGCTAAAAAGACATGGATAAAATGATATTTTACTGACTACTTATATATTAATATGCATATTTTAAATACTTTCTTTTAATAAAATTAAACTATTTTTGTAGGTTGGAAATCTAACCGATAATTAGCGGTCTATTTTATTAATAAACAGTTTTGAAAAAATATTTGGGTGAATTTTTAAATGTTCGCCTGTGCCCAGTGTATTACTACAAGCTCAAAATGTGATACAAATATTAAAAATGAAAATAAACTTAAAAAACTTAAAATTTCAGGTTGTTACACAACTATTTAAAACAATATGAAAAATATTCATGAAAATTATGCAAATATCATAAACCGGCAACAAAACACATTAGGGGGATCCTTTATGTCTCTATTTGAAGCATAAAAACTCCTTAATTTACCGTGACTTAAGTTGATTAAATCAAATAGGTATAAAACTAGCAGAACCACCCCAGAACCCGACTGCAGGTTCTGCGGGGATGAGGAAGAAACGTCTTAACTTACTGCCCGGTCTTCTTATGAACTTGAGGCACAAACACTTCGGCATTGGTTTTCTGGTGCTGGGGAAGTAAGGAATGCCCCCATTGGAAGGCATTGTTGGCCCTTGGGTTAGAATCCGGCCTGGATGAGAACTCCCTAAATTCGTAGTGGTAGCTCAATTGGCCACAATGCCTGAGTTCGGCGACCTTTCGTCGATACGCTAAAAAAGAAGAAGAACATAAGAAATAACTTTCTTATTTGAATTAATAAAGATATTGCAATGACCTTATATTCTTAAAATGAAGATTTTTCAAGTCATTAGCAAAGAATTGATAATTTTGCAAAATTTCACCAATTTTTCCAGAAAAAAAGTGTAGTAAAAAACTAAACAATTAATCAGAAAACACTTTCGTGTCATTTAGCTGTGATAGTTATTTAAAGAAAATACGTAATTTTTTTTGTAAGTCTAAATTTTTTTAACAATAAGTAAATATTACAATTATTTTTTTTTATAATTTCTACCCAATTCAAGTGGCAACAGAAAACGTTGTAATTAAGATAAATGCATACCGTTGGTCCCATTTGAAAGTTAGTTGAATATTCTTTATTGCACATTAGAAATTGGTAATATTCTGTTCGTTTAAAGATGATTGTTTATAATAAATTCGGCTAAAAACAGGTTTTACTAAAAAAAAAATGAATTTTTTAGGGGTATAAATTATTTTTAGGAAAAATAATACAAGAGCATGTATTAATTCAAAAGCTACAAAAAAGCTAAAACAATTTTTTTTGTCAAAAAGCATATTAATGGAATGTAATTTCCACATCGTATAGGGTCGTACTTACAGCCAAATTATAGGAAATTAAATTACTCTTCAATATTATAATAAGTATGTTTTTTTTAGAACTGTAAGTTTTTTAGTTAATCACGAAAAGCACTTGCTGAAATATGACCTCTAGAAATTGGTGAAAAAACACTAAAGCTTAAAAAAATCATGTCAGTCATTTTTTAATAAATTAGATGAGACTGTTCTCAAACTAAAGATAGTTTCTTAAGCCTCAAGTTGTAGCTTTAACACTTTTTGACAAATTTCATTGTTTTCAAGATATTTGCAAAATAAACGTTTTTAATACTCCTTCCCCCATCCCCAAAAATTTAGCCGACAGACGATTTTTGTCGACCTCTTTTTGTATATTTAAGAGACTGACAAATAATTTTCTGAAATAAAATTCAGGTCAGGTCAGGACAGATCCCATCGATTTCCAAGTCAAAATCTAAATGCAATTCACTAAGTGTTTGAATAAAAAAAAAAAATATTAGTATTCTAACTTTATTTACATCTCAACCAATATTTCTCAAATGTATTGTATTACACAATTCCACAAAAAAAAGTAGTCTGTACGACGGACCAGACCAATGTATCCTTATGTATTTGGACCCACTGAAACCCAATTCGAAGTCAGAATTGTCAGATTAGCTCGTTTTTCACCCCTCAACACCCAAAAACACCCCCAAAGCAAACAAAAAAAGTGGTCTGTTCAGCGGATCATTTTAGGGCGGGGGGGTGTTTTTTGGGGGTTAGGAGTGAAAACGAGCCAATCTGAGAATTCTGACTTCGGTTTCAGTGGATAGAAATATACTGGTCTGGTCCGCCGGACAGCTCACTTTCTTTTGTTTGGCTGTGTTATTGTAACACATAATTTAGTAAAGAAAATGCAGGCAATTCTTGCTGAAAAATAAAAACTTGCAATTTATGAAAATAAATTACTTAATGTTCTGCTCATTGTAACTCAGTCCATTCTATTTTTAAGCAGACAATCTGAATACTTGCTGAAAACTACTTTCAGTAGGTAATATTCCGTCGTCAATTATCACCTATCAAGGCAACTTGATTTATCCAACCATATAACGATAACTGACACAAAAAACAAATCAACAGATGACATCTTAAGTGATTTCTTCCTATATGCGAGGAAAAAATAGATTTCTATTGCTCTCCCTATCAGTTTGATTTATTTTTTGTCATAACGGATTCTCCGACAAGACTTCAACTCCCCTTTGGGAGATACCTATGTTTAAACAGAATGTGTCAAACAATTCCTTCTAAGTAACTTAACTAAAAGATAGTCCAATACGTTCAGCACGACATATATTTTATTAACATTAGCAATGTATAACAAATATAAACGAGCAGTAGTTTGTTTTTCAGTTATCCAGTTATCCGTGTCTAAAGTTAAGGCACACACATCAGGATCACGCATCCGTGTAACGGCAGAGCAGAACTAAGAATTATCCTTCGTTTTCCGCCACAGGTCATTTTTCCCAAAACTCATTTTAACTTCCATATTTTAGTAATGTATTTTATGATATAAAAAAATAAATTTTAAAATTGTAGGTAGATATAATTAATACTCGTATTAGAGATAATTAAAATGAATTTATATTGAACATTAACAACACCAGACTAAAAATTAATAAAAAACAGGATAATCCAATCACACACAGGACGCTACTGTGATCTGTATGTATGCTTTCAGAAGGCAGAATATTTACTAGTGAAATATTTTATCGAACTCATCTATATGTTTCCTTATATACCGGGTGTAAACAAATGGTGGGCCACCCCTGTACCTTGTTTTTAAAGATATCGGGATGAAATTTTGTATGGTGAAATTAGGTGAGATTTACAAATTTTTGCCATAATTAACACTTCCGGTTTCACCGGAAATGGCCCCAATATTCTTTTCTAAATGGACCACCCTGTATGTTTTTACATTTTTGAAATAAAGATCACATTTTGGATATATTTATACTATTTTGAACAATTTGTACAGTGTTGCACGAAAAATAATTCGAATTTTAGTTGTTAATCTAGATGGCTGCGAATATGTTAAAATTATTTTTGTTCCAATGTAATTCATATAAAAAATACGAAAACGTCAATATGTCCAATAATACATCATACAGGGTGCTGTGAATTTATTAACCCTTTGCGGCCTGATAAAAAACGATAAGAGATATGATTATAGCCCTTATGAACTTTACGATTATCATTAATATACGTAAGAATATCTACTCCTAAAGACTTTGGGACTTATTATCTGAGTTGGAAATAATTTTCGCGGTGAAGGTATTGGCTACCAGTTCTACTGATATCGTTATCCATTTTTTATCCAATGGACAGTTTGCGATTCAAAAGTTTTACTCGGGGATCTTCAATGCTATGTACCTCTACACATGGGACGCTGGGACATCATTCTTCTACCAAGTACATGAAATCAAACAACTTTTGACAAACGAGTCTCAACATTATCTCAGATAATGAAAAAAAATAATAATAAAAAGATCATTCTTTTTTTTTTCTCACAAAATTCACATGATTTCATTATTTCATTAATTCATTGTTTGTCAAAGTTCATTTTTGCGCACATAAGGTGGTTCCAAAGGATAACCACTAGTCCACATTTTTCAAAATGACTCATTTTTTTTAACATTATATGGGCCGGCAGGAATGACAATTTTCTTAAGAAATGTATGATTTATATCTAACTTTAATTAAATTTTGATCAACCCTGTATATTTGTGTTAATATTTTATGATATGCAACAAGAATGAGCCAGAGGCCCATTCTATCTCCTGCGGAGACCTATGTGACATAACTATTTGTCACTTCCGGTTTCACCACAAATAACCCTAAAAATAAATACAGTACTACAGCAGGTTAACAAATTGTTTATTCCAATTTCTAATTTAACAATTGTTCAAAATGACCTCCATTTTGATCTTTGCACTTCCGAATTCTTTTAATAAAATTGTCTTGAACATTTTACAATTGTACAGGAGATATATTGTCAAATGCCATCCTCACACGATTTTCTAAATCCACTCTCGTACACACAGCTGTCGAGTACACAATATTTTTTAGATGAGCTCATAAATAATGATGATTAGATCTATAAAACTATTTGACTTAAAAGCGTAATATCTGGAAGATAGTTGATGCTATTTTCAATTTCAACGAAGAAATGGGATATATATGAAAAATGGAAAAATGTGACGGAGGAAAATAAAAAAGCGACGAACACAGTAATACTTCGTATGCAGTTACTACAACTCCCAAGAAAGGAACCATATACTTTAATGAAAGATATACAGATGGTCACCAAAGAAATAATTAAGTAACGACAATGGAAATAATATTTGGAATGTAGTTAACTCCATTACCTGCCTGACATAATTTTAGTAAAAATATACCTGGTGGTCACTTTAAAAATAATAATTAATAAAGAAATGACGTGACTGAGGCAAATAATATTTGGAATTTAGTTGCCACTATTGACTGGAAGAAAATCTGAGACAGTTCTAGTCTCCTATTAAAGAACTTATACCTAGATACATAATGTGTATTGGTTTGTTGCTGAGATAGTCACGGTCTAAGGCACTTCAGTTGCAGACATTCCATAAGTTCCTGATTCGCCAGTCGTTCTATTCGCGGCCGTTTCGGGCACGATTGGTTTAGTTCGATTATCATAATCTCAGTTTGACGAGTCGGCCATTAATGCTAATAAATGTTTTTCCTGTTCTCCGATTAAAAAATGGTAAAGAAGTCATATTTACACAGTTTAGTGACAATATATTTAGTGCAAAATGATGAAGTGCTGTGCGGTTTGCAGAAAGCAGTTTAGAAAAGAAGAGAATCGATCGTTTCATAAGTAAGTAAGTATAAACTTCATAGTCGCAACATGATGGGGTTCAGTTTGCAGTTGTAATACAGTGAATAACAATTAAATTTTAATATCATTTCAATACATATTTGCCTTGAATAAAACATCTCTACCTATTACATATATTTTGTTATTTTAAATGTGTAACTCTCACCCAGACAATATTCACACTGAATTTAAGGCTTGTCTAATTTGTGGTGTGTTTACTAAATATGCGATTCAATAGTGCAGAAACGTAATACATTATAATGACCAACGTTCAAATAAAAATTGTTAACAATTTAGCCATGTAAATATGTATAATATTTACATGGCTAAATCTTATTATATGAACTTTCAGAAATAATAGAGAAATGTAATTTTAACGAATGATGAGACATTTTACAGACTTGTAACAATAGATATATTTCAAAGTTTAGGCTAATTAAATTTGAAATATATCAAGCATTATCTTACTGTGATATTGCATGCCTACATTACGTTGTACAAAGAGCCGGTAATGCAGGAATTGCAATAATTCATTTTAAAGAAAATGTTTACCCCTCTACACATACCCACTTGCTTATGGGATGTTATGTTTATCTACCCTTTTTAATGGAAATAATATGTGACTATGTTAGGAGAAAACAAGGTATGTAATGAAGAGACAGCATTTATTTATCTAGTAATAAGTTCTTTGATTGGAGGTTCTAATAAACAAAAATATACAGTGTATATACAACAGAAAACATAATTAGTGAATAAAGGACGCCAAACAGAAAGAGAAGTTTTGTGAAATAGACAAAAACTTCATGACAAAATTATTTGTTATTCGTTATCCCTGTATATAACAATGTTACAAAGATATGTATTGGTAGTAGGTTTCTATTTCAATGAAATCACAATATCTGCATTGCAGCAAAATGTTAACGAATATATTACAAAAATTCCACGAAAATATTTGATCACTGGCGCCTTGAGACTACGTACTTCGCACAACACAAGCCCAGGGAATGTCAGCTTCCTAGTTTGACCACGGCTCCATCCATCAAGAGTTGACCTCACGAACTCCGTCTATCAATCAGCCCTACTTTTTATTGTTCACTCCCTCTTACTTTTACTATCGTTCTCTTCACTGAGAGAACATCGATACCAGTTGTTCATTTGTTCTTCTCTACGCTGCAAAACGAAAATGTTATTGTTCTGTTTAATTGAAAGGAGAAAACTAATTGGATTAAATTTGTCGGAATCTCTATGAAAATTAATGCGGTTGCGTTTACTAAGAGGAGTTACAGTCAGGGAGATCAGCATAAGTATTGAATGGCTCATTAAGTTGGATTATTCTAAGAGGTTTATTTATTCGATTTAACTAGATGGTTCAATATTTTACGGTGAACTAAAAACTTTGTACATGTATGTACATGTCCAAGCGTGAAAAATGTGAGTGGTATTTACACGGATAGATAAATAAAGGTTTATAAAATCTATCAAAATTTTTTGATCCACAGTAATTTGAAAATTTTCTGTCAAGTTAAAACAAAAAGAGAATATGCGCATTTGTACAATATCAGTAAGTACGTCGGTTACACCAAAGAAAGCTGCACTTTTGATTGGAATGTGTCATTTTCTATGGTTATAGTTGACGCCAAAAGGTAACTTTCCAGATAGGGCGCCACTTGAAAATCCGGGTAGAACACCAAAATGGCGGTCAATAAAGATAGCAGCCATTAGCCGCACTATTTTTTTTGTATCTCAGCTCCTAATGATCCGATTTTGATTTTCTTTTTTTTGTTTGAAAGCTCTTGTAAAGAGAACAAGAACCTGAAAATTTCACTTTTCTCACAAATTTCATTGATAAGTAAGTTTTTAATTGTACTCAATATCCCTTTCTTTCCCCACAAAAAATTGTTTATGTATATGGGGTTCCGCATATGTCAAGAAAGACTTGTCTTCATAAACAACAGTGACTTTAATTATTTTGAAAACATTTATTACATTAAGGAAACAAATTTTTACAAACAAAAAACAATTAAATACTAATAAATACTATACAGCTCGTATGACTCTAGATCACGCAATCAGCCCCCAGTGCAGTTTATGCAAAATAGCGTACATAGAACCTTGGCCTTTGAACAGAACCATCATGTACGGCATCCGGAGCAACTACATTTAACTAATTATCTGCAGGCTGCCATAATAGAAGGAAGAGAAGACCAGACCAGCGTCCACTACCCAGCTATCATGGTCCATCCCCATTCTTTTGGCCATGGAATGTTATCCATCACTGAGCAAGCACGTCCCCAAACTTGTCCTGCCTTGTATGCTGATCGAAGACAATGCTGCCTTGGTGCCTCTTTTATTGGGGGCAGCCTTTGTAGACTGCAACTTTTTGAAGTAAAGAGAAGCTTTATAACATGATTAACTGAGAATTCTTCTGCTCCTTTGTAAAGTAAAACAGTAAACTTCTCCAGAACTTGAAAAGTCTCGTCAGAAATAAATTGTTGTAGTAGAGAGATAGCTTGGAAAGCCCGAACAGCTTCAAGAAATGATTTCCACACTTTTCAGGCAAACTGTTTCCGTTTCATTGCAATTGATGACGTTACAATCTGATCCACTGAATGCATGGAATCCTCTCAATGCAACAGCTCTATATTCACTACTTTCAAACATGGCTTTAATGCTCATGTATCTCTGTCCCTTCCCAGCACCAAGGAGAATCCACATCTCCTGAAGTCTCGCAGTTTTGAGAATGGGAAAGAAAGAGAAAACAACTACATCAGTATCTACTAAGCAAATAAGTGTATTTTTGCTCCATGTCCAACACTGTCTTTAGCTATCTGCCGTATACTTCTTCCCGTTGCCTGCATTGTTCTCCACAATTGAAGTTTCATCCGGCCGAGGTGAATGAACGCCATCAATCTCAGTACTGATGTGAGCCTAAGCAAACTTCAAAAATCCATGTTTTCCAAGTAGCTTGAAGAGTTCTGTCTTATTCTGATCGCAGAGGAAGACATTCCAATTTTTTGGTAGTATATTTCCTTGTGCTGCTTGGCGACGAAGACACGTTTCTTCACACAAATTTTTGAGTATCCCAAGAAATGTGTATTCTGTTTGCATGGAATTTCTCAGCATCAGCCAAAATTCTGTTTTTGAATTTCGTATCACAGTGTTCTCCAAAAGTCCGTGAAAATTAAAAAGTATTTGTTTTTTTGAAAATTGTGCAGAACCTTTAAGGTACAGAGATAAATGTATTGGAACAAAAAAGTGTTTTTTTTATCTATTTATTTAACGTCGGCCTATTTCCGCTACCAGGGCCTATTACCGATGCCAGGAGACGAGCTACCCCCAACCTGAAAATTTTGCCGAACCTCTTCCCTTAAGAAGAGTAGGGATCTTTTACTTGCCTAACATTTAATAGACAAGGGATGCCTGCTTTACATCCCCTCCGAAGGATGGTATGTCCACTACGTAATCCTCGTCTGAAATTACGTAGCTTCCGCGTATACACTGATATTACAAGCCGCTAGAAGGTGGGACGAGAACGCTGTATTTTCCAAGATGGGTCACCCATCCAAGTACTAACCGCGCTTGACGTTGCTTCAACGGAATATCGACTGACATTCACATTGAAGTCGCCTCTACGCTCGCCCCGTAGTGTTAGACTAGTAGATAGTGTCAGAAAATCAAAACTGATAGCCTACCGTCTGCAAGTAATTTGGTCAGTATTATGTATACAATAAAGCTTAATTTTTGGTACTTTCAAGGTTTGCCCGTATGCACGGGATGTAGGAAACGATTTCTGGTTTGCATAAAAAACAATGTTTTCGACTGATACACTACCGTCTGCAAAGTTCATAATTCGAAATTAAAGAAATAAAAATATGTCGGAAGCACTTTTGCAGACAGTTCTGTCATGCACCAAACCTTATACAGGGTACTCCAAAATGTATCAAATTTTAGTAAAATTTTAGTAAAAAAAAAAAATCTAATCTAATTTACCGTCTGCAAACAATACAAAATGATGATTCTGGTTCATGAAGACGAGTAGGGGAAAGATGCAGACGTTTACGATATGCATATCACCATATTGTGCGCATGTCAACTTGTTATTTTTTTTTTATAACTTTGAACAATTGTTTACCGTTTAATTATAGTTTTATTAGAAAATTTGCAAAACTATTGTAAACAATGTTTTCAGACCAATCCAATATGCACGGTTGTCCATTGAATTCTATAAACTTGTAAGAAAATGGGGGTAACTTTTACCGATTATTAACTGTCTGCAACTTGGTACAAAGAAAGGTTATTGATTCGATTACGCAATTATTTAATTTGCAAACAATGCGTACATGCACTAAAACCACAGATATGTACCAAAAACAACTATATATACCGTCTGCAACTTGGTACAAAGAAGGGTTACTGAGTTAAATACGCAATTATTCAATTTGCAGATAACGCCCACATGCACGAGAGCCACAATAGAATCAAAACTCGGCGAATTCCGTTTGATATCTCTTCGTGTGCGATATGCACCAAAAACAACTCTTTACCTTCTGCAACACAAAATTGTGTAAGCTAACTTATACAAGTATATTTTTTTCGGATGGGCAGACAACATGCAGATGCACACAGACCAGAATTAGTGCTGGTATTCGATAAAGTTGATCGATAATTCGCGTCGTAGTTAAATTAAATTGAAAAAATATTATTTTATAAAGTTGTAACAAAAATCTTATACATATTATCATAATAATAATAATAATAATAATTATTTATAAAAAATTTTGTTCGACGTCTGTTTCTTCTTCAACATCATCATTCTCAACCACTGACTCCTGGAACGTTTTTCGATAATCCTCAGTGAAATTATACATATCTTCCTCGCTGTCACCGATATGTTCTAAAAACAAGTTTTCTTCATCTGTATCATTATCAGCATTGTTGTCGGTGAGCATTATTTGTTCATTATCCTCCTTGACTACCCTGTTACTGGTAATTGCGACTGTAATTTTAAAAATGAATCAGCATTTGAAATTCATTGGAATTAACAAGAAAACTACGGTATTTTCGTACCGTTGTCGTTATCAGCTACAAAAATTTCTTTGACGGTTTGTGGCATTTCATCTCTATCAAACAGTCCTCCGATTTGCACCAGCCATACTCCTCAACTTTTAAGCTTGATGCTTAGGCAAAGATGCGTTGCTCAATATTTTTGACACTTCATTGTGACTCTCGTGCATGTGCGCATTGTCTGCAAACTAAATAATTGCATATTTGAATCAATAATCTTTCTTTTTACCAAGTTGCAGACAGTAAATAATTGGTAACAGTTACCCCCATTTTTTTACACAAATACGTTAAGCGGTAAGTGCTTTGTACACATTTAATCTATCTGCAAATAATTCTTTGTCGAAGCTCTATTTTTAAATCATGTTTTCTTTTTAGCTGCAGACGGTAAACAATTGTTCCAAGTTGTAAAAAAATAACAAGTTGACATGCGCACGATATGGTGACGTGTAGCCGACGTACTATATATAGATTATATAAGTAGCTGGTGCATTGAAAAAATCATCTTTTGAAGGTCAGCAAATTCAGTGTTGTGTTTTGATCAATAAAAGCAAATGTTTGTTATTTTGACTATATTTAGAACGTCTCCACCTTTCGATCACCTGAGGATGAACAAAAATAGAGATGGTAGTGCGTTATCTGGTAAATATCCAAAATAAAGTTTTTTAATAATAACATAAGCAGAAATAAAAGATGTTTATTTTTAAATATATTTGCTTTATATTTATTTTTTTTATACTTGTGGTAGTTATTGTTCTATTGGTATAGCTACTGACGGTTCTCTAAAGAGCGTTAATACAGAATCTGTTTTATTCGATTTAATTTTTATAATTGCTTTGTTTTGCTTCTTTTGGCATATTGAATATTTACATCCACTAAATTTGGCAGCTTTTTTATACAAAGATTGCTTAGCAGCTGCAGCTGTCATCGGACTTTGCGTGATAATAATATATCATATGGCAATTTTGTACTACGCAACAGAAACTGAAAGCTTTTATAAAAGATATCTGTGATAAATTGCATATTAGAACTGTCATTATTTGAATTTTTTCCTAATATTATAGGTAATAAAATTTTGAGATTGACAAATTTATACTCCCGAATGAGCGTAATTGGACAATGCCCTCTTTTTTATTGCCGGGCAGAGATGTATTACCAGTCGTTAACCGCCTAACTGGCATTTTTTATAAGTTTTGTTAATTTGAACAGACCGAGCGTGTCAGTATATATGGGAAGCTAAACGTGTAACACATTTCATGAAACAAATTTCCGGTTTTTAAATGTCTATCGAATATACACATTCCAACAGAAAAACATGGTACAAAATGAGCTTTCAGTCTGATATATTACACATTCGATATTTGCTTCTCGTTTTTACTGTGCGCTGTTTGAAAACTAATCGAGCTTTTGCCATAATTATCGTTTTCAGTTACTAATAGGACACGGGTTTCGAAATTCAGTGGAATTAAATTTTTTAATCTACATTCCTAGTTTCTACACGAAATTATGAAGTGAGTATTGTGTGTAATATCTAAAATAACTCCTGTAGTTGTATTGAAGTCTATAAATGGCCAAGATAAAAATAATAAGTTTTATATTTTTATAGTTCATTCTAGTCATTTAGCTTATCACTTTAACCAAAATGATTACAAAGGAACACAAAATAAAATATTTTCCAAACGTGAAAGACACCTATCCTTATGTTTTGCCGTTGATTCCAAATATCACGTCAAAAATATATGTTTCATCACTGCTCAATTTTCCGCAAATTGACATTTCATCCCTAAATTCGGGATTAAATGGCTAATAAATCTAATCAAACGACTCGCGTTGAAATAAAACTTCTGAATCGTTTAAAATAGCTCTAGCCACATACTCCCAACGTTCTATCGTACCACGGAAATGATGGTGGTGTACTTTTTTCCCCAAAAAAACTACTGTTACCCCTTGTTCTGATTCTTCCATACTACGCTTGTGAGGGCTTGACAGATCGGGGTTATTACAGGGAATATTGATAAATCGAACATCTTTTGAACAGGAGACGCCAAAACAACCCCAGAAATTGTAACCACTCCCTCCCTGAATGACAGAACATTCGGAAAATACTGCGAAAGAACTGAAGAATGGTTTCCCCCCGTTGTCGAGGCGAGGAACACAATGGTTGCAATATCTCCCCCCTGAAACTACCCCTAAATGGAAGACAATTACCCATTGTTCTGATTTAACCATACTACGCTTGTAAGAGCTTGAATTGCAATACTTTCCCCCACTCTTCTCTCACTATCCCTAAATGAAAAAACCCCTCGTTCTGATTTTTCCGTACTACGCATGTGAGGGCTTGACAGATCGGGGTTATTACAGGGAATATTGATAAATCGAACATATTTTGACCAGCAGACGCCAAAACAACCCCCGGGGTTGTAACCACTCTCTCCCTGAATGAAGAAACATTCG
This sequence comes from Rutpela maculata, assembly GCA_936432065.2. Taxonomy (NCBI): domain Eukaryota; kingdom Metazoa; phylum Arthropoda; class Insecta; order Coleoptera; family Cerambycidae; genus Rutpela; species Rutpela maculata. The sequence continues at coordinate 144,918,210 of OW386289.2, forward strand.
GAAAATACTGAGATACTCGGCTTATCAATATTCCCTGTAATAACCCCGATCTGTCAAGCCCTCACAAGTGTATTATGGAAAACAAGGGGGAACAAGGTAATAGTATTTTTTTTTTTGGGAGAAAAGTACACCACCATCATTTCCGTGGTACAATAGAACGTTGGGAGTATATGACTAGAGCCATTTTAAAAGATTTAGAAATTTCATTTCAACGCGTGTCGTTCTATTAGATTGAATAGTCATGTAACCCAAAATTTAGGGATGAAATGTCAATTTGCTAAAAATTGAGCAGTGAAACATATATTTTTGACGTGATATTTGGAATCAGGGGCTCAGAAAACATATGGGTAGGTGTCTTTCATCTTTGGAAAATAAAATTATTTTTTTCTTCGTGCCTGTGTTATTGCTAAAATTATTTGTTAAAGCGCGGTTAAAACCTATTAAGGACTGATATTAGTATTAAAGTACAAAATATAACGCTCTCCTGAAGTGTTGTTAATATTAGTTCATTCTAGCCATTTAAACTTTATCATTGAAAGAAAAAAAAAATTTAATTTTTTTTTAGTGCGTCTAAGAAATCATACGCTGGGCTTTGGAGGGAACAAATTTTATATTAATCAGTAGATGTTTTTATTGCTATGTATGACAGACTTTCATAAAACATATTATGTGCAAACCTACATTACATTTAGTGCATATATGTGTCACTGCTTTGTTACATTTTGCACATCTTCTTTGAATGGGGTTTTTGGCTGGCCAGTGACTTCTGATAAAACATTACTGTTACGATGTGGAATAACCATACAAATTCTTGGTACTATGGAGACATATAATATTGGAATTGTGATACCCCGAATAAGGTTTAGTTGTGGAATTTTCGATTCTAAAATTCTGTATAACAACCAGTCATTATTAACAATTGATCCAAAAATACAGAATCGTACTATTGGCCAATGCCATTTTTTGCTCCTAACTGTAATTCTATGGGTTGCTCTAAATTGATCGCATAAGTCTATACTCCCAATTAAATTGTTGTATTCGGCGATTACGATGGTTGAGGTACATCAATACTTCCTTTAGAAGATGAACTGCTTCTCTGACATTTTGATTTTGTATCAATTAGTACATCATTGCGGTACCAGTTGCTTGATCTCTCAAAATATCAGTTGAACCACGTGGAGATTTCTTTAAATCTTTCAAAGGTGCATTCTCAACTCTGTCTGGCCAAATAGTGCCGGTGACATACAGCTTCTAATAATGGTAAAGAGTTAAAATAATTATCCAAAAACATATGTCTTTTCTCTGGAATGAAGTCTACAGTAATGTTTCTGGCAACAGAGCTACCTACCTAAACCCATACCACCAGTACGTTCTTCTTTACCTTCATACAGCTTGAAGCGTGTACAATCAAGGGCGGATCCAGGGAGGGGCACCGAGAAGAATAGGATCTAATATTATTCATTATTGAATATTAAAAATGTCGATATAATTATTGATCGTACGGCCGCAGTACGGCCGCAGTGCCCCGCCAGCAACCTTTCTGGATCCGCCCTTGTGTACAATAACCATTGGTTTTATTCAGACACCAAAATTTAAAGTCGAATCTAATCGGTTTACCCTTGATAAAGTGTTTTTATATGGTGTCTACCATAATATGGTTCCATTGCCTCATCGAAAGACCAAAACTGTGGCAATGGCATAGCATAAAACTTGATAAAAACCTATATCTGGAAATAGCTCCAGAAATTGCTGCAATATGAACATCTCTAGAGAATATAATTTACGTATTAAGCAAATCACAACTTATACACTTTTTTATTTATTATGAAATTACCTAATTTCTGTATATTGTTGCCCTAATCTGGGCACGCTAATATACGAGTTAGATAAATATTTTTACACTCATTATTGGAGAACCAATCAAAACAACTACTCTTCTAGCTAATACTGACGAAGTATTGAATTACATGTAAGATTCTTAGCATTTTAAAGCAAAAAAATACATCTCCTTTTGTTTAGCAATACATTTTTCAATTAGGTAATTTATTGTAGCCTGATATATGCAACCTTCTTATACATATGTCCTCAACGGTAACACTGAAGTTAGTATCTCCATACTTATACTTTTCACTCTCGTTACAAATATGACGAATCAGGTTTTCGTCCCAATTAAAAAAATTGTAACGGGTTAGGTGTCTGATTTATCATTTGCTCAGTTATTTCAAGTTGAGGCTGATTCATATTTTTCCTTTGAAGCATGCATAATCCAGTCTTTCAGAATGTAGGTGTACTTCTCGCCAGTTTCTTTTGGTTTTTTGTAGATTTTTTATTCCATGCTGTTCGTTTTTCCTGCTCGTTTTTCTTTCCTGTTCGTTTTTTTTTCCTGTTCGAGCATTTAAAATTTTTAAACTATTTGTGATAATGGAATATCATCCTCGGAATCTGAATATTTACTTATCTTGAACATCTCGCTCCCCCTTTTCTGCTACAAATCTTTGCGATTTCAGAATTTGATCAGGTTCATTAAACACATTCTCAGAAATATCCAGCAATACAGATGATCCTTCGGATATAACCAAATCATATTTTTCGTTGTTTTTGAACTATCTGTACGTGTGAAGTTTGTCCTAAAACACCTTTGCCTAGGTCATGAATATAATTTTCCGCACTTACTTCGCCAGAGGCTTCGTCTTGATCAGTATCCTTGTCTTCATCTGGTGGAAATAATGTGAAATTAATACTTTCAGCACCATTAAGGTCAGTAATTCTTCAATTTTCAATGATTGCCTACGAATAAAAATAAAAAATATTACAAAAAAAATTTTGAGTTAATGTTGGTGACTGTGGATTACGGTTTGTAGATCCTTAGGCGCAAAGGGCTCGCGATTGTGGCCTAGTTACCTAGTAAAGAGTAGTACTACCACCAATCCACTAGGTGCCACGCCTAAAAAGGGGTGGTATCCACCCCTTATAAATTAGCATAATTTAGAAACTTCTCTTTAATGCATTTACTATTAAGTTGTTAGAATTTCCTAAATTCGTAGCGGTAACACGATAGGCCACAAGGCCTGAGTGCGGTGACCCTTCGTCGCCCCGCTAAAAGTAAAAGACGAAGAAATTGTTAAAAAAGGAACGAAATTCAATTCATATGATATTATTCCAAAGTTAAAACCTCTACTTGCTGTCGGCTAATGTAAGAAATGAATAATAATGTGTATTTTTTTAAATAGTTACAAGACTGCTTTGAAATATCACACTGTCTATGAATTTCGAAACTACGTAGAATTTTCTTTAAGATTAATTTGTGAGGCCGGGTTAGGGCATATTTTATACAAATCCCAAATAATGTGTTCCACAGGTCAAATAATAAATAACAATATAAAAGTAATCTCATATAATATAATATGACATTGTATTTCCGCACAAAAACTCGGTATCTTCTTGCCAAGAATCGTAAACGGCGAAAGCGTCTTATGTTATCTCTGGTGTAGTATTTCACATAAGGCGTCAAGGGATAATAACTCTTGACATTTAAGCCGCACTATAATAGCTCGTTTGGAACTTGGCAATGAGGGAGGGTTTTTTGTTTGTAATAAACATAAATTAATTTGGAAGCGTCCCTTGTAAATGTTGATATATGCTGGTTTGGCTAGCGAATTTCATGTTTTTATAAAATGATGATTATAAAATGATCCTGTCAGTATAATGCAATCTCTTGTCCATAACTACTAACAAATGTTAATAGAAAATCTGTCAAGTACGAGTGAATCTTGCGCACCACTGACGTTTTCGTGCTGTAAATAATATATATAGGTAAGTTAAAATTGCAAATTTAATTAAAAGAATTTTAAAATTTTTGGGGATAAAACAATCAAACTTTTGCCTATTTTAGCTAATTATTATGATATTCGAAGAGTTAAACATTAATAACAATAAAAAGTTTGCCATAGTTTTCCTAATTGTCCCTAAAATTTCTGATTTTTTTCCGAATTTCTCGGCTCAATACTTTCGGAACTATATAAAAAAAATGATCCAAAACAGCAATGACTGCTGAAAAAGCTAGAAATGTCTAAGTTTTGCTAAAGTAATAAGAAACTGCGTCAGGTCCGACGTAATCTTCATAAACTGCCTTTAAAGAGTTGAGAACAACCACTCCTAAGTTTAAAGGACACAGGAAAAACAAGAAAAAACGTAAAATCCAACAGGATTTCTATTTTCATGGATGCTATGATTGGCTGAAATTGCGTAGTACTCTAAAATAGAACTAGAAACTTACGTATCATCAACGTCCTACAGTGTCAATCCTCAGAGGGTGAGGACAACCCTCCATGTAAGATTTAACTATAAAAAGTTATAGTGACTTCTATAAAAATTCGAAACACCTGCGTTGTGTGGAAGTGAGAAGAAACTAGACTATGTTCGACGCTGTGTTTGAAAACAACCCCTACGGGGTTGTGCCACCCCCATATCCGTAGAATGCTGGAAAAACAGAGAGAAACTAACCGAATTTACATTTTTATGGATGCTATGACTGGAAAAAATCGTGTTGTATACTTAGAGTTTGAAACTCATGTCCTATCAATGTTATTAAGTAACGAGAAAGGTAGTTTTCACGCCCTAGGGGAGTGGAATTGAATAACAACAGTGGCACGTGACTTTCTAAGTCTAACTTTGAGTACTACGCAATTTTAATCAATCATAGCATCCATAAAAATGGAAATACTTTTAGACCAATGTTTATTTCTTGTTTTCTCTGATAAGGAGTGATTTTTGGTAGCGCTGTTGGGGTAGTATTCAATAATTGAGCCAAAACTACCGACTGTTCTCACCTTTACAAACCTCCGGACTTTCTAGCTTTTTTGAGGGTCACTGCAGATTTTTTCAAGTTGAATTTTGGATGGGGGTAGTTTTCACACCCTTTAAGGGTTAACACTGTAGGACGTTGATGGTACGTAAGTTTCTAGTTCTATTTTAGAGTATTACGCAATTTCAGCCGATCACAGCATCAATGAAAATAGAAATTCTGTTGGACTTTACGTTTTTTCTTGTTTTTCTTGTGTCCTTTAAACTTAAAGGTGGTTGTTCTCAACCCTTTAGGGGCAGTTTATGAAGATTACGTCGGACCTGACGCAGTTTTTTATCACTTTAACAAAACTTAGACATTTTCGAGCATTCATTGCTGTTTTGGATCGATTTTTTTATATATGTGTTTTTATATATATTTCTTATATATCGCTCCTCCCTGGAGTTGTGTTTCATATGTGCTCTTTAACCTCAGTTTATATAATTCGATTGATTAAGATGTAACAACTATTCTCGTAGCTTAATCTTCTTTTTACGCAATTCCAGGGATGTTTTTTGGCTCTAGCTAATGATTTGGGGGTGTACGTTTTTTTTGACCTCGGATTCCGATTCAATGACCGAAAATATATTGGGTCTGGTTCGCTGGACTGTTATAGGATATAGAATATTTTTTTGGTTGCTCTACGATAAAAAGTGACCGAGATAAAGCAATTTTTAATTTTTCTATTATGATCGGAACTATATTTTTTTACTTCGAAATTACCCATTAATATTTATAAAATTTTACATAATATCAAAAATTGTATTAATTAGCTCAGCATTTACGGGAGCAAGAACCAGGGTTGAAAGATGCCATTGATAAGCCTAATGATGTAAAATCCAGATACCCACAGATATAAAGACAACTGGAAAAACTTTATTATTATTTTCATATGGAAGCAAAGACATGAAAAAAAATTTTCAGTGAGTTTAAACAGTATGAGTTTCTTTAAAAAAAAGGCGCCAAAACCAACATTTGATGGATGCGGTTAGTACTTAGATAGGGAAACCCGTCTGGGGAAACACAATGATCACGTTCCACCTTCTAGCGGCCTGTATATCAGGGTATACGTTGAGACGAGGATGACAAATAAATCTTAACTAAAATATAGTTTCCCAAAATTAAAAAAGAACAAAAGCAACGTACAAAAACAACAAACGGGTAGGCCGTGTGTACCTACTTAACCAAGTAAGGACATAAACCAAATATTACTTGAGAATATCACAAAGGAGAGTATAGTTGTCTTTAGATCTACTAAGCACTCAATATATGTCGGCATCTTTGATCTTTACCGCACCGCCAAAGATATTTTCTACCTATTTGCACAAATGTCAGAGTATCATGCATGACCAGATGCGACGACATAAAGCTTATCCCAACATTCCGGCAGTTCTCAAACAATATTTTTTTAAATTTCCAAAATTTCTGTTTATTATTTTTTTTTCTCAAAAACTACGGACTTTAGACCATGTTATATTAAGGTTGTTTTGTTTGTCTAATCGGTCCCCATCACCAGTTCTTTTTAATGACATGAAACTAATTGCACCCTGTATAGTGTGTAATAATTTCGGATATCTACCCTTCTGCGTTGCTGACTAAGTCTTGAGCCAATTCGGGGTTTTATGCTACAATATCCTAGGGAAGTATACGCGATAATGCTCAGATAAACTGTCATATTTAGGGGTATCATAGTTCCTATGAAACGCCTCTATTTTAGCAGATTTTCATTATATTACGGACTACTTTAGCATTGCAGAACTGCTGCTTTCTTGTCTGAATTAACTTATCTCTAGATAACTGTACGTAAATAGGTTTTAGTATCGCACTTTAGATTTATTTTCTCGAGGATTTGCTGATTGCTTAAAATTATTTTACTATTTATCTCAATATATAGCAAGCATTCTGGCAATAATGTAATACTTTTGCTAGGAAAATTAAATTAGGTCAGATATCTACACAGTGTTAATCCATAATAATGCAAATATTTATGATAAAATAGTACCAGAAGCAAATTGCTTAATTTAACAACTGATACAATAGAGCTATGGAACAGCTATAGAGCTGTCTTTATTCACATAAACATAGCTCATAAGTGGAAGTCAATATTCGCTTTTTTAGGTTTGAGGGACTAAAAATGTTAAACAAATTATTAAACTAGAGCTTTTTTCTCAAGGATTAGCTTTAGACATAAAAGAAATAGGAGCTTGTTCATATAATCGTAGATGTAGATTATTTCGACATAATAATGTCGATCACACTAAAACACAACTTTTCAAGTTATATATATTATAATTAATTTGAAATACTGTTTAAAAGTAACTTTTAGATCCTCTTGACAATTTTCTTATAGAAATAAGTTTGCTCAGATCTACTCAAATCTTCATTCCAGAGAAAAATATATCTGATATATCAAGTTTCAGCCCTTATTTTCTTAGAGTCATTAAAGGATTGTTAGGTCAAAATTAATTGAGTTACGCTATATGCAGATGAAAAAATTAATGCGTAATACTTACATAACAGAAGTAATATGCACATTTCAGACTTCATTATCAGAATTTTACCAGATATTAATTTTAAGCTTTAATAATTCACCTTTGTCTCTCAGGCGTAAAAATTGGGTTTTACATCAGTTAATTTGGAAGCAACTATTTGGTATCCATGTGTGCAATAATTCTAAAGAAAATTAACTGTAATTTAAAAATTTTTATTTCCATTACGCAATTCCTAAACAAAAAAAGAGCTGTTCGTAGTGCACTATTAAAAGATCGCTTAACAAACAAGAACATCACACAAATTAAGAATAATTTAAAATAGATCTAGCTATGGTGTCTTTAACATTTTACGTTTGTCAAATATTATGTACTTCCTTCGCTTATTGAAGGGAAGTAATGTAATCGTCAAAAATCGCTAAGAAATTTCTTCTGATTTTCACGTTTCTATGTAGGTCTTTAATCGCAGCAAGCTAAGGTGAGTTCATACACCTGTTGGATATCCTTCGAACAATAAGCTCTGAGTACGGTTTAAGTGTAAACTACAGCAAAGCGAAAATTACAACTGCAGGTTGAGAAACGAGAAGACACGCCTAGGATAGGTGCATGCAAGGTAGTAAACAAAATGGTATACCTAGAAGCCCTTGTGGATCATACCGACAACTGCGAATATGAAAATCCATGAACAATACAAATAGCAACATCTGCAATTTGCCAGTTGAGCGAAATTTGACGTGACAGAGTCTTAAATTAACGCCCTACTTTCCTCCACCTTTCTTTCTTTACGCATCTGGGTCATGGACCGTCATGTGTTGACGCTTTCGAGATATAGGTCTGGAGACGTTTGTTACAAACCCCTGGATAACCCATCTTACCAATATCTATATTCTCCAAGAAATACATCCCCTAAAGTGACTCTATAATATCTTACTCTCCTGAATTCTCTTATTTTGTGGTCACATCAAACGGAGGGAGGACAATGTAGAGCAGTTGATATTTCACCGACAACCGGATGGTAAAAGGCGAAGGTCGCCCTCCTGAACGTTGGAGCTGGTGGGAGAAAGTTTTGGCGAGGCTGTGTGCCTTTCAGGCAATCACAACAGATGGCATGATGCTGCGAAACATGCCATACAGCAGAGAGAGGCCATCTAGAATATTTCATGGGGCATGAAATATCTGCAAAAGCGGTGTAAATAAGAAGATGCAGATTACAAAAATTAAAATCTTTCAATGCTGTCAGCATTTCTGTCTATCCTTTCGTCCGTCCGCCCGTCGTAACGGAGGCCAATTATACTTGACATGTAGTTCTTTATTTTTGTCGGAATTCAAAAAATAAAAAAGGGTTTTAGCAAATTTTATTCTATTTAAATTAACTAGAGTAATCTTTTGGCGTAGGAGCCAAGATTAAAAAGTTGCCAACTGTAGAAGCTCAAAATTTGCGATTTTTCAGTAGTTATCTCCGAAACGAAACAAAAAAAAATTTTTGATGGCAGCAAAAGATTCGTAGTGGAAAATACTCGTTTGACCTTATTTTTTATTTCGAGCTAACTCCTACCGTTTCGGAGATATCTACGAGAAATAGCAAAAGACGGCTTACATTTCAGAGCCGAAAAAATTGCAAAAACATGCAATCTTGTCACGTTTATATTTTTTGAAAAACACGATTGGGACGGCCGTACGATGTCGCGACGTAAAGAGAAAATCTTCCAGATAAAACTGATCGTAAATTACGAAATTCGAAAATTCGGTCCGTCACGAACAAATCAAAAGTAGCATTTTGTGACATTTCAGAATATTGAAGATGTTTTTCCAACGAATACGTTTAAATTTTAGGTTAGGTTGTGTTCACTGCTAGTTGTTCTGACAAATGCGCGTGCGCATGCGGAATTATTAAAGCCAAAGCAGAATCGGTGTCGCTTGACGCCGTCATTTGACTTTCTCCATCTGACGTCACGTTTCAGGAGTGGGTAAAATCCGGCAGATTTTAATCGCTTATATTTCTGGAAGAGACACTTGTTTTTAAATTTTTAGTTGTCTATGGGGTTTTTAATGATGTTAGTTTACGATTTTGAGTATTTTAAATCAATTTTATTTTTTAGGCAAGTTCCCTATTGGGTGCAAAACAAAGAGGGAAGTTTACTGTAAATTCCTATACAGATTTTTTTTAGTCTTGTTGCCTAATGATGCGATTTTTATTCTCGAAACTGGTAGGGATAAGAATTCTTGCCAAATTGAAACTTTTCATTTCCAACAGGAACACCAACTCACATTAGACTGTCCTTTCAACTATACGAAATTTTTTTACAGAAACTAGCAATTTGAAATAGAAAGCCTCTCGGTTCAAATGGAATACAGGTTTACAATTTAGGTATAAGTATCACGTTATTCGAGCCAAACAGAAAATTACAAAAAGCAAACAGCTGCTATATCGTGTAGTTTATACAGTAGACAGTAGAGTGAATAATAATAGACACAGCCTCTAATGGTTACATATAGAGTTAACAATAATACAATGAAGGAAATTCAATTCGGAAACTCAATAACAGTGGTTCGAATAGCAATCAACTAAATGCTGTTGTACATCTCGTTTTTTTCTCTTATAAAAGCAGCGATTTCAGTTATTTGATAGGTGCTTCTGAGTTAATACATGGTTAGTTACATTTATTTAACAATTGTTATTTTTACTGTAAGTTAAGAAAATGTAATACAATTACAATTAGTCCATGATTTAATGTTATCTGTTAATTATTTCTTAATTGTGAAATTATATAGGATAAATCGGATAAATACTAAGTATTTTACATAAAAGGGGGACATACTGTACAGTAGGTTATATTATAAATGAACCATCAATTCTCAAAGATGAAGTGCGAAATGCCATAATTAGCCTGGAATGATAAATATTCTGGTTGTGATGACATACCAGCTGGAGTCACTAAAGGAGAAGATAATCTTGAGTTGTTATCACGTACCAAATGTGTCAAAAATCAGGAATACAAGATGCTGGTTTGATAATATCCGAAAATTACTGACTCATTGCTTCGCTCGCATGAACTCGTACCTACAATGGCAAATTCCAACTAAATAGACAAGCAGTTTTTTACAATTTTACAAAGTAACATTACATTTCTACATCATTATTAAGGAGGTCGGTAGCTCAATGAATAGCGCGTCTAGTTTGCACTCTGAGTGTACCTAGCGAAGTGGGTTCGAGACCCACACAGCGAAAAAATTTTTCGTAGTAAAGTGTCTTCAAGAAGTGTCGGATTCCATTATAAACGCAGCCTACGCCCCGCTTCGTCACCTTTCTCAAAAAAATCTAGATGTCCCAGACTAAAGAGTTTCATTGAAGAGACCAGAACACATTTTAAACACACATACACATACGCGCGCGCACATACACACACGCGTATTTTATATGCGGAATATATAGAGAAATTATTTTGATCATGCAACATACAATTTTTGGATTTACACGTTTTCAAGTCTCCTTGTAGAGTCCAGTGCGCTGGATACATTTGATCGAATATTGAATACCCATCATCCGGACGGTCGCACTTCTAGGCGAAATTGAAAAATTGATTATAGCTCAAAATATATGGTGGGAATGAACTCCTAAAAACTGGTGGAAATGTAGAACTTTTTTTCTACGGCAATTTTTAAGAAATTGATCAAATTTAACATCTTTGTGAATAATTTTAATATATCGATAATCAAGTACCAAAATGAGATGGCTCCTATAAAACGCAGTGTTTAATCGTAGGTGGGTGTAGAAATTATATTAAAGAAGCCGATTTTTATACTTTTGTTCGTTGGACGACTCACTGTGGGGCATCGAGTTATAAAAAAATACAATTTTTTATCACCATCCATTGTATACAAACTCTGTACATTTTTCTTCTTATTCAGAACATATTAGCAGGCGTTTTATGGCCCATACGTTATTTTGGATGACCTCTTTCTTGTGTATTAATTTTTGTTGTTGTGCTGCATGCATATCTATTTATATACCAAAAAACATTTTAATTCGTTTCGTACAGCAGTTGCAAACCGAGAATTTATTGTTGGCTCACCCTATATAAGCACAATAAACACTAATGTTATAATTTTTACAGCTCTCCCATAAATAGTTTTTTCACAAAATGACTACATTTTTATAGCCTCATCGCTATTGATTTCCCACAATTTCCTTTAAAACTTTTCTGTTCGATAAAGCAGAAATGATCTACATTTTTTTTTATTCTCTTATAAACCTGGTTATTCTTATTCGGAGAAACATGCGTTCGTCCACTCTTCCATATTTAACTGATAAATACAATTTTATTCAGTTCATTGGTCAAAAGTTTCGACTTTGATCTTTATATTACCACTATATTGATTCTGTATGAACAAACTGACTAGTAGAAGCAAAACTTTATTTTCTTTTATATCAGGGAATTTTTGTTTGTAAAATCAGGAAAGAATATTTTTGCTGCATTTGCATATGTACTTTTGTATAATTTATAGCTTGTATAAAGTAACAAATGCGTTAACTTAAAAAAAATTCAACTTAAAAAAATTTATTATTTTTATGTTACAACTATCGGTTAAATAAGAGTAGAATAAAACTGTGCTTTTTCAACGATTGTTTGGGGGGGGGGAAATGCAATATGGATGTTAACAAGATGTTATAGTAAATTTTTTTCCAATATGGGAGGTGAGCGTTTTTTGGAAATTAAGTGTTTAATTTTGAAAAACGTGTTTTTGTTTCTTATTTTTTTTAAATATCTAGGGGTCTGTTCATTGAATCAGGTCAAACAAGGATTCAAAATGTTTGTAAATAAATTATAGGTCCAAATCTGATCTGTTATTTTGTTTTTTGTAAAAAAAGAAAAACTACGACCATTTTTAATTTTACATGAACCGAAATTACTAAAGAAATGATTAGTCCTTTTTAATAAAATTCAGTGAAATTTTATAGGTTATGTAGGTGCAAACTATTAGGGAAAATTACAAATAAAATTAATTATTACCTTTCTTTCTGTGAGACTTTCTGTGTCTTAAATTGTAACCCTTTGAACGTTCTCTACAATGGCAATAAAAATATTTTTTTTATATTATTTAATTATGAAAGTTTAATTATAAACATTTTGATTTTTTGTTTGGCCTGATCTGATAAACAGGACCCGAGATATTAAAAAAACAAAAACAGACAGAAACAGATTGGAAAAAACTTAAGTTCTTGTTAGTGTAAAGATTGCATTTTCAGAAGAAAATCATTTTTTTGATGTTTATTTTTATTCGACTATAATCTTCAAAAAAAAATTTTTTTCCAAAAATATACCAATGTGACTTTTACAAAAGAACAAAGTACTTTTTCTTCAAGCTTATAACAAGACTTACATTATATAATGTAACACGATAAATGGTTAGTACTACCTATATTTTATTTTTTTGCTAAGATTGAACATATTTGATCTGGTACAATATTTCAAAGTTATTTCACCATTTCTTTTTTTTGACGCTCAGAGTAGAAGGCTCATTATATGTTGAGCCCAGAAGTTTGCATATATAAAAGAATACAGTGACTGACTGAGTGACTCACTGACTGACTGATCTATCAACGCACAGCTCAAGCCGCTGCGTCTAGAAACTTCAAATTTTGCAAAGAGGTTCCTCGAATGACGTAGACAACAGCTAAGAAGAGTTGAAACTTTGGGCTTTTTCGAAAACGGTCTGATCTAGATGCGTGAAATTTGGCAGAAATATTTTTTGTTGAAGTCTATTAGATACGTGTAAGACGAAATTTCAATTTTCACTTTTTGAAGGGGTGAAAACGAAGGTGGTAGGTGGATTAAAGCTCACCCGTATTTTTGAATCACGTAAGTCAGAAACGTGATTATTCGAGCGATGGTCTCTTTTGAGGAAATAAGAAGACATTCGACGGTTTTCAAAAAAAGAACCCCGAAAGGGAAGGAGGGGGGGGGGGTTAATCTTTTCGGAAACGGTTAGACCTAGAAGCGTGAAATTTGGCGGAAATACACTTTATTGGAATCTATTAGATACGAGTAAGACGAAATTTCGGTTTTCACTTATTGGAGGGGTAAAAACGGGGGTGGTAGATAGTCTAGAGTGTACCTGCATCTCTGAATCCGTGCATGTCAGAAACGTGATATTCCAGCGACGGGGTCTTCTGAGGAAATAAGGGGACACGTATAGGACGGTTTTCAAAAAGTTATGTGTGAAATTTCATGCTTAAAAATATCCCTCTACCTGTTCTCCCCGAACGGCTGAACAGGGAGAGAGATATTTTTAAGCATGAAATTTGACACATACCCGCCTATGTGCTTTATTGTCGATTACGATAATAATTTTTTCATTTAACTCGCTCTACCACAAACATAGAATAATGAATTGTTATCAAATTGCGATACGCAGTGGGTTTCCCCCAGTACTATGAATGCGCAGTGGGTTTCCTCTAATGCAATGGATGTGCAATGGGTTCTCCCGAGTACTATGGATGCAAGTATGTAGTATTTCTTTACAGGCATAAGTTAGTATGTCTATGTTCTTAATTCCACTTGGACGAAGTCTTCCACGCGAACGAAGTCGCGTGCATCGGCTAGTGACATAATATACTATTTGTAGTAAGCTAAATTATTAACTATTTGAAGTACTTAAAACTATAACTATAATTTAAACATTGTGCTTGGAAGCTTCTATTGATACATCCATATTTCTTTATTATAATTTTAGAAAAATGTACAGTAATCTGTTTCATACCCACAGATACACTGAACTGAAGAATCGCATTAAAAAAAGCTGTAAGTGTATCTCAGCGTGCGCGTGTTTGTGTGTGGGCTGTTTTTTTATAGATATATAGATAGAAGGTAGTCTCTATTGAAATTGGGCCACATTCGACATAAAGGATGATAGCTAAAGGCGTGCATTCTTTTACGTTTTATACAAAGTACGTTTTGTCGCATATTTAAAGCAGAATGTTGCTAAGGTTTGGTTAATAGTAACAATTTCATTGCATGAAAGACTTAAATTCTTGAAACCTATTTGATGCAACCGTTAAGATTTCACATACTCTGGTGTTTACATGGTTTACTCAGCTTTTAAATACATTTTCAAAATGTTTTGTATAGTTGGATTATAATCTCACTCCTTGTACCTTTTTTTTTTTCAGGGGGAAAGTGTCACAACAAACTAACAGTAGCCAAAGCAGTAAAATATTTATTGTAAATATTTACCTCATTTGGCATGTTTGGTATCAAGCCAACGAATGTCTAAAATTTATCGAAAAATATATTTTTAAAAGAGTTTTTCATATGATAGATTAAAAGGATATTTCCAAGTCATCAGAGAGCTCATATTTCATATTTCCTGTTTAAATAAATGTCAATGTAGTATGACTGATGTACGATGCTGACAAAGTAAAAGGATAGTGAGCAGTCCAGGATACTTTTAACTTGTCCGTGTTTAGCTGTAGACTATTTTGATTGAACAGTTTGCGTATATTTGAGTTATTTTTTGTTTTCTCCTTCTCAATGAAATGTGCAAGGATACCGGGAGTTATTTGTTAGTTTAACAAAGATGTAAATAATATCCATGTTCACATTTCAGTTAACTTTGATTTTTAAAACTGTGTCCCGTAATATTTTCGTCGTATGAACTATGATTATTGGTACAGGAAATTTTAAAAAAATGGTGTAATAAAAAATATTGATACACTAGTTAAAACTTTGCAATTGCGTAGCTAACAGAATATACTTTACGAAAAAAAAATGTTTAATTAAATCACCTGCCTGGGGATGTAGGGTTGAAAGGAAAATAGGATGATAGTGTAGGTATTATTGCCCGCTTTTTAGTAAATATCTCCTTAAATATAATTTACAAAAAAGGCAAAAAATACTTTTTTGTAACTAATTGTCTTTAACTCACTTGTTTGATTTTCTGCAATAAAAAGTGACCGACATATATTTTAACGAAGCATTAAAAAGTATTGAAGTATTGAAAAAATCACCCTCTGAGATTTCTCCTGATTTTCACGTTTTAGAAAATGTAGATTACGAAAATTAAAGTCTTTAAATTCCATCAGTCTTTCTGTCTTGTTGGCGCTATATCTACAAAACCATTTGACGAAGAAGAATAACCAGTTCTTCGTTGGCTCCTACCAAATTTGACGGAGGGCAATATTTCTCATGTAGTTAACATAACTATCGAAATAACTTGTAATCCTCATATTTTCGGTCTTTATAATAAAAATTACTAATTTTCTTACATTTCGGTTCATTCAACCATCGTCAGAGAACTACAAAGTATGTAAATGACACAAAGAGTGTTATGGGCTATTTTTTTATAACTTACATTAAATAATATTATTGAATTGCACTACATAATTTATATTCAATATTTGTAACAGTCTGTATGTTACAATTCTGATTTTAATGTAGTTTAAGTGAAAAGTAGTTAGATAACAGAGAATATTCTGGAGTAGAGCTGGTTGCATGACCATCAGAGTCAAAGCATTCAATTTTTCATCAATTATAAACTAAATAGAATTCAAACTTAAAAACATTTATTAATAAACAAGAGGTTAATCAATAGAACATCAGGGGAAAAATTGATCGAATGAATTAAAGAAAATAAAGGAACCTAAAAATTGATTCCAATTCTTCTTTCTCTTGCTTAGTTTATTTGGCTAGTTAAAAGACGTCATAACTAATTTAAATTCGGAGATTTGAAAGTGGTTGTTGTCATTTGCTAATTGGCTAGGTTCGTGAAGGAAAACCACGTGGGCATGCCGAGTAGCTTTAACCTCTCTTTTCAAGGAGACAACATGTCTTTTTGTTAACTGCACAATGGGAAACTTGCCCATTTTTATTTCATTAAAGTGTGCGTTTATTTATGAAAACACGCCACACCGAATCACCAAATCGCAGTGCTTACTTTGCAATAAATAATTAAAGTTGAAATCCTCGCAAAAAGCACCGTAACATCACTGCGTGAAAACTAGTCTCGCGTGGTGTCCCACAGATGGCGTACTTTATCCGAGCGGTACGTCTAATTAATAGACTGGGCGGCAGTTGGCTTTGAGACGTCCGCATGCGCATTTGCGTTCTAGTTTTGTCACAGAGTAACACAAACTTTTATTCGCGTGCTTAAAGGTAAAAATCGCCGATCAAAATGGCTAATAGCATACAAAAAAAATAATATAGGGGATATTTCTGAAAAGAACAACGCCATTTATATATCTGAAGATCATTTTAATGTAAGTATATTAAGTGTAGCCAAAATATCAAGAATTGAATTTTTAGATAAGATATTATATTAAAGGTTACAGGTCAGTATTAAAGCTTGTTTTATTTTACCATTGAATAGAGTGTCATAAACTTTAATTTCTTTGAATATTATGTTTATTTCTAAAGATATGCATATTACTTTTCCATTGAAAATATTTTTCTGATTTCACATACAGGAGTACAGGACACAACATAATATGCGTATAAATTAGGTACCCATAATAAATTGACTCCTTTAAAAAGACCAGAAAGAAGAATTATAAACAAAGATGAACTAAAATGAAACAAAGTTTTTAGGCATACATGGTAACAGTATATATTTATTTTATATGTTTTTTAATTAAAACTATAATTTTATAAACATTTTATTACTTACTTGCTAGCTTTAACACCACGTACTTCAGCAAAAGAGAAACTCTCAGTGTTTTTAATGTATGAAGCAACCATAAACATATCTACACTAGGTAAATTGTCTGATTGTCCTTTTCAAAAGCCTGCATCAGTCATTTTTAACTAAAATATTTACCACACAAGCTTATATAGAAATAACAAATATCACTCAAAATCAACGAATATTGAAGATGTTTTTCCAACGAATACGTATCTGGCTATGAGCTATTACACGGAGTAGTATTTAAATTTTAGGTAAGGTTATATTCACTGCTAGTTGTTTCTGACAAATGCACATGCGCATGCGAAATTGTCAAAGCCAAAATAGAATCGCTGTCGCTTGACACCGCCGTCCGACTTTCTCCCTTTGACTCACGTCTCAAAACTGGATAAAATCAGGCATCTTTTAATCATAGGGTAAGTTACCTTTCACTTCATATATTTTTAATAATTTTCTAAGGTTTATTTCGTATCGTTAGGGTTGCAAATTTCCCTCTATCACGAGGCTAATTTTTCTTTGGATTATTCCACATAATGGGGAATATATATTAACTAGTTGGAGTTTCTGCATCTATGGAAGAGTGAATGATGAGAAGGTTGACACAAGAAGTTTCAAATTTCAACTTCGTTCTTGAACTACTCTAATGATAGAGGCACCATTTTACCCCTTTGATTCTTCTTAAAAAAAAAATGGAATTTCATGAAAATGGAGAATCAGGAATTTTCAAAGTGAAGTAGGAGATGACCCTTATTAAATTTCATTGTCATTATGTGTTTTAAATATTGATAGCTAGTGCTACATTGAAGTGAATTTTCTGTAATTGAAACTGTCTTTAAAAAGAGGTATTATCTTTGGTGATTTGATATAAATCTTTTATATTTTGTTCACATATCTAATGGTATATCAGGTAAACTTTTCATATCTTAATTCAAACTAATCTGATTCAGTCAGACTTGTAATCATGTTTTTGAGGTTTAACCTCCCAGTAAAGCCGTCAACTTATTAAAATGTGTTTTATTTTCTTCTACGATGATATTTCAGCAGATAAAATAGTGTGAGCAGATTTTAGTATATAACGATAACACAGCCCCACAAAAAAAAAATTCAAAGCAGCGAACCAGACCCATGTATTCCTATGTATTTTCGGTCGCTGAATCCGAATCCGGGGTCAAAAAAATCGTACACCCCCAAAATCATTAGCTAGAGTCAAAAAACACCCCTGAAATGGGGTAAAAAAATATTAAGCTACAAGAATAGTTGTTACATCTTAATCAATCGAATTATACAAATTAAGGTTAAACAGCAGCGTACATACAATAGATATGAAACACACCCCCAGGGAGAGGCGAAAACTAGCCCCCATATATAAAAAAATCGATCCAAAACAGCAATGACTGCTGAAAAAGCTCAAAATGTCTAAGTTTTGTTAAAGTGATAAGAAACTGCATCAGGTCCGACGTAATCTTCATAAACTGCCCCTATAGAGTTGAGAACAACCACCCCCAAGTTTAAAGGACACGAGAAAAACAAGAGAAAACGTAAAATGCAACAGAATTTCTATTTTCATGGATGCTATGATTGGCTGAAACTTACGTACCATCAACATTCTACAGTGTCAACCCTCAGAGGGTGTAAGGTTTGACTATAAAAAGTTACAGCGACTTCTATAAAAATTCGAAACACCTGCGTTATGTGGAAGAGAGAAGAAACTAGACTATGTTCGACGCTGTGCTTGAAAACCACCCCCACGGAGTTGAGAGACTCCACCTCTATATAAAAAAAACTATGGAAATGAAACGAATAAGCAACAGTATAGCTTTTTCGTTACATCTTGAATTACGGTAGTTTACATCCTTTCTGGGGATGTTACTTAATAACATTTATAGGACATGAGTTTCAAACTCTAAGTGTGCAACTCGATTTTTGCCAATCAGCATACATAAAAATGTAAATTCGGTTAGTTTCTCCCTGTTTTTCCAGCATCATACAGATATAGGGGTAGTATCTCGTAACCCCGTGGGGGTGGTTTTCAAGCAGATCGTCGAACATATTCTAGTTTCTTCTCTCCTCACAACGCAGGTGTTTCGAATTTTTATAGAAGTCACTGAAATTTTTTATAGTTAAATCTTACATGGGGGTAGTTTTCACACCATCTGAGGGTTGACAGTGCAAGATATTGATGGTACGTATGTTTCTGGTTCTATTTTAGAGTATTACGCAATTTCAGCCAAACATAGCATCCATGAAAATAGAAATCCTGTTGGATTTTACGCTTTTTCTTGTTTTTTTCGTGTCCTTTGGGTGGTTTTTCTCAACCCTATAGGGACAGTTTATGAAGATTACGTCGGACCTGATGTAGTTTCTTAACATTTTAACAATACTTAGACATTTCGAGCTTTTTCAGCAGTCACTGCTGTTTTGGATCGATTTTTTTATATATGTGGGCTAGTTTTCGCCCCTCCCTGGGGTGTGTTTCATATCTATTGTACGTACACCGCTATTTAACTTTAATTTGTATAATTCGATTGATTAAGATGTAACAACTATTCTCGTAGCTTAATCTTCTTTTTATCCCATTTCATGGGTGTTTTTTTGACTCTAGCTAATGATTTTGGGGGTGTACGATTTTTTTTGACCCCGGATTCGGATTCGGCGACCGAAAATACACAGAGATACATGGGTCTAGTTCGCTGCTTTGAACTTTTTTTTTGTGGGGCTGTGTAATAAATAGTAAGTATTATTTTCCATAGCTTTCATAATACTCTAAGGTTATTTTAAATATATCTGTCTATCTCAAGCTAAAGTGGGGCCCTGAACAATATTCTATTTCAATACTTTTATGTATTCATAGAAAAAGTATACAAAAGATATATTAATAATTAAAAACCGTTATAACTAATTCAAATTTGAACCACGACCTTGCTCCCCACAATCCAGAGCTGCCGTTCGCAAACTTGTGCGTGCCCTTTTGATAAAAAGCAATTTTTATTCAAATAGGTGATTGCTGTAGGCTTCCTAATTTAAGCTAAAAATAACTTTGACTTTTCACCAAACTGTCAAAAACAAACCCAAAATGAGCAGTTTATCCCGGAGTTAGCATTCAACACCGGGTCAAACTAACCTAACCCTGTATTGATAAACCGACCCTGAATTCTGTAGATCGTCATTAGTGAAACATACTAGTTCAATACGGCAAAGTCATTAAACATAAAACATAAACACACCACAGATAGTAGACAACCCTCAAATCCATAGTCAAGGCTGTGCGGAAGGGGGTTACACATTTGGAAAAACGCAGACATACATCCACACCCACCGGTGTTGTCAATAGCGGGGCTGGGGGGTCGAACCCAGAGCGCGGTAGGCAGTCGATCAGCATATTCGCCGCTCAATACGCCTTAACTGATTGAGCTACCGTACCGGTAATTAAAAAATATGACTGTTCCAAATTTTAGAAAAAAATAGAAAATACATCAGATGAAAAGGGTATAACACAAGTTTTCCTGAAACTGCCTTAAAGTGCTCTACTCACCACTAGCGTGTGGCTAGTCAACCACGAAACACACTGTAATGTAGTATTTTCATAATGTTTTCTTAATATATATTTTGAGCTATACACCCAGATCAACGTGCAATATCTACAAGGAATACCTACTCTCTCTTTGAACTATGCTGATATGCATAAGGTATTTCCTGATTTTGTGTTAAATCGATCTGATCATAACAATTTCCATTGTCTTAAATTCCGAGAACATGACAGCGTAATTCCGCAATTGTTCAAGTTAACTGAACAGGAAGAGTCTTACACGACTCTGCAAATGGAGGAATAATAGAGGTTTTCTCTCGTATACATTCGTTTCCACCACTGAATTACATCCTGACACAAAGGATATAAAGAAAATCTACTGGTTTAACCTTGGTATACTGACGATTGCGACAAATACTGCTAATGATATAACTCAGCCACACAAACTCGTGTGTGTATGGGTAAAACTGTTCAGTTTTATATTTCAATAATATGTTTATTTTTCCGAAAAATTCATAACTACGTAAACATAAAATATGTAGAGTATTTACAATAAATTATATTAAACTATATAAACAAATAAATTCTCAAAGTCTAGAATATCTGTAAGTAAAATAACACAGCCCCACAAAAAAAAAAAAAATTCAGACCAGCGAGCCAGACCCATGGATCCCTATGTATTTTCGGTCGCTGAATCAGAGGTCAAAAAAAAAATGGTACACCCCCAAAATTATTACTTTAGTTTCGAAGATATTATAAAAAGAAAGAATGAATCAACTGCCGTTCATGTTTTGTGGGGGAGGGGGAGGTTTCAAGCACAGCGTCGAACTTAGTCTAATTTCTTCTCACCCTCGCAAAACGCAGACGTTTCGAGTTTTTCAGAAGTCACTAACTTCTTATAGTTGTTTCTCACACAGGGGATAGTTTTCACCCCCTAGGGGAGTGATAAAGGGTGATTTTTAGCAGCGCTGTTGGGGTAGTTTTCAATAATTGAGCCAAAACTACAGCAGACTCTTCTCACCTTTACACACCTCCGGAGTTAAGAGCTTTTTCGAGGGTCACTGCAGCTTTTTTCAAGTTGAGTCTTGAATGGGGGTAGTTTCAGACCCTCTGAGAGTTGACACTGTAGGACGTTGATGGTACGTAAGTTTCTAGTTCTGTTTTAGAGTACTACGCAATTTCAGTCAATCATAGCATCCATGAAAATAGAAATCCTGTCGGATTTTACGTTTTTTCTTGTTTTTTTCTCGTGTCCTATAAACTTAAAGGTGGTTGTTCTCAACTCTATTGGGGCAGTTTATGAAGATTATGTCGTACTTAATGCAGTTTCTTATCACTTTAACAAAACTTAGACATTTCAACTTTTTCAGCAGTCATTGCTGTTTTGGATCAATTTCCTTATATATGGGAGGTAGTTTTCGCCCCTCCCTGGGGGTGTGTTTCATATCTATTGTATGTACGCTGCTGTTTAACCTTAATTTGTATAATTCGATCGATTAAGACGTAGCAACTATTCTCGTAGCTTAATCTTCTTTTTACCACATTCCAGGGGTGTTTTTTGGCTCTAGCTAATGATTTTTTGACCTTGGATTCGGATTCAGAGATACATGGGTCTGGTTCGCTGGTCTGAACTTTTTTTTGTGGGGCTGTGTAATTAATAAGATTCAAGTTTATATTTCAGTAACTATGTTGCTATCTTCAGTAGGTAAGCATTAACAGTATCCTATTTAAAAAAGACGTATATTATTGCTAGTTGTAAAACTGTTAATATAATTCAATGAGATGAATAATCTCATGTACACAAAAGTATTTTATGATGTTCACAAACAATACAACACATCAGAATCGGATTTCTGCTGCATAAATTTGAAATTAGGTTAATTAACTAAATATTTTTATTGTCAGTATTACTAAGCAGTGAGAGGGATTGAGGTTTGGCGCCAATATCACGAGAACCTACTTTTTGAATTGTCATCTTGAAGTAGATGATGACTGGAATTAGGATCACGAACACGAATTTTCAATAGTGATACCGGAAATGGCCATAAAAAAAGAAGCCGAATCCTCGATTTTTGAGGTCAACGAACAAGAGGACAAGCTATATAGAACGGCTGATAGTTCCGTATGCGAGACTCCTGTCGCCAAGGAACTGATGGGAAAATATGTGCGTGGTGTGATGTCGTCAGACGTACAATACAGCAGCTTGTGGCCAACTAGAACTAGAATAATTCATGATCACAAAACATCTGACAAGGCGTTGTAATAAGAAGGAGATTTTATTCTTTATATTTATTTACCTATTTCCAAACAGATGTCTAATTTAAAAAAAATTACACTCTACGTACATATTAACATAATATACAGTGCCTGGTGTATACGTATAAATCTTTCGGGTGATAATATATAAGAGAAGCACAAAAGTTCTGCTCAAATTAATTATTTTCTTAAATTACGATATTTTCAGGCCAGGCAGTATATATAAAATAGGTCAGTTTTGTTGGAGAAACTAAAATCAAGTTCAAAGTCTTCTTGCGATCTACATTTACATTATTATTATGTTTATTGTGTTGATAATGAGACATAAAAAACTTTTAAAAACCGCTGGTGTCTCTTTCATAAAAGGAATCCTCCGCAACTGCTGCTTTTTTGATGTAATGATGGAAATTTATGTTGAGTATATAGTGTGATAAATAGACATATTGTGAAAGTGACCTTATAGAACTGTTTAGCTATTTCCGAAGAAAACAGACAGAGTACGAGAGACATTTACCACCGTAAATGCACATAAAAACATTTTTATTTCCCAGTGTAAGGAAATCTGTATAATCCTTCGGCTAAAGTGATGTATGTCTAAAACTATCTTTTACTATTGAATATTCAGTAAGAAAAACTAATCTCATAAATCAAGGAACTTATTTATTCATCAAAACAGAACAATCAATGCCACCCCCATTTTTCTTCCAGGAAATTGAACTTAAATGAGATTATACCTTTAAACCTACTGTATTTCTTGCATATATTTTATATAAGCTCACGAATGTCAAAACTGATCCAAAGCAAAGTAATAAAGCGAACTAATATAGAACTAATTGCGATGTGGAATATGGCTGTCGCTGACTAAGTGGCATTCATTGACTTAAACTTTTTAAGAATAATTATTAGGTGTGATATTGTATATTTTTTATATTAAATTTTTGCCGAATTTAAGTCATACAATTTTAGTACAGCTAAATTCATTATTTTCTGCGACAACATTCCACTGGAAATCATTTTGTTGATTGACCTTCTTGGTGTGTCAAAAGTTATGTGCGCTTTTTGACAAGCTTTCATGGATTTTGTACTTATCTGTTTTATATATCTTATACTAGTCATCGAATGGGAATTTTAAGAATATTGTCTTATTTGAAATAAAATTAGAAAATATAGACCTGTCTGATATGTTAGGTCAATCCGCCATCTTGAAAAGAAATAGAAAACACCAAAGATGGCTAAAAAAATCAAAATTGAATATCTTTTTGACAAGAAGGAGTAAGTTCACCAAAGTTGGCAAAAATAAAACTTATCTATGGTGAAATATAATGCACCAAACCTGGACGTTGTAAGCCAAATAGAACGGTCAAAGATGCCGCCTATTTTTGAGATTAAAATAGTGCCGTATTTTACGCAATAACTGTAACTTTATGTAGAAATATCCGATCGATACGTACTGTCGTGCGCAAAAAAATGGGACAAGTCTTATAACGTATTTTTGCTAAAACCTAGTTGTGTACAACTAACTTTAATTTTTGTGATATTGTCAGTTATTTTTCAAAATTCATTGCAAGTGTGCAGCTAGAGACAGATTTACATTAGAAAATAATAGTTGTCCTATTTTTTTTGCTCACGACAGTACCAGGAAGCAACTTCAAGATAACTATATAAACTTCAACTAATGTCACTAAATTATGCATAATTCAAGGTATTATGCAAATCAGCCAAATTTTTCCAAAAAGCGATTTTTAAAATGAAACCAAACAGTAAGAAAGAAATTTCCTCGGTGATCGATTAGCTATAGCAATATATTTTAAAAACCTATATTAACTTTTTCGTACGCTTTGAAAAAAATTTTTTTTTTTTCATAATATATATTAGACTCTAGTAACTATAGAAGACGCTGTACTCAGGGTAAATAAAAGCAGCTGATCTCATTTAAAATATAATCGAATAAGTTTTATTTTGCTATAGAAATGTTTGCATAAAGATTGTTTATAAGAAATTCGAATAAAACAGGTATTCTAAGTTAAATATCATTTTTAATTAAAATAACATTATTCCATTTCAGTAATTAATTGAAAGCTACAAAAAAGTTTAAATGAACTTTTTCATGCGATCGTAGTTTAAATTAATAAATTCTCAATTCCGGTTTTCATAAAAGGTATTTTTTAAACAAATAGCTAAACTTAGCCAATTCTTATCACAGAGCATTATACTAAAAAGCAAATTGTAGGGAATTAAATTTTCTTTCAACATTGTGATCAAAAGTTTTTTTGTAAAGCCTTAGTTTTTGAGTTACCATTAGACTTTTGGAGAGGAGTGAAAAAAAACACTTAAAAAATCACGTCTCTATCAATTTTTGATCAAGCTGAACAGAATTTGTCTCAAATTCGAAGTAATTTCACAGTGTCCAAGTTGAATGTTACACTTTTTGATATTTAGAAAAAAAAACGGTTTTTAACCCCTTCCTATACCCAGAGGTTAAAAGTAGAAATAGAAGTATTTATTCACCATGTAGAATACAACTAATATACATATGGCTGGTCAGTTATAACACAGTCAGATATATAGCATATAATATCCTATGACGGCTCCTTTAAAATAATAATAATAATAAGTAAATTTTTTTGTACCTACTTTCAGTTCATAGTGAATAAATATCTTTTTCCTCACTAATATACATTTAATTATTATTGGCCCTTTAATAATAAAAAGTTTGGTTCTTTCCTTTTTCTTTAGTTGACATTTTACATAATAATAATGCTTATTAAAGTAAATAAATAAAGATTTTTTCTTGTTGTTTATTTAGATTCTATTTTATTGAAGTAAAAAGATATATACACAATTATTCGTATAGTTTTGTATTTTTGGTGTGAAAAATGCATCAACAAAATTTAGAAAAAAAATATTTGTATCCAGAGGTAAAGCTATTTAGTCGCTTTACACGTGTTTCAAATTTCAACTTGATATCTTCAACCGTTTCGTTGATAAGTGCCCAAGTAACAATTTAAATTTTATCGTGATCTTCAGAACCTCTTGAAGTCTAATTAATAAAACTTCTAATAAAAGTGTATATCTTTGACAAACGCTATTAAACCTTTATAAAGCTTGTATATAGCTCTTAAAAGAGTTCTGAGGGCCTTTTTTAAAAGTCATATTAAAACCAATTGGTTTTATTCTAAACAGCCTTTATAACGTTCTGAAGACCTTAATAAAACTATTCATAAAACCAACAATGAATCCTAAAAGCATAATTTTGGCCTTAAGGGACTATCCGTTGCTTAAACTATTATAAAACCACTTCGTAAAGTCATCATAAAACTAAAATGCTTTAAAACTGCACTTAAAAAAGCTATTTGCTTTGTTAGTATGGTTATTTTTAATCATGATATTTAAACTAAGTTGGCAATATTGGTAAATTAGTCGCGTGTTGGTAATGGATATTATAATAAGCATTTGGTGTTGTTCAGCTTTCAGCTGGTCTCTCTATACTGGTTGAAATTATCGAGTTCAGTAGGTACTCACCGTGAGTGAAAATTTTGCTGCGCATTAAATTGTACTGATGATATTACAACTAGTAGGTCGAAAAATACGGAAGTCCTTGAAAAATACTGAAAATTTTGGAAATTTAAAAAAATATCTTAAAATTCATTTTTTAAAAAAAAGGTTTATTTTTTGTTGACATCAACTTAAATCGCACATTAGTAATAATAAACATGACTTTAGTCCTTATTACCCATAAATTGTGGCAAAAATTGCAACTAAGTAATTGTTCATTTGAATAATTCCAACATGACAGCTATTGTTTACTAAGATATTTTTGTAGAAAAATGGCGATGTTTGATTAAAACCTGTTGGTTGCCGGCAATACCACAATAAGAGTATTTTATCTTAAGATTGTCACAATGCTCTCGTACAAGAGCATTTGCTACTAATTACAACTCGACTCAACTCGATTTAAAACAAATGCTAAATGGTATTGAAACTCAGCCTCCAGGAGGTTGTTACAACTCTTAATAAAACTACTTAGGCTGAAAGAGTTGTTGGCCTGCTATACTACCGCTATAAAGTCATTTAGCAAACTTACATCCTCAATAAAACTATTACAAAACTTATTCAAATCCACATAGCATTTAAATTGTTACTTGGGTGGGGTTCTGTTTTTTATATTTTGATGTAGAAAACCCAAAAAAGGTTCACCAATCCGTGAACGTATACCGATTTTGGGTACTCCACTGATTACCATGCAAAAAATATACCTAGTATATTATTATAATATCATGAGGTTTTATAATAACCTACAACGATCGCTGTTACAAAGCACAAGGAGGCCTAACGGCAAAAAAATGAAAAATGACAGGTTTTTAGAAAAAATCGGTATGTTACTAAATAAGAATTGTTTTTCCCCATAAACCAGTGACTAATAAAATGTACACCAAAAAAATATAAAACATTTTTTGTGAAATTTCGGTAGTTTAGCAAAAAAAATACGCTTTTCTTTTACACCCTGTAGATAGTAACGTGTTTCAAAATAAAAAAACTGGGCAAAACTAGCTGTTTCATAAATAAATTATATCTTAAATCCTGAAAACCGCATGTTGATATGTATTCTCTTCTCAAGAAACATGAATTTAAAAAATTCATATTTCTTGAAAATTTGCTTGGTCCGTTGAATTGGCCAGGCCTACATCAAAGAATATGTAAATTAAAATTTGCAATCGATTAGGTTTTCAATTTTAATTTAGTTAAAAGTATACACGGTTATTAAAAATAATATCAAGGACTTTGTGAAATCAAATTAATAAATGACTAAAAAACTCCTTAATTAATTGAATTTAAGTAATACTTTCGAATCCATTGGACGCTTTGTAGTAAATGGATACGACGAGGATTAATTCATTACGTTGAATATCGGTTCGGTGAAACAAATTCGGTGAATTCAAAAGTTTTTGCAACATATATTTAAAGATACTTTTAACACTTCGGAAGCAAAGCTGAATTGCCGCTTCTAATTCCATAATACTTGCCACCTATTGAAAATGTTTCCGAATCGCTAATTCAGCTGAATGTTTCAAAGTCTAGACAAAAGATTTAACTTAAAACGAATACGAATTTTTGTATAAAAAGGGCAACGAGGCGGCAAGTGTAACCGAGAGGAGAATTACTAAAACGGTCGATTTAGATTCTAGTTCCGTTAATAATCGCGGAGTGATTTAAACTAATTCCTTTCTGGTTCTATTCTATTATTTTTATTTAACGTCGTAAATATACCCAAACTAGTGTAATATGTTCATAAATTACTTTTAAAACGTACATTATGACTGGCGACTTCACCAAAACTTTAAATTCTGAATTCCTTGGAAAGGTTTTATACAGGGTGTTCGGCAGAGGGTGTGCCAAACGAGAATGGTGAATAGGGTGGATATTTAGAAGTTAGTTAGCCCTAATGACCTCTATCCAAATTATCACTGTTTTTGAAATTTTTTTTTTTTTGAGAAATTCCCTCAAATCAGCCTTTTAGCATGTATAACATTTTTTTATGGTTGTAACAATTCAAAATAATTTTTATAATTTTTTGCTGATAATTAAAGAAAAATATTATTGTGAGCTAACAGAGTCCCCAGAATTGTTAGAAAGGATCATAAAGTTCAACTTTCCTTTGCATTTGCAAAAAACGAAAAGCTATCAAGATGTTCAAATGCTTTCAAACACTTCTCCCTTTAATGCCATTTTTAACCGTATGCCACATGTAATAAAAACTTTTTAAACAACATGAGAAAATTGGCGGTAATTTGTTTAAAAGAATATCTGTCTGAGTTACATTAGGAAAAAATAAAGTAAAAACAAACAAAAAACTTTTTATTCATTAATTTTGCTCGAATTGCGCTCCCCCATTTCTTATACATGCGCGATATCTTCGGATTTCTACTGTTGTTATACGGAGCCGCATTTCTTCTCTTATCGTTGCGAAAGCGGCGTTAACTCTTTCAATTAACTGGTCCTTCCCCAGATGTGGAAATCAAGAGGTGTCAGGTCTGAGGAGCGTGCAGGCCATGGAATAGGGCCGTCTACCAATCCACGAATTGGGAAACACGTTATCTAAGTGCTCCCTGACGGTTATTCTGTAGTGTGCCGGACAACCGTCATTTTGAAAAACAGTAGGCCTGTCTTCTTGAAAAATCGGCACTTCAGCCAATAATTCCGGGAGGTCATTCTGTAAGAAGTCAAGATAATTATTACCATTTAGGTTGCCCGGCAAGTAGTGCGGTCCGATAAGGGACCTTCCGATCACACCTGCCCAAACATTCACACTGAATGAGGTCGACCTGATCACGTGGATTCTTGTGACGCACTACTTGCCGGGTAACCTAAATGGTAATTATTACCATTTAGGTTGCCCGGCAAGTAGTGCGGTCCGATAAGGGACCTTCCGATCACACCTGCCCAAACGTTCACACTGAATTTTCGTTGAAATGAGGTCGACCTGATCACATGTGGATTCTTGTGGCCTAATTTTGTAAATTGTGTAAATAGCCAACACTAAAATAGGGAAGCGGGCGAGTCCTAGGATCGTACATACCCTACGAAAGACTGTAGAATTATTTTACCTGCGCCAAGAGGGTTGTTTACCTGCTCGCTACATGTATATTTGTGTATCTTGCAACCGACTTAACTTCCATCATTATTTGTTGTTAGCCTGCCCCGTATCCTTGTAAACAAATTACCACCAACTTTCTCATGTTATTTAAAAAGTTTTTATTGCGGTTAAAAATGGCATACTGTTAAAAATGGCATTTAAAGGGAGATGTTTTTGAAAAAATTTGAACATCTTGATAGCCTTTCGTTTTTTTCCAATCGAAAGTTGAACTTTATGTTCCTTTCTACCAATTCTGGGGACTCTGTTAGCTCATAATAATTTTGTTCTTTAATTATCAGTGTTCCATATAATTTTGTTAGAACACAGATACATTGCCGAAAATAATAAAAATTATTTTGATTTGTTACAACCATAAAAATAATTGTTATACATGCTGAAAGGTTGATTTGAGAAAAATTTTCAAAAAGAAATAATAGTAATAATATCTCAAAAACGGTGATACTTTGGATAGAGGTCATTAAGGCCGACTAACTTCCAAATGGCCCCACCTATTCACCTTTCTCGTTTGGCACACAGTGTCTGCTGAATACCCTCTATATTATTAACAATATATCACAATAAATGGATAAATATTTCAAAATATAGTTTAGTGTTATTTAGTGATTAAAATTATTGTTAACTTTGCGTATTAAAATCATCCAGAAACATATATCCAAAATTGTACAAATATTGTAATCAACTTTTTCTAGAACTCCTGACTATCATGTACATGTATATATTATATTACTATATTATTTTATTATATTTGTTTAATACTAAAAGGTAAATCATTATACACATATTTTAAATTTAAGTCATATTTATAAAATTCCTGAATAAATTATAATGAAAATCTATACTTCTATGCTCTACATGTACAATCATTGTATATTTTCTCTCATATCATTTTTGTGTCTGTTTATTACTAAAAAGTAGGTCATGATGTACATTAGGGTGCAGCAAAATCATATGGGAATTTTTATTTCTTTTATTTTTTTAAATGACACCCTATGTTTAGATGACACTAATAATGAACATTATTCTCCTAAATTATTGCACCAAAAAAATTATATTTAGAGGTGGACTAAGGCTTCAGTACAAAAAAAATCGAATGATTTTAGCCAGAATCAATAACGTTCTTATAAGTGTATCAGAAAACTTAGTTTGATAAGATTACCTGTTTGTAACGTCTTTTAAGTACATTTGGCAACATGTAGAAGTTTCTATATTATACCGTGCGCGCCTGCGTGAAGCGTCAACATGTTTGTACTCTCGGGATTAGAGTGTTTTCGTATTAAATACGAAAAGAACTCAAAGGCATAAATGAAAAAAAACTGTTATGACCGCAAAACTTGCAGCGACCTTGGATCGTGTAAAACTTACTGATTGTAGAGCCACATTTGTACTTGCTGCTGCGGCTGAATCATTTGGCCATAAGGTTGAAGATCTTTCAATAAGTAAAGAAACAATTCGAAGGGCTCGTTTGCGTCACCGCAGTGAATTTTCCAAAAAGATGATGGCGGAGTTTAATGTTAACACTTCAGGACCGCTAATAGTTCACTGGGATGGCAAATTGCTACCTGATCTAACAGGGAAACTTCAAGTAGACCATATTCCAGTTATCGTTTCCGGAAATAAGTAACTCGGCTTTTAAGTGTTCCCAAGTGTGAAACAAGTACGGGTGCTGCTCAAGCAAATGCCGTGGCAGAGGCTTTGGTACACTGGGGAATTACTGACAAGATAGCAGGTATGTCATTTGATACAATAAGCTCTAATACAGGCAGAATTAATGGAGCCTGCGTGTTGTTAGAACAACCAGTAAAACGGAACCTGTTGCACCTTGCCTGTCGCCATAATATTTTCGAGCTTCTTCCAAAAGCAGTATTTGAAGTATGCATAGGTACTACATTGTCTCCTGAAGTAAAACTTTTTAAAAGATTCGAAACTTTCTGGGAGAAAATTAATAAAACAAACTATCTCGCAAACTATGTAACTATGTAACATTTAGAGAAGAAGTAGTTTACACTGCACTGGAACCTAAAAGAAATGAAATTGATTTGTTTATAGAAATTCAGCTTAAAACCTTTCACCCACGTGATGACTATAAGGAATTTCTTGAATTGGCTCTATTGTTTTTAGATAATCCTCGTAAATAAATCATTTTTAAAGCACCTGGGCCAATGCACCACGCAAGGTGGATGTCATAAGCAATTTATTCACTAAAAGTTCTAATGTTTCACAAACAATTCCATTTAACAAACAGAGAATATAAAGCTCTTCGTGATATTAATATTTTTATTATTCTGATTTACATACCGATATGCACCTTCTTCCACACATGCTCCTAGAAATGACCTAACCTTAGTTAAAAAACTGTTAGATTTTTCTGCCGTTAATAAGAAAGTGACTGAAGCTGCTGCCAGAAAATTTTCAGGACACTTATGGTATTTGTCTGAAGAGTTAATAGGACTGGCATTTTTTGATCGCCATATCCCTGATGATTCAAAAAAATTAATTGTGTCTAATATTCGTTCACGAGTAGGATCTGATGAACCTACAAAACGAATTTTTGTGCCAATTCTTGATTATTTGGCAAATTTGGAGCTACATGACTTTGTATCAATGCACACAGTATCGTTCTTTAATATTCTCAATATTTCTGTTGATTTTATGGAACATGATCCAAAGTTATGGCCACAAAATGAACAATATATCTCAGGTCTCGAAAAAGGAAAAGGTCTTCGAGTAGTCAATGATACAGCTGAAAGGGGAGTAGCCCCAATACAAGATTATAACCGATTTCTTACCAAAGACGATGAGCAACTTCTATTTTTGCTTCAAGTCGTTCAAGACCATATGAATCAATACCGTGACTGCAGGAAGAGGACAATTTTAGAAAATAATAGTGCTCCTTAGTTTTAATTTGTATTTACAAATATATAATATATGTGTAGCTTAGTGTATATATAACAGTTATTTTGAATATCCTTAGGTTTTAAAAGTATAAATATTTTTCTTAAAAAAATTGTTTTTTTCAAAATTTCAACAGCCTTGGTCTACCCCCAAATGTTAACTAATTTTAATAAAATTTTGTATACATGTTTAAGCTTCATATTGGCACCAGTTACCAATGTGTCGCATGAAAATTAAAAAAAAAATTGTGCTGCACCCTAATGTCCATATTATAATTCATAACATATTTATAAAATTTCTGAATCAATTATAATATTATTTATATTATTTATTACTGAGAGCTAATTGGCCTATGCTCAAGCCACCGCTTTGCAATTTAATATGAAAAATTATTAGGCTACATCTATATTAAAAAGTTATTTATTGCTGCACTTTTTAAGTCCTCGTCCACTGCTGTATGGGTTATACAGGATGGGGCAATAGTGCGTCGGACTTGATCCTGTAATTTCGTCTGGGCTCGCTCTGTATATCCGAAAATAATTTCTGGTTATAGACTTTTTCATCTAGTTTACTTGCATTTTTTTTTAATTTCTAGCTATCGTAGAACTCGAGATATCCAAGTTCGACGCACTATTGCCCCACCCTGTATATTAATCTGCTAATAAACTATAATCTAATATCCTATGAAGCATTGCTTAGTTTATATTTGAATTAAAAGAGCAACGAGTGTTCCCGGATCCTCCGCCATTTGTTAGAATTGTTGCCAATTAAATTGTATTTTTTGTACAAGTGAAAGCTAAACAATATGAAGTCTGTAGGACGCCTTGTTATGCAGTTACAATGCAGCCACAAACACTTTTAATTTATAGAAACAGATCACGGTTTACTTTATAGAACAGTCGAGATTCTTATGTAGGCATTAAACAACTACGAAGCTCGCATAGCAGTACAGTGGGTTCTCTTATAGTACAGTAACTAGAGGTTTTAACTTCGGAATAATGTCATGAAATAGATTTTGTTCATTTTTGTAAATGCTTCACATATAAGTTTTTATATTGCGCAGAGGCTTGCCAATTTATATGGGGTTGATGCTACCCCTTCTCAGCATCTAAAAATAATGAAAATATTGGAGGTGAGAAAGAACATTAAGAAGAAAAGGTTCTATGAAATTTTTCCATAAATTGACAGTTTTTAAGTTATAACGACTTCAAAATTGCGATTTTAGCTTTAAAAAAAAGGTATTTTAAAACGACTTTCGTCAAATATCTCGCAAAGTATTACTTTAGCGAAAAAATGTTAGAGACCAATTACAGGAAGTATAAACTGGGAATTGATTCTATTTTTTGTTTATTAATGTAGGATTAATAATTTCGGAGATATATATAAATTTATATTTGGAATTCAGTGTTCAAAAGACGAAGTATTTAGTTTGAGAGTTAAATATCTCAGAAACTGTAACACCTACGTCAAAAATACTAACAAGTAAAATAATAGGTTAGTAATTGTGCTTTAAACTGTTTTTTTTTATTTGTTTCTGTGGCATAAATAACAAAGAAATTACGACCGAAGCAATGTGCGCCATCAAGTTATTTTAATGACAACGTCGCCATTTTTTTACTATAATTAGCCAGTAATTAAAAAAAAAGAATTTCCAACACTATTTCTCATTAATATATAGCATGACGTAGATGCTCAAATTTTTCGTTCGTATATAGCACTTGCTTTAGAAAAAAATACCCTTTAAACTATAAAGATATATTTTTTTCTTTTTCAAATATCTCAAGTTTTAGAGAAAAAACCGCTGCCCAAGGAATCACTACTTCCACATCCAGATTCTCTATCCAAGTCACTCACAACGAAAAAACTTTTTATGTGAAAATAATTGTTTATGGAACTTTAATAATATAATATTTGAAACCCTCTACCCCAGAAACCCATAAAACGATACTCCACAACGGTAGTGGGGTGGGGGTGGTGGTAGGGGGGTGGTAGTGGGGGTGGATGAAGTAAAAAAATATTTTGAGGTTTCTGGTTCCTATACATATACTAAATCGCAATTTTTTTTCATCCCCTTTAATAAGGAGGTGGGGGTGGTAATGGGGGTAGCTAATGCCAAAAATTTTTTTGAGACCTTAGCTTCTCTTGTATATACTAAATACCAATTTCATGAACTCTTACCTGCTTGATTTACCCATTTACCCCAAATTTACCCCAATTTACCCCCCAACCCTTCGACGGAACAAGATGAAAATATAATCTGGTTCTAGATCTCGTTAAAGTACATATGTGTACTAAATTTCAAGTCAATATCTTAAACGATTCCAGAGTAAACGTGCGCACAAAAAAAGTTACCGACAGACAGACAGACCGACAGACAGACAGAAATTTTTTTTCGCTCAAACTTAAAATCTCGACGTTTCATGACATTTTAAGCCTATTTGGACAATAAAAATTTTTAAAATTTTTTTTGTCGTTACTATACTTCCACTGGACGTGGAAGTAAAATTGGGTAGTTACCAAAAGTAAAGCTCGCAAACTGATAATGAATTTCGCATTTTTATTTATTTAAATAGATTTAATAGTTTCGGAGATATGAAAGTTTACAGATGACGTCCGAACGTTTACAAGACGAGAAATATAGTTTAAATGTTAAATACTCAGAAATTGGGACACCTATGTCAAGCATGTAAAGAGATACAAGTAAAGACAATTAACTGCGCTTTGAAATTGTTTTTTGCTCCTTTCTGTACCATAATAAATAAAGAAGTGATGACGGAAACAATGTGCGTATTTATATTTTTCTTATGAAAAGGTCGCCCATTTTGTTACTCTAATTAGCCAGTAGTTTAAAAGTTATCTCAAATATAGTTTTTCGTTAATATGTAGCATTGCCTAAATATTGTTGCCCTTTTTAAAACACTTGATGTAGAAAAAAATGCATTTTAAACTGTAAAGGTAATTTCGAAAAAAACCTAAAATTTGTATTTCTTGCAAAGTATTAGTTTTAGCGAAAAAATGATGGAGACCAAAAATGAAGCTTATAAACAGAGGATAATGTTTGATATTACTAATGCTTCAGAAATATATTTCAGATGTGTATTACCTCATAAATGTATAATTTAGGAATTATTAGTACTTTAATAGGATAAAACAGAAATATAACATTTAAAAGAAAAGATAATAAAAAGCCAACTCTACAATTGTTTGTTAAGTTACATTACTTCTCATATTATCATCAATGATATCAGTTAAAAACTGTTTTGTTCGGTCAAATTTTTTATAATTATTCATATTTCTAATGTCATTTGGTAAAGCATTAAATAATATTATGTAGTTATAAGGGTAGACAGTAAATTGCCATGTCTCGTATTGTAGTTGTGATGATCAGAATATATTTTTAAATATAAATGAAAAAATATTATAATACATCATCTATTTTATTACTTTTACTTACCAGAATTAAAACGAGAAATTATTATTAACACCTTACTCCATTTACATCCTATAATTTGAATTTTTAAAATGTGACTTCAGATTCGCAATCAACGGCACCAAAATCTCTATGCATAAAGTAAAATGCAAAATCAAACAATTTCTTATATTTTTTCCGATTTTCATCTATTGGAGTAGCTATTTTAAATTTTTTAATTTCGACTTCAGACTCATAACTAGCGGCCCCAAAAATCTATTTGTATAAATTAAAACGCGAAATCAAGCAATTTGTTATATTTGCCCCGTTTCCCTCAGCCATATTGAAGCCGCCATTTTGATTTTTTAAATTTTGATTCAGATTCATCGACCCCAAAAACATAAATATACTGCGTTTCAAAAATAAATAATTAATACTTTACCATGTATTATTTTTTTTTATTTAGGGGTGGAAATCATCCCTAAATCAAATCGGGGGTAACAGCAAGCATCGGGACCATATAGACGTTTCATTCCCTTTCATGTTGACATCATCCTGATTATACTGATGCTCTTTAAATACGTTAGCTGACGTGATCAAAAACTACAGATCAACAGATGTATTGCCCATGTTATAACAAGTACATTACTAATTTTCTAACAGTTTTATAAATACAGCTAGCGCAGGTGAAATGCTGCAACGGCGAATTTTCGGCTGTATAAAAATTCATTTTGCATTCACTGGAGTCCGTTAAAACACTCTAATAAAGGTTCTGAATAAGACTAATTAACAACAACTGCTACCTGTATAGTCCTACCAGCTTTATTAATT
Source organism: Rutpela maculata (assembly GCA_936432065.2). NCBI lineage: Eukaryota > Metazoa > Arthropoda > Insecta > Coleoptera > Cerambycidae > Rutpela > Rutpela maculata. The sequence continues at coordinate 144,954,789 of OW386289.2, forward strand.
ACCTAGTTGTAAGAATATTTATATCACCTAGTAATATGACATTAAAGGATCAACCCATATATTTTATGATGATAATATTTGCCTCAACTATTGTCTTATTGTTTTCGTTTAGTACTTTAATTATTATTATATTATACTTATTATACCCTCCTGTTCTGTGATAGGATATTTCACCTGTAGAATACTGTAATTTAAATAAATAAATAAGTAAATAAATAATAGCTCTGTAATCATCTTTTATGTAATCGTTATAAAATAAAAATATTCATTACTACTTGAAGCTCTATAAGAAATATGTCCCGCTAATTCGAAACGTGAGCTAGGTTTAAACCGTCGTCGTGAAACAGGTTAGATTTACTCTACTGATGACTCGTCGTTGCGATAGTAAGTCCGCTCAGTACGAGAGGAACAGCAAGTTTGGACATTTGGTTCGCACACTCGCTAGAGAGGGTGGTGCGAAGCTTCCATCCGTGGGATTATACATTTACAAGTGGATAATGGAGCCTTGATAACGAGGTTTTACAATTATGTTGTAAGAACATTCTTAGGGAGCTTCTATATCACCAAATTGTCGAGGAGAACCAATTAATTCACAACAATACTTTAATAAAACATAAGTGAACATTTTTTTACCACTATAAAACAATTATATGACAAACCAGCTGAATATTATTGCAACAATGCTAGTTGGGAGTGCACTCCAATGATTAGTTTAACGATTTTCTTGTTCTTTGTTTGTTTTACGAGTTATTAAAATAAAACGAGTTTGGCACCATTTTGCTTTGTGTTGCAACCACGGAACTTGAGAACTTCTGTCAGCTTTTGCCATTATTTTTCTCTGGGGACTGGATTGTCTATTAATTTTTTTGTAGCAGCATATTCTCATGCCCATTAACATTAAAGAAAAACTAATTTTATTATTACAATATATTAAAAAATCCTGTTGAATAACAATAAAACAATAAGATATTTTGATAATGAGAAATGTTAACTAACATCGTTTTTTATTCGTCAAAGTTCCGAACAGATATCGCATATAGGCAGAACTCTAAGCCAGGGAAGCGGAGAAATGGCTCTAAAAGGATTGAAGTTAATTTTCTTTTTCCCCTTTTTCTTATGGATAATATTGTATAGGCAAACCTAAAGACAAAATCAGGGTTTCTCTATCTCCTATATAAAAAGATTTCCTTACAAGATTTATATGATTTGGCATATGTAAAATTTTCATGATACTTTCCATTGCCTTGTTTTAAATATTCCTCTGCATTATGCAGGCGTAGATGATGGACGTCCGAGCGTTTATTTTCTTCCTGCTCGGTTGAAACACAGTAGCATGTATTTCACGGCACCGTGATCACTCTTTACGGAAGCTTTGAGATATTTAAATATTGCTTTGTGTTCTTTTACTTGACCTATTTTTAAAAGGAAAAGACTTCCGCTTTTATAAAATACATTATTATCAAAACATGCAAATGTTAGTAGATTAATAATTCACAAACCTGCAGCGCCTCAAATAAATACCATTCGTTTTAAAATAATAATTTCAGGTCTTTTGATCTGATCGAAAGGTTCGTGTTGTTCATTAAGGTTGATGTTAACGTAACATATAGTATCTGGTTTTGTGCTATGCAGTGGCACAGCCAGTACAGATGTCCAATGCACGTTTTTCGAAAATAAATATTTAGCTTGCCTTCTTTTGGACCTTTAGGGAGCCTATGACTCAGTGAACTTAAATACACTTTACGATAAATTATCGAATATGGGTATAACCAAAATATAAATATGTTTCTACGCAGTATGTAGATGACTTCGCTTTTATTCCACCCATGGATCTTATGAAAAATATCTGCGATATACAGAGTGTTTGGTACATCGATATAAGTTTCAAGGAGATGATAGTGATAACCAATATGACCATATATGTAATTATACAAAGTATCGCAGATTTTGAGATATCGGCCTTTTTAGACATTGTGACCAGGCAGGTTGCCAGACTTGATACCACTCGACTTTCACGTCTGGGAATGAATGAAGAAACCTCTTTACAAGATTGAGATAACTGACGGCGACTCTTATTACAGGAATTAATAAAGCATGTGCAAGGATTATGGGAAAATGGAATTAGGCTTCGTCATCACCAAAGTGAGAAGAAAGTACGTGGATGTATTATAAACTCCGATTAAAGAACTTATATCTAGATACATAACAGGCTATCTTTTCACTATATACCTTGTTTGCTCCTAACATAGTCACATTATATGTCCATTAAAATGGATAGATGAACATCACATCCCATAGGCAACAGTGGCTAGATATAAGTTCTTTAATCGGAGATTATAAATGGTGGTTTGAATTTTTACATGTTTCTTAATTACTACCATAACCCGTGAAAGTATAGTAATGACAAACAATTTTTTAAAAATTTGTATTGTTCAAATAGGCTTAGAATGTCATAATACGTCGAGATTTTAAGTTTGAGCGAAAAAAAAATTTCTGTCTGTCTGTCTGTAACTTTTTTGTGGCAACGTTTACTCTGGAACCGTTTAAGATATTGACTTGAAATTTGGTACACATATGTACATTAGCGAGATCTGGAACTAGATTATATTTTCATCTTGTTCCGTCGAAGGGGTAAATTTGGTTAAATAGGTAAATCAAGCAGGTAAGAGTCCGTAAAATTTAGTGTTTAGTATATACAAGAGCAGCTAAGGTCTCAAAAAATTTTTGGCATTAGCCACCCCCATTATCACCCCCACTTCATTATTAAAGGGGACGAAGAAATGTGATTTAGTGTGTGTACAAGAACCAGAAACCTCAATATATTTTTTTTACTTCATCCACCCTCACTACCACCCCCTATCACCACCCCCACCCCACTACCACTACCGATGTGGGGTATCGTTTTATGGGTTTTTGGGGTAGAGGATTTCAAATATTATGTTATTAAAGTTCCATAAACAATTATTTCCACATACAAATTTTTTTCGTTGTGAGTGACTTGGATAAAAAATCGGGATGTGGAAGTAGTGATTCCTTGGGCAGCGGTTTTTTATCTTTGTTTCATTAATTTTAAACATCATAATAGACATATAATTAGACATAGATCCAAACACTGCACATAGTTTCCTACTTAATAAAATTTTACTGTAGACATTAAAACTAAGTGCAGTGTTTAGATCTATGTCTACTTTGTATAGGTCTACAGGAATATGTTTTTTTATTGAATTCACTAGCACTTCATTATAACTTGATACACCAATGGAAAGAGGATAAAATAAAAAAGTTTTTAAAGTTAGTTAGTGTGTTTCATGCCGTTTAAATTTCAAATTTTATTTTGCACTCAAGCATTTTAATTTGTATGCATAATTTTTTTTAATCGCATTCCGCACTCTTTTTGCACTGTTTTGACGAAATACTTATTGTGGATGCAAAAAGTATATTTAACATGTTTCAATAATGTAATGATATTGTTTACTGACAGAAATTCCAATAATAAAAAAAAATATCTAAAAAGGCCGATATCTCAATCCACCTCTTGTTTTTTAGAAACAAATCAATCAAATTTAAACATCATATCTAAATACCCAATTTGCGCAAATAAATATGAAATTAATCCGTTTAAACATGCTCTCATTTTAATTCTCTGTAGAGAATTAAAATATTATTAAGTCCATATTGAGTTCCTATAATAGAAACAAGCTAAAAACGTACTCTTCGCCAATTTACTGAGCTTTTTCTATAATTGTTACACATACTATAGGATACTCTTCGTAGTTTTCTTGTAAATAATGTTAGTTTTTACACATCCAAAATGTTGTGATACTTTGTTGTGAAAAAAAATATATGAAAAAAAAAACATCCAACCTGTCTGGGATTTGAACATAGGATTTTTGAATTGCTAACGCTAATGCAAGCCAAAATTTAACCACTGCACCACCACAGATTACTGGAAAAATTGAATGTATTATATATCTTTCGAGAATCATATTTCAACGTATTAGATGTTATTATGAAATATATATTAGTAAAATGTATAAAACAAAAAATATATTATAGAGATAATATTTCACAAGATTTTTATTTAAGTACAAGCGACAAACATTAAGAAAACTATTTTTTTTTAATTAAATGATTAATAACGTTCTTATATACTGATTGATTTTCTTAAAAAATATTAGGGTTCTTCATCTAGCTAAGACTAACTTACTTTCCAAATTTCAATACAATCGGACTTTTCTTTCTTAAGTTGTCGTGCTTACAAGAAACGTGACGGACGGACAGACAGACAGAAGGACGAACAGACGGACAGACAGACGGACATTTTGAAAGATGTTCAGAATTCGTTCACTAATCAAGTATACGCTGAAGAAGACCCGGAAATCAGCAGCCAGATCACCAACTCCGCGAAAGCTTTACCACCAAGAATTTATTTTTTGCCTGTGGTAACTATCAGCAAGTGATTTAAGATATTTAGGTATTCAGTTCCCAGTCAATTTACCCTGCTTACTTGGACTAATTTATTATATGGCAGAATATATTTCATTTGAAATACTACTATCCTACGAAACAAGTTTCGAAGTAGGTTCGAAAAATGATAGAAATCATTTATTTTGACAGGTCATGGCTTGAAATATATTTAGATTAGAGGATTTTTTCTTATCTATATAAATCTCGTTGTGTTGTTTCCTTACACCCGACCCGGCGACTTGATGACTAAGCTAAGTACTGTGTTCGCAGTTGAATTATCTTTTTCGACGTTTTGTTTAGTTACTATTATCATTTATAATGCAAAATATTATTTGAAATTTAAAACGATGCATGTTGTTTACTGAACATATTCCTTCATGAAAAATGGCTCTTTTTATAATCACTTGAAGGGTATTCATATGATGATCATAAGAGAATGAATTGCCCGTTATATACATATCTATGGTCAAAGTTATTGATGAGAAATGACCTTAATCTCTATTTTCGTATAGGAGCAGAAACCGTAACAGATATTCGTATAGATATTTTTTATATTCATGATGAATTCATTTTAAATCATATACTGCGTATTTCTTTTGTAGAATTTCTATCATTATATTTAAATTACAAAATATTTTGATGTTTGGGAAACTACAAAACACATCCACAATAAGTTTGTTAACACATTGGCAGGGAGAAATATGAAAAATAACCCTGGTCACTGTACAAAATAATTGTTGTGGAAATAATATTTGAACTGTGGTTGACACATTTTTAGTAAAAAGTATACAGGGTGGGAAATAATATTTGAAATGTAGCTGTCACTATTGCCAGAAGACACACCTTCAGTTAAAATAAATACAGGGTAGTCTAGTCAGCCGAGAGAAAAGATAATGAAAAGTGCTAAATAGAGGAAGTTTTGTGTAAATACTTTAACAAATTTTTCAACAAGTATTAATCTACCTTCGCCCAAATTTTCATGCACTTTGGTCATTTTTTCAGGCTGAAATCCTTGGAGACAGGTCTATGTTTAAAGGTAAAGAAGCACCAATCTACACTGGTTCTTTTACCTGTTTATTCCATCTTAGCTTTCGTTACAATGAAATGGCCAATGATTGATGTCTCCAGTAGCTTCATCATGCCACATAATAGTTTATCAAGAAGTTCCATTTTGAGCAACATGAATTATAAACACCATGTAAACAGTAAAGAAATGTGACAAGCGGCTGTCTATAGTTTGGAAACTCGAGAAAGGGTGTTTTGAAGTGTAGGCGGCATTACTGATGATTATGTGACCCAGTTATCTGGATCTGCTTTTCTCCCCTAGTTCTCCTCGTTCTACTCATATTCGTCTTAACATTGATAAGAACCTGATATGGCAAATAATCAACTGCAGGACATTTAGCAGTCATTAATCTGCAGTTTCCTTCCCAACTATACAAGATTGTCCTTTTAGTCTAACAAAAGCAACTTGATCTGTTTAATACTCCTAACTTGATAATATATTATTGAAGATGGGAGTATCATTCTTTACGAACACAGCACCGAACATCATACTCCTTACACGTTTTGTCAACAAAGTTAGCATTAGCTGGAGATGGTAAACATTTAAATTAATCTAAATGTTAGTAGTAACTGTTATTCATTTAACACTGTATGATAGTAAATGTACTTTACATTACCGATAGCTTATTATGTATTTAATTATTTGAAATCGGTCAAAAAGAAGGGTTCTGATACTTGATTGAGTTTTTAAATAAGTATTTAAATTTTTTGTCGTTGTTTTGTTTATAAATTAATATACAACGTACGAGGAAAGTAAAGAAGCCGCCTTAAATATAGCTCCCTAAGGTCAAATAAGACCGATTAAATATACCTTAATTCAAAACTGCTTCCTTATGAAGTTAAGTTACTTTAAAGAAAAAAATTGTTTTGGATATGTTTAAGAAATCAAACAGATATTCACATATTTAAATCAAAACTATTTTTTACTCTTGCCCAAATTGTAGAAATTTATAAAAGTTTTTCAAAATTTGCTTCAATATATTGTTGACGACTTATTTTCAAATTTTGTCCAGCACAACCCAATATTATTTCTATTTACATTTTCTGCATCTCTGAACTTCCTTACTAGTAATAATACGGAATGTGTTTACGCAGTGGATTTCTAAGAGTCCTTAATAAAAAATCTAAAATATTGGAGTCTCGGTTTCGCGGTGGCCAAAGATAATACAGGCCTGCGATGGAAAAGCTTTTTTTTTCAGGTTTAGATTGGCCTCGGGTATTTCCCATTAGCCAGAGCTGCTTAGATTGTCACAATTTGCAATATAAAAGAGAAAAATAGAAGCAACTAAAAACTATGGGAAAAATTACAGTGGGCACACGTTTCATGCCAAGCGGCCGATCAAGGAGAAAGGAATAACATAGGAAACTATAGAAGTAGGCTGGAGTTCGGATTTCACAAATATTTAAATCCTTAAATGATAAAGTTGCATGTTTGTAAGTATTCAACGATGATTTGAAGCGCATTAAAATTTTGTTGTTCAGCAATGTACTTTACGTTGAGAGGTAATACAAAGCCAATGTCCTGGAGACGTTCTATTAAACGGTCGGATTCTCCCTGAGTCTACGATTAAATAGAAGATGGTTAACGTCACCAGTATCTCCGCATTCGTAGAAATCGCTCTCTATTATTTTAATTTTATACAGGTGGGAAGGAAATCGGCCTTGATTAAATTGCAGATGAGTTATAGTCAAATAGAAATGCCTGGTGATGGAGAGCCCTTTATGATGGAAAAGCTGTTTCAACACCAATCACTGATTCTTATATGTAGATTTTTTTATGATGATTTCATTAAAAATAATTAAACGATTTCATCACGTACCATTTTTTCATAAATTCAATCCATTGATTCATTACGTTATAAGATTTTTTACGTAAATTTTTTAAAGTGTATGTTGCGTGATGATTCTAAACTTACCAGTCTGAGAGTAGTACAGGGAACGTCACCAACATCAACCGACAAATTAAAATGAATCCCTAACTATTTATTTTAAGTAAACTAAATGATCTTGCCAGAGATTTGAAGAACCAACCAACCAACCTCCGTTGAATAAAAGCGTGGATCATTTTAAATATTTGTGTTAGAAATTTCCTAATCTTCCAGAAGCAAAACTTAAGAAAGATAATCTTTGGGCTCTCAAATTATAAAATAATAATAAAATTTGAACAACTTGAAGGGACAATAGCAAAACAGATTGGCAGAGAGACCTGGATGGCTTTAAAAGTTGTGCTCAACAAATTTTACGAAGTAATTAGTATCCAAGGAATCTCAAAGGATTTCCAGGTTTGTGACTGTATGGGCCACCAAGGATTCACAAACCTGGAAATCCTTTGAACGCAATCGTCACCACATGCAGATCACCTACCAATGAGTAGGCTAGATAAGTCGCAGACATGCTGCAACCTATATAAGCAAGACCAGCAGTTATGTGAAGAACTCCGGATATTTGTGGAAATTCTTGAAGGTTTACTAATAACGAGCAGTGACATCATGGAGAGTTTCGACATGGAATCTTTGTACACCTACATAACGATTGAGTGAAGAGCTAGCCTGCAATAACCAACCAGCAACTTGTATCCAAAGGATTAAGAAAAGATATGCCTGATTTGGTTCGATTATGCCCATCAGCAACATATTTTCCGAGGAACGAAGATTTCTACGAGCAAAGGTACGAAGCAGCTATAGGACAATCACTTTCACCGGTATTAGCCAACATATTCATGAAAGCTTTCGAAGAAAAAGCCATACGTTGTAGTGTAGAGAAACCAAAATTTTTGTTGCCTTATGCTGATGATACGTTCATCATACGACCACAGGGAGATTCTTCACTGTCCGTTTTCTCAACACCCAAATATCAAGTTTACCATGGAGATCGAGCAAGAGAGAGTTTTGTCTTTCTTAGATGTATCGGTGAAACGATCAAGTAACGATAGGCTATCCCATGGAGCCTACAGAAAACGAACACATACCGATCGTTACCTGCATTCTACATTCCACCACCATCCACAATAGAAGAGGTCGATAACCAGAACATTGTTCCACACAACAATTTCATTCTTTAGAATCTTTCTGAAGAAGCTGACAACATGATCAGCAAAACGTGAAGTCAAATTCGACAATCACGGCAACGCTCAGAAGAAACAACTTCATTACCTACTAAAGATTACAAAAATGTTGAGGAATTTATTTCTACCTCTGTATATAATTTAAAAAACAAGTTGGTATTTACAGATTTAAAGGAAGGTTTCACCAATATCAGGAGAAATTAGCCCTAAAATAAAACTAGTGGAAGCATTAGACTCTTCGCCGATTTACTGAACTTTTTATATAATTGTTACATATTCTATAGGATACTTTTCGCAGTTTTTTTCTAAATAGTGTTAGTTTTTGGACTTTCCAAATTTTGTGATACCAACTTTGTTGTGAAAAAAAAAATATATGAAAAAGAATGAAAAAAAAACAGGGATTCGACACACGACCTTTGGATTGCAAGGCAAGCAAGCAATAACGATTTATTTTAAGTTAAAGTTTATATGTATGTATTCGCCTAGCCGGATGCCGGTCTGGAGTCAGTCGTACAACCATGGCGCAGCGTCATGGTGAATGTGCGACTGTACGGGGAGGGTTCGGTTCGGCTGAAACGAATAATGATTGTGCGTTAGCACTCTTGTCTTAAGAAACTAGACTAACGAACCAATTTATTGCGAATAGATCGAGAGAAGTTTTAGAAACATAATATTAGGAACATTTGTGTTTTTATTTTGCTGCCCTGCACTTCACTATTTAAAGTTCTGAATACTGATTACGGGGAAAAGTCAGTGCAAAAACCCGTTCGAGCTAGTGACATCCTTCGTCCTGGTGGTTGTATCGCCTTCAGAAAAGTAGGGTGAAGCTCGTTGTTATTTAAAAAGTTTGGATTTTTCAAGAAGTTATTGGCCGAGGGGGGATTTTGAAAAGGAGACAAAGAAGGAAAAAAAATAGCAAAATTAACAAAAAGATAGACGAATAGAGGGACTGGAGAGGGGTTTGAAGGTAAAAGGTGATGAAAAGGTAAAATGTGGTGAGAAGGAAATTATGGTATAGGAAAGTGTGGCTAGTGAAGTTGCCGAAAGATAGGCAACGCCTGGTATAGTAATGGGTGTCTCAGGTCGAATAGTATAGCATTATGCTGTCGGATTTGTATAATATTGCGGGTTAGCGGACTATCGCCCAGTTTGAATTGGTAGAATTTTTGTAATATTTCCTGAACGAAATCAGCTGCTGGGGTTAGGTCGTGACAACGTGCATAGAGATCTTTGAGTGAGTTCGAAATGAGGCGCATAAATTTGTGTTCTAAGGCTTTAAGATTGTCGTGGCCGGGATGCTGCACCACACCGGTGCCGCGTATGTGATAGCCGGTCTGATTACCATTGTATACAGTAATTTCTTATTCATCCTGTTTAGTCCTAGCCAGGAGCGGATACAGACTCCTGGACATGGAGTAGACCTGGATTGCAAGGCAAAGCTTTAGCCATTGGACCATCACACGTTACTAAAAAAATTGTCTATAATGTATATGATTCGAGAATTATATTTCAGCGGATTAGATATATTGTTATGAAATATGTATATTAGTAAAATATATCAACAAAAAAAATTTTAGAGAATAACATTTCGCGAGATGTCTATTTAAGTACAAGTGACAAAAATTAAGAAAAATTATTTTTTTAATTTAAATGATTAGTAACTTTTTTATTTACTGATTGATTTCTTTCAAAAATAGCTCCTCTAGCTAACGCCAACTTACTTTCCAAATTTCAGTACAATCGGACTTTTCTTTCTTAAATTATCGTGCTTACAAGAAACGTGACGGACGGACAGACGGACATTTTGAAAGTTGTACAGAATTCGTTCACTAAGATAATGATATGAAACTTTTTTTCTCTACGAGCGATATTTACTGTTTTAGAAATGTGCCGATCAAATGCAAAATACTCTTCATTTTTGCGAAGTGTATAATAATATTGCTATACACATCAACTAAATATTCAATGACGAAATATTTAAACATATCGTTCGATAATTTTTAAATATACAGAAAATACCACCACCACTTCTCTTCCTTACTGGGACAATCAATGCCTCCAGCCACAAATTAAAATATATTTGTCATTGTTTAAGTTGAATCCTCCCGCATACGTAACCGTCATACATCCTGGACAGCAGTAGTAGGTCAATATAAATATCGGCAATTACACACCAAACAATTTGAAAAAGGGCAAAACTTAAAACTATCTGATGAATCGACAAAAAGCGCAATTACAATGAACTTAATTATTTCGCTTCAATTCGGATCCTGGCAGCGGAACTCTAATCTAAAAATAGCAATGCTCAATCAAAACGTAGGATCCAACTGACACCACTTGTCTCCTCAAACTGAATTTGTCCCAGAGCAAAAACACTTACGGCCTTCTCCCTAGGTTCGGGTAACAGACGTACGTCTCGATGCTATCTCCTGAAAATGGGAGATCGTCGTGTGATAAGCATGTCCTTGATTGTGTAATCCATCACGAGATTCAACACTGATCAGGGATTGAGATGTTTAAATTGCATGTAAGATGTTGGCGGAGCACTTTTTGCTTCCAGATTACTGAATTAAAGTCTATCTCGGTCCGCCCTTAAACCAGAGTAACTAGCGATCGTTACGGCTTGTCTATTCTACTTCAGCCATAGTCTGACTTTTTGTGAAGTTGCTTAGAACGGTTTAATCGATCAAGAACTTCTTAATTCCATTAGTTAGCTCACTAATATCTTTTTTAGCTTTTTATGTTCTGCTAAAAATAGGTGCATGCAACGTCTGATAACTGATTGCCAAGGAGATAGAGCAAGTCGGGGAATAAAAAGCTGAATCATTTTATTTTGAAAGACTACACTGATTTATTTTCTTGAAATGGTTACGAGCTATCGGTGTTTAATATCATGAGGGAATATTGAAATTTATCTGTTATTAAGGCATATTAATCTAATTCTGATATTGCTGCATTTTCCTTATATTAATCCAGTATAAAATGATTGTTTTTTAATTTATTTATTTGAATATACTATGCAAGGGAAAAATTTCCAATTACTGGATAGGAAAACATATAAATAGTAAAATGTCAATATTAAGTAAAAACATATGATACAGTAATATAAACTAAAAAAAAAGTATATAACACAGGAAACACATAAATGAACTACAGAAGACCTAATAGATAAGAGACTAAAATTAAGTAAAATTATGGTTAAAGGTGAATACTTACAATACAAAATACTCAAAAAAGTACATTAATGTATATTCCTATTTTAAGTTACGTCTTATATCTTAAGAACTGGTTCTTAATTTGCTTTATCCTCCAGCTGAATATATCGGTAGTGCATTTGATATTCGAGTAACTAGAGCAAGCTTGAAATACTGATGATACTTCCAGTAAGTTTATGCGAGGAGTACTTAAATCAAAAGTCTCTGGAGCTCGTGATGACAACCTTGGTACATTGAAATTTAAGGAGTGTAAAATCAAATACATGTTTGATGATCTTATGCAGAAAATGGAGGATAAAACTATTTATATTTATACTTGTCGTTTGATTGAAAGACTATTTTGCAAAAATGATTTCCGAATTAGTGGGCTAAGAACTTCTACTGAAAATGTAATTCACAGTTTTCTCAAAAATAGTTAAGTTCAGCGATTGGTATCAAATATACCTTATTTTGTATTTAAAAATGACGATTTCTAATTTCTAAAAAGTTTCTGTTGAATGGTAATATCTGTTGTTTCATATGCAGCTTTGTCTATGAAAAATTTCAAAATACACGAAGAGATTAGACCTGAAAATATTTTTATACAGATTTGAGACGGATTATTATCGGCGTTACATTTAATAAATTGCAGCAACTGTCATTTGCACTCGATGTTTCGCGTTTTTGAGAAGATTATTTGGTAGATTGTTTCTAAGTTTACTTTAGGACAAACTATACGTAATTTTAGTATCCTTTAAGAACTGATTCTTAAGAGATTTCTCCACAGGAGGATCTACGTTATCGCTGGCTCACTCGTCGCTTTGAAACGATAACAGACAACAAACACACATGTAATATACGTGATACTGGGACCAATTTCTTAATCAGAAAAGATAATAATTTCACAGAACTCGTAGTAGAGAATCAAATGAGCTAGATTCTTTGCTATACAATCACATCAAGCAGCCATATGTTCTAGAAAGATAAATAAATAATATTTCAGATATTTTATATGAAACCTAACAAATAGCACAATGAAAAATAATTAACTAACAAGAAAATATCTAAAATATATAACAGAGAGATATATGAAAGGTCATGTTGTGTACTGTTAAGAAAGAATGAAATAATTAGTTTATTATTTTTAAAAAATCCTTTATCATTTATAACTGGAAATATAGAAAAAGTAGAAACATATTTCGTTCGTACAATAACACAACATGTATGTACTAAGCCATATTAAATTAATCTTACATGAAAACAGATTAAAAGAAAATGTTAGATAACGAAGGTTTAGGAAAATCAATCAATAATCAACAAAGGAAACAATATTATATAAAAAAACAATTCAATTAACAAAAACTTCAAGAACAATTGTATTATTTTTACAGTTAATTACATTTTATTTATTTGCTTTCATTATGATTAGAGAAGATTATTTGGGTGTTAAACAGATCACAACTTACATAGGTACTTTTTATTTATTATAAAATTACCTACTTTCTGTATATCGTTGCCCTAGTCTGGGTACGTTAATATACTAGTTAGGTAAATACTTTAAAACACTCATTATTGGAGAACCAATCAAAATAACTACTCTTCTAGCTAATACTGACGAAGTATTGAACTACATGATAGAATTCCTAGCATTTTAAAGAAAAAAGAATAATATATTGAAAATACTTAAATCATTTATTGAAATTCAGTCATTCACAAAAATTACACAGGTCTACAAAAAAAAAATTCTGCTCCAAGGACTAAACCTATCATTCCTTAATAGACCGGGAGCCAGGTGAAAATTTGGTCAATTATTTATTCTCGAACGATAATTAGTGAGACGCATCAGGGAGTTGTATCATAATGCCTCGTGAACGTCAGCTGCGGTTCCGTGGGTGGAATGAGTGGCGGTAGACTCCCACGCACGGAGAAAAAAATTTTTAGTCATTTCCACCTGACTAAAAATTTTTCAAACTATAGCTAATCCAATATCATGAAGAAAAAAAAAGTCAGCTGACTATAACATGGTGTATTATACGTCAGCTGGTCTCTTGAACATGAAAAAAATTTTTATACATTCAATGATTTCCTCTCAAATAAAAATGTGCCTGATGATACCTTTTATGCTACTGTAAATGAATATAAATGTCAGCTGGCTGTACCTCGGTAGAAATATCGTCAGCTGATACCTTGAAAGTTGTAACGCAGAAGTTAGGCGGGAGCATCTATCGCCTATTTAAATGCATCAGCTGACGTGTTTTCCCTCGACTTACTGCTACCTGATTTTTTTTTTATTAATTACAGAAGTATATTAACAATCAGGTTACAAATTTTTATCCGGGAGGAAATGACGTATCTTAAATTATTCGGCATTACGCTCCGATAAGAGTGTTCCAATTAAATCAATATTCTGTATAGATACTTTAAAACTAAGTATATAAATGAATAACTGAAGAAATATTTAGATAAGTAAATTAATCAATTTATAGTTTATTGTAATTTAGCTCTTCAATAAATAACATTCATTTTAAAGAAGTGAATAAAAATAATAATGTAATTTAATCATCTTCGTTCTCGCTTTGGCTTGTGTCACTCTCATCTCTCTGCGTGCGACCAAATTCGAGCTATGTAACATGCTCTTAAAAATTGGTAATATAGCTCCAATTTGCATGGTGGTAGAGAAGAGCCGTCAATACCCTTTTTGGGCAACTTGAACGTATCATGATTTTCCAAGAATTTGTACGTTTTTTGAAACAACGCTACTCTTGCCTCATTAATGTTTTTCCACCGATTAAAGCCATACATACGACAAACAAACTCTTGTATGTTGCCAAAAAAGTTTTCTCTATTTTTCGATGGCTTTGACATTTGTATGAAACAGTTGGTGAAGTCTTTAGATTTAGTCATTATTGAAAACGGACCCTTTTTGCCTTTTCTAAAAAAGGCCGGGTTGGAATCACAGAAATTTGTTTATCTCCTCTTAAAAAAAAGGTCGAAAAAGTCTCATTTCGACGTAAAGACCAATGAAATTATTTTAAGCGAGTATAAGCACGAGATTCAAGAAAATTCTATATTACTCAAAGATGAAATTGTAAACAAAGTGGCAAATATGACAGGAGTGTATGGCCGCAGTGTTTACAAAATTGTCAGAGAGTATACCACTAACCATAAATTTTCGGTGCCAAAAACCAACTAAAACCGTAAAAAAAATGTTGATATGGTGGATGACTTCGATCGATATGCAATCAGGAGAAAAGTTCATCAATATTTATTTAGAAACGAACTCCCTACTTAATTATGGTCCCACCTAACTTCTGCGTTACAACTTTCAAGGTATCAGCTGACGATCTTTCTACCGAGGTACAGCCAGCTGACATTTATATTCATTCACAGTAGCATATAAGCTATCATCAGGTAAATTTTCAGTTGTGAGGAAATCATTGAATGTATAAATTTTTTTTTCATGTTCAAGCGACCAGGTGACATATAATGCACCATGTTGTAATCAGCTGACTTTTTTTTCTTCAAGATACTGGATTGGCTATAGTTTGACAAATTTTTAGTCAGGAGGAAATGACTAAAAATACTTTTTTTTTCTCCGTGCGTAGGAGGCTACCGCCGCTCATCCCACCCACGGAACCGCAGCTGAAGTTCACGAGGCTTTATAATACAACTCTCTGATGCATTCCACTAATTACCGCTTGAGAGGGACTTGGTCATGAAAATCTGTCGCTGGCTCCTGGACTGGAAGTATTTTTGTGTGCTGAATCCGAATTTTTAATAAAAAAAATTTTCTTCCGCGTATATTTCGAGAAAATCCCGGTTTTTATTGTCAAAAAAACGTATCTTGACGATAGAAACCGGGATTTACTCGAAATCTACACGGTAGAAAATTTTTTTAAATTCAAAATTCGGTTTCAGCACACAAAAATACTTAAGGTATGATAAGTTTAGTCCTTGGAACAGAATTTTTTTTTTTGTAGACATGTGCACAAGGTGCATCTGTCCACAAGTCTACAAAAAAAAAATCTCTTCCAAGGACTAAACCTCTCATGCCTTAAGTATTTTTGTGTGCTGAATCTGAAATTTCAATTTAAGGAGATTTTTACCGCGTAGATTTCGAGTAAACACCGATTTTTATCGTTAAAATTCGGTTTTTTGAAAATTTTTGGCGTTTACTCGAAATCTACGCGGTAGAAATTTTTTTAAACTAAAAATTCGGATTCAGCACACAAAAATACTTAAGGCATGATAGGTTTAGTCCTTGGAGCAGAATTTTTTTTTTTTTTATAGACCTGTGATTGAACCTTACATTGATTGAAATAAAATCTCACCGTCGCGCGTGGCCCAATTAATTGAATCTGATTATATCGATAATGAAGTTGGTTAAAAATATGCTTGTTTTCGTTAATTGTTAAGGTGTACACCGATCTCAATATCGATATTAGGTAATAAGATTCAATTAACTGACCGATGCCACAAGACCCTTCTGTGCCACCCAAATAACTCTACAGGTCGTCAAGTTAAAGTTATCACAAACTTGTTTTTTTAATGTTTATTCTGAAATTCTCTATCAATCTGTCGAGCCGGATTTTTTAATTTTTAACTATGAATCTAAAATCGAATTTTTACTAAAAAATATAGTTTCAATCAAAATCAGTCTACAGGTCACAAATATATAAAGATTCTCACAATTTTAGTGTAAGGGGGTCGGTAGCCCAGTGTGTTAGCGTGTCTAGCTTGCACTCTGAGCGTACCTAGCGAAGTGGGTTCGAGCCCCACACAGCGAAAAAATTTTTCATAGGAAATTTTCCCCTAGAAGTGGTTCGGATTCCACCATAAACTGTAGGGCCCCGTCTCCTTTACTCAGACAAATCTAGATCTTCTAGACTTAAGAGGGTCATTGAGGTGACATGGAAGGCGGTTAAAACACATGTTAAAACACATTTAAAATATCTTTACCTTACAAATACATAATCGATCTGCCAAGGTAGATTTTTCATTTCCTTTCTTTTCTTCTTGACAGCTGCCAAGATCTCTGTCAAATTTAAAAATGTGTCTCGTAATTTTGAAAATAGTGTGAGTTTTAATAGAAGAAGAGATATAAAGTGTTTTAAAACTTTCTAGCTCCATAATTGATAATAAAATAAGGTTTTCACTTTTGGCAGCTGTCAAAATTTCTGTCAACTTAATGAAAATACCATTTAATACAAAGTCTATAAAAAAAAGTCTTGTCCAAAGGTTCTGCTGTAACTTTCCTTAAGTATTTTAACGCGCCAAAGCCAATTTTTGACAAAAAAATTCTATCGCGTCAGCTTTTGTCTACCACCCCTTTTATCTCCTAAAAAAAGGTCTTGTCCTAAGCTAGTGAACTAACTTTTTTGAAGTATTTTGGCGAGTTGAAGTAATTTTTGAACAATTTTTTTTTTCTGTCGAGTCAGTTTCTCTATGCCACCCCCCTTTTATCCTCCAAATAATTATTTGTGCAAAATTGGTTTCGGCACGTCAAAATACTTCAGAAAGTTAGGTCAAAACTTTTGGACAACACTTTTTTGCCTTTTTTTAGGGAAAAAAAAAAGGTGTGGTAGAGAGAAACTGACATGACATAAAAATAATTTGGTCCAAAATTAGCTTCAGCGTCTTAAAACACTTCAGAAGTAGGATCAGAACCTTACGACAAACCAGACCTGTTTTTGCCTCTTTTTATGGTATAAAAGAGGGTGGTAGAGGGAAACTGACACTATAGAATTTTTTGTCCAAAATTGGCTTCACCGCGTTAAAATACTTTAGAAAAGTTAGATGAGAACCTTAGGACAAGTCCTTCTTTTAGTGGATAAAAGGTAGATAAAAACTGACGTGATAGAAAAATTTTTTTGTCCAAAATTGGCTTCAGCGCGTCAAAATACTTCAGAAAATTTGTATGAGAACCTTAGGATAAGACTTTTTTTTTAGACTTGTATTATATTATTAAATGGCATTTTCATTAAGTTAACAGAAATTTTGACAGCTGCCAAAAGTGAAAACTTTATATTAATATCAATTGCGGAACCAGTAAGTATTAAAACACCTTTTCTTCAAGCGTATTAAAATGTTTAAATTATGTCACCAAAAACAGAAGTAGAAGTAGAACACTGTTTTACTAGTAACAAAATGTTAGTACCGAACGCCACCGTAGTGGACATTGTTTTACTAGTAACATAATGTTAGTTCCGAAAGCGCCACCGCAGTGGGTATTGTTTTACTAGTAACATAATGTTAATACCGAAAGCCACCGGTGGCGCGCTATCCACTAGCCACTTGTCATATTGTGTCAACATGTAAGACTGTAGTTTGAATATTTGTACATTTATGATAAATAAATGAATTTTTGCATTTTAATACGCTTGAAGAAAAAATAGTATATATTACACGGAGTAGAACGCCTTTTTTTGTGTTTCGCCCAGTTTGCAAATCCTGGGCTCAACACAAAAAAAGAGTGCGTTCTACTCCTAGTAATATAATATACTATTATATCTCTTCTTCTATGAAAACTCACATTATTTTACGAAAGACACTACTTGTAGTCCAGTGTTTGACGGTTTTTCGCTCAGAATTCTTTCATACAAAACCGATTGACGTAAAATTTGGACAGTAATTAGGGATTGGCACAAGGAACAAAAGTTATATAGTGCCGATGTGTGCTTTTACCCTGGGTGGATGCGACCCCTTCTCGGGGGTGGAAATTATTACATTCAAAATAACCGCAGAAATCGATAGAAGAATAAAGTCTAAGCAAAAAATATCCTATAAAGTCTTTTCGATGAGTCAATACTTTTTGAGTTAATCGTGATTGAAAATGTTCATTTTTCATCTAAGAAATTCATGTTTTAGAACGATTTCTCGCGAATAACTCGAATACCTTACGTTTTATCAAAAACATTATTATAAGCAAAAATGAAACCTATAAAATAATAAATCGATTGTTTTTTTTTTCATATTTCTGTGGAAGTAATACGAACTGAGTTATGGCTCGTTGAAGGTGACTTTTTGTTCGTCGAAAACTGAATTCGCATCTTTCAACGTTAAATAACGGAAAAACGGAAAATTTTTGGAGAAAAACATATAAGACATTTTTAAAAGTACGTGTGGAGACCTTTAAAATGAGCTTTGATGAAAGTCGTCGTTAGCATAAAAACTGAGATAAAAACTAACGGAATTATGATGAAAATAAAATGGTTGTCTCATTTTTTCGGAGAAAAAATCAGCAATAAAACCAATGGCTTCGCCGCAAGAATTGAAATTGAACGTAATTCATTTACAATTTATTTTATTTAAGTACTAACAACATGTTCTAGAAGTTTGATCGGTTTGGGATACCTAGATTTGAAAAAAAGTGTGATTTAAATTTGAAATGATTTTTGAAATTTCTTAAAAAAATTTCATTTTTTCACAATAATTCAAAAACTATAGAAGATACGTAAAAAATGGTATAGTACAAAAATTAAGTTTTCCTTTTGCTGAAAATTTTATTATTTTTTTTCTCTAGGATAAAAATTAATTGAGATAACAGTGATAACACCGCTATAAGTTTGCATTTGAGTGCGAGGACCACCTTCGCCGAGCCCTTTAAACTCAAAAATCTCAAATACGATGGGTTCAAGGAAGTTCAATTTTACATTGTAGCCCTTAAAATCCTCTGCAAAATGGTTTTTGGAGCGATTGAATAGCTTAAAAATGAAGGAAGTTATCGTTGAAAAACTACGCCTTTTTTCGGTGAAATTTTCGGAGCATGTAAATTGTTTTATTTTCGACAATTTTGGAGCATTTATAAATAAAGCGTAAACAGATATGCTTGTATCTATATATGTATAAGTATATCCTCATACACGTAGCTACCAAAAAGTTGGACTTTTTTGTAACGCAACATGTGGGACATGCTCCGGTAACAACTGTCAAAATTGTCCTTCATTTACAGACCAAGAGGGGGAGGTCGATAGTGATGATAGTAATGTTAGTTCTTCTGACGAACGATAGGTTTTCAATAATAAAACATGCTATTATAATGTAAATAAAATAATTATTTTTTCCCTTTTAAACTCATTCAATAACATTATAGATACGCAAATTATGAACGAAAAATATTTTATTAATTTTTTACGTACAATGCCTAAACCGTTTATTGTTCATAAAAAAATGGAAGAGATCATTTTTGTGCAGAATTTCACTATCTTTCATTTTCATAATAACTTCAATTGGCCTCCGAGTCATAGAAAGCGCGATATTCGCAAAAAACCGTTTCTTGTGCACTTTGACCTTGAATAATTTTTTATGCCGTAGTGATCTCGTTGCTGATTTTTAATATTTTCTTTAAAACACCAAAATAAATCGATCTAAAAAAAAATGAAGGATATATTTTGTTAGATCAGAAGCCATATTTTTGTCTAAAATGACTGGAGTATATGTATTTGTAAAGTAAAGATTTAAAACTAAAATTGTGCGAATCTTTATATATTTGTGACCTGTAGACTGATTTAAATTGAACAAAAGGATATTTTCTAGTAATAATTCAATTTTAGATAAAAATTATAGGGTTTCGTCCCACTGTCCGACGGTGAAATATTGTTTCATAATTTATAACGATCTTTAGAATGAGGTCCATTTTTTTAAAAATTTTGTTCCACCTTATTCATTGATAAGAAACGATATTTTGTAGAAGAAAATTCTAGTAAGAAATTAATTTATAAAATAATGGCATAACAAGTTTATACCTACTAATAAAGTTCCTTACGATCATTGGTTTTCAAACTTGTTGAGAGCAGCAATAAACTTAACTTAAACGTGACTATAAACGCCGGTTATAAAATAATTTAATCTGACCAATTTGTGGTGTACCGTCCAATATTTCGGTAACTTACACTAATAAATTTTACGAGGATTTTGATTTATACCCGATCGTTGACCTCAATTACATAGGATGTAAAAGAGAAAATCCCGAAAAGCAATAAATAGGAGAACATGAAGACGATAGTGATATAGATATATTTATTTGGCTTGGCTTTATAGCTTTACAAACAGTGCAATATAAATTGTGGCCTAGGCATGGTTAATTGTTGACTTTTCGCAAAAAATATCAAAAGGTAAAATGTTTAGGATCTCAATGCGGCCTTTCTTTCAAGTTTTATTGAGGTAAAATGCTTCTGAAGACGGCAATCCTAAAGCAACTTTTATTATAACGGCAGCTTTTAATAACTGAATTCTAGGATGTCGGCTACTATCAGTATTTAGCATAAAACAGCACAATAGAGAAAATAAAAATAAAATATTTGAAATCTGTAAGCAAAGTTTGTTGATATTTCTATGACTAACAAAAAGAGGAATTCAAAAACCGCTGCCTAAGGAATCTGTACTTATACATCCAGATTTCCTATCTAAGTCTGTTCATATCCATCTCCCTACTAACACCCTCACCACAAGGGTGAGGTGGTACCAAAAAGAAAAAAAAATGAGGCCTTTGGTTCTTGTACACATACCAAATCACAATTTCATTTACGGGTGTAATGGGAGTAATAGTGGGGGTGGTTAATGCCAAAAAATCATTAATTCTACAGAAATTAGGAAAAAACGAAATCATCCTCGGTTTAGTAGCTTTCTTATTTGTCTCTTCTAGTTTTTCGCTAAATGTAATACTTTTCAAGTTCGAAAACCGCTTTGAAAAACTTTTTTTTCTGGCAAAATCGAAATTTTCAAGTCGTTATTACTCAAACACCATTTATCTGAAAGGTTGCATAGAACCTATTCATCTCAAAATTCGACTCTTCTTCAGCTCCAATTTTTAAAAAAAAAATTTAGGTGGAATTAAGGTGAAATACACCATCTATAAATTGACAAGCCCCGTGAAATAAACTTTTCTGTGATGCTTTTACTATTGAATTGCCAAAAATAAACGAAATATAATTGAAGACCTAAGTGGATAAAGGTATTATGTCGCATTTTTAAAAATAATTACTTTCTGCAATCTTTGAACACCCCCGATATGGATTTAACACCCAATAAACGGTGAATTCTAAATTTGTAATATTTTATAGAAACTTTTTAATTATAAAGGCGCCATGTCATACATACAACCAGTAATTTTAGTGGATGTACACAGTTTTGGACAGAAAAATCTAGTTTCATAACAGCTTGATATTGTTCTTTAATATTAGTGTAAACAAAAGAACATAATCCAACTTTATCTATTTTATGAGGTATTATTCATTTGAATCGAAGACAAAATAAATAAGTTCCAACTCAAAACCGTTTGGTTTAATTTACTCAAAACTTTAAAAGTGTGACATAACACCTTTATCCACTTAGGTCTTCAATTCATATCAGTTGCGAACATAGAGGCGACTTGACGTTCATCGTGGCTAGTACTTAGATGGGTGACCCGCCTGGGGAAACACGCCGATTTCATCCTACCTTCTAGCGGCTTCCCAATAAACTTTGTTTTGTAATTGTCATTTCGACAACAATTTTGTTTTGTTGCTATTTTATTACATTTATAAAACTGAAATAAAACAAAATAGTTTTATAACGTTTAAATTTTACCTGTTGGTTTGTATATCAGCGTATATGCAGAAGCTGTAATTTAGAGGCTAGGATTTCGTAGGGGATATACGATCCTTCGGAGGGGATGTAAAACAGCAGCAGAAATTAATATTCCGTATTTTCCTTACAAGCAAACCACAAATGGATTTATATTGTATAATGTTAAGGATAAAACTGATTTTCTAAAAAAATCGGGAGTTTATAAACATATATGTCCAGATTGTAATGCCTTATATATAGGTCAAACTGATCGTTCATTCGAAATTAGGTACAAAGAACACTTACGTTCTTTTACTTTTCAAAAAACAGATTCAACGTTTGCAAATCATATTTTAGAAACAGGTTACAATTTTCCTAATATAAATGATCTAAAGATATTACATGTGGAAGAAGAAGGTTATAAATTAAATTTATTAGAATCAATAGAAATTACGAGAGAAATTATTAAATCTAACAAAATGTCCGACAATAATCTTCTAAATGACAAGTTGAACCTATATCAATCTAATCTCTTTAATTGGGAGATAGTTGGTTGTGCCTCCGAAGCGAACGGTTGGGTGCCTGAAACACTCCCACAATAAATGCAAAATTACCGCGAAAAACTCCGTCAAATTTGATAAAACTTAGGTGAATTGTAGCCCAACAATTTACGCGCAAATTGATACCTTTCTAAAAAAATCGGGAGTTTATAAACATACATGTCCAGATTATAATGCCTTATATATAGGTCAAACTGGTCGTTCATTCGAAATTAGGTACAAAGAATACTTACGTTCTTTTACTTTTCAAAAAACAGATTCAACGTTTGCAAATCATATTTTAGAAACAGGTTACAATTTTCCTGATATAAATTATCTAAAGATATTACATGTGGAAGAAGAAGATTTTAAATTAAATTTATTAGAATCAATAGAAATTATTAAATCTAACAAAATTTCCGACAATAATCTTCTAAATGACCAGTTGAACCTATATCAATCTAATCCCTTTAATGTATTTAAATTTTAATCCCTTGTAAACTTATTTATTGTTATATTTCTAAGATTTTGCTTATAAATACGCACTCTGTTAATTCATTCATTTTAATCAACGTTTGAAAATGGCACGTTAATGTGCCAAAACTGCAGTAACGTTATATTACAATAAATTAGTGATAGAAAACAAAGTAAAGTGTTCTTTATTATATCAAGATGGATTTTGTTTTAATAAAGTTTTCTTAACACAAATTTGTTTGAAAAAGGCGTCGTCCACAGTAAAATTGATAATAAATTACCCCCCGTTAATCGCAAAACCAACTGCTGTGGAAGAGCCTGATAATAAGACAGACACAAAAGAATAATTTAAAAAGATGTAAATGTATCATTTATTAACCTGCTTTAAATAGTGAAACTATGTGAATTACAAGAAAAATACTAGTTCTAAAATAAATGTGACTACAAGGTCTGGATGATCATTGTTATAATATTTATTTAAACATGATGCGATAGTCAAAGATACCATTGGTAGCCGTAGCAGAAATAGGTCGATGTTAAATAAATAATTAAATGAATTTAAAAAAGTCATATGATGTCTTTCCGAACTTAAAACTTCTAGTTACTGTAGTAATAGTCAAAATATGTGGAACAAATTCCATATATGTTACGTAACTACTTATTATCTTTGAGTCCATTAGGAAATCACGATGAAAGCGACACTGCAAAAACTTTACTTGGAACCCTGACAAAAGTGATTTTAGCGAAATGAATGAATTGGCCTAATAAAAGAAGTACTTTATTACGCTGATAAAGATCGACGTTTGGTTTTGGAACAAAGTCAATAGCAGTTACTTTAAATGTAGGTAATGATTCTATTTTAATACCAAATAAGTTGGCAAGCGAATACGGGTCGCGGGTCCATTCTTATGTTTTCTTAACAGAAAATTTAAAAATAGTGAATTAGAATTTTTATACCTATTTGAATTAATCACATAGGTATATTATAACCGGATGAAAATTTTTAATACTCATCATAAAAAAAAATTGTACAGAAATCTGTTTCATAATTTACTGAACTCAAATACAGAAATACAAATAAATAATATGTCTGTGCATATATGCATGTGTGAATGTGTGCGTGTATGTGTGTGTAGGCCGTTTCTTGTCAACACGCCAACTTGTATTATATTTTTACAATTAATTTTTTTTAATTTACTTGCTTTCATCATAATTGGAGAAATTTATTTAGGTATTAAGCAAACCACAACTTACACACTTTTATATTTATTATGAAATTACCTACTTTTTGTATATTGTTGCCCTAATTAGGGCACTCACGGTTTTCAAAATATGGGTTTCTTGAAATTTTAGAATGTCCCTTAGGCCAGTTTTTGTCTACAAATGGATTTTTATTATAATAGAGTAGTACTAACAAACGCAGAAAACATAATTTCGATAGTCCAAAAATTACCTCACTATCGAAAAAAAAAAAAAATTAGAATGAAACTTTATTTGTAGAAATGGAGCACAAAAAAAATGACCTAAGATAATGATTCCCTCAAATTTTAAAAAGTGCACATATCTCGAAAACCCCATGGTCAAGTTTTGGTATTTTGACAGGGGATATGTGTATGAATAGGTGACCTTGTCTATTATCAGGCTCAGGATTATCCATGATTTACTTCACATCCAGTATACAGTATTTCCCACTTTTCATGGCAACACCATCGTAGCTCAGTTATTAGTCATCTATTTCCAGCCAAATTTGGATCGATATCAAAAACCTTTATTATGTCTTTTTTGAGTAAAACATTTTTTTTAATCATTAGCGTGCATTTTTATTAAGAAAAGAAGAGTCGATTTTTCGAGAATTCATATTAGGCATTATTTCATCGAAAAATTAATGCAGTATTCATCAGCATGCTTTAGAACCCCCATATCCAAACTTTAATGACATTTTGTTTTATGATTTTAATTAATTAATTAATAACTTGGAAATGAATGGTTTTTCGAAAAGAAGTCATTCTTCAGTTTCTATTTAAATTGACTTTTTCTACCGCTCAGTACCATCGTAGGTCAAGAATTTCCATTGAAACTTGGAATTGGAATTGCATTAAGGAATTTGAATGTATCGATGACAGAGGATGGAAGAAAAAGTGATTTTAAATAGAAAATGTGGAATGACTTTTTTTCTAAAAACAAATCGTGTCGATGTTAATTATTTAATATTTGAAAAGTGTAATTTTCATGGGGCCGTAATTCAAAAACCATAAATCAAAATGTTGTTAAATATTGAATGAAGGGGTTCTAAACCAAGATGATTGCATTAGTTTTTCAGTGAAAAAATGACTAATATGACTTATCTAAAAATCGACTCCCTTTTTCAAATAAAAATGCACGCCAATAACTGAAAAAGTTTTGGTTTACTCAAAAAAGATAAAGTAAAATTCTTTGAACCGATCCAAATTTGTTTGAAATTTGATGACTAATAACTGGGTTACAAAGGTGTAATCATAAAACGTGGAACACACTGTATAATATGACATGGCAGAATACTTCCTGTTGAGATTGTATTCGTATATGGTGATCGTTAGAGGCGTATAAACCTCCATACTTTATATACATCACTTTTTATAATGATTTTAGGATAAAATGTTATAAGATTTTCGATGAAGTTTATAAAAATGCGAAAATATACGAGATACTCAGGTTCGAGAGAACTTGATTTATATTAGCTAATATATCAATTTTACGTTAAAATTTTATTTAAGTATTTTAATAAGACCATTACAAAATGAGTAAAAGTTGCCGACTGCCAATAACTATCTGTATATGTAATTTCCTAATATGTGTGTCTGTCTTTAACTCCGTAGAGAAGCCGCACGTTATCATAGAAAGATGAAAGTTTGCGAATGTATAGTATGGGGTTACAGGACAGGACCTATTTTTTACTTCCCCTCAGCGAACGCATGCAAAAACATTGGGATTTACCAGAACCTGGAAATTTAATATCAAATTTTGCATAAGAGTTCCTTTCGACACCTAGTGGGATCAGTTATCCCGGAACCTATGTTCCGGGGTAACTGATCCTGATACACTCGATTCCAGTCGAAAGGTACTGCAAATGAATTCTGAGCAAAAGTGTCCCACTAAAAAAACCACAGATTAGCAAAATAATCATCATGAAAGATGACAATTTGCTTTTTGTGAAAGATGTGCACTGTGCAGGACGGACAAATCTGGTTAGTTTGTTCCATTTCCTTCTACAGTGTCTTACTAACAACTTTTGGTGCGTCTGCATGCAGAGCCACGTAATTATATCCACTAGGATTAGATCTTGGTCAATTTGTGTTGAACTATTTTCTATGATGTTCTATAAATAATCTTTTTTAAATTATTATGAGCCGAAGAGCACACTTTCTGGCACGTTGGGCCGATATCGCCAATAATGTGATGAAAACGAGTTTTGGTCAGGCCGCACGCCTATCCGTTAACCAACACAGATGGCGTAATTCTGTAAGACGTGCCATACAAGAGAGACCAACTTGAAAAATGCATGCATGAAAATGTTATAGGGTATATGTCAAGCTGATAAT
Organism: Rutpela maculata; assembly: GCA_936432065.2. Classification (NCBI taxonomy): domain Eukaryota; kingdom Metazoa; phylum Arthropoda; class Insecta; order Coleoptera; family Cerambycidae; genus Rutpela; species Rutpela maculata. Next base: position 144,981,715 of record OW386289.2, read on the forward strand.
AAGAGGAACAAGAAGCGGAATAAAAAGATATAGTTGTTGCAAGCTCCAAACCATTGAACACATCGATAATGCGTGTTTTGTCAATAAAGTTGGCATCTTCTGAAGTTCTAATGATCTCTGAATGATAACAAAACGATTGCCGAAAGTATAGTGGTCAGTGTTCTAATGTGAAAATTAATTCAGTGTCGGTGTCTAAATTTTATGTTCTTAAAATAACCAATTCGCTGATATACGACTTTCCATTTAGTTAATAAATACAAATACATCCCTCATTTAAAACCATTCTACTAAATTATTAGATTATTTTTCCATCTTTATACATAAGAAAACCTTTAATAACTGGTAGGCATTTCCTTTTCAACGGAAATGCCGTAAATATCATCCAGCATAAATGTACGAACATCCTTATCGAGTTTAATAGATCAAACTAAGCATCTGGCATCTGCATTACGTGATCAAAGGACACCTCATGAAAATAAGAAAAGATCTTATATAACGTAGGAAATCATAAGGATGGATAAAAATATTCTGGAAATGCTTTATCCTTTGGCCAAACAAGGTCAAAGCTTAAGGACATGAGCGCCGCAATGTAATTTTTGTTAAGAGGAAAACAAAAGTCTTTAACCCATAAGCTGGATTAAGGGCTTTATGTATATATTTCGAAAACCTACAACGATTAATATTTATAAGTGTATTAATCGAAAATAATTAATAACTAAATTGAAACGGGTATAAGAAAATCACGGAATATAAACATGGGATATTTCGTTTTCATTAAAAATAGTAATATCGACAGAAGTATGATGATTTTGAAAATTCAATATGGCAGCTAGATTTAGGACGACCACAAAAAAAATATAAAAAGAAATACCAATTACAAAGTGAATTTATTCGTGAAAAATGTAACACTGGTCACAAAATTTGCTCCTGCATAATTTCTTTTGAATGCCATATTTGGTTTTAAGAATTTTCATACAGTACTTAAAATGATAAAATTATCCAATCTGGATGGTACATAATATTTTAGTGAAAACCAGAACAAATGATGAATATAAATTACACACTTTGTGCTAGAATTACACACATAATTGTATGTACATCATTTATTTTGAAAATATCAAAATAAAAGGAATTATTAATTTTGACTCGAAACAACGATTCATCAACATTTTATGAGTATGCCTTGCATATGTCATTAAAATAAACAGACGAACAAAACAAACGCTGTTAATTTATTTAAATTTTATTAATAATTATGAAGTTGATGTTTTTCTTATAAATAAATTAGGTATTTAATGGTACTCTTACATTCACTTTTACTATATTAACAGTTTTGAAACATTATTATTTCATAAAAATACATTGTCAAATTTCTGACCAAACTTGTGTAAGGACAGACGCACCCCAGTGAGCCTTAATAATATATTATTCAGCGAGCGTAAACTGATGGCTATTACTCGCGAGGGTAATGTTAAATCATCCAAGCGTGTAATAGCCATTTTACGCGAGCAGAATACCATACTTTATCCTCGACTTAATTGTTTGAATTGTTTAAAGTTGACAAAATAAAGTTAATTCACAATTAAAATTTGTTTCGACGTCCAAGAAAATATAAACTCTTCCTTGGAAATAATGGGCTAGCCAGTTGATTATAAAAATTGCTAGTTTTTGATTGGTCAAATGATGAGATTATGTTCAGTGTTCAGTATAAGCTAGATTGGAATAATGATTATCATTATTCGTCAGTTGTTAAATGTATGATGCAAGGATTACAGAATAGTCGGGGATAATAGTAATTTACGTTACATGACCGAAAAGAGGTGTTTTGCAGGTCGACCCAAGCAGATTCCAGGGCGAGCAGTAGGTGAGTTCTGGAAGCTTGGGAACACCTGCAAAACACTGTTTTTCGGTTGTGTAACGTATTATTTTTTTTTTTCGGCCGACACTGTCATACAATTTAAATAAATTTTCTAACAAATACAACGACAAACAGTAATAACTAATTAAATAAAATATTTTTACGACCGACACAATTATACAAATTCAACTTCTGCTTGTAACGCTTCAAAATCTGAATCCATATCCTCCATAACTTGTGAAATGACTTTTGAAAACTCGTAAAAGTCAAGTGTATTTATCTATTTGACACTTATCTCAACAATTAACACAAATTAGTTTCCATTGCAACGAGAGTAACATGGATCGGAAAAGCTTTTTCCTGAAATCGATCGGCAATGTCTACATTTTCGGCGCGGTTTCAGATCGAAAAATGCACATTTCCAGTATTTTAGTCCTTTTGTTAAGAAACTATCATAAAACAGACCGGAAATGCCAAGGGCGGATCTAGAAATTTCAATAATTTTTTTCTCGTCTGTGGCGCATGGGACCCATACGAAATATGGGAAATAACATCTAGAGAAGCACTCCTCTAACGGCTCCTAAAAAGTTTTAAAAAAGCAGTTTGCGAAAAATTTTTTCAAAATTCGAGTGCCCCCTCCCGAGCCAAGGGATTCCTGTTTAAAATTATTCTTTTTTGTCATATACATTTTACTTTTCATCAAAATCCAACAATAGGTTTTGGAGTTTATGAAAATATTATCATTATTAACTGAAATACAATGAACTGAAATTTTGTAATTTACAATTTATCAAATTACAAAATTTCAATTCGTTGTATCTCAGTTAGTAATGAAAATATTTTCATAAACTCCAAAACCTATTGTTGGATTTTGATGAAAAGTAAAATGTATATGACAAAAAGGAATAATTTTAAACGGGAGTCTTTTGGCTCGGGGGGGCACTCGAATTTTGAAAAAATTTTTCGCAAACTGCTTTTTCAAAACTTTTTAGGGGCCGTTAGAGGAGTGCTTCTCTAGATGTTATTTCCCATATTTCGTATAGGTCCCATGCGCCACAGACAAGAAAAAAATTATTGAAATTTCTAGATCCGCCCTTGGGAAATGCCAATTTTTTTTGAGGCCCTAGTTTCTCTTGTATATACTAAATACCAATTTTATGGACTCTTACCTGCTTGATTTTCCTATTTACCCCAAATTTACCCCCCAATCCTTCGACGGAACAAGATGAAAATATAATCTTGTTCTAGATCTCGTTAAAGAACATATGTGTACCAAATTTCAAGTCAATATTTCAAACGGTTCCAGAGTAAACGTGCGCACAAAAAAAGTTACAGACAGAAATTTTTTTTTCGCTTAAACTTAAAATTTTGACGTTTCATGCCATTCTCAGCCTATTTGAACAATAAAAATTTTTAAACATTTTTTTGTCGTTACTACTGGATGTGGAAGTAAAAAAGTGTGAAATAAAGTAATTTTATTTCACAGTGTGAAATGAAACTTAATATGCAACAGATTATTATTGGTTTCTATGGAAACAGCAATAGAATTTAGTCATTACAAGATAACTTTGTCAATTTGCCATATTTTTACAAAATTATATTGTTTTCTAATTTCGAATGGCGATACAAAAAATTTTGTGTATAACTCGACACTAAAATGTGTTTTTTTTCACTCGTGTGGTTTATAGAATTCGCCTTCGGCTCGTACTATAAACGCCCTACTTGTAAAAAAACTATTTTAGAGACTTGTTATATAAAACACTATTTTGTAACGGCATATTAAGGATATGGCGTTACAAAATAGTATTTTAATTACATTTATTTGACAGTTTCAATGAACCAAAACAATGTCATTATTGACAAGTGTAAAATAAAGAAAAAGAGTGAAATAAAGAAATTTTATTTCACAGTGTGAAATAAAACTTATTGGTTTCTATCGAAACAGCAATAGAATTTGGTCAATTTTTACAAAATTATATTGTTTTCTAATTTCGAATGGCGATACAAAATCTTTTGTATATAACTCGAGACTAAAATGTGTTTTTTTTACTCATGTGGTTTATAGCACTCGCCTTCGGCTCGTACTATAAACGCCCCACTTGTAAAAAAACACCATTTTAGCCACTTGTTATATAAAATACTATTTCGTAACTGGTTACGTAAATAACTATTTTTTAACGCTTTTTACTTTTTTAACACTTTTTACTTATTACCATAAACATGCATTTCACGCACTAACAATGATGAAAAAGGCGCAATTTTCGTAACAGTCTTAGAAAAATATATTATTTAAGAATTTTACTTCACCTACATATATTCTTATACGTGATGGGTAATAATATAATTAATCAACACCAGCTTTCTTCTTCATTTGACGCAGACGTTTATTTAATAACGATTTTAATAATTTGCAGAGCACGGTCTAATACGGAAAGAAAACCCTATATATTAATAACTATCGAGTGGCTTAGCCAATATTCTGTTAATTATTAAATCTCTACCTTCGTAATCACGTTATACTAACGATGACCGTTCGGGTTTTTTCTTTTATCGCCTTATTGTAATTCCTACCCTAGGAACACCAATGGAAGGAAGCTTTGATATAAATAGCTACAGCATTCCTAATCTTATAGCCCGCTTTTACTGAAAGACATTAATTAGCTGAAAGGTTTTCTGACCGGGATCAAATCGCAAGGATCTCCCGGGCGCCTGGGTGGACATCGGGGATGCCTTGCTTTTGTCATTGCCTCCAAGCCATGTCACATCAGAGAGGACATGCGTTTTATATTAGATGTCTAGTCTTTGATCCCCGACGCGACGTTTTAACGCCAGAGTTCTAAAGGATTTTGATGATGTTTGGTTAAATTGTTGTTTTTAATTACGAGTTGGATTGTTTTATTGCAACTTATAAATGAAGCAGTTTAACACAAGCACAACCGGAAATAAATTAGAACGATTGATCAGCAAGCTATATTAAAATTTTATACTTTAACTCCTGTTTAAGGCAACAGACATAAAAGATAAAATGTAAGTTAAGTGTGTACATAGAATGAGTTTACGTGTTTAAAATTTTAAGCGACTCAAGATGTCGGTATTAATTCAATACAGTGTATATCTTGATACTCCTATTTCATAGCATCATGAGTATGTATGATAAGTTGCTTATCCAAGTAAAATATTTTTTTTGTCAAAAACGGATAATAATAGATGCAGTCTTTATTGCTCTTTAAATTTAGGAGGTGCTTGTTTCATCTTTTATGATCAACTTGAATCACGAGTAGTCAAATATCCCGAATTATGTTCATGGGTAGTGTCTTGGAGAATCAATACAGAGCTGCTTCAGAATACAAAATATCACAGTTAGAGTGCACCAAAACTGAAGAAAGATTGGTCCTCCTCTAATTTTAATCAATGCGTCATATTAACATCGGTCCGTGTTTTTATTATATTGGAAATTTATATGTGTTATACCATGTTAAAGTCTGCATTAATTAGACATCCTTTTCTGTTAGTTTGATTTAACAATGAACTATAATTTCTTGCAACCACAAGGTGAAGGTGAACAAACGGTGTAAAATCATTGGAAATTTAAATCCCTTCGTATACTTAGTCTAGTTATTTCTCGAAGTGATACTGACTTTTTCTTTGTTAGAGGGGAACCCTCATGGAAATCCCTCGAATGGAATCAATTTCACGATGTAGTGCCGAACTTGTTTAGTTACCTCGAGTGGGATTTCGTCTGGGCCATATTCTCTATTATTCTTAAGTCGCTCCGCCACTTTGATGACCCCATCCTCAGTGACCGCTGGAATATCGTCTACTCTCCCTCCCACGTAATTACTGGTTTTTGTGTGAAAAGTTTTTCCACAATTTCAATTTTTCTCGTAGTGCTCAGCTGCGGGGGGCGCTTTGTAGTCCTGTACCTTTGCATACAGTTTTGTATCCTTTGCCCGAAATATCCTCGCCAAAGTTGTTAACTATTTTTTTTCAACACCGACACGTGGCCTTCTTAATGCTGTCCTGCAGAGTCCTTCTCGCAGACCGGTAGTCTTCCTTTTGCCGACTTCTCCTCTTTATTTGCGTCCATGCCCTCTTCTCCCTGTTGTACTGTTCCCTTAGTTCCTTGATTTTTTGATTTTACCAATACATCGGTTTCTTGCCCTTAAGATCAGTGTGCTGCAAAACTGCTTTGCAATTCTTTTGGAGTGCACCGACAATCGCGATCCCATTATCGAATATTATTTAGCTCTTCACTGATTTTAGCTGCCGGTGCAGCCGCCTTCTCAAGTCTAAATTGCCATTTCTGCGTGGCAGCCGCAGGTACGTCCAAGTTTTTTTGAGGAGCAGGCGTCAGCTCAGTTTCAAAGGAAATTATTCGGTGGTCACTCATGGATTCTTCGTCGAGGACTTGTCAGTTACACATACTATCGAGTGCAGTTGAAGCAAAAGTGATGTCTATGACGCTTTCCTGCGTCCCTCTGACAAAAGTAGATTCACCTCCTGTATTTGCCAGTAACAGATCATGGGCAGTTAGCCAGTCAACCAATATATGTGAATTCCAAGGTGAGTATTGGCATTGAAATTGCCTATGACAACTACTCCTGTTGCCCATGTATTATTGTGTATATGATTGTGTGAATATGACATGATGGAAGTTTTCTTATTGTGCAGTTAGTGCCTTATAGCAGCACCACCCAGAATATTCCGTCGCCTCTATCAGCATTTCTAAGGGCTCTATCATATACTCTTATGGTGACGTCTTCAAGGTTATCAACTAACCAACTATTATTGTTAGCAACATGTCTATTTTTGGATTCACTGTATCAAAACGTCGCCCGCGTGCATATTTCGAATTTGGTACAGCAGGTCTTGAGTTGTACGGCTTCTATTAAGGTTGGCTTGGTTGAGCCGTGTCCGTTTAGGTTTGCAGGTTGCGGTACTTTGGGTTTCTTTTTGCACAGTACACGAGGGAGATTGTCTCGTGATGCCTCCCTCTTTCTCCTTCTACTGGTCTGAGTCTCCCTTGGATATTCTAGTATTTGTTACTATTCTGATTCTGGGAGGAGAGAAGGGCCCAGGAAGTAGTTTTCCAATTTAATAATGCTTACTCTCTTTAATTAAAGTGTTCGTAAAACTAGAAATCTGTATATCCCTGGTCCAGTCACTCTGGACTTACCAGCTCATGCTTATAATAAAAAGAACCCAAATTCTGAAATCTTCCGCGTCTCTATGCATAAAGGTCTGACAGAATTATCTAGCTGTAGCTTGTCACTTTAACCACTCTGACAATAGTTCCATAAAAGTAGCAAGGCAAAAAAAGGTTGTTTACTTAATTTTACTTCCAAATCCAGTGGAAGTATAGTAACGACAAAAAAATTTTTTAAAATTTTTATTGTTCAAATAGGCTTAGAATGTCATGAAACGTCCAGATTTTAAGTTTGAGCGAAAAAAAAATTTTTCAAAATTTTTGACCTCAGAAACAAAAATAATTTTTTTTTAATCCTTACATTTGGACCTATCAAATGATTCTCCATTTGCCTGAATCCGTTTGCTTAATTCCACATTTTGAGCCTTAAGAAAGCGTCAGTAAATATTTTTGCAACATTGACTACAGAACATCAAACTTTAACTACTACGTTTTTAGCTGTAATAGTTTCAAAATATGATATTCTAAATACAAATTTTATACCAAAAAGCAAAATAGACGTTACTGGAAGCAGTATTTAGAAGCAAAATTCGCCCATTACATTTGGATTAGTTCTTTGCCATAAAATTTTTTGAGAATTGACAGTAAATTATTTTGCAAAAAAATTTTTCAAAATGACTGTCACGCATTAGGATAAACCTTAAATACTTACAATTATGTTAGCTTTAAAATATTCACTATTAATCCGCTTTCAAAGAATTTCTAATTTTCGCTTAGTCAGCTGTGCAAAATCGACTAAAATTTTTAACTTTCGTTATTGTGTATAGGAAATAACTATTGCTTTTAAAGTAGTTTTTCAAAGAAAACAGCACTTAAGCCTCACACAAAAGTTGCATTAGCGGCCTGTCTACGCATTTCACTTTTGCTAATCTGATATGAAAGTGTTAATATAGATGAGCATTATGTCGGATTGTCAGTAATTTTTAGAAGGTAGAGTGTGTAGGGCATGGAGCAGGTATAAAGAGAAAATATTAAGGGAATTTATTTTAACCAAAAGAAAAAGTCAATATTTCTATTTTCGTTTTTAAACAATTCTTATTACATTTAATATTTAATATTTATTCATACTATGGTAAATCGGAAAATTATCAGTTATAATATCCCTAGGACATTGATAATGTAAGAGATAATTTTATGACAATCGAAAGCACGTTACTTGGTAATAGCCCGACGCCGAAGGCGGAGGGCTATTACCAAGCAACGTGCTTGAGATTGTCATAAAATTATGAGGCCATTTGTCAATGTCAGAGGGGTATTCGATCAGAAAATTTTTTGAAAAAATGAAATCAAAAAGTCGCAACACAACAAAGAAAAACACAACAAAACAATGATTTATTTATTAAAAGTACAGTTGGTAAAGGTACACTTACTAAAATTTAACGCAGCATTAGATTGGTTAAAGTTAAATAATTTTATTGCCATAGTGATTGAAAATTTCCCTGGATGGTATTATCAGTGTAATGTTAAAATGATTGGGTGATTTGTGTCACATGACAAGAAATAACGAAATTTAATTGGTTGTTAGAACTCTTAAAAAAATTTCAGTGTAATGTTCCAATGCTTAAGTCTTTAAATGATGCTTTCGAATTCTTCTATTAATTTACATTAACGACGTATTTCTAATTATTAATAAGAAATTTCGATTATCAATGAAGGATTTAAGTAAAAAAGTAACTATAGATAAATATAGATAAATAATTGATTTAGTTATTTTATGATTCCTAAGTAACAATAATTCTGAAAAGGTGTTAGCTAAATATATTTTCAGATGTTTCATAAATGCTCAAAGTAAGCAAGTAATAATGAATTTAAAAAAAAAGTGATTATTTTTACAATTGAAGTATTTATTTAGTTTTGACATTACTCATAAAGAGAGAAGAGAAATTATTAATTCTAAAACTAATATTTTTTTTTTAGTTACTACAAATATAGCTAATAAAATCTTATTTTTCTCAATTTAGATTTTTTTAAAAAAACTCTTATAGAGTATTTATTTCTGTTTTTCAAAATATTTAAAAATATAATACCTAACCTGTGAACCAAAAAATACTAAATATTATAAAGTGCAATAGAGGTTATTTTCCAGTAAAATACTGGATAACTGTATTATTTTGTAGATTCCATGGACATTGTTTAGAAGAAAATACAGATGTGGCAGATGATCCCAACAATAAACACAGAAAAATGAAGAAAACGCCACAACCAACATTTAGAAAATATTGCAATAGAATATGATTGAAAGCAGAGGATAATGTATATTAATGGTGTTGCGAAGGTTTTGTACTGATAATTTTACGTTAAAACTTTCTTTTCTTCTAATAATTTTTATATTTTCATTCAAAATATTGTAAAGCTTGAGCAAAAAAAAACCTTTGGGAATGTAATTTACGAAATAAAAACGGAATTTCTACTGGACTGTTTCTATTTCTCCTATCTTAATTATTATTATGATCCAAAAGATGTGATTGAGTTTTGAACATACACAGCAAAAACTCGTAAGCCTAAAATTTCCTTATATTAAATAGATCCGATCCTTGAAATGCAATTTCCGAAGAGTATTGCCTTTTCGCTTGAAAATTATATTTACAATAATAGGCGTCTGAAAATAAGGAGTACGCCACCTGGTGGTCTATAGTCAAACTAATTATGGGCTTTTCTGTCATTGTGTCTTTAGTGTACGATGATATCAACAATAAGTAAATGATATACTGAGATGCTAAGTTAGTAAAAATATGATAACGTTTAAATGGCTGGAGCCAACCTAGTCGGTATCCTTTGTAGATTGCAAGGACAACTCGTGAAAGTTGAGTTGGCACGATAATGTTCAAAACATACCCACTTTGATGTAGACACCTTTAACCAGGCATTGAGAGGAAAAAAGCTGGTGCAAATAACCGTGACCCGAGTAGCAATAATAATGTCCTAGACAATCACACATTGTAAGTGAAATTTTTGAAATAAGTAAATATATGTAATTCCAGTATATTTATACTATTGCACCATGCACTATTATGTTTTACCCCTGAATATTTCTATTTCATATTTTACAAAATACTGTTTCATTTATTTTATTTAAAGAATTAATAAATATCTTTTCAGTTATATTCAATGTACCACTAATTTCATGGGTATTTGAATCTGAGACACTTGTTTGTAAACATAGAGCATTCACATTTATTAAGTTTTGTGTTGAATGTGGGTTGTACCACACAAAATAATATGTCCTGCATTTAAAACATATTCCCCTTCATACACACACTTAGAATTTTTACATTTTTAGTGATTCACAAATGTTCCATACATTGCAATATGCTTAACCTAAATGTCACTCATGTTTCCTGAAAAAAAAAAGTGATTTAAACTACACCTGTATATAAATTTAAAGAAATATTTAGGTTTATTAATATTTAACTAGCCAGACACCGTTTATATCGAAGAAACTGTACTTTTCAAGGGAGAAACTAGATAACCTAAAAAAATATGAATTTTGCTGAATAATGCCATTAACATCTTGCAAATCACTTACAACAAAATCTTGCAAAGCTTTAGGTCATATATTATAAATGTTATTATTTTTAACGCCAAAAACAACAATAAACAGAAAAAAATCAATATAACTATTCGCCATATAAACAAACAAAAAGCCTATAATTAGTTCACGAGTTCTCCACTTTGGCGCTGGCATCTTAAATTCAGAGCTTCTAGTAGGTTCTTTCTCTAGAAGGTGCAAATCTCTACATTCAGACATCCGAACTAATTGAATTCTGTGTTGCCTAATTCTGGGGGTTGCAACACATAACAATAGGAACACTCACTGCGCTCGTGTTCCTACTTTTGTACATGAAGCCCTTGCCACACTTGTATTACAATCTACTATTTTAACACGTATCTTAATTGACAATTTAATAAATCTAATCTGGCTTTTCGCAACATGTTCTATATGTTTATTCCATTTTAGATGTTGGTCGATCATTAAACCTAAATATTTTATATAATTTGCCCTATCTATAAAAGTACGCCACACGGATTATTACGTAACTTTACATTATGAGCAATAATTAGGTTGATCACTATTATGCATTATCGATTATATTATATTACAGTTGATAGGAAGAACGTCATAAATTTCCTTATATTAAATAAAATCTTGTCAGCATGAACATAGGAAAAAAATTCTTGGATTCTCTCATTTTCGGAATGCTACTAATATAAATTATAAATCAAATAGGCCCTAATGTAGTTCCTTGAGGGGCGCCAACGATAATAATTTTCGAATCACTGAACATTTCAATAATTTTTACTTTTTGTTCTCTATTTATTAAGTAGTGTCTAAATGTCATTCTTCGTATTCTCTTAATTTTTCTCTGCTTATCTTCCTGGAATTTCCACCACATGTATATTTTCTTCTAAAAACAAATATCCAAGGAATTTTCAAAATAATACAGTTATCCATTATATTATATTATATTATATTATATTATATTATACTTACTTCTTATACAGAACTATTAATATAGTTGCTACTTACAATCTTATTAATATTGGAGACTGGGAGGCTAGGAGACTTTCTAATATCTTTTTTTACTTGATTTATATACTGAAGTAATGATCATCGTTTTCCACGCCACAGGTATTTTTGCTGTTGAAGGCATTATGCAAATTTTCTAAATTAGAACTATGTAAACATATTTTAAATTAATAAATACACCTACGTGTTTTATGAATGATTTTCTAGATATTAAAGTTAACTAATTCATTTTGTGTTTTACATGATTTAAGAAAGTTATTAAATACATAAAGCTCTTGAAATAAGCTTCCTTTTATAGCAATAAGAATGAGAGATTGTCTCACGTATAAGTTAAACTGCTTTTACATTTTTGTCGCTTTAAGAAGAGTAATTTTACTACATCCTTTGTACTTGATGACATAATACATCATACTATTTAGCTTTTTGAATAACTCCGGTGGACGGGTGTAAAGAATACAAAATATCGTCAAAAAAATTATTTAAAAATATACAAACAAATTTTAATTTCATTTCCTTATTAAGTATATAGCAGGCAAATCTGTAAGTACCAATAAAATGTAATTAAGTAAGTATGTGTCAGTATTACTTCCCTCTCTTACCGAAGGGAAGTATTATAATCGTGAAAAATCACCCTCAGTTACTTCTCCGGACTATCTATTTTTACAAAACTTAAAGTCTTTCACTTCGTTAGTATGTCTGTCCGTCTATTGGCGGATAAAAATAATATTTAGTAGGTAGCTGACATTACCGAGGACGAAATTAATATACTTTTAATAAAAATATACCAGGTGGACACCCTTAAAATGAGAATTAACGAAAATAATGCGTAGGAAGAAAATAATATTTTCAAAAATTTCGAAAAAATACCCTGAGTTATATTTGACTTAAGTAAACGTTTTTGGATGCTGAATTTTCAATACGATCATTTAAGGTTTAGTATGTCAATAACTCGATTGTATCAGGTAGATACATGAGCAAGGTACGAAAAACCTTCATCACTAAGACCTATAAGTAAAAATTTTAAAAACTCATCCCTACTCGGACAGTAAGGAGACATTTGAAAATATTAAAATAAATATTGACTTTTCATTTTTATGCGTATTGTTTTGTTTTAGACGTTCATCATACCTGTCAAGATTTAAATAATTTCTGTCCATAACAATAGTATTGCTTGGTAAACCCTTTGTCCCTAGATGTCTAGTAAGCCGATCATCTGTTGAAGATAAAACTATTCGAGATAATAAGTACCTACGCCCTTCACTTCTCTAAGGGGAAAGTATTTAGTGGACTTAAAGAAATTGGGCATTACTTCCGTTGGTTTTTAAGTAGTTCTAGGTATAATTTGAAGTTAACAATCAATAGTGATTCGTGTTTCAGAGAAATATGCAACATAGGCAAAAAAATATTCCAACTTAAATTTAAAACTTAAGACTGGGTACGCATATATAATAGGTTTCTGGTAAAGAAAAATAAGAGTATATCTTATTTCATTAAAAATAGTACACTGTGTATCTAGTAGTAAAAGCCATACATTCCCGGACGACGATATAAATTGGAGCATTGAAGTCCGAAAATGTGATTTTATACGAGTTACACATACTAGAAACTATGGAGAGAGAAGCTATAATTAGCATGGTCCCCTATTACCGGAATGCATAGTGTTACAAGTGCAAGGGAAACACAGTACTTTCCTGATGTTTCTCACTCTATACTTTTGCGAAAAAAAAACCAATCGTTTCCTATTGGGGCTCACTCCAGTATGTATACAGATCAGTGGTTTAATTGCTTATGATTAGTTATCTACATATTGTACTACAAAAATTTATTTTGCCAAAAAATTATTATAAATTATAATGAACGATTTAGGTAGCAGGTTTTTAGGTCTTCGAGATATCTTTAATTTTAAGCGATTACTATATGTTTTAATAGGTTAGGTTTTGTAGCCTGAAAATTCCTAGAATTCTAGCGATTAAGTTTTAAACTTTAGATATAATTATTAGAATGGCTGCTTTATAATTTTAGTATGCATCTTGCAAAGCTCTTGATAAAACCCTAACAAACTGAAACAAATGTAGAATATTGTAAATATATTGTTTATATTTTGTTTACGACAATATTTTTGCTTTTATTATTCATGTTTTTAGCGAAATTTATTTTTTCTAGCGAGTCTATTTCGATGTTTGTTCGACATATGATGCATTCTTAAAGTCTTACATTTTTTTCTTCTTACATTTTTTCCTTGCAGTACATTTTTATTGGTTAATGTCTCTAATCTCATCGAATAAGAGTGTACGCACAATGGTTATTTTTACTAAATTCGTCCAATTATACCAAGCGCTCTGTTTTACCACGTCTAGTCGATATATGAGTCCAATTGACTTATGCCTCCAATTGTCGCCCGTCCAATTTACAGTGTCTAATTGCAAGGTCGACCTTAGTTTCTAAGCGTCCTTGTGCGAAATTTTGAAAAAATTTTTCATCTTCATCTCAAAATTGAAGAGCGGGGGAGGGGATAAAATAAAATAAAATTCAAGAAAATACTATTTCGTCTGCATAAATTTTACTCTAAAAAAAAAAATCCCTCCTTATATTAAGCTGGTGGCGCCCTCGTGTGGGACCTGGTCGCTTCCCCCACAAAGGCTGGTCCAGTTTAATTGTTGCGTGACTGATTTCCTGCGGCCGATTGACGCGAGCCGTATACATTATAAAACAAAACAGATGAGATGACATTTGTAAACAGTTTTTTAGTGACAGATTTTTATTAATTATTATTAATAACTGAATATTCACCCCCCATCAATAACGAAAAATCTGACGTTATATTGACTTATGGCTAATGTATAAAAAATTATATGTGTGCATATGAAATGTATACTCACAAATTTCCGGAAAGAATATATCCAACTAGTCAGTATTTCAAAAAATATGAGAGAAAAATTAGGCGTGTCCGAAGACAGGAATTCATCCTAAGTGAACAGTTGAAGATTCATGTACTAAAAACCATCAACCACAATAAATCAGTCTCCCTTAGCAAAATAGCGGAAGTATTAGGATCAAACAAGGAAACAGCAAGAAGAATGTTGAATTACCGTTCATTCAAGTACAATCTTTACCTACATTTGTACGAAAAAGGTTCGATGCGATTAATTAGCAACTATCAAACAGACAATAATCTTGCCTTCAACATCCTTTTCTCCAATAAATTTCGTTTCATAAATAATGCGATGTTCAACTGGCGGAAAGTCAGGTAGTGGGCCAAGAAATTCAAAGATTAGCGAGACAAGAGAGGTTTCAAGAAAGATTTGGGGGTTAATGTATTCGCGGGAGTTTATGGAACAAGAATCATTGGACCAATATTCTTCCAAGGTACGCTGACAGGATAAAGGTATCTCAAATTTTTACATCAGATTTAAAAAGAAATCAAACAAATTCATCTAGCATAATGACGATTGTTGTATTTCCACCATAACAGCAGCGATGTTATGAATTATTTGAATGAAACCTAGGGCCCATAAATTATTTCAAACCAGGGTCCCATGAGGTGGCCTGCCAGGTGACCTGATCTAACCCCAAATATCGAATCGAATTTCACCACCAAAAGCGGCATTGTTCTAATATCGCATGGCCGGCGTATTATAGAAAATACGCGTTGCTATGGATATTACTTTTTCTGCCGCTCACAGCGTCAGAAAGAGTACTTTTACCTCTGTTGTTAATGAAAACGCACAGCCGTCTAAAACGTTAAACTTTAATGTCATGAAATGAGTTAAGAAATGTCATTCTTTTCTGACGTTTGAAGAAAAATACATTATTAGTGGCAGTTTATGCTTCATAGATTTCAAATAGATAATTTAAAAAATAAAAAAATTGTAGCCAATATCCTGTGGCGCCCGGTATATTAAAAAAAGAACATGGGGATCGAATTGAGAACTTTCCCATTTTTTAAACATCTTGAAGTCGGTTAAAATTTAAAATGCAGAATAAATACCGCGACTTTTTGAAAATTTTTCACTCTTGGCATACCTACTTCTAACTATAAAAAAAATGTATCCCTGCGCCCACTTAATAGCAGCACAAATATGTTATATTAAATTTCAAACACAAATAGTTCTATGAAATGAAATGATTACCATAGACATTAACATTCGAAATTAATTAATTTTGTGTCAGATGAAGCAAGCTGTAACATTTGTAAAGATAACATTAACAGTAACAATAAATCCATTTGTGTTATTAATCACATACACAATTTGATACTCTGTCTCAACAAGTACTCAAGTTACTGTGTAGTTTGTTCATAAATCTTGTATAAATCGGAGATAAATCCCATTATATGGCATTATAAATCAAAACAAAAAATGGTTGATAACAAACTTATCGCGACTCTAATTATATAGCAGATACAAGTGCATACAAATGTTTACAATGCCGCCTATCTGAGGCTCTGGTTATATATATCGATAACGAAGATATGTGGCCACGGCATATGAAGTAGAACAGTTACGAGAAGTATAATTTTAAATCAAGGGTTTTAACTGGTCATTTACACATATGGCGTTTAGTGAATTTTCTAGAATTTATTTCAGTCAGCAATTGCTGCTCTTCTTATACTTAGAAAAACAATTGTTAAAATATTAAGAAAATTTGTGTCACCTTTTAACTGTTATTAAACATGATTTTATTTGGATTTTTGTCTAGTGCCATATGACAAAGTACTATTAGAATTGTTTTTCCACTCTGTAGAGTAATTAGTCTATTTGCTGATAATGCTTCTGTATGTCATTCATTTACCAGGGACTCACCCATTTGGGTATTGTTGTTAATCGTGTAGTGATTGAAAAGAAATTGGGTGATGGTCTGTGCGATTGGCCATTTTGTAAAATGGACGCCGTCTTTGATGCTTATTGAAAATTGTTCAGGAACTGGAATAGTGTTTTGAAGATGATTACTCTACTTAGAGACCTTGTTCGGAGTGATCGCTAAGGAAATTGGCTATTGCACTTGCATACTGTCCAAAAACTATTACCACTATTCGTAGCTTTCGATCGATTTAATTATTTGCGATGGGGATCAGTATATTTAGAAAAGGCAAGAGAGTTGGAAGAAAAATCATCAGAAGTGTACGAAAAGTTTATGGAATTGGCTTTTGTATTTCAAAGATCTACAAGAAATAGCTTCACGGCAGTGGCTGCCGATATGTGCCTAGAGCAAATCAAGATCCAAGAAGAGTGTTTCTGGTGTTATTGGATTAAATCGAAAAGAAAAACAACAGTGACAGAATGGTAATCAATATATCAAGAAATCCTTGCCACAAGTAATATGTACAGGAATGTTACAAATGTCTATTCAGAGAATT
This sequence comes from Rutpela maculata, assembly GCA_936432065.2. Lineage (NCBI taxonomy): Eukaryota > Metazoa > Arthropoda > Insecta > Coleoptera > Cerambycidae > Rutpela > Rutpela maculata. The sequence goes on from OW386289.2 coordinate 144,998,663, forward strand.
ATGAACTAAGAGCACACCATGAGTCATTATCAATTATATCAAATAATATGGAAAGTAAGATTAAAAGGATGATGAAGTTCATTACAGATAACGAAAACCCATTTTCTCCAGGGGTAAAAGAACTGAGAAACATTATTACGGAACAGACAGTTGAAGATTCTGTGAAAAATAAGTTACTTGAGGTCTTCACTATAGGAAATGAAGCGTATGAAACATTTAGGAAAGACAGATTCATTGATAAGAAAGCTAATGTTTCAGATACCATCCATAGGATGAATTTACCACCTATTAATAGTATCTTCACAGAGTAACAGTCTATAAAAACCTAAACACCTAAAAAAAAACAAGCTATGACTCAACGCACTATTAAACTATGAGAGTGTTAACAATTTTTTCCTTTTCGAGGAAAATGGGTTCTTTACAAAGACAAATAAGAGCTCTCTATCTTCAGAACTTGAAAAAGTTTTAACCGAAACACATGGCAGTTCGCTCGAACTTAAAATTTCGACGTTTCATGACATTCTAAGCCTATTTGAACAATAAAAATTTTCAAATATTTATTTGTCGTTAGTATAGGTAGCGAGATTGTAAATCGACTCTACTGCCACAATAACCTCTAGCGGCATTCGAACGGATGTGGAAGTAATTATAGATATATTATTTTTGTTATACATTGGTCATGCGTTGTTATTGACTTATTCATTTTATGTTACTTCATGTTTTATAAACTATTATAAATCTGTTTAGTATAGAAATAAAAGAAGTTGGTTCATTTATGTCTTACTAAATAATGATTAGTAATCACTTTTCAGTATTTATACCATCGGGAACGTGTTCAGAGACACTAGAAAACATGTAAAATGACGCCTCACATGCCTATGCAGTACATTTTCAGTAAGAATCAAAGATGGCGTCGATTATCCAAAATGGCCACTCGAACAGACCATCACTTAATTTTTTTTTAATCACTGGACAGTTTTTTTTTTTTTGGCGAGGCGGGGAAAGCCACACGGGCTGCCTATCAACTAGGAATAGGTGTGAGTGTCAGGCTCCAACTGACTAAAACCCCTCCTCTTAGGGCTCGTCTATATGGAATACTCCGAATGCACTGCAGCCTCCTGGGCGTATTGTGCTTATATATCACTGGACAGTTACTAATAATATCAAAATGGTAAATGTGGTAAATGAATGACATACAGAAGTATGCTCAGCGGTTTTATTAAATGGATACATTCGATAAAAAGTGTTCCATTTCTTCTCATAATGAATACCATCCTTTGATACAGTTTTCAAATTTTTTTGGCAAGTATTCACAAAGCTATGACGTCTTCAATATTCTTTTAAATGACAACCTCAATTTTACTTCCACATCCAGTGGAAGTATAGTAACGACAAAAAAAAATTTAAAAATTTTTATTGTTCAAATAGGCTTAGAATGTCATGAAACGTCGAGATTTTAAGTTTGAGCGAGAAAAAAATTTCTGTCTGCCTGTCGGTCTATCTGTCTGTCTGTCGGTCTGTCTGTCTGTAACTTTTTTTTTGTGCGCACGTTTACTCTGGAACCGTTTGAGATATTGACTTGAAATTTGCTACACGTATGTACTTTAACGAGATCTAGAACTGGATTATATTTTCATCTTGTTCCGTCGAAGGGTTGGGGGGTAAATTGGGGTAAATTTGGGGTAAATGTGTAAATCAAGCAGGTAAGAGTCCATGAAATTGGTATTTAGTATATACAAGAGAAACTAAGGTCTCAAAAAAAATTTTGGCATTAGCCACCCCCATTACCACCCTCACCTTATTAAAGGGGATGAAAAAAAATTGTGATTTAATGTATGTACAGGAACCAGAAACCTCAAAATATTTTTTACTTCATCCACCCCCCACTACCACTCCCCTATCACCACCCTCACCTCACTACCGATGTGGGGTATCGTTTTATGGGTTTTTGGGGTAGAGGATTTCAAATATTATATTATTAAAGTTCCATAAACAATTATTTTCACATACAAAGTTTTTTCGTTGTGAGTGACTTGGATAGAGAATCTGGATGTGGAAGTAGTGATTCCTTGGGCAGCGGTTTTTTATTATAGAATTTGAAAAAGCGCAATTTTTTACATCAATACTGTAAATATCGATAGAGGTTGCATGAGGAAATTTTTAAGAAAAACTATCTTGGGAATTTAAAAATACTATATTTACAAAAAGTGAAGAAATTTCAAAAACAACTGAATTAAATGTTCGAATTACTCACCAAAAAAAAAAAAAAAATTAAAAATATTTCAAAAAATGACGTGCCAGAGCAATTTTCCCAAACAGAATTTTTCCACTATTTTGCCAAAGCACTCTGTAAATATTACAATAATTCATGTAAATATTACAATGAAAATGTAGTTGTAACTCAAGTTATATTTTTGTATCTTATCGTTTTTATTGTTAAGTTCTGTGTAAAATTGTTGTTACTATGTTTTTTGGAATGTTCGTTTATTTTATATTTTCATTATATGAAATGTTTTTAATAAATTCAAGTTTGATATAAATTATGATTTTAATTTAAAATATAAACTGATTTAATCGCAACATAAATCAGACCAATCCTGATAGGTATAGGAATCACTATGCAACTGCATCTTGTATGGATGCATCTTTGAATTTTTAAGTATTTCCAGTACAGTAGTGAGATTGATATTGTTCTCACGGGCCAGTTGTCGAGCTGAAGTCCCTAGATTCTCTTGAATAGTTAAAAACACGTTCAACTTAGTATCGTGTTCAATAATGTGCTGTCATTGTACAGGTGAATAGGTACCCACATGACTCCCGGTATCCTGCCTCAGTTTTACTAATTGTACTTTAGCTAATACGTGGTAAATATGGATGATTTTGTTTAAATAATTGAACACCCTCAATCTGAGTTCCGCACTTTTCACCATACTCGATCACTATTAAAATCTCAATAGGAAAGGCTTGTTAAATAAGTCGTTTCTTTTAAGTGTGGCGGTGCCGTGCTTAAGAAAATTATTTCGTAATTCGACACTTTTTCCTACATCCCTGAACCGATTGAAAAATCAGTTTTCAATATCCTAGTACCATTCTACCGTGTGTGTAGTGGCGGGCTAGGCATAGGGAGTAAGAATTACAACATCGCGTGTGCCAGCTGGCTAAAATGAAATTACTGAGAGCTGGGATACTCCACTGACGGACGAGTGTACTGCACTGTGTTGTCATATCTCTCGCGTTACGTGAATGTACATGCCTAATGGGCAATTACACGCACGGTATAAATTTGTCTCTAAAAGCCCATCAATTTTTTTTTTAATCGGTTCGGAAACGTTGAAGAAATTGTCGAATTGCGTTCATCTTAACTACTTTTACAAAGCTTGTAACTCACAAATAACATATGAAAACTAATAAATTTAGCAGTTTTCTTAGGCAGAAGGTAAACAAGGCTTCTACAAAATAGTTGCGAGAAAAAGTTATTATACCCGCATTCCCCTTTAGGTGCTGATTCTACGTGCAAATATAGTAAGAAAGATTCATATATATTTCTTTTCGAAAATGCTTCCTAAGAGAGCTACGGTCCTCTGAAGATGGCGCCTAAATGTAGGTTTGTAATGATTTTCTCGGAAATACTTTTCGACAACTTTATGAAACTTGGTTCACGATTTTGCATTATTAAGGCTTACTTTTGTACAGTACTAACCAAAATGTATTTCATCTGTAGGTGGAGAAACGAGGGATAGTTACCCTTTTCTATTACTTCCACATCCAGTGTAACGACAAAAAAATTTTTAAAAATTTTTATTGTACAAATATGCTTAGAATGTCATGAAACGTCAAGTTTGAGCGAAAAAAAATTTTTTCTGTCTGTCTGTCTGTCTGTCCGTCGGTCTGTCTGTCTGTCAGCCTGTCTGTATGTCGGTCTGTCTGCCTGTCAACTTTTTTTTTGTGCGCACGTTTACTCTGGAACCGTTTGAGATATTGACTTGAAATTTGGTACACATATGTACTTTAACGAGATCTAGAACTAGATTACATTTTCATCATGTTCCGTCAAAGGGTTGGGGAGTAAATTGAGGGAAATTTGGGGAAAATAGCTAAATCAAGCAGGTAAGAGTCCATAAAATTGGTATTTAGTATATACAAGAGAAGCTAAGGTCTCGAAAAAAAAATTTGGCATTAGCCAAACCCCATTATTACAGGGGATGAAAAAAAATTGTGATTTAGTGTGTGTACAAGAAACAGAAACTTCAAAATATTTTTTTACTTTATCCACCATCACCCACTATCGATGTGGGGTATCGTTTTATGGGTTTTTGGGGTAGAGGATTTCAAATATTATATCACTAAAGTTCCATAAACAACTATTTCCACACGGAATTTTTTTGTTGTGAGTGACTTGAATAGAAAATCTGGATGTGGAAGTAGTGATTCCTTGGTCAGCGGTTTTTTTTTTATTTAACATCGCTTAGTTTTTGAAGACTTTATTATGATTCTCCGGGTAATATTACATAAAATGACTCTCTTGACAAATAGCTGTATGACAAAAAGTTTTCGAGGAAAAGAAGTTCAAACGAAATATGGACGATCCATTTCGTTATAATCAACATAAACAAAAATATACTTTGTGCAACTATCCCTCGCTTCTCCACCCATGAATGAAATAAATTTTGGTTAGTACTAATGTATAATTATTATTAAAAACCTATATTTAGGCGCCATCTCCAAAGGGCCGTAGCTCCCTTAGGAAGGATTTTCGGAAAAAGTTTATACGAAGTTTTATTATTATATTTGCACGTAGAATCAGCACCTAAAGGGGAATTCGGGTATTTTGGGACACCCTGTATAAAAGTCGCGACAAGATAAGAAATGCATGCTATCGACATTTATTTTTATAATAATAATAAAAAAAGGATATGGTATACATTTTGAACATCTTATACTTACATTAAACAGTGTTTGACTTAAGATGTAAGTTTTATTTTTTATCGCCTAATCCCTTGAAATATTCAGAAAACAAAAAATACATTCCTCTCGAAATGAGTTTTCAAACGACGTGTTACTTGATATACCCTTATATTAAATAAAGTTCATAGTAGTTGCTATACATAGTGTTGCACTAGTGGCATCTAGAAATCTTGGATCAATCCCTAGAATAAGATAGAGTGAAATATAAACAGCAAAATAATGTACGTGAAAGAAAGCGATTTATTAACAGTGATGCCAACTTCAGCATGTTAATAGTTCCGCCGACGACTAAAAGCAGCTAAAGAGAAAAGTGGCCACAGCGTAGGTTGAACCTGTTTCTTTTCAGCATATTATTTGTCCATTTCTCTTCTTTTCTACCGTACATTAGCATCGACTCAATATTTTAAAATTCCACTACTGTATATAAATTGACTTGGCAACTTTCAATATGTCGGGAAGTTTTACTCTTTTACCGATGATGACATCACTGTTTTGTGGTATAGTAGTTTGAGAATATTACAAAAATAAATCGATATATCTGTAGTAAGAGAACGGTGCGATTCAAATTTTCTCACATTAAATATTATTGAAACTAACGTAATAATCTTCGATTATAACCTGAGAGAATTTTCCCTTGGAAGTCACATTCTGGAAATGAAACTAATAGCTAAGGTATGGTATCCCATTTTGGGGATTGTGCAGTAAACAATTATTGAATGGGGTACACTTTTTACAAAAACGGGCATAAGATATGTGTCTAAAGCGCATTTAAGAGACTTGCAAATCTCTATTTGTTACTCGCAAGATATTAACAGTAATATCAAGAAAATCGCCGCATTACTCGAGAAGCAAATCACATTAATTCATCCATACAATCTACCAGATCTTCAAGAAATTATCTAATTCATAATAGTAAAAAAATTACAACCATCTCTCAATACCATTTTAAAATATATGTCCCAATAAATAATTTAGGAAGGACGAAGAAAGTTTTTTAATTGAAAAATCCTTTTATAATTTACAGGTGTACTATGGCGATACACTTTAATCTGTTTATATTATTCATATTTATATTCATATTCATATTTATATATTCTATCTCTCTCTTACCCCTTCTCGTGAAGATAAATCAAGAACATTATCGCTGACATGTAGCCAATAAAGAAGTAAAATTTACGTGCTTTAGGGATTTTTTTACAGAAATACTATATAGGTACTCAAGTTACAGAATTTATTTCCACCCTGTATACATACAACATGTGAGACATAACCCTCCTTTTAGCTTCCCGTAGTCGGGTAAAAAAAATCGTGCATTATTATAACTTTCTGTGGAAATCCATGATACACATTAAGCACATCAAATATTTGAGTTGAAATGGGGAATGAAAATTATTCTATACATTAAACATTTACTAATTAGACAGACATCTCTTGATTTCTTTAATAGTCAGAATTATTTCCAATAGAAGGAAAAATTAATGTGGTTCAGAGAGAATGTCAATGATCAATATTTAAGTTTTAACGGTTTGAAATATATATGACTTGCTGTTACTCATCTTTTGTGCCAGTACTGATGGAGCTATCCAGACTCGGATGAGGTTAATAATAAAAAAGACACTGCTTTTGAGAATTAGAGAGATCATATTTAAGCGCTATAAATACATTAAAAGTCCTTAATGCATTCTGGTCGTTTTCATACACAACAAAATATAATTGACATTTAGCTTTGTGTTTGTCGCCATACAATGTTTTGTTACTCAGGTTTCCAAAACATCTCCATAATTTTATTTTATTCAAATTAGTGATTCGTAAACTTATAATTATACATAAATAGGATGTGAAGTTATAATAATTTGCGGGATCTGATGACATTTTCTTTTTTAAACCATCATAGCTCATGTTCAATTTTAAAACAATTTAATAAACGATTAAAAGCTGCGAATGTTTATTTCATTAACATTTTGCATGGACCATTCATTTTTACGCGGTGACCCTGAGGTTAAGCACATAGATAATATGTTTTTTTATTTTATTTCTTATTTATTTGCCCGACTGCAATTTACATTCGTTTCATAAAAAACAAAATTAGTATATCATCTAACGTCCGTAAAATCCATTCAAGAATGAGAGACACAACGTATAGTGTAGTTTCGACAACTTGTACATCGTATTCAAGTACTTATCGAAAACCAAGTAACATTTTGCTCTGAAATTATCATAATTTACATACCCTGTATAAAAGATATTAATTTGATTTGATTTGCTCACAGTAGGTGTTGCTGCAACCCGTAAAATCACGTCAGGATGGCTACGTCTACGCTGAGTTGGATTTGAGTCATAATTATAGCCAGCAGCGATAGCCACATGGCACATGAAATATAGAATGGGAAGTATAGGTGTTTGTATGACGCGTTGCGGCATTGCGTCGTAATATATGGAATAGAATAGAATAGAATATTTATTTTTAATTTTAGTATAATATAATACAATAATTGTAAGGGTTTAATTGAAAAATAAATGTAAATAATCTACAGGAAGCCAAGGCTTGAGAATAGATGGTAGGTATGGGCTAGTGAGTAAAAAAATATATAGTCCTCTGATACACCATATTACTTAAAACATAAACACAAAGCTCAAACTGCAAAAGTCAAAGACTTGCTCGCAAGTGTGAACCTTATAGTGCTTCAGGGAGAATATTGTATACATATACAGACATGCATGCTCACATATACAGTTTGTCTCACTTTTCACCACTACACTTCAATATCTCGGCCATTTGTTGATCGATTTAGATCAAATTTGGTATACTTCTTTTGCTTCAGATTGTGATTAAAAAGAATCTTGTTCGGCATGACCTAAACCTGTATACCAAATTTAGTTAAAAAATATTCATTCCTTTAAAAAAAATCATATCTAAGATTTCAATAATAATCACCCTACTATTCGAGTTATTTATTGTCGGATATTTACATAACTTGGCAGTCGTGTAATAAAGACGCTAATTAAGCATTGAGACACATTTTTTATCCAAAACACTAAATGAAATGAATATTTGAAAAATTGTAGCTATTTTTTAAAATACTTAGAACTCAGCATACCAATATCTTTGTTAACAGAGAGTGCTTTGGAATAGATTTGACAGTTGCATCGAATATCAAATTAAACTTAAACATGGCTGCACAACAATTAATTATTGCTGATAAAATTGAAATAACAAGAATTGTCAAATCCATTCCAAACCACTCCATGTTAACAAAGATATTGGTATGCCGAGTTCTAAGTATTTTAAAAAATAGCCACCATTTTTCAAATATTCATTTCATAATAGTGTTTTGGATAAAAAATGTATCCTAATGCTTAATTAGCGTCATTATTACACTACTACCAAGTTATGTAAATATCCGACAATAAATAACTCCAATAGTAGGGTAATTATTATAGAAATCTTAGATATGATTTTTTTGTAGAGGAATGAATATTTTTTAATGAAATTTGGTATACAGGGGTTTTAGGTAACGCCGAACAAGATTCTGTAAAAACAAAAACCCTCTATCGCTAATATAAATTCCTAATTTTTGCCATTTTTTTTATCATAGTAGGCGTATTTAATTTCGAAAAAAAAATTTTTAAATAAATTTTTAATCACAATCTGAAGCAAAAGAAGTATACCAAATTTGATCTAAATCGATCAACAAATGGCCGAGATATTTGGGTGTAGTGATGAAAAGTGAGACACACTGTATGTAAACTACATATTAATCAATCTATAATCCTTAACTAACATTATAATTATGCTATAGGTTTAAATATAACTTATTTTGAACACATACCCAAACACATTTTTTTTTTATATTGCCATATTAATATGGTTTGACAATATAGCGGCCGTATATCAAATATTTTAGTTTCTAAAAACAAATTGTGTGTTGGGTAAGTCGATTTTAAATTGAATATCCTTTTTATTATTAATTTTTAGATATTTTGCAGATTCGTTATTATATTATTAGTAGCGCTACCCCAAGCCAAAAGTCCGTAGACTAGATGTGATTCCACAAGTGAGTGGTATAGAATTTTTATCTGATCCACTGAGATAACCATTTGAATTTATATAACAAATACCTTAGTTTTTTCGTGATGTATTTTATGTGTACATCCCATTTCAGATTACTGACTAAGTGGATTCCCAAGTACTTCACATGTTCTACAGATGTCAATTCTATATTTGAATTATTTATTTTTAAAGTGATTTTAGCAAAATTAGATAAGTGTGTTTTATATTATGCAAAAGGTATGAAATTAGTTTTTGAATAGTTGATGGTTAATAGTCTCTCATTGAACCAGTCGAGTATTTTGGGTAAGTCAAGCTCTACTGTTTTTTCAAGGATAACCAGTCCTTATCCCTATAAAAAATGGCCGTATCATCGGCAAAACTTAATACAGTTCCTTTTGTCTGTACTTTAAATAGGTCATTTAGGTAAATATTAAACAATAAGGGTCCAAGTACTGTGCCTTGAGGAACTCCATATTGTACAATCTTTGTATCACTAAAAGTATCTGAGATGTTGGTACACTGTCTTCTATTTGTTAAGTAACTCCCCATTAGTTTATATGGAGTTCCTCTAAAGCCGATGTTTTCCAATATATTGAGTAATTGATGTGGCTGACTGTATCAAAGGCCTTTGTTAAGTCTAAAAATACACATAGAGCTAGAGTCTTTTCGTCTATTGCACTGTTTATGTTGGAAATTAACTTTGCGATTGCATCATTTGTTGATCGATATGCTCTGAATCCGAATTGATTATCTGACAGAATGTTAAACTTTGCTAGGTAATTTTGAATTCTATGTTTAAGAATTTTTTCAAATATTTTAGCTAAATTTGATATTAACGAGATAGGCCTATAGTTAGCCACATCCAATTTATCCCCTTTTTTATATAATGGTTTGATTACGGCTATTTTAAAGGTGGTGGGGCATATACCTGTTTGAAATGACCTATTTATTATATATGTAAGAGGGGCTGCTATCATAATACCTATATATTTAAGTATTTCGGATTTGAAGGTGTCGATTCCTGGAGCTTTCTTATTTTCTAAGGATTTTATAATTTCAAGGACTTCATTTTCATTTGTTTCAGACAGGAATATTGAGTTTGATATTACCTGATTACTTGACTGAATTCCATTTGTTTCTATTTTATCGGCTAGTTTTTTCCCTATTTCGGTAAAATAATTACAAAAAGTATTAGCTATAGTATATTTGTCGCTAGTTATATCACCATCTGCATTTATTTTATATATTTCATCTACTACATTTTCCTCATTGGTTATATATTTTATAGATTTCCATAAATTAACAGAACTTTCTTTATTTTCTTCTACTATTTTTTTGTAATAATTTATTTTAGTTAGTTTAATTAAATCATTTAATTTATTTCCAAATATTTTAAATTTATTTATATTTTCTACAGAAGGTTCTTTTTTCATATTTTTATAAAGTATAGAGAAGTATATGGAGTATGAACACTCTCCTCCTCTTTTGTGTTTTTGCTTCCAGAGTGTTTTCTTCTAAATCTCCTGTTTTCTCAGTTTCTGATTCCAGCAGTGCATATATGATAGCGATTTCTTCTTGATCATTTCTCATTTTGTTCATTTGTTATTGCAGTTGTTATTATCTCCATGTATTTCTATTTTTAGTTTGCTGCTGTTTAGAATTAACGTTCTCTTTAGTAGATGTGTTGGGTCTTTTCTTTGGACATATCTCCATTTCTTCATTTTGTACGTTTCTATCCTTCTTGTAATAATACTAATAAAATATTATGCGAAACACAGTTTGACATTAATATTACCATAACAAAATATTTGATTTTTTCAGGCTACCCACTCAAATCATGGGCCCCGGTACCAAATTCACTAGGGGGGCCCCGCGCTTAAAAAAAAATTGTAAAAATCTCTAGCGGGAAATATGTGAAAAAAGATGTTCGCCAACATCTCTGGCGGGCCCTTCGGAAGCCCGGGCCCCTAAACTCAGTACCCAATAGCCCGCCCCCATACAGGGGCCTGGATTTATATATAATATTTCGAGGGACAAACCGCGAAGGAAATCTGGTGACACTCAGAAGGAAATCCGAGGAAATCTTAAGAAAAGCCAAGGAAATCTGAGGAAATATGAGGAAATCTGGAAGAAATCTTTATTTTTCGGATTTCTCCCCAACGCTCTTAAAAAATTTTTTTGTCAAAGAGGAAGTCTCAGAGAAATCCGAGAAAATCACAGAAAATCTTTGAGAAAATCCGAGAAAATCTGTATAATCTTCGTCAGAGAGGAAATCTGGTATACAAAATTTTGGGTGCGGTTGACCACTTGTAATATTTTTAAAAATCATAGTAATTAAAAATAAGATCAATACTTTATTTTTAATTTTATTTCTATTTTCACAATTATTGAAAAATATTATTTTAGGTATTTAGCAGTTAACTTTCAAAGAAACCATTCGTTCTTTTCATATACTATTGATCCAAGTCGGTCAGGTTAGTATATTCACAAGAAATATAGGGGATACCTATATCTTATCAACTCATTTCATACACTTAATGTCTAACATTCAATGTACAGAAAGAATGGTTATTTTCTTATTTTTCAAATTTAATGTTAGGTATTAAGTGTACGAATAGTTTCTTCGAAAATTATCTGCTGGATACCCAAAATAATATTTTTAAATTATAGTAATATTAAAAATATTTTCGCAATAATGAAAACCATTATAAAATAATAATAATAATAATAATAATAATAATAATAATAACTTTGCTGCTCCAGGTCCCGATGGGATAAATAACTTTTGGTGGAAAAAGTTACCGAGCACCCACCACCATTTGGCCAGAATTTTTAATGCCTGGCTAAATGGGGAGCAGCAAATTCCTTCTTGGGTGGTTGAAGGGCGGACAGTGCTGATCCCTAAGAACGGAGATTTGTCCAACCCAAGGAACTACCGACCGATAACCTGTTTAAACGCATGTTACAAGGTGTTTACGCGCATCTTGTACATGCGAGTGCTCCACGCAGTTGAACCGGTTTACGAACGGATATATGAGCAACGAGGGTCGAAGAGAGGTGTCGCTGGCTGCAAGGAGAACCTGTTGATTGACAGATGTGTCACGCAGGACTCCGTGCAGTATAAGCGGAACCTCTCCATGGCCTGGATCGACTACCGCAAGGCATTTGATATGACATCACATGAGCTTATTGTTCACTTGCTCCGATGTCTTGCGGTACCCGGTCCCGTAGTGAGATGCATCGAAGAACTGATGCCGCTCTGGAGGACTCGCTTTACCATTACATCGGGTAACGATAGAGTCCAGACGGAGTCGGTAACATTCAGAAGGGGAGTATTTCAGGGAGACTCCCTCAGCCCCCTTCTGTTTTGCATCTCACTACTGCCATTATCCGTTTCGCTCCGGAAAACCCGTGGATACAACTGCGGTACCCCCGGCGATAGGAGGCATAAGGTCACCCATCTGTTTTACATGGATGACCTTAAACTTTATGCCTCCGGAGAGAGGGACCTACACCAGTCCCTCAAGGTGGTACAGGAGTACACGCAGGCTGTCGGTATGGAGTTCGGGTTGGACAAATGTGCACTGGTCCATCTCAAGAGAGGACGATGCGGGAACTACGAAGAGGACGCGCAACTCGTTGACGGAAGCATCTTACATCATCTAGATGCCGGAGAGTCGTACACTTACTTGGGTGTCGAGCAACGCTCCACCCAAGAAGTGGGTGTAGTGAAAAACGCTCTCCGCGGCAAGTATCAGCACCGACTCCGACAGATCTGGACCTCAGAACTGTCGGGGAAGAACAAGGTGTCTGCTACCAACATGCTTGCCGTTCCGATCCTACTCTACTCCTTTGGAGTAGTGAAATGGACTCGAGAGGAGTTGCGTCAACTCGACGTAGGAACCCGCAAGAAGATGCATCTCAATAGAAGTTTGCATCCTAAATCGTCCGTTCCACGGCTATACCTCCCACGACATCGGGGAGGCCGTGGACTCTTGAGTTTGGAGAGTCTCCATAATAGGATGGTTCTGGATGGAGCCTGTAAGGTCATCAGGAGTTCGGATCCCCTCCTCTGCATGGTCCGAGACCATGAAAGTGCAGGAATAGGAGCCTTTTTGTTTAAGGCAGCACAAAGAGCAGCCGATGAATTTGGTCTCTCCTTCGACGTCGAGCGGGTAAATCCCGACTCTGTCACCGAGTTGGAACCTGCTCGACGAAAAGCCCAAATTAAAGCTGCAGAACACAACATCTTTCTGCAGCTTCACACGGATAAGCCAATGCATGGAGTTTTCTATAAAAATATTGAGAACCTTGGCTTATCCGAAAGGCTGACCTTTGCCTTCTTAAGGTCAGCCGGGCTGAAGTCTGAGACCGAGGGATTCATAATGGCTTGCCAGGATGGTGTATTTAATACCCTCGTCTATCGTAGTCGTGTCATGGGTATAGAGGTCCCTGATGTCAGCTGCAGGGCCTGCCGCAGGGCGCCAGAGACTTTAATGCACCTGTTGTCGGCTTGTCCGACATATGCAGTCTCGGCCTATATCCAGAGGCACGACGGAGCATTACGAGTGCTTTATTATCACCTAAGGCACTCGTATGGGATAGACGAGACACCAGTGCTGCCTTACGCTCCGGGGGATATTGAGTCCGTTGTGGGAAATGAGAAGTGTCTAATTTATTGGAACTACTCTTTTCCCACCGTCAGGCAAATACAAGCCAACAAGCCTGACGTAGAATAACATGGTCTTGAAGGAGGAGGAAAAACGTACGAAATATCGAGATTTGCTCTTCGAGCTCCGCAGGCTTTACCCTGGCCATACTGTTAAGCTAGTGGTCCTGATCATAGGAGCCCTCGGTGGAACGAGACACACGCTGCTTTCAGAACTAAAGATCATACCGGCATGCCGAAATTCGGCAGAGATCTTAGCCGGCAGGATGCAGAAGGCCATTATCCTCGGCTCATTACGTCTACTCAGGGCACACGATTCTCGGACCCAGTAGTCACTCACCCCACGGACGTGGGGAGTGGCTGCCGGTACTACCAGCTCCCCTCTGTGAGTGTCGGAGCCACAGAGTATAAAGGGTGACTGGCTTTTACGAAAAAAAAAAAAATAATAATAATAATAATAATGATAATAATAATAATAAAAAAAAATACGGATTAGTACAGAATACAGTGCCCTACTACCAATACACGCCGAATCCAGTTGAGGAGAGTGAGTCTTATAAACTGTACTGGGACCGGTCAGTTATTACGGATAGGCCTATCCCCAATAATAGACCAGACCTTATCATTGTTGATAAAGTGAACCGGACGACCTTTCTACTGGACATAGGTATCCCCAACACTCACAACCTCGACCAGTACCACAACGAAAAGATCAGCAAATACCTCCCATTGGCTGCTGAAATTAAGGACTTATGGCGACAAGAAAAAGTAGCAATCTTACCAATCATCATCTCTACTACAGGAGTCGTAACAAAAACGCTGACATAGAACCTCCAAGAACTAGGAATCTCAGCTGGTATAAGAAACCAAATGCAGAAAGCAGTAATTCTTGGCACTACATCTATAGTTAGATCCTTCCTTAGTATTCCCGTTTGAATGTATCATCTTGCTATAAAAGCCGATGATATATATATTTTTTTAACCCACTGAAAGTGGTGAAAAGAATGATAATAATAATAATAATAATAATAATAATAATAATAATAATAATAATAATAATATTTATTTACACTAATTTATATAGTACATACGCATATATTAATTAGATAACAGTGTAAATAAATATTGAAAATAGTGGCAGATTATAATAGTTACTAAAAGTGGGTGTCCGAGACTTCCTTAAGTTTTCGAAAAAACTTGACTGTAGGTCTCGAATTCCTAGGGAGTAATATATTCTTTCAACGCTATTGCTATATTAAATGTAATAAAATACTAAAATAACAATAAAAAAGTCAAATAATAATAGGTGACTAAAGTGATACTTAAGTATTATACAATACGTAAACATGTATATACATTATACGTACACATATCTTATGAAAAGAGAAAAAACAAAATATATAAACATAAACATAAGGAATGCAAATATATATAAAGAAATAACAACGATTCTGTCAAATGCATATTTACACCATAGAAGAAAAAGGTGAAAAGAAGAAAAGCGAATATAATAATGAGCTTTCATAAAAGCGTAGGTTTATTTTCATATTAGCCACTGGCGAAGTTTTATTTTTGAGGACTTTTTATATAGTATTTGCTTTAATTCGGGTGGTAGAAGATTGTACACTTTTATGCCAATGTAGTGGTACACTCTCTGTCCAATAGTCTTACTTTTTTTGGGTAATAATAGATTTTTTTGTGTTTTGTGTCTTGTATTATGTATATGTGAGATAGAATCCGTTACTAATTTGTGTTTTGACATATTTGTTAACGCAGTTAAAAAAGTTTCTTATGTCACATATTTTGGTATGTTTAAAAAGCTCCTCAGTTGAAAACCTTCCCGGAAAATTAAAAATTATTTTGAGTATTCGTTTTTGTATGACTTCCAGAGGTTTTATTACATTTGAGTATGTTCCACCCCAGCCAATAATACCGTAAGTAAGCAGTGATTGTACTAACGCATAGTAAATGGATTTAAGTTCGTGGATACTTAAAATGTACTTTAATTTTTGAAACATGTAGGATAGCGATCTCAGCTTCCTGACTAAGTTTTCAATGTGGTGGTTCCATCTCAAATGATTATCTACAATTATTCCAAGATATTTAACATATTCTGAGTTTTCCAAATTCCATATACTATTCCTATGTTTGAGTTCAACATCGATAGTTGTATAGGATGGTAAACCCCTTTTGTAACTCGAAAATGGTATATACATTGTTTAATTTAAGTTAATCGTTAGCAGGTTGTTATCAAACCATTTTGTTATTTTGTTTAAATCTTTCTTTATTTTTTTATCTATTTGAGCCCAACAGTGGCGGTTCGTGATATTGTCTGCAAAGGAGGCTTGATATTTTGAAAGAGAATTGGAGAAATTTCTACAAGTAAAAGATATTAGTTTGGAGGATTGGAAGATATTCTGCTTCTTCCAAAGGGAGGCTCAGCCTCCCCTGCCTCCCCTGACGAGCCGCCACTGGAGCCCAAGTCTCTCCTTCTACAAATAGTACAGTGTCATCAGCATATGACACTATGTCTCCGTAACAGTCTAGATTAAGAAGATCATTTAGGTATATTATGAATAAAATAGGTCCCAAAACAGTTCCTTGTGGGATACCAAATGTTATTTTTTGTTTATCACTGCTGTTGGTGCCTATTTTTACCGATTGATATCTGTTTTCCAAGTAGTTGCTAAGTAACTTGAAAGTCTGTTCCCGTATTCCTATATTTTGGATTTTGCGTAGAAGTAATTCATGGCTTACCGTGTCGAAAGCTTTTGCCAAGTCAATGAAAACTCCTGCACATGGTTTGGCTGAGTTTAAACAATTATAAATTTTTTCCGTTAAATTGGCTATTGCATCATTGGCTGACATGTTCTTACGGAAACCATATTGCTTCTTAGACACTAAGTTGTAACGTTCCATGAAACTAACTAGCCTAGTTTTTAATGCTTTTTCAAATATTTTAGCAACATTGGATAACAAACTAATGGGCCTGTAGTTATCAACTATTTGACTGTCACCTGATTTCATTCTTAAGTGACATTATTATCTCAATCAGTTCATTTTCATTAACCGTGTTTAAAAATATTGTGTAAGGGTTATTAGGTTGTGTTTGTTCATTTTGATCGGATTGCCAATCTTTTTTTATTTTCTGTGCTTTTTTTTCACCAACAGTAGCATAGTGATTATAAAATATTTACGCAATTTCTTTTCCATCCGTAACATTTATGTTATATTTATTTTTTATTTCAATTATGTCATTATTGTTTGTTTGTGGACTGTTTGTATATTCTCTCATTAGGTGCCAAATTTTCTTGCTATTGTTTTTATTTTGGATAATGACATGTTTGTAATAATTTTGTTTCGATTTTGTAATTAATTTATTTAGTTTGTTTCTATAATCTTTGTATTCTTTAAGCGAATCTACATTTGGGTTTTTTCTGTACACATTATACAATTTATCTCTGACGTGTATCGACTTTTGTTTTATTGTAATTATTCATGTTGACATTTCTATAGCCTCTTGGATTGTATTTATATCTTAGAAATATTGAATTCTATTATAAACACGCCCCCAGGGGTTTTTGCCTGGAATTAAATAAATTTTATGTGAAATTATTGATAGTAAAGAAGTTTAAAAAAGTTGCCAGAGCTACCGTGGTTACAATATTCAACAAAATGGCGTCAAACTTCCAAAAAGTGTTTTGTTTTTTTTTCGGAAAATAATTTTTAAAACAGGCAAAATTCAAGAAAAATCGTACTTAGAAAAATTCCACGCAAAAGATATCCTTACGAAAAACTTCGTACATACCACCATTTTCGCGTAAAATAAGAATCAATCTTAGAGGATCGCGAGCCAACGCGCAAACGCCAAAACTAACATTTTTCCTTGCGTTTCGGCACAAAGACTGCAATAACTTTTGAAGAAATGATTTAATCATAACAAAAATAACATTTTTAAAAGAAGAGTGAAGCTTTTATTATCGTTAGAATTTTTAACCGTAACGTTTGTTTTTTCATTGGAGAAGAAACTGAAAAATTTTTAGAGCCTACTCCATTCAATTATTTTTATCTTAGAATGTATAATGTAACAAGTCAATTTGGTTTTGGGATCTTTATTTATCACTTTTCTATATCATGGTATTCAAAAATGTGCGAATGTTTTGGTAAAAAAATGAGACTAGGTACATTTTTTGTCATTTTCGTGAATATTGTTAATAACATTGTTATATCAAAATGTTTCCAAATGATAAAAAATTGACGTTGAAGCACGAAAAAAATGTAAATTAAAGCTAAGCAAAGCAAATCAATGTTCATAATCTTTTCATTATAATTCGCATTAAACAGGAATTTTTGTTATAGAGTGCATGAAGTTGTAGTATTGAGTACTCACATTTTTTTTAGTTGATAATGAACTATTGTACAGCGGTAGAGGCATAAAAAAAAATAATCAGGTACAAAACATCGATGAAAATATAAAGAATCAGTTAAAAATGTACAAAAAAAGGTCAGTGACTCAAAATACATAAAAATTACCATTATCAACGATTTCAATAGATGTCTGACCTACCCTCCCCTCAACTGAAGCCCGAGAACTATTCTTAGCACTTAGTTTTTTTATCTGTTTTCTGCGAAGACGGTTGCGCATATGAAATTTTTTGTAATTACACTTTATATGTATAATCTTGTACTCTTATACAATATCTCCCTGGATTGAGTACAAGAGGGGTTCTTCTTTATTTTTAATTCAAAAAAACGTCAAAGGAATAGAAAATGTTGCTTGATTTAAAACTGAAAAATCTGTTATTAATAATTCAATATTAATACAGTGAGTTTTATTAATTTCATTAGTTTTATCATTTTTACAACACTTTTATACACTTTTACAGTAGTTGCTTTTAGCTTCAAAAGATCAAATAATACTTTAACGTCAGAAATAATTTAATTTGTTTGACAAAAATGTTAACACTGCAACAAAAAAAACCGCTGCAAAAGGAATCACTACTTCCACATCCAGATTCTCTATCCAAGTCACGCACAACGAAAAAACTGTGTATGTAGAAATAATTGTTTATGGAATTTTAATAATATATTATTTGAAATCCTCTACCCCAAAAACCCATAAAACGATACCCCACATCGGTAGTGGGGTGGGGGTGGTGATAAGGGGGTGGTAGTGGGTAGTGGGGGTGAATGAAGTAAAAACATGTTTTGAAGTTTCTGTTTCTTATACATACACTAAATCACATTTTTTTTTTCATCCCCTTTAATAAGGGGGTGGGCTCGGGGGTGGGAGTGGTAATGGGGGTGGCTAATGCCAAAAAATTTTTTGAGACCTGAGCTTCTCTTGTATATACTAAATACCAATTTTATGGACTCTTACCTGCTTGATTTACCTATTTACCCCCAAATTTACTCCAATTTTTCCCCCAACCCTTCGTCGGAACAACATGAAAATATAATCTAGTTCCAGATCTCGTTAAAGTACATACGTGTACCAAATTTCAAGTCAATATCTTAAACGGTTCCAGAGTAAACGTGCGCACAAAAAAAAGTTACAGACAGACAGACCGACAGACAGAAATGTTTTTTTTTTGCTCAAACTTAAAATCTTGACGTTTTCTGACATTTTAAGCCTATTTGAACAATAAAAATTTTAACAAATTTTTTTGTCGTTACTATACTTCCACTGGATGTGGAACTAATATATTTAATACAATGTTATGCTACCCGGGATAAAAGTTACCGCTGCATAAAAGAAAAATTTAACAAAAAGTTTTCTGGTGTTAATGTTCTCCGTAATGGTGTTAGAGGGGTGGTAGTGCTGGTGGATAAAGTAAAAAAAAATTGAGTCCTTGGACCTCGTACACACACACTAAATGACAATTTTATTTTTTTCACCCCCCTTTAATAATGGGGTGGGGTGGGTAATGAGGGTGGGTAACGACAAAAATTTTTTTAAGACCTTAGCTTCTCTTACATATACTAAATACCAATTTTATGGACTCTTACTTGCTTGATTTACCTATTTACCCCCATTTATCCCAATTTACCCTACAACCCTCCAACGGAAAAAGATCAAAATATAGTCTAGTTCCAGATCTCATTAAAATACATAATGCAAATTTCAAGTCAATATCTTAAACGGTTCCAGAGTAATCGTGTGCACCAAAAAAGTTACAGACAGGACAGAGAATTTTTTTTTGCTCAAACTTAAAATCTCGACGTTTCAAGTTAGACTCTATTGAAGTTTCTGTATATGTAGACGCTGTAAATAAAATGAATTATGACAATCGTACTGAATTTATTAATAATATCTGTCCGTTGCGAACATTTGCAATTAAGTTTCTTAATATCAAAATGAATTACACTTCAGAAGGATATTGCGAAATGATAATAATTTATGGTGAATGTGCAAGTAATTCTGAAGCTGCTGCGCGAGAATATGCTCATCGATTTCCAGAAAGGAGACATCCGAATGGAAATGTTTTTTAAGACTGAAAAATCACAGGTACATTGGTTCCTTCCTATAAAAATGTAGCTGGTGACCCACGAACGACACAAACCCCGGCAAATGACGATGCTGTGATTTATGCAATTGAAGTAGAACCAACGGATTCTGTACGAAACGTAGCGCGAATGTTTAATATTTCAAGAAGCTCAACACAAAGAATTTGAAGGACGTCAGATATCATGCCTATCATTATACTCGTGTATGAAGTCGTATTCCGTAAGATTGCCAAACCCGTATTGATTTCTGCACTTGGATTTTAGAACAGGGATCCAAATTTTTTGCTTAAGGTACTTTTCAGCGATGAATCTAATTTCTCACGTGAAGGAATCTTTAATACACACAACTGCCATATTTGGGACAATGAGAATCCACATTCTTTCAGAGGTTTTCAGGATAGGTTCAGTGTAAAATGGGCGGGTATTTTTGGGAATTCTTTAGTAAGTAAATGATTAAGAAAGGTAGGTAATGTTAAAATTGTTTCTAGAGATTGGACCCTTTGAACTTCCTGCTCGCTTGAATGGACAAACCTACGGGACATTTTTAACCGAAGACCTACCGGAATTGTTGGAAGAGGTGTCATTATTACAACGTCGTAACATGTGGTTTCAACTCGGTGATGCTCCACCATATTATGCATTGCATGTACGAGGAATATTAAACAGAACGTATCCAAATAAGTGGATAAGACGTGGTGGCCCTATAAACTCTCCTGCCCGATCTCCTGAGTTATAACCATTTGGCTATTTTCTTTGGGGTCATATAAAACAATAGTTTTACAGAAGGGAGGTTATTCATACCCTAAACGTCCTAGAGGACAAAATAACCAAAGCTCAGGCGACGGTTATACCGGAAATGATGCAAAGAGCTGTGCAGGATTTAAGCAGACGAGTACGTTTATCTTTACAAATGGAAGGGGGCCATTTTGAACATTCTTTTAGTTGTGTCTTTTGTCTTAATCCATTTTGTTTACTGCGCCTATCTACAAATTTAATAAATCGTTAGCTTCACATAGGGAACTTTCTTTGCGAAACTTCAATAGAGTCTAGCTCGAAAACGGTTGGGGACTCGACATAATTGTATTAAGGTATTTGTCTCAGAATGTTGTAAAGAGTCTGTTATTACCAAGGGTCGGAATCCTTCAGCGATAACAGGGTCGCACTCAGGAGCATTAAATAAAGTATAATGAATTGTATTAAAAATACATTGAAAAATAATATTACGTGAAATTTTATTTATCAATATGTAAATTTACCTGTTAAATATACAACTGTGTGCATGAAACAGACATATAGTATAAGTGAAAGCATCAACTAGCATTTCCCCGTCCACTGTAGTTTGCTGCGGTCTATTCATCGTGTGCCACGATTGGGATGGACTCACGACAGGACAAGGCAGCCGGCACCGGTTGCCTTGTCCTGCCCGCTGCGCTATTCACTGGAAACTGTAACTAGCTATACGGAAAACGCGGGCGAAAAGTTAACGTTTTATTGTTGTAATTAATATATAAGTATAATATTTATTGATTAAAATATGTGTCTATTTTTCGGATCATTCGTCAAATGCAACTTTCGGTTAACAATAATGTAAATCGAAAATATTTGTTAACCAAATTACGATACCACCAACAAATCCATAAAAATTGTAGATATTAAGTGAAATTAGCTGTCGCGTCGGATTATTTACATAGCTACTAACTAATAAAATGAATTTAACTAAAACAAATACTATTACAACCCGTATTTATATTTGAAAAATAAACTACTAATTATTAAATGACAATAACACGGTTAGTATAGAAAACAAAGGACTAAAAAACATGTTGCAAAATGCCCAAATAACATTGCTACTGCAGCCGTGTACTTACTGCTCAGTGATAGTTTCAATGATGTCATCGACCTGCACGTAAAGTTATACGAGTTAACCGATATTGTCTATTAATCGTGAGTTGGATTTTAGCATTTTGCCGCGAGTAGGCTGGACTTTAGTATTCTGTAATTTTTTAGCGAAACTATTTGTCTAGTAACTCTGCGTAGTTCTTATTGTGTTTTATTACGCAAAATTCCAAAAGTTAACAGACGTGACGACGTGTCAGCTCGTGAAAGAATAGAAAACTACCCCGAATTACATTTTGATGGTGACAACGTGCACTCTGATGCTTGTAAACCAATGGTTGATTTTAAAAGAAAGTGCACCTTTGATTACCACGTCAATTCGACGAAACATGTATCGAATATTAAAGCCTTATGTGCGGATGAATTCAAGTAGGATTTAATGAATTTATGATTTCGTCCGACATTCCGTGGTACCAGCTCAACCGTCCGCATTTTAGAAGATTTTTCGAAAAATACACGAATTTCAAGCTTCCAGATGAATCATATCTTCGGAAATGCTATCTTAAAGAAACATATAACAAGAGGTTGAAGAAAATTCGAGAAGATCTTCAAAGTAAATACATATGTCTGAGTATTGACGAAGCGAAAGATGCAACAGGCCGCTAAATAATTAATATCCTTTTATGGGGTTTAGATAAAGGAGATGCTGTAAAACCACATTTAGTGTCGTGCAAATTTGTGAAAAAAACTGATCACGTCACGATTGTTACCTCAGTAAAAGACACACTTAAGTGATTGTGGTGGGAATCGAAGCAATATAATAAAAATATGTTTATTTTGTTAGTCACTAACGGCGTGGGATATACGCTTAAGGCAGGGAAGGTCTTGCAAGAGAAATATCCCGATTTAGTTCATTTTACATGTGCAGCGCATGGATTGCATCGAGAAGCAGAAAAAATCAGAGATTTATTTCCAGATGTGAACGACTTAGTTTCAGAAGTGAAAAAAAATTTGCTTGAAGGCACCGAGCAGAATCGCCCAGTTCTATAAACATTGTACGGGCATACAGCTGCCATTGAAACCTATTGTTACGAGGTGGGGTACTTTGCTGCAGGCGGCATTTTATTATGCTAAAAATTTCGAAAATGTTAGAAGTTTAATCAACACGTTCGATTCCCGCGAATTTATTGCAATATGTAAAGCCTAAAAGATTTTTGGTAGTGGGGATTGAAATAAAAAAAAATTGACGTCTTTGATTCTTGTACACACATTAAATCACAATTTTATTTTTTTCACCCCCCTCAATAATGGGTGGGGGTGGTAATGGTGGTGACTAATGCCAAAAAAATGTTTGAGACCTTAGCTTCTCTTATATATACTAAATACCAATTTTATGGACTCTTATTCGCTCAATTTACCCATTTACCCAATTTACCCCCCCAACCCTTCAACGGAATAAGATCAAAATATAATTTAGTTCCAGATCTCGTTAAAATACATACGTGTACCAAATTTCAAGTCAATATCTTAAATGATTCCAGAGTAATCGTGCGTACAAAAAAAAACTTACAGACATACAGATTTTTTTTTTGCTTAACTTAACTTAAAATCTAGACGTTTCATGACATTCTCAGTCTATCTGAACAATAAAAATTTTCAAATTATTTTTTGCCTTACTATACTTCCACTGGATGTGGAATGTGGAAGTAATTAAATATCAAGTCAAGTCCGACTCTGTTAACGCTGAAAAAATTCCGACCCTTGGTTATTACGAGCTCCTCCGGTGATTTTGGGACACCTTGTATAAGAAAAATCCCTCTTATAAAGTCAATCTATAGTGTATTTTTACCTGTAAGATTTTTTTGTATTTTGCGTGTTTCAAAGTTATTTCTAAAAAAAACAGTTTTTGGGAGTTTCACGCCATTTTGAGATTTGTTGCAACTACGGTACCTTGAGCACTTTTTTTAAATCTTTTCTACTGCCAAAAACCTACTGCTATCCAAGATTTAGAAAAAAATATTTTATTTTACCATTTTACCGAGGACTGTGCTATTAGAGCTATTTGACTAAATTAAATAGGTTTAAAAGTTACTATAGATATTGTTTTATAAATTAGAAAGTCACAAGGAAACAATTGATATTCGTGGAATAATTATTAACAATTAACAAAAAAAAATAGTAAAATTTTGCCTCCACTAATGTAATAGGCACCTAAGGCTGCAATTGTAATATTTACTATAGACGCACCAATCTCTTTTTGTTGGACCTGCATTTAGATTATAAAATCCTACCTACGTATTTGCATTTGGCACATTTTACAATAAACAGCGAAATTCCACAGGCTGCATAGGAATTTGTCGGTTCAATTCCCAAACTGCAACGCGTAGAGGGTTTTTCAAAGCTACTATTACGTCCATGAATGAATAAACGATTTTGGGGTGCAGGCAATAGTCGAGCTAAACAAACAGCGTTCTCTCGATCTCTAGAGCTGGCGGCCAACAAATATCATGAATTGTTTATTGCTTAATCAGTCTGACTCTCTGTTGTTGCTACGACCCGCATAACTCGCTAGCGATTTCGGTTGCATTGGTGCGCCTACGATCATGGAATAGACGGTGAAACATTCTTCGCACATGCACACAAAACGTTTTCGGTTTCAAAACTGAACTATGGACATGAAGTTAGGAAATGATAAGGAATTAATGAATTAATATGTCTAGCACTAATGTAATTGACAATTCTTAAGAACTGTGTAGAAAATTTAATTTTTTTAATAGGTAAAATTCGCAGGCACACAAAAGTTGCATGTGCTAATAGTCCAATAAAGATATCATTTTTCAAGAAAATTTCTCCCGGCAAGCTGATTTTTCAGGGTCAATGGAGGAGTGTCTCCCGAGTATCCGACCAAAAGTCACAGTCCTTGTAGGCTGTTGCAATAGGGGTGGTTTCTTATTTATTTATTTTTCTTTAATTTTATTTTTCCAGCTTGTACATAGTAATATTCTCTACAACTTTGCCTAATAAAATTTTTTTGAAACTTTGATTTTTGACGGTCCAGCGCCCATTATATGAGAAAACATTCACCATATTTATTTATTATGGTTCAGGAAATATACAAACGAAAGGTTGAATAGCTGGTTTTTGCAGGGTTGATTGAGAACTGTCTCCTGAGTATCCAACCAATTTTTTTTTTTTTTTTTGGTTGGAGACTCAGGAGACAGTTCTATTAAGATCTATGTTTTGAGCGTAATACAATAGTATGAACGTATATTTTTTAGGCATTAAAATAATGTATGATAATTTAAGTGTTTTAAAGAGATAACTAACAATGGTATTTCTTAGGCCACATAGTTTAAGATATTTCGATACCTACTTATTACATAGAGACTTTTTCAGTAGGGTGGAGCGAAAGTAGGCACAAAAAAACAAATTTTTGAAAACGAAGTTACCTGTGTATGCAAAAGATGCGTTTTGAGATTCTCAGTCGCCCAAAAAAATTCGGATGTTCTAAGACTGCCGAAATGACCTTGAAAATTGGAAAAAACATTCGAAAATAGATAAAACACCCAAACATGCAACTCTCAGCTAATTTTTGTTCAAAATCTACCCAGAACTCACTACGTGGATGTGGCTGCATCTCAAGTTCCACCCTAACCCTCCCGCCCGTAAAGTAAAAACTTCTATTTTATTTGTCCTAGAACTTGTAAAAATTGTTTTTTTGTTTCAAATTTCTCTTCATTTGATACGAGCCCTTATGAACCCGTCTCGTGCTTCGGTGCCATAAACTGCTAGAGAGGCTTCGCTGACTAGTTTAATGCATCGCTCCACTGTCTGCGAATGGCAAGAAAATTTTACCAATGGTATTTCATCCGATACCAAAGAAATCATGTTGGTTAATTCTTCATTTAACCTATTCATTGTTAATGGGGGCTCGCTTATCGTAACATTCTGCCAGTCAATTAAGTCCACATTATCTTCACAATCAAAGTTCAGTTTACTCACCCGAAGTACCCCGATACCCTCGGTTCTTGTAGTTGACTTTCTGCATCTCAAAATTCTTCTTATAAGGCCAACTCTCGAATATATTTTCTATCATCTCCTAACATTGCTATCAAAAGGTTTTCTGGATGGCCAAAATATCCGTTTCTCTCAATTACGGGATCTATTACTTCCTTGAGTTCATCAGGAAAGTAGCGAGACTTCTCAATGCTAAATAAGTGCCGAGCACCATATTTACAATGCCAATGGCATTTCAAACCAGCATAAGGCATACACCTTGACTATAAATCCAGTCAATATTTTAAGGTTTTGAAAAGGCTCTCTGCTGGAAACATATAATCTTAGAACTCTGTTGGCTGTGGTAAGCCATCTGGTGTGAGATATTTTCTCTGGAGCTCTTAGAGTTAAATCATCTCTTAAAATTCCGCTGGAGATTGCCCGACACATTATTTCATACATGTACTTTTGGTCAGTACTTAGCGTTTTCAAATCAACCAAAGGTAAAGAATTTCCAATTTTTTCAAAGTCTACCACAGGTAAGTTTTCACACGATTCAAGTGCTTTGCCTATTTCTCCGGAAAGTCCTTTTGGTCCAGTAGTTTTTCCATCTAAATGGTTCATTAGATGACGCAGCGGTAATTCGTTAGTGCGGAGTAAACAAATCATCCACTGCAATGGCTTCCTTAGATCCGATTGTAAACCTCGAATGACTCCGTTCTTTAAACACTCCGTGTATGTATCACATGTGATGTGTGTTGTATATTAACGTCAATCAGAAGTGGGGGCAGTGCGCAACGTAAAATTGAAGCGTTATTTAAAAATGTAAATGAGTATAAATCTTGATAACATCATTCATTTATTACCTAAACTAGTTATATGTAACGATAATAGCATAAACAATGGTTTTGGGAAAGTGTGATCAAAATTTTAAATAAAAAAAAAAAATGAATTTCCAAAATTTGAGGCGGTTTCGGCAGCCGAAGATGTCAATTTTGGGAGCTCTAATTTTAGTCACTTATTTAGGTGTATAATAGGCACCTTTTAAGCACACAGGGTGCTTAAGTTTCAAAATTTAAAAAAATCGTCCCTATTTTTAGTCGTAATATCAATTTTCGATAAAAATGTATACATTAATTTCATCTCATCATCAAAGTAACAACAAAGAACCTTACTTAATGGTTGTATCTGCTCCTCCTTAGGCAAATATAAATGCTGAAATTTAAACTTCTCGGTCTGCAAGACAGTTAGATATGTAGAGTCAACAAATTGTTACATAAGAAAGTTTATTCGTTCTCCAAAATAGTGCCTTTGAAGCTTGAAAGGCAATAACCCTTCTTACACGAGCCGCTGTGTTTCTATGAACCTTTGGTGGGTACAGTTTTTAGTTGAGGAATTCATATTGTGTGTTCCTCTGGGGTTAAGTCACTAATTTAGTTTTTACAAAGCGGGTAACACGCTGCTCTTTTTACTGACAAACTCGTATTTGAACTTTTCTCTGTAATTAAATAAGGGTCGCTGTGCAAAAAATCTATATAATAAAAAGTTTTGTAATTATCTTTTATTTCAGGTCCGTGAAACTTGCTATAATTTGAGAATATTTTTAAAGGGCCTTTCTCATTAAAATTGATTTTCATTAAGAAACATAATTTAGTCCAATATCACTTTTTACAAAATATTTTTCGTGAGTTAGTAAACTTTTTGTTTAGTGGTCAACAGCATTTAAAATTAAGTTCAATTTAAGATGAAATACTACAGTAACTAGAAGTTTTAACTTCAGAATAATGTCATATGAATGAGATTTCGAATCAAGTTTTGAAAAGAAAAGGCCCTATGCAACTTTTTATACTAATTGATAGTCTTTAAGTTAGGACTTAGAGATATCTCAAAACGATTTTCTTCAGATAATTCAAAAAGTATTACGTTCAGCAAAAACGTGGTAGAGACCAATAAAAAAGCAACTAAACTAAGAATAAATTTCGTTTTCTTCTAATTTCTGTAGAATCCCAAGTAACAATTTAAATGCCAACAAGTATTTATCGAGTTTTATCACAGATTTAAGAAAGTAAATAAACTGAACTGGGTTTTATTATTTCTTTTGTGCATACCAATTTATCTGCAGATAATATGTACTTAAAAAAGGCCTTCAAGTTATATTTAAAGCAATTTGTTAAACCCCTTTGCTCTTTAAGACCTATTGGTTTTATAGCCACTTAATTGCTGCATTATTCAAAACCACAATAAACTTATTAAGTTTTATAGTGGATTTTAAATATTTTAAGTTTTGTGATGGACATCTATAAATCTTTAGGTTTTATGGGAGTTTTAAAATATGATCTTTAAGTACTCCTTATGATCAAGCAATAAAGCTAATAACTCATAAGTAGTGTTACCCTTAATATATGTTATCATAAATACTATTTGCTTTTAATAATAATTGGCAAAGGTTCCTTAAAACCCAATCGTTTTTTGGTAGCTTTATTAAGCTACGTTAAAACTTTTTGGTTTTTATAAAGCACTTATAAATCCTTTGGTTCCCCCACTTACAGAAATAACGAGGAATTAATGATCGCACACTCAAAAACACACGAAATAAATAATGTTTTTTAAGATTATGTTATCTAAGCTAAGTACATTTGGATTAGAGATTGTCAGAGACAAATCTTAAGGGTTTTAAAGAAGAGTAGTAAGGCTGGGTAAAGTCTTACAGGCCTTAAAATAGTAATAAAGTGGAGCAATTGGAATTTAACAAAACCTATTGTTTTATAAAAATATTTCCTGAAGCCACAGACTCTTAATAGGGTATTCTATTAAATAAACGGTTTTATTAATTTTTCAGCTATGTTTTTTTCTGTTAACTATGACAGACATGTTTGAATAAAGTTGGGGCAATAGAGTTTAGTTATATTTTTCTTATGTTTACTGTTTACATTTAGCCTACAACTATCTAAAATGTATTAATAAGTCATATAAACCCCTAAAAAGCCCAAAATCATACTGAGTAAGCTAAAACTAGGGATCAATAGTATTTTTTTTATTAATTGTAAATAATAATTAATAAGCTGACAAATGAAAGACGAGTGATTGTTTTAAAAGTTTTTTTGATATACTTTATCAATAAAGTGGCCTGCGTTGACAATTTTTTGATACTAGGTTCTTTATTAATATCAAATTTTAAAACGTTAGCACATGCAGATATTTCAATCGAGGCAGACATATTTTATTACTTGGCGATATTTTCTGATTTAGACAGTTTAAGTGCAACAAGTTTTCGACAAAGAATTATTAAAGACACAATTATTTATGATGTTCTCAAAGCAGGCTTAAAATTTGATTGCAAGTACTAACGGTTTTAAGAAGATTTTATAAAAGGTTTTATGGTAGACTTGATCTTGCAGATTTGGGTTCTAAAGTACTGTTGGTTTTATTGTTAGTTTTAAGGAAGATATTTATAACCTTTATAAAAGGTCTTGTTTGGTTTTATGCTGGGCTTTTAAGAGGTTATCTAGTAAAAACAGTTTTACGATCAGTTTTATTATATAAACTTAATAACCTCTTGTAGATTGTGATAAAACTTAAATTTTTACTTGGGATCAATAGTTTCGGAGATCTGGAACAATAAAAAGTTTATAAGACGAAGTATTTAGTTTAAATGTTAAATATCTCAGAAACTATGACATTTACGTCAAAAATGGTAAGACCAAAGTGAAAGACTATTAATTAGACTCTCAAATGATTTTGATTATTTCTATAGCATAAAAAATAAAGAAGTTATGACAGAAACAATGCGCATTTTTATAGTTTTTTTATAAAAACGTCGCCATTTTGTTAATGAAACTAGTCAGTGACTAAAAAAATATATTTTCATATATTGCTACTCCTTAATATATATCATGATCTAGATGCTCAAATATTTTCGCTCGTTCACTTTTTTTGAAACTTATTTCATTTTAAACTATAAAGGAATTTTCGAAAAAACCTAAAATTTTTCTATCTTCGCAAATATCTCACTAACTAATATTAGTTTCAACGGAAAAATGGTGAATATCAACAAATAAAGACTAAGAAAGATTTTGGTTCATATTTATATAGGATTAATAGTTTCGAAGATATTTAAGTTTATAAATGACATGCGAACGATTATGGGATGAAGTATTTAGGTTAAATATTGAATATTTTAGAAACTATGACACTTCCATAAAAAATTCCAACAAACAAGAGTTAAAGATGATTAATCAGTCTCTAAAGTGATTTTCTGTTTGTTTCTGCATCATAAAAAATAAACTGACATTTCACTTTTTTTCCTATACTATTTGCGGATGATACACTTATTTCTGTTTCTGGTAAAAATTATGAATACATTACAAAGATATTGAATGAAGACTTAAATATGTTATGTAATTGGCAATGTTGTAACAAATTTTAACCAAATTCTAAGAAAATCAAATATAATGGGTGGGATGGGATTGGGTTCTATAGCAACTTGCATGAAATACTTCTCTCAAAATTTATCAGTAAAAATAAATAATACCCAGTTGAAAATGTATTGAAATGTATTGAAATTTCAATATTTGATGGAACTTATCCCAGCCTTATCCCTGTTAACAAATATGTTGTGATAATGTTACAGAACCTCCCAGAATCGATCTAAGTAGACAAATAACTAAAAACTTCGACTTAGGAAAAAATTTATTAAAAGACAATTTAGAGCATAACTAAACATATTTAAGGCATCAACGCCGAAGACTGCACAGAAGAACTCATACATGTTCGAAGAAACGTAAGGCATAACAAGACGCAAAATTCAAAAGTACGCGAAAATTTCACTACACAAATATTTTGCGTCGAACTTTATCTTTTTAAAATATTTTTTTATTTTTACCACTTCACGAAACACAGGGAAATTGGAGACACAGTCATTGTGGATAACATTCAAAAGAATGAGAATAAAATTTTGATGAGGCAACGTACTGAAAAGGGAGGCCGAAAATCACCTTGTGCGTAAGTAAGATAAAAAGGTCATCTGCAAAAAAGTCTCTCGAAAGCGAGGTCATAATTCAAACCTATATGGGGCCAATATGTCACCATCAAGGAGGCAGGAAAGCAAAATACATCGTTCTTGTGAATGATATAAGTACTAAAAGGATCCACTAGTGTCCCAAAATTTTTTTAGTAAAATATTTTTTACATTATTTTCAGTCACTCCATTCATAATCCTCTGAGGAAGTTATGTGGGTCTTTTTACCAATAGATTGCTATTGTACGCTCTCTATTAACGTCCTCTATAAAAAGCATTTGTCCTTGCCCTGCTTGGGGAGGTGATTCAGTTTAAAATTTTCATTCTCTTTAGATAGGCTATTGCACAAACGTGATTGCATTTATTTTTTATTCTAATCAATAAAATGGTATTATTTGAACTGTTGCATTTTACTGATTGAATGATTATCTTTAAGTTTTTTCCATTGAGAGCTTTTGTGTATGAGATCGGAGTCGAGTATCGGGCATCTCCTGAGAGGGATTTTCTATAAAAGTTAATCAGAAGTCTCTAAGCAAAAGACCCATTACAGTGATAGATAAATAAGCTAAAGCGCATGGTCAGAGGGGCCATATTGAGAGAGAAGCAGTTAGCAATCTACTGTAAAATACTGGTTAATTGTATTATTTTGTAGATTTCAGACATTGTTTAGAAGAATACATGTGGCAGAGCATCCCAATAAGAATAGAGAAAAATCTACGGTAAGTACAGCTTTTACCTGTCACGTCTATCAAATATCTCTTAAACATACCGAACTCAAATGGGAGTGGAAACAACCACATACAATCAAGGGGAAACGCGACTGAGAACATGCAGTTTAAGTGGGGGCAGCTGTGTAACGTATTTCTATACTTAAGGAGGGCGTCCCCAGCAGTGCGTTAGTCGATAATCCACACATAGAGTAAATCGAACGGTACTGACTAAAAATATACACACTAGCTGCAATGAAATCCAAGAAATTTGATCTTCCAAAGATTATTCCAACTGTCGATGGTTTAATCCAACACATCAAACGCGTATATTTGCAAGTGCAGGCTTGGTAAGGAGAGAAGATGGATTCGTTGAAGTGGTGCTGGGAACTCGAGGATGGAGAGCTAAGTCCAGTTCAAATGATACAGGAGGCAGATCCTTCCAGTATCATCAAAATGATTTCTTGCAGCTGCAAGACGGACTGTAGCAAAATGTGCGGGTGCCGCCGACATAGACTAAGCTGTACAGTTGCTTGCAAAAACTGTATTTGAAGTAATTGTTCCAATCAAACAGCCAGTCCCGATCTAAATGACGATAATGAAGAAGAACATGACGAAAATGACGATATAACGATTGATTGAGTTAAATAATCTGTATATTCACTGACTGATTGTAATTTGTAGTCGTTAAGATGAATCTTTGTTGTAAATAACCAAAAAAATAATGTGGAATAATCATGTATGTACTATTCAAGCAAATTTTTTCATTTATTCGATATTGTTTTCCAGATAATTAATAAGCGTTTTAGGTCCATCCGTTATTATTTACATGATTTTTATGATCGATTGACTGTTATATCATGAATACTCTCTGACTATGTTGTATTATGTTTGTAAATATCATATCAAATAATTTGTTTGTGAATAACAAAGCATTACGTGTAATAGTAATACGTGAAGTATTAAAAAAAATATATTTTTGTCATTTTGTCATCCCTGGTAAGTTTCGATATCAGATTTGGACTTAGCGACCTCGAAAGCCCCCGAGAAGCGATTCAAACGAGATTTTCACGGCTTTCTATCGATTTCTAGAATTTTTCAAGAAATTATGCACTTTAGATGCATTTTATGTACTCCCTGCAATTTTCTTCGAACGGCTTATTCACTATACGTAGACTTTTTTCCTAATATTTTTCCGAAAACGATGCCGAAAACCGCATCTCGATCCGAGCTGTTTTAAAATGTAGTTATTTTTATCTAATTTCCCTGGTCTATAAGGTTCTATATTGACAGTAAATAATGCAATTTAAAAAACCGCTGCCCAAGGAATCACTACTTCCACATCCAGATTCTCTATCCAAGTCACTCACAACGAAAAAACTTTGTATGTGGAAATAATTGTTTATGGAACTTTAATAATATAATATTTGAAATCCTGTACCCATAAAACGATACCCCACATCGGTAGTGTGGTGGGGGTGGTGACAGGGGGGTGGTAGTGGGGGTGGATGAAGTAAAAAAATATTTTGAGGTTTCTGGTTCTTGCACATACACTAAGTCACAATTTTTTTTCATCCCCTTTAATAAGGGGGTGGGGGCGGTAATGGGGGTGGCTATTGCCAAAAATTTGTTTGAGACCTTAGTTTCTCTTGTATATACTAAATATCAATTTTATGGACTCTTACCTGATTTATTTACTAATTTACCCCAATTTACCACCAACCCTTCGTCGGAACAGCATCAAAATATAATCTAGTTCCAGATCTCGTTAAAGTACATATGTGTACCAAATTTCAAGTCAATATCTTAAACGGTTCCAGAGTAAACATGCGCACAAGAAAGAGTTACAGACAGACCGACAGACAGACAGAAATTTTTTTTTCGCTCAAACTTAAAATCTCGACGTTTCATGACATTTTAAGCCTATTTGAACAATAAAAATTTAAAAAAAAATTTTTTGTCGTTACTATACTTCCACTGGATGTGGAAGGAAAAATCAAGTGGATCCGTTAAGGAGTTGTAGAGTGTGTCCGTACATACGTACAGACCAACTGACGGAACATATGGCTATTTTCAATAGCAATTTTAGAAGTTAATAAAAGTTCAGACCATCCTAAAAATGGTACCATTTTTTTAGAATTTGGTCTTCTATTTTCAAAAAGCTATAATTAAAATCGATTCCTTGCAAAATTAACTAAATAAAAATGACTTTTTTTAGCGAAACTGAGTGCTGCCACGCTGAGCGAAATTAGAGCACCCACCAAGCGGGGTGCGCAATACACACCCAATATCCTTTTTATTTTAACTGTTCAAATAGGCATTTGTACTCAACAACGTGCGTCTGCAACTTTCACTCGTTTTCAAATCTACGTATATTTTCCGATGATATCTTGTACCAAAATATTTCAATTCAATAAAGTGCTGACCGCTGAATTTCTTCAACATTCCGTGCATGATTGTGAATTCAGAAATGTTAATTACAAGAGAAGGTAAAATAGGCCAACCGAGGGCATGTCAAACATATTTTATAGGGTCTGTCATCTGTATATTACATCACTTTTCATTTCAGAAGGTTAACCTCGTTTTAACCCAAAATGTATCCCTAGCTACCCCCTGAAGGCATGTCGGAGTCCGCTTAGGTCCGTTCTTTTTATTTTACCGATATAAATGTTCACCCTTGGATCCTTCAAAACATGAACGGCTGTAATAAATTTGAGGCCGGTCAGTTTTAGTTAACGTTAAAAAATGCTGTAAAAACTTGTTAGAACATTACATAAAGAGATTTATTTCCATTCTTCTCGTTGTAGTAATAATCGCTTTTGTTTCGTCATCCATAAATCTCGTTTGTAAACAATGACATCTTTGTTGAGAAACTGTTACGAAAAATAAGAACTAGTTGTGTTCACGCACTGCGGACTGTGATTAAGTGCCTAATGACATTTTCTAATTTCCAATATGAAATGATTTTTTCAAAACATATTTTTGAAATTAGTAATTTTTTTTTCGTACCGATTTCAAATTGATATTTGGTAATAAGGTATAGTTCCCTGCTACTTTCCACTAATAGGTAGACAGGTATTTCTAAAACTGAGTGAAATTTTATTTCTTGCTTTTTAGTAGCTTCACATATTTCAAGGTCCCTGCCTAGAGGATAAACAAATAATACATCATAACTTCACTTTAATACCGGCACGGTAGCTCAATCGGTTAAGGCGTATTGAGTGGCGAATACGCTGATCGACTCGCTACAGCGCTCTGGGTTCGACCCCCCAGCCTCGGTATTGACAACACCGGTGGGTGTGGATGTATGTCTGCGATTTTGCGAATGTGTAACCCCCTTCCAGACAGCCTTGGCTTTGGATTTGGGGGTTGTCTACTATCTGTGGTGTGTTTATGTTTATGTTATGTTTATGTTTATAATAATATACTTTTAGTCCACAGTACATAATATCAAATCACTATTCTACAGCCTACATGTATTGGAAGTAAAAATAGCAAATTCTTAGTAACCTCGTCATGCTAAATAACAATATAAAAAGCAAAAGTTCAAGTTGGCTCTGGTTTTTCCGATACAGGTAGTGTAACGCAGGTATAGGAGCCTACAGACGATCCAGCTGTTGGGACCCAACATTGTCGGTACGCTTTGAAGATAATTGGAATTTCAGTGGACCAGTTCACTTTTACGAATGAGTCAAAGCTTGCCGACAAGGCTGGATCCCTGCCGCTGGATCGTGTGTAGACCCCTTATAAACCCTAGTTTATGGGCGGTCCTATCACAAATAACAGGTAGAATTAGAATTCTACTAAAACTAATATTCATTCTTAAGTAGTCGTATTTGTACCTTGTGCATGATACGCGTTCATTTTCGAAAGTAAATAGTGCTATTTTGAAAATATGCCACGAGATTGTGTAAATACACCTAACAACTTTTGTTATATTTATGGTGAAGTGGCTTTTACGCATCAAAAGCGTAAATTAAGAAGACATACCAGTTGTATTTTGGTTGTACAATTAGAGATGAAGATGAAGCAGTTGGCTAAGTGGAAGAGGACCTTCAATAGTTTTTGCTGTGCCCATGATCTGGCAAGAACCTACAGATCATGTTACCGATTGTTATTTTTGCGTGATACCTCCTATTAGACAGGGTATTAACAAGAAAAAAAGGATGGTAATACAATACCCCAATTCACCATCTGCCATTCGCCCGGTTCTCCATAGTGATGAACTACCTATTCCTAATCCACCTCACGAATACAGCCTTGATTCTGACGAAAAATCGGATGATAATGTAGATGACGACTTAGTCCAGCCATCAACATCGCAAGATCTCGGTTTCTCTGCCGAAGTGTGGTGAACCACACAAAATTAATCAACGCGAATTAAGTGATCTTATAAGAGACCTTGATCTGTCCAAGGCAAAAACGAAGCTTTTAGCATCTCGATTACAACAATGGAATTTACTACAAGAAAATGTTAAAGTTTCCATGTATCGAAGTCGTCAAAAAGATCTTATACCTTTTTTATCAAAATGGAAAATGACTTGGTTGCCTGCAAAGACACTGACGGTTTAATGAGTGCTTTACACATTCCCCATGATCCTAGTGACTGGAGACTTTTTATTGACGCCTCGAAACTTGGTATAAAAGCTGTGTTATTCCACAATGGAAATAAATTGCCATCAATTCCAATCGCCCATGCTGTCCACATGAAGGAAAATTACAGTAACATGAATGTGTTGCTACAAACTATAGAATATAACAAGTGTAAGTGGCAGATTTGTGCAGACTTAAAGGTGATAGTTATCTTACTTGGTATACAGCAAGGGTATACCAAATATTACTGTTTTCTTTGTGAGTGGGACAGTCGAGCGCGATTAGAACATTACAAAAGAAAAAATTGGCCGCCAAGACTGGGTTTTGAACCAGGCGAAAAATGTTGCTAACATTAGTTGATTCACATAAGGTAATACTGCCACCACTCCATATAAAACTGGGGCTTATTAAACTTGGTAAAAGCTATGGACAAAGAAGGACGTGCTTTCAGTTATTTAAGACAAAAATTTCCCAGACTTAGTAATGCGAAAATTAAAGAGGAAATTTTTGTGGGTCCTCAAATCAAGAACCCAACCCTTTCAAAGATGCCGAATTTGAAAACATTCTACAAGGTAATGAAAAAGCTGCTTGCAATTCCTTTAAAATGATAGCAACACACTTTCTCGGTAACAAAAGAGCAGAAAATTTAGAGACCTTGTTGGGAATCTTCTTTATTGATACCAGAAATTAGGATGCAATATATGTCATTAAAAGTCTACTTTCTACATTCACACCTAGATTACTTTCCAGAAAACTGTGGTACAGTAAGTGATGAGCATAGAGAGAGATACCACCAGGATATTCAAAATATGGAAAAAAGATATCAGGGCAAATGGACTTCTGCGATGTTGGCAGACTACTGTTGGACATGTATAAGAGATGCTCCAGAAGTAGCTTATAAGAGACGGGCTAAGAAGCGCAAGAAGAATAATTAATTTTCTGATTAAAGGGCTTATATTCTAATTAAACATATAGTATATAACATGTATTTGAAATATTTATCAAAATGGCAAATATTTTTTCGCATGATGTAATTAATTGCTTTTTTTTATTAAAATTATATCATAATATGAGTTAGGTCAGTTATTACAATTTTTAGAGCCAACAAATTTTTTTTATGACTATGTTAGACGTAGCTGGGACCAAAACAATGCAAATAAGTGGTTTTGGTTAACGATACAAAATAAAAGTTAAAATTTGTAGATGTGTGAATCGGTTACTTTTCGGTTTCCGTCACTGTACCAGGTTTCACGTAAATCTACAAATTTGCTGGCATTACCGCAACTGAATTAAAAACCATCATGCAATGAAATCTTAATCATCAACAGTATTGAAAACAACGACATAAGTTAGAACATGCTGTATAATTAGTTTGTAAAAACAAATTGTTCAACGGGTGCGTTTCTCATAAAACTGTCAGTTCATACTGTTGTCGTAGAAAACATTCTTCGGTTGATTCCATAGAAGGCTCTCTTTCGTTGCCAAATGGTATATGATATGATAGGAAGTTATAATAATGCCCTGTTGTTTGTGCAAAATTATCATTATTATTATAAATTGAGAACTAAGTTTTTAATTGATATCGCCGGCGACTCCGCTAAATCTTCGAATATGCTCATAATATAAAAAATTGTCTCCAATATTTGTTCACCTTACACTACATGTAGCTTGATAAATTTAGAGTGGGACCACCACAGAACCATAGCCTACCGTTTGCAGCAGGTTTGATAAAGATGGCTTAAGCTAAGCCAGAGTAACCATTGAACAAATATAAAAAAACATATCTACTGGTCGAATTGAATTCCTCCTCCCTTTTTAAGTTTTATGAAGTAAGTTTGTTGTTGTTTTTTACTGTTTTATGGTGTATTTAACATGTATGTATTCTATTTATATGGCTAAATTGACAATTCCGATACTTTGTTAAGTCAAAAGTAAATAAAGTATATTATTATTATTATCATTATTATTATCATTACTACTATTACTACTATTATAATTTAATTTAATTGCATACATGTTACATTACTGTGCTTTTATACACTTATAAGTTTGTAGTTTTTTTTTTACTGTTTTATATTGTATTTAACATGTATGTATTCTATTTATATGGCTAAATTGACAATTGCTATACTCTGTTAAGTCAAAAGTAAATAAAGCATATTATTGTTATTATCATTACTACTATTATTATTAGTAGGGGGGTGGTGGTGGCTGAAAAAAAAAATGAGTCCTTTGGTTCTTGTACACACACTAAAGCACAATTTTATATTCTTACCCCGTTTAATAATGGGGTGGGGATAATAGTGGAGGTGGCTGATGCCAAAAAAAATTAATACCTTGGCTTCTCGTGCAAATATTAAATCCTAATTTTTTGGACTCATGCATGCTTGCTTTACCTATTTACCCCCATTTACCCTTATTCCTTCAACGTAATAAGATTAAAATATAATCTAATTCCAGATCTCGTTACAATACATACCTACGTGTACCACGAGTAATCGCAACCACAAGAAATTTACAGACAGACAGACACGCAGATTTTTTTTCTGCTCAAACTTAAAATCTCGACGTTTCATGACATTCTAAGCCTGCCTGAACAAAGAAAATTTTCAAATTTTTTTTTTTAATAATATACTCCAGGAATTAGAGATCATATAAGCCCCTTACCTGGCAAAATTCATGGTTGTTCTGTAGATAGGCTCACTTTATGGTTTTTGGCTCGCCGAATCCAAATTTTCAACTTCCCACCAAAAATTCCCTCCGGAACCCCCTCAAATTTTTATCTTTTTTTTTTTCGTTTTAGATGAAGAATACAATACCCAGATATTCAGAAAGCAAACAAAATTTACAACAAAAAAAGGTCTTTTGATATTTTGACGACGTACGTCGAACGGGTGGGGAGCCAGTGGGTCCTGAGTCCCGAAACATTCGCCGAGGCTCATGTTTCGAGGCGTGCTAGCACTTCCCCGTTCGTTCAACGTTAAAATGTACAAAGGATCTTTTTATGTTCCAAATTTTGTCTAATTTCTGGATTTTTCCTAAAACGAAGAAAAAAAAAGATTTAAAAAAACGATTTTTTTTTGCTTTTTTATATAAATTTGAGAGGGTTCTGGAGGGAATTTTTGGTGGGAAGTTAAAAATTCGGATTCAGCGAGCAAAGGAACATAAAGTAAGCCTATTTCCAGAACTACCATAAATTTTTGTAGGTAAAATTATGTAATGCCTGGAGTACTCCAGGCATTAGAGATCATATAGGCCCCCTTACCTGGAAAAATTCATGGTAGTCCTGGAGATAGGCTTACTTTACGTTTTTTGGAGCGCTGAATCCGAATTTTTAACTTCTCACCAAAAATTCCCTCCGGAACCCCCTTAAATTTATAGAAAAAAAGCAAAAGAATCGTTTTTTTTTTAATCTTTTTTTTTTCTTTTTAGGAAAAATTCGGAAAGCAAACAAAATGTACAACAAAAAAGATCCTTTGACATTTTAACGTTGAACGAACGGGGAAGCGCCAGCACGCCTCGAAACATGAGCCTCGGCGCATGTTTCGGGACCCACTCGCTGCCCTCCCATTCGTCGTACGTCAAAATGTCAAAGGACCGTTTGTATTGTAAATTTTCTTTACATTCTGAATATCTGAGTATTTTTTACCTAAAACAAAAAAAAAAGATAAGAAAAATAAAAAAACAATTTTTTTTGTTTTTTTTGTCTAAGTTTGAGGGGGTTCCGGGGGGAATTTTTGGTGGGAAGTGAAAAATTCGGAATCAGCGACCTAAAAAACATAAGGTAAGCTTATAAAACTAAATCCTCCTATTTTTTCCAGGTAATATTCTCTATTGCCTGGAGTATAATTTCATGATGTGGAAGTGAAAGAAATAATTGAAATGGGACAAAAAATAAAAAAGTCACAGGCTTCTTCCACATTTAAACGGGCACCCTGTATATATTTATTCAGAAAAGTGGTATCCCAAATACTTTTTTCACTTTTTATAAAAGAAAATAATTCAGTTGTATTTTTTGTAAGTCTTACAACAGGCGATATTGATTTATAATGTAATTTAAATATGATATTGAAACATGAGCATAAAACCGAAAACTCATTTAATTTCTGTACGAAAAACAACCTACACTTGTGTTTAATAACTGAGAAAATCTTGACATACATTTAAATAAATTTAACGTCATTTACGTCCAATTATTTTTAAATTAATTGGCGAATCAAGAGAGAATCGAAATATTTATCTTATACAATTTCGTATCTACCTATTTTACTATCTATGAAAGAATTAAGTCATTTTAAATATTTATGGGACAGTAAAATTTTCAGTTCAAAAGGAAACAATCTAGGCAAAATATAATAAACATAATTTATTATGGCGATTAAAATATCTAATAATTTTTTACAGATTGCGCTCATTAAGTCATAATTTGTCCTTATTTATAGGTTATTAATTTTCATTTTGTAATGATGAAACTTGTAAAATATATGAGTAGAATCGAATGCAAATATAGTCAGCCCAGAGTAAGAATCAGTTCAAGATAGTAATGCTAGATGGAGCTAAGTGTATGGCTCGAAACCATTCGCATAATGCAGACGCGTGACCATGGCTAAGTTGACTTTGGAATTTGTACATTTGACTTTTAATGATTATTGTGTTGTATTGTATTCGCAAAATATATAATACTTATGTGTCTTGCTTCTATGATGGCTAAGCATTATTTCCCCCTGACTGCAATATACAAAACAGTTATGTTGATCATTTAATAACATTTTAAAAATAAATATCTTGTATATCTGCTTACATTATTGTTAAAAAATATTATTTTAGGTATTCAGCAGATAACACAGGCACACAAAAAAAAAATTCAAACCCAGGAGACCGACATATCATTTCCTAAGGATTTTCGGGCGCTGAATACGATGCCGTAGTCAAAATATACGACTTAAGGGCAAATATCGAAGATAATCGCAATTACTTCCACATCCAGTGGAAGTATAGTAACGACAAAAAAAATTTTGAAAATTTTTATTGTTCAAATAGGCTTAAAATGTCATCAAACGTCGAGATTTTAAGTTTGAGCGAAGAAAAAATGTCTGTCTGTCGGTCTGTCTGTAACTTCTTTTGTGCGCACGTTTACTATGAAACCGTTTAAGATATTGACTTGAAATTTGGTACATATATGTACTTTAACGAGTTCTGGAACTAGATTATATTTTCATCTTGTTCCGTAGAAGGGTTGGGGGTAAATTGGGTAAATTTGGGGTAAATGGGTAAATCAAGCAGGTAAGAGTTCATATAATTGCTACTTAGTATATATAAGAGAAGCTAAGGTCTCAAAAAAATTTTTGGCATTAGCCACCCCCATTACCACCCATTATTAAAGGGGATGAAAAAAAAATGTGATTTAGTGTATGTATAAGAACCAGAAACCTCAAAATATTTTTTTACTTCATCCACCCCTACTACCACACCCTATTACTACCCCCCACCCCACTACCCATGTGGGGTATCGTTTTATGGGTTTTTGGGGTAGAGGATTTCAAATATTATATTATTAAAGTTTATGGAACTTATTTCCAAATACAAAGTTTTTTCGTTGTGAGTGACTTCGAAAGAGAATCTGGATGTGGAAGTAGTGATTCCTTGGGCAGCGATTTTTTAAGGTTAAAACTGGCCAAACATTAAACTTAAAGTGATTTTTACATACATGCCGACCAAGTATATCATTTCCGTAGTATTTTCACGCGCTGAACACGATAGAAATAGTGAAATTTATTTTTGGCATTCAGATTTCAATAAAAATCCATTTTTTTGTAGAAAACTGGCCAAAAAATAGGTTCAAAGTGATTTTTCTTATATATTGACCAGATATACCATATTGGTAGTATTTTCATCCGTTGAATATGAAATTAGTAAAATTTACCCGTCACCTTGAGATTTCTATGAAAATACAATCTATTTGTAGAAACATGGCCCGAAAATGGGCCATAAACTGATTTTTTTCCGAAATTTTTGCCAGATATGTCACTTCTATAGTATTTTGAGACACTGAAACAATAGCGGTCCCAAAATGTATCCTTAGCCTTCAGGTATCTGAAAAAATTAAAATTTTTGGTAATAAGTATCCCAAAAATTGACGAAACCTGTTCTTTCTTTAATTTTGTTATTTATTTACAATTTAAAGGCAAATTGTTATCGTAACTTATTTTCTGTATCTACTTTTGCGACTGGGACACGTGGTGAAGGCGGGCAACGGATGATTTCCGACTAAGTTCCTAGGTAAAAAATATACCTTCATGGCAAAAGTAAATAGAAAAAAGTTTAAGATGCAGGGGAGGGATGCCCCAGTATAGGCGGCTGGTCAGGGTGAGCAAGCGGGCCCGCAGGCGTCGTCATCATGCGACCGCAACTCTTCGTTAGTGGGCAACTTGGTTGATGTAGAGTTCAATGCGCCAAGAAGAAAACCAATGTTTGGCCAGTTTTAACCTTAAAAAACCGCTGCCCAAGGAATCACTACTTCCACATCCAGATTCTCTATCGAAGTCACTCACAACGAAAAAACTTTGTATTTGGAAATAAGTTCCATAAACTTTAATAATATAATATTTGAAATCCTCTACCCCAAAAACCCATAAAACGATACTCCACGTGGGTGGTGGGGTGGGGGTGCTAGTGGGGGTGGATAAGGCAAAAAAATATTTTGAGGTTTCTGGTTCTTGTACATACACTAAATCACATTTTTTTTTAATCCCCTTTAATAATAGGGTGGAGGTGGTGATGGGGGTGGCTAATGCCAAAAATTTTTTTGAGACCCTACCCAGCAAACAAAAAAATTGCGGCCCTTAAATGGGCCATTGTAGCGATTAATGGCTTTCTTATGGCATAGGCTAACCTTTTGTGGTCCATAATAAATTATATGCAGGCGTACCATAGCTTCATGTTGTTATGAATTGCCACATAATAACCAGAAATGGTCAATTATTGTGCAACCATAAAAAATGCTGCTTCGGCTTATACGTTGATGGTACTTTTATGGTAATATGCAGGCTAATATTTTTATGATTACGCTCATGCGCATTGTGAAAAATCTCTCAAGGCTTCACCGAGCATAGCATCCGCCATTTACATTTTCGTTCTATATACTTGGCCTGTGGGTTTTTAAAATTTGTGTAATCTGACTTAATCTGACCGTTATTTCTGTAAAATTTGTAGTTTATTTTTTATAGTAAGTAATTTGTAATTTGTCATTAATAATTTAATTTTAACGTTTTTTGTAAATTATTAATAATATTATTTGAGACTACTCGTAAACATTTATTAAACATTCAAATACTTTCTACATTTTGAAATAAATAGCTACATATTCACATAATATAGTAAAGACTTCATACACATCACCATAAATACTGCTTTTAGCATCCATAATGAGGGTTATTAAGATAGCTCAGTTGGTAGAAGAGTCAGTACTCTAATACGGACAACGGAGACATGCAGGTTCGAACCCCACCGACCGCAATTAATACAGGTAAGTAAAAATGAATTTAATAACTTAATGAACATTATAATTTGCAGACAACCCTTGTGAGAATAAATTGGAGCTATGGTAAACAATATTAAATATGTAAATAAAATATACGGATGATAAACAAATTCATATTACAATATTTATGCATTAATAATTAATTCATTTTTATCAAGTAAAATACTTACATGTCAAAGCTGTACTTTTTCATAAACAGCGCCCTGAATAATGTATCTATATAAAAAAAGTAGAATCTCCATACATCGTACTTTATGGATGTATAAATATTATTGTACACTGTTGGCAAATTGAAGGATAGCCAGCTGCTGGCCGGTGGGACATTTCGCCAATGGTCCGCTTGTGGCTCCCCATAAAAGTGCCAATTATGATAATGCTAGTGACGGTGCGTATGACCATTTATGTGCCAATTATGAGTGTTTGCTGGGTAGCTTCTCTTATATATACTAAATACCAATTTTATGAACTCTTACCTGCTTGATTTACCCATTTACCCCAAATTTACCCCATTTTACCCCAATTTACCCCCCAACCATTGGACGGAACAAGATGAAAATATAATCTAGTTCCAGAACTCGTTAAAGTACATATGTGCATGTGTACCAAATTTCAAGTCAATATCTTAAACGGCTCCAGAGTAAACGTGCGCACAAAAAAGTTACAGACAGACCGACGTTTCATGACATTTTAAGCCTATTTGAACAATAAAAATTTTTAAAAAAATTTTTTGTCGTTACTATACTTCCACTGGATGTGGAAGTAA
Source organism: Rutpela maculata (assembly GCA_936432065.2). Classification (NCBI taxonomy): domain Eukaryota; kingdom Metazoa; phylum Arthropoda; class Insecta; order Coleoptera; family Cerambycidae; genus Rutpela; species Rutpela maculata. Next base: position 145,043,307 of record OW386289.2, read on the forward strand.
TTGCGATTATCTCCGAAATTTGCCAAGTCATATATTTTGACTACGACATCGTGTTCATCGCCCGAAAATCCTTCGGAAATGATATCTCGTTCTCCTAGGTTTGAACTTTTTTTCTTTTGTGTGCCTGTGTAATTTTCAAAGAAACCATTTGTTCCTTTCATATATTATTGATCTAAATCTGACCATGCTTGCATATCACAGCTTATACACTTTTGTATTAATTATGAAATTACCTACTTTCTGTATATTTGTTTAAACAAAGGTCTTGGGACATTTTACAATCTACAATACTGATAATGGTTAATTACTACATAGAAGCAACGGGTATAGAGATAATTTCAAAAATCTGCAGCGAAAACCAAAAACCGGGACCGTCTTCGTGCCCTCCCGAACATGTTCGGGGACTTTTGGTATGTTTACCTCCCAAATAGTCCAAACACAGCCCTCAAGTCAAAAATTGTGATCTTGGCATTTCCCTCTAGAAACCATTCATTGACAGGACTATAAGGAAAACTGAACATCCCCAACTCCTGTGGAAATGTATCGGTTTTCCTTGTTGGTAAACAATATAGTATTTTTGATTTTAGTATTTCCGAACTTATTATCAGATACACAAATAGTACTTTTAAACAAAGAAGACACATAAGTCATGAAATATTAACGAATTTCACAATCCAGACATGTGATTAATAAACATACATTTAATTTTAATTCTGTGAATCAACATTCTCTTTCTGATATTAAATATTTTCATTTTGTATTTCATATTTAGTTTCTATTGATATGTACGCGGATTTTGAGAAAGCAAGTTTAATTTTAAGATTAACGGAAAATAAGTAATGCGTAAATTATGACCCGTGAAGGGGCGTGTAATTCTGCCAAAAATAAAAGAAACATTTAATTCCTTTATATTTAAATCTCGTAAATTAATGTTCGTGGCAATGGCCATTGGCCATTTATCACCTCCCAGGGCCATTCCAAATATTTTTGTAAAGTTTTACTTGGAGGCCACAGACTAGTAATACATTATAGAATAATGGTGACTGCGTCAAGCTTTGTAGACTAACCTTGTTATTTATTTAAATGACAAATGTAAATGTCCATTATTTTGTATTACTCATCAAAATTCAAACGTCGTCGAAAGTGAAACGTTCAAGAATGTAAAATTGCAAAAAAATAGTAAATTATCACAAACTGAAATTAGTTGAAAACTATGAGTTTATATTTTAATTTTGATCTGATCTACTTCGAGATTTATCCGATTTAGAATGGAAGTTACGATTGTACTAACAATATAATTCTTTTACATTATGTTAAAACACAGGTTAAATAAAATTAGGTTAACTCGTTCATAATTGTTCTAGTATTCAAATTATTGCATGTCTTTCGAAATGGGATAAATTCAAAGTTATTTAAATCTACAAAATAATTCTTTTATACATAACGTGCGTGTTATATGCATCTTTTACACTTTCTAGCAGTCCTCGTGTTAGTTTTTATATTTCCGTCAGTCTGGCAAATGTATTTAGCATCACAGTCATTCAATTCAACTGATATTCTCCTGCGAATTTGTGATTTTTACTTCCCTCGCTTACGTAAGGAGAGTACTGTAATCGAAAAAAAATCACTCTCCAAGACTTCCTCTGATTTCTATGTTTCAAATAATATATATCACAAATATTAAGCTGCCTCAGATTCTTCAGTCTGTCTGTGTGTCTATTAGTGCTGTATCTACAAAACTGTTCGATGAAAAAAAAAAAGATTTTTGGTAGTTAGTTGACACAATTAAGAATTGGGAGATAGTGGTGGTAAAAAATGTAGGGGATGGACATCCTTAAACACATAATTAACGACAAAAATGTAGCAAAGAACAATACTATTTAGCATGCAGTTAACACAACCATCTAGAAAGAAACCTCTTAAACTTTTAGCGAAAAACATACACCTACAGGATAGTCATTAAAGTATAATTGAGAAACGATGGTAGAAAACAAAATTTGGAATATAGTTGGCACTAATATCAACCACCTGATATACTTTTATTGAAATATATACACAGTAGTAATTCCTAGAAAATAATGAAGAAACCAAGAAGGAAAATATAAAACATCATTTGGTGGTGGTCAGACAACAGAATCAATAAATAAAAGGTGTTAAACAGAGAAGGAAAGTTTCTGTGAATCATTTACAGATTTTTTTTGTTTTATTCTAATTTTCGAGTAATATTTTTCTAAATGATTTTTATTAACATATACTGTTTTACATCCCAGTTTTTTAAGCTTATTACTAACTTCATCTCTAATCTTACGTCTATAATTAAGTCATTAAAGATCTTCCTGTGAAGAACCGATATAAAACTCATTATACAATGTGACAGATTTTTTTTTAAACGTAGACCTCAAAAAAGTGCATTCTTGAGATATATTACATTTTATAAAATATAAAAGCTCGAATTTCTTTCGGGGCGGATAATCAAGAAATCTTATTAGTGATTTTTTTATTTCAAATTTGAGGACATCACTGGATTCGGCAGCCTCTCAAATGAGTTTGTACCAAATTTAGTTAAAAGAAAATTATTTTTGGATTTTTCCTAAGAGACACCAGTGTGTTCCATTTTGTTTGGACTTACCCTCAAAAAAAGTTTATTTTAGGTCCGATTTAGATCTGGTTTGTTTTAAAACATAGATTTCTGAAAAGTGATACATTACATTTTATAAAATATAAAAACTCGGCCTACTGCAGTTTTTTTCGGGCTGAAAAATGAAGAAATCCTATTTGCGATATTTCTATTTCAAATCTGAGTACTGCACTAGCTTTGACTTTAAATGGGATTGTACTAAATTTCGTGAAAAAATACTTATTTTTGGATTTTTCCCGCAAGAAATAAGATTTGTGAAATTACCAATGCTGCACGGGACTGTGTATTTAAAAGAGTGCATTGACTCAAACAACTAACAAACGAATGTTTACTTGACAATTTGTGTAAGTTTACTTAAACTTGCTTAATAATACCTAATAATTATGGTGCGCAAGGGTTGTGCATGTGTAAATTAGATGCTGACATTAATCGGCGGACGATTTGGATACCTTATATTAAGTTCTTAAGCTGATTCTCTTGATGATCCGAGATTATCAACAACAATTTTAGTAACATCTAAATAACTCAATCTTTACGCGGCAATAATTATTATTACAATCAGAAAATAAAAAAGCGAAACCTACGCAAAGTGACAAATAAACATTCGTTGGAGTCAAGACACACTTCTAAATACACAATCCCGTGAAACAGTGGATTTTCATTGGTAATTTCAGAATTCTTATTTCTGAAGGGAAGAATCCAAAAATAGGTATTTTTCACGAAAGTTGGGTTACCGAATTCAGTGGAGTATGGGATAAAACATCGTTAACAAGATTTCTTCATTTTCCACCATGAAAAGAGACCTCAGTATGTCGAGCTTCCATGTTTTATAAAATTCAATGTATCACAAAAATGCACTTTTTAGAGATCTACGTTTAAAAAAAAGTCGATCTAAATTGGACTTAAAATATCTTTTTATAGGACAGCGGTGTCTCTCAAGGAAAAGCCAAAAATAAGAATGTTTTCACGAAATTTGGCACAAACCCATTTGAGAGGTTGCCGAATCCAGTGGCGTCATCAAACTTGAAATAAAAATTCGGTAATAAGATTTCTTCATTTTCCGCCACCTTTATTTGAATTTCATAACTCATCTATGAAGTTTTATTCATAATCTTGACTTTTGTCAACTTTCCTAATTACATTAACATAACATTATATGTTGCCATGAATGGTGCCATTTCTAGAATACTTCTAAAATATCAAGCATTACACGTTACTCCAGTTATATGAGTTTAAAGTAGCTTTAAATCTATTCGGTTTGAAATTAATAATAATGATGCACAATAATAGTAATATTGAAAAATATATCCACTAAAATTCGCCTAGTTATAAAACTTTCACTGATTAAACCAACAAACTAAAACAAAATCAATTTAAGATGCACCAAAATGAGGAGATGCAAACTCTAAGGAATTATTTGAAGCAAGGTGTGACAATCTACCAAGCGGGATGGGGGTGGATGAAGTAAAAAAATAATTGAGGCCTTTGGTTCCTGTACCCACACTAACTCACAATTTTATTTTTTTTCACCCTCTTTAATAGTGGGATGGGGGTGGTAATGAGGGTGGCTAATTCCAAAAAATTTTTTGAAACTTTAACTTCTTTTATATATACTAAATACCAATTTTATGGACTATTACTTGCTTGATTTACCTATTTATCCCCATTTACCCCAATTTACTCCCCAACCCATCAATGGAATAAGATAAAAATATAATCTAGTTCCAGATCTCGTTAAAATACATACGTGTACCAAATTTCAAGTCAAAATCTTAAACGGTTCCAGAGTAATCGTGCGCACAAAAAAAAACACAGACAGACTGACGGACAGATTATTTTTCAAACCTAAAATCTAAAAATTTTCAAATTTTTTTTGCGTTTCTATACTTCCACGGGATGTGGTATTTAGTATTTATAAAAGAAGTTAAGGTCTCAAAAAGTGTTTGGCATAAACCAACCCCCTTTACCCCCGCCCCATTATTTAAGTGGGTGAAAAAAATAAAATTGTGATTTAGTGTCTGCACAAGAACCCAAGGCCTCAAGATTTTTTTTCACTTCATCCACCCCCACTACGATCCCCTATCACTGATGTGGCATATCGTTTTATGGGTTTTTGGGGTAGACGATTTCAAATATATTATTAAAATTCCATAAACAATTATTTCCACATAGTGAAATGCAAATATAGTATTTTCGTTGTAAGAGACTTGGATGGGAAATCTGGATGTGGAAGTAGTGATTCCTTGGGCAGAGGTATTTTTGCAATTCGACCAACACGATCGGAGATATTTGGAAAAAACCAAAAAGAAATTATGTTTTGCGATTTCAACGGTTTAGACGAATATATTCCTGATTTCGACAAAAATTTGCAGTCATACTTTTTTACTTGTGTATTTCATATTTGAGTAAAGAAATCCCCTCCCCCAGACACTTTATTTACTTCGATTTTTAGCTTTATTTTTACTTCGCTATAACGAATTAAATGTGATTCGAATACTTTTTGAATTTATACACCGCTAATTTTGCTCTTTTTGCTGACTAAAGGAATTCTTCCGCTTACGTTTAACTTTTGAAGTAGAATAATGAAACTAACTTTTACTATAATTTTCAATGATCCCGTAGTCTAGTTTTGGAACTCGCATAAATCGCGAGCAGACGAGTGCTCTTAAGGTTTACATAAAAATGGTTTAGCGTGGAAACAAAATGTTTTACAAGTTTTATGTTCAATATTATTTAGAAAAATCTTCCCACGCCAGCTATGAACTTATGTAGGCCAAACAAAAGTTAAGTATTTAAGTCGGTGTAAGTTTATATAACATGAATCACGAATAGAAAGAAAATTTGTGGAAACTAGGTAACTATTTTTAAAGAGTAGCAACATCTTTACTTGGAATACGTACCCATTTTAATCATTTCATGGAATACGTAGCATGATATCATCTCAACTTAAGTTCCAATGGCATTCTGAGATTATTGTGTACCAAGTTAACAAATTCAGATGGTTTTAAAAATCTTGGGGCTCAGACCAGATAATAACAATTTTATTGTATTTTCAGGATTCAAATGCTGAATTTAAAACGCAGGAAAAAATATGATTACTTACAGTATATCTCTAAAAAAGTAAGAAATACAATGAAGGAACATATATAGTTAAATTTTTCTAAGATGACACTATCGGCAATAAAACACCGGACGAAGAAAAATGCATATCTCAATTCTTGAGCAAGAGCAAGACAAGAAATGAAACCACGTGTATGTACAAATTTAGGGGCGGGGCTGCAATCGTTCTCTGCTCGAATAGGCGCCAGAAAAGGTGAGATATGCATTTTTCTTCGTCTTTCGTTTTATTGCCGATAGTGTCATCTTAGAAAAATTAAACTTTAGTTTAAATACTCACAAAATTATATAAAGTAAGAGACTACTAAAGAAGAGATTTAGAGACTTACTAAAGTAAGAATAATGGAGGTGAAAGAATTTTTTAGTCATGCGCACCCACTCAAACGACAAAAAAAACCACCTTTTTTTGCTTATTTCTCATATGACAGCTAGGCATCGACTATTTTTCCAGGGATTCTTTGTTTTTTCATGGAGATATAACAAATGGTAAAAGGTGGACCGCAACTGCCTTTAAGAGTGAAATATACCCTGTCAGGGGGTGTAAAACTGTTTCCTTTGTTGTTTTTTGTTAAAGACGTTTACCTCCCCCGCTTTAGATGATGATTATCAAGAAAAACAATGGTTTTTCGCCGGTTTGACCTTTCTTTCACCCTTAAATGAACGAACCCCTTCATACGTCGCACGATTTCAATGCTCGTTAGGCCGCTCTTGGCCGTTCACTGATAAGCAAAGAACAATGGTTGGGGGGTTGGTACCACCCTCCCAGGGGGTGGAAAATTGATTTTCTCTTTCTCTCTTTCGAGGATTCTGATCAAGAAATAAATAAAAGCAAAAGCATTTGATATTCTTGAACCCAAGTGCTTCAACGTCTGAACTATGTAATTTAGCTTTGAAATTAGTAAGTAAAATATATTTGATTGATGATTTCAATTGTATCCGGTACGAATTTATGCAAATGAGGCAAAAAAATTTTAATGTATGCTCCCTCTACTGAAGCGGCGATTCAAGAACATACCCTTAGAGAGTATTATCAATGTCAAACTTGGTTGGGGAATGAACTGAATCCCGTTGAATGGGGTTGAATGGTGGTGAATATCAAATAACGGTTGCTTAGAACCAAAATTTTCAGAAGATCAATTAGTTCCTGATTTACTTTTTAAGAACTATAATTGTAATTGTAAGGGCAGATGTGCGAAACGATGCGGATTAATAAAATTAGGTTTACGATATAGCGTTTCTTGTAAAACTTATAAGAGTAAATTTTGATGAACCAAGCACAGAAACAAACGAATCCAATTATAATTTTCCAACCCTGTGGGCGTGGGAAAAACCACTGAGGTTATCACAATTCACTCTTATTATTGTCCTTTGCTTATCATTGAACTCCGCCTAAATTTCTATCCATTCCCCTCCAAGGACGACCTGATGAGCACCCTGGGGCTGTTGTGGTTTTGTGGTTCACTAGCCTTTGATCATCTTTTACTATTTGTTACACCCCCCATGAAAAAACAAAGAATCCCTGCAAAAAATGGTTGATATCAAGCTGTCATATGAGAAATAAACAGGCCGTTTGAAGGGGTGCGCATGATTAAAAACTTTTTTCACCTTGTTACTACATTTTGAAAAAAAATGTAGTATAGGTTTTGCATTTTTCCGGTGGACCATCGAAATCCGAAAAAAACGTCGGATCGAAATGAAAGTCATATCTATCGACTCGAGAGCGAATTTAGAAAATTCCGTCCGTCGGTCTGTCTGTCTGTCACGCTCAGCCCCCCTAATCCGTTTTCGGATTTCGATGAAACTTGGGTGGTTAGTAGGAGACCTTTAGAAAACCTTAACGCTGGAAGCTCGGCTCCGTTCGGAAACCGGAAGTACCCGATAGAGACGTTTCAAGTTTTTCGGGAAAAATTGAATAACTCGGTAACGAGCAGTCGGATCGAGATATTTAAAAAAAGAGATGGTGCCGCTAGCAACAATCTACAGATAAGTATACGGGAGACAATGTCGAAAAAACAAATGAAAATTGAATTTTTTTGCAAAAAACTGGTTTTCTCGAAATCGGGCTATGAAGCACGATAACTGTCCAGGATATCGATCGATTGCGATGAGACTTGGTGGGATCGAAGGTACACGGCCACAAATGAAGCCTATTGCTGGCGGCCCGAATCCGTTGACCGCAAGTATTTTTTCCAAGGCCGAGTATGATTTTCCAAAGATATTGATAACTCCCGAACCGAAGGTCCGATTTTGATTTTCAAAAATGACGATTGTAGGGTTTGATTAAGTCTATTAGGTGACGTTTACGGGAATTTGAAAAAATAAAAGCGAATCTACAAATTCTGGAAAACTTAATTTTCTTGATAGATTCTACAAATACCCGACAGTGTCCTAATAAAAATCGAAAATTAAGTATTCCGTCGATCAATCTCTATAACCAATATAAAGCACGGACCTTTTTGGACAAAAAATCCAAATTTGAGTTTTTCGAAAAATTAAAAATAAACGAGTTATTGACAAAGATGCATGACCACAATGTAACCGATGCCCTTCCTCTATTTTAAAATGTAGTTAGCCTTTACTTCAGACAATGCAAAAAGAAAAAAAAAAGGTACTGAGTCAGTCCAACAGGGATAAAAGGCATATCAAAATGTAGTTTTTAGCTTGTTATTCCTGTTCAGCACCCTCAAAAACGATGGGGAAGTATTATAACCTTTAGCACGATTTTGCCTACTCTTCCGTCTCCTGACATCCACTACTTTACCAATCAGTTGCTCCATTTTTTCGTTATGTTCATCACTTTCTCCTCTTGTTTCCATCCTAGACGGCACGCGGCGCGGCGTATGCCATCGACTTATTATACTCGTCGCAAAAACGAAGAGCATATTGCATTTGATCGGCACATTTTTAAAACCGAAAATATCGCTCTTAGAGAAAACATTTTCATATCATTGTGTTAGTGAGCGAATTCTGAACAACTTTTAACATGTCCGTCCGTCTGTCCGTCTGTCCGTCTGTCCGTCTGTCCGTCTGTCCGTCTGTCCGTCTGTCCGTCTGTCCGTCTGTCCGTCTGTCCGTCTGTCCGTCTGTCCGTCTGTCCGTCTATCCGTCTGTCCGTCTGTCTGTCTGTCCGTCTGTCTGTCCGTCCGTCCGTTTCTTGTAAGCACGATAACTTAAGAAAGAAAAGTCCGATTGTATTGGGAAAGTAAGTTAGTGTTAGCAAGAGGAAGAACCCCATTGTTTTTGAAGAAAATCAATCAGTAAATAATAAAGTTATTAATAATTTAATTAAAAAAAAATTATTTTCTTAATTTTCGTCGCTTGTACTAAAATAGAAATGTTGCGAAATGTTATCTCTATAATATATTTTTTTTTTGTTTGTGCATTTTACTAATATATATTTTATAATAATATATTTAATGCGTTGAAATATGATTCTCGAAAGATAATTATTACAGACATTCAATTTTTGTAGTAATCTGTGGAGGTGCAATGGCTAAAGTTTTGTCTTGCATTCCAAAGATCCTGTGTTCGAATACCAGACAGGCTGGATGATTTTCTTTCAATTTTTTTTCATATATTTTTTTTTCACAACAAAGTTGGAATCACAAAATTCAGGCTGTCCAAAAACTAACATTATTTACAAGAAAACTGCGAAGAGTATCCTATAGAATGTGTAACAATTATATAAAAAGCTCAGTAAATTGGCGGAGAGTACTTACGTTTTTAGCTTGTTTGATCTTGTACTACTTTACAAATGACAGTACATTGCTAAAAGCAACAGTAATTACTATTATTAATACAATAATTTTTACTGGTCAGAGTTTGGCTTGAATTAATAAGTAATCTTGAATTATTTGGAAATACAACTGCTTAAATCACAAGTAATGCGCTGTGTCATTGATGTTCTCATTCGTTTTGTCATTTTAAATCATATTTAACCTCATCTGTGTAAATATTCCCAAATAATAAAATACCTACCAAACGTTCAAATTTGTACAAAGATTATTTTAGTCGTAGTAGATATATTATGTTGCTTTACTAGTTATTATTTTTATGTTAATAATCATATTTATTTCATATTTAGCGCTGATGTGTAAATAGGTAGATTATATTTAAATGTTATATTTTCACTTTTATCGCACAGCGTTATAAATAGATTAGCAAGGAGTGGTACCAGCTAGAACGGTCACTTACTAAGTTCGTGTGGGTACTGACAGATGGCGGAGAAAGCTTCAATTCGATAAATAAACGTTAGTAATTATCTAACAATAGAACGTAAAAATCATTATGAACAAGAACAAACATTTTCTTAATTTTATATAGAATTTTAACAGATTTGGCAAACTTTTTATTTAAAATATGACTAAAATACGTAACAAACTGAGAATTTGTAGAAAATGTCGGTTGATAACAATGATTACAATAGTCACGCCTTAAGCACTTACTAATCTGTGCCTTAAGTACGGCCATTTTTAATCATTTCCTTACTTAAGTTAACACCTAACCCAAATCTGCAAACAAATCCTAAACGTTTCCGCAAAGCAAAGTAGAAAGCTGGGCACTTATTGACTTTAGTGATTAATATAATTCCCGCTGTTATGTCAGCGTTGTCAACCCTTTTTTCCTATACCAGGATTTTACAGGAATTAGTTTTTATACAGTAAGCTCAGAACTGTTTGACAAAAGGTCATAATGATTTAAAAACTAAATATGAATATATTGTACGGCTTAAATTCTCCCATTTTCAATAATATTTACTACCTACTGCTTAATATTTTTTCTTTTCGATATTAACAAGAATCGTTACCATAATTATTTACACAGATTAAATATAACAACATAAAAGCTTTAAAAGGAAGAGCTATGAATTATACAACGACGAGTAAGGTAAAGGTTAATTAAAGTATTTACGAATGATTGATTAAAGGTGTAAATTAAGTCTAACCAAATTGGCTTCTGAATTGAGAGTGTTAATGATTCAATTCACACATACTTAATAAATCGATTTTTTAATAAAAAAATGGCATTAAACAAGTCGAAATCTTATTGAGTATAACCACGGTAGAACCCGGTCAATTTCGATTGTGTTTGTAAATGGAAGGTTCCATAGGAAAATTAGTAGGTATAGTTTTAGTGGAGGAAAAATAATTTTCAATTGCATATAAATATGTGGCTGGATAAAACTTTGTAGTCGAATAGGTAATAACGTATAGTTTATAAAAAAAATTGTTTAAGTGAACTACCTTCTCGCAAGTTGAACGGGGTGGAAAAAATAATGGTGACAGAATGTTTTTGCGCGCTTTTTAATAAATATTTCTTTAAATATTAGTTTTCACAAAAAATACAAGTAGTATTTTTTTATAAAATAGTTTTTAATTTGTATTCCTTTCTATCTCTAGGACAAAAATTGACCGAAATGCAGTTAGTTAAATAGACACAAGATGTTTTTAATTTTATTATTTTAGAAAAAAAGGTGTAGCCATTTGAAAATAATTAAAAAAAGACTCTCTTTGTAAAAAATATTTGCTCTTTACTTTTTACTTTACTCTATCTTATGTTACTTTACTACTTATTGTTATTGAATTAATAATCAATATTTAATATTTAAGGATAGGATTTGGCAGAGTGAGAGGGAAATATGCATTTATTTTTGATTCATCATAAATATTTAAAAAACCAGACATAGTATAATATTTAAAACTGTTTTAGATAGGTACTTGGTATTTTTCTAACGAATACAACTATATATATATATTTTTTTTTGTAAATTTCTATTGTACTATATAATATTGCAGTTTGTGAATGAAAATAGTTCTTAATTTCATTATTAGAGCACAACTTTTAACTATATACAAAATATATGGTTCAAACTGGATATGATTGTATTCCTTAGACCAACGCGAAGTACCTGAAGCTATTTTAAAGATTATATCATTTATGATTTTTTGAATATTTATAACAAAAAGAAAATAAACACATATTTTCCTCTTACTTTGCGAAATCCTATCCTTAATGTTGATATGTAAACACGTAGATTATATTTGTACTTTACATTTTCACCTTTATTGCACTGTTATAAATAGATTAGTAGGGAGTGGTACCGGCTAGAGAATGGTTACTTACTAACTCAGTTGGTGTGGGTTCTGACAGATGGCGGTGTATGCTCGATTTCAATAAATAAATGTTATACATCCTCCAACCATCTAATAATAACGTCAGGACAGACGCATCTTTATGCAAGAATAAACATTTTATTACGTAACTTTAATCAGAGCTGCCACACATTTAGTAAAATTTGATAGTTCTATTTATTTAAAATATGAATATAATACGAATATAATATACCTACATAAGTGACTGAAAGTTTTCTGAGAATCTGTAGACAATGTTGACAATAGTTGCACTTTAAGCAAGGTCATTTTAATCCTTTTGTTGCTCAAGTGAACACCTAATCCAAATCTGCAAATCCTAAACGCTTCCGCAGAAGAAAACAGAAAGCCCAACACTATCGACTTTAAATATAATCTCTGCAATTATGAAAGAATGTTATTAACTCTTTTTTTGTAAACTCGGATTTTACAAGAATTAGTTCTTACGTTAAGCTCATAAGTAGTTGGCAAAAGGCCATAGGGGTTTAAAAATTAAACATGCATAAATTATGGATGTTTTCTATTTTTCTATGGAATTCTATTATTTTAAACAATGTTTACTGTTATTAAATATTTTCCTTTTTAACGTTAACAAGAATGTCTACCACATTTATTTTTATATTATTGTACACATTAAGTACAATAACATAAAGTTTTAAAAGGAAAAGCCAAGAATTATACTAGTAACTTAAACGTTAATTATACTATTAACGAAAGATTGATTAAAGGTGTAAATTAAATCTAACCAACTTCTGAGTTGAGAATGCTAATTGTTCAATTCACACATACTTGGCAAATTTTTTTAAATTTAAAATATATTTGGAATTGAAGGTGTCGAAATCTCATTAAGCATAATCATTTGTAATATCACTAGTTAATATTTAATCGCCAAAATGTTTTCGAAGACGCGATTACCTTGTAATATAAAGAGCGTAGATTGATTGTTTATTTTCAGTAGTAATATAACAAGTGCAATGAAAATGAAACTTGAAAAAGGAACTTTTGAAAAATAGATTTTCATTTCTAGGAGTTATGAATAAATCAAATCTTTTAATTGAAAATTATTTTGACTAGTATTGTATTACTTTAAAAGAAACCTGAAAATTTTGCACTACTGCAAATTATTGGTAACACATGACCACAAAATATTTTTGTGAGGTGCGCCGGATCAGACCAAGTGTAGCATATGCCTTTGGGGTCGCTGAAACCGGTTCTGAGACTTATTTTGTCACATCATGTTAGAATTTTTTTTAAATTAAGAGAACCTTAAATGTGTAGATGAAAACCGCAGCCAGTTTTGAAATTATATATTTTTGCAAGATTTCAAATTGATATTCGGTAATAACGTACAATTCCATGCTACTTCCCACTAATAGGTAGACAGATATTTGTAATACCTAGTGAAATTTTATTTAGAGGTATTTAAAAAAAACATTTTTCAATCTTTCCAGTAGCTTCTTTTATTTATTTAATTTCTACATAGTAAGGAAACTATTGCGAAATCCTCTATATGTTGGGCACCATGTGAATGTTACTACAAAAATAATACCTTGTTTAATTCAAAATACAGACGACTCCCCCAAATCTTCGAATATTCTCGTAATATGAAGTCGGAAAAAAAATTGTTCTTAATTTAAAAAAAAAATCCTGACGTCCAGCAAACTGATCATTAGTTAAAAATTTTTGTCAGAATAAGACCAACTTGTCATGTTTCAGGGCTGAATTTCACTTACAGCCCATGAGCAGTAAGTGAGTATTACGCACCTATTTATTTACCTGCCAGGTTTAAGAAAATTTTTGTTAAAAACTTGTTAAAATCAAACATATTACAAATACATAAAAATGCAGATATTATTTTAAGCACACTTGCAGCTTCTTCAATATCCATGTTATAGTTATTTATGTACCAAGGGTCGTAAGTGCACTTTTTTTGTTCGAGAATACAGTTTGCAATCCGAGGCCCGTAGGGCCGAGGTTTTCAAGTATTCGAGACCAAAAAATCGCACAGTACGACCCGCGGTGCATATTATATTTTTCGTCATACCCATGAATCATTAAACTAGAAAAAAAACTTGAGAAAACTAGTGGAAAACTATAATTATTTGAGTCAGGTTTCACATTTGCTAAGCAAATAGTAAAGGTAGCGATGCTTGGAATATCCATGGCAACCGCCAATAAAATAAATTTAGGACCCGGCTTCTATTCAAATGACAACTACTGTCAAGATAAGTTAAATCGTATTATTATAATAGCTTTGACCATTTTTGAAAATATACGTAGAAGATATAAGTAAAGCGTGCTGGATTTATATCCAAAAAAGTTAAAATATTTAATACTTGTTATATAAAAGAGAAAATTTTTCCAAATATACTTTATTTCCCTAGGGACGTTTGAAAAATAACGACCCGTTGTCAATGGCAACAAGTATTTGGTAGATAAAGTGTCACTTACGATCGACAAAACAATGGAATTAGAGTATACTTACGAGAGAGGTATGACGAACAGTGTTTTAACTCAGCTTTAGAACCATGTATGTTAAAAGAAGCATATTATACAGTAAAATATTAAATTGTAAAGAGTATTTTTAATTTTAAACTTAGGAATAAATTATGTTAAAGTCTTGTGCTACCAATTTTGAATATTGCTCGTCGTCACGTTAATTGATTTTTATTACCTAATATCGATATTGAAGTCAACCAAAAAAACGTTTGAATTAATTTTTTGTTTATTTTTCTACCAGCCTCAATAGCAATCGGTATTTATTTTGTTCTTATCGTGACACCTTATTTCGTGAATTAGTCGTGCGGAATGGTGGGTACTGGTTTATACTGGATAAAATCATCTTAGTAAATCGTAAACACATCGTTCAATTAAAATCTTGCCATAAATATGTATTAAATCTTCCATTTAAATCAGATCCGCACATATTAATAACAAAGGTGTCCCACAAGGGTCTATTCTGGCACCAATATTATTCCTTAATTTTCCAATAATTTATCGCAACGTGTCACCATTAATGGATCATCTGCCTCTCAATTTTCAAATGACATCAATAAATGTCTCAGCTAAAAATGTAAATGATATTGCAAATAAAATGGCAAATAAAATGATGGGATGGTGTGATGGAAAAAAGCTATAGTGAAATACTTCAAAAATTATTATAATTCACTACAAAATATCTCCAAATCCTGCTTACTACAGTTTGTTGGTAAGATGCCATGGTGCATCAACAAAAAAAACAAATATAAAAACATTTCTAGGTATTTACATGAATGAAAATCTAAATTGGTCAGAATATGTCAATATATCATCAAACTGTTTAAATTCAGCAAAATATGCACTATATAATATTCGGGGCTTTCTTTCAGAGTCAACATTATTAATGTTTTACTACGCAAATGTTGAGAGTCGGCTAAGCTACGCCATCATGTTTTGTTGCACCTAATATTCAGTAAATAGATTATTTGTAATTCAAATAAAACTATACGTACAATCAGTTAAGCCAACTATAATAATCATTGTAAATCATTATTTATAAACTTAAAAATTATGACTATTTTCTTTTTGTACTTATATAATTTATGTGTATCTGTTTTCGAAAAGAATAATAAATTTTCCAAAAATAGAATCTTATCAGATCTACAATGAATGCAAGAAACAATGATACCCTAGTAGTAGGGTAATACCTCCACACTCTCTCTACATCTTCATACGAGAAGGGTCCATATTATATGGGTATAAAAGCTTGTAACAAGCTTCCAAATAAAAATATAAAAAGCATACTGTAAAAATTAAATCCAAATCAGACATTAAACGGTTCTTTGCAAGCAAGCCATACTATAGATGAATATTTTACAGATATTATTTAGCTAATATTCTGTATTCTTCTTGTCTTCTTATTGTGTTAGCTTTCTACTTATTCTTTTGTAAATATTTTTCCTTTTTTGTAAATATTTGACGATTTCAAATACTTTCTTGTAAGTCTAAAATACATTATTATTATTATCATTATTATTATTCAATTGATTGGGCGAAGGTGAAATTTTATTTCATAATTTTGAAGGATCTTTTTAGAAGGCAATTCAATTTAAAAAAAAATCACCCTTTTTTAGTGCCCGCTTTATTTAGCCTCTACACAATAAAAGAAAATATTCGCCGTTTTGATTTTCTAAGCTTTAACATCATTATTAGAGAATCCTGATATCACTATGTATCACAGACATGTAACGATTAAAATATAAAAAAAACATACATACGTCGAATTGGGAACCCTCCTCCTCCTTTTAACATTTTGTGATTTTGTGTGAAGTCGGTTAAAAGTACAAAATAGCTACACAGACTTGTATTTACAGTAAAGAATGATGGTCCTATCTCTTCGAAAACGAATGATCTACAGTGGCTTGAAAATTTGTATGTTTTTGTTTACAGCCTGCTGTTAATCTTTTCACTTTCTGACTTTCTTATCTTTATGAGAAATTTACCTTCAGGTGAAATATTCAAAATGGCAATTTAAGATATTATTTGTATATATTCTTTAACGTTACGTTTGTTACAACTTCTATTTTCACTTGTATTCCATGTAGGATAAAAATAGATACCTACTATATATATTTATTTTTGTAATGTGTGATGTGTTATCCATATTAGAAAAATGTTTATAAAATACTTAGAAATTGCAACATAAAATAAATATTTTACCAATCTTATTTTTCGGTTAACGGAAATGTAAGTGTATATTTACATCATTATTATTCTCAGAACAAGTCTCTTAGACTGTTCCAATTGCTAAATAATTGCATAAGGCCCAAATCTTTTCGGGTATATGAAGTATGGTAGTACTATATTAGTAAACTATAATTTTTCGATCAAAATATTACTAGACATTCTAAATTTTAATTGATACAATTACTAATAGACCGGCGGTACATGACCATGACCAGTCAGGTGCAACGTTTTTAAAATGCATGCCAATCATATATATGAATGTAATTACCATGACTATCACAGAAACGCAAATTTTAGGTAGTCGTCGCGTGCTGAAGGGTGTGCAAATCGATTTTTTTTTGTTTTTTTTTGTGTTTTCTTTTTATTTTAAAATGGATGCCAATAGTGCCAAACGAAAAGCCGTGGAAAAAAATCCAAAATCAAAATCATCCAAAATCAAAAATACCAAAAAATTTTACAATTTAATGTGCGCACCAAAATTTGTTTTGAGCGCGGAAACTGCATGTCAATGAATTTCCGCTGGATTTTTTCACGGCTTTTCGTTTGGCATTATGGAATCTATTTTAAAATTAAAAAAAAAAACAAAAAAAATCGATTTGCACACCGTTCTGCATGCGACGACTGCCTAAAATTTGCGTTTCTGGCATATTCATGGTAATTACATTCATATATATGATTGGCATGCATTTTAAAAACGTTGCACCTGACTGGTCATGTACCGCCAGTCTATAAGAGAACTTAATGATCAGACAAACAGATGAACATAGCGGCGAATAGACAGTCGCTATGGGGAAAATGGCAAGTGTCTGTGTAAAATAATACTTAAATTATTTTGTTATTGCCAGAGCTGTGCTTATACTTATTAAATATATAGATGCACAGTGCTTAAATACTTTCTGTTCTACTTGTAATACATGTCAGAGCTGTGCTTATACTTATACTTATGAAATATATAGATGCACTATTTTATGATTTTTTTAAAAATATTTATAATAAATCGAAAATATTTCCCTCTCACTCTGCAAAATTCTATCCATATTGCACTTTCCTTAATGACTATTCAATCGTAAGTACTTTAATAATTACTAGTATTTTCCATGTTATTTGGTACCATTTCTTTATTTATTTACATGTAGTCAGTAGTAGTATTTTCTGCAGAATAGAAATATATTAATAATGGCTTGTTATTTCTGTTTCATGTAAAACTTGGAAACTAAATTATATTATACCTAAGAAGACCTATTTTATATTTTTCATACTGTAACATCAGTAGGTGCATAATTTTTCATATCCTACCATTAAACAAAACATTACGGCAAAAAGGGCGCATTGTCACATTTTTGTGACTGTATAAAAATATTTAACATATGAGACTATTAGTACAACACAGTATAGTGACTTTTATATTTTTCATTGTACAAAGTACAATTTCCTTGTCTTTTAGAGACTTTTAAAAAATGATCTTTATCAAATTGAAATGTAATTGTAATTGCATTTAAATACATTTTTCTGAAAGTGATTGATTGTACTTGGATTTAAATACTTTTTAAAATAGGGAGTAATTATAATTAGACTTACGTATATTTTTCACAAAGTAAATGTATAGTTATTTATGTACCAAGGGTCGTAAGTGCACTTTTTTTGGTCGAGATTGCAGTTTGCAAGCCGACGCCTGTAAGGCCGAGGTTTGCAAGTATTCCAGGCCAAAAACTCCCACTGTACGACCCTCGATGCATATTATATTTTTCGTCATACCCATGATTCATTAAACTAGGAAAACTTTAGAAATTCAGTGGAAAACTATAATTATTTGAGTCAGGTTTCATATTTACTAAGCAAATAGTAAAGGTAGCGATGCTGGGAAAATCCATGGCAACCGTCAATGGAATAAATTTAGGACGCGGCTTCTATTCAAATGACAACTACTGTCAAGATAAATTAAATCATATTATTATAATACCTCTGAACATTTTTGAAAATAATGTGGGATATAGAAGATATAGCAAATAAGGCTTGTCTGAATTTACTTTCAAAAAAGTTAAAACGTTTAATACTTGTTATATAAATGAGGAAATTTTCCCAAATTTACTTTCCCTAGGGACGTTATGAAAAATAATGACCCGTTGCCAATGGCAAGAAGTATTTGGTAAATAAAGCGTTACTTGCGATCGACAAAACTATGGAATTAGAGTATACTTACGGGTATGACAAAAATTGTATTTAAATAATTTTTTTTGTGCTTAACACAGCTCTGACTTAAGTCCAAGAAAGTAAAAATTATTATTTTTTATAGATATACATTTACATAGATTTTATATACTTAGCATGTGCTCTGTATATTTTTAATATTTATATTTCCATCATTGAAGAGTTCTCAGTGATTCTAACGGAAAATGTTAAAATTTAGGTAACCAATTTAATACCTAGTTCGCTTTCATTTCTGCATTAAAATTAAATTTTCTGGTAAATATTGTATTTCATACAACTACGTGAAGTCTAGGTGGAAAAATAAAGAAATGCCATTTAAAGCCACATTTTATAAGGTCCTCTACATACATCGTTAATATTTGTGGCCTTCTATGATACTATGTTTAAAAACGGTTTGCTGGATTCTACCTGAGTTAATCATTGAGCGCTCTTTCAGTTAAATCCTTAAGCTGTTCGAACTTAAATTGTGGCAAATTATAAAGAACGAAATTTTTGTTGCCCCGACGTTCTTTTTTAATGATAATATAATGCCCTTGTATTATTTTAATTACATCAAACTACCATTATTTAGCATTTAGGAATTTAACCCTGTAATTTTTTTAATAAAATGGGAAATCGCTATATAAAAATAATTTGAAATTCATTAGGCTCGTGTATTTTACACAGGAGATACCCCGTTTAATATAATAATCGCTTTATGTAGCTTTTATTTATGGCTATTATTATGTGCTTATTTTTATATTAAATGGCATTTGGGTTTACTGAAGCTCAAGAGAGTTCGAAAAATTAAACAAATTAGATGATATTTATGATATAATATGTACTTAAAACTAGGTAGATGCAAACATTATATTCTCCTCGTGATTATTGAATTTTCTGTATGATTGTTGAACATTCTAAAGTGTACCACTAGCAATTTGTTGAAAGTAAGTTAATTTATTGGTATTTTAGTTAAAATTTTAATCATCATTGGATGATGTAATCTTGATTACGAAACTTTCGCCGATATACTGTGCAGTATTTTTGTGTCAGTAGCATGTTATCAAAAGTTACAAGACTCTTCATGCGCATTTTAGTTCTGAAAATGTTTCAAAACCTATATTACTCTAGCTGACATTAACTTACTACTCAGATCTGAATTTGATCAGAATTTTCTGCTTTGAGTTATCGTGCTTAGAAACTTGACGGATGTATACAGACAAACAGACGGATATTTAGAAAGTTGTTCAGAATTCGATCGTTAACACTACATGAAATTTTTTTCTCTACAAGCGGTATTTAAGGTTTTATAAATATGCCGATCAAATGCATTGTACTCTCTTTTTTGTGTTTGTGAAGAGTATAATAAGTATTTTCTAAATGTTGATTGTGTGTGTTTCTTATTGGGATGCTCTGCCACATATATTTTTTTCTATACAATGTACTTGAAACCTACAAAATAAAACAATTATCCAGTATTTTATTGGAAAATAACCTCTATTCCTGTGACTTTTATGTCAAAGGAGCAGTTAGAGGCTGTTTTTTTTATATTTTTGCTCTTATTCATTATCTGTCAAAAAAAAAACACCCTCTAACTGCTCCTTTGACGTAAAAGTCACAGGCGTAGAGATTGTATTATTTTGTAGATTTCACGGACATTGTATAGAAGAAAATATATGTGGCAGAGCATCCCAATAAGAAACACGGGAAAAAGTATAATAAGGCTAAAATAGCCACTGATATCTATGGACAATTATGTTGTTAATGGCCAAAATTTTTCGCGGAAATTTAAAGTAATTCAAAAAGCTAACGATTGTACTGAAAAATCACATTTTTTAAAAGAGCACATTTTGATAATTTAAATAATACTTATATTACTACTATATTATATTATAATTCTTAAAACAAAATAAAATATATTGAAAAAATAGTTATTTATGCACAAGTGCATAAAGTACATGGCACTTTATTTCATGAACGGGAAGTTTGAGTTAAAAAGACATTTCATGCATGAATTTTATACAGTATTTTTTCTAGAACTGTCTTCAGTTACCATATTTAAATAAATAAATTTCGGAATTAACTCAAACGTCAAATAACAAGTCTACAATTTGAAGTTTTTAAAGCGAAGTTCGTAATACAACTTTAAGGATAGGATTTTGCAGAGTGAGAAGGAAATATGCGTTTATTTTCGATCCATTACAAATATTTGAAAACCAAACATTGTGTAATTTTTAAAACTGTTTTAGATATTTGTTATTGTTCTAAAGAATACAACTACTTATATATTTTTTTATTGTAAATTTTTGTCTTACTTGAATATCGTAGTTTGTCAATGAAAATAGTTCATAATTTCATTATTAGAGTATGGCATTTAATTATATACAAAACTTATGACAAAAACTGTACATGGTTGTGTTCCTTAGAGCAATGGGAAGTATCTGAAACTTTTTAAAGATTATATAATTTATGATTTTTTAAATATTTATAATAAACTGAAAATAAACGCATATTTCCTTCTCACTCTGCAAAATTCCATCCCTAAATGTTTTCAATGAACCCTTATATGCCTTACTTATACGTCAGAGTAAAATAATGTTCCTTTTTTCACTGTTACCATAAACATGTTTCACACACAAACACTAATGAAAAAAAGTACAGTTTCTTTAACCGTCGTAGAAAAATGTCTTTATTTACACCAAAATTCATAAAAATTTAAAAGAAAATACTTATTTGTTGAGAAAATATCAGTTTTTTAAAAAAATGTACGACTATTTAGATAATAATAGTATTATATTATTACAGAAAAAGGTAGCTAACTAGAATGAGATTGAAATATTTGCAACAAATTAAAAAAATATACGACCGATATATATGGACATTTATTTTGTTAGTGAGTCATTCAATGAAATTTTAATTCTGCTTAAATTTAGAATAATTTAAAACTAGGCTTATTCTGGAAAATCTCATTATTTTTTCGTTTCATAATTTTGATAATACTTGTATTATATTTATATTATAATATTTATATCAAATCGAAACAGATTAATGTAATACAAACAATTAGATTGTTATTAAAAAAGCCCATCAATTTTAATTCTATTGAAATTTACAGTTGTTTAAAAAACGCATAATTTTCCTAGAAATATATTTTTGTAAAAAAATCACGTTTTAATAATAGAGATTACTTAGGTACAGGTTTTATTTTAAAGAAGTCATTACCTACTGACATAAATATAAATATTTGTTTATTTATGTATCTAATAAAACTATATTTTATTATATTTTCACAAACTTTTGCCTTTACATCTATAAATAATTCAAGTTGCAAACTTTAAGGAAATCGTGTACGATCATCTTATCTTGAAAGCTCCCTCTGCGAAGACATTATCACTACATTAAAATTCCTAAAACTCATTTTCACCCATCCTTTTATATCTCCTAAAATCTGAGAGTGCAAGTAAAGCAGGTAAGTGAAAAATATAACTTATTCGCAAATTGCTTTGGAGTGCCGTGAGCTAGCGACATCACTTCGACGGCGACCACGTGAACTATAGGAGCGCTTGCGTGAACACAGTTGTTTCTAAACTCTGTATATACCGCAGTAGCGCTCGAAGACCAGTTAGTAATACTTCGAACTTTGTGGGGCTAGTCCGCACAACTCGAGCGCTCTAATTCTAAAAACTGATCATGCACGTCTCAAGCGCCCACCGTTATATGATCGGAGTGAAAAGTTAAAAATTTTAGAAATCTCAAAACACGGACTATACTTGGATTTTAGTGAAATATGACGAAATAAGTGAAAGTAAAACAAAAACTGTCATGAAATTAAGTTTGAAAAATGTGTAACGAGAACTTTGTCGCGATGTTTCTGCAGTTAATAAGTGTAGTTCTTCTTGCAACAGTATTAATGGCTGCCCGTTTCGACGGCCCGGAGCAGTGCTCCTGGTTACCAGACAACAGCGATACTTCTTCGTCAAAGTTAGCTGTTACTTGCAAAGTAAGAACCTTAGAGGAAACCGCAAACATAACCGCTCTGCCTGCAGAAGTCACCTCGAGACTAAGGATTATTTGTAGTGATGTGTTATTCTTCGAAAGTGCACTTCCAACACAGGGCTTACACCGCCTTCACGAGCTCGAGGAACTGCAAATTAGTAACTGTAAGCTCCTCACTATTGAACAAAATTCTTTCGAGGGTCTGTATAACGTGAAGAAGCTGTCAATAAATACGTTCAATGCTGATTGGGGTCCGGGCAAAAGTTTGGAACTGACAAGTTATAGTTTGCAAGGTTTAAAGGAATTACAAGTTCTGGATCTGGCAGATAATAACATTCGAGCACTACCCGACGGCGTTTTCTGCTCGCTGGCGAACCTTCAAACGTTGAATTTGACTCGTAACCGCATCAAGAATTCCGAGAGAATTGGGATTAATGTACCAGAATGCAGCAGCAGCGAATTGCAAAACTTGGATTTATCTTATAATGATTTACGTTCATTGTCTGAGGACTCCGGTTTTTCACGTTTGAGACGACTGCAACTGCTCAACTTGCAATTTAACAATATAAGCGAAATTTCAGGCGAATCCTTAGCTGGACTTGTTTCGCTGAAAATCTTGAATATGGCCAACAATAAAATCGGTACGCTGCCACAAGGGTTGTTCGCTGGAACCCCGGAACTTAAGGAAATTCATCTCCAGAATAATTCCCTGTTTTCGTTGGCGAAGGGCTTATTTCACCGTCTTGAGCAACTGCTAGTTTTGGACTTATCTGGTAATCAGCTTACAAGCAACCACATCGACGCAGGCACTTTTACCGGGCTGATACGGCTCATTGTTCTGAACTTGTCGCACAACGCTCTTACCCGCATCGACGGCCGCACCTTCAAAGATCTGTTCTTTTTACAAATCCTGGACCTCCGAAACAACTCAATAGGATTTATCGAGGATAATGCCTTCTTACCCCTCTACAATCTGCACACCCTAAATCTCGCTGAGAACAGGCTGAACACGATCGGCCCGCAGTTATTCAACGGTTTGTTTGTTTTGAGCAAACTTACTATAAATAATAATCTCATTGTGAATATTGACTCTCGTGCTTTTCAAAATTGTTCCGCTTTAAAAGAGTTGGATCTCAGCTCGAACGCGCTCGCGGAAGTGCCAGATGCCATACAAGAACTTTCTTTTCTGAAAACTTTGGACTTGGGCGAAAATCAAATTACGGAGTTTAAAAACGGTTCGTTTAAAAATTTGAACCAGTTGACTGGGTTGAGATTAATCGACAATAATATTGGAAATTTGTCTAGAGGTATGTTGTGGGACTTGCCGAATTTACAAGTGCTTAATCTCGCGAAAAATAAAATCCAGAGCATCGAACGCGGGACTTTTGAGAGAAATACGCAAATCGAAGCGATTCGCTTGGATGAAAATTTTCTTACAGACATTAACGGAGTTTTCGCGACCCTCGCGAGTTTATTGTGGCTGAACTTATCCGAAAATCATTTAGTGTGGTTTGATTACGCTTTTATCCCGAGTAATTTAAAGTGGCTGGACATTCACGGTAATTTTATCGAACATTTGGGGAACTATTATAAAATTCAGGACGAAATTCGAGTGAAAACTTTAGACGCTAGTCATAACAGAATAACGGAGATCGCTCCTATGTCGATACCGAACAGTGTTGAACTTTTGTTTATAAATAATAATTTTATCAAATCCGTGCACCCAAACACGTTCCTAGATAAAACTAGTCTTGCTAGAGTAGACATGTACGCCAACGACTTAGTGAACCTGGATTTAAACGCGCTGCGGATATCTCCGGTGCCCTCAAACCGGTCGCTGCCAGAGGTCTACCTGGGTGGCAACCCCTTTCACTGCGACTGCACGATGGAATGGCTTCAGCTCATCAACAACATGTCTGCGTCTCGTCAATATCCCCGTGTGATGGACCTAGACAACGTTATGTGTAAGATGACACACTCTCGTGGAATGACACATATGCCGTTAAGTCAAGCAAAACCCAGCGATTTCCTGTGCACCTACGAGACCCATTGCTTTGCTCTCTGTCACTGCTGCGATTTCGACGCCTGCGACTGCGAGATGACATGTCCTAATAACTGCACTTGTTATCACGATCAGACATGGAACACAAACGTTGTGGATTGTTCAGGGCAAAATGCAGACGAAATTCCGCAGAGAATACCGATGGACGCGACCGAAGTTTATCTGGACGGTAACGAAATAAAGGAGCTTCAGAATCATGTTTTTATTGGCCGCAAAAATATGCGTGTATTGTTTGTTAATAACAGTGCCGTTGAGACTATACAGAACAGCACTTTCAACGGCTTACATGCGTTACAGACGTTACACTTGGAAGAAAATAAAATTTATGAGTTGAAGGGGTACGAATTCGAACATCTGTCTAGTTTAAAAGAACTATACCTGCAAAATAATGTCATTGCACACATCGGCAATAAAACGCTGGAGCCGCTGACTTCCTTGGAAATTTTACGATTAGATGGAAATAAATTAGTTATATTCCCAGTATGGCAGTTGTCGACAAATAATCGTCTCACAGAAGTGATGCTTGGAAATAACCTGTGGTCCTGCCGCTGCAAATTTCTACAGGGATTGACCACATGGGTCGCGGATAATGCAGCCAAAGTGATCGACAGCTCCGACATGATGTGCTACAACGCGGACACCAAACCCCCGCAGCGTCGCGAGCTGGACTTTAACAGCACCGCGTGTAGTGACTTTTACGCTGGAAGCTCCGTAATCGATACCATATTAGTGTCAGACTACTGGCCGATGGTCGTGGTGACTTTATGCGTGGTAATATTGTTACTTTTGACTCTAGTGCTCTGGTTCGTTTTCAGAGACCCCGTCAGAGTGTGGCTCTACTCCCGGTACGGTGTGAGATTGTGCAGTTTCCGAGCCACAGCCGCGAAACAGTTTGAGGACAGAGACAAACTTTATGACGGATTCGTTTGCTACAGCCCCAAGGATGAAGAATGGGTTGTGCAAGCTTTGGCGGCCGAATTGGAGCCAAAGTTCCAGTTGTGTTTGCATTACAGAGACCTTCCGCATACCGCGTATATTCAGCATGCCGCCCCCGCTGTCCTGGAGGCCGCCGAGGCTAGCCGCAGAGTGATATTAGTTTTAACGCGTAATTTCCTACAGACTGAGTGGTCGCGGTATGAGTTGCGACAGGCTTTACACGAAGCTTTGAAAGGGCGTGTGTTTAAGTTAGTGATATTAGAAGAAGGGCCGATTCCCGAGGCAGAACTTGATCCGGAATTAAGACTTTATTTAAAAACGGCAGAACGCGTACGGTGGGGTGAGAAAAGATTCTGGGAAAAACTAAAATATGCCATGCCTTCTGTGGAACCTCGCGGTAAGATAAACGCAAACTATAGGCGAAATATCAACAATTATACCATTGACTCCCGAGTAGTGCCCAACGGGACTCACCACAGCCATCATACGTACCCTGAGAAAATAAGATCTCAAGGCCCACCTTCCCCTGGTATGCAGATGTTGCCGCCCCCGGCGTACTCGGCTGGTATGCCGCAGGAGGTGGACGATGCGAATTACTCCTCGGCGACGACGGCCACTCCGTCCCCCAGGCCCGCGCGACGGGCCCAAGAGCCGAGGCCGGTTTCCGATCACATTTACTCTAGTATCGACTCCGATTACAGCACCCTGGAACGTGGGGGCTCCGGGCGGAGGGGTCCTCCGTGGAGACCTCAGCATGTAATGATGCAGACTGCAGGCGTCAATAATGGCGGCCAGGCCTATCTTGTGTGATAACTTAATATGACTGACTAGGTATATTATTAAAAGACTTAAACAATATTAAATATTCAACTAAGTCGAACGTGTAATATTATTGATTTGTATTATTTTTGTACATTACTGTATATAGATATATTTATTTGTTTTATTTTTTTTTGTATTATGTGTATATTTTTTACGAATTGCAAAAACGAATTATATAATAAATACGATGTGAAATTTGACATCTGTGTTTCAATGGACCTAAGTGCAGGATTTGACCCTTTATTTTCAGCTAATTCTATAGGTGAGTGCTGTTTGGTTAGTCTCTTGAATTTTATTGATCAGCTTTGTGAAAGCACTCGCTGAGAAACAAAAGGCCAGCTCCATATCAAAGTATAAATTAGAAAGTAAAAAATTAATAAATTATTTATACATTTTTACATATTTTAAAGAGTTATAAATGTTGAGATATTGTAGTCATATTTAATAAATATATATACGTGAAAGCATAAGAAACAACAGGTTTTAAAATTGAAAAAATATGTATTCAAAATTATTATTCATAATCAGTCACATGCAAAAATGTAATCCAGCAGTTTTCACTGTAATACTTGAAAAAATAAACATCCTACTGATAATTACGTTAAAACATGAATAATAATTGCTGTATGTTATTATTAATGTCTATAAATATTTACATTATCAATTAACATACTCCTATTACTAGTTAATTTACATTATTTATAAATAAAATAAAGATTTTTTTGTTTATAAAAAGAGAAACAAATGCATAATTTAAAATTTATATTTTCATGAATTATGCTAACTAACGGCAGTTCTGTTTTATGAAATTAATCAAGTTGATAGAAAATATAATTTAGTTTCTTTGGCAGGAAATACCTACGTAATATGTTCAAAATTCTCTCTAACGGATTTGGCAATATTGTTGTTTTTATGTTTAAATTTTTGACCCATACAAATACTTTTTCATTACAAAAATATAAAGCTACAAATTTGTGTCATTTTAATTATTTCAGATATATTTTTATACATTAACAACAGATAAAACTGCAGATAAAATTTGATCATAATGTTATTTGTCGAACAGGTAACTAATTTAAAATTATGACAAGTACTACAAACAGAAATGTTGATATAAATATTAATATTTGTATATAAAATATAGATTGTTTTGTTTACAAAACGAGGAACAAAGATATACTTTCAAATTTATTCTGTTTTATGAAATTAATTAAGTAGATAGAAAAACATAATTTCAACTTTTTGACATCCAAGACCTACATTCTGTTCAAGATTCTCTCTAATAGATTTGGCATTATTCTCGTTTTTTATTTTTTATTTATTTTTTTTTTTTTATTCTTTACAAATATTTCCGCTTTACAAAAATATATCAAATTACCAATAAAATATGATTTTAATTTTATTTGGGGCACAGTAATTTAAAAATATGACAAGTACTACATACAGCAAATTTCATAAAAGTATTCTTTTTGGCACCATCAATTAATGATTTATCTAAAATGAAAAACCATCGATTAAAAAGAGTTTTAAAGTGATTTTATTTACCTAAAACTTTTTTGAAATATGAAACGCTCTACCGGTGACTTTTCGGCCTTTAAAAAATAATAATAAAAAAACGATGTTTTTTACAGTGACTAACGTTTATTATTATTACTATTTGAAGGATTCGACATAAAGTTACATAATTTTAAATATCAAAGAAAATGTCAAAAATATTGAAGGCATAATTTATTTCTCACATTTGACATGGACACTAAGCAGATAGGTTTCCAGCTTCTCGAAAAATTCAAAAAAATAAAATGAAAAATTAATTTCCATATCAGTGCTTCTTCATGCGTATTTACTCGGTATTTTGTTAATAATTTTGCTAAATTGTTATTTTCCATCGTAAATATTTAGGTTTGTGGAAAAAATACAAAGACAAATATTATGAAGAAAATCACTCATTAAAAATATATTTAAGAAAAAAACAATCAAATTAATTTTGGTTAAACAATTGTTTTTATTAGAATTCTATTCATAGTGTTCATAACGTCAGAAAAAGGTAAGTTTTGAATATTTAAGGAAATAAAGAAATTCATTCAGAAATAATAATAAATAATACACCCGTTTGTCAAGCTAAAAATAAAATTAAAAACAAAATTAAAAGCAATTGTTTGTCAGCCCTCTTTATAGTCTTGACGGTAATACTTTTTAAACACCACTCTAAGTAAAAATAGCCAAAATTACTTAATTTTCCTAAAACAATATAAAAGCTGATACGGAAATGAATAAGCGTTAAGTTTTAATCCAAAATTATTGTATCTAGGTTAACTTTTATATTTTAGTATTTGAGAACGCAAATAGGAAAATAATTTAAATTAGAAAACGACAATTGGATATATATTATTAAAGTTGAATATAAAAAACATAAATTACTGCGGCATAGAATATTAGTACTTAAAGATGAGCAATTTTAGAACATACCCAAATACAGATATCCGCAAAATTTTAGCTGTGCTTATACTTATCTTCACTGTGTTGGCATATTTATTAATATCCTGTGTTAAAAAAAGAATTACAACTAATAATTAGATTTCATTACACACCCCCTGCCACCCCACATAGATACATGAGAAAATGCTCAATATTTAGAAGTCAATGTCATAAGATATACTATTTGTTAATAAATTACTTTCTCTGTTGACTGCAGATTCTATTAAAAATACTAACTCTGGATTTTGTTCATAGATGGCGCTATCTGCAGCTCTTAACATAAAATGTAATAAAACAATCAGATTACATATCGTAAATTGTGTGTAATATACTGGCTGCGTAAATAGCATAGTTTAAATACTTCATGTTATTTTAATATCGTATTAAATTTATTTTAAATATATGCTAATTATGTTTGTACATGATTATTAAATATGCCTGTGAATATGCATAATATTAAAATAATTAAATAATGATATCAATATGAATTATGGGTTTTTGTTGTTTCTCTGGAAGTGCTTTTGAGTTCTTTGTTAGTATTAATTATTTATAATTGATTTAAAAGTAACATAGAAGAGAACAGAGAAGTAAGGAAAACTATAAAGTTGAAAAATGCGGATTCCTACAAAAATATTTGAAAAAATTGCATTCCAGTTTGTATACCACTGTATAAAAAAAAATCTGAAAATAAAGGGAACGAGACACTCCTGTCATACAATAACAATAATAACTAAAATTTTGTCTCAATGACTCGAACTGTTTTAAAAAATTTTAAAAAGAAAGTATTCAAAAATGTTTTTAAACTTCCAGTACAGCATTTTTATGAAATGTTTATAAAAGATTTCGTCTAGTTTTTATTTGTAGTTTTATTTGTTGGTGATTTTAAATTATACTCTTATCCATGATATTTCAAACATTTGTTAAAATCTCTCGCGTATTGTTCTTTAGATAAAAGTAAAACCGGAGGTTTAGCATTGTATTAGCCTTTGAGGGGGTAAGTAAAAAACTTAATTTTGGCTAATAAGAAATATATTAATAACGATTTTAATACAGAGTTTTGATGGTACATTTTGATGACTACAACTCATTTCGCATAAAATGTTGAAAAACTTATCAGGGCAGTAAGATTTAATAATCGCAAAGATTTTTAATACCTACTTTTATTTTTGATTCATAAATCACCATAATATTTTTTTTGTATGAACAGTACTAAAAGAAGTGTTTTTGACCTATTTGACGTTTGAGAATTATTTTAAAAATGTCATTTTATAATACCAGTGTTAAGTTAGTTACTATTAACACTAGTGTTAAAAGTAAAGAGTGACCCAAAAATCCCTATTTTTCCTTTTTGGGACCTCATGAATTTTATTTAAAAGTGGTAAAAATGATAGTTTATGGTGATACTTTCAAGTAGGCGAAATTTCAAGTTGAGCATGTTTTTGTTTTGGAGGTATGACAAGTTAAACTCGTTATTTGATTCATCCACGCCAAGGCTAAAAAAAAAAAATATAAAAAATCAAAAAAATTGAAAAAAAAACAACAAAACAAAAAAAATAAAAAAACATAAATCTCTTCCTGAATTAGTACCGTGACGTGGTGAAAGGCTTACATATTATTGAAATACATATCAGTAATATAACCAAACCTAATCTCTCAAAGGCCGTCGGATACAAGGTTTGGAGTATCTATCGAGATTTGCTAACTAAGTCTCCAGTATAAAAATAGCGATCAATCGAATATTATCAGCAAAAATCCTGATTGTTTCCTGTAAAATCGGCTGATCAACGTTTTTGATAAAATAAAATACAATCATAGATTCGAAAAGAACGGGAGATTTTACATAGAAAATGATACACTTTGCATAATTGAGAATTTTGAACATAATGAACGAGATTGGATTCATCTTGCCGTGAACAGGTCAACTAACAGGTTCGACTCGTCACATCTCCAAAACAAAAACTATGCTCAACTTGAAATTGTGTCTACTTTAAAGTATCACCATAAGGTATCATTTAGACCACTTTTGAATCGAATTCATGAGGTTCCCAAAATGGGCGAAATATTGGAAATCTTTAACCTAGATTGTCTCAATCACAATGTCATTTTTGACAGACAAATACAAATAGGTACGACATTTTAAATTTTTCAATTAAAAATTTCAATAACATGTAGACATGTTTGAGTAGTAATATTGATACAAAAAAGAGTGTATGAATATGCGTGCTAAAAGTGACTTTATTTTGTTAGTCGGATTGTTTCATTCGTTTCGCTCATTCCGCAAACTTCTCCACTCACAAAGCCAAATATCACTTTTATCACTTATATCATAATTAATTATTTTGGGTTTTATTCTCCGGGATTTTTAACAAAGATTCCAATGTTTGTTTTGAAAAGCGACATTCTCCATTAAGTGCCCCCTTTAACTCGAAAACTTGTCGCCAGAGCGGCATGTGACAGAACTACCTTTCTTGTTATAAGATAGTAACAAACAAAAGGTAAAACGATGTGATTAAAAAAAGGGTGTTTCCTAGCTATTTTTTCTTCCCTCGTCTACCGAAAGGAAATACTGTAATCCTAAAAAATTAACCTCTTAGTTTTTTTAGGATTTTTACGTGTCAAATTATGTAGATTACGAAAAAAATTAAGGTATTTGAATTCTTTTATACCGTCTGCCTGTCTGTCTGTCAAATAATATTTGACAATATTGTTAAAGAAAAATGTTGATGTACTTTCAGCAAAAAACATACAGGGTATACAAAAAATAATTAATGAAAAAAATTTGGCGGAAGACAATAATATTGACTAGCAGGTCGTTCGTTCCAAATAATAATTAAAGAAAATAATATTTGACAGTTAAGTTGAAACTATTGCCAAGGAAAAAAATTTGTTATGCTTTTGGCGAAACAAATTATACAGGGTGGTCACTCGACAAAAACATTATTACAAGTTTTTTGATTCTGGCAATTTCTTCAACAATTTATCACACCAGAGTATATTTATTTGCTATCGAAAAATGTCCCGAAAATTTTGAATTTTCTATTTTTTTAAAATATTCTTATAATACGAGATGTTTAGATGCTACTCATCTGATATTATTGAATACACATTATCTATACACAATCAATGTATCAATTTTCCATAATGTTAGTTGCACAATCATAAACGATTTTTTAAGAAAGCTTTGAGAAAAAAAACACATTCCCTTTCCAAAACGTCAGCAAAATACCTTTTCATATATTTCTATTTTTATTTGTACCACTTCCTTTCGTGACAGTAGCTTCTCATTCCTGATATGGACTTATAAAGGTTTTAAAAACTAGCTTTTTTACTCCCATACATTAATTCGTTTATTCCCTACCTGTACTTTAATGAGATTCATTAAGATACAAATTTTCCATTAAGATACAAGTTTATAACCAATAGACACACAGCAATATTCTGTCAATATCAACTATTGCCTTGAACATCTGACAGATCTAAAATTTATCAATTTTGACAAGTCATACTTACTGTTTACCTAGCAAATTTTTAAACTTTGTGCTTCTTGCAATTAAACTCAGTGAACATATGTGATAGTGAAAGTGAAATTGAAATGATAATCCATAATATTTCCTAAGTTTAGTTTTCCTAATATTTCCTAAATTGCAATCTATAATTACCTAAGAGATTTCAGAAATAAAGTGTTCATTTTGTATCTTATTATGACTGGTCGTAGAAAAAATAGTGTATGCAACTCACATTCAATGGATATTAAGACACTCGCATTCATAATTCTTATGCTCGTGTCTTAATAGCCGTCAATAAATGGTCGTTGCATAGTATACTATTTAAGGTAAGCTTATAGGTGTTTTCTATAAATGCAGAGAGCTTATAAAAATGTCCAATTGGCTTCAAAATAGGTTCTAAAAAAGGTTTTCAAACAGGCTGGACAAGGTTTTCAAGAGTGACACTACGCCGCTCTGAGGAGTTTTAAAATTAAATTTAAAAAACGTCTTAACAGCCTTCATAGGAGTGGGCCCATTTAGTCTAGAAACTACTTTATGATGGTGTTAAAGATGTCAGAGCAAAATAAATTTTTCAAGGCATAAATAGTTTTATAGCTGTAGATATTTCAGAAACCAAAATTGTTTATTGGGATATTTATTTTCAAAACAACTTATGTTATTTGAGGCTATATTAACTACGTAATAATATTAATGCTGTATTTGTATATTAACCCACTAGTGCCCGAGTAATTTCTTTTGGAAATCTTTTGAAAAAATATTGATCGACTTTCATTTAGGGCTTGTCAGTACCCCCCAAACCACATTTTATTTATTCCTGTGCATTTTCACCAATTTTTTTGACGTATGATATATCATACCATAGGAATATGCATGTAGGATATTATTAAAAAATGTATTTATTATAATACAAAATATTCAATACATTTAAGAGAAAGTAGCAGAATATATCAGAAGGGTATGATATCATCGAAAGCATATGTCTGGATGTAATCCTATGTTACATTTGACACAAGAAAATTTTGTACATTTGCCACAATACCCACAACGTCTTTGTGTGGCAATTTTGTCAATCAAGTGATCAGTTTTGTCATACCTGACCTCTTTCAATATATTCCTACTACATTTTGGTTTGGGGCCAGCCAAATGTTCAGGGACAGTTAAGCAATTCTCCTCAAAAACTGCAGAAGGGATCCTTTTGGATAGACAAAACGATAAAGAAGCCACATGTTGACTACCGATCCATTCAAGCAAAAGCGACTCATTGCCCAATACCATTTGCAAGAGCTGATTCGTATACGATAGAGTCCTCTCATTTTATCGAACATATCCACATTCCTTGGTATAGAAACTTATAAGTGTCGGTTGATCCACATCAACTTGCTTCCTTTGTTGTTTAGACCATCTTTTGCACGTGCCTTTTGTCAAACAAATGTCTTTGTTTTTGATGTTGGTTGCAATATTCACTTGACTATTGTCATGCCTGGTGAGTGGAATACCACTATTGGAGTCAATCAAAGTATGAGAAGTCCCTCGTTTTTCTTTTTGCAGCTCTTTTAAAGGATCTTCCTCTATACGGTCAGAGCAGATGGTACCAATACATTGAATTTCATTATTTTGCAGTAGATCAAGTAATGGTAAGGAGTTGAAAAAATTATTCAAATATATGGTCGAATGCGGGGGAATATATATCATACAAAGTTTCTCGGTGACACTGTACCCCAAAGTTTTACCCTTGATTTTATTCCCACTGCCCGTGTAGGGATTGAATTTCAATAAGTACCCCTGGGGGGTTGTGAGGCACCAAAATTTAAAGCCATAGCGAATTGGCTTTCCCTTCGTAAATTGCTGCATATTGTTACGGCCAAAATAAGGCTCCATAGCCTCATGCAATAAAAAAGAAGTTCTGAAACAAAACTAACATTCATACCGCCATCTGCCTACCGTATGATTTATCATACGGAAAGTTTTTTCCGCTGCTGCAATTACAGAAAGAATTGATATGACTGCGAAATGATATAAGTACATCCTATAATATGTATAAAGAATTATTACATGAATAAAGGTCCAAATGAAAATTGTGAAACACAACCTTACTTTGAGCTCATTTTCTACTGCGTAGAAATTTGCTGGTTATAGAATGCTCGGTTATAACTTATTTAAGTATAAAACAATCGAATTTTTGTCCTAAGCTTATTGTCTATATATGCAAATAACACTTTAGATGAGTAAAATCTCTGAATTTATCACACTCGATTTGTTTACACTTCATTAGAGACAACCTAACCTCTGTATGATAAATTAAGAGGGCGAAAATTTTAACGATAAATAATTCAATACTACTTATTCAATATTAATTCAGTAATTATGGTTAAATCTACATTTCAGTAATTATAGATTAAAGAAATTTGAAATGTTTTATTATCACGCTAAAAATTATCGAGTTAAATCTTAACAAAAAGCACGGTACTTGTGAATGATTTAAAATTAATTACGGCACAA
Organism: Rutpela maculata; assembly: GCA_936432065.2. Classification (NCBI taxonomy): domain Eukaryota; kingdom Metazoa; phylum Arthropoda; class Insecta; order Coleoptera; family Cerambycidae; genus Rutpela; species Rutpela maculata. The sequence goes on from OW386289.2 coordinate 145,078,419, forward strand.
TCATTGCCAATATAGAATCTTTGAAGATTCGAGCCAGGAATAAAACTAGCAAAACATTTAATTCAGCTGTTAATTGGAGTTAAAAATGTTCATCAAAGAATGTTTCGACCTGTTTACCACACAGCAAATTCGAGTATACAGCCGGTTGATAAACATTCTTAATTCCTTTATTTCTACTTTCGGATTCTTTTCAACGTAATAATAGTTTGAAGATCACAATAGTGTACGTGTTGGTTTGGAATGTCCACTTTAATTGTCACAATCAGTCCTGAAAATGAGAGTCAAATTCTATATAAAGATTGTAAATCATAACTATGAATCTAAAAGCTACTGACTGCAATGTTATTCGGATTCATGTAAGTGAAATAATGCATCATGACTTGGTTGGTCTAATGACCAGGTATAAAACATATCTTCTCTCTGCTTCATTAGTTCGGTGTCGAGATACAGGGTGTTGCAGTAAACATTGTGTTTTTCTTTCCAAAAAGTTTTGTGGTAGGTATTTGTGTTTCAAATCTGTCTATTTATTATTATTCTCTTCGCAAATACAAAAACTAAGATTTGATTGATATATTTCTAAAATCGTACAGAATTTTAGAATCATTACGTTTGTGGACGAGTTCCGAATAACTCTCCATATGTCGGTTTATCCGTTTGTGTGTCCGTTGATAACGTTTATTATAAGCATGATAACTTAAGAAATAAAAGTCCGATTGAATTTAAACTTGGAGTTAGCTCAAGAAAAGGTCCTATTGTTTTTAAACAAGATCGATTATGACTGAAATTCTGAGCTATGAGGCTAAAACATTACTATGCGGTTAAATTAAGATTTAAAAAAGCGACATGAAAATTATGAAGAATAATAATGATAAAATGAAAAACCGCTGCCCAAAGAATCACTACTTCCACATCCAAATTTTTTATCCAAGTCACTCACAACGAAAAACATTTGTATGTGGAAATAATTGTTTATGGAACTTTAATAATATAATATTTGAAATCCTCTACCCCAAAAACCCATAAAACGATACCCCACATCGGTAGCGGGGTGGGGGTGGTGATGGGGGGTGGTAGTGGGGGTGGATGAAGTAAAGAAATATTTTGAGGTTTCTGGTTCTTGTACACACACTAAATCACAATTTTTTTTCATACCCTTTAATAATGGGGTGAGGGTGGTAATGGGGGTGGCTAATGCCAAAACTTTTTTTGGGACCTTAGTTTCTCTTGTATATACTAAATACCAATTTTGTGGACTCTTACCTGCTTGATTTACCTATTTTCCCCAAATTTACCCCAATTTACCCCCCAACCAATCGACAGAACAAGATGAAAATACAATCTAGTTCTAGATCTCGTTAAAGTACATATGTGTGCCAAATTTCAAGTCAATATCTCAAACGGTTCCAGAGTAAACATGCTCACAAAAAAAGTTACAGACAGACAGACCGACAGACAGACCGACAGACAGACAGACAGACAGACCGACAGACCGACAGACCGACAGACCGACAGACCGACAGACCGACAGACCGACAGACCGACAGACAGAAATTTTTTTTCGTTCAAACTTAAAATCTCGACGTTTCGTGATATTCTAAGCCTATTTGAACAATAAAAATTTTTAAAAATTTTTTTTGTCGTTACTATACTTCCACTGGATGTGGAAGTAATTCCCTAAAAACTTTATTGTTTTTGATGGCAACGATATTAACAACTTGAAAAATGCAGGGGATGCGTTCAATAACTCTATTATCAATTCTATAAAACAGTAACTGAAAATATTCCTCCTATTTTGAATGATAATAAACAAGTTTTTAATCACAATGCCATTTTTTTTATCGCTCAGCTCAAATCAAAAAATATATTCCATGAAAAATTCATCTGGTTACGATGATATACCTACCATGTTCACTTCTAAATAAAGTAGCAGAATTAATTGATGAGCCTTTAACTTATCTAGTAAACCTATCTTTTCTAGAGAGATTTACTAGTGAAATATTTTTGTCGAACTCCTCTATATGTTTCCTTAAATATATAAGGAATAAGAAACCAGACTGCAACCAACAGCTATTCTCCGGACTAATGCCCCGCCGAGCGCTGAATTACGAGTTACAAGTCTGGCCGCGTTAAGTACAATAACTATGTATTGCCACAAAACGCTAAGTTTCGATTGTAATAGACACCAGCCGAAAGACTTATTCCCATTCAAAGGAGCTCTTGTGCCAGCCACCCCATACCACTTGCAGACTGCAGTTTCGAGCTATTGGCTCTCGTCAGTGCAAGGTAGGTCTGAGACGGCTGTAACGAGGCATTTGTTCACTCTTGATACATGACGAGATTTATAAAACCACGACATGCAACAAAAATGACAGGCTCCATCTAGCGGCTGATATCCATTACAATCGAAACAGCAGTAGCCCTGACATGGGCACAGTTAGTAGATATGCTTCTAGAGGGCAGAATATTTACTAGTGAAATATTTTGTCGAACTCCTCTATATGTTTCCTTAAATATATAAGGAATAAGAAGAAGAAGAATATCTACTTTTCTAGAGAGACTTTTTCCTTTTTTTTTTTAATTATTAATTTTACCAATACATAAAAAAATTCATAATCTCAAACTATAGTTCTGTTCAACTGTCTGTTTTAACTAAAACTTAAAAAACCTTATTAGTATATTAGATTAAATTACTATAATTAAACATTACATTTTTTATCAACATATTGTGGGGTGATGTACGGTACCGGTATCAATGGTGAGACCTCGATCGGTGAAGTTAAGGCACACAGGGCGAGTCGGCACTTAGATGGGTGACCGTATCTCATCTCGTCATCCGGGTTAAGTGGTGAAGTAGCATTAGCTAAACTTCGCCGGGACATTAAAATAAATAAGGCATTTAATATTCCTTGAAGTTTATATGCATTATATTTTAAATTTTCAAACTTTCGTAAACTGTGCATAATAACTTATCTACACACTGCTTCATCATATGGCAACGACACTCTTTTGTTAACCTGCATACTTTAAAAATCTACCATTTTGCCCATGTTCAGTTCAGTTAAAACTATTATATCATCTGCTGGGGCATCAGTTCTCGATTTAATGAAATGTTTATGTTTCAAAAATAATTATAATTTGAACATATCACTTTACACTTTTATCCCTTGCAAAACATTTCAAATTTATACAGAGTGTCTGCTGTATACGTTCAAATATTTTGCATGATAATATATTGACCCAATAGGAGCAAAAAAGTCTTATACAATGTTTGCTTTAGTCCAACGTATTTGGTTAAATGAATTGTTTTCTAAAAATACGATATTTTTAAGTCAGATGGTATACACATAATATTGTATAGGTCAGTATTGCAGGACAAACTAAAAATAAGTTCAATGTCTTCTTGCAACCTACATCTCCCTTTTTATTATGTTTATTGTATTGATAATGAGCTATAATTTTATTAGTGCCGGTGTCTTTCTCATAAAAGGAATCCTCTGTTGTCGGCACCAGTGCGGCGTTCATAAAAAAATGTTCATGTGTTTTTCATACTTCGTTGTTTAGTTGTAGGTAGCTCGTCGCCTACCAATCATACCAATCATCAGTGTTGACAATATGTTCGATTTATCTAGTTTCAAAGTAAATTTAAAGTAACAATGATAAAACGGTGCAATGAATGATGTGATGAATTAAGTCTTTATTGGAATTAAATTACTACAATGTTTAAAGAAATTTTTTATAAAAAATAAAAAGAAAATGGTAATATTTTAATCCCATCAATACAGTTTTTGCAGACAGTAAATTACCCAGATCAGTGACATTTTTTCAATAAAGACACAAGGAGCTTCAAAAATGGACCTGGACGTCCTACTTTTTCTAATAAATCCTATGAAATAATTGTGGTTTGTGAAAAATTCCTAAGATGGCAATGAGTAAATTAATATTAAATGTCAGTTAGTGTTTTCATTTCAAAGCCGATTAAACAAGGTAAAAGTAACAGTTTTATTATTGTTAAATGACAGTGTTGCAACGCTGTAAAATCCATGTTATTGACATGACAAATGAACGAAATATCCTTCTCTCTCCCATCTTCTGTTTGTAGTAGTATTGTCTAAACTGAAAACCTTGCCTATTTCTAATTAATTTTAAATAAAAAATAAGTCTGAGTAAGAAAAAAAAAATTATAAGGATTTTTTACTTCTTTTGGGCCAATATGTCATCCTGCAAAATATTTGTACGTATAAGTCTGTAAAATTATTCAACAAATTGCCACACATAAGAGAAAAAATATTTCTTTGATCTAGTTTTCCTTTTCGCAGTTTAGGAAGTTTTATTTTGAAAGAAAGTAGCCTCCCAGAAATCGATGAAAATAAATCTTTCCTTTAAACGGTTCCAGTTACTTTGGTTACATTAAACACATGGAAATTCCTTTAATATCAATATGAGTTGGCATGACTAGTTTCTTATAGGACTTAAAAATAAGTTGTGGAGGTAGAGGTTAAAAAATTTATGAGTAAAAATATTGGAGCATAATGAGGTTGGAAGGTAAATCACGATTTAGGTTCATAATAACTTTAGTAAGCAACACTGGTTTTAGGCCTACTCCCATATAGGAAAGTTGTGTCGGACTGTGCGGTATAAAAAGTCAACCGACAAAATTTTTAAGCGATATGCGTAGCTATATTTTATTTTGATTGTATCAAATTTCTCAGAATTCAACAAAATAATATACTAGACACGGTCTCAATAATAAAATTCATAATTCAATTAAAATCTAGAGATCTTATAACATTAAAAACTTCATAACGTTGCAATAATTATTTAGGTGAGTGAATTTTGAAAATGAGCAAAAACACTTCATTTTAAATTGAATATTCCTTAGCAATTATTTTTTTGCATTTCTTATAATTTGTGAAATTCATATTTTGGCATAAACCGTAAACAATCTTTACCTAAATTTTGGAACTTTTAATTTATATTAATGTTTATAAATTACTTATATTTTAAATTTCATAGTGTCAATGCCTTGTTTTTTGTTCCTTGAAGAACAATTTCTTAGAGGCGTAATACTCGATAATACTAATAGATCATAATAAAGATATATGATCCTCGGCACACTATGATTGTTATGACGCACTTATCTGAAAGAAACTAGTAATAGTAATTAGGATAATGGGTTCCGATAAAAACAATTATTAAATAGTGTGCCACTATACAGATCAGGAACCATTATATATGGAGTTTAAAAATAAACATATACAAGAATTAACTATCGTTATTGTTTTTTTGTTTCAAGCGACACCTACGTGAATTTAAATTTTGATTTTCTACATTAATGTTGAAGCGTCAAAGAATCAACACTCAAAATTGGTTGGAAAAATGCCTCATTTCAACATTGATTGCGGCATGAACCTTACAGCATATCATATTATTTGCACATTCTCAATTAAAGGACTGTCAGTTTTCCTACTTAATTTTGATTATTTAATATAATTCAAAATGCAATAATTGACGACATTCGATAGTTATAACATTATCAAAATTTTAAAGCATTTTTAATATCGATTTTAACAAATATAAGTTCTTCACCGCAGAAAAAATCCTTGGTAAAACCAGAAATGCAAATTATCTTATCCAATAAGCGCTATGCGTACATTAGTGCTTTGGTCAAATTATTCATATTTTTTAAATTTGTAGTTATTTTTTTGTTATATACAATTTACCAACACTAAAGGAGTGGCACTATTAGAGATTGAAGACAAGGTAAAACGGACTATATGCAAAATTATTTAATTACGAAAAACGTGTAATAGAAACCAATTGCAGTAGAAAATCATAAACTCACATGTGATTTTATTGAAAACTGCTAATCCTAGCAGAATAAGTTTCAAATAAAAAAGTTTCCTAAATCCGTTATATTTATTTTTCCCAATATGCTTGGTATTTATTTCAAAAGATAAAAAAGTTGGCCGTTTGCTATACTTACAACTGCAAATTGTCATATTTTATCAACACAGCATCAGAAAAAATTTCACATTCTCTACATTTATTAAAATTAGACCTTCATATTAACAAGTTTTGTTAAAAGTTGTGTACCAATAACACGACACAAATTTGAGGTCAATCCATTACTTCGCTTTTGAGTTAGAATGAGTTAAGTTTTATTTGTTGAATAGATGCTCTCGCATCTATTCAACAAATAAAACTTAACTCATTCTAACTCAAAAGCGAAGTAATGGATTGACCTCAAATTTGTGTCGTGTTATTAGAAATGATCAGCGAAAACGTGGGACCGTGACATGTAGGTAATGTGCTCGGTATTTCTTAACCAACAATCTGTTTTTCTTTGCGATACAAGTTATCCATCCAGAGATATATAAGAAAAGTGACGAAAAAAACTTATTATTTTGTTTAAACGAATATCTTCAGGGACTTGGATTTACCTCAAAACCTTTTGCTACACTTCCTGTAATGTCAGCAACACGTACCAGCAAAAAATTGTTGCTGCAAAATCTTTTTAGGTGATTTGAACTTTTAGTGTTACTTCATTTTTAATGGACGAAATTATATCTGCAGTTACTCGAGCGTTGGTAAAGCATCATAATATGATAATACATCAATTATTTTATATTTTGATAATTGCATTAAACATAAACACACACCACAGATAGTAGACAACCCCCCAAATCCAAAGCCAAGGCTGTTCGGAAGGAGGTTACACATTCGAAAAAACGCAGGCATACATCCACACCCACCGGTGTTGTCAATACCAGGGCTGGGGGTCGAACCCAGAGCGCGGTAGCGAGTCGATCAGCGTATTCGCCACTCAATACGCCTTAACCGATTGAGGTACCGTGCCGTGCCATTAATTACACAGTATTGTCTGAAACAATGGTATTTCTAAAAGCATGTTTCATTATTCTGTGAATTCTCCATTTTAAACTAAAAAATATTTTTGACTAAAAATTGAACGCCTTTGGAAAATCGCTAAAAATTATTAAACAAAATTTCACTGCCGCGCGCCGTCCAGTACTTGAACTTTATTATCTAATACCGATATTGAAGTCAGTGAAAAAATACGTTTGAATTCGTTATTTGTTTATTAAACCGACCTCAATATCGATATTAGGTAATCAAGTTTACGATCTTTTTTTTTTCAACATTTTTTAAAACTTTAGAGGCTTATTTGTTTAGTTTCCGCACAGTTTATTGTTTATTTATTGTTTATTGTGAAAGAAAACGTTAAACGTTTTGAATTTTTAAGCTTAACATCATATTCCTTACCAGAGAATTCTGAAATCACCATACTTTTAACGTCGAAGTCGTTATCAGCTACTCCTAAATTTACAACCGTCAAACTGGAATAAATTTCGACGTTTAACGGAAAAAACTAATCAAGTTTTGACACTTGGCAAAAATGTTCACTAAGGTTTACTATTAAATATACTAAAAGTCCCAACTGTTGCGCTCGAGCCACCATCTTGGAAAAATGGAGCTCCGTTTCATTTTTTTTATATATGTCTAACCATTAGCGATATCGAAATCATGTTCTTATAAAATTCTTTACAAAAAATGTTATATGCATTTTTTTCTTATCTCTCATATACTCTTTGGAGATACGAACGCAATATAATTCGCAATAACTTCTAAAATTTCCGTCATGTCCGTTCGTCTGTCCGTCTGCCTCTCCTTCCGTCATGTCTTTTTAAGCTAAATAACTTAGGAGAGAAGCCCGATTTTATTCAAATTTGCACAATAAATTAGTGTAGAACCCCACCGTTTATGAAAAAAATACACGTGAAGAGTGTAGTAATCCTCGATAAGATTGTAGGTTTAAGTGCCATACTTGCAATTTTAATGATCTCCCGATGATACAATCTTGACCGTCGAAACTTTGGTCAGTATACTCTGCAGTATCTATGTGTTCAGAGAATCTTATCAAAGGTGTTACAATACTCTTCACGTGCATTTATTTCATAAAATGTTCCATAACCTTTCTATTTAATGATCGATATTTTCTCGAAAACGCTGGGGTTCTTCCTCTAGCTAACACTAATTTATTGTTAAAATTTCAATAAAACTTGACATTTCTCTTTTAAGTTATTTAGCTTAAAAGGCACACGGACAGACGAACGGACTCACAGAAAGATGGACCAATAACGGACATTTTAAAAGTTGTTACGAATTCTATGACAACAAAATGAGAAAAAAAATTTTCTCTTCAAGCGATATTTATAATTTTTGAAATGTGTCAATGAAATACAATATCTGCTTCCAGGGGCGGCTGGTGAAATTTCAACAATTTTTTGCTCGTCTGTGGCGCATGGGACTCATACGAAATATGGGAAATAACATCTAGAGAAGCACTCCTCTAACGACCCCTAAAAAATTTTGAAAAAGCAGTTTGCGAAAAATTTTTTCAAAATTCGATTGACTCCCCTAGGTCTAGGGACTCCTATTTAAAATTAATTTTTTTTGTCATACATTTTACTTTTCATAAAAATGCAACAACAGGTTTTGAAGTTTATGAAAATATTTCCATTACTAACTGAGATACAATGAATTGAAATTTTATCATTTGTTAAATTGTAAATTACAAAATTTCAGTTCATTGTGTTTCAGTTAATAATGAAAATCGCAAACTGCTTTTTCAAAATTTTTCAGGGGTCGTTAGAGGAGTGCTTCTCTAGATGTTATTTCCCATATTTTGTATGGGTCCCATGCACCACAGACGAGAAAAAAATTGTTGAAATTTCACCAGCCGCCTCTGTCTGCTTCGTATTTCCAAAGAGATCAAATATACGAAAAAAATAAACATAATTTAGATGTCGCTAATAGTTAGAGAGATATTAGCAAAAACTTAAACGGGGCGCCATTTTTTCAAGATGGCGGCGCGAGCGCAAATTATAGGGTTTGAGATTTTTAGTATGTTTAACAGTAGTGCCAAGTGCCAAGTTTCATAACTTTTTCAGTTTTTTTCCTCTAATGTTCCCTATTTGACGAGTAAATATCTAATAATAGTAATAAAAATAATAATAATAACAATAAATGATTTTATTGACAGGAAATTATTACAAAATTATAACGTTAGTCATTGCCTGTCAAATGGCAGAGTTCAAACGGTCTGTCCGTGGGACAGGGGTTTGCTCTTCCACTCAACCATAGGGGCCCCCGAATGAGACTGAAATAGACATATCCACGATCAATAAATAATATCTTAATATATTTCAGCCTCATATGAGGGTAAAAAAAGGTAAAAAAAAAATGTTTTATCAAATTGTTATTTAATTATACTAACAGTACCTAGTGAAAAAAGAAAACACTTAATATCTACTTATGGAATATATGTCAAAGTAAAACAAAAATCCTAACCTTATACACATCTAATTAGCTGTGAGTGTGGCTCTAAAGAAAAAGAAGATGAAAAACTAAATGATGGCGTTACCAAAATTAGGTATTAAATGAAAGGGTGCCCTGAAATAAATCTTTTTTAATCTTGCGTTGGAACGAATTTATTGATAAACTTTTATAACTCTCGGGTAACCAGTTGTATAACTTAGATATCTGACATGAAAAGGAGCATTCGTAAAGAGGTATTATGCTGAGGTGGTGTTAACCGAGATTTGTGGCGTATGTTTACATTATGCACATCGGTACGAAACCGAATTTTGTTATAAAGGTATGAAGGCTTTTTGCTCATGATAATTTTATGATATAGCGTACGGGCGTGGATCAGCCGCATCTGTTCTACATTTAGCCAACCAATTTTCTTTAAATATCGAGAGGTGTGATGTCTTCTTCTGAGACCACACACAAGACGGACACATGAATTTTATATGCGTCGAAGGCGACGGGAATCTGAACATAATATGTTAGGTCCGTAAACTACATCTGCATAATTTAAGTGTGAAAGAACTAAAGTGTTACACAGTTGTATTTTCAGCTTTTTACTAAGTAAAGTTCGATTGGCATGTATTAATTTTAGGTTACAGAAAGCGCGACGCAAAACCATGACTACGTGCGTAGAGTACCTGGGAGAGTTATCCAGATGAAGCCCAAGATTTTTTGAGCAATCTTTTACAGGTATGATTTCATTGTTGACAGAAATTTTGATATTTTCGGAGCATATTTTGCGTGCCATAGTTCTGCCAAACAGAATCGCGTTTGACTTGGAGGGGTTGATAGATAAGCAGAATTTATTTGATACGGAGAGCAAGGAATTCAGATCATCGGTGATATTCAGACATGCGTGATCAACTGCATTCTCGTTGAAGGAGTAGTATAATTGTGTATCATCAACATAGAAATGTGAGATGCAAAACTGTAAATAACTACTAAACTCGTAGGTGTATAAGATAAAAAGCAGTGGCCCAAGTATGGAACCTTGAGGCACTCCACTTTCAACTCTAACATACTCAGATAAACAATTATCATACATCACCGACCTACGAGGTAATTTTTCATTAAGTTAACTGAGTTGTCTTCAAATCTAATTACCAACTTTAATGCACATCTGAATTCTTATCACAAAATTATATTTGGTGTCACTAACGCATTCGCCAAATTCTCGACTAAATAAAATCTTGTTTCCAATTTTTGCTCGCTTTAGCTAAACGTAGCTTTATGAAATTATTACGGGACCACCGCCGAGCCATGTCTTCCAGTTTGAGAAAGATATAGAAATCGCTTAAGCCAATCCAGAGTAATGACAGATCATCGACGTCCAGGAAAATCAGTGTATACACAGATGCTCTGCAGTATTAGGCGAGAATTGCATAGTGGAGATACTATCCTTTAGAGATGTAAAGCAATAGATCTCTTGTGTATTAAATTTCTTGAAAAATCTCTACTCTTCATTGGGATAGAGGTTTGGCAAAAATTGCAGGGTAGCTTGTGTCCTGTCGTCGGTCAACGTAAATAGACCAACGCGCGATGTTAAATAAATGATTTAAAAAAACAATCCAGACGTATTTCGTTTGTAATCAATTTATTGGCTTACAATTTATATGTTATATAGGTATAGCATTTTTGACCCACGTTCTCTGGATAGACAGTAAGTGAACACAGAATGTCTGTTTTTAGCTTCTTATTGCCAGGAATTCCACTCTATAAGTTCATTGGGAAGCATCGCGTGTTGGTAAGGTCTGGAACAAAAGAAATAAATACAATTTGTCAATAATGCAACGATCACTAGGGGCTCAAGTTCTTTCTGATAATAACAGAAACAACGATAATTTGAACAATTTCTTATGGCTAGCTAAAGGTAAAGAATAACCTTTTGAAGTAGGCGTCCTTTGTAAAACTCCGTTTAAAACCTACTTATTTAATATTGCCTTCTTCATTGCGAAAGTAAATATTGAGCTGCAGTTACGTACCTCAGTTTATTGGTAAATTTTACATTTAATTTACTATTTAATAAAGGTAAACTTTATATACCTAAAAACGTGTATGAGCATAAGTAATAAGTACCCAAACTTCGGACTAATTCTATAGTGGATTGGAATTTCTTTTTTTGCGGATTCTTAATAGCCCGGGAGGCAGCGTTGCATTTTTTTGATATTGATTTTACGCCGCTTAATTTTGTGTGTAATCGATAGTCTAGATATGGCTAGCAATAGAAACAAGCGTCAGCTGTCAGGGTCGTGGTGGACTTGGTCGTGAGAAAACGTCTATTATGTCGAAAAAAAAAAAAAAATTCAAAAATGATTTCAAGTCGTTTGAAAATTTGTACAACAAATGTTTACCTGATAATAATAATTTAAAAAAGTTAGCTGCGTAGATAATGGGGGATTATACGTCAGCCGCTTATATAAATCTGTATAAAAAATAATTGATGTAAAATCATTTCAGGTTCAATGAAACTTATACAGCTAACTCTTTATATTATTAAAATGATAAAAACAATCGTCTGCTATTCTTTCAATGAGGGTAAGACCATCAGCTGAGGGATTATAAGTGCTGAGCGAGCTCTAACTGACGATCTTTCCGCCTTTACATCAATAGCTGACGTACATTTTCATTTAATATATTGTTTAAATAATCATTTCTAGAAAATTCAAGTGACTTGAAATCAACTTGAACTAAAAATTTATGGTTTCAATTACGATGGTAATATACACTAATGCTGCAAAATAAACAATTTTAAAAAATATATTTTTCCATTGTATTTTCCTGTAGGTTAAATTTGCACAGACCTTGACAAATTGTGACAGTAACTATCTGCGCTTTTCTACGTAAATTTCCTGCGCCCTTACTTATGACCGTTAGGGCTCTTTAGGATCTATTTAAGTAGAAGAATTCGGGGGATCAATTTGTCTAGCCACTGAACAACCTGCAGTGTAACTCGCATTGGAGGAAAGAGTTCGCGCATCCAAGTTGGCGCACGTGAAATCGCCATTTTTTTGGAGCATTTGTAGACTTGCCGAGTTTTATTTTCAGTCGCAGTTGCCAAGCCGTTGTCTGTGAAGAGGACACGTAGGTAAGTATGCAGTTTTTTCAGCTTACCATGTTTATATAAAATAAATTGGATTATTGCTATATTTAAAAACGTATATCTTCTTCCTTCATTTCATATTTATTTCTAATCAAAGACAGGAACTTAAGATCTTTGAAAGAGGAAGCCGTTACTTTCTTGAAACTTGTTTTATACCAAAACAAGGATCTCCTTTCTCATGGAGACTACAGAGAACGTACTGAAGTCTTACTAATACTATTTAGCGGAACTCACTGGCAGAAGCCTGGAGTTTTTCAAAAACCAAGATGGATGTCAACAATGATCTATGCAGCAAAAATGTGCCCATTTAGCGAGTAGCTCGGTTATGAGCTAGAAAAGGTTGATAAATTGCGGCAAATCTGTCTTCAATTCTGGTTTACATTAAATGCTAGTTGAACGCTCCTGAAACAGCAGATGCTCCATGAATGATTTATAGCTATGGCACTGCTTAAAGAGTTATAAAACTATTGATCGTAAAGCAGTTTAGGCCGCACTAAGTTTCAATCGACACTTATGGTATTTGAAAGAGGAGACAGTACCGGTATCACTCTTTTTAAATAAGATATCTGACAGTAAAAAAAAAGCCTAAAGAATCCCAACTACATTCATTTAATTAGAGAAAATATATTTTTCAAAAGAATTGCTTTTCTTAATTTCGGCGTTTTTTACAGAAATTTAAAACTGTAGCCCCCAGGGGCAAACTTTCTCCTACAGCTTTCAAACCTCATATCGTTTCATTAGAAACCAAAGGGAATCAGAAAAATCCTGGTGAGCAACAATTTTCAAAAAAAAAAATTTTTTTGAGACACCCTACACATTATGTATGCTATGAAAACTAGATTAAAACCAAAATTTTAGTTTAAATTGATTTAAAGTCACTTGAAATTTCTAGAAATGATTATTTAAACAATATATTAAATGAAAATGTACGTCAGCTATTGATATAAAGGGGGAAAGATCGTCAGTTAGATCATACATTAGATTGCATCATACTCAGATTAAAAGCTAGCTCAGCACTTAAAATCCCTCAGCTGACGGTCTTACCCTCATTGAAAGAATAGCTGACGATTGTTTTTGTCATTTTAATAATATAAAGCTGTATAAGTTTCATTGAACCTGAAATGATTTTACATCAATTATTTTTTTATACAGATTTATATATGCGGCTGACGTATAATCCCTCATTATCCACGCAGCTAACTTTTTTAAAATTATTATTATCATGTAAACATTTGTTGTACAAATTTTCAAACGATTTGAAATCATTTTTGAATTTTTTTTTTTTTTCGACATAATAGACGTTTTCTCACGACCAGGTCCACCACGATCCTGACAGCTGACGCTTGTTTCTATTGCTAGCCATATCTAGACTATCGATTACACACAAAATTAAGCGGCGTAAAATCGCTATCAAAAATACAACGCTGTCTCCCGGGCTATATATAATCTTTGGGGATTCAACTTCAAATATTAAAAAGAAATGGATGTGCTTTTACCCTTAAGAGGGGTAAAAGCAAAGCAAAGATAAAATCAAAATAGCAATAATCAACGAGGTACTGAGAATAAATTATTGGAACTTATTTATGTTTTTGAGGTCTTTGATTATGAATGTGAAGACAGAAATTAAAAATTTCTGCATAGGTAATAGTTTCGGAAATCTGGAAGTATAAAGGTGGCATCCGAACTTTTAAAAGACGAAGTATTTAGTTTAAGTGTTAAGTATCTCAGCATTTACTTACTTACGCCAAAAGCGCTAACAAAATGAAAGATTATTATTTAGGCTTTTAAATGATTTTTTGTCAATAGCATACAAATCAACGAAATGACAGAAACAATGTACTTTTTCAATTTTTTTTTTTAATAAAAACATTTTGTTAATGTAATGTAGTCAGTAATTAAAAAAATATATTCCCATATACTGTTTTTCGTTAATATATAGTATGACTTAGACGTTTCTTTTTCTATTTAAAATCACTTTTCTACCACCCAGTGTTATCGATACTTTCAAATTTCGTCAGCCAAGAGTTTTCATTGAAAAATTATCAAAAATTTTGGACCACTGCCCGGCCCTGTAAATTATTCGGACATTAAGGAGTGCCTGTTTGGAAGTATTAATGACAATAGGTGGTAGAAAAGTGATTTTAAATAGAAAATACAGAATGACTTTTTCTCTAAAAACAATTTGTTTACAATTTATTAATTACTTAGTATCTGAGAGATATAATTTTAAGAGGGTCGTAATTCGACAACCGTAAATGAAAATCACGTTAAATTTTGGATATTGTAGTTCTACAGCATGCTGATAATAATATTGCAATATTGTATTAATTTTATTATTATTAGTTTTTCAGTAAGAAAATGTTTAATATGACTTCTCAAAAAAATCGATCTTTTGTGCTTAATAAAAATGCACGCCAATGACTGAAATCAGTTTTGTTTTACTCAAAAAAGATGTTTTAAAGGTCTTTGAAACTAATCCGAATTTGGTTGAAATTGGATAGCTAATAACTGAACTACGAAGGTGTTACCGTAAAAAGTGGGACACACTGTAGATTGGAACTTTTCACGATAATTAAATGTAAATTTTCAACAGTAGACATAAACAAAAGTAACAAAAATGTGCAAAAGTACAATTTTAAATGAAACCGTTTCAAGAAGATTAAACTCAACGATAAACAACGAAAATTAGTATCGCGGTCTTCTTCCTCGCTTCAGAAGTTGGTTGAAACGTCCAGCACTCAACAAAGTCAATGCGAAAGAACACCCGGAAACCAGCAGCCAGATTACTAGCTCCGCGAAAGCCTTATTGTGTAACAATTAGAAATTTTTTCATTATCCGAACTATTTCTAGTTTTAATTTAATTGTTAAGATTGCAATCTTTGTTGTTACCCTTAATCTATAGTATTAGATTTTATAACTATATTGTGTATTATACCCTTACAATGGTTGAGATATTGTTACATATTTCTCCCTTTTACAGAGATCTGTAATATACGCTCTCCTTCAGTAGAAACCTGCTCAAATATGTAAATGAATAAGTTGGTAGTCCGTCAATAATCGGGGAGATATCGCTGCTGTTTTTAGCATAGTGAAAAATAAAGAATTTTTGGGAACATTCTAGAGCCTTCGTCTTTAGGTATATAAGGGAATGAAGAAGCCAAGTGAGGATAGTTCAGTTCAGTTAGTGTGTCAGATAAGATCAAGAAGCAAGCAAAATGATAGTCATTGAAGTAGTGAATTATAGTATCTAGTGGTATATTAGTGAAGTAATTATTTGTTGTAATCAGTACGTAAGTTAATAAATTAGTGTTTAGTGCTACCCTGGTGTTATCATTTCTGAACCTGCAGTACAGGGTGTTTACTAAGTGGTGTAAACACATAACAATATTATAAATTTCAAAGTTTGTTTTCGTCCCCTAATTTTTTTTTAACATTTTTTCCATTAACTTCTCCTACATATGACTGACTTCCACAGTTTTTTCCGATGACCGATGTTTCTGGCCAACTGTGGTATCAGTAGGAATTTATTTATGTCCAACAAATTTTTAATTTGAAGAGCAACAACTACCTTTTCTAGTATTACTGTAAATGCTGGAATGCTATGCTGTGGTATAAGTCGTGTCATTAAATGAGGATGACTTTAATGTAGTGATGACCCCTCAATATGGCCGGTATAGAAGAGGTAAAATGGATGAAATAATTATTTCTTGTTTATTTTCTTAACAGATTGTTACATTTTGAGATATAAAACTCATCCCCTAATAATAAAAATAATTACTTTTGCCCCCAAGAGGGTGAAAACCACCCCTAAATTTAAAAAATAAGTATGAAGGAAGTACTGGGAATTTATTAATGAAACTAATATTATTTATGATTTTAGGGATTACGAATTTGGATCAGGTTCTTGTGTTAAGGTGTAGCAAATTATAATTATTATAATAACAATTAATATTTTCCAATTTTATTAACTATATAGAGATTTAACCTAAATTTATTATAATTATTCATATTCATCAATGTTTGAGTCATTTTCATCTTTACGCAAATACATCATGTGTGCGATATCCAACGACTTGAAAAATGTGTGTGAGTATCAAAAAAGTATAAAAACCATAATTATTCCTTTATAATTGAAAATATTGTGAGATTTTACCGCCAAACGAGCAATATCGCAATTTGGGTCATATCTCCTTTGCAATTAGCGCTAAAAATCATACAAAAAAGCATTTTGAAAGTCTCAATTCTCTTTAAGGTCAGGTAGGTCAAAATAGTACAGGGGTTGTCGGTTTTTCTATATTCATCTTAAATGCGTCAATTTAAAAAAAAAGAACGTTAAGAGTTAACTTCAAACACTTCTATCTCCTAAGCTATTATCTTCATCAAAAAAATAAAAAGAGCAACGTTTCCTTTAGTTTATTGCCATAATTTTTTTTCTCTACTAACATTCAGTTAAGATGCTTCCTTGCCAAGTATTTAACCTTAAAGCCAAGAAAATAATTTTTTCAAAAATTTTCAAAATGCATGTGTAAAATCTTTTAGATAATGCATCCATCACTGTCAAAAAAATTTAAGCGTATACATAATAGTTAGGACTAATAAAAAACATGATTTGAAAATGTTTTTTTTTCAATTTGGAAATTACTGGAACTAAGAAACGGACACTTTATTGTGTAAAAATCAAAATTTTTGCCTTTATTTTCCTTATATCATTTTTGATTTTGCTTAATTTACTTCAATAAGATTTAATTTGGTTCAAGGTACATATTAAATGGTTTTTTAAGCCAGAGTTATGACTGTTTGAAGAGCGTGACTTTTCAGGGCTACGTTCAAATGCACCTAGCATTAACTGTATCTCGGAAACAATGAGCCTAATCTAATTTTTATGTCTTGAATTATTTTTGATATTTCATAAGCTAACTTTTTTTAAAAAATATTATTTTGGGTATTCAGCAGATAACTTTCAAAGAAAACATTCATTTCTTTCATATACCATTGGTGCAAGTCTGACCAAAAAAGGAAGATCGACAAGACTCCCCCTACGGTGACTTGTCGACTTCTTTCATACACCTACCATATCTAAGATTCAGCATGAAAAGCAATAAAACAACCACTCTTTCTATATATACACCTACCATATCTAAGATTCAGTATGAAAAGCAATAAAACAACCACTCTTTCTATATATAGAAAGAGTGGTTGTTTTATTGCTTTTCATGCTGAATCTTAGATATGGTAGGTGTATGAAAGAAGTCGACAAGTCACCGTAGGGGGAGTCTTGTGGATCTTCCTTTTTTGGTCAGACTTGCACCAATGGTATATGAAAGAAACGAATGTTTTCTTTGAAAGTTATCTGCTGAATACCCAAAATAATATTTTTTAACAATGATGTAAGCAGAAATAATAGGTATTTATTTATCTAACTTTTTTGTTATGACAAACTTTTTTGAAAATGTGATCCTCTTTGAGTAATTTCCTTAAAACCTTTGAAAAATGAATGTTTTTTGCTTAAAAATCAACGTTTACAACCTCCTGCAACTCGGTGGGTGTTAAAGTAAAAATAACGTTATAGAGGGTTTTTTGGGGTAGAATTCGGCGATCTATATGTCCAATAGTCACTTTTTTTTTGAAACCCCGAGTTAATGTGAAACTCATCTTCAACGAAAAAGCACCCTTATTTCTTTTTAATGTGTCAGATTTGACCCATTTTGAATCAAACTATCAAAAAATATTTGAATTTAAAACTGATATAGAATTATTCCGAACTGAGATCACCAAGTTACTGTACTAATAAAGTAATTCATACAAAAATTAAATTTCTATTTTAGTACAGTAAACACATACCAAAACAAGCTAAAAACATACTCTTCGCCAATTTACTGAGCTTTTTATATATAATTGTTACACATTCTATAGGATACTCTTCGCAGTTTTCTTGTAAATAATGTTAGTTTTTGGACTTTTGTGATGCCATATTTGTTGTGAAAAAAATTATATAGAAAAAAAAAATGAAAAAAAAATATCCAACCTATGTGGGATTCCAACACGTGACCTTTGGATTGCAACGCAATCAATCAATCAATCAATAGTATTTATTCAGTATTAATAGTACAATATGTGCCTCCTCGGAGCCCAACCCGACGCCAGCCACACGACCAGGACAGGTGACGTCGAGGTGGGTGTGGGGCTGGGCGGGGTGGGCCCGACTCAGCTTAGAGATAGTTCGAGTGGGGGGCTAGAAGCTCCTGTCCACCGCAGGTGGACTTAAAAACTAGGTTAAAATATTTTATTGTCCACATGGACCTACAAGTAAATTAAAAATAAACACAACTCTAAAAACATTGGCGAACGCGCACTACACAATTTTGGTTATTGACACGGGAAAACTGAACGAAAAAACCTGTTCGAACAAATGACGGCCTTGCGGTCTGATCGCCGACAAGGAAGGTAAGACGGAAAGATAAAAGCTGTGATTTAAAAAATTAGGATTGCAACGCAAAGCTTTAGCCGCTGTGCCACCACATATTGCTACAAAAATTGATTGACTGTGATATACCTATATCTTTCGACAATCATACATATTTCAACTCTTACTTCTATGAAATATATATTAGTAAAATTCATAAACAAAAAAAATATATTATGGAAATAATATTTCGCAAGATTTCCATTTTAGTACAAGCGACAAAAATTAAGACAATATATTTTTTTTAAATTAAATAATTAATAACATTTTAATTTACCGATCGATTTTCTTAAAAAATAATAGGGTTCTTCCTCTAGCTAACACTAACTTAGTTTCTAAATTTCAATACAATCGGACTTTTCTTTCTTAAGTTATCGTGCTTACAAGAAACGTGACGGACGGACGGACGGACGGACGGACGGACGGACGGACGGACGGACGGACAGACGGACAGACGGACAGACGGACGGACAGACGGACGGACGGACAGACGGACGGACGGACGGACGGACGGACGGACGGACAGACGGACAGACGGACAGACGGACGGACAGACGGACGGACGGACGGACGGACATTTTGAAAGTTTTTCAGAATTCGTTCACTAATACAATGATATGAAATTTTTTTCTCTACGAACGATATTTACGATTTTAAAAATGTGCCGATCAAATACAATATACTCTTCGTTTTTGCGAAGAGTATAATAAGCATATTGTATTAAAATTTTTGGTTGAGCATGTTTAGTGCAATTGCTTACAATTTATTTTTTATTTTTCATTATGGTCTTCAAAATTTACTAATATAATGACCGAAAAATGCACAAAAACCCATATAGCTAAAATTTAAGTAACACTTTGAAACAAACATTTGGAACAACAATTTTGTTTACAATAATACAATATTAAATATTATGAATTAATTACTGCATTCATGATGTCAGAATGTGTTGAAAATTGGTAAATTAACTGCCAATAGCCTCTGACCACACAGAAGACATATAATGTAAAAACAGTGATTTTAGGAAAAAAAATAATTTAATAAAATATGTTATATTTGTTCTATTTAATAAAAAGGACAAGGGTAGATAAGCTATATCATTTTCGCCCACTAATTTCATAAAAAAGAAAAGTTCTCCTTAAAGTCATTAAGCGTTATTTATTTATAGTTGAACATATGATCTTTATGTTTCTATATGTTTTACATTTGAAAAACAACAGTAGGTCATAGTAATATCATTTCAAAGTGGGCATGTTTGCAGTTTTTTAGTAATTTTTGACCTTTTTCCGAACTTTTAATGTATATTTCAGTTAGATGCGCTCGATGAAACAAGATAAACTATACCTCATTTCATTGTTAAGCATTTAAGCTTTTAAATAATGGTTAATTTACATTGTTTCATCAAGCGCTTCAATGTATAAAAAACAAAACCGTTTCCGTGGGAGTCGTAGTAGTGTCGACGTTGCGTGCGAATTTAAACGTGTCAGCGCTCAAAACCACATATTGTGGTATGTATTGAATAAGAATATGTTTATCCACGACCATCGTATAATCATTGCATTCTACATTTAACAATTGTCAAATAATGATAATCATTATTCCAACCAAACGTATAATGAACATAATCTGATTCTAACACATATTTAAACAACCAGGAACTAGTTGTTTTCATTTTAACGCACCTTTGACCAATCAGGAACTAGCAATTTTCATAAGGAAACGGCGAATCCATTTTTCCATGTTTTCGTGTATATTTTCGTGTTTGACGTTTAACACGTCAACGTTTTACTGTAAATGAACTTTATTATTTCAGTTTTAAAGGATTAAAACAGTTCAAATATGCGATAGTCGTGGATAAATTATAGTATTCAGTTCGTGTATAATGGCTATTACACACTCGGATGATTTACGACACGCCTTCGTCTCGTGCCGTAAACATCACCCCCGAGAGTAATAGCCATCATTATACGCTCACTGTATAATCTACTATTCCAAAGAACAGTTTTTTATTACTCGTCAAGACATATACTACTCGGAAAATATAATGACATACAACATGGCCGATGGGCGGAAAAAGGCCCTTATCTACCCTTGTCCTTTACAGATGGAAAACAAAATTTCAAAGAAATAAATACTAAACCGTTGGTCTGCCTAAGCATATCCCAACAAGCAAAATTTGAACGTTATACAACCATTTTGTTTTATTGCAATTTTATAAATGAAACAAAATTGTTGTAGAAATGACAATTATAAAACAAATTTGTTTATTGGGATCCTGGTGGGAAGCCTTTAATGAAGCTAATGACAAGCTAATTAGCTTAATTAAAGGCCGATAGACAAGCTAATTAACTTAATTAAAGGCTGATAGTTAAGTTATGCTCAGGTAGATCAACGGTTTAGTGTTTTTTGGAATATATTCTTTAAGATTAATAAGGTGTTCGATGACGCATAATTTCATACAGTCGTCTCTCGAGCTATTTGTGTCTACGATAAAAAATAGACGTTTTGGGATTTTTTGCTCTGGATCTAATAAAAAACAGTCAAATTGAAGAAAATTTGAAAACTAAAGATAAAACTCGTATGACTTTTTAAATAAAATCCTCGATAAAATCAATAGTTCTTGAGATAATTGTAAAAAGCCTGTTTTATCCTCCCTTTCAACACTTTATCAGTTTTTCCACTTATGTTCCTCAAGTCTTGTTATAAGTGAACGTATTGTTTGCCCAATTTACTTCATATAATCCTTACAACTAATTTCGTAAATTCCGGACCTTTCGTTTCATGCAATATTATCCTTTGAGTTGCCTGCAAGTTGCTGCAATTTATTTACATATGAAATTGTTACGAATTTTGAATTCTATTTTGCAAGTCTGTGTTCATTCAGAGGGAAACTTAATAGACGATGAATAAAAAAATTTTAACCAGCCATTTTTTACTGCGAACAATGTTGTAAGTCATTGGGGATATACGTAGTTTTTTTCTGAATATGTCAAATTCCAAAAAATCAATGGAGTTGTTTATTACTTTGTGGTATTTCATTACAAAAAATAATGAACACAAATTTCTTTGTTAAATATCACTATATTTTCTGTTTTCGACTGCAGTTTCGTGGTATCTAGTCTACATTTTCAAGCGCGGTGAATTACAAAAGGATTATGCTAATTAGCTATGATTAAACAGTGTAGGTAAGCCTATTTTACAACAGAGCGATAAACAAAGTGGG
The DNA here is from genome assembly GCA_936432065.2 of Rutpela maculata. Taxonomy (NCBI): domain Eukaryota; kingdom Metazoa; phylum Arthropoda; class Insecta; order Coleoptera; family Cerambycidae; genus Rutpela; species Rutpela maculata. The sequence continues at coordinate 145,100,596 of OW386289.2, forward strand.
ATTTTCTATATCTAACTGGTTATTGGTTCATTTCTATGTTTTTAAATTTCAATTGCTTCTAACATATTTAATTTCCTACATTTTATTGAATAATGTAGAACCTTTAGGGTATCTGTGGACGGAATATTATAGTTGGTTTCAAAAAGTAATTTGCAAAATTTGAATTATTTTTACTTTTTTTTTAAATGATTTTAAACGTAAAATATAACAGCTATTGAGTTCTTCACACAAGAGCTTATAAACCCCCGATTTTTTACTTTTATGTGTTTTGTGTTTGGCATTACAGAAAATATTTGACATTTTTTGGCTCGGTTTGAATGGAAAAATCCTGTACAAAAGAAATAATTAAACCATTACTACTGATCCTAAGGAACAGTAGTGGAAGATAACCTTGCAATAACATAAGCATGAAACGACAAGATACGACATTAATGAAGTTTGATTTAATTCGCTTGATTAACAATATGCCCTGTGTGCAATGAGCGTGTTATCATAGCTATGAATGCATCAACCAGATTTTCACATGACTTAAGAGAATCTGCATGCAACTATTCAAGATGTTTGTTACAGAACGTTGAATAGAATCACTTGATTTGAAGCCAGATGGGGACGTGAAGGGTATATTAGTAGAAAACAAAGCCGAATATCTAGCCGACGTCCCTATTGTCCTAAGGATTACACGATCTAAGTGGCCCCGCATAAAGCATACTCTCATCGTCATGGTGCCTAATGATGAGGAACATAGGTGTAGGAATGGGTGGTCAAGTAAGTTGGTCAATAGTGCTACCAAAATATTACAATTATCTGTTCTGTTTGCTCGATTTTTAAAAAAGCTTAAAATACCTACACATATAATAATAATAATAATAATAATAATAATAATAATAATAATAATAATAATAATAATAATAATAATAATAATAATAATAATAACTCGTTCCCGACCGTCAGGCTAATTCAAGCCAACAAGCCTGACATAGTCCTCCTCGACCATCAGAACAAAGTGATGTTTGTCATCGAATTCTCAGCACCTGCTGAGACAAATATCGCTTTGAAGGAGGGGGAAAAACGGACCAAATATCGTGATCTCCGGTATGAGCTCCAAGTGCTGTACCCAGGCTACTCTGTCAAGATGGTCGTCCTAATAATCGGCGTACTCGGAGGGATGAAGCCTTCGCTGCTCTCAGAATTGAAGATCATACCGGCCTGTCAGAATTCGGCAGAATGGTTGGCAGGCCAGATGCAGAAGGCGGTTATCTTGGGGTCCCTTCGTCTACTTAGGGCACACGATTTAGGTATTTGCAGTCACTAACTCCACAGGTCGTGGAGAGTGGCTGCAAGGAATTCGCCGGCGCGGCTACCGTGAGGTGTCGGAGGCCACGGAAGTCCTGTCCGGCAGCGGGCAAACCGAAAAAAAAAAAAAAAAAAAAAAAAAATAATAATAATAATAATAAAATGATGAAAAACGGACAAAATATCGAGATCTGCTCTTCGAACTCCGCAGACTGTATCCAGACCATACTGTTAAGATAGTGGTACTGATTATAGGAGCCCTCGGTGGAACGAGACACACACTGCTTTCGGAACTTAAGATCATACCGGCATGCCGAAATTCGGCAGAGGTCTTAGCCGGCAGAATGCAGAAGGCCGTCATCCTCGGTTCATTACGTCTGCTCAGGGCACACGATTCTCGGACCCAGTAGTCACTCACCCCACGGGCGTGGGGAGTGGCTACCGGTACTACCAGCTCCCCTCTGTGAGGATCGGAGCCACAGAGAAGGGTGACTGGGTTTTAGCTAGTTTAAAAAAAAAAAATAATAATAATAATAATAATAATAATAATAATAATAATAATAAAAATCGTCTTTAAACTTCCACATCCGGTGGAAGTATAGTAACGCAAAAAAATTTTTGAAAATTATTATTGTTCGAATAGGCTTAGAATGTCATGAAAAGTCGATATTTTAAGTTTGATCCAAAAAAAGTCTGTCCTGTCTGTAACTTTTTTAGTATATACAGGGTGTCCCAGCTGTATTTAGAAAAACAGTTCCCTCCAAATCTCTCAGTTAAGAAGAGTGTTACAAGGTTCGAATTATGCGGTGGTGCTCCGTCTTGCTGCCTTACTAGTTTAAAAATATGGAACATGAGTGAATCAAGATTAAACCGTCGATATATCGTAAACCGTTAATGATAGGATAGAACATGGTTAACAAAATTTGTTCGGAAATAAAAGGAAAATCTAAAAATGCAAAAATATACAAGGCGTTCCGTTTAAAAAAGTAAAGTTGCATAACCTGTCGTCTTTTTGGGGCGCTCTGTACATTTGAAAATAAAATGGTTAAATGTGTCTTTTTAAACAGAATAACTTTTCTTTTAAAAGTTTCTTTTTACGTTTAACCCATTTCCGAGATAATGCTTGTCTAAATAGAGCTGGGACACCCTCTTAAGGTCAAATTTTTTTGGCATTAGTCACCCCCATTGCTACCCCTACTCCATTATTAAAGGGGGTGAAAAAAATAAAATTGTAATTTAACGTGTATACAAGAACCTAAGGCCTCATTTTTTTTACTTCATCCCCCACTACCGATGTGGCATATGTTTTATAGGTTTTTGGGGTAGACGATTTCAAATATTATGTTACTAAAGTTCCATAAACAATAATTTCCACACAGTGAAGTGCAAATATAGTATCAACATTTTTTATCATTGTGAAAGACTTGAATAGAATATTGTGTGGAATTTTAAGATTTATAAACACCCTACAGGTTGCATTGTAATTCGAGTCCTATGAACAAACGAACATCAGCGTGTCCGCCTTTCAAGATTATTTTAGCAGCTTGCTAAATTGACACCAATGCTCAAGAAGAGATGAGGAGATAGCGTCAGGACGCTCATCGCGAGTGTCTAGCTTCTATAATTTCAAATTGGAATACCATGCAACCTGTACGGTGTTTACGAATCTTCTATTATTTTCTTGATTCTATAATAAGAGTAGTATAGAGGCGCAGTAGGTTACCTCAGGCAGTATAGATGCGCAGTAGGTTAGCCCAAGTAGTATGGATACGCAGTTGCTTTCCTCGGGTACAATGGATGCGCAGTAGGTTACCACGACTAGGATGGATGCGCAGTAGGTTTAATCGAGTATTTTAGATGCGCAGTAGGTTACCTCACAAGTAGTATTTTCATTTCCACATCCCTTTCAACCCTTATTTTACTCGATTTTCACCCTGAGAATCAATTTTTGATTTTTGGCATGTTGAAATTTGATATTGCCACCATATATACCGGCACGGTAGCTCAATCGGTCAAGGCGTATTGAGTGGCGAATACGCTGATCGACTCGCTACCGCGCTCTGGGTTCGACCCCCAGCCCCGGTATTGACAACACCGGTGGGTGTGGATGTATGTCTGCGTTTTTCCGAATGTGTAACCCCCTTCCGGACAGCCTTGGCTTTGGATTTGGGGGTTGTCTACTATCTGTGGTGTGTGTTATGTTATATGAGGGTCGATTTTACCCTATTCTAAGGATGTTTTTTCGCTCTAGCTCAAAATTTTGAGGGTGTTTGGGATTTTCTGAGGTCGGATTCGAATTCAGCGTTGAAAAATACATTGGACTACTCGGTCGAGTTCCAGGATCAGGACTTTTTTTTATTTACTTCTTCTGACCCAAATTTTGAAGCCGCCATATTGAAAAAAAAGCTGCAGCAAAATTTAATTTAGCGTATCCATATACTTAACTCTACCATGTTTCGTAAATTTATATAGAAAAATTGGCTAAATTATCGATTTTCGACGCCTGTTTTGAAAAACTATGCGCCGGTACAGAAGATTTATTTCCTAAACATAAAAAAGAAAAGTCAAGCATAATGTATTAATGATTGCCAACCTTCAGGTTGTTAAGTAACGATATTATAAAAAATGTTACATTATTTGCTCCATTTTGACAATTACTCCCTTACAGAAGTAGCATAAACTCGTTGAATAGACATCTTCAGGTGATATTTGTAAATATTTACAAGATGAAGCCATCCAAGTTGCTAACATTTTTGTGGAGCATGTTTTTTTACTCCAAAAATATACTGAATACAGGTATTCTTAGTTTTTGTAAAGGATTTAATGTACTTTAGCTAAACATGAAAATACGCAATATTAAGAATAGATGAAACTAAGGATTCAACAAGATTTTTCCCTAGTTTATAATTCATTGTGCGTACATTGGCATAAACAACGTATGTTTTCCACCAATTTGTTAACATGTGTTACAAATCTAAGTTTAGTTAAACAAATAATACCTATATTTTTTTAACTGTCTATTACGGTTAGCTTACGATTATCTAATTAATATTTATATTTTCACACAGCATTTGGTGATGCATATCTTGACCAAAAATCGTTACTAACAATTTATTTGGTTTCAACATTATCGTTTGCAACAAAATTGTAAATCTCTTGTAAGTCAATATTTATTAAGTTTGTAGCTGTACGGTAATTGTTAGGGCCGAATCAGAAATGAAGTTGTGTATCGTCATATGCTTGCACAAAACAGTGCTGTATAGACGAGGTAAAGAACAAGCCCCAGCATGGAGCCTTGAGGCACACCTGATGGTATTAAGTATATGCCATCTACATTTTCTCTTGTTATTCAACTGTGCCATTACTAGCAGTTTTTCACGTCATAAAATCATTTCTCTAATGCAGTTGTTAAGTCTAGCGTCATTCATATTTAATATAACTTTTTTACAGTTACATTTAAATGTTGGGCAGTCTAAGATATTCTTAAAAATGTGGTTCAATAAATATTTATTTTAGTTTTACTTCAAATCTTGTGAAGCGTTTGAATGACTTAGACATTCTCTATGTTACTGTTAATAATCTAGAAGTACTTATTCAAAATTATTAATTAACAATGGACAATTCGACAGTACAAATATGTTTCTTTGTATAAAAAAATATAAAAATAAAATTTCCAATAAACCTATATTTGTACAGCGTGACGTATAGGATTAATACACACACAAAGATATGATTTGTACCCTGCATAAATTAGTTGATATTTAAGTAAATGGATATTCCAGACATTACGTTGATTATTATTGGGCTATACCGCTGAGTGAAGTACAATATAACTCACTCAACGGCTATACTTCCACTGCAATTACATCAACAAATATGATTGAAAACTAATTGCTTTGTTTGGTAGATCGTAGTAAATACTTTGTATGTTGAACATTTGTTTTTGTGTAGCTATATAACATTATTAACAATTTGCACTAAAAGCTTTAGAGAGGTATTGTAAATCAGTCTTTACTTTGCACAGTTGTAGTCGACATTCTGTTCAAAAAAACGCCAGTGTTGCTAGTGATACAATTCTACAACGCTATTTTACATATCACAGCCCAGTAAAATAATGCTATACCCCAATGGCACTTAGAAATCTTGGATCGATCCCTAGATTAAGATAGAGTGAAATATAAACAGCAAAATAATGTACGTGAAAGAAAGCGATATATTAACATTGATGCCAGGCACTACAGATATAATTAAACGAATTTTAGTGAATAGTATACAGGGTGTTTCTAAAAGACTGGGACAACGCTTAGATAGTTGACATCAAAACAAGTCGATTTAACTTAAAAAGTAGTGGTATAACTCTTTTCGTTTTCAAGATACAGGGTGGCAAAGTAAAAAAAATGTATTCATAATTTGTCTCTATTTTGGAGACTATCATACGTATCTACTTCAAAGTTGGTAACGAGATATTTTTCATGTCGCCAATTACAATGATGATATTGTCGATGCCACATTTTATAGATGGCGCTAGTTACAGGACTTTTACGTGACACTTTAAGCCATAACTTTTTTGAGGTTGGGTTTTGGACATCGTCTTCTATTATAATCGAAACACAATTTAGTTTCCTAAAGAAAAGGTGTACTACTTTAAACGCGATAAAATGCACCCTTTCAGGGAAATACGCGATTTACAACTTTGTCACACACCAGTTCGAAGAAATTCAACACCCCGGGTGTTCTGAAAAGATTGGGACAACGTTTAGCGTAGACTCTTGACATCAAAACAAGTCGATTTAACCCAAAAAGTAGTGGTCTAACTCTTTTCGTTTTCAAGATATACAGTGGTATGATAAAAAAATTGTTTTCGTATTTTGTCTCTATCTTGAAGAATATTATACGTATCTACAACAAGCACTATTGACAACTTCAAGACATCATACTTGACGTACACCTACTAGGTAAGAAACCGCTTTTAGGTAAAATTGAATTTCCTCGAACTGGCGTGTGATAAAGTTGAAAATCGCGTATTTCTCTGAAAGCGCGCACTTTATCGCGTTTAAACAAGTATACCTTTTCTTTAAGAAACCAAAATGCGTTTTGATTATACTAGAACACGATGTCCAAAACCTAACCTCAAAAAAGTTATAGCTTAAAGTGTCGCAAAGTCCTGTAACTAGCGCCATCTATAAAATTTGGCATCGGCAATATCATCATTGTAATTAGCGACCTAGAAAACATGTCGTTACCAACTTTGAAGTAGATGCGTGTAATAGTCTCCAAGATAGAGACAAATTACGAATACACTTTTTTTTTACTTTGCCACCCTGTATCTTGAAAACTGAAAGAGATAGACCACTACTTTTTGAGTTAAATCGACTTGTTTTGATGTCAAGAATCTACAGTTAAGCGTTGTCCCAAACTTTTCGAAACACCCTGTATAGATACTTATTTCTTTTTGTGGGAAATTAAAAAAGACAAAAAAGATATAGAAAATCAATGCTTAATTCCTACCAGGTTCAATTAACAATTGATACATACATTGATACTAATTAAATAAAATAAATGAAATGTGTAGATAACTTGAAGAGTATCTATCTAGCTTGATTTAGGTTTTTCGCAATGATTTGAATGGGCTTAGGTGTTATTTACTTGACCAGGTTTAAGCTCAGATCTGCTCTGTTTTTTAACTAATTTGGATTTTTTGGTTTATCTTCTAGTGTTTCAAGTTTTATGTTTCTTTTTCTTTTATTATCGGCAGTTTTTGTCTTAACACTTTCCGCGGAAGTATTATTTTTTACTTTACAATAATTATTTAAAACTATATTTACAGTAACAAAAATAATTTTCTTCCACAATTCAGTACTAGAGTGTACATCACAGTCACAGTCAATCTGGGATCATATCATTACTGAAAATTATCTGCCAAGCCGTAGATCTCTGATTTTGAACTTTTAGAACTTTTAGATAACATTTTTTTTAAATTTGCAAAACTGTTCATCACAACTAACACTGGAGGTTTACGAGGAAATCTCAAACCACCCCCATTTCTGTTAAATATTAATCTTTCTGAGATGTCATTTGCCAGTTCTTTGTCGATGGTTAGAAATTTGGTGGTATTGTCAGATTTGATTTTCTTTATTATGGAATAACAGCAGTAACTAGCTATATAAGTTAGAACTGGAAGGTAAGATTCAATATCTTTGAAGTCTCCATCGGAAACTTGAACATTTTCAAAATCGGTATCTTCAAAATTTCCCTCTGAAGATTCACAAGTATCATTTAACTTTGTAATTATTATTCGATGATTTGCTTGCGCTGGCTCAGATCCTGATTCCTGAAGTTCAGGGTGTTTTGAAATTGATTTCTGGTCATTTTTTTTGACTATTAAATAAGTATAATAAGCATAATAATTTTTAAATCCCCTACGATTTAAAACTTGCATTACATTGAATTAAAAGTCTTTTAGGTCCTCAAGAACGTGATTATTGGATACTCAAATTTGATTGCATAATTCCTTAATCTGCATTTTTTTTTTAATATAATTTTCAGAAAGAGGATCTCAGTGCACATAAATAAAATTGGGTTACCTACTATTTGAGTTCATGATAGAGAGAATGAAAGATTTGTTCTTAGGCTTAAAATCTAATGAATATTTTTTTTTGATTGCATAAAAGAAATAAAACATCAATTTTAAAAAACCCACAATACAAGAAAATTTGTATAAATAAGTTAAAAATCATCAACCTAATTACTTCCACATCCAGTGAAAGTATAGTAACGACAAAAAAAAATAAAAAAAATTATTATTGTGCAAATAGGCTCAGAATGTCATGAAACGTTGAGATTTTAAGTTTGAGCGAACAAAATTTTCTGCCTGTCTGTAACTTTTTTTTGTACGCATGTTTACTCTGGAACCGTTTAAGATATTGACTTGAAATTTGGTACACGTAAGTACTTTAACGAGATCTGGAACTAGATTCCGATTTCATCTTGTTCCGTCGAAGGGTTAGGGGGTAAATTGGGGTAAATTTGCGGTAAATCAAGCAGGTAAGAGTCTATAAAATTGGTATTTAGTATATACAAGAGAAGCTAAGGTCTCAAAAAAATTTTCGGTATTAGCCAACCCCCATTATCACCTCCATTACTCATTATTAAAGGAGATGAAAAAAAATTGTGATTTAGTGTGTGTACAAGAACCAGAAACCTCAAAATATTTTTTTACTTCATCGAAAAGATAAGAGCATATTACGTGCCTATGTACCTTTGTTGCACGGATTATCGTAAGGCTTTTGACAATGCGGAATGGGGCAAACCGTGGGCTTATTGGAGATGAGGGCACCCAAACAGCAGGTCGTGGTGAAATAGACAGTACTAACTCCGACAGGACTGTGTTCGGACATCATTCCTCTTTAACATCTATACCGAACACATGGATCGACGTGTGTTGGAAGACTGGCAGGGTCATAGTTATGGGCGGAACCAATATTTCTATGTGTAGATGATACAGGGTGTTGCAGCAAGCGAGAATGAGCTCATACACCTACTGGACAGACTTCAGAAATTAATAATAAGTTATAACAAAACGACATTGTGTTTATCAACCGAGGAAATGATACCTATAACAAAAGCATTTGTACTTCTGGCTTATCGGCAGATAGTCAATTATTTTAGATACCACTTAAAGAGCATTTATTTATTCACAGTTGACAACGAATTATGAAAATTAAATGAATTTTTGAAAACATTCAGGACTTTAGCTTTTTTCTATGTGGGGCCAACAGTCGCCTATTTGTATGCTATTGGATATTGTATTAATATCATAAAGCATAAAAATGAATGAAGTTCTCTCCAAAAATACTGTATGACAAATTTTATTGATCAAAATAATATTTGAGGATCAGATCATATGTATTTTGGCTAGCATCATCCAAATATGCAAAAATATACAGATTGTCCCGTTTAAAATTTCGGTTTTTATGTCAATTACATCGAAACTCCAGTTTCGGCCATTTTACATCACATAATTGGAAACCTCATCCCATATCACTACACCAAATTTGAACAAAATCCATTGGCCCGTTCAAGAGTTACAAGAGTGCTGAGATGCTGTTGCAAGAATATAGTTATTACAATTTTAGTTAGTAGTTGATGGTCTGTGTTTTAATGCTGGTAACGGTTAACGGGTATAGACCAAAACGGTGTTAGGAAAACACTTTCTTAAGTAGTCGACGTTTCCTCAAAATTTATTGACATCCTCACGACTATTTAGGTGAATTTTCCTTTGTTATATTAAATTTAAAAAATAGAACAAACACATTGATATCAACAATACAACAACTCTAACGTATGAGTAATCTAGTATATACTGTAGTATATACTAGATTATTAGTATATATTTATTAGATTACTCATACGTTAAAGAGTTGTTGTATTTGTTGATATCAATGTGTTCTGTTCTATTTTTTAAATTTAATATAACAAAGGAAAACTCACCTAAATAGTCCTGAGGATGTCAATAAATTTTGACGAAACGTCGTCTACTTAACAAAGTGTTTTCCTAACACCGTTTTGGTCTGTACCCGTTAACCGTTCCCAGAATAGTTATTACAATTAATTATTTGAATTTCACAAACAACGTAATTCAAAAATTGTATAAAATGCTACTTTGTTATATTTATTTAAATAGTATGTGCTTTAAGTAGTTTTGCAAATATACGATTCTAAGCTATACTGTATAAATATGTCACAATAAATTTTCTAATTTATTTTAGTCTTGATACGCCAATGATATGTCAATGCTGGCCTAGATAGGGGGTGACTTGGACATAATCAGCAACGTCACTGCTTACTTGATCACGGGCTGACCTAACTCTTCATCCAGGGAATACTTTCGGTCATTCGATTATTAGAATTCTGGTATATTATTCAACGTGAGGCTGCAACAGTATATTCAAGCAACACATTCATGTTTGCACATTTGAAACACATTTTATACGTTCACTATAACAGATACGCAAGTATATAGATCCAAAAATAATTTGATTCATCAATTATTATCAACGGTACATTTATATAAATCAAATTATAACAAAGCCAAATTTTGATTTAAATTTTGTTGAACTGAACTGAACTTTTTAGAAATATTTTGTAAAATGTGGCACTGACAAGAAAATGTTTTAAACGTATTTGTTCCACTGTTGTTTGACGCAGCGCTTACAAAAGGTAAAAATACTAAGCGAAAATAATACGCAGTCTCAGACTGCAAGGATCTATTTTGGGACTTTTATTTATCACCTATATTGCAGATTCATTTAATGCTATTAAATTTTCGCCCATGCATTTGATATGCAAATTTTAAACAATTAAACACGCAAATGTTGCCGATGTATTAGAAAAAATTAATAGTCAATAGTCAATATTCCATTTTTCTAAGGAACACAATCTAGAACCAAATTCTGACAAATGTAGTGTTATGATTTTGTGTTCAAACCAATAAAGATATGTTATTAAAATGCAGCTAAATGTTAATATCAACGACAAAGATATAACTTTCACACATAGACAAAGAATCTGGGAATAGTTTTTGGTGAAAATGTAAGATCTCAGCACCATGTGAAGAAGTTATTTTCATGCATGAACCTCGGCATGGACTAAACTATCTGTAAAAAGTGTTTTTGCGGAACACTTGTATTATCAGTTCTTGGTTATTTGTGATATGGTTTATTATCATTATTTAGACAAAACAATGAAGAATCGAATTGAAAATGTGCAAAATGCCTGTTGTAGGTTTACTTTGGTTGAGGAAATTTAAAAAAAAATTGGATAAAACTGAAGGTTTGTGTTGGCTTAAACTACATAAGCTTGTAGCTTGCGATAGATTGTTTTCGTGCATCGCCTCCTTGTTGGGGGGTAAATGGGGAGTAAATAGGTGAGGCAAGCAAGTAAGAGTTCACAAAATTGGAATTTAGTGTATGTACGAGAAGTTAAGATCTCATTTTTTTTTTGCATCAGTCCCCCGCATTATCGCCCCCACCTCATTATTAATAAAGATAAAAAAAATGTGATATAGTGCCTAAGTGTCTGTACAAGAACCTAAGGCCTAAAATTTTTTGACACCAGCTACCCCACCTCCACCTCCACCAGAAATTTGGATGTGAAAGTTGTGATTCCTTAGGCACCAGTTTTTACAAAGTATTTAAAAATGATTTGGGAGTTAACGGTAATCGGGATTTTTGTTTTTGCGTTATAATTACTCTGCGATTAAGTATTATATGATAATACCGAATTCCAGGCTGTGTTTGTTAAACTTACGTCTAAGATTAAATAAATTAGGTCACTGTCAAAGTTCTCTGAGTGGTAAGAAAGCTAAGAGATCATCATCAATTTTCCTTCTAAAAAGACGTAAGTTAAGATTGTTCTTCTAGGCGATAATGTCTTATAAGTGGTTGAGAACTTGAGGATATATAAACATATTCGAAACGGTTTCTCAATTCTGCATTAAACTGCTTATTTCTAAGGAAAGATTATATTTATACTTTCAACTTAATATCAATAACAGTAGAAACATCGCCGACTCACTGTAAATACTACAAATGTTTTTCGGCTTCTCCCTTTAAAAAAATGAATCCCCTGTAATTTAAATAAAAAGAGATACATAATTCACACGTATTCTGTGGCACAAAAGCCATAAATACTAATTAACGACACGTACATATTTTATACTTCCAACAATAGCAGTTTCACTATAAAAGCCATGATAAATTACCCAATAATTAAACATCAAAAGACTTTGTGGATATAATGGGAAATTAAAAAATCAAAGAGCCGCGTCAATCAGTAACTTCATTCGCAAACTGTAACACTTTTAAATTTTAATTGGTTTGTGTTCTAATTGGATTAAACAAGGTCACAAATAATGAACATGTCTCAACTTGGGGGAGAAAAAGCTTAACAGATGTAATCCACACTGGAATGGCTTTGTACTCGACTAGGTGGAGAAATAATTTTGCTAACAAAGAGATGAATAGTTGAGAACACACAGTTGTAATTAATCGAATAGGAGGGTTTAAATTCCAAATATTTAAAAACCGGTGAAGTTGATTTGTAGACTTTACATAATACTGCACGTTTGTACAGAAAAAATGAGGTAAAAATAGATTTTAAAAGATTAATTTATTCTTACTTTACTAACCAATCAAAACGTACATTTTCAAAAAAATCGACCAATAAAATTCTTTTAAATAGTCCAGTCAACGGAGCGCTAAAATGACTAACTGACTAACTTGAGTGCTAATGAATTGATTTTGATGAAACCTTGTGCAAAGTGTTTGTAATGACGTTAATAAAAAATTTTAAAAAATATTAGAGTAGAAAATGATCGGAAGGAGTTGAAAACACCCCTTTTATCACGGCTTCCGTAACTTGTAGAATTAGGTCAAAAATGAAAAATGTATTTACCTTTTTTGGCCCAAAATAAGATGTTTTTATTCTTGTGAATTTTTTCGAAAAATGCATATTTTTCAAGATATGGCCACTCGAAAATTCCTAAAAGTGGGGGAGGGGAAATGTAGAAGTTGAAAAAAAAAATCTTAAAAAATTCAGGTGAATGTACCATCGAAATAAAAGACTTTTTTTATTTTCAACTTTTCTGTAAAGTGCGTTTTTACCGAGTTTTTCCGGAAGAAACTGAAAAACTACCCCTTTTTGAATATGTAATTTAAAAATTTGAAAAAATCAGACGTATGCACTGAGGCCTTCTAAACATTTGTTGTTTCTTGTAGTTTTTTTGTAACTTGCTAATTTTCCTAATTAGAAGCAGTTTTTCACGAATAATGTACTACATTTTTTGCACATTAATACATGAAAATTCGAAAACTGAGCGTGATTTATATACATATAATATTATAAAAGAATATGAAACCTACATAGTTATTATACCATTTTTAAAGGTTCAATATAATTTTTAAATTGAAAATGAAAGAAAAAATGTAGTACATTATTTATCGTGAAAAACTGTCTATAACTCGGAAAATTTGCAATTTTCAAAAAAATTCCAAAAAACAAAAAATGTTTAGAAGGCACATGTCTGAATTTTTTAAAATTTTTAAATTGCATATTTTTAAAGCGCTACAATTTCGAAGAAAGGGATAGCTTTTCATGTTTTTCGGGAAAAACTCTGTGAAAACGCACTTTACAAAAAAGTTGCAAATAAAAGAAAGTCTTGTATTTTGATGATACATTCACTTGAATTTTTTCAGATTTTTTTTCAACTTCTACATTTCCCCTCCCCCACTTTTAGAAATTTTCGAGTGGATCTAGAAAAATATGCATTTTTCGAAAAAATTCACAAGAGTAAAAACATCTTATTTTGGGCCAAAAAAAAGGTAAATACGTTATTTTTGTTTTCATTTTTGACCTAATTCTACAAGTTACGGAAGCCGTGATAAAAGGGGTGCTTTCTACCCCTTGCGATCATTTCCTACTAACTTTTTTTTTTGAACTTATTAACGTCATTACAAACACATTGCACAAAGTTTCATCAAAATCCATTTATTAGCACTCAAGTTAGAGGTTGGAACCCCCCGTTGACTGGACTAAAAGTGAGAAAACGGCTATCGATCAGTGGAAAAAATCAAGAAAAATGTATGTTACTTTTTCGTACTAGTTATGTGTCAAACTAAAAAGTCATTGGAATGATTAAAGTCTGACATTTTCACGTTTTCATCTTGATTTTTGTATACAAAATGAATAAGAAAATGTGATTCCGTGATGTTTCACAAGAAAATATTAACCATGAAACCGTGAAGAAGAATCTAAATGTAATAGCATTGTTTATAATAATTGTGTATTTCTTATAGATACAGTGAATGTTTTGATGAAAAAAAAACATTAGAAAAACTTTCTATTTTTTATTATAAATCGTTATTTTTTAAACATTTAATAAACAGTTTTGTTATTCTAATAATTATTTTAGATATTTTTCAATCATATATTAATCTTCTGTAATATATACCTGGTTGATTTTCTACTCGGGTAAATTTTTTTTAGTGACTCAAACCGGTATTCCAAGAAAATTTTGCTAGAATTAAGGGACAGTGGAAAAATCGATATAACTTTCATGGGAAAACAGATTTTTGTCTAAAAAAAGAATTACCCGGTAAAAAATCGACCTCTTGTATATTAATACCCATTAAAACTTAGGTAGTCAATGATAATTTGAGGGTTTGCAGACTTCACCCTTCATATTAAGAAACCGAAGAGTCCCTGACACTTGTGCAGAAGGGTGTTTTTTAGGGTATAGAGAAAAATGTGTTTTTTGGAACATCTCGGAAAATATTTAAAAATCTTTTTTCTTGTTAATAGCTGAAATGCCTTCAACTTGATTTATTGCTGACATGTGTACTTTGAAAATTGACCGAAATACAGAAAGTTGAAGTGGGGCAGTAGTGGGGTACTATTAAAACCTCAAAAATAAGTTTCTTAGCGTGTTGAGAGTAAGGTGAATATGTATGCGTGTACATGGGTGATCGCGTGTGTGCTCGCGCATGTCTGTCTGTACGTCGTTTATAAAATATTAATAATGTATCAGAAAGCAACGATATTTGTATGTATGAAATTTTGCCATAATTATTTTTAAAATATTTATTTATTTAAAAAATATTTGGATCTAATATAGTTAAAAAATATAAATAATTGTGATCTTCACTATCAGCGTCAGGAGTCTCAGCATCAGTGTGACATTCATCCCGAAAGTCGGACAGAAAAATGTTTTAAACAAAATGTGCTTGTTATGTTTCATAAAATAATATGCTGCAAAGTAGTATAGGTTCTAATTTGAAAAATAAAGTTGAACTTGCAAACATCTACCAAATATAAAATGTTATTTTGTTTGCCTCTGGAAGCCAAATAATTTTTATTTGAAACATTTTTTTTTTTCGAAAATGCGTTGTTTAATTTGATATTTTTCTATATCAATTTAATTCAACTACTCTGTATATTTTCTTTAGATTTTTAAATTTTTAAATCACCATAGTTTTAAACATAATTTAATTCCCCATTCACACTTTTTATCCCCTAATTTTTTTTTGTTCAAAATTGATTTCAGAGTGTCAAAATACTTAAATGAGAACCTTAGGAAAATATCTTTTTTTGCGCTTTTTAGGGGATGAAAGGGATGGTATAGGAAAACTGACTCATTTGAAAAATTTGTTTGTCCAAAATTAACTTCAGCGCATCAAAATACTTCAGAAAAGTTAGATTAGAACCTTAGGACAAGACCCTCTTTTTGTAGACCTGTGTTATTACTAAATTAATGAAAAATATTATATACGGTATTCAGCAGGTAAGTTTCAAAGAAACCATCAGTTCTTACCCAAAATAATGTAATAACATTTATCAAAAATGTGTAAGAAGAGATAAAAGATTTTATTGTTATATATTTTCCAATTAAGTTTTTAGCATCTCTGACGACATTTGTTTCGTGTAACAGTCTAATCTTACACTTCTTTAAAGATTAATAACGTTTTAGAACATGTTGCTTAATTTTATGACCTATGGCAAATTCATAAAACCGCCGACATCCAACCAATATTTTTAACACCTCTCCCTTAAGTACCAATTATGATGGCGGGTGATTGGTTAACGTTTACGATACATTCATGAATAAGAAAAATAATTCATATAACATAAATAACGAGCTTGTAAAATCGCTTTTATGAGTTGTTGATATATGACCTCTTGATATCGTATCTGCTGAGGATGCAAGCATTTTAGATAAAAGCAATGTTGGAATATGATAGCAAATAGTTTTTGTATATGCTAATATTAAAGTACAGGGTGGTCAAAACACCTGAGCAGTCGACTCTCATAAAAAATAAAACAAATTTTCTAATAATAATTTTTTAACACTTTCTTAAACGAATAAATATGCATTATTTCTTTAATCGAATTCAAAAGTTTATTAAAGAGCTTAGTAGACGTAATAGAAGATAGCGGAAAGTTTATATTATTACTTAAAATTTTGTCTATTTCATTTAATCAGGGTGTTATAACCAGATGAATATCTTTAATAATAATCATCATCATCATAATCATCACCATTAACGTATAGAAAATACTTGTAACGATCAGTTTCTAAAAAGCCACCTAGCTCTCGTAGTGTACAGGATGTAAGGCCAGAGGCATGTAAATTTTCATGTTTCTTAAAAACCATGTTTTATTATAATTTTAGAGCAGTTACTAAGGTTTTTGATTGTACATACAAAGATATGATGATGTACAAGATATCGAAACATATACATGACGCGTCTGATAGATTCGAAGAAACTTTGCGTAAATTATCCAATTCTATTTTAAAATGTTATGAATGTGTTTATTTTTTTTTAATATAGTCCGGTGATTTTAGGTTTAAAAATAACGATTTCTCGGAAAGTTTTGGGACAAGCCAAAAATTAGCCTACAGGATTTCCTCAGGAATCCGAAAAAAATAGTGTTGACCACTCAAAATGGCGGCTTTAATTGTTATTCAACTTTTTGTAAACAAAATGAATTTTGCAACTTACTTGTTTACTTATATCTTCGCTTCTAAAGGTCGTAGAAAAACGTTCGACCAGTCAATTTCTTCGCTATGGGTTCCCCTATAAGGAAGGTATATGCAAAGAACGAATTTTTGATTGTTAATAACATTTTATGACAAGAAACTAAAAAAATTGAATTTGTCGATCCTCGAACTTTGAAGTACTGTAGAAACAAATATAAAATCTGCATGTTAAGGAAATTATGATAAGTAGTACATATTTTTACCCTTAATGAAATGCACTTTGTCCCGTTGCAAAATATTAATTATTTTTTTTGCAATTAATTTATGAAAAAAGAAGTTCAAACTGTTATACTAAAAGATCATATTAATATTTTACAGTTCTGTTTCAGCAGAAACATTGTATTTGACGTACATTTACATAATCAAAAAGAATATTTCAAAAAAATTTTAATTTGCGACTTTTTTACGCAAAAAATCAATTTTGCAACTTAAACAAATGTAAATATCTCAGTGGATTTTGAATAAAATTTATTGCAACTAACGGCATTTTAATTGTCATAAAAAAACACGAATTTAAGAAAAAAAAATTTTGCTCCGATGCTTTGGAGCCGAGATATGAAGATTTCACGTTTTTTGTGATTACGGCGAAATTTGAAAATATTTTTATTTGAAAATTTAACTGAATATACCTCAGAGTGTGTGTTATCACTTACATAAAGTGCCATGTCTATATATCTAGATGGGCCATGGAAAAAAAATCGAGAAAATTGCATCCTTGGCGCTCGCGTTCACGCTAGACGCCAGATTCCCCTCCCCCTTTACTGCTAATGGCGTACTTGGACAGTTTACCCCGGCGGCAGCTTTATTTCTCTTTTTCTCGGCTTTAAGAGTGGCTAGATGGACGTTTTTTTTTTAATTCAACTTATTTTTTTCTCAGCTTTCCGATTATTCGATTATTTTTCAATTATTCAATTACGTTGCTCCGCAAAAAGAATTTGTAATACAGCGGCTTTATTATTTTATTATTATAGATAAAATAATTTCAGTAGTTTATAATCAAACATCTTATAATTGTTTCCACATACAGTGGAAGTATAGTAACGCAAAAACAAAACTGTAAAAATTTTTATTTTTTAAATAGGCTTAGAATGTTATGAAATGTCGAGATTTTAAGTTTGAGCAAAAAAGTCTGTCGCTCTGTCGGTCGGTCCGTCTGTAACTTTTTTGTGTGCACGATTACTCTGGAACCGTTTAATATATTGACTTGAAATTTGCTACATGTATGTATTTTAACGAGATCTGGAAGATTATATTTTGATCTTATTCCGTTGAAGGGTGGGGGAAATAGGTGTAAATGGGTAAATTAAGCAAGTAAGAGTCCATAAAATTGGTATTTAGTATAAATAAGAGAAGCTAAGGTCCCAAAAAATGTTTTGGCATTAGCCGCCCCCGTTACCACCCCCACCCCATTATTAAAGGGGGTGATAAAAATAAAATTGTGATTTAGTGTGTATACAAGAAGCAATGGCCTCAATTTTGTTGTTTAATTCATCCACCCCCACTTCCACCGTTCCTACCCCCACTACCGATGTGACATCGTTTTTTTGGGTTTATTTCGCTGTTTAAAACAAATTAAATCAATATTGATGTCTGTCAGTTTAAATTAACTGAAATGCAAGAAAATGAGGAAGTTATTGGAAATGTTGATATAAATAATGACGATCATGACAATGATTGTCTGTACCCAGAAATGCGAGACGAAACGGACAGCGAGTCCGACACAGGAAATCACCCTAAAAAAAACGAGGACAGAAAAATAAGCTTTAGTTTGTACATTCAATAAATTAATTTTTAAATACAAAATATATACCTTTTTTATCCACAATAAGAGTTAAAACTAGTCACTCATCAATGTCTTATCAAATAAATTGTATGTAATCTTTACATATTTATTTTATGAAGCAATGTAATTGAATGATTGAAAAATAATCGAATAATCGGAAAGCTGAGAAAAAAAATAAGTTGAATTAAAAAAAAGTCCATTTAGCCACTCCTGAAGCCGAGAAAAAGAGAAATGATGCTGCCGCCGCGATAAAACTGTCCAAGTACGCCACAATCAAAATGTCGTTAGTTGCAATAAATTTTATGCAAAATCCACTGAGATATTTACATGTGTTTAAGTTGCAAAATAGATTTTTTGGGTAAAAAAGTCGCAAATTAAAATTTTTTTGAAATATTCTTTTTGATTATGTAAATGTACGTTAAATACAATGTTTTTACCGAAACAGTACTGTAAAATATTAATATGATCTTTTAGTATAACAGTTTGAATTTTTTTTTATAAATTAATTGCAAAAAAAATAATTAATATTTTGAAACGGAACAAAGTGCATTTCATTAAGGGTAAAAATATGTACTATTTCTCATAATATCGTTAACAATCAAAAATTAGTTTTTTGCATATACTTACCTTATAGGGGAACCCATGGTGAAGGAATTGACGTCGAACGTTTTTCTATGACCTTTAGAAGCGAAGATATAAGCAAACAAGTAAGTTGAAAAATTCATTATGTTTACAAAAAGTTGAATAACAATTAAAGCCGCCATTTTGAGTGGTCAACACTATTTTTTTCGGATTCCTGAGGAAATTCTGTAGGGGGTAGACTAATTTTTATCTTGTCCCAAAACTTTCCGAGACATTTTCCTAATATCACCGGACTAATAAGGCTATTATAGTTCACGCAAATAAGATATTTTAGAAGAAATAATTTTTAAAGTAATAATATTTGAGATGCGTACTCCAGTTGGAGTTAGAAATAGATACCCGAAAAGTTCCCCCCCATTTAGAGGTGTAACGTCCCTTTTTTTGCAAAAAGACCTCCCCTAATGGGGACTGGTTTTTCACTTTTATTTTGTAAACTGTTCGTCGGAAGAGAAAAAAGTATAGGAAATGAAATTTGCCGTTAAATTCTGCATGAAAAATGTCCTATTGTCCTTGTAGCTTATCCTCACCTATTTCGCGCTAACAGCCTCCGAACGGAGGGGGTTTGGAGCGCATAGGTAAAAATCGATCCTATTCAAAGTTTCAGAGCGAATATCTTAATACTGGTTAATTGAACGAGAAAAATGTTCAGAAATGAATTTATAGAGCAGAATTCTCTCCATAAGATGCATAGTGGGTTTTGACGTAAGTGATTTTTATTTATTTTCCCTTTCTTTTCTACAAAGCTGTGTTTTTTAATTTGAGCTCGATTCCACACCACCCTCGAGGTAGAGCTCTCGGTGAGTTTTTTTTTTAAGTGATTTCCCCTGTAGGCATGTTCCACTAAAATTCTGTCCAATTTTACTCATTGAGGGGTTCTTCATCGACGAATTCTTCTTCAAATTCGGAATTTAGCATCCTTGCCCATGGTAATTAGAGCACATTGTTGAGCAGCGCAATCCAACCTTAACACAACTGCATGGTTTTCCGCAACACTTTTTGCAGCTGCAGGATATTAGCTGTAGGATGGAAATTGGTGCTGGTAATTCGGTGATATAAATAGGTGCTAAGATGTTGCCTACTTCCTTCCAACCCCAATCCGTTGGTTCCAAGTTTTCTCCTCGCCAAGATTGAATTTGGAGAAATACTCTGTAAGAGTGTTGACGTAATGCCTCAGATGTAGCAGACTCGGTAAAATCCCGGCAGTACTGGATTGACCGACCAACTTGAAATTGAAATTAATGAACCTTTGATGATTCATAGATGTCTCTTTCTTTGGGGCTTTGTATAATTCAAGCGCGAATTGCTATCCAGCACTTATGGAGTGAATTCCGCTCTATAAATTCATTCCTGAGCATTTTTCTCGTTAAAGTAACTGGTTTTAAGATATTCGCTGGCTTTGCCTATTGTGAATACCCATTAGACAAAATAACTTAAAAAGAACGTATTTGAAATTTGGAACATAATATATTAAATAGCATAGTAGAATATTCTCTATTGAAACTGAGCCTCATTCCTCATACTGGATAATCGCCAGTGGTGTGCAAGCTCTCATATTTTGTATAAACCACGATTTATTTTAATTTTAGAACAAAATTTGCATTCCCTTAAAATTTCAAAGTTGTTGCTTTTACTGCTTGGGCAGCTTTGATGAATTAACTAACATTTTTCTATAAATATAGAATTTTTAATAAGATTTAGTACGTATTATTTAGTACGTACGTATTTAATAATATTCCTTTTTCAAAACATTGAAAATATCTGATTTTAAATATTGTCATACGTTTTCTCCTGCCCATGAAATGTTAGAACGATCTCTATATTATGCAGGCTTTGAGATATACTAGTATATTATGCAACGATAATTTAATGATGGCTATTAAGACACGAGCATGAGAACTATGACATAAGCCGTAGGCCATTAAATGTGAGTTGCATACACTATTTGTTCTACGACCAGTCATAATAAAATAAAAAATTAACACTTTATTTCTGAAATTTATTAATTGTAGATTACAATTTAGGAAATATTATTAGTTCATTTGTTGTTTAATTATTCTTCCCCTGCTAAGCAGTATACAAATTCGCGTTACATTTATGTAAATATAAATTATTTTGTGTTATAGGTTGTTAATATTTAATTGAATTTAATTATTTTTAACTAAAAATAATATTTATTACCATTTTGTTCCGTACAATTGGTTCATTAATTATTCAAACAAAAGTACGTATGTTTGGTTGAACAAATAATTAATAATTGAAATAATATTCCAAATGCTTTCGAGTATAGATTTTATAAAATTTTATTTGTTGCTAAGTTGTTATTAAGACTACTATTTCATCATCTAACGTGTCTAGTATTTGCAAGATGCATGCGGCTTCCATCTTCTTGATGCTTTCCTCTGTTTACTGTGTCGTAGATTTCTGCTCTCTGGCTTTCTGTTTAGATAGGTTTGTTTTGTGTTATATTAGTAGATTAAATAACATTGTTGTTGATATGTAGATGTTTTTTTCATTTTCTTTATTGATAACTGTGGATGCAGTCGATACTTTTAGTAGAGCGGACACCCAGAAAAAAACTGCTATTAGTGAAACAGTTTTGTAATTTGGTATACTGATTTCTGTCATTAAAGCGAATATTTTTGCGAGCAGCGCCAAATCAAAATGGCTTCCGGTTTCAAGATGGTGGCCGATTTAGAAAATTTAAAAGAACGAGTTTTCTATCTAAATTATTGATAAAAAAAGTTGTTAAGAAAAATTGTTCCAAATTAAGTTCTGAATAAATAAGTTTAATGCAACTTTTTACCTAAAGCTAAAAATAAAGGCGGTAGATAGAAAGAGATTAAAAAAATTACTTTTTATTTATAATTTAAAAGATTTATATGTTTTTCAACTAAATAGTTACTGTTACAGAAAAAAAAATGTTAAGAAAAATATTTTACATTATTTGAATAAAAGAACTATATGCAATATATTTACCTAACACTAAAAATAAAGTCGCTACACGGAAAAATACTAGAAAATGATTTTATGTACATTTTACAATCTAAAGCAATGATTATAATGTTCTTGCTGAGTACTCCTTTACGAGAAACTAAAGACACATTATTTTCAACCTGAAAATAATTTAATAAAAATAGGTAAAGATTTTTTTATTTAGACTTACATACTTTTTTTAAGTTAGTTGCATTCTCCTTTACAGTTTGTGCAAAGTAACGTGCATTACAAGCCGGGATTTTTTTACAACCACATTTGGTTTCAATGCATCCTTTTTTGCAACTACATTGAATTAATTGTCTAAGAGCTTTAGATACCTCTGGAAGTGTTGATCATTTTGACACCCAAACATTTTCGGGCAGGCATCATCCCCATTTTTCAAGATTACGCAAAGTCAAATTTGATATCGGAGACTATCCACAAATGTGCCCACTTTGGAAGCTAGCCCATAAAATGTGTTGCTCCAAAGTATCCTTTGAAGGGGGGATGTTATACGTTGTCCAGTTTTTGAAAGTAAACAGTTCCTTTCGTGTCTGATTTATTTCAGTGCAGGCAGAAGTATTGCATTCAGAGCTGGGCAAATACTTTGAAAAAATGTTTAAATATTAAATACTAAATACTTTCAGAAAATTGAAAGTATTTAAATATTAAGTATTTTCAAAAGATAAAAGTATTTAAATAATAAATAACAAAAGTAATTAAATAGTTTAAACTTAGTATTTAAATACTTTCTGAATATTTAAATACTTTGATAACACTGAAATATTTTGAAGCATAGTTAAGTGTAAATGGCTAAACTTCGCCAAATTGTATTTTCTGTTTTTGTAGAAATCAATAAAGACTTATTATTATCATTTTTTTTTTTTTTTTTTTACTGGCACTATAACCGTGATTTGTTAACCAGGCTATGATCGGCCCTAAAGGCAAGATCACTGCTCCGGGTCTAAGGTTCCAGAAACGATCTTACTATATTAGTGGCATCTAAAATAATGGATTTCTGCATAAGATGGTAGGTACTCTCCGGGATATTCAGTTTTATTAGATTTTCTTTTAGGTTCTTAGGGATCAGTGCCATTGAGGAAATTATTATTGGGACGATGTCTACTTTCTCCAGGTCCCATATTCTTTTTATTTCTCTTTTAAGTTCGGAATATTTATTAATTTTTTGTTGATGTTTTTGTTGCAGGTTATTGTTACTAGGAACAGATATGTCAATCAAGAGAGCTCTTTTTTGTTTTTTGTATAAGACGGTTATATCCGGTCTATTGTGTTCGACAGTTCTGTCTGTGATGATACCTTATTATCATTATTATTATCATTATTATTATTATATTAAATACTATTTGACTATTTGAGGTGTCAAAATTTTAGGTTTCATGACTTTCATGAACTTCTACAACACTATTTTAATACCTCTATACTTAATCAGTTTATAGTTGGGTATTGGACTTTTACTTATCCGTAGAGCTAGACCTTTGCGTCTTCTGCAAATACCCAAATAAAGCACAGAGACTATGGCACTAGTTCAACTGTTCTCTGTCACAATCATAAAACATATACATTAACAGTTAACCCTTACTGTCTATGTCTGCTATCAACCAACTTTCTGGGAATTAAGACGTGAATGACTGAAAACTGAATTATGCAATGTATTTATTAACTACATAGTACATGTATGTCTTGATTCTTGACGAGTATCTGCCCGTCTCCCTGGTGTATTTGATTATATTTGTTGTATTTATTTAAATACTTTTGAGATTCAAATACTTCTGAAAGTATTTAAATACTTTCCAGTTATTTAAATAATTTAAGTATTTATAAATACTTCAGTATCATTTTCACAAATACTAAGTAGTAAATAATTTAGATAAAGTATTTATAATAATATAATAATAATAATAATAGTGTTTATTTTCAAAATATTTACAATCTAGTTAATTACAAAGTTGTATATACATATATATTTTTTAGAAAAGTAAAAAATTTAATGTGTTAATTAATAACATTTGAAAAATAAACAACGAAAATTCACAAAAATAGGCACAATGCCTACTTGTTTGTGATACACACGCACGCACACACAAGAGCATGTGAGCGCGCGTTCACACACACACACACAAAAATATATACTACTAACTTATGTTTAAATTTTTATTTGTATTTTTTTTAATTTTGATTAATAAGAGTATGTATGATTTGTCTTGGTGTAAGGAGCAACCATTTCTTTATTTCCTGTTTGTAAACATTTATTTTCTGAATATTTTTGAGATTCACTGGTAAGATGTTGTGAATACATGGTGCAAGGTAAGAAAATTGTCTTTTACCTATCGTTTTTAAGCATCTTGGTTTCTGATACGTGCTATTAGTTTTGTTCCTTGTTTGATATTTATGATCAGTTAAATTATAATGTATTTTATTTTTAAAATTGTGTATTAAAATGTTAAAACAAAATAGTTGTCGGATATCCAAAATATTGCTTATTTTATATAGTTCGTCACTTGAATACATATATGGTTTGTTATATATAATCTTTAGTATCCACTTCTGGATAGTGTTTAGGTTCTTAAGGTGACAGTCATTTACCCCTCCCCAACTGATTATTCCATATGACAATTGGCTTTGAACTAAAGCGTAGTATATAGTTTGTAATTGCTTAATATCTAGGTAATTTTTTAAATATTTAAAACGTGGTAGTAATCCTCTAAGCTTTTTTATAATATGATTTACTTGTATATCCCATCGCAGGTGTCTATCTATAACTATACCTAAATATTTAATTGACTGTGCTTCTGGAATTTCTGTATCAGCATCAATTTGTAATGGACCAAAGTCAGGAAGGTTGTTTGCGTAAGATGCAAAAGGTAGATATTTTGTTTTATTTAAGTTTACTGTAAGAAGGTTGGAATCAAACCACTTTTTTATTAGCTGAAAATCATTTTCTGCTGTATTTTTTAAATTGGTCCACGTATCTTCTTTGTATAAGATGGCCGTATCATCTGCGAAACTAACTATTGATCCCTTTGTGTATAAGGAAAAAAGACTGTTTATATAAAGTGTGAATAAAACCGGGCCAAGAACAGTTCCCTGTGGCACTCCGTATTTTATTATTCTGGGTAAACTGAATGTATCACCAATTTTTACAAATTGTTGTCTTTCCGAAAGGTAGCTTTGAAATAGACGAAGAACATGTCCCCTGATTCCATAGTTATGCAATTTTATTAACAATTTTTCATGGGACACAGTATCAAACGCTTTCGCGAGATCTACAAAAATGCATAACGTTGGCTTTCTTTCATCTAGTGCTTTGTAAATAAATTGGGTAAGATACGCGATTGCATCCTCAGTAGATTTTTTTTCTCTAAACCCAAATTGTTTTTCTGAAAAAATATTATGTTTATTGATAAATTTTGTAATTCTACTTTTTAACACTTTTTCATATATTTTAGCTAAATTGGAAATTAGCGACACTGGTCTATAATTCGATATTTGGTTAACATCTCCATTTTTATATAAAGGCTTTATAACACCTATTTTCAAAATTTTAGGAAAATATCCTCTATTAAATGTTTTATTAATTAAAAAACTTAGGTGCTTTGAAATTTCCGGTGAAATTTCTTTTAAAGTTTCTGAACGTATTTCGTCATATCCGGGAGATTTTCTAGGTTTTAATTGATTAATTATACTTTTAACTTCATTTTCGGTAGTGTTAAATAAGTACATAGAGTTTTCAATTACAATTGTTTCTCTTTGTTCAAAATTCTGTGGTGCATTTATTTTTTCAGCATACTTTTCTCCTAAGTCACTGTAGTGTTCATTAAAACAATTAGCAATATCCTCTTCATTTGTTATTTCTTCATTTTTTTCATTTATTATCTTATGTATAGTAGTTTGGTTTCTGTTTTTTTTACATAGCTCATTTACAGTGTCCCAAAGGTTTTTAGATGATTTATTATTTTGGTCTATTTTTTTCTTATAAAAGTCCTTTTTAGTTTTTTTAATTAAATGATTTAGTTTATTTCTATAGTTTTTGTAATTATTTTCAATGTTTTTGTCTGTAGGATTCTTTTTTAAGTTTCTTAACATTTGGTATTTAATATTAATGGAATTGAGAAGACTATTTGTTATCCATTCGGATTTCTTAGTGTTATTATTTTTAAGTTTAACAGTTTTTGTATTTTTTTGTATATAAAATTTTAATTTGTCAACAAATATTTCTGTTATTTCATCGATATTTTCATTGTTGTAAATAGCCTGCCAATTATCATTTTGTAAGTCCTTTTTCAAGTTATTGTAATTTATGTAATATTTATAGTGAGTTTTATTTCTTGGGAGTTTTTCATAATTTTCGAAGTGTATTAAAAGTATAATGGGAAAGTGATCTGTAATATTAGCTTCGTAGATGATTGGCATCACATTTTTAGGTGTTAAATCAGTTTTAATAAAAAAGTGGTCCAAACAAGAATTTTTCGTATTACCCTTTCTAGTACAGTTGTTGATACATGATGTAAATCCCTCCGAGTTTAGTATATTTAGATACTCTTGGGCAAATTCTTCATCTTCTAGAATGTTTATATTAATATCTCCTACTAAAATATGCATAAAACACTTGGTTTCATTTTTATAATAATTAAACAGATTTCTGTTAAATACGTAAGGGCAAGTAGATGGTGGCCTGTATATTGACGTTATTATTATAGTTTTATTTTTTATCTTAATATTCAGTTTTATAGCTTTTATATCCCCTAATTTAATTATGTTCTTACTGTAATTTAATTTTGATTTTATGTAAACTAAAACACCATCACTTTTATTTATGTTTCCTTCATTATAAATTATATCGTAATCTTCTTTTCGGAAAAGATTTATATCATATATCTTCCAAGTTTCAGATAACACTAGGATGTCAAAATTTTCAGTAAATTGATGCAAAAATATTAAGAGCTCATCTATATTCTTGGACACACTTCTAATATTTATATGCAATACTTTAAAATTTGCTTTTATTTTGGTTGCTATATTATTATAATTACAAATATTTTGTACTATATTAGTTTTTTGTGTTTTATTTACATAGTTTCTGATATAAGGATCCATTTGAAACTAAAATTATTGCATTTATTTTTCACACATATCAGTAGTATACATATGCATACATAATATTCACGTATATGTAAATAGTTATTTATATCCAAATCATCTGAGAAATATTTAAAGTAAATGTAAGTAGCAGCTATATAGGAAAATTTTAGTAAAATATTACTTATCTTTCGATAGAAGTTTTTCGTTTTATAAGCTGATATAAAGTAAAGGTATTTAAGGGGAGGAAGATAACTATTTGCTTAAAATGAATTGGTTTGAATTATATGCACATTCACCAACCTAAATTTTAGTCCGTTTAGTCCGTCTTTGTATTTCACTTAGTTTAAGGTTTCCTCGTCCTTTGGGTACGTTTGAGAGAGTTTTCTTCTGATGACGTTGATTGCTCTGGAGTTATTTTGTTTTGTTTTTTCTTTTCCTGTTGATTCTTTGGAACCACAGCTACGTTTCCTGTTGTGTTGTGCCGGGTTGCCTCAGGAGGTGGATTTGGCTCTCTTTGTTTGTTGTGTAATATTGCGTCAATGGGATTTTCCTTAAGTTGTTTTATTGTGTATTTTTCTTCGTTCACCACTAGAGTATTATTTTTTATAATCGATTCCGGGTATTTTTCTCTGGCTATTCTCAGCTGGCCATAAAGAAATTTTCTCTCTTGGTATTCTTCAGATGTATACTCTCCTGTTAGGTAAATTCCAGTTGATTTCAGCTTTCTTGCGTTATTTAGTATTTCGCTTTTTAGTTTGTAACTTAACAGTTCTATCGTAATCGGTCTTGGTCTCTCTTCGGTTGTTTTTCTACCAATTCTATGTAGGTCTCTGATGTCGTTTTCGTGACAGCTAATACCCAAATTTTCATTTAAAATCTTCAAGACTGGTTTTAAGGGGTCCTCCTCATCCTCTTGCAGACCATATAACACTATATTATATTTTCTTTGCTGTCTTTCAATTTGCAAGTATAAATACAAATACTTGTTGCAAGAAGTATTTAAATATCCGGTATTTAAATACTTTCTAGTATTTAAATACTTATGAAGTATTTGTAAGTACATATTTGCCCAGCTCTGATTGCATTACATTAAAACACCAAACCGTTAGAATAAGTTTAACATTTTATGAGGAATATTTTCTTGAGGTTTCGAAATGAACGTGAAAGCTTCTGTACCTTCTGGATATGTCATCCATATCTTCCAAGCGGTCACTTTTCCTTTTCCAGAAAAAAAAGAAAGGTATCACATCCCTTTAGGGAGTGGAAACCTCGTAATGCATCACACGTGCTTCTCCTAATTTTTGTGCTATCTCATGCACCTTTAGTACTCTAAAGTATTTAATAGCCCCAAACTGTATATTTAAACTCTTTACAAACAGTAAAAAAATGAAACCGCCAGTACTACTACGTCAGTGTCGACAGTTCTAATGCAAATGTCCTTCCCTTGTTAAACACAATCATTAATATGCAATATTAGTCTTGTATCTGCTTCTTCTTGGTTGTAGGATTTTAGAGCAGTATCGCAATAGCTATTTTTCGCAATTTCTTCGCCCAACAGTTGACACAATTTCGACAGAACTAAAGTTATTAGATGTTGTTATATCATTTGCCAGTAAACAAAATAATTCTGTTTTATTTTCAGCGTTTTTCAGAAATTCTGGCCAATTCATTGGTAGTACGGACTTGCGCCTTCTTATTCCGACTCCTCTATTTCTCTCGTTTGTCTTTTTAAACTGTCCTTTTTGTACCCATCCCATACAATATCGACACGTTTAGCTTTTAATTTGAAAATATTATGTTTAATATGTGCCTGAAAAATTTTTCTAATTTCGAAATTCCTTTAGGCAAAAGTAGATGGACTAAAGTGGAGCCGTCGTAAATTAGGTAGTCGTAGTTAATATTGGTCTCATTTTCAGTTAATAATGATATATCTTGTATATTTTGTCTACGCGATTCGCTTACAGGGCCGAGATTTAAAATATTATGCCTCCTAGTCTTTTAAATTATTCTATAATTCGACTCCGATTGTTACTTTATGGTCAAAGGATAATTATTATGAAAAGTATAGAACATTACTTTGCGTGTTTTGTAAAATATCAAAAGAAACTGACTTTGTGATATTTTACCCTATAGAGTCTTAATTTTTAGTTTTAGAAAAAAACTTTATAAGAACTTTCTTATTCAAAATTTAATGCGGAACAATTTTTCATAATAACTATTTTTCATAAAATCAATAGTTTAGCTAGAAACGTCGATCTTTTAAATTTTCTAAAACAGCCGCCATCTTGAAACCGGAAGCCATTTTGGTTGGCGCTGCTCGGAAAAATACGTTTTAATGACAGAAATCAGTATACCAAATTACAAAACTGTTTGACTAATAGCCGTTTTCTAAGGGTTTTTACTGTATTTGCCGCTATAATATTTTGCAAGCGACATACCTATTTGAGTTTAGACAGCGTTTTATTAAAATAGCATACCAGTCGCCCGCATATTCACTCCACTTTTAAGGTTCAATTATGCTTTGCAGAAAAGTTTGTGACGAATGCAGAATGCAGATTTGTATATTTATGGAGGTGTGTCGTTGACAATAATATTATGGTAACAATAAGTAATACTTGTGGTAACGAGTAGAAGTTACAGTCAGACTGATGAGGTAAAAACTCCGATTAAAGAACTTATATCTAGATACATAATGGCATTACTTTGTGTGATCCCGAAAGATTCACAATCTAAGGCACTTCTTCCCATAAGTTCTTGATTGGCTAATCGATCTGTTCGCGACCAATTCGGGCACCATCGGAACTGTTTGATTATCATAATCTCAGTTTGACACTTTTGACAGTATATCCGCCATTAATGTTGATAAGCGTTTTTCGTGTTTTTCGATCAAAATGTGGTGAAGAAGTCTTTTTATTTTAAGTTGTGATTTGCTCAATACCTAAATAATATTCTCTATTCATATTTACACAGTTTAGTGACAATATATTTAGTGCAAATAAATAGTGCAGTGCTGTGCCGTTTGCAGAAAGCAGTTTAGAAAAGAAGAAAATCGATCGTTCCATAGTGAAAAGATAGCCTGTTATGTATCTAGATATAAGTTCTTTAATCGGAGGGTAAAAACATAACTTTTCGGTGTTCTTGCATATTTGCATATTGTTATGGCCACCGCCGCTATCACCCCCACCTCATTATTAAAGGGAGTAAGACAATAAAAATGTGATTTGGTGTGTATACAAGAGCAGTTTTTGAGAACGAGGAGTGGAGACGCAGATACAGTTATGAGTTGTATAATATGTATAGAAATAATTTCAATGGGGAAGATATAGTGACTGAAGTAAAACTCACCCGTCTGCAGTGGGCAGGACACGTGGCGCGAGCTCAAGAAAATAATTTGATAAAACTTCCCACTGCTGAACCAGTGGGAAGTAGAAAACAGGACAGACCCAAGCGTATGTGGACTGATGGTGTATCGGTGAATGCCAGGAACATAGGTGCCCCATATTGGAGAAACCAGTCGCAAAACAGAACAGAATGGAGAAAGAACCTTAAGAAGGTCATGGTCCTACAAGATCTGTAGCACCAAAATGATGATGATGATGATGTGTATACAAGAACCAAAGGCCTCATTTTTTTACATTACTCACCCTCTCTACCACCATTACCACTCCCACCCCATTATTAATGGGAGTAGCATTGTAAAATTTGTATGTAGTGTGTATACAAGAACCAAAGGCCTCTACATTTTTTTGGTCATTAGCCGCCCCCTCTACTATCCCCACTCTATTATTAGAGGAGATAAAATAATAAAATTGTGATTTGATATGTACAAGAATCAAAGGCCTTAACATTTTATTTGGCATTACTACCTCTACCACCCCCACTACCGATGTGGCATATTGTGGTTACTGGGGTAGACGATTTCAATTTTGTATTATTATTGTTCTATGAGCAATTATTTCCATTTAGTGGAGTGCAAGTAGTACCATTTTTTTTCTCTAAGAAACTTAGTCAAATGATCTGGATGTGGAAGTAGTGATTCCTTAGGCGGCAGATTTTTTATGAGTGCATCCTGTGAAGTTTAATGTCAGACGCATATATTATATACTTGCCATATAGATCTAATACCGTTTTCAGCGAATTCACAAATTAATTCATTTGCTAACAACGATTAATTAAATAATTCAGATCATATGATTGTTGGCTTGGTAAACCAGATTACCGTTTCTGCGCGCATCTACCTAATAATTATGTATACCAAATTGCAACTAGCAAATTGAATTAATTATAAATTGTTCCTAATTATAATGGACGTGAACATCCCTCACATCGCACCTTTCTCAAATAGAAATTGTACGTTTCTGAGAGGAATACAAACAGTGCGAATACTATAAATGAGTCACGTTCTTTAACCACAGGAAATTCGCGTATATATACTCAAATATTATTACCGAGCCATTTTTCACTTGCGGTAGTAGTTTATATGAGCAAGCTAGCAACCCATTATCAGACGACCATAAGCAGCTGCACATAATAATGAAATTGTTTAGAACATGCTATTACAGGATTATGGTAATCCATATCAGCTACTATGTGAGCTTTAAGTTAATAAAATGTTGGCCTGTCGAATTACTAAATTAATGCTTTTTATCGTGACTCGCACTTTCTGGTGATTTATTGATTTCAAAGTATTGAATATAAGAGGGCGTGTTAGATAAGGGTGGAAATGACGACCAATTACCCACTATAAAATATACTCTAGGAGAGTTTTTGGTTTATTCTGTTGGTAATCAGAATTTTATAAATCATCAGAGTGAGAGACACACACACAGAGAGAGAGAGAGAGAGAGAGAGAGAGAGAGAGATTTTGTCTTCCAAAGAAATTATTCTCATTGACAAAGTTTACATATAACACAAAACTATATTCGTTTAGACGGTTTTATAAACAATAAAAAAATACAAAAATCACAAGCAACAAAAGTTGTATATTTTAGAAACAATGTGATAACAATCTAAACACATTAAAATGTATCGTCATAGTAATTCTGTAAATTATTGTAGGGTTTGTCAATTAAAACCCTTTCTACGTCCTTCCTAAATTGTTTATCGAAAGAGATATTTTTTAATGCTATTGGGAGAAGGTTGTAAATTTTCTAACTATTATAAATTAGAGAATTTCTTGTAAAACTGGTAGATGGTATGGATAAATTAATATTAGTTAATTGGAGAGTAATGCGACGATTTTCTGCATATTCAAAAATATTTACTTTTTTATGAAATAAAATGGATACCACTGTTAATATCTGGTGAGCAACTAATAGAGGTTTGCAAAATCTTATTGCTCGCCCATTCAATGGATGTTGACTGCACAATCTCCAAAATGGATTATTATATCTTGCGTGTGACTCTCTGTCTTTGTCGTATTCGATAGGAATTGTGCGAATAGCATAATATCCTGAGGCTAAATTATTATTTAGATTCCTTATATGTTCTTGAAAATGATTTGTTTAGTTTTAGCAATATTAAATATGAGAAGATATCAATTGCACAATTCCTTTACTGTAGTGACATCGCAGTAGATTTCCTCATGCAACATTCTCAAATTTTTATTATGCCACAAAATGGTGGTGTCATTGACAAAAAACGCAAACTTCCCGATTTATTGATGGTTGCCAAGTCATTTATTTATAGAAAAAGAGAACTGGGCCAAGAACAGAACCTTGTGGAACTCCACAACTTATCTTAACTTTCTTAAAGTACTTTCTTGAAGAATTTTTCATTCGAGTGCGGTACTTAAGGTGGGATTGAACCAAGTAAATGAATAACATCTGAATCTGTAACACTAAAGCAATATTTCATGATCTACGCAATCGAATGCTTTTGATAAGTCACAAAATACAGCCGCAGCAACTTCAGCCTCATTTCTTTTGTGATAAACCTTTAAAAAAAAAATAGCATCATTGATAGCGTTATTGGTTTGAAACCCAAAATGTTTACTATTTAGTATAGTTAAGAAAGCTAATATCGGTTCTTAACTAATTTTTTACTTCCACATCCAGTGGATGTATGTATAGTAAAGACAAAAACATTTTTGAAAATTTTTATTGTTCAAATAGGCTCAGAATGTCATGAAACGTCGAGATTTTAAATTTGAGTGAAAAAAGAAATTTCTGTCTGTCGGTCTGTAATTTTTTTTTGTGCGCACGTTTATTCTAGAACCGTTTAAGATATTGACTTGAAATTTTGTACACGTATGTACTTTAACGGGATCTGGAACTAGATTATATTTTCATCTTATTCCGTCGAAGGGTTGGGGGGTAAAATGGTAAATTGGGGGGGTAAACAGTTAACTCAAGCAGGTAAGAGTCCATAAAATTGATATTCAGTGTATACAAGAGAAGCTAAAAAAAAAAAAAAATTTTGGCATTAGCCACTCCCATTACCACCCCTCCCCATTATTAAAAATGAAAAATGAAAAATGAAAAAAAAAATTTGATTTAGCGTGTGTACAAGAACCAAAAGCCTCAAAATATTTTTTTACTTCATTCGCCAACTACCAACCCTCTACCACCACCCCCACCCCCACTACCGATGTGGCATATCGTTTTATAGGTTTTTGGGGTAGACGATTTCAAATATCATGTTGTTAAAGTTACCTCGAGTAGTATGGATGCGCAGTGGCTTTCTTCGACTACTATGGATGCGCAGTATGTTTCCCCGAGTATTATGGATGCGCAGTGGCTTTCCTCGAGTATTTTGGATGCGCAGTGACTTTTCTCGAATATTATAGATCGCAGTAGGTTACCTCAAGTAGTAAGGAAGCGCAGTGGGTTACTTTAAGTAGTATGGATGCGCAGTGGTTTTCCTCGAGAACAATGGATGAGCAGTAGATTACTACGAGTAGTATGGACGCGCAGTGGATTTCCTCCAGTAAAATGGATGCTCAGTGGGTTACTTCAAGAAGTATGAATACGCAGTGGCTTTCCTCGAGTAAATTGGATGCACAGTGGGTTACCTTGAGTAGTATGGATGTGTAATAGGTTTTCTCGAAGAAAATGCTTGAAGTAGAGACTTTACTTCTATCGTATAGTTTACGGCACACAACGATTTTTTATATTTTTATCATGCCATTTTCTGCGTATTACATCTACATTCAGTTAAAGTATATGAATGCAAAAAAAAATTTTGGGAAATTTTCATTGTTTAAATAGGCTTAGAATATCATGAAACGTCGATATTTTAAGTCTGAGCGAAAGAAATTTGTCTATCGCGTCAGTCTGTCTGTTAGTCTTGTATCTTTTTGGTGCTCACGATTACTCTGGAACCGTTTAAGATATTCACTTAAAATATGGCACACGTATGTATTTTAACGAGATCTGGAACTAGATTGGTATTTAGTAAATATAAGGGGAGCTAAGGTCTCAAAAAAAATGGCATTAGCCACCTCTATTACCACCCCCACCCCATTATTAAAGGTGGTGAAAAAATAGTGTGATTTAGTGTGTGTACAAGAGCCAAAGTCATCAAGACTTTTTTTCACTTCACTCACCTCCACCACCACCCCACCACTATCACCGATGTGGCATATAATTTTGTGGGATTTTGGTGTACACGATTTCAAATATTATACTACTAAAATTCCATAAACAATTATTTCCACATAGTGGAGTGCAAATATATTTGTTGTAAGAGACTTGGATGTGGAAGTAGTGATTCCTTAGGCAGCGGTTTTTCGATTTTTTTAGTGTGTATATTGAAGAAGTTGGTCGAAAATGTGCTTCCATCAGTGCTTCCACCTTTGTGAATTGGAATAACAACGAAAGTTTCTAAGCCGAAAGGGAATGTATCAGTTTCAAAGGACTGATCTATGAGGTGAACGAAAATATTTAATGTGCCATTTGGCATGTATGTATTACTTTTTATTGCAATGAAGGCTTGTGGCACGTACGTACTGCTTCCATGGTAGTAAAAAAAGTTGGAGTTGGAAAGAAAGTTTGTAATACAATGTTTTTTAAAATTGAATATTTGATATTTTTATACAGAAGTAAACATAGTAAGTAGCAGTCTCCTCACGGGTCAACATCTTGGTATCGTCATTGCAAGTTGTCCACCGAATTACAAGTTAGAGCTTGACAGATTCTGTAGACTCTCTGATCTTGGCCTGATGTCATCTAGTATTTTTGTGGCTCAATTGGACTAAGTTTAGGAAATATAGGAGGGAGTGACATATGGAGGCATTTGGTAAGAACCTTGCTTTATGCCATCGCTAATTAATTATTATAAGTCAAAATATATAAATCAGATCTACCTGTATCCATTACAAGTTTTTCCTCAAAGGCTCAGGGCTCAACCCTGAAGATGGTGAGTATGTCGGAAACTAGGTGCTATTTCGATAAAACATTGTCTAGACTGGCAGAGTATCGACTGTATCTACAATTAGCAATATTTTTTTAAACTGACCCTCCTTTAAAAAAACTCTGAAAGGTATGGAATGAAACTCAGTTTACAATGTAAAGAAGCTTAGTAATATACAGAGTGTTTGTATAGAAAGTTTTAAAGGAGTGACCGAGAGTATCACTTAGAACCTATATGGCTTTATATACCATTATACGAAGTATAACAGATTTTGAGAAATCGGCATTTTTAGCTATGACGACCAGCAAGGTCCCCAGACTTGACACTTATTGACTTTCGTATCAAGATACAAATGAAAGAACTTGCTTACGAGGTTGAAATTACTAATCGCAACCACCTCATCAAGATAATTAGTGAAGCTGGTGCAGTAAGGAATAAATGAGACTAGGTTCAAAACCATCGAAGTGAGAAGAAGAGCACGTGGCAATTATCTCTGTCTCTGTTGTTTCAACGCAGTATTTATTTATTATCATATTGTAAATAGATTAGTTAAAATTGTTGTTTAAACATTTTTCTTCCACGGTCAACGGTTTTAAAATTACAGCATCTTGAAATTTGAAAAATGGTAAGATTTTCGAACTGCTGTATTTTTTAAACAACTGATCGCGGAATGAATTTGTTTAAATGAAAGTTTTACCAGAGAGCGAGGAGGGTCTAAAGTGTTCAGTTTTGAGAGGAATTTATTCTGGTGTTCCTCAGGGCTCAACTTTAAGTCAACTGTTATTTGGGATATTTACATCGGATTTCAGCATGAGTTATATCTGAGCTATGATCCAGTATATTTCCAAGGTGCTTATTAAAATTAATACTGATCTTGACAGAGCCAGTGTTATGTCGTGGTCAAACAATAACTGTTTGGTAAATGCATTTTTTAAAAACCAGTATACTGTATTTGGTACATTTCAGGTGTTACAAAAGGTAGCCGATCACAGTATGAAGTTGAATAAAAATATATTATCTACAATCAATAGTTAGGTTTTGGCTAGACGGAAGTTTAACATTTGATTAGTGTGATGTGTAACAAAGCATAATTTTCGCTAAAAGAGTTATCGTGTCTTAGTGATAACCTAGTAAAACTAAAAACATGCTTTTAGAGGGCCTCATATTAAGTCGTATAAATTATGCGGACGTTGTTTAGACGTTGTGATTATTAGGGCTCGACCGATGGCAGAATTTTGCTGATGGGCCAATGCCGATGCAGATGTTTTTACTTGAGCATCGGCCGATGCCGATAGCCAATGTTTGCATTTTAAACTTAGACAATAGACATCAATCAACATGTTCAAAAATAAAAATTAATATTTATTGCACAAAAACAGAAACAAAACAAAAAAGAACATAAAGCAGCTTTCTAAAATAATCTAAACAATAAGCATTTCATTTCCAACAGAGACTTTAAGTATGCAACTTGTAAGAAAATCCATCGGTACCATCGGACTTATATTTTGCAGATGGCCGATGCCGATGGGTGAAATTTTGTACCATCGGCGCCGATGCCGATGCCGATGCCGATGCAGATGCCGATGCCGATGCCGATGCCGATGCCGATGCCGATGCCGATGCCGATGCCGATGCCGATGCCGATGCCGATGCCGATGCCGATGCCGATGCCGATGCCGATGCCGATGCCGACCCATCGGTCGAGCACTAGTGATTATACGTTGTGATTTGAAGATGCTGTAAATGAATGATCGAAGTGTGCGAAGTTGTGTGTTTTATCCTAAATATACGCAATAAGAAATCGCAGTATTTGTTTGGATTGAATGACACCGCACAGCTAATTTAAAATATATGGCTGTTGCCGCGGCTAAACGATGTTTAAGAATACATACTTTAAATAACAACTCTTTTAGTCTTCTCTGTTCCATTCATGATTTAATATTCTATACTTTGTTGTTCGTTCTTAATATTTGGCTCTTTGAGTTTGTAGAAGAATATTTTGCTTTTCATTCTGTTGTATAAAAAACCACTGCCCAAGGAATCACTACTTCCACATCCAGAATTTCTATCCAAGTCACTCACAACGAAAAACTTTTGTATGTGAAAATAATTATCTATGAAACTTTAATAATATAATATCTGAAATCCTCTACCCCAAAAACCCATAAAACGATACCCCACATCGGTAGTAGGGTGGGGCGGTGATAGGGGGGTGGTAGTGGGGGTGGATGAAGTAAAAAAATATTTTGAGGTTTTTGGTTCTTGTAAATCACATTTTTTTTCTTCCCCTTTAATAATGGGGTGGGAGTGGTAATGGGGGAGGCTAACGTCAAAATTTTTTTTGAGACATTAGCTTTTCTTGTGCACCAATTTTATGGACTCTTACCTGCTTGACTTACCTATTTACCCCAAATTTACCACCCAACCCTTCGACGGAATAAGATGAAAATATAATCCAGTTCCAGATCTCGTTAAAGTACAATGTGTACCAAATTTCAAGTCAATATCTTAAACGGTTCCAGAGTAAACGCGACACAGACAGAAATTTTTTTTCGCTCAAACTTAAAATCTCGACGTTTCATGACATTCTAAGCCTATTTGAACAATACAAAATTTTTTAAATTTTTTTGTCGTTACTATATGTAGGTACTTCCACTGGACGTGGAGGTAATTGTATGACGGTTAAAGTTTAGAATATATTATTTGCGCATAATGTATTAATTTATGATATTTGAATTCAATAAGACAAACCTTATTTTCCCAGAGAGAACATATATCATCAGAATTATTCTTTAATCTGTAATCGCAGAGTGTGCTTTCCTGTTTTCTTCTAATTTCGTAAAATTTTTATGCTAGCTCAGATAGTAGTAACGGTTCGTTCCGCCCACATAGTGTTTCCGCGTGAATGTGATACCCGAGATTGTCATGTGGGTAGGTAAATTAGGAAAAGAGCGTATAGAGAAAACAAAGTTAATGTCACACTTGAGCTATATTTAGGCTCGCTATCGATTTAATAATTTACTATTTATTTACCGACAAATTCCGATTTCCGGTACAGAAGAATCAAAATGCTTCCTGAAATTTAGAACTACAACTTTTCCCCGACAGAAGTATAATAATTGACCTAGAAGAACCTATCATGTATTTATCTTTTACAATCTACAAATTGTTTATATTTTCACCATTAAACATACAGGTTGATTATAATGTCTCTAACCAATTCTGATCATTTCAGTAGAAGTTTTATTAAACTAATAAACACATTTTAAACGAGTAGAAGTTGTAGTCAAACATAGCCTATTTGATGAATAGTTTGCTGGAATACGACATAATTAACTTGCACGAGGCGCCAGTAATGTTAATTACACATTCAATATCTTTTTTATTATCCTCCACAAAATAAATTTGTGGGGGTTACTAAAATTGATCCAAAATCGAAAATTGAGATAACACCTAATTTTTTTGTTTTAAGGTACCAGGAACCCAAAAAAGTGATTTTTGAAAAATATCTGTGTGTGTGTGCGTGTATATGTTAGCACGATGGCGGCGAAACTACTAAACGGATTTGGATGAAACTTTGCGTGAGGGTTTCTTTAGTGCTCCAGAAGATCTGAAAAAGTTTTAGTAATAATAATAATATTAATTTATTATCCATCAGACCAAAATACAATAAGATATTGAAGTTGTTAAAGTACAATAAGTAATAAAACAAACTATAAACACATCAGTAAATATAAAAAACAAAGGCAAACAGAAACAAATACTAACATATACATTTAGAATATATACAACTCAATAAAACAAAATAACACTCAAAGTCGCATGCCAAGCTCAGATAAAATAGAATTTACACAAAGATGTTTACATACTTATATTAATATAATGTACAAATATGTGAGAATTATTGTTCAAACTAGTGTTGCAAAAAAGCATTGACTGCATAAAATATATATTTCAGTAACAATTTTTTTAATTGTCTGCGAAATATTTTTATACTACTAACTTGTTTAATACATTCTGGAAGCTTATTGTATAATTTTACTTCAGTGTATGTGGGACTTTTCTCGTACAATGATAGGAAGTGGCTAGGAGTCAATAGATTATTCTGTCTTCTAGTATTATATTCATGGCTGTGATTGTTTCTTAAAAATGTATTTAAATTGGTCTTTACAAACACAACTATTTCTAAGATATAAATGAAAGCTAACGGTAGTAAGTTCAGTTCCTTAAAATAAGTTTTACAAGAAGTACGTATACCGACTCCCATTATATTTCTTATTGCCTTCTTTTGTAATTTAAAAACTCCCTCAAAGTACAATGCCATACGAAATTCTTGAGTAAAATTGGGCATAGTAGTAGGAGAACATAACAGTCCTATTTGTAATATTTCTCAACCTGTACAAGGCAAAACAGACTACGCAATATATTTATATGACTTTCCCAATTTAGAGCAATGTCTATGTGTCTCCTAAGAATTTTGTAGATAAAACTTGTTCTAAAGATTTTCCATGGATTCTTAGTAGATTACTCTCATTGTAATTAATTAGTCTAGGAGCAAAATGAATGAACACCGCTTTATCGCTATTTAGAATTAACTTTTAATTTTCAAATTTCGAAACAAATAGGTTAATTTTATTCTGTGTGTCAATTGTGAGATTATTTATATTTTTATTTACATTTAAAAATGAGTTGTCATCTGCATACATTACTAGGAAACATGAGTTTATTACATCCGGCAAGTCATTTATAAAAAGTATAAAAAGTAAGGGTCCCAGGATCGAGCCTTGAGGGACGCCGCGGATTTTGTGTTTCCAATTTCTGTTAACTGAGAACGATTAGAGAGGTAGGACTCAAGCCACTCACCAAGCTTTCCTCGAAATCCATATTTATTTAATTTTCGTAAGAGTAAAGCATGATCCACTAAATCAAATGTTTTACTCAGATCCATAATAACTCCAAAACACGAGCCAAAACATTTTTTATTTTTATCTAAATTGTCATAAAGTTTGTTAAGAAGACAAAGTATAGCGGACTGAGTCGACCTCTCTATCCGAAACCCATGTTGCTCGTTGCTCAGTATATTATATTTATCACAAAACTTCACCATTCTATTATAAATAACTCTTTCCAGTATTTTTGATATAGATGAGAGCAATGAGATAGGCCTGTAATTGTTAAGCAATGATTTATCTCCTTTTTTATATAGAGGTGTAATTTTTGCTGTTTTAAAGATGTCTGGAAATAGAGCTTCTTGTAAAGACTTATTGATCAAACATGTTAGGGGAAAAAATATGTATTGAATTATTAATTTCAACATGTTCGTACTAATGTTGTCAATCCCACAGGAATTAGATTTTTTAAAAGACATTATTGTATTAAAAATTTCATTTTTCGACACCGGATCAAGGAATATTGTTGGAAATTCTTTGTCCAAATTAATAAAATAGTCCGTGTTTTTAAAACTTTCAGCTAAAATATTTGGTGAATTTACAAAATGAACATTTGCGCTATTAACAATTTCTTGCGGATTTGTAATTTTTCTACCATCAACTTTCAATTCCTCAATTCTGGTGGATTCCGAACACTCTGGTAGACTACTCTGTGATAAAGCGTGCAAACTAGCATAC
Source organism: Rutpela maculata (assembly GCA_936432065.2). Classification (NCBI taxonomy): domain Eukaryota; kingdom Metazoa; phylum Arthropoda; class Insecta; order Coleoptera; family Cerambycidae; genus Rutpela; species Rutpela maculata. The sequence goes on from OW386289.2 coordinate 145,141,961, forward strand.
ACGTTTTTTAAGAAAGTCAAGCTCATTGTGTTCTTTCACGAGAGAAGAGAAAGTTTGAAGCCGGTGGTAGCTGTGTGGAGCCTACACAGCCCTTAAAGAGCCCGTATGATTACGGAGAGCCCTTATCTGGGTCCAGAGAGAGTTTTTCATCAAATCATAATAAAGGTGACATTGAAATTAAAAGTCCAAAAACTTATTTCCCGCGCATCGCCGGAAACACTTCTGTTAATCATAACCTTATAACTATATAAACAATCATAACCTAAAAACAAAGTGCAATAACAACCTTCGAGCATATTAAACGATCCAATGACCTGTCAAAGTTTTTTTTCAATATGGCGTGGAGGGCAAACACGGGTTTATATTTATTAAATTCCGGAAACGTAGCCAAGACAACAGAAAAACCCAAATGTTTAACGAATGAAAACAAATGTTTGCCCTCCGCGCCATGTTGGAAGTCACGTGGTTTGGATTGCCTAATAGGGGAAAACAGCTGTTTGTTTGTTAGACCCATACAACTGTAAACAAGCCAATTATTAATCCCCGATTCTCTTGGCTGTTAGAAAATAAAGATGTGTTCCTAGAGGATGCTTTCTAATATGGCGTTTAGTACTATTTGCGTATTGTTTTCTTTCGTGTTCTATTGTGTTTGGTGGGTGTTTACTACAATGTTTACTACGCCTCTCGCGTCCCTTGCTCATATGTGTTGAGAGCAAACATTCGCATTGTGGTAAAATAGAAAAGGCACCTCTATTTTCCCTTATATGCTCGAAGATAACAACTTAAAAAAATTTTTGGACAACTGTCAAAAAATAAATTCCACCAGGAAAGTTTTGGAACCAGAATTTTTATCGTTCACATTTTTTAGTGCTCTTTTCGGCTTCATAGATCCACCGGATGGGGAAGTTCCAGCCGCTTTCTGTAGCTGCCGATTTCTTTTGGTCTACAGTTACCAAGCGTTTCGTAATAGTCATTAAAAATATCCTAATAACATTTTAAACCAAGATTGACATATCACATAATCTTCGTAAAGCTTATCCCAGTATGAGAGGCACAGTTATAATAATAATAATAAATCGACTTTATTGTAAGATAAATACACTCTATATAAAAGAATACAAATATTGAGTCAACAAAAAAAGAAAAGTGAAGAAAAAATCACAACACCAACCATGGCGAAGTCTAGCTAAGCTACTCATACTCAACCATGAAAGAGAGTGTGAACTCCTCAAAATTTCAAATTTATAATTTAAATGACACTGATGGTTTTTCTTTTCTAGACATATTACTTATCTAAGTGTAATTCAAAAACAATTTTGGAAGAAATTGGTAGACGGACAACAAAACATAATCACTGCCCGCGGAGTAAATTAAATTTTAAAAATGTACTTAAAAAAAGAAAACTTATAAAAGAAAACTTATATTTATATCTGCTAGGTAACAATATATATACTCCAGCGGCGGCTGGTGAAATTTTAATATTTTTTTTCTCGTCTATGGCGCATGGGACCCATACGAAATTTGGGAAATAACATCTAGAGAAGCACTTCTCTAGCACTTCTCTAATGACCCCTAAAAAATTTTGAAGAAACAGTTTGCGAAAAAATTTTTGAAAATTCGTTAGCCTCCCCTGGGTCTAGGAGCTCCTGTTTATTTTTATTATTTTTTTGTCATATGCATTTGACTTTTCATAAAAATACAATAACAGATTTTGGAGTTTATGAAAATATTTTCATTACTAACTGAGATACAACGAATTGAAATATTGTAATTTGTTAAATTGTAAATTACAAAATTTCAGTTCATTGTATTTCAGTTAGTAATGAAAATATTTTCATAAACTCCAAAATCCTATGAAAAGTCAAATGCAAATGACAAAAAAAAAAAATAAAAATAAACAGGAGCTCCTAGACCCAGGGGAGGCTAACGAATTTTTAAAAATTTTTTCGCAAACTGCTTTTTCAAAATTTTTTAGGAGTCATTAGAGAAGTGCTTCTCTAGATGTTATTTCTCAAATTTCGTATGGGTCCCATGCGCCATAGACGAGAAAAAAAATATTGAAATTTCACCAGCCGCCACTGATATACTCCCTGCTTGTTGAAAAGGTAAATTTTATATTTATATTTAAATTTATTGATGTTATACAACTTGAATTCTTGTGGAAGTGAATTAAAAGAATAAATTGCGTTTTATATATATTTAGTTAAATAAATAATGACAATTTATACGCTTCTGGCGACCAATCTGCAAGATAAATAAAGCACGATTTTAAAAAGAAGAACTTTATTCTGCTATTTTGCATATTACATATGTTCGAAATTATAAAACCAAAATTTTAAGTCTGACAGAAATTATCATGTTTCTTTATCAGGGCCCTCGAGAATATCTCACTTAATATCGGTCGGGCAAAAAAATTGCTTCTACGAAAATTGTGCTGATTTGTATAGGCTACAAAATGGTTTAAACATTTGAAATCCATGGCCTACTTTAAGAGTTATGACGGAAAATATCGAAAATGCGGAATATGTCTAAGCAAAATATCTCCGTCATTTGAAGAGATACGACGAAAATTCTAAGGCGACAATTTTTTGCAAAACAGAGTATTTCGAGATTTTATCTAATTTTGTTTAAAACCGTTGTATTTTGAAATTTACTCTTCAGGGTACTAAACATTTTTTTGAAACGGGCAAGAGGTGGCGGCATTAAACAGAGTATTTTCCTTCCTTTTCAACTATATATCGCATGCCATGTTTATTCCGTATTTTCGATATTTTCCGTCATAACTCTTAAAGTAGGCCATGGACTTAAAACGTCTTTAAACCATTTTGTAGCTTATAAAAATCGGCAAAATTTTCGTACAAACAATTTTTTTTATATTAAGTGAGATATTCTCGAGGGCTCTGATAAAATGAACAGCCTGTATACACCAACACAGATATTTTTTAATTCAATATTTGGGTTCAGTGCAATATATAGGTACAGAAATTAGGATGTAGTTGATACCAAATATTGATATTGAAGTCGGTTAAAAAAATTCATTTGAGTTTTTTATTTGTTTATTTTTAGATCGACCTCAATATCGATATTAGGTAACAAGGTTCAATTAACTGGGCGACTTTGAAATTTTATTTCACAATTTTTAGCAATCTTTTTTAAGGCGGTTAAATTTTGTTTTCAAACATTTTTTAAAGCAGAATCAAAGATGTCTGCTTCGGGTATATTCTTGTATTTTATCATTTGGTCCAGAGGCAGGCAGATGTGATATAGTTGAACATATTTTTTCTTTCAATTTAGAGTATTGTAAATTGAGAACGCAGCGACCCATGCTGGCAGAGCTTGTCACTATTGTCCTTACAACCTAATAATCAAAATTAATAACGTCTACTGGATGGTCAATCATTAAAAAAAAATTGCCACAGGTCCCTAGTCTATCGTAGTACATACACAACTTTCAAGAATCAAATATGCACACTCGTCAAACAAGAAATCGGGAAAATTACCAAATAGAAAAAATATTTATTGTTAAAAAAACTGTTTTTACTATTCCTAACGTTTAAAAAAAGAAAAAAAATGTCTCATGAAAAATCTCAATTTTCAATATGCTTGTAATGGGCAGAAAATAGTCAAATTCACATATTCACAAAGTTCCAAAAATATTTAAATATCTTAAAGCCTGCTGACGTTACGACAAAAAGCTAAATGATATATATATTTTTTTAGAATTTGACTAAGGCATATGGAAAAAAATGTTACATGCAAAAAAGTAGATATATATTTCAGTTGCTATAGTTTAAACAATTTTTATTTAAACAATATCTGAACACGTTTCCGGTCCACAACACGCACTTTCATAATCAGTACCTTATGCCATAAAAAAAATAAAATCCGAAATGTTTTCTATTCTCGTGTGCCAATATTTCTGGTCTACAACCACTGATGAGCTTATTTCCTGTCGTTATTAAGTAACCTTGAGAGAGAGAGAGAGAGAGAGAGAGGGAACATAGACCGACCTTACATAAGTGATAAAAAAAATGCTAAATAGTAATAAATTAAATTTGTTCACGTAGGTAATTATTGTTTTTATTTATAGCTTATCGGTTTTTGAGTTGTTAGATTTATTTGTTCATCAATTCAATTACTGATATTCTTATTCTTAACGACCATCACATGTGCAATTATCATTCGTTCATCTTATGGGGCCAATTAATATGTTTTTATTTTTGTTTTGATAGCATGAAATTTACTTTTACTACTTATGCTCAGTTAACGAGTGTTATGTTTTGATAAATATGTGTAATATAATTAAAGACGTAAATAAAACTATAAGCAATATATTGCCAATATAAAAATCAATTTCCTGCAATATAAAACTGTTATGAGGTCATCATCCGGCTAGGAATTAAATTTTTTATTGCTTTATCAGTGTCGCATAATGATGGACTACCTTATGTTGTTTCTAATCAACTGTTTTAAACGCTATTAAAGATTTGGTGTAATAGAATGAGTCACTTTTTCGATAAGTTCTTTATTGGCACTAGTCAACTTAATGTTACTGATAAATCCTCAATTTATTCGGTTACATCAGCGAATGTTGCTTTAGTAGAATAACAGAGTGTTTCAGGTGCGCGTTCATTATTTTTTAGGTGATATACGTAAAAAATATTAAGTGTTTTCCGTGTTTTCCTATAAACATGGGTTCCGAAATCCCTGTTAAAGAAGCTCGGGCCTTTTCGGCAACCATTTCAGCTACATTGACCAGTTTTTGCATGATATCTGATATCAATAATGGTCATTATTTTACGTTAAAATCAAGAGTAAATTCGTTCATGGGAGAGCAAAATGGGAAGGAGAACTTTCTTCTCTCCTCTCCTTTTTTATGTGTATTTTTTGTAATTATCTTATTAAAATATGATTCATTGATCAAAATACACAAGAAAACTTGTTTTTACAATTAATTATTTTTTATCTATTAACACTGTAGTATTATATCTAAAACAATATCTACAATAAGTTTCAAAATACACTTGAAGTTCAAAAAAATATTTGATATAAGACGTCAACAGAAAACAGTCGTCCGCAACAGCTGTTGCTGCTAATACTTGTACTGAAAATGTTTCGGAAATTATATAAACACTTTTAAATATCTTTAATATGACTATTGTTTCCTTTTTTGTGGTATCGTTATCACCTCGCGTTTCACTTTTTATTACTTTATTCAGAAAACCACTTACAGGAAATACGTCTTGTTCATGTTTACATAGAAATGATTAAATATCCGTATCTAAGCAGCTAAAAACAATACCCTACCTATGCAAGTATACACATTTATTCTCGTAATTTGATATGCAAAGTAAACAGTGTTTATATTTTTCCCTTCTTGTCAAAAATTTCTCGAGTTTATTTGAAAAAACATTTAAGCTTAAACTAGATGTAAGAATGATACTCGAATCTTCGTGTAATCATCATAATATCAGGTTTTTTTTTTAATTTGCTGTCCCGTCAATTATATTATTTAGATACCTACTCTCACTGTGAGCGAAAATATTTGAATGTCTACAGACAGATTTATTTAAGTCGTCTCGAGAACAGCGCATTTTTCAACAAAATGTTGATTGATGGTAAATGTTTTCAACAGCTTTTGAAGGTTGACTTGGTTTTTCAGTTGGAAATCGATTTTTTTTTTGAAATCTTTTTCTACGAAAAACATAAACATCTCGTGAATATTTTTCATATCTATTACTAGGTAGGTTACTGATTTTAATTGTAGAAATAATGTCACATGACATGAATTATACTCTCAGTATGATATCGTCAAAAACTAATCACTCTGCTAACCCTTTGGTCAAATCAATTGAAACTGCTATCCCAAGGAACAATTTAAAAGTCATTTGGACTTGAGGAGGTTTTAAGAAAGGTTTGTCAGGGTTGGGAAATACTCTTGTGCTTTATTGACGTTGTAGTTAAGGCCTTTCCCGCTTCAAGTATACTTGCTTTTATATGGTAAGTTTCAAAGCATTCTGTAAGACCTAAGCTAATTTGCTTCTAGGATAATGCGTATTTGTAATGGGTTTACCATATCACATAAAACTTTCCATAAAGCTAATTAGTTTTATTAACGTCTTAAATTCCATTTAAATTTAAAGGGCCTTTAAATTATTCTTTATGATTTTAGTATATTTGCAATAGATGCATTTTAAATCATTTTTAAAACTAGACATTTTCAATGCCTATTAGTACTTATTAAAGACCATTACAAATGTTGTGATGAAACCGTTATGAAGAAAAAAAGGCCTCTATAAATCTAAAAGGCAAATTTAATTCCATAAAACACTTTCTGAAATCTCAATAAAACATTTATTACAAAAATAATAAACCTGAAGCGTCGTTGATGCATGTGTGTGTGTGTTAATTAAAAGCATTTCACACTGTCAAATTATTTTGAGGTTAAGTTTTTTGTGTCAAATGTCAACGCGGTTCGTCTTGGAGGCGGTTCTTTTAAATCCCAAACGTTTTATCAAGTCCATGTGATCTTCGCCAAGTGCATTTGCATTTATGTAAGGAAGGGATTATTTGTGATAGTATACAAAAAGACTAAATTTAGAGTAAATGTTCTAGGTCATTACCATATTAGAATATATAGTTTAATGAGAGGACTGTAAAATGACAATTAGGTTTTTAGTTGGCCGGCCATGTTTTTCTTGTTATATAAAAATATTCAAGGTCAATCCCATAATTATAATTATTAATAATTATCACTTTTTCTTTAGCAAATTAGGGTAGAATTACAAGAAACGACTGAATTATCGTGAAATTTGCTGATTACGCGCCTATGCAAATTTTGTATGGATATTAAAATCATTATTATTTCTGAGGCACCCTTGTTTTTTGGGCCTATCTTTTGTAGTTTTAACGATAAACTGCCGTTGGTTTTAATTTTTTTTTGTCATACCTGATGTATTTTTATTACCTTTTAAATCGGCCTTAGAGAGGTTATAGTGCCACTCTACGCTTTATAAATTTCAAATTCCATTTTATCTTCAATAAGTCTGATGGTGTGTTTGCTTAAATCAGTTTAAAAAAAATAAATGCAATAAAATAGAGCTTTGTGCTGAAGGCGTGGGCTCAGTTGATTCTAAATCACAGGTTAATTTATTTGTTTATAGATATATCTAATAATTGAGTCAAAACTTACTAAATAAATTTAAAAAATGGGTAATATGTTGCCACCACACTGTAGTGGTGGTTATTGGAACCAGTTACAATACTTACATAATAAAAAATATAATATGCCGAGGGTCTAGTCCGCCACTGGATAAATTAATCATCATTTCCATTTCTTCATTTACGCATTGATCAATAATCAACACATTAGCCGACGATAATTTAAAATTGATAAAATATAATAATAATATAAGAAAATGGCAAATGGATATGGCCAATTTTAACATTACCTGTTCACGTAATCTCGACATTAGAGGGATTATGACATAGTTATAATAACCTATTTATGCTTTAGTATAATTTCTTAAAAAGTTGACTCTCAAGAGTTTAAAAATAAATAACAAAGTGAATTCGTTTATGCAGGGTAGTTCTAAGAGGCTACAAAAGGTTTTAAGGGGTGATTACTAATCTTATTCTAAAACAAAAAGTTATAAAGGTATCCTAAACTGATTACTTGTTAAGATACTTCAAAGAAATTCTTGGAGAAAATCTGGGAAACGCTCAAGATATTTTCCCGAAATTTCGTACGTTCTTTCTTTACAATGTATAAGGAGATATCTATTGGTATTTGTTATAATCTATAAAAAAATGCCCTTTTCTCTTGTGTTGTATGACAAGCCGATATTGATTTTGATTTAAATCCGAAAAAAATAAAACCTTTGAAAAAAGATGAAAAATTAAAAACCAATAAGGAAAAATTTTCCTTTTAAATATCGTATTATCTTTTAGTTATTAATTTTGTTTCTAAGGTGACAATCGTCATAAAATAACATAGTCATAAAATGTGTACCACTTTTAAAAAAAGTACTTCAATACAGAACTACAAGCAAAGACGCATTTTGCTTACCGTACATTAATGCATATGAAACCATAACAAAATAGTTTCAACAAACATTTTTTTTATTAATGCAAAGTTAATAGGTATCGACGATAATAAAATATATTTGTTTTCATTTGCTGTTAACTGTAACTTATTTTAAAATAAAAAAAATCACTGAATTCATGCTTAGTTTTATTAAAAGAAAAATTAGTAAGAATTTACTCTAGACCCTAGAGAATATTGTACACTAATTTTGCATGCAACTATCTTCTGTTACCTTGAACAAGACACAGTCGAAGTATTTGTCTGAAATCAACATCCATTGTCACATAAAAAGTGGGAAAAAGTGACATATCCATACAGTCTATTTAATATAATATTCATTACACAATAAATATTATATGCTAAAGGGAACGTAGTTCTATCTTTCAATGCATACAAAGTGGAATCTAGATTACATTATCTTAAAATAGTTTAAAATAAACATAGCTATTCAAATTGGTGAAATTATTAGGTATTCATAAATTTTAATAGCATTTAAATCACATGAATTATTTAAATTTATTAGTACGACTAGAAACAGGAACTGTTAAATGTTAATCGAATATAGGATAAATTTTTCAGTAACTGAAATGTTTTTGCATAACATAATTAAGTATCATTTAAACCAGCACATTTAAACGGTAAAATATTTGATTTAATTAAACACAATTTGCTCTTATAATTATTTAACAATATACATTTGCAATTACCTCCTTCAGTCCTTCGATTAATTTGACATATTTTCAAACGGGCTTTAGATAGCCTGCATTTAGGCCCTGGTACGCCCACACCAACCCCTTCGTCCATCTTGGATCCATCTGTGTACCAGATGTGTGACTCTTTCTCCAACCGCAGTACCTCGACCCTGCTCGCCTGACGGCTTTCAATCAGCACATCAAACGGGCAGTCAAAGTCATGCTTGATTGGCATTGAGTCAGTGGGTTTGGTCATGGATTCGAATTGGATTCGCTCCAGAATCCTTAAGTGACCAACCAGGTCGCCTGGTCTGAATTTAAGTGCCTGATGCAGTTTTAAGGCACTAAGTGCTGCCTCCTTCCTTATATGCAAATGCAGAGGAGGTAAGTCCAGCATTTCCTCCATAGCTGCTTTGGGACAGGAGAGCATTGCTCCTGTAGTCCCTAGACAGGCAAGGCGTTGCAATTTCTGCAACTTTCCTTGTGCTATTTTCTCTTCTGTTTTTGGCCACCATACACATGATGCGTAGGTAACCATTTTCGGCTTCAGACCTCAAGTCTTACCAAACAGCCTACGGCACGTCCAAATAACCGTCGTTGCTTTGGTGAGTGTCCTTTCTAAGTGTGAGTTTCAGGTAAGTTCTTGGTCCAGGATTACTCCTAGATACTTGACTTCACTGGAAAAATTCAGTACTGTTCCATTTAACATTTTGGTGAATGGAACAATAACTGTTTTGCTCGGATTGACACTAAGACCCTCTGACGAGCACCGTTTAGATATTATGTTTAAGATAATTTGCATTTGGTTTGAAATCATAACTTCATGCCTGCCTCTGACAGTAACGAACAGGTCATCAGCATAGTCCTGAACGTTGAAGCCATAATTACTCAGCTTATGGAGGAGATCTTCAACCACCATTGACCACAGCAAGACTCCACCTTGTGGACAGCCCCTAACTGCAGTTACGGTGGCCGACTCGTTCCCCATATCTGTGGTAATTATTCTGCTTCTTAGCATGGATTGTATCCATTTGATTGTTGGGGACTGTATTCCCCTTTTTCCGCGGCTCTTTACTGGCGAGGAGGTTAATACAAAAATGTGTAATATTAATAATTTTAAAAATGTGAGTAAAATGGTACCACTTTTTATAATTAACCCTTTCTGGCACAGAAAATTACCTTTTAATTAAAAATTAAAATAACCTTTGCTGCTCAGGATATTTTGTTCTCATTCATTTGTTTTTTTGTTATTGGGGATTGCTAAGCAATAAAATATACTTTAATTACATTTGTGGAGATTTATTTTTTGTTTTAAGTATATACTTTGGCACGGTATCATCTACATAGTATATATTAAAGTGTATACAGTGGTTACTGTCAACTCTCCACTTGGATAGCTTGGTGATGAATGCGGATGACAAAACCATACCGCTATGGTGTTACTAGAGCCGTAGAGTGGCACCAAAGCACGCTGGGATTATTCCCCTAGTTAACACTAATTTATTGTCCAAATTTCAATAAGTTATTTAGCTTAAAAAAGACAGTCAGACAAACGGACTGACAGAAAGACGAAGCCATGACGGTCATTAAAGTCATAAAAGTTGTTGCGAATTCTATAACAAAAAAAAATGATGATATTTTGCTTTTGTATTTCCAAAGCGTACGATAATAGATACGAAAAAAACGCATATAACATTTTTTGTAGAGAATTTTATAAGCTTTATTTTTTATACAAACATAATTTCAATGCTGCTAATGGTTAGAGAGATAAAAGCAAAAAAATTGAAACGAAGCATCATTTTTCCAAGATGGCGGCGCGAGCGCAACATATAGAGTTGGGCCTTTTTGTATGTTTGGCAGTGGACCTTAAAGAACATATCTGCCTAGTTTCAAAACTATATCAGTTTTTTCCTCTAATTTTCAATATTTGATTGGAGTATAAATACAACAGCATAAACATAGAATCAATTTATGTTTAGCAAGGCTACACATTTTGCTTTGGCGAGGTCTCACACCAGAAAGGAATGGTAAGATGTCTTTATAATTTACTAACAACCCAACTATACTATTTTATTCTTTTAGTTACCCAATAATGTTCTTTTATTAACTTGAGAAGACGGTTCTTAGAAACCTTTTTCAAGTCCCCCAAGTTTATTGTAGATAAGTTTATATATAATGTAAATCAGAGGCGCAGAGCCCCCCCCCTAAAGCAGTCCTAAAGCAGTCCTCCATGAACCAAAAATAAAGACGCATAATCTCCATCAGTACAAAGCAGTATTCAAACTATCCTTTGAAATAAATATTTTGTAATTAATGCCAATGTTATCTAATAGAGGAATCTATACACACCCGTTTACAACAATTTTCTGAAAAGTTTTCCTCGTCCTCTGGAGAGGCCGGTTCCATTGCCCCTCCAGATCAATTTCCTGGCTGCTCCACTGATGTAAATTTCATTATTGTTCCTTTTTTGTATACAAATAATAGTATATTATTCAACGAGGCGTAATGTAGGTAATATTTCACGTAGATGAAGTTCACAGCACGAGCCGCAGGCGAGTGCTGTGATTCATCAAGGGAGTTATTACAGTTACCGCAAGTTGAATACTATACTTTATCTACGATTATAACAATAAATATTAAATTGAGAAAATTTTGTTTAAATTACTCAGTTTGTTTATTAATAAAATTAACTCTAAAATTTAATTTTTGTACACACTTTTATATTTGTTCTGCGATTTTTCGGGTAATAAATTATGTATTTTATCATTAGCTGCTTGTCTTCATTCTGACGGTGTACAATGTGTACATATTAGTTCATCTTCACTAACCGAATTCATCATTTTTGCACAATTATTACTCAACTGGATTTGAAAACGTCGAAACTATTCAAAATTCAAATATGATAAATCACCTTCCTCCCCTCAATAATAATGGACCGTTCTATTTCACCGTATCGGAAAAGAATTTCTCTCGGACAGAGCCTCCTTCCTGTCGCACGTTACGTCGATTGGACAGGCTAGGCATGAAGATAAAGGTGATTGGCTCTGTACATAGTGATTTATAATAAATAACTAACTAATTATAACTCACGCTATTTGTTCATGGATACTATTAATTGTTCAAAAGCAGTTCATTAATTAGTATATAACCTAATAAGAGTAGATAAACATTAAAAATTTTAAGTGAAGAGTCAAGTGCTCTCTAACCTGGGCAATTTAATGATTTTTGTTTTGTTTATTACCAATATCATTTAATTTAGTTCTTAAGTGCATGTAGAGTATGTTCCCAGTAAAAATCAAATTTAAAAACATTTAATTGTTTTTACTTCGTTGAAATTTCTCCGTAAACAAATGTACAGACAAAGATATAGCGAGTGATCCTAAATAATATTAAACTCTTAGGTCAGATGACATTTTTTTCTCCAAATGTAAATCTAAATAATACTTGCAACAATTAAGATATTCCATTGTATTGCTATACAAACGCGTCTAATAATAATCCATGTTGAAGTTTACAGAAATGCAATAAAAAGTCCCGTACACGAGCTCACGTTCTGCCCCAAGAGTTAGATGTCCATTATCCCTTTAATGGATCATTATTTTTGGCCATTTTCTACCTTACTCATTTACGATGTAATTATTATATCTATTACTCAGTTACAAGGTTAGCTTTTTGTATGCCCCACTAATGGCATTCCTTAAATCCGAGCCGAATTATAATTTGTGCCTGTAGTCGCTTGCACTTAAAACTTTAAGTGCCAAAATTACTGAAAACGTATGTTTTAATGAATGAAAAAGTCTATATAGATGACGAATGGAACAAGTGCGTTGTTTATAAATCTTAAATCTACTTTTGTTAATATAAAATAAAAATGAAAAAACATTTTTAGTGGAAGAAGTACACCTAAACAAACAAAACAAACAAAATTAGAAAAATAGAAATGAAAAAATCGGCAGCTACGGAACCTCCCCACCCGCTGGATCTTTGTAGTCGAAAAGAGCACTAAAAAATATGAACGATCTTATTTAATTATATTTTTTTATTTATTTTTAAAAACCATATAATCTTTGTGGACAGCTTATCTGCCAGCTGTGGTCGGTGGACTGTACATAGTGGACCGTTTCAATTCTGGCCTCGACCGATTTTTCACTAAATCGGTCGGGGAAGTTTATTGTTTGGTTGCTTGTCACTAATGTCAGATGTCAAACTGACAGATGCCAAAAGATTTCAGGAGAAGAAGATTTTTTGACAGCTGTCAAATTTTTTGTCGCTAAACTTTGTTAGTTCTAAACCCGTCAAATTGACAGCTGTCAAAAATTTTGGTTCTAAACTTTGCTGGGGGATTTTATTCTTTGACAGTTGTCGAAAATTTTTAGGTTGGTATTACACTTGGTTTGGTTTTTAGGTTATGTTAATGTTTTTTTAGGTTGTGATTACCGGAAATATTTCCGGCGTTGTGCCGGAAATGGATTCAAGTTTCTCAGACTTTTAATGTCACTGTCACTTTTAATAGTTTTGGGCAAAAAACTTACTTTGGGCCCAGTTAAGGACCATCCGTAACCACACAGGCCTTACAACTTTAACTGCATTTTTTTTTGCGAAATATCACAACTAGTATGACGTCTTCAGATAAAACACCTGTACAGTATGCACGCTAGAATGCTAAACTAGTCTACCGAACGTTAAAATATATCTTAGACGCGTGCCTCTATGGATTGTTATTTTGTTTTTTAATTTTTTTCACGGAAACCAAATCGAAAGGGTGCAGGTATGATATATTGTTGAAATCGGAATTTTTACTGCTGTTCAATAGTTCGATTACAAATGTAAGTGATCATAAAATAAACAACTTGCTTTGCCAAAACGGCACTAAACGTAATCCGATCTCAACCAAAACCTTTTAAGATCTTCTGGAGCACTAAAGAAATCTACATGCAATTAGTTTAGTAGTTTCGCCGGCATCGTGTTAACATAAACACACAAACAGACATTTTTCAAACACCACTTTTTTGGATTCCTGGGACCTCAAAACGTAAAGATTTGATGTTATCTCAATTTTCGATTTTGGACCAATTTCAGTAACCTCTCACAATTTTACTGTGGGTAGTTTGAATAATAGATTTATTTTTAGTATCCTGGATAACGTCTATGCCACATTCCATTCTCCACCCAGTTTATATTCTTAATTGCTGGTATTGTCCACAATGGCTCCAAGGTATGTTGAGAAAAGTGGTAAAGGTGCGTAACCTCCAAATGGAATTTTCAGGCAAAAAAGGCAAAAATTGCTAATGCCGGTTTTTTACACAAAAGAATCTAAATCTATCCGTCGACTTGACTATAGGACAGAAGCACTGGAGGACTGTCAGAAAAACATACCCAGCTAGCAATTTAGGTGATATTCGGCGTCGAACATGTGACGCCACCAATTTCGATACGTGAAATATGACATAAATTCGATGTCGAATTTACTTAATGGTGTTCTCTGACATGGCGTGGAAAACAAGCTGAATAAGTGTTATTTGAGGGGCGAGCGTAGAGGCGACTTCAATGTGAATGTTTTCTTAAAAAATGTTTTCTTAAAATGTTTTCTTAAACGCTTCTCAAGTCACCGAAGTAACTCCTTGAAAATCCAAAATGGTTTTGTGTTAGGTAAAGAGAAACAAGGCCCTACAGCTTATAATGGAATCCGAACCACTTCTTGGGGATAATTTTATAATTAAAATTATTTCGCGATGAGCAGGGACTGAACCTGCTTCGCTAGGTACGCCAGTATGCAAGCTAGACGCGCTAAACCACTGAGCTACCGTCCCCTTGTCAGTGATATTACGTTGAAGCAACGTCGAGCGCGGTTAGTATTTGGATGGGTGACCCATCTTGGGAAATACAGCGTTCTCGTCCCACCTTCTAGCGGCTTGTATATCAGTGTACACGCGGAAGCTGCGTAATTTCAGACGAGGATTACGTAGTGGATATACCATCCTTCGGAGGGGATATAAAGCAGGCGGTTCCTTGCCTATTAAATGTTAGGCAAGTATAAGATCCCTTCTCTTCTTAAGGGAAGAGGTTCGGCAAAATTTCCAGGTTGGGGGTAGCTCGTCTCCTGGCGTCGGTGATGGGCCCTGGTAGCGAAAATAGGCCGACGTTAAATAAATAGATAAAAAAAAGTGTTATTTGATATATTAGGTTAGGTCGCCTTTTAGGCAAGTTACAATGTCGAGAATACGTTAAATCAACGTCGCGGGTTACTTATTTGCTACCTTTTACACTTGCTTTAAAACCGTTTTGTCAAAAAGTCAAAACTATATACCTACATGGTTGATAATAATAACTAAGTAGTACTACTAATTAACTACTTATGAGATACATTTTTATTTTTGACAATTTTTTTAATTTGCGTTGTTTATACGTCAGAATTTACTAGGGAATGAATATTCTCTATTGAAATGAGGCATTGTATCTTGAAATACTCCCTTAAAAATACGTATTATTATAAGGAAAAAAATATATACTTATACCCACATAAAATCTTTATTTTTTGTTTTTGACTTGGTCCTCTATTTTTTCGAACATATAACAATAATTTTCAATTTGTTCAATAAATGTTTATGAATTAAATTATTTCCAAAAGCAAAGTATAATTTTGTTTCCAGTGTTCCGTATTTTCGAATAAATATGGCTACTCTCTTGCAATATTACTTAATAGGTGGCACAGCTTAATCTTCACCAATATTTTTAACCTCATCTTTAGAAATTATTGAAAAAACATGCTATTTTTTCCATCTATTAAGTAATAAGTGAAATATAAGTATCTTTAGGGTCCTTATTAGGTGTCTAAGCAGCTATGTGCAAGATATACCATCAGCTATTTAGTCATTTCAATACATTTCACTAATATCTCCTCAGATTATATTGATAACGTCAACAAAATTACTTAATAAGTCACAAATATCCTCTGATTTACATTACCAAATTGTTTCAAATAAGTCACTTTTTACCTACTACCTCCATTGGGTGAAAGTATTTGCCATGATATATTAGAGCATTAATTTCATTAATAACTTACCTGTGCCTAATAGGGAACATTGCTACTTAACGAATTGAACTTTAACTTTACCTAATTTCAACCTGTTTTGGTCGAATTTCTTTTAGCTGCGTAGTTTGACGCCGGAATCCATAACTTGAATTTTAGCGAAATAGTGGAAGAAGCCGATTAGACCGTATATGAGTTCATCCAGATACCTCCACAGGGATCGATAGGAACCGAATTCGTGGTAACAAACCATTATTAGTACGTTGTACGTTTTCGCACAGAAACGGAAAAGCCCCATATAACTTGTATACTGCCATAAAATGCATTATCAATTGACGAGTTCTTGTGAATGATATAATCACTATTGGAACTATAGAGCTAACCACAAGCACACCAAAATTTGTAGTAATAATATTTTACCATCAGTCAAGCCAAGTCAAAGTGCATTCGTACACTTCAAGGAAGCTGTGAATCTTTTTGTGTCAAGTCGATTGCTGCTAAGTACTCTCCATTATATATATGGTGGTTGAGATATACGTATTCTAAAGGAGGCGTCCGTCCTTGCCATGTTTGGTAGGCAGACTCTTACATACATCAGGGCAGATTTCTGTCTCACGTATTTTATTACTTCATCTTCAGCAACTAACTTAAGGATCTCTGTCTTTACGATCAGTATAAAAATAAACAAATAACGAATTAAAACGTATTTTTAACCGACTACAAATATCAATACTAGGTAATAAGGCAAATTCCTACTGAAGTCAAATTCGCAATTATGTTTTAAAATCCTGGAAAACCTCTTTCTCGAATGTCTTGATAGTAACAATGAATCAGGCACATTAATTCATGATTTGAAATTTGTAATCTACAATAATTACGCCTGATAAAAATAAAATGTTTAAAATTATAGTTAAAGGAAGTTCATAAATTAGTCAGGCATTCCAATTGTACCATAATTTAATGCAGTAAAATATTGATATAAATATCTGGAACGGCTGCAGAAACATTGAAATTCTTGATAAATCAACTAATTCAGTAAGACTGAGATTGTAGGTTATTTTTTATTTACCCTTTATTTTTTCTTATAATATATTTTATTATGCGAATGTTTGCACGAAGGTTCTTGCCAAATTGTCGTGTTTCATATTTTGTTGTAAGAATTCAAACAATAAAACTTAAAGTTATTCATATTTATAAATAACATGTCTTTAATGTATCTTTCATTGATTGAACCCAGTGGTGGATGGCGGCATTATTAAAGGAGGACTTGATATTTAATGCAAGTAACTAAAACAAATTAAAAACAATGCAGACCTAGAGGCTTCATCGTGTCATTTATATAAGAATTTTATAAACAGATCTATATAAAAATATGTTTGGAAATAAATTGCCTATAAAGATTCTAATGGTTTCAACGCAAACAAATACATAAAAAATAATAACATAACGTGCTACGGTGCTCCGAAGTCATAATTCCTCTTCAACACGGATTAGGTAATATAATGTAATATGAAATTAAATGCAGAGGTGTCGCTATGCGGGGCGACACTCTTCCCCCCGAATATCGTGGTCGAGTTGGAAAATTCAGTTCAAGTTGGGAGGAGAATTCGAGAAAAATTTCACCCATCCCCGCTTATCAATTTTCATTTTGGAGAAAGTTTTTTTGATGAGCTGGGAATTATTAACATTCCTCCCCCAAAAAAAATCCTAGCGACACCCCTGATTAAATGTATCCGAAAAAGAAAGGCAAACATAGATGGGGTATCTTTAAATTTCTCTATCGTAAAAAGACGTCCAAAATCCACATATTAAACCATTCATTCAAAAACTCAAATTTTACAGTAATAAATCAATTCATTTAAGATTTTATGGGTGATAGAGATTAAGTAGATGAAATTTACACAAATTTTTCTAATTGACCAATATTCCTTTTTAAAAAACTAGATAGCTAAGTAACTCACTAGTTCTACTATTACTATTTACATCCTACTTAAATGATACGTATCATTTAACGGATTTAAATCTGACTTGTGCATTGCAACATCTGGGGTCCCGCAAGGATCTAATCTGAAACCACTATTATTCAGTCATCTATTTATAAATTTTCACATTTTTGGGAGAATGTAAATTCCAAAGTAGGTATTAGCTATAGAGAAAAATTGTTATGTTTACAGATCAGTGAAATCTTTACGAATTAGAATAAAATTCATTCTTTCAAAGGAATACCACTATTGCAAGTCAATTTTTTTTATTATGCAAAATTAATAATGAGTATTAATAACGTGTCAACAACCGGCAGCCAATTTTTCAAAATTCAAGAAACTCTTTCAAATTTCGAGCTCCTGTAATTTTTCAACAATTGACTGTAGAAGAAAATTGTTGAGACAAAAGTTTTGGGAAGTTTTATATCCTACAATGTTGATAACATTGTTATTACATAGTTATTACGTAGGAGCAACGAGGGCAGAGGACCACAAATTTTTACCATCCTGACGGCTGTAAATCGTAAAAATAAAAGAGAAAATAGTTTAAATAAAATTGCACCTTTTTTTATTTTCCATAATATTGGTAAAGGCAACAGGAAGGGAGATAATTGAGAAAAACGTTAATTAATGATTGTGGTAACCCTCCCTACATTATACAAACAAAACATTCATTGTAGGAATTTTTCGCGGGTCAAATGACAGATGGTATCCGTATTGTAAGAATTCTATTCAATGCGTTCAAGAGCATTTTTTCACATTTCTAGATTTCAAGCTAGAGAAACATTTATGTAGATATACTAACCAAATTTAATGTTCCGTCTAGAATTAAGAAGAATTATTACTAAACTTATACTTTTATATAAGCTCTAGCACAATCTAATTGATTCACCCACCTTGCTTTCCTATATGTTATATAATATGTATGTCCCAAAACTTAACTCGCATCACGATCGTACATTTCACTGTGGCACTTCTAAAACAAATATTGTCATAAAATCTTTGAATCACAACATTAACTCAATTTCTGATTTATGTGATATGGTTTAAGTAGACTCTTAGAGATCTTCCACCAGTACTTATATAATCAGTTTGGATCTAGGTACATAAATTCCAGAGATTTTCTACTTCTTTATTTCTCAAATATTTTCTACTTTTTTTTATTTCTGTTGGGCAATAAGTAATGTTTATTTTTTATTTATTTATTCGTCTCTACTCCTAAAATCTGCTGTAAAATGCTCTGGCATCTTAACTCTAATGATCTGATCTGATCTAACGACAGCAAAATATCCATAAATAGCTTTCCGGCCATCATACGTTCATATACTATCTTCATAGAACAATGCATTTCTCTTTTGATGAAAATTTACTTGAAAGTGTTGCCCATTTGAAGTAGTCTACTCTTTTTATACTGAACTTTCTGTTATAGAAATATATTTCGATATTAACGCAATCATCGGCATCAGCTCTTTTATCAAATATTCCATGTAAGCTGCTTCGCACCCGTTCATCAAAATGTTATCATTTGAAGAAATTGGTTAACTCTATCATAATCACATTTTATAACACCTTTCCTGATGTTAATGTGGTAATTAGAATTGAAATTTGAATATCTATTAGCGCGAGTCTTTCTTCTATACACGCGAGCTCCAGATGTGTTATCTACTCTCCTTATTAATATGTCTGAAAAAGGTAACTCGTTAATTTTTTCTATTTCTAATGTAAATTTAATGGATGTTTCTTTATATTAATATGCTCTAAAAAATTAATTTAATTCTTAGTTGTTGTAAAGTTACAACGAAAATCCGTAATCATGCGTGGGAACATGATCTTAGCCATACAATTATCTTATTGATTGAAAATAACATATTAACGTTCTCTAAGACTTTATATCACCTGCTACAAATCTTTAGACGCGAGTTAAACCTGATATTAATATATGTTGGAAATATATTACATATATCAATAACCGAAAATTGTAGTAAATTTTATAAATGCATTTGTTATAGGCAATCGATATTTTATTTCTATCGTATGCAGCTCATTGATGCTTAAAACTTTATAGGCGAATTTTTCTTGAGACCATAGTTATCTAGTAATATAAGGAATGTAAATTAACAGTTTATTAACTGATTACTTACCTGATTTATTCGCTGATAATAAATTGTCTAATTTACACGAGTTGGATTACTTTTGGCAAGTAGTTCGAGAAAAAGTTATAGGCAAAATTTAAAAACATGCTTAAAAATATATAAAATATAATAGCACGCTTAATATTTAAATTTGTATCTGATAGATAAAAAATTACATTTAAAATAAATATCAAAAAAATTGTAAAGGTATTTACACAAAACTCCTCTCTCTGTTTGGTATCCTTTATTTATGAATTATTTGTTCTGTTGGATGACCACCCTGTATTTCTTTTAATTCAAATTACATCAGATTTCTTTCTGGCGATAGTGACAACTACTACATGTCAAATATCCTCCGTCGTGTCTTATTTTTAATGTGACCACCCTGTATATTTTTCACTAAAAGCATGTCATGTTTTCTTCTCGTAAATGTGTCACCTATAGTCCAACCATGATTTACACTATAGTTTTTTAATTAATATGATTATTTTTTAGAGTGACCACTCTGCACATTTTTCATATTTTTAATTCCCTGACGTATCAAAGTATTGTAGTCGTGAAAAAATTACCTTCTGAGATTTATCCGGATTTTTACGTTTCAGAGTATGTAGATTACGAAAATGAAAGCCATTTAATTCCGTCTGCATGTCTGTCTGTTTTTTGGCGTTATATCTACAAAACCACTTGATAGGGAAAAGTAACATTTAATAGGTAATTGACGTTACTGCCAGCGAAGAACTGGAGTAAACTTCCGTAAGGAAAATTTAAGAAAAAAAATATGATGGAAGACAGTAATATTTGTCATGTAGTTAACACAATTGTCAGAAAAGAAAAATATGAAGAAAAAATACAGGGTAGTCACCCTACAAAAAATTCTCAGTCTTTTGCAAAGATCCAACCAGGGAAGGACATTGATAATGATGATTTTTAGCCGTTAGCAGTCAACCTATGGCTTTAGTAACCTTGTCAACATCATGCTGCAATCAGCCGTTATTAGGCAACCTATAACTATAACAACCTTGTCTACGTCATGCTGCAAATGCAACATGCACGTTTTACGAATTTAGGTTCCATTCCGTAAAAAAATACTCTGTGTAAAACTTTAGCTTGATCGGATTACGTTAATGAGTGCCGCAACGCCCCCTTTTTAGGGGGCTGTTATGGGTTTAATGCGCGCTCAGGTTGAATAGATTTAAAAAAAAAAATAACAAAATAACACCGAATACTTAATTAAAAAGGAAACATCAATCCCTTACATGTTGGGCAAAGTTTCTTTTTTTTAAGTCGGGGAATCGTCTTCTATAATCAGGCACTACTTGGAGCACATAATGTTTTTGCTCGTCGTCTTTTGTCAATAAACTATTGTAATCGCTGAATAATTTAACACCTAGTTCCGCCACGTCTTTGACGACTTTCAGTTTTTTTTTACAAAATCACATTTCAAATAACTTTTGTCTGTACTTAAGATAAGGCAAGGTACCATAAGTGATTATTAAATTTGTGTACTGTTGCTCGGATCCGTGGATTTATATTCATGAAGTTTTTTTTAAAAAACACTAATCTTGGTATGGAGCTGAAGTTGCTAGTCAGTGGTGCTAAGAACCAAGCTTCTAAGTAAACTTTAATAACAAAAATTGAAATATCTCATATATGTTTTCATTCTGAAGCCGCTGAATGGAATTAATCCCGAATCAAAAAAATGTTTAAAGTATAAATGGCTTTTGCCTTCCATCGGGCATGATGTATCGCTCCTAGAGCACGAAAAGATGTCTCGTGGAGGAACTTCTCCCAACAGAATGAATGCTAATTCCAGAAACTTCCTACAATCTTCTCGGGGTTGACGTTCTGAATCTTCGAAAGTACGCTGTATAAAGTGAAAAAATTTCACCTGTATTTTGTAGGTGGTCGCTAACAACGGATCTTCAAACAGACACTTGAAGTATTCTTGATTAATTTGGGGCCATTCCTGTTGGAACCTTTGAAAAATTGGAACCAATTGACTGCTTGTTGCTCCAAATTTTTTCTTGAACTCTAAGGACCAACTCATAAATGTGAATATGGCAGGTCACTTTCTAGGAATTGTTCTAGTAGAACACAGGTACCATTAAAAACTCCTTTATTTGTAACTGTACTATCGAAATATACTTGTTTATTAGATGAAAGTTTACTAGTGGTCGCATGAGTGTAATGTCCAAGAAGATAAACTCGATTATCATGATGCAAAGTAATTCCCGCCATATCGAAATTAAATAATTGAAAATATTCATTTTAAAATTACTGAATTTCATAGTCACTCGTCACAGTACAAGAGACAGTGAGATACTGTTAAAACTGTACTGTCTTTACCACAACAAGCCCTTCCAGATGATTCACTGTTACTCCCTCTAGCAACGACTTTTCGCTTTCTTGGGAAAAAGGTCTGATAAACTATTTTATATTTGTCTATTATGAGTTAACACCTACCTATCTATTGTTTACTTTTTAGAAAGAGTCAATTTCTCAATATGGAGTATTTCAAGAAATTCAGAATTTTGAGAGTGCTTGTGGCACGTCAGATTTTCAAGGGATTACTTTTTTAGAAATTGGAACCATTGTGGAGGGTGCCGCAAACTAAATTCGATAATTTTTTTTTCCGTCAAGTATAAATAAGGGCCACCCTAGTAAGCACCCTAAAAATGACGGAAGATCATTTCTCTCATGTAATTAACACAACCGTCAAAGAAAAAATATGAAACAAATATATAGTAGGGTGGTCATTCTAAAAAAGAATTAAAAACGTGCTAGAGGATGATAATATTTCGCAGACAATTAATACATATGTTAAGGAAATAAAATATATGAATGTTTTATTCATATTTTACTTCCACATCCAGTGGAAGTATAGTACCTAACGACAAAAAAATTTTAAAAAATTTTTATTGTTCAAATAGGCTTAAAATGTCATGAAACGTCGAGATTTTAAGTTTGAGCGAAAAAAAAATTTGTCTGTCGGTCTGTCTGTCTGCCTGTAATTTTTTTTTGTGCGCACGTTTACTCTGGAACCGTTTAAGATATTGACTTGAAATTTGGTACACATATGTACTTTAACGAGATCTAGAACTAGATTATATTTTCATCTTGTTCCGTCGAAGGGTTGGGGGTTGGTATAAATGGGTAAATCAAGCAGGTAAGAGTCCATAAAATTGGTATTTAGTATATACAAGAGATGCTAAGGCATTAGCCACTCCCATTACCACCCCCACCCCATTATTAAAGGGGGTGAAAAGAAAATTTCGATTTAGTGTATGTTCAAGAACCAGAAGCCTCAAAATATTTTTTTTACTTCATCCACCATCACCACCACCCCCATATCACCACCTCCACCCCACTACCGATGTGGGGTATCATTTTATGAGTTTTTGGGGTAGAGTATTTGAAATATTATATTATTAAAGTTCTATAAACAATTATTTCCACATACAAAGTTTTTTCGATGTCAGTGACTTGGATAGACAATCTGGATGTGGAAGTGGTGATTCCTTGGGCAGCGGTTTTTTCTTCTTTGATAGTTGTGTTAACTACATGCGAAATATTATTGCCCTCCATCACAATTTTTTAATTATTTTTTCATGGTGACCACCCTACATGTTTTTCACAATTTTCTTCCTTGACGGTTGTGTTAACTACATGAAAAATATTATTGTCTTCCGTCACATTATGTCCTAAATAATTTTTTTGCATTTGTATATTTTTCACTGAAAATATATCTCAGTTCTTTGTTGGCAGTCGCGTCAATAACTTACCAAATATTTTTCTTCTCCGTCAAGTAGTTTTGTAGATATAGCTGACAGATAGGCTCCAGACCAACAGACATAGAGATGGAATTAAAAGACCTTAATTTTCGTAATAAACACAGGCTGAAACAGAGAAAGCTGGGAGGGTGCTTTCTCCACGATTACAGTTCTTCCCTTCGGTAAGAAGTCTGGAAATGTAATGTAAGTTGCAGCTTTTGGGCCAACTAAAGAACAAAAGAGCGTATTGCTATCATATAGATATCTAATATTGTATTGCAGAGGAATACTCGCACTCTGACCAAAAGATAGAGAGTGTGCTAGTACATTTTCCCGTAAGTATATTATATGTCACCCCTATATCATAGTAGATAGTATCCTTTGTAAAACGTGTAGTATTTTATACTATTGCATGAAAATATGTGTGATAATTTCTATGAATTTCTAGATCACCTTAAGAGTCTTAATGATCATAAAGAAATTGCTCACAGGAATCTCCAGTTCAATTCATTAGTAGTATGGCTAAGATGAATTCATATAGTTCTAGGTAGGTACCTCACTTTCTGACGAAATGTAAAGAAGTTTACACATCTTGGATTCTTTAAATTCGGTGTACTTCAAGAGATCGTACTTGTCCCCTCTCTGCATCCGTTTTATATTACAAATATATTAACTATCCGCTTACTTTGCGGATGATGCTGATGTAATAGTATCTCATCAAAATTCTTATAAAGACTTAACTATTTTTATAAAGACATCTCAGAATGATCGAAATTTGGTTTAAAATTTGGCGGGTCAATGTCAGTGTCAATGTCAATCTAAACCAACACACATCAAATTATTCACCAAAAAGAGACATGACTCTGTTTAATGTCACTCTCGACACAAAATGATAATATCAAATACCTCAGCTAGCTAGGAGGCTGTGGCAGACACATATGGAAATGTCTTCAATTAAGCCTTCACTATCAAAAGGCGCTTCTAGGCCAAAATCCCCACCTCAAACCTTAACGATTTTTACTTATAAGGTTCTAACTGGTTCTAACTAGGAACCTTAACATCCTGAAACTTATTGTCCCAATGTGGGACAGATTGTGGTAATGGTGAAAGTCCAGAAGAACTTGAAGTTAATAAAATCTAGGTACAGGGTACAGCACGATCCGTATTCGCCTATTTCTAGAATATATGCCAGTGGAAATGATGCGAGAATTCTTATTATTAGATTAACATGATTTATCTATTAAATTCTTTTTTTTTTTTGAGAAATTTGAAAGCTGTTTACGTTAACAGAGAGTATGTTTGATAAACAAGTGCTACTAACGGTAATGTACATTGTAGAGTGCATTGTTTTTAGTCACCGAATTAGTAACCAGTCTCATAACATGCTAAATTCAAAAATCAAATAAAAAAGTCTATTTATACGTATGGGTGAAGGCGTGTATCTGTATGTGTGTATTTGTGTAAATCATTCTTGTACATGCAATAATTTATGTTAGGAATTTTTATTCTAATTTGGAATATACGTATAATTTGGTAAAATACTTTCAACTGAAACTGGGCCATGTTCATCAAAGGTGATCGCCAGAAGCTTGTAAATTATCGCGTCTTCTATTCACTCTGTTTTGTCACCATTTTAAGGCAAGATGTTACTAAGATTTTTCATTAAGCACACGAAGATAATAAGATCTACAAGATATCGGGAATGCAATATACAAAGTGTCTCATAGGTTAGAATGAACTTTACGGAGGTTAGTTAATGCATAAAGTTTACTTTAAAATATGAATAAAGTATCTTTAATAAGATTATTGAAAATGAATGAAAACGAATAAAAGTTATTTTGAAAAGGCCATCAAAACTTACTCGACAGATTGTATGATTGAAGAAATGATAACAATTCGAAGATATCCTACTATATATATCAACTAACGAGTTATCTATGATTCGTTAAGGAAATAATGTAATAATGAGATAAAAATACAGATCGATAATATGATATAATATAATATAATATAATACATAATAATATAATAATATAATAATATAATAATATAATAATATAATAATATAATAATATAATAATATAATAATATAATAATATAATAATATAATAATATAATAATATAATAATATAATAATATAATAATATAATAATATAATAATATAATAATATAATATAATATAATATGTCGTAGACTCTTTGTGCAATCAGTAGTATATCAGTCTTCTTTCTGTTACCTTTCGTTGACCATAAATTTTCTCACTTGAAATAAATCAGGCCTGCAGTTCCCTCTATAAACTCTTTTTAAATCGGCTCTTCAGATTTGGCCTCATTGGATATAAAATTATCTTCAATATACGTAATTAACAGTGTCACTAATGAAACACAAAAATTTGTGCCAAATTCTACCAATTTGGATAAAAAGGTTTAAAAAAATGGCGGCTTAATAATTTTGCAAAAATTATAAAATCCCCTGTAGGTCAATAACGAAGGGCTCTAGGAAATATATATATATAATGAGATCAGCTCGATGTTATCTATCCCTAATGAAGCTTTGTACATGTACAACTATACTCATTGAACACCACCCTGTGTATATATAACATCCTGTATATATAAAAAAAAACTGGAAATCTCTAATGAACCAGATTTAGATTTAAATAAGTTCTATAATTAGTCTGCCACCCAGGTAACCTCATCAAATTAATCACTAGCAAATATCAGGAAAAAGTAGTTCAAGTTAATTTATAAGAATTTAACTTAATATTAATGACGACACGGTTTATAATGTCACTAGCAAGCTTACGTCTTAATGTAACTACTTTCAATAAAAAATGAGTTATTTGACGATTGCATGCTATGATATTTTAGAGAACTTACCAAATATATATTTATTTACCGTTGCTAGATTCATTTGGTTCTGTCTGGCAATAATACCAATGAGACACATGTAAATATGAAATTATTTAAAATTGTTGGTAGAAATATTAAAACAACGAAACTATAGCATCACAAGAGCAACCAGTTTGGAAAATTTATGGTGTAAAAGTCTGTTTGAGCTGTTTGTGGTACAATTCTTCCTACATCACCCCATAACGGAAGAGCAATGATATGATCGGGGATTTGAACAGATAATTATGTTTAATATTATACCTCATGTACGTACTATAGATAGATTGCAAAATAAATATTTATAGTAGAGTGCACTTAACTTCCTGCAAATTATAATAAGTATACCAGTCAGGATCATAAAGGGTGATGATGTGCCTAACGCTACTCTTAGTGACTCGATTTCATATAGTAGACGAGTTTAAAAATGATTTAAAAACATTTGTTCTGCTTTTTAATTTTATGGTCCAGATTCAACAAGATTATTGTAGATAAAGCGATGGACTTCTTATTATGATAAAACTAGCAACATATCAGAAGACCTCATGAGATGGAAATTTACCATTAAAACGTAAGCATGGTGCCAGTGAAATAATAATTAGATGTGCGACAACAGCAAATATAACAGTAATAATAACAAGAAATACAAATAAATCGAAGACGAAATTGTTCTACAATTTCTTCAAAATATCTCGGCACTATTAGGAAACATATTCTAGTGGTGTTTCACAATTTCCAGGAACTGTTTAATTTTAATATTGTAAGCAAAAAGTGAAGTCCAGTTTCAAAATGTATTTACTAATGCTAGAATTATTGTTGTTATGTAGAAGAACCCTGCACACGGCGTCTGAAAGACGTGACACTAATTTGTTTATTAAAGGGCGCCAGTCTCGTTCTCCCTTGTTCGTTTGTGGTTTTCCTCTCTCAGACGGGTTCTATATATATTTATAAGATGTTAGACATACGAAAAAGGTAAAAGCTGCACCTGCCGCAGATTGCTCATGCAGCTCTCCCCAATTGGTTCCTTTCTTGATACACTTTATCTTATTTACCTAACAATTTAATGGAACTTGTGGCTTAGGAATCTCTGATTTTCGTTCATAAAAAAATCCCTCTCGAGCCCTCACGATCTGACCGGTGATTAAGTTACAAACTTGTGGGTGTCTGGAGACGTCCAACACAAAAACCCTCGAAGGTTTATATTTTCGTCGACATTTTCAGAAAAGAGATAATTACAGGTCGTGAAATGATCCTATCAATTGAGTTCTTAGAAAGTGTTTTAAGAAATTAATATTTGCCTTTTAGACGACTTTTCTTTATAACAGTTTCATCAAAACATTTCTCAAGAATGTTTTAAGAGACTAGTTTTGTAATGACCTTTAGTAAGTACTGATAGCCATTGAAAATGTCTAGTTTTAAAAATAACTTGAAATGTATTCACTGCATACTTATTAAACCTTAAAGAATTAAAGCCTTTTTAAATCTTAATGGAATTTAAAAAGATAATAAAACCATTTAGCTTTATGGAGAGTTTTATATAGATATGATAAACCTATTTCAAATACAAATAACCCTAGCAGCAAATTAGCTTTATAATTAGGTTTTACAGAACGCTTTAAAACTTACCTTATAAGAGCAAATATACTTGAAGCCTAAAAGATCTTAACCACAACATCAATAGAGTAAGAAGTAAGAAATTTTTATAATATTGACAAAACTTTCTGAAAACTTCCTGAAGACCCAATGTCTTTTAATGTGTTCACTGGGATATTTCTGTCACGCCAAATTTTGTTCAACTCGAAAGGTGCCAATTTGCAATTTCTATTGTCAGTATTGCCCAAAAAGTCTCCTTGTAACACCATCTTGTTTACTACCGTCACCTGTCCTTAACGTGTTTGGATGGTTATCGTTTGCTCGGTCTACAATCATAATTTTCGTTTTATTGCCATTTACTCTTAAACGGAGTTTCTTGTTTGAAGCCTGCATAGCAGCATTTCATTTTGAAATGTATAAAGTGTTTATGTTTAATAAGACTATTACGATACGAATGAAAGCTGCTACTAGCTATCTAAATGATAAGAATTTTATTAATTGTGTACTTAATCTCAGTGGCACCCCCTGAAAATAAATTATTGAATGTTCGAACAAAATGATAATGAAATAGGATTCGGCGATTCCCGACTGCAACTTCTACCCAACTTTAATTCGATTATATTTAATTCTCTCTTACAATTACTATCATCACATTCTTACTTGCAACTAGACGTTTCGTTACTCTAAAAATATAAAATCTGGTTTTCCGAGGAACAGAGGAACAAACACGTGTTTTTGATTTAGTGACTTTTTACTGTTAGATTTAGTACTATTAAATCATACTTCAGTGACACATATTCGCAATTACAAAGTCTTAAAGCGTGAAATGCTAGCAGTGTTTTCTTACATCCTTTAGTATTATGCAAATATATTGTAATTAAGATGTAGCCTGTCGTTTTTATATCATTAAGCAAATATTTTGGATCGTTGAAGAAGCGAAATTTGCATAAAGTTTAAAAACTCATTAAACCCAAATTGAAAAATATGCTTTTCTTCATCGAATAATTCCAACAATATAAACAGGTTCTCGCTGCGACTCGTACGTTTTATTTTTATAATAATGGGTAGTCACTAATTCGTAACCTTCTTGATTATAAATTCTCGACAGCTCCCGTCCATCTTTCGAACCGTGGCTGTCATTGATATCATAACATTTTATGGCCCATTGTTCTAGCTCAGTTATTTTATTATGAGGCATTTCGATATCATAACATGGTAAACAGCGAAAGTGTAGACTAATTAAAAAAAATGTATTCATATGTGGTATGCCTTGCTCTTCCTTCTTGCTAATTAAAATTGTTTGATGTTGCGACTTCTTCAGAAATATAAGACGTTTTTGTGTGGAAGGCTAGTAGACTGTGAAGCACCTCAAGAAAGCTACGATTTTTTCATAATAATTACGGACATCCGCAGGTATGCATCAGAGCCGGTTTTAGATAAGTTTGCTTACGGAATAAATTAACGATGACATTCTTTATGCTATACTTAGGATGGTGTTTATAAGGATATTATATTTCAAAGTCGTTAACTGGGGGTAATCGTTGTTGAAACACCTGTAGTTTACAAGTTTACAACGAAATTATAATTAATTGGATTCAAACGACAGAAATTGTTTTAGATTACAAGGAACTATACAGGATCTACGTACATTGTACAATGTAC
The DNA here is from genome assembly GCA_936432065.2 of Rutpela maculata. NCBI lineage: Eukaryota > Metazoa > Arthropoda > Insecta > Coleoptera > Cerambycidae > Rutpela > Rutpela maculata. The sequence continues at coordinate 145,171,796 of OW386289.2, forward strand.
GTTCCATTCTAGTTTTTTTAAAACATCATTTTTGTTACACTAAAATTCAGAAAATTTCTTCAATGTTTCCGTTCAATAAAGTCGAACAAACTGACAAAAATTCGACAACCTTCATGCAAAGAAACTTAACAATCTGTAATTATCTATATATTTAAAACAATGCTTTTTTCCTCTCCGGCTTAGCCAGTGGCACCTCGACCGATTCTGATGATTCATTTTTAAAATTGAAGTTCTTTATCCACAAATATGTCATCATTAATTATTGTTATTTTTTAATTGTTATTTTGATATGTAAAGGCGAAATACAATTTCAAATAAATAACCGTTCTCGCACTATAATGCGTTAAGTACTCACGGCATAAAATAACCCAGACACACAAAAAAAATCTTACCCTGGAACTTGTCCCGAGTAGTCCAATGTATTTTTCGACACTGAATTTGAATTCGACCTCAGAAAGGCCCAAAAACCTTCAAAATTTTGAGCTGGAGCGAAAAAACTCTCTTAGAATAGGGTAAAATCATCCCTCATATAATAGGGTGACAATAAGTACATGCAAAAAGTACTTTTAATGTAAAATTCTAGGGTATTTGAGGTGGCTGATTTCAAATTTCAAAATGCCAAAACCCAAAAATTGATTCATAGGGTGAAAGTCGATTAAAATAGAGGTGGAAAGGGATGTAGACATGAAAATTTTACAAAATGCGTGATTTTCTTTCTAAAAGTTTATTTCTAGGAATTTTTTATTTTAAATTTCAACACGCCAAAAGCCAAAAACTTATTCTTATGGTGCAAAATAGGGGAAAGGGGTGAAAAATGAAAATTTGACAAAATACGTAATTTTCATTCTAAACTTATATTCTAGGAGTTCTTGAGGTTCAGGATTTCAAATTTTAACATGCCGGAAGCCAAACGTTTATTTTTAGTGTGAAAATCGAGTAAAATGGGGGTTGAAAGATGGAAAAAAGGAAATTTGACGCAATACGTAATTTTCATTCCAAAAGTATATTTCTAGGGGTTTTTGAGGTTCCTCGCATTTATATTTTCTATGTTGGTATGATAGTGTATATTCTTTGCAAGAACAGGGGCAGGGGTATTTTTTAGCCTAATCTAAGAGTATTTGTTCCGCCATTATTTAGGGAGATGAGTGCTAAATATAAAACATAACCGTCTCTTTACCATTCATCACATCAATTTATAAATCCTGAAATGTGGGTTACATTTTCAGATTGGCTCGTTTTTCGTCCCTAACCCCCAAATTAAATGAAGTTGTCTGTCCGATGGACCAGAACAGTGTATCCGCTGAATCCGATTCAGAAGTCAGAATTTTCAGATTGGCTCGTTTTTATCCCTAACCCCAAAAAAACACCTCTGAATAAAGAAAGTGGTCTCTTCGGCTGACCAGATCAATGTATTCTTATGTATCTTGACCCACTGAATCCGAATCAGAAGTCGGAATTGTCAGATTGGCTCTGGTTTCATGTCTAACCTCAAAAAACACCCCCAAAAAGCAAGTATTTCGTTTTTTACATTCAAATGAGTAGTTGGAATTATTTTTTTAATATATTTATTTCATAACGCCATAACCTCATATAATTGTAACACCATAACCCTACAGCTCCATAACAATGTGAAAGGCCGGTTTTACACGAGTTTCTTGAGATTAGAGTTGGACACCGAGCTAATATGACAATTCTGACTTCAGATTCGGATTCAACAGGTCAAAATACATAGGGATATATTGGTCTGATCCGCCGGACAGACCAGATTTTCTTTTACATTTTCTTATCTGCCTACAAATAGTATTGACAAAAATATAAAATTAAATAAACAAATGTAGAGCATTTAATTTGTGTGTTAAATATATTCCCCAAGGCCTAAAATAGATCCTTGAGGAACTCCACTTCTAGAGCACTTTTTAAACTCGAATAAATAATTTCCGAACCAAATTCAAAATTTTCTGTTGCTAGAGAAGTATACTATTCAGTCAAGAAGAGATCACAGTTTTCTTGCATTTTTTCTAGAATTTTTAGAGCTTGTTTTGCCAGGACTATCGAGCAAACTATGTGTGGTTTTTAGCTATTATCACAAGTTAATCACCGAAAACAATCGGACATTAGTGGTTCCTGATTGATCGAGAATACAGTTGCAGGTTACAGCAATAATTTCAAGAAAGAACAATCCTGGTTTGAATATGCATGTTGAGCTAGAGGACACTTGATAGAAAGTTGAACTACTTGAGAATTTAACTAGCAGTCATATATTATTATCACATTGTCTAGTAACGAATTCTCGGCTCACGAATTCAACTTGCAATGAAGAAATAGGGAAAGAACTGAAATTTGAGATTTCAGCAGATCTGGAAATTTCATGGTCCAACATACCGAGAAAACGAGTTTTAGATGTTCAACAACTGTCTGTTGTTTGATTTTCTCTCTAAAGAGCAGTTCACTCATGAAAGAAAACTGAAACTTGCAATTCTCTCTAAAACGGATTCAATGATTTTGTCTATAAATCGATATGGTCCTGCAATATGTCATCATTATTTTGTCTAGAAAACTCCCAGAAAGTAAAACATAATACGAGATATACAGACACTTGAGCGAGAAAGCCAGTGTGGTTGAACTGTATCGTATTATGAATGGATGGTAATGGTTATTGTCCAGGAGTGTGATTAACTTCTCTGGTTTATTCGCACTCAACTCTCGCTATTACAACAATGAAGAAAATTCGCAAATGAAACTACATATTGAGCTTAAATTTAGTTGGCGTCCAACAAAATATATGAAAATTTAATTTTTATCAGTCTCATAAACTCTGATCATCTGGATATGGAATTGTCACCTTCCCCGATATCTTAAAGAATATATAAATGCAAAGATTATATCAAAGACAGTAATTTTTTAAAAAGAAATCAATTGTTATGCATTTTTTGTTATAAATACATTTTGACAAAACTCGTTATTCAGAAAATGAAATGCGTAGGTAATATAGGCCAAATTGAATTCAGTCTTCCTCGTCATTCACTAGTGTTTAAACATGTTCCTAGCGGTGTTGTTTGTGGAACATTGACAACCACTAATCTATTTACGTTTACTGATGCAAACCTAACTAGATACTCGTTCGATATAAAGTTGTGGAATCTACAACGCTATCAGTAAAGTATTTATGAAAAAATAAGACTATCTGGCAGAATTGACCAAATGCCTCTGTTTCAGATAAATTATATTAATGTTATTAGCAAGATAAGTTTAAATTTGAAAAATGCGACCCTCAAAGATCATATACTAGGTCCATACTGCTATTTTATACGTTGGACTCATTACCACCGCGGTTAATACGACCCCCTTTATCCCTAAAAGTTCTGGAAAATTAGAGACAATAAAGGACATACATGAGACAGTTATTTGAACTAATATCTTGTTATAAGCAATCATGAAAATGTAGGTCATTTCAAGTGAATATGAATCTATTCGGTAATTTCACCAAGGCAAGGGCGCTCCGTGTTAAATTCGGCTTGACCAAGTTTGGACGGACGTACTTTCGCGGGCATCTTTCGTTAGGGATACAGAACTGTGATTTCCTTTTATCAACGATGATGGCACAAAGTAGAAACTTGTTACAATATTTCCGTCCGTCTATTCGTCGCGTTTCTTCCAAGCACGATAATTTAAGATTATATCGAAATTTAGACAGTAAGTTAGCGTTAGTTAAGTGAAGCTTATTATTTTTTAACAACATTTATCAGTAAGTAAAAAGTTATTAATAATTTAAATTTAAAAAAATTGTCTTATTAGTTTCTGTTTTGTAATTTAATAGAAATCTTGTGAAATGTTATTTTCTATCATTATTTATATACAGCATCGGCAATTTCTGGATTAGGTATTGCATATTTTCAACGAGTAACCGACCGCCCACAATAAAGGCGTCTACCAGTACCCCAGCAGAGTAAAGTGTGACACACCTCTTAATTTATATCCTTGCTTGCTTCGCTCTCGTTTGCTCTTATTGCCGTACCTAATCAAACGCTTGCCTATACTGTAGATATATTTTATTAATATGCATTTCATAATAATGTAATATTTTCATGTTTGAAATATTCATAATCATTTTGGATACATAATTTATAGAATGTTCAATTAGCAGGTCTATAAATACAAACATTAATGGAAAAGCCTAATGGGTAAATCATTTCCAAATTTAAAATACAAAATCAAATTCAACCTTATTAATTTATTTAATCCATAAAACATTCAGTATATAACCAATAGCTAGAAATGTAAAGTTACAATTACTAATTAATAATATTAAACAATAACAAATAAGCTTGACTAAATTCTACACCCTGTGTCTGAAATCTGCTAATTAATCTTTTACTAAGAGTATAAATATTCGGTGATCAATTGTGCCGGGGAGTCCAGTCAAGAGTCTAGTCTTGAGTACAGTCGGGAGTCCAGTATAAACTAGTTGGTAGCAGACCAACATCGCCCTTTGAGTGGTGTTGTGTGTACACTTCCTCTGGAGGAGCGAAAAAGAGGTAAAATTGTGTCGTTTTTTTTATCAGCTTAGAACAAGATCAGACACAGTGGGTATTACCGACAACATCATTTTACACATAAAAACATGAAATACGACATTTTTTAGTGGTCACAGATATTCTTATTTAAAAAAAGTGTAAAATTTAATTTTTTTTTAAATAATGTTTTTTTGTACATCTATTGCCATATCTCAAAAATGAATTGAGCTATCGATGTGAACTTTTTTTTGTTATAAAAAACACACTTACGCGCTTCTTTCTATACATAGGATTGCTAATAAAAAAAAAATGTGAACATGCCAAAAACGTAGATGACCCTAAATGTCAAATTTTCACTAAGCGAGGAACTTTTTTGTTTTTGAAAATTTTGTGTAACATGCTATGAAGAAAATGAATTCAATAGACCAAAAAAGTTTTTAGAAAAAAAATATTTTCATTATTAGCAACAGTTTGCTTGTTACCAATTTTTTAGTATGGAGAAATTGTCGAAGTGTACGCGCGCGGCACTTAAGAATAATAATGATTATGTATTGTGTGTAACGGAACTTTTCATTATTATTTTTTTATATTTAGGACTGTTTTATCACGTTTTAGGATCTGAAAGGATAAGTTATTTTTTCCAGTGGCGCATTAAAATTGAAGGCAAAAAGGAATTAAAAATCTCAAATTGAGTATCTGGGATAAAAATGCATTGCATTGGGATCTCGAAAACGGCAAAAAATAATATTATAGTAAATGGAAAAAAAGTTGCGCAAATAGGGGGGCTAATAAAATTCCATAAACAGAAGTTTAGGAAAAGTAATAATTTTGGAGTGTTTTGACAAAAAGTAAACTATGGAGTTTTCTTTTTTTTGCCTTTGGAGCTAAATAGAAAAGACACTTTTTGAACGTGGCAATCTTAATATTTGTATCCAACATTTCCTGTGTCAGAATCCCTATCCGAAACTCCCATGCATTGCATTTTTACCCTAGATCCACACAATAATTGAGTAAACGTGTTATTTTCGCCTAAATTAGGTAACAAAAAAGAAGAAAATATCCTAAATTAAGTCTCTTAATTTCTGTAGCCCTGATTATAGAAACCCTGTTTCCATGGCTTGTGCACAAGTTTATCGTTCTCCTCTATTACTACGCCACATAAAATCCACTCCATTATACAATGAAACTTAGATTGCTTTTTTATCTTAAATATTTTTTTAGCAGATAATCCACGCACAATTCGCACAATGGCCATACGTTCTACAATATAATACAAGTGGTAATAAGGGAGAGAATATCGTTACACATTTTACTTCCACATCCAGTGTAAGTATAGTATCGACAAAAATATTTTTGAAAATTTGTATTGTCCAAATAGGCTTAGAATGTCATGAAACGTCGAGATTTTAAGTTTAAGCAAAAAAAAAATTCTGTTTGTCGGTCTGTGCGCACAATTACTCCGTAACCGTTTAAGATATTGACTTGAAATTTGGTACACGTACCTATGTATTTTAACGAGATCTGGAACTAGATTATTCCGTTAAAGGGTTGGGGGTAAATGGGGGTAAATAGGCAAATCAAGCAAGTAAGAGTCCATACAATTGGTATTTAGTATATATAAGAGAAGCTAAGGTTTCAAAATTTTTTTGGCATTAACCACCCCCATTACCAACTCCCACCCCATTATTCAAAGGGGCGAAAAAAATAAAATTGTCATTTATTGTGTGTACAAAAACCAAAGGCCTCAATTTTTTTTTTACTTTATCCACCACTACTACCACCTCCCTTCCACCACCCTCAGCACCACTACCGATGTGGCATATCGTTTTATAGGTTTTGGAGTAGACGATTTCAAATATTTTATTATTAAAGTTCCATAAACAATTATTTCCAGATTCAAATTTTTTCGTTGTGAGAGACTTGGATAGAAGATCTGGATGTGGAAGTACTGATTCCTTGGGCAACGGTTTTATAATTTGACCTTCGACGAAAACGAATAACGTTGATCGTACATCGTCCTGAGACTAGTTGGTTTTAGTGGACGTGGGCGTATTAATACTCAATTTCTGCAATTCGCGCGCTCCAAAAAAATCACTGTACCTAAACTATCAAAGACACAATAAGAATTATGCTATCAAAAACTTTTTTGGTCTTTTGGCTTTATTTTCTTCGCAGCATGTTATACAAAATTTCCAAAAACAAAAAAGTTTGTAGCTTAGTGAAAATTTGACTACGTATTTTCTGAACTTTCAAGGTTATCTAAGTTTTTAACATGCTTAAAAATGTTTTAATTAACAATACTATACACAGATAGGAGCGCTTAATTGTGTGTTTTATAACAAAAAAAAGTTCATGTGGATATGTCCATTCGTTTTTGAGATATGGCATTAGATGTTCAAGAAAACATGATTAAAAAAAAACAAAATTTCACACCTTTTTAAAAATAACAATGTCCGTGACCACTAAAAAATGTCGTATTTCATGATTTCTAATGAACATCGACCTACTTAACGAAATTGTATATGTCTCAGTTTGTTCTAAGATTAAAAAAAAAAACTCGAGAAGGAAGCGACTTTTCCCCTGTTTTTTACTCTCTACTCCCCAAGGTGTGCATTTGGTAAGATCCATTTTATATTTTATTGTTTTGGCTGACGACTTAATGCCCATTTACTATTCAAATTTAATTGTTAATAAATAATGTTATTTTTTACCGTTTCTAATAATTTCTCCTAACAACCTCTCCAAAAGCCATGTGGAAAATTCGAATCAACGCCGATTCTCTTCACGTGCGGATTCACCGAAAATCGGATTTTAACGCCACCTTCGATCGGGGGTAGACTAATTCCGATTAAACGGTGTGTGAAATATTTGGGGAAAACTACTGATGTTAAACACCCCCTCATTAACGAGACTATACGGTCTACTCCATGTCAAGGAGTCTATACCCACTCCTGTCGAGGGGTAGCAGACTTGACAGAAATAACAAAAAGATATTGTACACGATGGTGACTAGGCCGATTTTCAGTTTTTTGCCATTATCTCAAAAAGTATCACTTTTTCGATAAAAATAGTCATGAGCAGAAATATTTCATATAAAATTCTACACAAAAAGGTTATTACACTTTTTTTCGTAGGATCAATCGTTTCAAAGATATACAGTATGTACATAAAATGTGGTGTGCCTAATAGTGTGGACAAAGTTTCACAAAGACATCCATTCCCAAATCCAAGAAAGACATTAATCGATTTAAAAAATGGTTCGAAGTCATCAAGCAATAGAAAAACAATAATAAACAAATAGTAGAAGTAGCAAAAAACAAATAGTAAATGCGGCTGCAGATAAATTAGTTCTAGTTTCTACTGTTGTTTTGCTTTATAAATATTCTGTCTGTTTTCGTAGATAATCCCCCAAACAGCAATATTATATGTTAAAGGGGGGTGGAATTTATAGAAGATATACTTTTTGCAACTAAATTTCATGTCATTTAAATATTGCACAATAATAAAAAAAGCAATAAAAGAAATTGAATTTGTTCTTAAAATAAAGAGAAACAAACTAGACAACTTTTTTTAAAATTTATTTGTCTCTTAACGGATGGACTTCATTAATGTTACAAAAGAAATATAGATACAAAAGTAGGTATGTATTGTGCGTAAGCTGTCATTAGTATCAAAATAATCCGATCACTTGAAATAGGGTAAGTATTAACCATTAATTGAATATTTTTATCATGTATAAACTATTTGCATGTACAGTATAATACCAGAGCTTCAGAAACTGTGCTAAACCTATTTTAATTTTATTTAATTGTGTTTATATTTTATTTGTCCATTTGTTTTATATACTCAGTGCCGCATTCAAGTTGCAACTGTCCGCAACTTGTGTTAATTTTTAGTAAATTGTGAACTAGGTGATATATATTACTAATGTTTCTGTCCTTTTTTTTTTTTAATTTTTTGACCTATGTAAGAATTTTGTTATGTAATATCATCAATAAACTACTTTACTTTACTTTACTTTACTTTACTTTACTTTACTTTACTTTACTTTACTTAATACTTATAATTATTATCAAATGTGGTACAGTCCTGCTTTCAAAATAAAGTACAGTAGACAAAGGGAGAGCTGGTGATTAAGTTGTTAAAATTTTATCCTTGGGAGAAATATGTTTTTATCTGTAAAAAGATGCAGAGTGATCAGATGGTGATGTCCAAATTTTTCTATAGTGTGTGCTACCCTTTTAAAATACTCTCCCTCCAGAGCGATTTTCCAATATAAATTTTCTGAAAAGTGTAAAACTTTGATTTACATATTTTCTCTATATGGAAAACATGATATAAAACAACTTTTGTTCTTACCATTTTTTTTTTCAGAAAATTGCAAGGAAAAGAAATAATTAACTTATACATAATGTGGAATTTTTCAGCTTTCCGAAAATATTTCACAAGGGCCCATTTTTGAAAAATTTGGACATTACCATCGTGATCGGCACATTTTTTACATTTAAAAACATATTTATCCCAAACCAAAATGTTAAAATTTTCCAACCTGCACTCCAGCTTTTCCTTCGTCTACTCTAATATTATGTTTTTTAAATTTTACCAACAAAATTATTCAACGTTCCCGCCAACCGCCAACAACCGCGCGCCGTTTGCTTTTTCTTACAATCACCAGAGGCGCGTCGGTTCTAGTCCCAGTAGAATGAGTTAAATCCTGAAGACTGGGGATGGAAGATCATCAACAATAGATTGGAACCTCTTCAAAACCTCTTGTCATCGGTTCCCAATCAGTTGATCAATACTATATTCTGCAACTGTACCAAAGGCTGTAACGCTAGTTGTATCTGCAGAAAACTAGGTCTCCGCTATTCTGCAGTATGCGGGCATTGCCGTGGGTAGTCTTGTTTGAACGCCGCGACGGAAGAAATAGATAGTAACAACGGAGCTATAGATGAAGATATAGTTGAAGATACGATACCATCAACTGATCAGCCAATTGACGAAGCTCTTTATGAAGAGAACGATGACATGGAATTAGACCTGCTAGAAGAGAACGAAGGATTTTTGCAAATGGTTGTTCTAAATGTCGGATGTGGATTAGGCCTACTCTTTGTTACTGTTAAAAAAATACAGACATTGTATCTTTCCGTAACTTTTACTCAAAAATGATTGGTCCTACGAAAAAAAGTTTAATGACCTTTTTTATGTAGAATTTTATAATAAATGTTTTTTGCTCATAACTATTTTTGTCGAAAAAGTGATACTTTTCGAGATAATGGCAAAAAACTGAAAATTTCCCCTTTAATCCCCTCCAAAAAAAAAACCCATGGCTCAAATTGATCGAACTTCTCAGAATATACTAAGGGCACCTCGATGGAGGTCTCTTCCAGTCGAAATGTCTTCATTTACTGGGCTACGGGCCAACAACCAAAATTTAATCAGTGCGCGTGTGCCACGCCAATTTATAGTGTAATTTTTAATTATTTTTAAGTATTATTATTCCCAAACCAATTTGTTAATTTTAAGTCTTTTTCCTTAGACAGGAGTTTTAAATTTTTTTCATCAATTGTTGTTTTAACCGAACCGGACCTGCCGGGCCCAACCCTACATTCACCGCGGCGCTGCGTACCTAGGTTGTTTGGTTGACTCCGGGTCAGGTTCCGGAAAGCATGCATGCATGTAGTCGTTAATTAAAAATAAAATTCTTCTTCTTTTTCTTTTGATTCGAAGGGTCGGGGGTTCGAAACACAAATGGGTTGAATGTGTAATTATTTCTTTTTTTTTTTACTTTATTTTGTACTGGAAAATGTTTCATCAACTAAGGCATCGTACAATAAAAATTGTCTAAAACCAACATTATTTCCAAAAAAAAAAAAAATGGACCGCCAAAAAAAGTCGGTAAAAATTATGAAATAAAATCACGGTCGTTCAGTTAATTGAACCTTATTACTTAACTTTACTTTTTGGAGTCTGTAAGATGAATATACGTCATAATAAATGATATGTAAGATCTTCAGATTTGATGATGTTATGAATATTTCTATATAAAAATATAATGGTGAATGGTTCTTCTTTTAAAAAGACTATTAAGTTAAATACTCCCAAGAGATCCTCTTGGGAATGTCGATGAGGTAGGTCCATACAAAAGGTTTATAAAAGTATATTGTTTAAAAACAAACTTGTATGTCTTCTAGGTCAGAAGTATATTTACTATAAATTGGGTTCCATATAAAGATGCGCTTTCTAACTTTGATCGCACTAAAGAATAATATAACAATTCACATGTGTGAATTTTGTTAATGTCTTTCATGTTCCGTAAAATAACTCAAGATTATGCAACTGTCGAATTTACGTGATAGAGGAATATTAATTTTGGGTTAAAAATTACTCCATAATCTCTAAAACAGTTGAGTTTGCTAAGAGATACGTCATCAATTTTATGCTTACGAGAATACGATATAACATTGCATGTATCGGCATTGAGGTATAGATTATTTGCTTTGCACCAATTATTTATTAGACTCCAATTATTTTGCAGTATTGCACAGTCGGCAGCAGTAATTGGTCTTAGTAGCTAATTGAAAACAAAGTTGTAAATGTTAGCCAGCAAGAAAATTGAGGCAAACTATATAATAATAATATTATATATTAATTAAAAAAATAGAAGAAGTGGCACTGAAATTATGTCATTGATTATTTGTTCTTTTTTAAATTATAAAGGAAACTTAACAAATGTGTTACTCAGATAACCAATATTAAAATACTTCCTAAAATTACAATTTTACAGAATTGGAAACTAACTGTTCAATTTGGAGTTAAAAATAAAGATTGTACTGATTTTATTTAAGTGCAAGGTATATGCGCAACAATTTTCTTGCAGCAAAACTATGGTATATAATTTACATTACTTGTTGAAATGGTTTCATAACCTACCACTCAATTTCACACCTGCGTGGTGATAAAAGAAGGTGCAATTTTTTAAATTTATTTTATAATGAAAATAAATAAATCGTTTACGTAATAATTTGGCAGGTGGCGATTTTTTGTACAAAAAGCAACACGAGCCAATATAATTGTATAATTACGCAATTAAAGAGTTATAAATATTCTAATTATACTTAATAATATATATGTTTTGTGTTTAATATTATTAATTTGAAATATTCTAGAAGAATCTGTTTCTTTCAAGTAAAAAAGTATATTAATATACATTCAAACGCCACAGTATTTCAGGCTGAAGTGGTGCAAAGGAAATAATAAGGCAAGGAACATTCAACCAGTGAAAGAGCATTTTTTCCGATAGACAATCAGCGCTAAAACAGGTCGATACGAGACTCGAACTGTTTGAATTCAGTGCAAAAACTGTCACGTACTTAGTATAGTCATATGTAGAATAATCTTTATATATATAAATAAAAAAACAAAAATGAGGTTGTCCCATTTAAAAATCAAAAGTCATAGAAACTTCAAAGGTACGAGCTACTCTTATTTTAAATGACTTAATAAAGTCTTCAGCAAATTGAAATGTAACTTAATCTACGTAAAGTTCGTTTGAACATGAGAAACACACTGTATATAACTTAGTAATATATAAAATTACAAAAAAATAAGAACCTAATATAAAACATGACAGTGTACACGTCTCTGGCGATTAACCTAAACGACAGATGTCACCCAATTCCAATATTCTACCGTGCAATTTTAGATATACTCCAAAGAAGTAAGAATTTTAAGTCTAACAGAAATCCTCGTGTTTACAAGAAACGGTCTATACTCAGACACACATACAGATGCAGAGACATTTTTCAATCTATATATGAGTTCAATTTGTGAAATTGATTTCTGTAAAAAAAAACTAGTGGAAGCATTATACTCTTCGCCGATTTACTGAGCTTTTTATATAATTGTTACACATTCTATAGGATACTCTTTGCAGTTTTCTTGTAAATAATGTTAGTTTTTGGACATTCTAAATTTTGTGATACCAACTTTGTTGTGAAAAAAAAAAATATATGAAAAAAAAAATCACGATGTGAGGGATCGAACCCGGGACCCTTGGATTGCGAGACGAGAGAGAGAGAGAAAGAAAACAAATTTATTTGACATTTCTTGTTACAAGAATGCACCTCATCGGATCCCGGCCCGGAGCCAACCAGACAACCACGGCGCGTAGCGTCGTGGAAAATGTGTGGTTGGACGAGGCGGGTCCGATTTGGTTTAACGATAATGCTTGTTGCAGCTAGGACACCTGTCCGCCTTAGGCAGACTTAAAACTAGGTTAAAATTAGGGAATGTGCTCGCACGAGCCTAAAACTAATGAATAAAAAACTTAAAACTAACACTTGCACTGCACTTATAAAATTTTTGGTTGCTGATACGGGAAAACAGAATTAAACGAAAAAACCCGTTCGAGCAAATGACGTCCTTGTGGTCTGATCGCCGTCAAGGAAGGTAGGGTAGTTAAAAGGGTTGAATTTAAAAAGTTTGGATTTACAGGATGTTATCGGCCTAGAGGGAATTTAGAAAGACAAAAAGGGGACAAAATGGTGAAAAGAACAAAATTGTACAAACATAAAGAAGGGGTTGGAAGGCTAAAGTTGAGGAAAGATATATAATAGAGTAGGGTTAGGTTTTCGTAGAGGGAAGTGTGGCTAAGGAAGTTGCCGGAAGATAAGCAACGCCTGGTATGGTAGGGGGTGTCTTATATCGAAAAGTATTGCGTTATGCTGTCTGATTCGAGTAATGTTGCGGGTTAGCGGACTACCGTCCAGCTTAAACTGATAGAATTTTTGCGATGATTCTCGGACGTAGTCCGCTAGTGGAGTTATGTCGTGGCAACGTGCATAGAGATTTCTGAGGGAGGTGTACCTACCAGAGTCTGAAATGAGGCGCATAAATTTGTGTTCTAATACTCTCAACTTCCGCATTGTCGTGGCCGGGATGCTGCACCACACCGGCGCCGCGTATGTGATGGCCGGCCTGATTACCATCGTGTACAGCAACTTTTTATTAGTCCTGTTGAGTCCGCTACCCCGTGCCAGGAGCGGGTACAGACTCCTGGACATGGAGTAGACCTTGCGTATCGTCTCGTTAATGTGTGTATTAAACGTCAGTCTTTTGTCTAGGTTCACCCCCAAACGAAACTCTTGCCGTTACACCACCATTTCTTATTACTAAAATTGTTAATGAGTGTAATATATACCATTAGAAAATTTATTGTGATTATTAGGAAACACACATTAGTAAAATGTATTAAAAAAAAAATAGTGATAGGAAATAACATTTCGCAAGGTTTCTATTTATTACAAACCATAAAAAAATGTAAAAAATATTTTTTTAAATTTTAAATTACTAATAACTTTTTTATTTACCAATCTATTTTGTTAAAAAACAATAGGGTTCTTCCTTTAGCTAACACTAAGTTACTCTCCAAATTTCAATACAATCGAATTTTTCTTTCTTGAGTTATCGTGATTACAAAAACGTGACGGACAGACGGACAGACGGACGGACGGACAGACGGACATTTTGAAAGTTGTTCAGAATTTGTTCACTAACATAACGATATAAAATTTTTTTCTATACGGGGGATATTTACTGATTTAGAAATGTGCCGATCAAATACAATATACTCTTCGTTTTTGCGAAGAGTATAATAATAAGATAATTACACAGGTCTGCGAAAATAAACTTTTGAAATTTGTCTTAAATATTTTACGTGAACTTTGTATTGTTTTTAGTGCTAATTTCAAAAATGACCTCCATTTTTTTCAATCATATAAGGCTTTTTCACAATAAAAAGAAAATGAATTAAACTTTTATTAATAGGAAGTGTTGGCAAGTGAATTACAACTAAATTCTACTTGAATATGATCTCAAAGAGCATTTAAAGTTCACTGGAAGTTATTAAAAGTTTTTATGATTTTTTTGCTAATCTTCAAAGTTTCTTTTGTTACTTCTCACTTATGAATGTTCTGCGGGTCGTCTCTCTTAAGCATCCAGCGATAGTCAGCAATCGTATTTATATTTCATCTTCCTTGGTATTTTCTTTCCATTTCTTTAAAATATCGATCAAATCTTTCAGGTTGCTTTTCACTGTTATATATCTCGTTATTGATTCACATTACATTCTTACATTACACAGGCACATAAAAAAAGGTCATGTACTCTTTTACCGACTATCATATCCATATATATTTTGGGGTGCTGAAACCGAATCCCAGGTCAGAATTGTCACATGTCGTCAATATTTTCATGTAAGCTCAAAAAATAGATTATAACAAGCCTGAAACCGGATGAAAAGTAAATTGATGGATTAAACGAGTTGACCCATATTTTTATACGTATCTTGGGGCGCTGAAGCCGAATCCGAGGTCAGAATTGTTACAAGTCGTCAATATTTTCATGTAAGCTCAAATAACAGCTTAGAATAACACAGCACAGGATGAAATATTTCAAAAAACACCTAAAAAATGATCACAAATGCATTTAAAAGTAGATTTAAAAACTTAAAACCACCAAATGAATTTTGGGATGTTGAAATTGAATCTCAGGTCATAATTCTCCCACCATATCAGAATTTTGACATAACCTCAAAAATCATCATAAAACATCTCAAAAATTGTTAAAAATATATTTAAAAGAAGGTTTAAACTGATTACAAGAAAACCACCGATGGGACATGAATTTTGGTGCGCTAAAATCGACTATGAAGTCAGAGTATTCCTATCCTCAAGTAATTGACAAAACTGTATTTACAGGTAAAATGAAAAACTGAAAAGGAGCAAACCATTATATGAATATATATTTTGGGTCGCTAAAACCGAATTTCTTTCAGAATAAACGTAACTTGGGTTAGTCTCCACAAGTGAGCCTGCATCAAAATGTAAACGTTTTAACATGTGAATTTTATCTGACACATGTTCGATTTTAATGACGAAAAACACGTGCTGGTATGATGGCTTGTTTATTTTAATTTTTTTATTCTACCTGTATATGAATTTTTGACAATTTTTGAGGTATTTTTTGAGACTTTTCTGAGGTTATGTCAAAATCCTGATATGAAATTTCTGACCTTAGATACGGTTTCAACACCTCAAAGTACTCGGGTCAACTCGTTTAATCCTCCAATTTACTTTTTACCCTGATTGATTTCAAGCTTGTTCTAAGCTGTTTTTTGAGCTTACATGAAAATATTGACGACATGTGAAAATTCTGATCTCGGATTCGGTTTTAGCGCCATAAAGTTCATATAGATAGTCGGTAAAAAAGTACATAACCTTTTTTTGTGTACCTTGTGCCTGTGTTATTTTTTTATTTCTCATATTTATAAAAAATACATTATTGCTTACTAGGGTGGCCCATCTTTTTCGAAATCGAAATTTTTTATTTCTCACCCCTGCAAATGGTTCCATTTGAAGAAAAAACAGTCCCCTCAAAATATTATTGAGGCAAATTGAAGGCAAGGGGTGCCGCAGAATGCATTATTATGCAATAATAAAAGTAAATGGAATTATTTACATTCTTTGGTTGATGCATTGTTTATTTTTAATCAGCAACATTTATCTTTAGAATGACTAATCAAGTCATACAAATATCAAAGACATTATCTGTTGTGACTATGACATGTGTCATACTACTGTAAATTCGTAGTCTAAGAAAACTAGACTAGAAGTTTTTGAAATAAAACTCTCGTTTTATCTTTGTGTATTTTATTATGAAACGTTTTTTTCATACATAGTACCAAATATTATCCTAAATCTACAAGACACATAGTAATAAAAACAATATTTTTTGCACTAGGCCAAAGCATGCGACAGGGTTTCTTTTTTTACATTTGGAAACTGTGATTTATAATCATTTACAACTTGGAGTAAAAACTGTTTTTGGTCTTCATTTTTTGTTAAAATGTCATTATAGTCAGTAATAAGTTTGATTCCTCTCTCAGCGGCATCATTTACAACTTTAATTTTGTTTACAATATTGAAACATCGGGTATAACTTTCATTTTCCCTCCATGTTGTTGGATCATTTTCCAAAAATTCCATAGGCAAACCTAATTTTTTAAAAAACTGTTTAGTGTTCTCGCATATGAAGTCCTGAATTTCCTTGTTTTCAACGTCAGTAATGTTACTAATCATAAGTCGTTTAATACCCTCTTGATTTGGTGCTTTCCTATTCAAAGCTTTAACCATTTCTCTTTTAGTGGTAACTGAAATATCGTCATCAAAGAAAGATAAGCCAACATTTACTGAATTAAGGTACCACAAATGGTTCACTATTTTCCTACTTGCGGCTTGAGATATTTCTTTGTTAATATTTTGATAATTAATGAGTTCTTTACAAAAGTCTAAGTCATGAAGCGGCGTTTTACTAGCAAATGACGCTGTAAACCAGGCCTTTACATAAACCTTTAAAATAAAGAGACATATATCTTCAATACCCATTTTTTCTTTTTTAGTTAGTTGGAACTGATCTTGGAAAAAAAATATTTTTAGACAGTAAATGGCTTTGGCCATCCAACGTGCATGATGAAATGCCCCTGGTTGATAGAATGTCGTGTGAGTGGGCTCTTCTTCAACAAAAAGTTTAGAAAGCATTAAAAATTCTTTATAATCATCACGAGGCTGTTGCAAAGTTAAAGCTGCATTTAGAAACTTTACAATTTCGGCTTTAACTGGTTGTAAAATGTGTTTAATTTTTGATACCTGAAATCCAGTTTTTAGTTTATTTTGATCTATTTTAGGCCAAAATTCCCTAAAACGTTTAAATAGTGGCACATTTGGACCAGATGAGGAAGGCATTTTTGTGTCAAACACACTTCTCAAAACCACTTCAAAAATATGATGTCTACAAGGAAAATATAGAATATCTCTTTCTAATTTTTGTTGCAATAGTGTGGCTGCCCCATTTATATAACCCATATTAGATGCTGTTGTATCACAACACAAAGCTATTACCTTTTCGTCCAAATTCCATTCACAAAGCACATCATAAACTGCTTCAGTCTGTTCTCTTCCAGTTGAATTGGGCAAAGCTGGTACTCCAAGTAGTTGTTCAATGTCTCCACTAGTAACTAAGATAGCAAGTCTATCGATATTTCCCATTCCAGTGAGAGAAGGTAGAAGTTTTCCATCCCAATGGATGACTGGGGCCGGAAATTCAGAATTACCGAAGGCAGTTTTTAATATTTTAGCTTTTTCTTCGCGGATGCGTTGTCTAGAGCGCTGAAGTGTGGTTCTGCTGATGGACAAAGATGTGGTGTCATGTCCTAGTGCTTCTGCTACTGCCGTCAAAATATGGACTCCATACCTGTCGCTTATTTGGCAAGCATCAAATGCAGCGGCTATTTTTGGTGTGATGATGTTACGTGTTCCATACAATCTCCTCTTTTTTGGCTGTGACGGGCCAGGCTGGTCTTGTAACAACTCTTCTTGGATTTCGATTATTTCATCTTCATTTTCGTTGGAGTCGGCTGAATTACTACTTGATGATGGACAGGTGACTGTTTCCTCTAATCTAGCTTTTTCTTGTTGACTTCGTTGCATTCGTTCGGATAATTTCTGTAATTTCTCCTCAGCTGATTTTTCTTGAGAAGCAAGTTGGTAATCAATACCATGCATAAATCCAGGATGTCCCTTTTTTCTTTGGTTAATTAAAAACTGCTTATCTTCATCTATTTTCATCAACTCCAATGCATTTGCATGAGAAATGTCAAAAAGATCGTCCAATTTTTCAACGAAATTTTTTTCTTTACTCCCGCACTGGCCCTTTTAGCCGATTTTTGTAAGTTCCTCCACTCTGCATAAAGTTTATCTAGTTGTTTAACACAATGAAAATCCTGACGTGTCGGAATGCGAGCTTTATCCCAAAAAACTGACACTCTTTTATTGTTAATTTAGCACTTTCATGTACACTTAGCTTCACTTCACGAATGTTATAAAAGAGCACTTGTAATACTTGTCTATTAGACGGCAATTTATTGCCAATGATTTGTGACGAATAGTGTCCAACTGAGTAAATGAAAGTATCCTTTCGTAAGGATCTAACATCAGCCATCGTTAAATGTTTTTTCAAAAAGGAACGTATGCTAGAACTTATAATGTCACCACTGTAAAACACAATTGCAAACTGACATAAAAACCTACCGTAAGTGCATTATATTTCCAAACTTCCAAAACAAATAATTTCTAGGAAATAATTACACCAATAAAACATTATGAGAAAAGAGGTAGATATTTGTATTTTAAGTAAAATTTAAGTGTATTACCGTAATAAAATCTTATCTACAAATTTCTACCTGAATGCGGCACCGGTTACCGTTCACCGAATTATCTGAAACTTTGACATACATTATTCCTAGTATAATAGTATATTTTCGTGGGGTGAGACTTAAAAAATACGCAAGAAAAATTCACCCCCTATAGAGATGGGCCACCCTATATGCCTACTTAAAAAGTCTGATAGGTATTTATAATCACTTTAACAAATTACCACTAAATTAGCTGAATTTTGCCTAATATCAAAATAAAAATCTTTTATTGTGAAAAACAATTTGTGATGGATTCTTTCCTCATTTTCTAGTAATCAACATCCAGAAATGTTCGTCCGGTTATAACATACCAATTTAATTAAATCAAATAGGTATAATAAGTCGATATCATATACTGCTTCTACATGTAAACGCACTGCAATTCTAAATGAGAAACGTCTAAAAAATAAATAAAACATAACCCGTATGTAGCAAACCACTTATTTCTCCAAACTAGTTATTCAATCAGTACAGTAGATAGTAGTTTAAGGCCGTAATATAAATAGATCATAATAATTTAATACAAACCACATAATAATAATTCAAGTCTGTAGGACTGAACAAACAAAACGCGGTACGTAGTCCCCTGCTGAGAGTTGCTCTACTTGAGATCAGACACGGGAGCTTGTCAGAAGAAGGACCCACCCCAAGGAGGCTGCAAGCTGACCCAGTGCTACAGTAATATCCCGTCATGAGCCTGTCATAAATCAGAACAGTGGTATGGGGGAGATAGGAGTTCGGTCACATGTGGATATATTAGTCGCATGAGATAATATAAAACGGAATTATTTGATGTAGTTTGCAGGACTGTGTTGGTAAAAAGTGATTATTCATTTGAATTCAGCTATCATTTTAATGAATTCAAGAGAACAGAATAATCTTTTTACAGCGTATTAATTCATAGTTTCTGTTAACTGAATTTCAACATTATTGATAACAAATGCAGAACTATTAATAATGTCATATGTAAGAGCGTTTTTTTATGGGTGATTATTTAGCAAAAGGTATCATTTTCAGTTTCTATATGGTATCGATACTCGCTCTTACCGTTCGCTAATAGATGGAAACTACCCATAAATCGAAAAGTTTAATATTTGAAAAAGTATTACTGATTCATTTTTGAAACATATTATATTCATGTTTTTTTGGGTCGCTGATTACGAATCTAGAGACACAATTAAAAAATTCAAAATTGCATCTCCAATATCACAGATGAAATAATTTTCTAAACCAAGTTCTTTAAATGTGCTGACTTCCCATCTAAGTTTTGGCATGAAAATTATGCACACTCGAGAAAACACATAACATGCCTTTTACTGTTTTTCAGTATATTTATGTCGTAGTCATTTGATGAAACCCGTCATTTCGTGAAAAGCCTAGGCAGTACATGAACTGCCGGCATATCATGTAAATTCTTGAGGTTGCACAATCTGCCTAGGCATTTCGTGAAACGCCGTGGTCGTCTCGGCACCTGATGTTTAAAGTCGTTCTACACGATCTGCCGCAAATTAGATGTTGACTGTTCATGAAGTGACTGATACCCGGCAGATTGTGTTGTGTTGTGCGTTTGAGATTAGGTTAGTTGCCGTTTCGGTCGATTTGTTTGCTGGGAAGCCATTTCGTGCTGTTTGTTTTGTTTATTATAAATTCAGAGTGAGAAAGACTTGTCCAGTGATCATTACAAGGAGGGAAAGACGGGGATGTAATTAATTTTGAGGTTAGGTTCAGATTTATTTATAATTTATAATCAGATTCATTTATAAATTATTTATAATTACGAATCACGCATATAATAACTTAATCTAACCTATACGGTCATTTATTGGGCTTTGCTCCATAATACTATTTGTAATGATCATTTAACAAGTCTTTTTCACCCTTACTTTCCGTAATATACAAAACAAAAAGGCTGAAGTAATAGAACACAATCTGCCAGTCTAATTTGCGGCAGATCATGTAGAATGACTTTAAACGTCAAGTGCCGAGACGATCACGGCGTTTCATGAAATGCCTAGGCAGATCGTGCAACCTCAAGAATTTGCATCATATGCCGGCAGTTCATGTACTGCCTAGGCTTTTCACGAAATGACGGATTTCATCAAATGACTACGACATTTACATCAAATAAATGTTTTGCCCTCAAAGAATTATGGTATTTGTAATATCCAGGTGTCCTCGATCATATTCTCTTCCAGTATTCTAAATATGGAGCAGCAAAATAACAGATTATATAACAATCTTGGTAATTGTGATATTCAGTATTCTTTTAATGCTCTCTCTCTCTTCAGTCAATATAATAAACAAATGTTTCACTGTATCGTGGGTTTTTTGGATGAAGTGAAGATTTTAATATGAATTTTAGAGAGAATGCTTGAGTAGATTAGCTTCGTATCCTCTGTGTTTTTCCTCTGTTACATTGTATAATCTATAGTGGTCTTCTGATTTGTTCCTAAAAAGCAAATGTCCTAACGGACTCCAGAACGACAAGTGTGTATCCTGTTTTTTTAGAAAATTTTATTTAACTTGCTTTGTATGTATGTATTTTATTAGGGTAGGCCGAAAAACAGCAAATTTGAATTTGCAAATGATAAAGATTAATTATAATTTGTTGCTATGTGTCTAAAACTAACTCGGCTAAATTTTTAGCAAAATCGGTCAATATTTAGCCGCGCCCCGAAGGCCTTAAAAATGAAGGAAAATGCCGAACATTTATAATAACTTATAGCGCACCAGATGTAATTAAATGTATCCATTAATGTGCACAGTTTTGTAAATTCATTCAAATTTTCATGCAATTAAAATTTAATGTAAATACCAGATCAACAGGAAATACAAAGTATAATAATAATCTCTTTATTTAACATAAAAGCTATTATTATAACAACATGGTAATTATCTACCAACCGGCTCGAAGGACCAAAATTACTATGGCAGTATTTTTGCGGAAAATGATTAAAGAGTTTTTACATGCGTTACCCAACTAGCATTTTGTTTTCGAATTTTAGTGTCCTTACTTTCAGAGAGCTGCATATATCTGATATATTAAAATACTATTATGAGAATAAAAATTCCGACCTTTTGTAACATGAATATGAACATGAATATAATACTAGAGTCATAAAAAATTATAAACGTGCACTTCCAATCTCACATAGACCAATAACTTAAAAATATTTCCTGTAATATCTACCTAATACAATATCATGAAAAAATTCAGTTACAAATCTTGATTTTATATTTATCTAGCATCCGATATTTCGTCATTATTGAATACTTATAGAATTACTTATATAAATACTGGGCACTACTTTATTGTAGTGTTTTGTTTTAGTACTAATATTTTATTGATTGTAAGAATTCTCTTTTATACGATTTGTTACTGTCCTTATTAATAAATTGTAAATGTGTCAGGAAACACGAACATGCTTTCTCGGGGTTTCTGTGACTAAATTGTCTATTACTGTAGACTTTTGTAAAGTTTTTAGTACAAATAAATCTTATTCTATCCTATTGTATGAATAAAAGTTTAAGAAAACTAAATTGACTTACCGTGGCCCGCAGCTTATTTCCGATGATATGGACTTCAAAATTTCAATAAAATGTAGACATAGAAAATTTCAAAATATGGTTTGAGATACTGCGGGTGTACTTTTACGTCTTGTTTGTTGTACTGTTTAGTGTCGCGATTTTTACAAGTCAGTACTTACGACACAGATGTATTAGCCAAAAATAAAATTATTCCAAAAATTTGGTAATAGGTATAATAATTTAAAAAAACCCTAATATTTACTCTAAAATACACCATGGAAATGATTACAATGGAATTCAATTAATTTTCTTTTAATATAAAGACTTTGGTGCCACAAAAAAATCTTCTTAATAGCAAAATTTAAATTGTATACATATTTATATACTGCTCTAATATAACCAATACAAGGACTTCAACTGATGTAATAAATTATTACTAATTATAGTAAATATAACAGCTGTTTACCATCAATTAAATACCTACATAGTGTTTCTAGATTGTGTGATACACCCGTGCCTGGTTTATAATTAAATGATAACTTAATTAAATCAGTGAAATATCTAAAATCGAAGTCTACATTATATTTTGAGAATTACATTAGTCATTGTTAAAAAACTGTATAATTATGTATTCATATATAGTAGTAGTATTATTATGAGAAGATGACGGAGCCCATATGCGCGAATATTTTTACCAGTGGCATAGCGTCATTTGGAGTATAGGAATGTGTAATTGCAATAAAAGTTTCGCGGTCTAGGAGCTGTGTAATGGAATAGATTAAAACTTATCAACTGTTACGGGTAACCTTTGTTCAGAAGATGTGTAAGTTGTTTTATTATTATTATTATTATTATTACCGCCGCCGCCGCTCTACTGCAGGCCACTGATGTCGACATTGAATGTCACGTAGTTCGTTTTCATTGGCTTAGAATGATGGAGTGCAGAAACTCGTTTCTGCGCAGATTTTTTACTGTTATCTTTACTAGCCGTTATTTATTATTTTATACAATTCGTTATTGGTCTGTTTCTACAAAGCATTCTGCATTCATCTGGAAGCTAATGAGAAACTTTTAAATATAACTGCTGTCAGTCCGTAAACACTAATGCAGGAAAGCTCAGACCAATAATTGTTAATAATAATCTGTGAGAAATCATAATATCTTAGTCACAGCGCATAATGCCATCTTTGATACAGTGGGCTATACAATATTATTAGAAAAAAGCCGCTGCCCAAGGAATCACTACTTCCACATCCAGATTCTCTAACCAAGTCACTCACAACGAAAAAACTTTGTATGTGGAAATAATTGTTTATGGAACTTTAATAATATAATATTTGAAATCCTCTACCCCAAAAACCCATAAAACGATACCCCACATCGGTAGTGGGGTGGGAGTGGTGACAGTGGGGGTGGATGAAGTAAAAATATATTTTGAAGTTTCTGGATCTTGTACATACAGTAAATCACAATTTTTTTTCATCCCCTTTAATAAGGGGGTGGGGGTGGTAATGGGGGTGGCTAATGCCAGAAATTTTTTTGAGACCTTAACTTCTCTTGTATATACTAAATACCAATTTTATGGACTCTTACCTGCTTTATTTACCCATTTACCCCAAATTTACCCCAATTTACCCCCAACCCTTCGTCGGAACAACATGAAAATATAATCTGGTTCCAGATCTCGTTAAAGTACATACCAAATTTCAAGTCAATATCTTAAACGGTTCCAGAGTAAACGTGCGCACAAACAAAAGTTACAGACAGACCGACAGAGACAGAAAGACAGAAATTTTTTTTTCGCTCAAACTTAAAATCTCGACGTTTCATGACATTTTAAGCCTATTTGAACAATAAAATTTTAAAAAAAATTTTTGTCGTTACTATACTTCCACTGGATATGGAAGTAACTGGAATTGATGGGTATTCGTGGTAACACTTTGCAACTATTAAAAAATTATATTTCTGACAGGAAGCAAATTGTCAAAATCAATAAGTACCGAAGAGAACAAAATACGATCAGACAATGCATTTAGACTTAATTTTAGACTCCCCACGAAACTGCTTTACACAGATACAAAAGTATTAAATATTCGGAATTTATATATCATCATAGGTCTTGTACCTTATTTTCTCCCGTCTCTGAAGAACTTCTTTTAATACCTAAGTGTTCTAATGAAGCTAGTCAAAAATGCACCTTTTATGGGCCTAAACTTTATAACTAAAAAATTGATAATAAACGGAAATTCTGTAAAAAATCAAGATACTTGGACCAACAAACCTCTCACCTCAACTGTTTCCAGAAATTATCTTTATTTTATATTTGTTTACCACGGCAAAATACGTCAACATTGTGTATATCACACTAATATTTAATGTAAATGTTTGTTAATTTGAATTTTGTAAATGATTCTCTGCGATTACGCATGCATTAAATTTGCAAATTTATGTTGACAAACGTTTTTTATGAACTAGCTGTCGATTAGTTTTACATTGGAATGGAGCCAAATAGACTATAATTTCTTAAAAGAAAATTATTCTTATTCTTAAGTTATAGTATTGTAATCTTGATCTAAATATTCTCCGCCTCCTGCCGTAAATTTTTGAAACACTCTCTATATCTATTTTGAATTTTATACTTCATTTTAACTTTAGTTTTTAAATCTGATAAACATGTCATTATTTTATTTTTCTTAAATACATTTTTTTTTATTAAACTAAAAGAGGATCATCATATAATTAAAATCGAATATATGACTGCGTATATATCCAGTTTGCTTCTGGTTTGACACAAGTGTGAAAGCTGGCATACCTCCGTTTAAATTCCAGGATGTCCACCTCATGGTTCCCTGCCCTTCGCATTCCCCCAAATAAGCATCAGGAGTCGATCTCCCTATATATCATAGACCACGGCTTGCGGTTGTAGGGGAGGAACATGTATTATTAATGCTTTTTAATCCAGTTGAATAGGTTTGAAGTTGACCCAAAATAAGGTTCATATTTTCGACAGTTAAATATACATGAATTTAAAATGGGTATGAATATAACATTTTTTATCATAATATAATTGACCTCTTCTATTTCATTTCTTCTAATACGTACAAATATTTTGCATCCAATAATTCCATTAAAATGAATTAAAAAAAATATATTGCTATATTATCAATGTTGTTTCAATTTATCTTAAAAATGAATAGGTAGGAAAATACGACAAATTAGTAGTTAGAACCTAAATCTTCTGCATCTTTGTAAATTTTTCGAATAATGAACGTTGTGTACGTTGTGTACCGTTGTGTAGGTTAGTTCCTTATGTATTCGGATTATCTGAAAAGCTACGCCGTATAGGCGATAGATTTGATATTAGGACATTTTAAACAAGCAATACGTTGAGATATATTTTAACAAAGACAAAACTGCTAAATCATGAGCAAAATTCAAATAGCTGCATTTGTACATATTGAATGAGGATAACTGCATGTCGAATTGTTCTGTAGATGTTTTGCATAACATGTTACTAATGCTAAAAGAAGAATTTAACAAACTGAGCATTCTTTAAAATAAAACTTTAAAGAAACTTTTGTAATTCACACGGATGCGTGCTAATTTATAGGGAGTGAATGCCACCCCCTTTGAGGGTATTGCCAGGACCGTGGAGAGAAAATAAGGGCCCAGTGGAAAACATTTTTTGAAAATTGATGAGCGGGGGGCAGAATCAAAAACAAATTTTTGATGAGCAGAGTCAGAAATATGAAAAAAAAAATTTGATGAGCGGAGGCAAAAATCCAAAAAAATTTGTAAAATATGCTAAGAAAAAATAAAAATTTTCAACATTTCAAAACCGTCCTCCCAAACAAGCCCGAGCCCCTCAAAACGAGCCCGGGTCCTGGGGAATTACCCCTTCTTCCCCTCTCTCGAAAGGCCTGGGTATGGCACCTAAAAAAAAAAAAATAACCATTAGAGCTTAAAGATAACTGAATTTTCAAAGAAAATGGTTCTATGTAATTTTTCATATAAACTGATAGTTCTTAAGTCATAACGACTTGAAAATTGGTATTTTAGTTTGAGTAAATGGTTTTTATCAAATAACTCGAAAAGTATCACATTTAGCGAGAAATGCTGCAGACCAATAAGAAAGCTTATAAACTGATGATGAACTTTGCGTTTTGACTGATTTCTGTAGGATTAATAGTTTCGGAGATATGGAAGCTTAAAAATGGCGTCCAAACGTTTATAAAGCGAAATATTTGGTTTAAATGTTAAATATCTCAGAAACTGTGACACTTGTGTCAAAAATGAGATTAAAATTACATACTATTAATTAAAGTGTCAATTGATTTTTTGTTTGTATTGGCTCTGAAGCATAAAAACGAAGAAGTTATGACGGAAACAATGCGCACCTTCACATTTTTCTAATAAAAGCGTCGCCATGTTGCTATAGCAATTAGCCAGAAATTTTAAAAAGTCTCAAATACTGTTTTTCGTTAATAGATGTGGCCTAAATGCTTAAATCTTTTGCCCATTTCTAAAAAACGTAAAATGTTTGTTATTTGTTTTGCAAATATCTCAATAAATATTAGTTTTAGCGAAAATATAGAGACCAAAAATGAAGCTTAAATAGCAGTGTTTTCTTAAAATGTTTTCTTAACCGCTTCTCAAGTCACCGAAGTAACTCCTTGAAAATCCAGAATGAGTTTGTGTTAGGCAAAGAGAAACGAGGCCCTACAGCTTATAGTGGAGTCCGAACCACTTCTTGGGGATAATTGTATAATTAAAATTATTTCCCGATGAGCAGGGATTGAACCTGCTTCGCTAGGTACGTCAGTATGCAAGCTAGATGCGCTAAACCACTGAGCTACCGTCCCCGTCAATAGTAAAGGACACCGCACATTTTATAGGTAAATTGGTGGCCGGTCGAATTTGATGAATTTTTGATATGTTGTAGTTCAACTGATTCTGTACAATAAGTTCCTCTGGAAAATTTGGACAGTTTCTCCTACAAATATTGGATCTACCTCTCGACAATGTATCAACAATTTCTTAAAACTTACTGCAGGTATTAAAATGGTAACTACTGGAAATGGATAACTAGATTATTTACCATTATTTGGTCTTAGACTGATGTTCCTGAACTTTCGGTTTTGCCGGAAGTGACGTCAAATCAAGTTATTCGAATGCACAACACCCGTTTACTTCAATTTAATACAGCACATATACATATAAGTAGCTTTGTTAAAATGCACTATCTTAGTAAATAAGTAAGTACGTGCATTGGCTGATAGAACATTGATGCTAGCTTGATACCGAATATATCATAATTTCGGTACAAAAAAAAGTTGATTTAATTTTTCAAGATATAAAATTGCAGTTGTGTCTAGTCAATGAAAACTAATTATTTGTGGGACCTTTAAATAGAATAGGCAGTTTTTGTTTATTTATAACAAATTAAACTTTATTATTTTTAGCAAAAATTGCATAGCTCATTATTTTTGTTTTTTTAAATATTTGTTTATTTTAATCATTCATTAAATTCCAGGAAAGGTAAATTCAAATGCGCATGGCAGCGATATTCATTTTTTCTTCGCTTAATTTATCGAGACGTATCGTTTGTTGTGGTAATCCGGCAAATTCACAAAGAAAACATATTACTCTATTTCTAAATGCTATTAGTGAACATAACAATCAATCAGTTCAATCAAAACCAGCAAGTAAATAAAAAATAAGAAAAAAATGTGGTATAAATAAGACACGTCACAAAATTAAAACAAATGACACATAGTGCAGATTGAATGCGCAACGATACAAAGGAATTTAAATGGTGTTGGCTCGACTGAGATGGATATCGCATGCTAAAACCCGGCACGGTGTACGTACTTGCCTACCTCTATCTGTATATGCTTTTCTAAGTTTCAAAATAAGTCATTTTTTTTATCGCCTTATTTATTTTAATGTCTTGGCGGAGTTTACCCGATGGCTATTCCACCACTCAACCAGGACGGACACACACATAGACAATATCACAACACCCATTCCCTGCGACATTGCCATTTGCCGCAGCTGAGACTCGAACTCAGGAGAGGAAAGCGACTAGACCGTGTTGTCTCTCACACAACCGCAGTCTAGCCCACTACTACCGTCTCGGCAGCACGTGAAAGACGCCACTACACATCCATACCCTAGCCAGGATTCGATCCCGTGGTCGCAAGCCTAACACCTTAAGCACTGCACCACCGAGCCGGTGGCCATTCATATTATAAAACCTAACATGTCATACGTAGGATTTATTTTCTGAATGAATAAAGTTTAATTAATTTGAAATAAAGTTTTTTTAGTTTAATTTCCGTTAATGAATGATTAAAATAAGTAAATATTTGAATATATATATATATATACTTATAATCAGCTATGCAATTTTTTCTAAAAATAATAAAGTTTAATGTATTACAAATAAACAAAAATTGACTGTTCTATTTAAAGGTCCCACAAATAATTAGTTTTCATTGACTAGACACAACTGCAATTTTATATCTTGAAAAATAAAATCAACTTTGTCTTGTACCAAAATTATGATGTACCCGGTATCAAGATAGCATCAATGTTCTATCAGTCAATGCAAGTACTTACTTATTTACTAAGGTAGTGAATGTTAAAAAGCTACTTATATGTTATATGATGTATTAAATCGAAGTAAACGGGTGTTGTTTGCATTCGAAAAACGTAATTTGACGTCACTTCCGGCAAAACCGGAAAGCACATCAATCTAAGACGAAATAATGGTAAATAGTCTAGTTATTTATTTCCAGCAGCATCTCAATGCCTGGCAGTACGTTTTAAGAAATGGTTGATACAGTATCGAGGGTCTTTGGAGCCATCTACCGGAGAAACTGTTCATAATTTGAAGTTTTGCCAAAGGAACTTACTGTTCAGAATCAGTTGAACTACAACATATCAAAATTCTTTCTTATTTTCTTCAAAAACAATGGGGTTCTTCCTCTAGTTAACACTAACTTACTTTCCAAATTTCATTATAATCGGACTTTTCTTTCTTAAGTTATCGTGCTTATAAGAAACGTGACGGATGGACAGACGGACGGACAAATGGATGGAAAGATGGACATTTTGAAAGCTTTTCAGAATCCGTTCACTACCACAATTATATGAAATTATAATTAGCATAGGTGTTATGAAAATTATTTGTGTAAACATTCTTGATTTTATATTTTATACAATATCGATTGTCAACGTTATTACAATATAATATAAAAATACGATATCTATCATAATATTTTTACATGCAATCTTTACTTTGCCCCAGACGCCCCCATTACACAGCCATGAGTATGTCATAAATCAGACCAGTGGCGTACGTGATCACCGCACATCCCTTCATCTCAGATTTGTAACATGTTTCGTTGCGTGCCGTAATTTATTTTCCGCTATTTTTTCTTATATGTGATTTTCCTTTGATGTATATCCTAACATTTTTTATACATAGGTCTGGATCGAACAAAGAGCATTTGTTCAAATCGCTCGGAAACCATACGTTCATGCAAAACAGACTTTTCACTTTCCAAATCCCTTTGGAAAATATATTTATATTGCATTTTAGCTTGGGGAAGATCCAAATTGGAAATATTTCCTTTGTGTATATCTTTTATTCGTTTCCAGAACCAGACCGCTATAGCTGGTAATTACTGGATTATATCGCATCTGCATATATTGAGCAGTTGAAACATTCCTAGTATTTATACAGGGTGTTGTTAAAATATTTTTACAAACGTGTAATATTGCCATAAAACTTGGAAAAATTGATATTTAATAAAAAAAATAATCCAAAACTGCAGCTCCACAGATGATGTTTTCCGATGAGGTAAAATTTTGGAAATTGATTGATTTACCAGCGTGCGGTTGGCATTGCTGCCAAGGTTATACAGCTGGGCCTGCTACGTCTACGCTGGGTTGGACTAAGATCATGCTTGTTGTGTAGGTTCTTGTGAGATGCGTTACCGCATTGTGTAGGGAGCGCTCGAGGGAGCGTTTAGCTCCCTTTTTTGGGTTTTTGGGTCTGGACTTCTGCCTCTTCTAAGTCTTCTTGTGAAATATGTTACCGCGTTGTGGTCTTGATACGGAGTGTTTATGCTCCTCTTTTTGTGTTTCTGCTTCTTCGAGTCTTCTTTTCCTGTGTCTTCTGATTCCTCGGTTTCCGATGCAGGGTTGGATTTGGGTCATGGCAGCAGCGAGAGCCACATGGTACCGGAGTGGGGGTTGGGCAGTGTAGGTGTTTTTGGAATGAGTTGCCGCATTGTGTTCATGATATTTAATGTTTATGCTCCTCTTCTTTCTGTTTCTGCTTCTGCAGATTTTCTTCTTCTCCTTCTGAGTCTTCTGATTCCTCCGTTTATGGTTCTGATAGAGTATATATCTGTAGGTATTTGTGAAATGCGTGGCCGCATTATGTCATGATGTGGGGTGTTTGTGTTTCTCTTTTTGTATTTCTGCTTTTACAAGTCTTCTTCTTTTTCTTCTAAGTCTTCTGATTCCTCGGTTTCTGGTTCTGGTAGAGTATATTTCGCTGCGATTTTTCTGTGGAATTCAAATTTTCTCTTTTCTTTCCCAGTATGTTTGATCCTTTCCCAGTCTGTTCATGATCCTCTCGGTTGTTATTTCCCACGTGTAACCTGGTCTCTCTATTTTTAGTGTAGAATTTAATGTAGAATTTTTCGTTTAGCCACGAGCGCAATTTTGACCTGAAAAACCTCACTTGATAATTTACCTAAGAAAATATTATGACTATACTTTAAGAGTGATGCATTTGATTGTTAGGGTTTTATGCTAATATGTTCCACTCTATGTAGAATTTTTTCACTTAACAACGGTCTTTGTCACTCTTTTTTTTTTCACTTCTTTGCACTGAGAGATTTAATCACCTATATTAATAGCATATTTGCTATATCACTTAATTGTTGTTATGCTAGTATGTACCACTCTTCGTAGAATTTTTCACTTAACAACGAGCGTAATTTTGACCTGAAAAACTTCACTTGATAATTTACCTAAGAAAATATTATGACCATACTTTGAGAGTAATGGATTTGGTTATTACGGATGTTATGCTAATATGTTCCACTCTATGTAGAATTTTTTCACTCAACAACAGTCCTTGTCACACTTTCTTTTTCACTTCTTTGCACTGAGAGATTCAATCACCTATATTAATCGAACATCAGCCACATCACTCAACTGTTGTTATGCCAGCATGTACCACTCTGTAGAATTTTTCACCCAACAACGAGCGTAATTTTGGCCTAAAAAACTTGAGTTGATAATTTACCTAAGAAAATATGACCATACTTTAAGAGTAATGCATTTGATCATTACGGGTTTAATTTATATTAAATTCCTTTGAGTATTTTTAATAATTATGGAAAAAGATTATATGAAGGTTAACGTAAGAAATTTATACGACCATACTTTTTTCGAACAATACGTTATCGATTATTTCGGGCCGATGAGGTAAAATTTTGGAAATTATACTAAAACTTGAATCTTTCAAACTGCACTAAATTTTTGCTTAGAAAAAATCCATGTTCATTTTGGAATTACCCTCAAATCTGATTACTGCTAAAAAAAATCAAACTATAAATCTAGTCTTCCTAGATCTGGCTAAAGCCTTCAACACAGAAACTTCTCAGCGTTCTGTAACGCTGGGAAGTTAGAGGCGTTGGGCTGAAAGTCTTCGAGTTTAACAAACAGAACTCAATATGTTGAAATTAGAAACATATTAAGCGAACCAAGGTCCGTGAAGATTGGCGTTCCACAGGGTACAGTATTAAGACCAGTATTAAGACCCTATATTTTTCAATACATATTTTAATTCCATGACCAGTATCTCTTATGCAGATGATACGGTATTAATTTCACAGCCCCACAAAAAAAAAGTTCAAAGCAGCGAACCAGACCCATGTATCCCTATGTATTTTCGGTCGCTGAATCCGAATCCGGGGTCAAAAAAAAAATCATTAGCTAGAGCCAAAAAACACCCCTGAAATGGGGTAAAAAAAAGATTAAGCTACGAGAATAGTTGTTACTTCTTAATCAATCGAATTATACAAATTAAGGTTAAACAGCAGCGTACGTAAAATAGATATGAAACACACCTCCAGGGAGGGGCGAAAACTAGACCACATATATAAAAAAATCGATCCAAGAGATGCTTAAGTTCAAAGGGCATGAGGAAAACAAAAAAAACGTAAAATCCAACAGAATTTCTATTTTCATGGCTGAAATTGCGTAGTACTCTAAAATAGAACCAGAAACTTACGTGCCATCAACATCCAACACTGTCAACCCTCAGAGGGTGTGAAAACTACCCCCTATGTAAAATTTAACTATAAAAAATTTCAGTGACTTCTATAAAAATTCGAAACACCTGCGTTGTGTGGAAGAGAGCAGAAACTAGACTATGTTCGACGATGTGCTTGAAAACCACCCTCACGGGCGAAAAATAAATGTGAGGAGCTCATAGTAAGGGATAAGTCGTTATCAAATACTAAGAATAAAAGCGGTCCTATGTTGGATCCTTGAGGTATCCAGAATGTTGCAAGGAAGCTGCAGTAGTGATATCCACCGTATTCAACAAACTGCATTCCATTATATAAATAGTACTCAGTCAAAGACAACAGGATTTTTGACACTCCAATTGCCTTAAGTTTAGAAATGAGTAAGGAATGGTCGATTTTATCAAAAGCCTTTTAAATGTCGGTATATGTAACATCCACTTGACCTTGTAAGTCTAATATGTCAGAGATGTACTGGGTAATGCAAGTTATGTTCGAGATGGTTGATCTTTTTCCATAAAGCCTTGCTGGTAAGGAGACATGCCTTTGATATTGTAGTAGATATTTTCATAAATAATAATCTCCAAGATCTTACCAGAATTGCAATTTTCATGTTTTATACATATTTCTTTGTTTGTTAGTTGCATATTATTTTTTGTAATTTATTAGTTTTTATGTATATTATTATGTATTACTTCCACGTATACAGTGGAAGTATAGTGATGCAAAAAAAAAAATGTATTCCTCAAATAGGCTTAAAATGTCATGAAACGAAAAATTTCTTTCTGTCGGTCAGCCTTGTCTGTAACTTATTTTGTGCGCACGATTACTCTGGAACCGTTTAAGATATTGACTTGTAATTTGGTACACGTATGAATTTTAATGATATCTGGAACTAGATTATATTTCGATCTTAATTCGTTGAAGGGTTGAGGTCAATTGGGGTAAATGGGGGTAAATAGATAAATCAAGCAAGTAAGAGTCCACAAAATTGGTATTTAGTATATATGAGAGAAGCTGAGGTCTCAAATCATTTTTTGGCATTAGCCACCCCCACCTCGTTATTAAAGGGGGTGAAGAAAATAAAATTGTGATTTAGTGAGTGTACAAGAACCAAAGGCCTCAAAAATTGTTTTTACTTCATCCACCTCCACTATCACCCCCTTCCACCACCCCCGCCCCTACTACCGATGTGGTAAATCGTTTTATGAGTTTTTGGGGTAGACAATTTCAAATATTATGTTATTAAAGTTCCATAAAAAATGATTTCCACATACAATTTTTTTTCGTTTTAAGAGACTTGGATAGAAAATCTGGATGTGAAAGTAGTGATTCTTTGGGCAGCGGTTTTTTCTGTACTTGACGAAACATTTTTCTGTTCTTGTAACAGTTTTTATGACAAATACATTTTTTCTATTTTTCAGTTTCTATTTCCATTTCAACCAACAATAATACGTACCTTGACATCTATTATTATTATCAACTGTGTGCCTCAGTCTCTTCTAAATATGACAATTATTGATTTTTTTTTTTTTTTTTTTTTTTAATAAATAGGCAACACCACCAACATGTAAGAATAATAATCATGCAGAGATCTCCTAAGTACGGTCCTTATTATGTCCTTTTTATCTCCAGTAATAATTACCAATAATATATGTAAGTAACCAAATATTCGTTCAAAATAATTAATAATAATGACAATAATAGTCTGTATTTATAATACCAATAAATTTACAAAAGAATGTAATGAAATAGTGGCGACGTTCGATTACTAATTCAGGGAGCAATTTCAAATACAACCCCATTTCTACTAATTACAATTCCAGTTGTCTCTATGACCACATATAATATATTTGTTACTGTATAATAGTCGTGATACACTGTTGGTTGGTGTACTTATCCTTATTTGGCAAAGTTATGTTAATCCAAGTGAGCTGTTTAAGATTCTGCGGGTTAGCCTTTAATTTGTTTCACGTTTAAACTGGCTCCGTTTTAAATTTGAAGATTAGGACCATAAGACCTACTTCCTGAATGCATAGCAAATGAACATCTGCAAAAACCATAAAGTCAGTGGCCAATATGGTTTAGTTTATCTTGGTGTGTTTCTAATCCTTCTGGATTACCTCTTGGCTTTTGCGGCTGCCGTAAATAATTCTTTTGTAATTCGAACTTCCTGTGTGTTTTAATTTTAAATGCCTGCGGTCTGTTTTATTTCCAGACATGGCGGGGACAGTATTGAATTATTTATTTATCTAATTTTAAGGTTTAAATGGGAACCCCATCGCACGCAGGGTAATGAATTAATCCTAGAAATTGCTTATACATATTTAAAAGTGTGTTTCGGTAATTTGTGTTAATGAAGTTAATTACCTCCGCATCCAGTGGAAGTATAGTAACGCAAAAAAAATTTTGAAAATTTTTATTGTTCAAAGACTTAGAATGTCATGAAACGTTGTGATTTTAAGTTTGAGCAAAAAACAATTCTCTCTGTCATCCTGTCTGTAACTTTTTTTTGTGCGTACGATTACTCTGGAACCGTATAAGATATTGCCTTGAAATTTGGTACACGTATGTATTTTAACGAGATCTGAAACTAGATTATATTTCGATCTTTTTCCGATGAATTGTTGGGGGATAAATTGGAGTAAATTGGGGGTAAATTGGTAAATCAAGCAAGTAAGAATTCATAAAATTGGTATTTATTGTATATAAGAGAAGTTCAAGGTCTCAAAAATTTTGTTGGAATTATTCAACCCCATTACCACCCCCAACCCAATGGGGAGAAAAAATTTAAATTATGATTTAGTATCTGTAAAAGGTTCAAGGGCCTCACATTACTTCATTCACCCCTACTACCACCACCCTACCACCACCATCCACTACCGATGTGGCATTTCGTTTTATAGGTTTTTGGGGTAGACGATTTCAAACATTATGTTATTAAATTTCCATAAACAAGTATTTCCACATATTTTCTAAAGTTTGCCGGACCAAGGTATTATAGTAGGTCCTAGGACCTCTCCCTCCACCCTTTTTTGTGCCGTCACGGGGGAGTATTTAGCGGATATTAAGGAAAATGGGGCAAAATGGGAATTAGTTGGGGGGGGGCAATTAGCGCTTAAGGGTAATTAAGGGTAATTAGGGGAAGGTGGGACAAAGTGGGAATTAGTTTGGGTAATTAGCTTGTAATTAGTAATTAGTGGGGGTCTCTAGGAATAATTAACGGGGGTAATTAGCGAGTAGGGGTAGCTAAGGGTGATTAGGCGGATGATTAAGTCCAATCAAAGGTAATTAGCGGGTGATTAAGGGCAATTAAATATAATTAAGGGTAATTAGGGGAAGGTGGGACAAGGTGGGATAAAGTGGGACAAGGTGAGGGATAAAACGAGATTAAAAATGGATAATCTAGGAACAACCTACTACTTATTAATATTTGATGTGAAAGGATAAACATGTTTACATGTAATGTTTCTAATGCAACATTCATTTGGTCTTGCGGGCTAAACCACCACCCTGATATTCATAAAACCAAATCTTCTAAGTGCGATTTATGTCATAAAATAATTAATATATATGAGATAACTTAAAAGGTATATTTTTATGAATTTCTTTCGTTGTGAGAGACTTGGATGGAAAATCTGGATGTGGAAGTAGCGATTTCTTGGGCAGCGTTTTTTTTTTTTTGTTATAAAAAGTGTAGTGTTTCCCAAAGTATGTACTGGACGGTGCTGTATGACAATTCTCAATAGCAATTTTAAAACTTAATAAAAGTTTAAATTAAGCTTAAAATAGTAAGTAGAATATTCCCTTTTCAAAAAGCTGTAATTAAAATCTTGCAGAATGACACCATTAAAAATAACTGTTATCATCGAAACTGAGCGCTGGCATGCTGAGCGAGAATAGAGCACACACCTAGTGTAGTGCGCAATAATTAAACATAAACATAAACACAATTAAAAAAAAGTATCTTAAAAACTATCCTGCGGACTTTATACCATTACCGAATTTCGCCCATTTTGTGTGTTAAGTATATTTAAAAAGTATTGCCAAAATTAACAGTAAAAGAGCATAGAGATGTCTTGACTAGTACACTTATTTCGATACATAAAGTTAAGCAACGTTCATCGCGGTTATTACTTGGATGGGTGACCCGCCTGGGAAAACACATATTTAATATTATGCAAAGATTCAGCTTTTACAAAACACTTATATTGACCTAATTTTCGCTGTAGCGTATATTAAGTACAGTTTTATATTCAATATACTGCTACCATATCAATTTTCAACCTTTACAAAACACTCTTACGACACTTGATTTTACTATATACTTCGAAGCGTGCCTCCGCCAGGTTTTCCGTAACCTGACCTTACGAGCTGTTGCTAACTTAATATTACACTATATTGAAATACGAGCCTTTACAAAATTCTTGCAATTTTTTTGTCACGAGCATCTGGACTATAAATTGTTTTAAAAAATGCAACAAGGCTGCTTCCATAACGTTGTGCAAAATTTGTCAAAACGTTTTTTCTCTGTGTTCTGACAAAAGCCTATGTGGATTGGAGTATGTATTACTTAATTTAAAAAAGTTACACTTTTCCTCGACCTTCAGTTCTTTAAATTATTATCGGTCACCAATATTTCTATATTACAAAAATGATACAAATGTTTCAAATTATTTACATGTATTTACGGGCACGGCACAGGTAAAGCGTGTTCCACGCTTAGTCACACTGTCTAGCCTGTATTTAGTTCGATCAATGGAAGTGTCGAAGCTAGAAATATCTCTTATCTATATCTCCCTTCATGTATATTGTATCATTAAGATAAATATTAAAAAGAACCGGTTCCAATACCGTTCCTGGAGGAACTCCATATTCTGTTATCTCAGTATCACTAAGTTTATCATTGACATTGACACACTGTTTCCTATTTGTTATCCATTAACATATGTGGAGTTCCTCTGAAACCGATATAGGTATTCCAGTGTATTAAGAAACTGGATGTGGACTTTTTTTTTGTTCAACAGGCTTAGAATGTCATAAAGCGTCAGGATTTTAAGTTTATACTGCTAAATACTGTTTGTGCGCACGATTATTCTGCAATGGATTATGATAAAATTGGTATACCTATGTATTATAACGAGATCTATAACTAGATTATATTTTGATTTTATTCTGTTGAGGATAAATGGGATAAATGGGGTCAAATAGGTAAAAACAAGTAATAGTCCATGGAAATGGAATTTAGTTTATGTACGAGAACCAATTCTCAATTTTGCTGATTTTACTAAATCATTGCTTATCCAAGACTTTCTTTTCAGATCTTTATTTTTTCCTCTACAATAATTGATAATTTTGGTTTTACTTTATCAATGAAAAAATCTGTAGCACTATCAAAATTATTACACAAATATAAATGTGATTAATTTTCTTTACCTAATTCTCATATTAGTTCATCATTATCTAGGTAATGTTTATAGTTTAAGTAACATAGCCCCACAAAAAAAAAAAAAGTTCAAAGCAGCGAACCAGACCCACGTATTCCTATGTATTTTCGATCGCTGAATCCGAATCCGGAGTCAAAAAAAATCCTACACCCCCAAAATCATTAGCTAGAGCCAAAAAACACCCCTGAAATGGGGTAAAAAGAATATTAAGCTACGAGAATAGTTGCTACATCTTAATCAATCGAATTATAGAAATCAAGGTTAAACAGCAGCGTACATACAATAGATATGAAACATACTCCTAGGGAGGGGCGAAAACTAGCCCCCCATATATAAAAAAATCGATCCAAAACAAAATGCCTAAGTTTTGTTAAAGTGATAAGAAACTGCATCAGGTTCGACGTAATCTTCATAAACTGCCCCTATAGAGTTGAGAACAACCACCAAGTTTAAAGGACACGAGAAAAACAAGAAAAAACGTAAAATGCAACAGGATTTCTATTTTCATGGATGCTATGACTGGCTGAAATTGCGTAGTATTCTAAAATAGAATTAGAAACTGACGTACCATCAACATTCTACAGTGTCAACCCTCAGAGGGTGTGAAAACTATCCCCTATGTAAGGTTTGATTATAAAAAGTTACAGTGACTTCTATACAAATTCGAAACTCCTGCGTTGTGTGGAAGAGAGAAGAAACTAGACTATGTTCGACGCTGTGCTTGAAAACCACCCCCACGAGGTTGAGAAACGCCACCTCTATAAAAAAAAAAACTATGGAAATGAAACGAATAAGCAACAGTATAGCTTTTTCGTTACATCTTGAATTACGGTAGTTTACATCCTTTCTGGGGGCGTTACTTAATAACATTTATAGGACATGAGTTTCAAACTCTAAGTGTGCAACGCGATTTTTGCCAATCATAGCATCCATAAAAATGTAAATCCGGTTAGTTTCTCTCTGTTTTTCTAGCATCCTACAGATATAGCGCTAGTATCTCGCACACTCGTGGGGATGGTTTTCAAGCACATCGTCGAACATAGTCTAGTTTCTTCTCTCTTCCACAGAATGCAGATGTTTCGAATTTTTATAGACTTTTTATGGTTAAATCTTACATAGGGGGTAGTTTTCACACCCTCTGAGGGTTGACAGTGTAGGATGTTGATGGTACTGGTTCTATTTTAGAGTACTACGCAATTTCAGCCAAACATAGCATCCATGAAAATAGAAATCCTGTTGGATTTTACGTTTTTTCTTGTTTTTTTCGTGTTCTTTGAACTTAAAGGTGGTTGTTCTCAACCCTATAGGGGCAGTTTATGAAGACTACGTCGGACCTGATGTAGTTTCTTAACACTTTAACAAAACTTAGACATTTCGAGCTTTTTCAGCAGTCATTGCTGTTTTGGATCGATTTTTTTTTATACGGGAGCTAGTTTTCGCCCCTCCCTGGGAGTGTGTTTCATATCTATTGTATGTACGCTGCTGTTTAACCTTAATTTGTATAATTCGATGGATTAAGAAGTAACAATTATTCTGGTAGCTTAATCTTCTTTTATTCCCATTTCAGGGGTGTTTTTTGGCTCTAGCTAATGATTCGATTTTTTTTGACCCCGGATTCGGATTCAGCGACCGAAAATACATAGGGATGCATGGGTCTGGTTCGCTGCTTTGAACTTTTTTTTTTGTGGGGCTGTAATTAGTAGATTGTTTTCAGGTTCTAAAATTATGAGTTTTGATTCTAATACAACTGGTATATAACGGAGACTATATATTATCCTTAATACATAAATGATGTTCAAGATCTCGATCTACCATCTACTCTCGTAGTTTTATTTACTGACTGTCATTAATTTAAAATCACCAATATTTAAATAATTATGTACATAGCGGTAAGTATTAGAAATATTAGCAGACTTGAACTTTCTGCTCTCTTTCAACAGAAGTGAAATTCTGATAATAAAAACTCAATTTGAAAAAGTGTTAAAGTTAAAAATTACCTACGTGACAAAGGCAATTATTTATCATCTAAAGTAATTGATACATCATTCGTAACAATATTTATGTGAATAAGTTTACAGGTCATATAACAACAACAGCGATTTTGCAGATGGTTAAGCCCCGAAAATGAACCTCTCATACTTTCTATTTTATTGATCCATATAACAATAAATTTACACCAACCGGTAGCAAAATACCAACTGGAAGATTTTAAAATAAAATCAATGTTTGAACTCCAATAAAAACATACCGCAGAATTCTCGAAAACCTATTCAGTAGGACTTCGAGAATTCATTGAATATCCGCAAACGCCATAAAACGATTTCTTTTGAATTATAGCCTACATGCTACTTGAATTTTCAGCTGACCAAACTGGATGTATAAATCCGTTTTATGACGTTCATTACTAGGCTTCATGACAGACAGTCGGAGAGGCATAGAGGAAAGATATAACAATTAGAACTGGGTTCTCGGTAAACACTTGCGTACTAAATGGGACGTGATATTTAGGGCTTGACAAATTCAGGGTTACCTACTTTGCACAAACGGCCCTTGAAAATGTTCAAGTTATTTACTTTACAAACTCATTTACCTATTGTTCAAATTTTGCAGCAGATTAACGTCTGCGGAATGTTATACAGAATGTGGCTTTGTGTTATGTACAAAATTGCTAGTGTCTGAAGTTAATTGATTAATTAAATGGAGTGGATGATTTTTTAGTGATTTTCTTAGGTAAACTGTTGGTAGTTATAATTAATTTACTGCTTGATGGGGGAAATTGCTCATTTAATGTCAGTCACTTTTGTGAAGAAAGAAAAAGGAAAAATTTAATAAATCATGAACAACTATACATGTGTGTAACAAAGAAAATTATTATAATTAGTATTAAATTATGAAATCCTATCTCGCTTGTGGTTGTATTCTCAATTTTCAAACTAATAGTGCAATAAAAATAAGACTAAAAGTATGCGACCTTGAAAAAATTAGTACAAACAAGAAATTTGATGGAGATGTTGCAGTTATCATCTTATTGAATATACTAAAAGTCCCCTAAAATCTGAGCTGTGCTACACCCGCCATATTGAAAAACGGCGGCCCATTTCAGATTTCTGCGTATAAATCCTTTACCGTTGCAGATAGGAAAAATAGTTTCAAATAGAAAATGTAGGCGATAATAAAACAAATAATTTTTTATATTAACATTTTTTCTCTAAATCGAACGGTTTCAAAAATTTTCTGGCATTTCTTCCTACACTTCAGAACAACACTTTGAATAAAGATCAAGTCGACAAGCTAGAGACACCCGCGATAAATAAACTTTTATAAACTGGATGTAACAGCATAATCCCTTTAACCAGCGTTGTGAAAATTTGGTTAGCTTATCTTCAGGGTTAGTAGCTGATCATACTATAGACTGTGATCAAGCACTTCAGAAAGGCCTACGTTCAATGTCGTCAATGGTTGGGAACAATTTTTGTGTGATCATAATTCGAAGAAATTGCAAAGTAAAGGCTATATCGTCAATGAACTCATCAATCAAAGTGAGAGAAAATATTGTTGCTGTGAACCCACAACTGTGAACCCTCAACAGTTATTCAACTGAATTGTGTGTGTAGTTAAAGGAACAAAGGAGCTAAAAGAATGTTTCAAATATGAACTCGCACCTTCTCCTACTTCTCTTATCAATGAAGATGGTATGAGGAAAGGCAAGAAATCATCACTTGTCACAGCTTTTAAAATGGAGGAATCACCAGAGGAGTGGAGGAATCACCAGAAATAGTAAATAGTATTTACGTCCTAGATGGGGGGCATATTCTTCACAGTATTGTCTCTCTCAGGCCCGCGACCTATCAAGACACCATTAACAATTACACCTCACACATCATTAGCCGATATTGCGGTAATTGCGTTGAAGTATTTGATGGTCATCCTCTATACCCAACAACTAAGGGGAACGAACAAAGAAGAAGAGTGGCAAGAAGGACATCAGCAGATATAAACGTAAGTGAGAATACTTTGAATACTGTCACCACAACAAAGCAAGTGGAATTTCTTTCAAACAGTGCAAATAAAAAATTTCTTATAAATATCTAGCCGTCCAGTTAAGAAGTCGGGGTATCCAAGAAAAAGAGGCCGAAGCTGATACTGATGTGTCGATTGTAGCAGCAGCTATTGAGAAAGCAAGGCATGGTTCTCGATTAGTTGTTGTTGGCCAGGACACTGACTTATTAGTCCTCCTATTACTTTGTCAACAGATAAGATGCATATTTGGTTCCTTTGACCAGGCTCAGAGAATAAAAAAAGGTCAATTTTTTACATTCCAAAGCAACGAAATTTGCGCAGTAATACCTTACACTGTCTCACTGTCTGATGTTCATACATGCTGTTACAGGTTGTAACACAACCTCCACGCCCTTTAGAAAGAGCAAGATTAAAGGCTTACGCCTTTTAGAACAAACCCCGATTCTGCAACAGACTGTTGGATTATTTATGGAGGATGCTCTATCCCAAGATGACATGGCAGCTGCAGGGGAAAAATTTCTGCTTGCCTTTTATGGGGCAACAAAATCCCAGACGCTTGATGAGTATAGATATTTTTCATACAATCGTCTGATCAGTAAGCAGCAATTACATTCCAAATTTAACTTGGCAGTGTTGCCTCCTGACGACGACATTGATATTGACGAACTAATGTTATAAAGTGTTTTCGAATTTTATTCTATTTGTTATAGGCTTCATAATTACAATATATTTTTCTCCTGTAATGGTAATATACTAAAAAAATGTTTTTTGTTTTACTTACAACTTATAAACACACATTTTACAGTGTATTTTGTACACAATTGGGATATTTGAATATTCAATTACATCCTGCACCTCATAATTCAAAAACCGTTCGATTTAGAGAAAAAAAGTTAATATCAAAAATTGTTTGTTTTATTATTGCCTACATTTTTTATTTGAAGCTTTTTTCCTATCTGCAACGGTAAAGGATTTATATACAAAAATTTGAAAATGAGCCGCCATTTTACAATACGGCGGGCGAAGAAGAGCTTCGATTTTAGGAAACTTTAGTATATTTATTAGGATGGCAAGTGGAACATCTCCACCAAATTCCTTGCTCGTACTAATTTTTTCGAGGTCAAAATTTATTTTTCCTGCACTATAATGTAAATCGTATAATTTTTTTAAACACATATATCAGTTTAAATAAAGTTATAAATTCATTTACTTGTTTCATTATTAACTTAGTTGGATATGGTTAGTATTAGAAGAAAACCAAGTTACAAAAGTCGACACTTTTTTTAAGATGTTTTCTTAAAGATATTCTTAGTACTATTTCATTTGGGTTTTCTTTGTGACCTAAGTTTTCAAATCTTAAACATAAAAGAGGTATTGTATTATGATACTAAGGTGACGATGTTATTAAAAAGATCCAGAATTATGTTACTGTTTCTTTTTCTAATCAACGACTTTGAAATATTTATTTTCTTTGTAATACTAAAACGTGTTTAGGCAAAATTAAGTGTCAGAGTTTCGAAGAATTATTTAATTATCCGGCAGTAACCTTAATCTCACCAACCATTTGGTCAGCATTTACTACTGTAAGGTGTTAGAAAATTGTTATTGTGTCAATAAAATGAAAAGTTATATTGTAATTTATGGCCTCTAACAACCAGTCTGTATATAAATTATCGAAATTCGTAAGGATTGATAATTGGTAGGTAGCATTATAGTATAGTTTATTGCACTGTGAACAATCTGTGACCTTAATTTCTAATTCTTAGTCTTCAGTAGTTCATGTTAATCATTTAAAAACACATTGCTAAAACAAAGTCGCTAGGTATAGCCCTAGTATAACGGGTAGGTATTTTTTCAAACGAAATAAACATAGTTATAACTTAAGTTATAGTGATGTATATAAACGTAAGTTCTCTTATATTTATATACTCTACCCATAGTTAATAATGTACCATAAACGGTTTCTCACAATATTTGTTATTGATTCCTTAGAAATTCTGAAACAGAAAAAGAAATATGTAATTTTGGACTACTATTTAATCCATATGTCGTTCGATGACATACGTCGTTTCTTGAAAAGCCTAGACAGTACATGAACTGCTGGCATATCATGTAAATTCTTGAAGTTGTACAATCTGCCTAGACATTTTGTAAAACGCCGTGGTCGTCTCAATACATGATGTTTAAAGTCGTTCTACACGATCTGCCGCAAATTAGACCGGCAGATTGGGTTCTATTACTGGCTGCCTACTTTTTTTTCTTTATTATGGAAAGTAAGAGTGAAAAAGACTTGTTCAATGATCATTACAAAGAGCAGTATGAAGCAAAGCCGAATAAATGACCGTATACCATCAGGAAATTAAACGAGGTGCGAAAAATATTTAATTAATTTTGAGGTTAGGTTAGATTAAGATGTTATATTCCTAAT
This sequence comes from Rutpela maculata, assembly GCA_936432065.2. Lineage (NCBI taxonomy): Eukaryota > Metazoa > Arthropoda > Insecta > Coleoptera > Cerambycidae > Rutpela > Rutpela maculata. The sequence continues at coordinate 145,216,378 of OW386289.2, forward strand.
TCGTAATTTCGTTAGCAATCTAAAACCCGAAACGTACCAAATAAATTTGAACCTAACCTCAAAATTAATGAAGTCTCCATCTCTCCTCTCCTTGTAATGATCACTGAACAAGTCTTTGGCTTGCGGGAAAGTAAATCAACCAAGACCTCAACTAACCTAACCTAAAACACATAACATAATACAATCTGCCTGGTATCAGTCACTTTATGAGCAGTCAACATCTAATTTGCGGCAGATTGTGTAGAACGACTTTAAACATCATGTGCCGAGATGACCACGGCGTTTCACGAAATGCCTAGGCAGATTGTGCAACCTCAAGAATTTACATGATATGAAATGACGTATTTCATCAAAAGACTACGACACATACACACCATATATACACGAACACAAACTATACAATACAACATGTGTCTACAGCAGTTCTAGCAATCTCCTGCTGATGACTGATTTTGGGTGCCAGGCTAATTTTTTTTTAAATAGAAATTTGCAATGTTTCACTTGTTTAATGATAATCGTTTATAATATATAACATAAGTTCGGAAATAAGCACCCCTTTTCATTAAAAAAAACATTTTTTTGTGTTAAATTATTTTAAATGATTTTATATGATTGATCAATCTTATTGAAAAGCCACAGAAAATAATAATAATAAATAGTCTTTATTAGAGAAAAGAAATACAATTTCATTAATCTAAATGGCGAAGTTTAGCTTAACAGCTATTCTACCACTTATACCTTTATTTTATACAAAAATTGGTCAGAAACGCAACTTCTGGGACTAAACCGACATTTCCGATTTTCATGAATACGTCCTTTTTTTAAAAGACTGGTTATAACTTGGCCAATTTTGGACGCAGAAGGATAAAACAAGAACAAGTTGCAGGGAGAACATACGCGAAAATTAAAGTACTGAAAAGGGGCGAAAATAGTAACTTTTAAAAATAACAATTTTTATCCAGATGGGATAAAAGTGGCATAAAATAAAAAGGATTTATTGATTTTTAAACACTATCTAGATATGTTAGCCTATTATATTCTGACAATAACAACAGAAACACAATAAAATCTGAATATCTAGACATAAAAATGGGAGTCCCACAGTGCTCTGTACTGGGTCCGATATTATTTTTATTATGTACGAACGAGCTTGATACTTTATCTACTGATGCATTCTTTGTTATGTACGCTGATGACAAATACTCTTCTAATATCGGATAATGCAGATAAAATGTTGGAATCCAAATGTAACAACGTGTTACAAACTATGAGTGATTGGTACAAGTCTAACACACTTTACTTTAATACTGAAAAAACCCAGGTAATACGATTCCATAACAGACAGAAACAGTGTTCTCCGTTAAATATTGGCATATAGTTAGATATTTTGAGTTGTAATCAAGAAATTAAATCCTTAGGTGTTACAATCGATGAATCTCTCAACTGGAAGACGCAATGCACACAGTTAGTTTCGAAATTAAATTCACTGTGTTATTTATTTCGAAACTTAAAAACTGTTTTAACAGTTGTACAGCTTATTATGGTGTACCATGCTCAAGTCTCTTCTAGACTGCGATATGGGATAAGTTTCTGGGGTAGTTCCACGCAATCATTGGGTGTATTTATTGCATAAAAACGTATTTTAAGATGTATTGCTAGTATGTCTAATAGGTATTCTTGTAGAGACCTTTTTAAAAACTACAAAATTTTAACTCTTGTGTGCTTGTTAATATATGAACTAAGTGTTTTTATTTATAAAAATAATGTGAACTATATCTTAAACAAAAATGTTCATCAAATAAATACTAGGCAAAAGGATCACTTTCATGTGCAATTTTGTAAATATAAAATAACTTCAAACTCACCAAATTATTTAGGTCTAAATATTTTTAACAAATTACCGACACGTGTAAAAAATGCATCAAGTTTAAAATCTTTTAAAAGACAATTAAACAATTATCTTGTTGATAAGTGCTTTTATAGTCTGAATGAGTTCTATGAAAGTAACAGTTAGTTTGTAAGTAAGCATATGACTATTCCTATACAAGTGTACCACTTTGTCTGACAGGAAAATAAAGTTTATTTATTTATTTATTCCTCGCTAAAAATCATCAATTTGCAACAAATAAATGAATAAAAAAAAACTATTTAAAAACGATGGTTTTTTCTTAAAACCAAATTGCACTAAAAAGTAGAAAATAATTTCAACTTTGTAAATAGAAAACCATTGGTCGCTCATAAAATATTACTTCGTCTAATCATTTTGATTTTCGTTTACATTTTATGAGCACCCAACGGTTTTCTATTTACAAAGTTGAAATTATTTTCTACTTTTTAGTGCAATTTGCTTTAAAAAAAACACTCTTTTAATTTTTTAATTTATTTATTTATTTTTAACTTTTTAGTCTTTGTCGCGTAACTTATCGTATTCTACTCATCAAACCATTTCATTTGATACCCATGTGGGTTATGAAGAATAAAGGGAGCTACCATCCTGGGTTTAGAATGACGTCACATAGCTTATCGTATTCTATTCATCAAAAGCTTTAATTTCATACCCTTGTCAAGGTAGTTGTGAAGAAAAAGGTAGTCCGCCATCTTAGAGCGTCCGCCATATTGGGTTTAGAATGACGTGACGTAGCTTATCGTATTCTATTCATTTGATACCTATGTGAAGAAAAAGGTAAGCCGCTGTCTCGAGGCGCCCGCCATATTGGATTTAGAACGATATTAGATATACTATATTGTATTGTCATCAGAATCAAAGCTGTGTGCAAAATTTCAACTCGATTGGATAGCGGAAAGTGGGTCAAATTTAGTGATTATGATTTGACCCAACCACATACTATTTACATATTACATACATACAGATTTCCTAATATAAGAAAACCATTGACCTCACCCCCGTATTGTCCCGAATACTTTTGCTTGAACTTTTTGGGTATTGAATAGTAAGTACTCAATTTGTGGCATATTCCAGCAATAAAACGTTACACCCGAGTTTTTTCCATTTTTAATCTAATTTTGCTGAACTAACAGGTTGCTGCTTGTTCGTATTTTCCGGTGATGCCAAATAGTATACAGCCGGCATAGATTGTTCTAGAGGGAATTAAGAAGAGCACGTAGACGTTTCTGATCAAGTCTAAGCAGACTATAGATATAGGCAGTCTATAAGCACGGGTTCATTGAGAAACTTGCCAATTTTTTTATATTATTGGTTATATTTCTTTATATTGTTTAAAAATTAATGATGTAGACGTTCTTCCGAAGTATTTTATTCTGAATTCAAATCGCAGTACTGAAGCAAGTCCTTAATTTTCAAATCTGATATCTGCACTTGTAGGTGCTCTACTTGCACACGAATCGCCATAAGATGACACAGGACAGAGACTTCTAGTATGTTGTTTGCTACTCTAAATACGACATATCCAACGATTTACGAATTTATTTTTTCTGGGTTTTGATAAAATATCTAAACGACTTTAGAAGTAATATGTATGAATTAAAAAGAAACCGCTGCCTAAGAAATTATTACTTTCACATCTAGATTTCCTATCCAAATTATATTGGACCCCATCACCTTCACTCAGATAAATCTAGATCTCTAAGACTTGAGGTAACATGAAGGTGGTTAATGCACAATTAAAAAAATGTCTTCCTAACCAAGTCCACCACTACCACCGTCTAGTTGAGGTGGCTTGTACCAAAATTTTTTGGGGCCTTTGATTTTTGTAAACACACCAAATTAAAATTCTATTTTTTATCCTCTTTAATAATAGTGTGGGGTGGTAATGGAGATAAGAGTGGGGGCTGGCTAATGACAAGAAAATTTTGAAACCTTCCCTTCTCGTATATATACTAAATGCCAATGTTATGGACTGTTACTTGTTTACCCCCCAACCCTTCAACAGAATAAGGTCAAAATATAATCTGTTCCAGATCTCATTACAATACATAGGTGTACCAAATATCAAGTCAATATAATAAACCATTCTAGAGTAATCATGAACACACAAAAAAAAGATGGGCAGACAATTTTTGTTGCTTAAACTTAAAATCTTTCATAAGCTTATTTGAACAAAAAAAAATTCAATATATCGCTACTATGCCTCCATATTTATCGCTACTATGCCTCCACTCCACTACTGGATGTGGAAGTAATAAACCAGTTAATATGAACAGACATTAAAAATCCAGGTCAGCACACAACACAGATTTGTTTAGCTGTGAATGTAAAAACGAAAGATAATTTGTCACGTTATCAAACTTGTTATTTCTTTTTTCTCATACTGTGATAAATTAATATTAATTACCGCGTAAATACATACTATTTTATATATTATCTGCTGCACAAATAATAACTCAATTTAGCAACACCCTCTTCTGACTCTGTATTCAAATAGTTATTTTGTAAGGGCTGTGGAATTCCATTTCCGTTCCGAATAAATCCACGTAAAATATAAACCTTCGTTTCGACACAATTTTTAACTCCCATTCCAAGGGTGGTGCATTACTCCCCAAAGTAGAGTTTCTCGCGGTCAAATCTCCAAAGATTTCCAGCAAATTGCGTCATATTTTTCCTTAAATCAATAACTTCTTCATACATTCTGTTACATCATGCATAATTATAATAATCCAACAGTCCAAGTCGCGTCCCTAAGGACGGATGACTTGCTACAAATGGAGCGCTATCGATTCCACCGCAGGGCTGCTCGTTATCGTTGACTAGGCGAGGATGACAGACACACGTATCCTTCCGCATAATGCAGTTCTTCGTCCGCTTCATGTAATAGTCTAAGAGCTGGTGAATGATTTGTTCGAAATGTTTATACCCACTGAAATTTTGTAGATAGTTTTTTTTGAGAAATGTATGCAATGAGGCAGAGAAACACATATATCCCTCATCAACTTAGAAAAGGTATACGATGGCGTTCCTATATTTCTAGTATGGGAGAAAATCTCCGATTAAAGAACTTATATCTAGATCATAATGTGTATTGGTTTGTTTGTTGCTGAGATAGTCACAGTCTAAGGCACTTCAGTTGCAAGAGATAGAGATATATTATATATATAGGCTAATTAAATCTGAAATATATTCAGCATTATCTTACTATAATATTGCATGCCTACATCATGTTGTATAAAGAGCCGGTAATGCAGGAATTGCAGTGCTTCATTTTAATGAAAATATTTACCCTTCTACACATACCCGTCCCTGTTGCTTATGCGATGTTGCGTTTGTCTATCCTTTTTAATGGACATATAATGTGACTATGTTAGGAGCAAACAAGGTATATGAAGAAGAGTTAGCTGTTATGTATCTAGGTATAAGTTCTTTATTCGGAGGAGAAAATAGATGAACTAGTGGTCAGACCTACTCTGCTGCATGCCATCAAGAACTATTGTAGTGAAAATTCTGCAAAAGTGAAGCTAAGAATAGGCCTGACAGATAGCTTCAAGACCACCAAGGGACGTTGGGCTGTCTATCCCCAACCTTTTTAAAATTCATCAAGACCAAGCTCTTACAGGAGAGACACGAACTGGTAAACAAATGGGACTACGAGCGGGAGACGATACTCTCAATAGTCTATATTTTGCTTACGAGCAAGTTGTGGTAGCGGAGGACGAAGACGATTTGGGATATATGGTCATAAAACTGAAAGAAGAATATGAAAAAGCGAATATGAACATGAATAAATGCGAATAGGTACACACAACCACAATGATCTCAACTCAGAAAATGGATGCAGTGGAGGAGTGGAATAAGCTAAATACCTCGGAGTAATATTTAACAAAAAAGGCAATAGCAGAGATTGAATAATAGAAAGCCATAATAAAGTAGGGGAAGTCATAGGCGCCCTAATTCAATCTTTTTGGAAAAGCTGTTAAGAGAACGACAAAAATAATTGTACGAAAGCATTATTCAAAGCGTAATAACGTATGGCGCTGAGGTATCGGATGTAATAACGAAAAACAAATTACTAACAGACATGGGGCTCCTAAGAAGAAAATGTGAATTTTCAAGAAGGGAAAGAGTTAGAAATAAGGAGATACGATATATAATGGTCATGGAAAAGAATATTTGGGAGGAAGTCGAAAAAAAAAAACAGCTGACTTGCTTTGGTCATAAGAATAGAATGGACAAGGTAATTAATGTTAAAAGTAGTAAGAAATATCCTGCGTCAGTGCGACAGAGAGAAGATTATGTGTATGTGGGCGGGTAAGAGAAAGTATACGGAAAGTGCAACGATCGGTGTAGTCTATCTCAATGAACATTTTTTTGTTTTATAAATATCACCGTCACCAAATTACAAAACCTTTGGTAATCTAAATTGTTGATGACAACATTTCAATTATCTCTATGTACCTCGTAAAGAATTTAAATGGCGGACTTTATAAGGGTTACCATTGCCACTGTTTGGTAACTTTATATAGGTAACTCTAAGTTTTATAACAACAAATGATAAAGATATAAATGTTAATAAACGTTACCTTTATATAACTTCTCATAGGCCCTATGCGTGTTTTACTCAACGAGAATGTTTCCGCAATCTTTATAATTTTTTTCTATATATTTCTCTCTAAGCGTTGGTGGCAAACTACTAAGTGACAACATAATATAATCTTCCAACGAGAAATCCTCTTCTCTTTCACTTATGGAATATACCTAATACAAAACATACTGATATTAATGAGAGTCTCTGACATTTGATATAGCCAAAATTTTATTGCATTCTTTTCTGAACTGCATGATTTGCACTTCTACCTCAAAAAAATTAGAGCACCACCAACGTAACAAATATCTAGATTTTCAGTTAAAAAGATATTTTAACCTTTTTCTAAAAACCGCAGCCCAATGAATCACTACTTCTACATCTAGATTTCCAATCCAAGTCTCTCACAACGAAAAAATTTTGTATGTGGAAATAATTGCTTATGGAACTTTAATAATATGATATTTGAAATCGTCTACCCCAAAAACCCATAAAACGATATCCCACAACGGTACTGGGATGGGGGTGGTGATAGGGGGTGGTAGCGGGGAGGGGTGGTTGAAGTAAAAAATATTTTGATGTTTTGGTTCTTGTACACACACTAAATCACATTTTCTTTTCATCCCCTTAAATAATGGGATGGGGGTGGCTAATGCCACAAAATTTTTTGAGACCTTAGCTTCTCTTGTATATACTAAATGCCAATGTTATGGACTCTTACCTGCTTGATTTACCTATTTACTCCCCATATACCCCAATTTACCCCCAACCCTTCGACGGAATAAGATGAAAATATAATTTAGTTCCAGATGCCGTTAAAGTATATACGTGTATCAAATTTCAAGTCAATATCTTAAACGGTTCCAGAGTAATCGTGCGCACAAAAAAAAGTTAGACAGACCGACAGACAGACCGACAGACAGACAGACAGAATTTTTTTCCCTCAAACTTAAAATCTCGACGTTTCATGACATTCTATGCCTATTTGAACAAATTTTCAAAAATTTTTTTGTCGTTACTATACTTCCACTGGATGGGGAAGTAAATTTACCACTTTTTCGTAAAAAATGCATAGAGAGTAGGGTGGCCCATCTCTATAGGGGGTGAATTTTTTTTGCGAATTTTTTAAGTCTCACCCCACGAAAATATACTATTATACTAGGAATAATTTATGTCAAAGTTTCAGATAATTCGGTGAACGGTAACCCGTGCCGCATTCAGGTAGAAATTTGTAGATAAGATTTTATTACGGTAATACACTTAAATTTTACTTTAAATACAAATATCTACCTCTTTTCTCATAATGTTTTATTGCTGTAATTATTTCCTAGAAATTATTTGTTTTGGAAGTTTGGAAATATAATGCACCTACGGTAGGTTTTTAATGTCAGTTTGCAATTGTGTTTTACAGTGGTGACATTATAAGTTCTAGCATACGTTCCTTTTTGAAAAAACATTTAACGATGGCTGATGTTAGATCCTTACGAAAGGATACTTTCATTTACTTAGTTGGACACTATTCGTCACAAATCATTGGCAATAAATTGCCGTCTAATAGACAAGTATTACAAGTGCTCTTTTATAGCATTCGTGAAGTGAAGCTAAGTGTACATGAAAGTGCTAAATTAACAATAAAAGTTTTTTGGAATAAAGCTCGCATTCCGACACATCAGGATTTTCATTGTGTTAAACAACTAGATAAACTTTATGCAGACTGGAGGAACTTACAAAAATCGGCTAAAAGGGCCAGTGCGGGAGTAAAGAAAAAAATTTCGTTGAAAAATTGGACGATCTTTTTGACATTTCTCATGCAAATGCATTGGAGTTGATGAAAATAGATGAAGATAAGCAGTTTTTAATTAACCAAAGAAAAAAGGGACGTCCTGGATTTATGCATGGCATTGATTATCAACTTGGTTCTCAAGAAAAATCAGCTGAGGAGAAATTACAGAAATTATCCGAACGAATGCAACGAAGTCAACAAGAAAAAGCTAGATTAGAGGAAACAGTCACCTGTCCATCATCAAGTAGTAATTCAGCCGACTCCAACGAAAATGAAGATGAAATAATCGAAGCCCAAGAAGAGTTGTTACAAGACCAGCCTGGCCCGTCACAGCCAAAAAAGAGGAGATTGTATGGAACATGTAACATCGTCACACCAAAAATAGCCGCTGCATTTGATGCTTGCAAAATAAGCGACAGGTATGTAGTCCATATTTTGACGGCAGTAGCAGAAGCACTAGGACATGACACCACATCTTTGTCCATCAGCAGAACCACACTTCAGCGCTCTAGACAACGCATCCGCGAAGAAAGAGCTGAAATATTAAAAACTGCCTTCGGTAATTCTGAATTGCCGGCCCCAGTCATCCATTGGGATGGAAAACTTTTACCTTCTCTCACTGGAATGGGAAATATCGATAGACTTGCTATCTTAGTTACTAGTAGAGATATTGAACAACTACTTGGAGTACCAGCTTTGCCCAATTCAACTGGAAGAGAACAGACTGAAGCAGTTTATGATGTGCTTTGTGAATGGAATTTGGACGAAAAGGTAATAGCTTTGTGTTGTGATACAACAGCATCAAATATGGGTTATATAAATGGGGCAGCCACACTATTGCAACAAAAATTAGAAAGAGATATTCTATATTTTCCTTGTAGACATCATATTTTTGAAGTGGTTTTGAGAAGTGTGTTTGACACAAAAATGCCTTCCTCATCTGGTCGAAATGTGCCACTATTTAAACGTTTTAGGGAATTTTGGCCTAAAATAGATCAAAATAAACTAAAAACTGGATTTCAGGTATCAAAAATTAAACACATTTTACAACCAGTTAAAGCCGAAATTGTAAAGTTTCTAAATGCAGCTTTAACTTTGCAACAGCCTCGTGATGATTATAAAGAATTTTTAATGCTTTCTAAACTTTTTGTTGAAGAAGAGCCCACTCACACGACATTCTATCAACCAGGTGCATTTCATCATGCACGTAGGATGGCCAAAGCCATTTACTGTCTAAAAATATTTTTTTTCCAAGATCAGTTCCAACTAACTAAAAAAGAAAAAATAGGTATTGAAGATATATGTCTCTTTATTGTAAAGGTTTATGTAAAGGCCTGGTTTACAGCGTCATTTGCTAGTAAAGCACCGCTTCATGACTTAGACTTTTGTAAAGAACTCATTAATTATCAAAATATTGACAAAGAAATATCTCAAGCCGCAAGTAGGAAAATAGTGAACCATTTGTGGTACCTTAATTCAGTAAATGTTGGCTTATCTTTCTTTGATGACGATATTTCAGTTACCACTAAAAGAGAAATGGTTAAAGCTTTGAATAGGAAAGCACCAAATCAAGAGGGTATTAAACTACTTATGATTAGTAACATTACTGACGTTGAAAACAAGGAAATTCAGGACTTCATATGCGAGAACACTAAATAGTTTTTTCAAAAATTAGGTTTGTCTATGGAATTTTTGGAAAATGATCCAACAACATGGAGGGAAAATGAAAGTTATACCCGATGTTTCAATATTGTAAACAAAATTAAAGTTGTAAATGATGCCGCTGAGAGAGGAATCAAACTTATTACTGACTATAATGACATTTTAACAAAAAATGAAGATCAAAAACAGTCTTTACTCCAAGTTGTAAATGATTATAAATCACAGTTTCCAAATGTAAAAAAAGAAACCCTGTCGCATGCTTTGGCCTAGTGCGAAAAATATTGTTTTTATTACTATATGTCTTGTAGATTTAGGATAATATTTGGTACTATGTATGAAAAAAACGTTTCATAATAAAATACACAAAGATAAAACGAGAATTTTATTTCAAAAACTTCTAGTCTAGTTTTCTTAGACTACGAATTTACAGTAGTATGACACATGTCATAGTCACAACAGATAATGTCTTTGATATTTGTATGACTTGATTAGTCATTCTAAAGATAAATGTTGCTGATTAAAAAAAAAAAACAATGCATCAACCAAAGAATGTAAATAATTCCATTTACTTTTATTTTTGCATAATAATGCATTCTGCGGCACCCCTTGCCTTCAATTTGCCTCAATAATATTTTGAGGGGACTGTTTTTTCTTCAAATGGAACCATTTGCAGGGGTGAGAAATAAAAAATTTCGATTTCGAAAAAGATGGGCCACCCTAATAGAGAGTAATGCGATAAGTCTATTCTTGAAAGGAGAATATACTACTGTGCTGTGGACATTGCATTTTGAATCTTTCGTTCTACATAATTCTTAACAATACCAATACCAATATGCATAAAATATATGGCGGATATACTTAAAAGGGCCAAGTGGGGGCACTATAAAACCAACATGTAACTTTTAATGTGCTTGAATACTTCGAAACCTCTATATACATTTGAGGAACATTACTGCTCAACGGTGTTGTTATATAACTTTTTAGAGTATCAACAGTGACCACAAGTGATATTATATAACTTTTGATAACGTTATTCACTATGAATGATCATGATATCCCAAAGTAAGAGCTGCTATTACAATGCTCCTTATATAGCTTCCAAGTTCCCGCCAGTCGGCCGTTTCCAATTTAGTTTTTTAATCTTTCACTAAACACCAAAGTACAGCACAAACATTTCTGTATAATGATGTCATTGTATATTAACTATATGAATGCCAATTGACAGAATAAATTTGGTAACGGGTCGCTTCTGTACAGGATTCTTAAGAGTAACTGTGGTTACAAATTTGAAAATTAACATAACATACGTATGAAATTTCATTGGAATGTTTATGAACACAATTAATCCCCGAATTTTATAAAGGTATCTCTTTTTACTATTGCGACAGTAAGTTTTATATTTATCACAGCAAACACCTAAATGGGAATTGAACACTATCGGTTTTATAAATTGGTATATGCACCTATTATAAATACTATTTACATGGCATAGTAACCGTTACTATAATTGATATATTTAGTGATGGAAGCTTTTCTGTTACCATTCTATAAAACTTAAAGCTTTTCGGCCTTTTAGTAATTTTATATACCTAATATAAAATTTTGCAACAAATAGTAACCTTATAAACCTCCAGTATAAACACGAAACCTTAACAAAACTCTTATAGAACTATTATTTACTTAAGGTGATGAAATTTGTTCATTTTTCTTGTAATTATTAAAAAAAACGTGGAATAAGAATGTATATATGATAAATATAAAGAAAAATGTGAGATTAAATTTATGTATTTCTATTAAATATCCTTCGTATGTATAAATATAGAAAAATACTTTTGTCGAATACTTATGAGAATGGAGGAAATAACTTTTATAGCATGAGTTTTTTATTTTACAAATGACAGACTGGTTCATTGATTCTATACGTTTTATGGATTAATGAAAGTAATGACAAATTCCATATTTCTTTGAATAATTACAAGTAAAATAAATTTTCCACATATTATATCAAACACATCGGTGCGCTTTCTTTATACTATCGCTCTCGCCCGTGCGCATCTGCATAATCTTTTCTCTACCCCACTCACGTAGAATACATCACCATTTTTCACCCTGTTGGGACAGCCCGATCGGTCGGCCTGGCTTTAGATGTAAATCGGACCCAACCAGAACGTATGACATATTCTTTATTATTTAAAAAGATATAACATTTTTTAAAAATAAATACCTTGTATTTCTGCTTACATCATTGTTATAAAATATCATGTATAAAATTTCAAGAGGATTATTTCATTTTTTCAGCATTCTTTTTAATAATCTCAAAAACATTTTGTTTGCACTCTGGATCGGGGTTGCCTAAAGTCCAGCCAGTCGATTACTTTTTCAGGCATGAAGAAAATATCTTTCTACAAAACATTTTGAACAAATCGCTTTCCAGCTCTCCAGCTATAACAAACTGCTGTTCATAATCTGTTTTCTGTGATGTTATTGACATTTTTTATCAACCTAGTATACTATACAAGGTGTTCCTGAGATTATTGATTACCAGTAAAGATATAGCCAGGGGAGTATTTTAAGCTGTACGATATCTTGCACAGCGAGTTCCCGAGTCTTATCTGAGTCATTATTATTTGTAAGAAATTTTGTTCAGTGAGTTATACGCCGCGGTGGACATGCAGTTATTTATTTTCGATTATATCTTCGTTTAAATATTACTTGCCAACTGGACATGTATGTTTCAGAAAAATGTAACACGTTCGTACAATTTACTAAGATACAACCTGTCCTATAAGAATAGTTGAATATATATTATGGTAAAACAACGTAGCTAGAGAATGCACAACCCGCTGGGTGTGTATTATATTTTCGCTGAACGTGCCAGCGCTCAATTTCGTTGATAAAAGTATATATAAATTGACAATTCTACTCCTAAATTCTATTCTATAAAATAGTACTATTTACGAGACTATTTACTACTTCCACATCCAGTAACGCAAAAAAAAATTTGAAAATTTTGATTGCTCAAATAGGCTTAGAATATTATGAACCGTCCAGATTTTAAGTTTGAGCAAAAACATTCTGTCTGTTGGTCAGTCTGTCTGTCTGTCGTCTGTAACTTTTTTTGCGCGCACGATTATTCTGGAACCGTTTAAGATATTGACTTGAAATTTGGTACACGTATGTATTTTAACGAGATCTGGAATTAAATTATATTTTGATCTTATTCCGATGAAGGGTTGGGGTGTAAATTGGTAAATAAGTAAATCAAGCAAGTAAGGTCCATAAAATTGGTATTTAGTATACACAGGGTGTCCCAGAATTGAGTTCCCGGACGGGAACCTGTGATTCCTGAGTTCATATTGGGCCTATTTAACCCAACTTACCTTAGTTCAAAAATGCATCCCTGAGGAAGTACATCCTCTTAAAGTGAGACAGAAAAAAAAAGTTTTTTCCAATGACTTCCGTTGTATGGAAGATAAAATTTTCAAATTTTGATGAGAGCTGTAGCTCTATAAGTAGTCTATGTAAACTTGATAACAACCAAATATCTTTTGTTTCTCAATTTTTTTCATAATAATTAATATTTGACTGGCTGTAATTTTTTAATCACCCTGTAAAATTACGTATTACTTGAACATTTTTACACAGCATTAAAAGAGCTGCAAAAAAGGTACTCTTAAAAATTTTTGTAATATCAATCAAAACACAAGAAATTATTGTTTTTTCCTCTATCTGTATTTAACATTTATTTACAATTCTAGTATAAAATTTTGTAATAATGGAAAAGCAGTTTACTTAAAAAAAAATTACATTCATAAAAAATTTTCAGTAGGTACACAAATCAATTCTCTTCATCAATGACGAGCGAATTCGTTGGAAAATATGCAAAATTTCTCTAAATTCATCGCACGCGTTCTGTACACGTTGCCAAAGTTGCCCCCTAGTGTCAGTTGGAACAGAGTATACAGTGGTTTTTAAATAACCAAATACAAAAATAGCAAGTATTCCGTGTCTTGTGAATGTTGCTTCATCGTTGCTGGTAGATTACCGAAATTAATCTTATACTTGCTATTTTTTGACGTTACGAATTAATTAAGTTTTGTCATGAGACCGCGACAGGTTTTCTGTTTCACGAGCACTTATGACCTACAAAGAAAAAACGATAATTCTTGATTTTTGGTTGATATTACAAAAAATTTTAAAGGTATTGATTTGTGTACTGAAACAGGTGGACGTCACGTGGAGCATTTGTTATGAATGTAGTTTTTAAAATAAACAGTACTTTTCTGCTATTACAAAATTCTGTTCTAGAACTGTAAATAAATGTTAAATACAAATAGAAGAAAAAACGATAATTTCTTGTATTTTGATTGATATTACAAAAATTTTTAAGAGTACCTTTTTTGCAGCCCTTTCAATGCTGTGTAAAAATGTTCAAGTATTCCGTAATTTTACAGGGTGATTAAAAAGTTACAACCAGTCAAATATTAATTATTATGAAAAAAAATTGAGAAACAAAAGATATTTGGTTGTTATCAAGTTTACATAGAGTACTTATAGAGATACAGTTCCCATCCAAATTTGAAAATTTTATCTTCCATACAACGGAAGTTATTGGAAAAAACGTTTTTTTTCTGTCTCACTTTAAGAGAATGTACTTCCTCAGGAATGCATTTTTGGACTAAGGTAAGTTGGGTTAAATAGGCCCAATATGAACTCAGGAATCACAGGTTCCCGTCCGGGAACTCAATTCTGGGACACCCTGTATAAGAGAAGTCAACGTCTCAAAAAATTTTTTGGTATTAGCCACTCTCATCCCATTATTAAAGGGGGTAAAAAAAATAAAACTGTGATTTAGTGTGTGTGTGTGCAAGAACCAAAGGCCTCACATATTTTTTACTACATTCACCCATTATACTACCCCCTACCAGTCATCAGCATAGCCGAACTTTCTGTAGGTGTGGATTTATATGGTAAAATAATATCATGGTTGAACATACTCAACCAATTTTGTCATTCCTACCTAAACTCTGCCACGGTTCAATGAATCGTGACCTAACAACCAATAAAGCGGACTATTTGGAATAGGCCCTTTGTCACTATTCCTACTCTTTTTGGATTTTGCAATCCCTAAGCTTTCAAAAGCATTGAGCATTTGTTACATTTATAAATAACTTTAAGTTATTAATATCTATTATATGATTGTTATGATGTTGGGCAACACTAGATTTTCAAATTTTTCCACTTTTGAGGTGAGCCATATGTTCCTCAAATCTTGTTAAAATTGGACATTTTGGTTGCCCAACATACTTCAATGTAAAATCTTTATAACAAATTTCGTAAATTCGGACCTTTCGTTTCATGCAATTTTATCATTTGGGATGCCCAAGAGTTGTAGCAATTTATTTCTGAATGAATAACTGTCATATCTACGTATTTAAAGAGCCTACTTAGATCATGGGTAAACTGGGATTCATATGGAATTGATACGAATTTTGAAATAGATTTGGTTTGATAAGTCGAGGAATTTCGTAGAATTACGTTAAATATACGTTTTCTAATTAGTCTATCAACTAAACTTACATGGTATCCATTGCTCTTAGCTATATCCTTAATAGTGAAGTCAATAGAGGCTGAAAATATGCATTATTTCGGAAAAATTACGGAAAGCTTCGATTTTCCTAAAACTTTTTGATATCACTTTTACTTTTTAAAATAAAAAGTTATAAACATACTAGCTGACCCAGCAAACGTTGTTTTGCCATATAAATTATAAATTTTTGTCCAAAAAATAAAAAGAAAATTTCTGGATAGAGCCACCCACCCTTATCACCTAGGGGTATAAAAAATAGCCTACGACCTATTCTCAGACCTACCAAATATACACCAAAAATTTCATAAAAATCGGTCGAGCCGATAACAAACACTGTGACTCGAGATTTTTATATATTAGATAATCGGGAGGAAATTGTTTATTAATTATTTAAACAAAAAAAAATCGTTTTTTCTTTAACAAAATAAATATAAGTTGAGAAATTTTAAAACAATTTAATTCAAATTGTCATATAAGGGCTGACTTTCCTATCAAAATTTCATTAAAAATGACGTAACCCGATAAATTTCAAACAAACTTCACTCGGATTGACACTGTGGGGATTTTTTAGGTCGCTGAAATATAGTATGACTTTAAAAATTAATAATACAAAATGGTTGATCCAATATGGCTGACTTTTTGGTAAAAATTTCATTGAAAATTTTTTGATAGTTCTAACAACCAATTAAATTTAGTTATTTCTTGTCATGTGACACAAATCATCCAATCATTTTAACATTACACTGATAACACCACCCAAGAAAATTTTCAATCACTATGACAATAAAATTATTTAACTTTGACGACTTCATAATAACTGCCAAATAAATTTCAAAATCTCACGTTTTGGCAATGCCAATTCCCAATCTATAAACGCGCTAATCAAAGAAAAATGTTTTGTTGTGTTACGACTTTTTGATTTTATTTTTTCAAAAAATTTTCTGACCAAATATCCCTCTGACATTGACCAATGCCTCATAATTTTATGACAACTTCAAGCACGTTGCTTGGTAATAGCCCTCCGCCTTCGGCGTCGGGCTATTACCAAGCAGCGTGCTTTCGATTGTCACAAAATTATCTCGTACATTATCAATATCCTAGCTGAAAATAACATAACTCGATAAATTTCAAACAAATATCGCTCGGATCAACATATTCAATATGGTATTGGTGATGTCTCAAAAAAATAATATATCTCGATATAAAAAGTAAAAATGGTTTACACAAAATAAAAGATTTTTATTAAACATGATAAATATTCAAATTATATTGAACCTTACAAATAAATTTTTAAATATCGATTTCTTCAGTTAAGTTCGACCTGTTCTGCGGGTTAATTTAATTTTTAAGGAAAATCCTCTTGAAGCATCTTAAAATACACATTTCAAGCTTTAAAAATCGCACCTACAGAGATCTAATAACGCGATTTAAAAATAGGTGGTTAAAGTTATATATCAAATTTTATCACTTTTTCAAAATTTTGAAATTTTGGAAAATAAATTTTTTAGATTTTTTTCACTCATCGGATCTTTTTATACAGTACTTCAAGAGCAAAATTTTAAAGGCGCAGGTTTTTATCTAAAAATGTTTAAAAATAGTAGAGCTTTTACCGATTTCATCGCAAATTACTTCCACATCCAGTGGAAGTATAGTAACGACAAAAAAATTTAGGCTTAGGCTTAGAATGTCATGAAACGTCGAGATTTTAAGTTTGAGCAAAAAAAAATTCTGTCTGTCGGTCTGTCTGTAACTTTTTTTGTGCTCTGGAACCGTTTGAGATATTGACTTGAAATTTGGTACACATATATACTTTAACGAGATCTGGAACTAGATTATATTTTCAGCTTGTTCCTTCAAAGAGTTGGGGGGTAAATTGGGATGAATTTGGGGTAAATAGGTAAATTAAGCAGTTAAGAGTCTATAAAATTGGTATTTAGTATATACAAGAGAAGCTAAGGGCTCAAAAAAATTTTTGGCATTACCCACCCCATTCTTAAAGGAGATGAAAAGAAAATGTGATTTAGTGTGTGTACAAGAACCAGAAACCTCAAAATATTTTTTTACTTCAAGGACTGTTGTTGGTAACTTTTGGTATGTTGTTCCTGACATGTTCAGAGTAGTATTTTCAAAAGTTACCGCTTCCCGAAATTTGAAAACCTCTATTGACTCCACTATAATGAATGCTTTCTCTTTTGCAAATCTCGTTTTATTTAGAGGAAATCTTAAAATACGATGAAACCAGTCATTTTGCTGGGGGTCATTTGCTGGGGTCAGTGGTGTGAGTAATTAGGGATATACCTTAGATGTTTTTCTGATATATGTCAAATTTCAACTTATTTTCACTATTCCTAATTACTAACGTATCTGAAAATGGTAGTTGCCATTTGCTATGTAAATTTTACCGAAGTAAAACGGCTATTTAATTTCGAAAGTCATCTACATCTGCAACCTTTGTGTGGATTACTGCGAATATATCATCCACATATCTCAACCATATCCCAGGGAAATATTCGAGTTCTGCTTTTATTTCTGTTTTGAATCTGCTCGTGAAAAGATTGGCAACGATAGGTGATAAACAGTTTCCCACTACAGACCTCTCATGTTGCCCAAAGATCATATTATTGAATTGAATTCTGTAATAAAGTAAAAAACATTTTAAAAATTTAAAATCTGTGAAAACTCACATAGCTCATATTAGCGTTGCACAGTGGCACGAATCGTGATTTTATCTAGAGCACTTGTTTCGCAACCGATTGGAATATATATTTTTTTAAATACTCGTTATTTAATCCCCAAAAAACGTAAGAGAGCCGATTTCAGCATAAACTTTGATAAAAATATTTCATTTTTTAGCATTTTTTAGCATTTTATAGCCGCCATTGATTTCCCATCTTGCAGGTTAGATTATGACAATTTGGACATCAGATTCGTAATTAGCAAAAATCCCCGAGTAACAAGGTTTATGTAAATTGGATAAAAAAAGTTTTTATTTGTAAGTTTTACTAAGATTTAAATAAAAAACGGCCATTTTTGCTAAGCTCAATAAGTTTGGTTAGCATAATTAAAAAATCGGCTCTCACGTTTTTTGGAAATTAAATAACGAGTGTTTTAAAAAAAGAATTATCCGAATCGGTTGAGAAACAAGTGCTCTAGATAATTTTGAACGAAATAATCACGATTCGTGCCACTGTGCGTTGGCTGAAAATTTAGGAATAGATTTTTTTAATTAACGTCTTTTTTTGAAGAAGTATAATAGCATAGTGTTTCTAATATTACCAGATACCACGTATTTGAGGTAAAATATAAAGCTGGCATATGTGCTAATAGGAAATATGAATCACTAGTAAACTGTAACTTGTTTAATTTGCATAATGTTTCTATGAAAACAAACCGATCCTATCGGAAGCGTGTCCACGATAGTACTATTTTATTTTGCACAAATACCCTTAAAATAAATATTAACACATTTACAGATCAAACAGACATTACGAATGAATCCGCAAATCCATACTGATAACATATATGCGGATATTCTAATTGTTTATCAATTTCACAAATTGTAAATGTCAATCGTATCGAATATGCAAACAAGTTCGTATCTCTCAAATGCAGTGTTGACATAAATTTAGACCTGATTTTTATTACAGGTCCTTGCGGTTACGCAAACAAAAAAGTTAATTAAACATCCATCCGTATTATGAGCCACAAACAAAATCAAAATTGGTTTATTGAAATTTCCATTAAATTACGTTCATAATATTTGTTCACTGTCAAATATGATAATTAGAGATAAATAAAACTATTAATTCTGGAAAAATATCACATAATAATTGATTAACAACGATTCGGAGGTTTATATATGCAAGCGCGTTCAGGGTAAAATATTCAGGTGACCTGCTTACAATGCAATGCCTACCCTTAGAATAAAAGTGTGAAGGTATAACTATAATTTATTCCCCTTGGAATCGTCCACGATGCTCTCTAAAACACATTTACATATAGTATTATTTTAGGGTAAATAAATATTTCGCTTTTTTTCTCACTAAGCGTCAGACTCTTACTGACCAAAGCCCCCTCCTCCCGGGCTCGCCTGTCTACTACTCTGAGGGCACTGCAGCCCCTGGGCTTATTGTGCTCACCCTGTATAGCCCTAACAACTGTCTCGCTGTTTCGCTGCGCGGTGCCCCTTAGATGGTCCCATCGGAAGCCATCACCCATCCAAGTCCTCACCGCGCGTTGCTGCACTCGGTGATCTCGTATAGGTCCGGTCCCATACCCACCTAACGTCTCACCTTAGTAAATTACGGTTTTTTCTATGCTTCAGTAAAAACCGCTGCCCAAGGAATCACTACTTCCACATCCAGATTCTCTATCCAAGTCACTCACAACGAAAAAAATTTGTATGTGGAAATAATTGTTTATGGAACTTTAATAATGTATTATTTGAAATCCTCTACCCCAAAAACCCATAAAATGATACCCCACATCGGAAGTGGGGTGGGGGTGGTAGTGGGGGTGGATGAAGTAAAAAAATATTTTGAGGTTTCTGGTTCTTGTACATACACTAAATCACAATTTTTTTTTTATACCCTTTAATAATGCGGTGAGGATGGTAATGGGGGTGGCTAATGCCAACAATTTTTTTGAGACCTTAGCTTTTCTTGTATATACTAAATATCAATTTAATGGACTCTTACCTGCTTGATTTACCCATTTACCCCAAATTTACCTTCGACGGAAGAAGATGAAAATATAATCTAGTTCTAGATCTCGTTAAATTACATATGTGTACCAAATTTCTAGTCAATATCTTAAACAGTTACAGAGTAAACGTGCGCACAAAAAAAGTTACAAACCGACAGACATACTTTTTTTTCGCTCAAACTTAAAATCTTGACGTTTCATGACATTTGAACAATAAAAATTTTTAATATTTTTTTGTCGTTACTATTATACTTCCATTGGATGTGGAAGTAATTTGGTTGATATCGGAAAAAAAAAATAAAAAAGTTATAAAAGTGTCTTCATCTTAAATGAGTCACACTGTATATATTATGATAACGTAGAAATTTGAGACCAGCGATTTTAATGAAAAAATAATAACAACTTTGTTTTTAATTATTTATTCAATAGGCGCTGAGACCGAGAGAAATGCTTCGCGAAAATAAATGATGATGTTAAATGTATATTTATAATAATTAAATTACTTGATGGATTATTATGAAATTCGATAAGGTTATATTCTGATAGTAGATGAAATGATTAAAAAGTTCAAGTAGATCTGCTAAGGAGTGCGACCTGTAGAATGTTTCTATACATAGATATCTATAGACCACCTATGGCAGACGTGCGGAAATTTTCTGTAGCAATTTTGGGCCTTATCAAAGTTCAGATCAAACTAAAAATGGTACAATTTTTTGGAGTAGAATGTTTCCTTTTCAAAAAGCTATAACTATAATCGACTCCTTGCAGAATTGACAATTAAAAATGACTTTTATGAACGAAACTTAGAATAAAGCACATACCCAACAGGGGGTGCAATAAAAAAACTATTGAAAAATTTGGGTACACCTCCATTGCGGCGCAAAATGTAAGAGGTTAATAAATAAATAACTATAATTTAAGTCAAAAGGAATTTCAGTACATATCATTGATTGCTAGATTAAAGAAGACCATTCAAAGGCAAAAAAGCACTTTCCAAATAAACAAACCATCATGGATAAATCGGATTGTAAAATTTTAATTGCTCCGATCTCTTAATTAATGTAAACACCTGTTTAAATTAAATCCGAAAACTTTCAATATTATACGCAAAATCACCTGACAATCCCTCATTTTACTTATCTTGGTTTAACAAATATTTAAATGGAAATACATAGTTTTGCAACATATTTA
The DNA here is from genome assembly GCA_936432065.2 of Rutpela maculata. NCBI lineage: Eukaryota > Metazoa > Arthropoda > Insecta > Coleoptera > Cerambycidae > Rutpela > Rutpela maculata. Next base: position 145,237,802 of record OW386289.2, read on the forward strand.
TTTTGAATAAATATTCACTTTAACTGTGTGAAATGGAAATGCGGGCGTTTTTGTTGATAAGGAATTTGTTATTAAACTAATACAAACACAAGGAATTATGCAGTTTCTGATAAGCAGGAATGATGCTAACTATGCAAATAGAATTTTACTTGGGACCTTGACCTTAGAATATGTACTTAAACTAATTTTAAATTAGGGTAAGGGCTACGAAAAATGTTTTAAAGGTTTTAAAGGTATCTAAACAATTCACTATTACTGGAAACTGACTTACTGACACATTTAAGTTGTTTATTTTGAATTTTGATTACTGAATATGAGTAGTAAAATAACGTTTTTTCTATTAGACGCCATTTCAGTTGGTTTATTTTTTTATACTCTTCGCAAAAACGAAGAGTTGTATTTGATCGGCGCATTTCTAAAATCGTAAATATCGCTTGTAGAGAAACAATTTCCATATCATTGTGTTAGTGAACGAATTCTGAACAACTTTCAAAATGTCCGTCTGTCCGTCCGTCACGTTTCTTGTAAGCACGATAACTTAAGAAAGAAAAGTCCGATTGTATTGAAATTTAGAAAGTAAGTTAGTGTTAGCTAGAAGAAGAAGAACCCTATTTTGAAGAAAATCGATTGGTAAATAAAAAAGTTATTAATTATTTAATTAAAAAATACATATTCTCTTAATGTTTGTCGCTTGTACTAAAATGGAAATCTTGCGAAATATTGTTTCCATAATATATATTTTTTTTGTTTATGGATTTTACTGATATATTTCATAGAAATAGGAGTTGAAATATGTATGATTGTTGAAAGATATATATATATCACGGACAATAAATTTTCGTAGCATGTGGTGGCGTAACGGCTAAAGTTTTGCGTTGCAATCCAAAGGTCCCGTGTTCGAATCCCGCACAGGTTGAGTATTTTTTTTTCATATAATTTTTTTCACAACAAAGATGATATCACAAAATTTAGGATGTCTAAAAACTAACATTATTTACAAGAAAACTGCGAAGAGTATCCTATAGGATGTGTAACAATTATATAAAAAGTTCTATGAACAGGCGAAGAGTATGTTTTTAGCTTGTTTTTCAATTTTCAACTGCGTTATAATGACGCGAGCGTAGAGGCGACTTCAATGTGAATATCAGTTGATATTCCGTTGAAGCAACGTCGAGCGCGGTTAGTACTTGGATGGGTGACCCACCTATCTTGGGAAATACAACGTTCTCGTCCCACCTTCTAGCGGCTTGTATATCAGTGTATACGCGGAAGTTACATAATTTCAGACGAGGATTACGTAGTGGATATACCATCCTTCGGAGGGGATGTAAAGCAGGCGGTCCCTTGTCTATTAAATGTTAGGCAAGTAAAAGATCCCTACTCTTCTTAAGGGAAGAGGTTCGGCAAAATTTCTAGGTTGGGGGTAGCTCGTCTCATGGCGTCGATGATAGGCCCTGGTAGCGGAAATAGGCCGATGTTAAATAGTTAAAAAAAACTGCGTTATTATATATATTTGGACTGATATTAATGGGCAGTGCCCAGTGTATAGGCCAACTAGAGTTCTATAACTATTAAACTCTAGTAGTTTCTTAATTCTTGATTTCAGAGGGTATGTAATAAACTCATTTGAATGAACTAACCCTGGTAGTTCTCACCAGTACTGGAAGATTTTCCTCTCGGCCCAGGCTAAGATGGCTGTTTTCGCACTGCTTGCCAATATGCCAAGCACTGGTTCTGGTCCGATAAATTTTGATACCGCACCTTCCCTGGCTAAGGAATCGGCTATTTCGTTGCCCTCCATGCCAGAGTAGCCCGGTATCCAGACCAGAGTTAATTTGTTATATCTGCGCAATCGGGTTAGAGATTTTGGCAGTTCCAGACCAATTTAGAATTGCACCGATGTAAGCCAAGAGCTTTGAGAGCTGCTTGGCTGTCTGAAAAGATTCTTATTGATCTGTGCCTAGGATACATATGTTCAAGCATCCTTGTACACAGTTCAATGGCATGAACTTCTGCCTGAAAGACAGTAGCATAATTACCCAGACCCGAAGTAATTCTTACTTTTGGATTACGACTGTATGCTCCAGCTTCAACCCCCTCAGGGATTTTGGAGCCGTCTGTAAACCAACAGATATCTGCTCTTTGTAGGTCGGTTTTGTTCCGATCCCATTCGTCTCTTCCAGGGAACGGGACGTTAAAGGGCAGTTCCTAGTTGGTCACGGTAGGCATCACATTTGAAAGCATTCCCAGGATGTCATGGCACTCCATGTCATCTGACAGCTTGTTGCGTTCCATGATGGTAGCCTGCGGCATATAACTTACCGCTTGTTGAAGACTGTATGTTGCCCACCTGGCCTCTATCTCCAAATGGATATAGAAAGGGTGTACATCCAGGAGGATTTCCAGAGCAGCTGACGATGTGGTACTTATTGTACCAGTTATTGCCATACTAGAGAGTTTGGCTTTGGTCGTTTGTTGTAGCCTTTTCGGCCACCAAATTATGAAGGCATACGCTACCATTGTTCTTATGACCGTAACGTATATCCAATATACTTGTTGGAGACGGACTATGCCTCAAGTTTTTCCACAAATTTTGCGACATGTCCACAGGGACAGTCTTGCTTTGTGGATTACCTTTTCCAGATGGGAGTTCCAGTTCCGCAAATAGAATAGTTTCATATGCTAAGAAGAGCGGTTCTAAATTATTCAGCCACCTTTTTCTGGTGAAGGGTACTATTACAGTTTTGTGGGAGTTAATATAGATAGGTAACTACAGGTAATATAAACCTTGGTACACCAATACATAGACTCGCAATGAAAAGCAACACTAGTGCAGACAATGAAGTTTTTCTACCTTTGAATTCTCTTCCAAAAAATTTATATTTGGAAAATTACATCCATACCATCTATTGGAGGGGTGGACAAAAACAAAAACTAACCGCTGAATCTGATAGAGGATCAAATTTTAAAAATAAAGTGGTAAACAATTTTTCATGGACATTGAAATGTTCCAAGTTATGACGATTTGAAAATTACGATTTTAGCGTCGAAAAACCTTGGTACCTTGAGATTTTTGTAAATAACGCAAAAATTATTAATCGACAATGAGGTTTAATACAGTAAAAATGTTACATACAAAATGGTAAATATATTTTTTAAATATCTGCCTGCTTAATAATTCTATAGATATGGAAGTAGGTACTAAGATAGTTTCTAAGGAGAGATAACGTGCGTGTGATTTCCCATTAGGCATGTACATTCACGTAGCGCGAGAGATATGACAACACCGGCAGCCGTAAATTCGTCCGTCGGTGGAGCATCCCAGCTCTGTTATTTCATTTCAGCCAGCTGGCACACGCAATTTTGTAATTCTTACTCCCCATGCCTAGCCCGCGACTACACACACGGTATAATGTTTAAAGCTCAAATATGTCAAAAACAATAAGTCCGATATTACAAATTTTCTTGAAGTTGTTTTTTTACCTCTGTGACTTTAAAAATCATCCTTTCATGCCCAACAGTGATTTTAATTATTTACTGCGACTTTTTGAAGTAAAGAGAGGCTTTCTAACATGATTGACTGAGAAGTCTTCTGCGTTTTTGTAGAAAGGTAAAACAGTAAAAAAAACCCATATCTCCTGAAGTCCCGCAATTTTGAGAACGTGAAAGAAAGAGATTGCTAAAACAAGTACATCAATATCTACTTTGCAAATGACTATTTTTTTTTGCTCCATGTTCAACACTGTCATCAATTGAAGTTTCATCCAGCTGCCACAGTGTCCCATTTGCAACTTCTAGGTGGACAAAATTCTACAAATTTCTAAATGAGCTTAAAATAGATGTTAGAAGACCGGAAAAATAGTGAAAAAATTCTAGGCATTAATGGGGTGGGTTTTGAGGGTTGAAAAATAAATTTGCTTCTAGAGTGCCGAAACTCTGTGAGTATGATAATATGATATCTGTGAATATATCAAAAAATAGTTAAAAAATTATAAACTATTTTTTGATATATTCACACATATCATATTATCATACTCACAGAGTTTCGGCATTCTAGAAGCAAATTTCTTTTTCGACCCCTCAAAAACCACCCCCTTAGTGCCTAGAATTTTTTCACTATTTTTCCGGTCTTCTAACAACTATTTTAAGCTCATTTAGAAATTTGTAGAATTTTGTCCACCTAGAAGTTGCAAATGGCCAACTGTGACGAAGTTTCTTTGTTTTGAATGATAAGTCCTTGAAATCTTTTCGAGGTCTTCCTGCAGGAGTAGCATCTTGAGATGAAGTAGAAGGTCGCGGCATGGTAGTACGCACGTGGAATTGGAGTCTTCATCTTCCAACCAGCTTTTATTCTTAGTCGAGAAACGCTCCTTTGACTTTCCTACAGCAACCCATTTAGCAGCAAATTTCGACGAATAGCTGGCCAATTTCATTTTGATTTCTCTTTGAGTCCTCAGTAAAATCAGTAAAATGAAATTTAGTTGAAAGGAACTCGAAAACTCGAACGTTTCTTTCATTTTTTCCGTGTTTGAGCCACAAAATTCTGTTTTTGAATTCCGTATCACAGTATTCTCCAAAAGTCCGTGAAAATTAAAAATTATTTGTTTTTCTGAAAATTGAGCAGAACCCTTGAGGTGTAGTAAAAAATGCATTGGGACGAAAAAGTGTCCTCTTCACAAGAGCTTTTAAACAAAAAAAGAAAATCGAAATCGAACCATTAGGAGCTGCGATACAAAAAAATTTAGTGTGGCTAACGGCGGTCATCTTTAATGGCCGCCAGTATGGTGTTTTTCACGGATTTTCAAGTGGCTCCCTATCTAAAAATTTACCTTTTGACATAAACTATGACCACAGAAAGTCGCATATTCCAATCAAAAAGTGCACCTTTCTTTGGTGTACTCGATGTACTAGTAAAACTAGGTATAGTGTAGAAAAACTAAATAATATTAATAGTTTAAGTAATAGATATCCAATGTCATGACAACACATACAAAATCTTTTTGTAAATATTGTAGTTCTCTGACGAAAAGCATCAGAAAATAATAATTTTCATATAAATTGACCGGAAATCTCAAATCAAATTCGTTTATGTTAATGTTATTGAACAATTGCTTTGTTTATACGGTGCATTTGTATGTATTGATTTATTTTATTTACTCTCGCAGCGTCGTGAATTCATGAACTAGTTTGTAAATATATATGTTTTGCAATTCTAGGTGTCGGTTTCCTATTTCCAGGATTGTGTATATTTTTGCTAATCTATGTTAATAGAAGAGACGGCGTATACTACGAATTGATAATATCGAGGAATAACAAGTTTTCTTGTTCTTCCATTTATTTACAAATTCAGTTCACTGGTCGGTTGTATTATAGCTTAACACCTACGCCAAAACGTCATTTATGCTTAATTTAATCCATTTCAATTCGTCACGATGTCCACTTAATAGTGTAAGTGTCAGTACAATTAGTTGCAGTCAGAAAACAAACTTCAACCATGAGTATATGAGCTTAAAGATAAGTGGAATATTGAGCATATTAGCACCTAGAGCAGTTATAATCCCCCAAAAAAATGTATACCGTTAAAACAAACAGTAAAACAGCTATGAGAATTTGAAGTAGATCTTTTTTAATACCTTACAGTACGCAAATATTATTGAAGTCTAATAAAACAACAGTGTTTTGGTATTTTACTAAGAAAAATTCCAACATTTAATATAGAGGCTATAAATAAAGAGTTGAATTGTAATAGAACTTTAGTGTCGTACAGTGGAAACCACCTCGGAAACCACCCTTAATACCAAAAAATGAATAACTCTTCTAACAAATTGACGAAAATCCATATACTTATGGTTTATGGTAATTGACTATGAGACGAGGGTTGAAATCACTTTTAAATACCGAAAAATTAATAATTCCTCCAATTTTACGAATATAATCATGAACATCCATATACTTATATTTTTGAGCTCGCTGAATATGATTATGAGGTCAAAACTTAGAAAAGACGAAAATATTAAGGGTTGAAACCAACCTTAAATACTTAAAAATTAATATTTCTTCTAATGTTACGGAAATTCCATATATTTATGTTTTTTTGGTCGCTGAATATGCTTATGAGAATTAATTATTTTTATTTATTTGCTTTTATCATGATTAGAGAATATTATTTAGGTATTATGCAAATCACAACTTACACAATTTTTCAATACATTTTTCTCTTTAAAATGCTAAGAATCCTATCATGTAATTCAATACTTCGTCAGTATTAGCTAGAAGAGTAGTTGTTTTGATTGGTTCTCCAATAATGAGTGTTTTAAAGTAATTTACCTAACTAGTATATTAGCGAGCCCAGATTAGGGCAACAATATACAGAAAGTAGGTATTTTCATAATAAATTAAAAAAATGTGTAAGTTGTGATTTGCATAATACCTAAATAATATTCTCTAATCAAGCTTATGAGGTCTAAATTTATAAAAAATAAATGGTGAATTAAGAATGGTTACAAAAGAGTATAGTAATATGTATAATTTTATTAAAAATACAGATTGCTGTTGTGCAGCAATAAACAAATGAAATTATTATAATCAAAATAAAATACATCGACGCGCGACGCTACGTATTAAAAGCAAACTAACATTCTAAAATTTCGTATCTGGCCTCGATGAAGAAATGCTTCTTAATCTTTCCCCTTCCATGGTGGATAAAGTAAAAAAATATTTTGAGGTTTCTGGTTCTTGTACACACACTAAATCACAATTTTTTTTCATCCCCTTTAATAATAGGGTGGGGGTGGTGATGGGGGTGGCTAATGCCAAATTTTTTTTAGAGACCTTAGCTTCTCTTGTCTATATCAAATACCAATTTTAGGAACTCTTACCTGCTTGATTTACCTATTTACTCAAAATTTACCCCAATTTACCCCCCAACCCTTCGATGGAACAAGATAAAAATACAATCTAGTTCTAGATCTCGTTAAAGTACATATGTGTATCAAATTTCAAGTCAATATCTCAAACGGTTCCAGTGTAAACGTGTGCACAAAAAAGTTACAGACCGACAGACAGACAGAATTTTTTTTTGCTCAAACTTAAAATCTCGACGTTTCATGACACTCTGAGCCTATTTAAACATTAAAAATTTAAAAAAAATTTTTTGTCGTTACTATACTTCCACTGGATGTGGAAGTAATTATCTGCATATACAGAATGAAAATAATTATTTTAAAAATTCTAAAAAAATTGAGCATATTAGTAATAATATGCATTAACAATGTCTAGAAGGATTTAAAAAAAAATTGAATTAATAAGAAATTAGAGCAATAAAACAAAAAAAATGGCGTTTAATTTTTAATTACGCTACTTTTTGTTTGTAACTTTTTTAGTTTTCATTATAAAAGGTCGTAATATGTCTCATTCGAAAAAAATTTGAATACCTTTAATTTTTACAACAGCAAAAAGTTTTCTCCCAGTTGAAGATGTTAAGTAATTATCGATTTTAAAATGATATATTTCCAAACTAAACATCGGAGAAAAAAAACGTTCAATTTATTTTCGTAAAAGCTTTAATTTTGTACCCTTGTATTTTTTTGTTAAAGTACATATTTTTGAGTAATTTAAAAAAAATACATCTAGGAATACGGATTTTAGGTAGTGAAAATTGCAATTTTCAGTTCGCAATATCTCGAAAAATATGCATTTTAGCGAAAAAGTGTATTTGACCTTTCTTTCTTATGATTTGATTCGCTATCAGATTGTGTGTTTTTTTTTGCGACAACCTCTAAGAAGGGGTGGGAACCACTCCTAACAAAAAAGCAGGAAAAATGACAATATTGATGTATATTGTATATACTTTATGAAGCATGTTGAAGAAGAAAATATGGAAATTCATTCCATTGTTGTCGGGCCTGGGATTTAAAAGCTTCACTTACTGTACTAGTGAAGTTATTTTCATTAAATGAAAACCTCTCTTCCTAAATTGTCAGGTTCAAATTTGTAGTTTTTCTAAGACGTCTAATAGGCCACTAACAGTGATGCACCCTGTATAAACACAATTTTTATTAAATATTTGAGCATATTATAAAATAAATATTTTTTTACAATGATTATGAAACTTTTTGTCTCTAACCAATCTATTGGCATGAAGCATTTATTGTATTTCATATAATTAATTACAGATTTTCTTTTCATTCTTTATGCTCATTATACTTACAGCTTCTGATCTAGAATACTAATTGTTTCTTTAATGTGGCCGAAAAATTTTCAAACATAACAATTTAGATGAAGGTATTTACCCACAAAAATTTGCAAACTGAATAATTTTTTTTTAATAAGTTCGTGAAAGTGTATAGAATAATATCCTGAAAAGTTTATATTTCGCTCGGATGCAGTATATAAAAAACAAGTGAAAAAAAATTTTTTTCATCCATTTTTTCAAAATTTTGAAATTAAGTCAAGCTAGGAAAAAACAGAAAATACAGATAGATAGATCACGTATTTATGAACAAAAATGTCCTAACAAAATTTATCGCTAAAGCGACGGTTTTCCCGGAAAAAATAGTCAAGTGTAACGTTATAACTCGAAGCGAGATACATGCGTGCGCGCGCTTGAATACGCATGACTGTGACACCGACGCACTGAACTACATCTCACTAAATCAGAATTTGTTCAATCCATATGAGTGTTGGTTCTTTTAAAAGATGGAAATTGTAGCTTTCTGATGCTTTTTTGTTTTAAACAATACAAGCAAATGATGGATGGGAAAAATATCCTTATACATATTATCACGCCCGAACTCAATCATCACAATAAAAAATATAGAAAAAAGTAAAAGCCCTTCAAAAAAAGTCTTTCTTCATTGAGAACTGTTAAAAAGTATGTACACTTCATGATTATTACGGTTTATTAAGTTGTAGTAACGTAGAATCAAAAAAAAAGTACATCTCAAATCAATTTAATTTCCTTGCTTGATGGTTTTCTTGATAAATATATATATTGGAGGCTGTAACTTGCTGAGAAATTGACCCATTGGAAAAAATAAAATATCACTATCTCGGAAAAAGTGTATACTTTTCGAATGTTCAAACACAAATTCGTTTACTTGTACTTATGCATTTTTTCGAAAATATGATTAATCAGATCATGATAGGAAATTGCGATTTTCACGATCTTATCCTTATAACTATGTAAATATCTTTGATTGTTTTGAATGTAAATTCTGGAACTTTTCCAATACATTATTAAATGTATAAGGAATCCATTGGATCTAGCTGAAATGTGGAGAGGTATACCTGTAATAAATACAATACAGTAAAGGCACGTAAAAATTCATGCGAGCAATTCAGCGGTGGTGTCTGTGTGTGTATACGTTCATAATTATATATTTTCCCTCCAGACTCACTATTTATCCTCCTCTTCACTAAAAATGTATAATTAGAAAGAGAAAAGCTTTATTTTACTCGTTAGAACACCTAAGAGGTTCCGTAGAATACATTTAACCAGTGACAATGTTATTTCACTATTTTTTTCCAGGAATACCGTGGCTTTAGCGACAAATTTTATTAGGGACATTTTTTGTTCAGAAACACGTGATCCGAGCGAAATGTAAACTTTTCAGGATATTATTCTATATAACCTTTCACGAACTCATTAAAAAAATATATTCAGTTTGCAATTTTTTGTGGGTTTCACTATAAAATTAATGTTCTCTGTCGTCTGGGCTAATCATTGAATAAACTGGATTTACAATATTGCGTATTCCGACAACATTGAAATTCCCTCCTGCCTCTAACTTCTATTATGATGTCTCATTTGTTTCAAGATCTTATTCTTAGTTTTCATTATTCATTTTCGAAAAGTATCTTAATGTTAAGAATCACGTCAATAACTATTTTCAATTGTTTGTATATCTCAAGGCAGGTCAATTTCATAACACGGCCTTGTATATAGGAAATGATAAATCTTTCTGAATCACAGGAGTACCGTAAGTACGGCAGAACCGGATAAATAATATATTCACACCTGAAGTGCAATGGCTTGAGGAAAAACTCATAATGGAATTCCCATAAAAATTTCAATTGATGTTCTAAGTGAGCGATTAAGTCTGACGTCCGACTTGGTGCTGAGATAGTTTAAACAAAGTCTCGATGAAAGTAGAACTATATTAATTGCAAAAGAATGCAATCTATCTGATTCTATATAAAGAAAGTGTGATGGAAACAAGAGAAGCGTTTCCGGGTACAGTCTCCATTTAAAAAATGGTGAAATAAATAATTTTGTGAAACGATCCAGTAATATTTCCCAATTTTTTTATGCATTGCAATGATTGAAATATAGGAGTGTAAAATTTATTAATATACTTATACATATTTTTATGTGAAAATGTGTGCTATATGTTTTTAAAAATGGAAATAATTTTGAAGAAGTTAAAAAATGCCAGTTATAGCAAAAGATATGGTAACAAATTACACAGATCTACAAAAAAAAATCTGCTCCGCGGACTAAACCTATCATGCCTTATGTATTTTTGTGTGCTGAATCCGAATTTTCAATTTAAAAAATTGTCTACCGTGTAGATTTCGAGTAAATCCCGCTTTTTATCGTCAAAATACGGTTTTTTGACAATAAAAACCGGGAAATTTTTTTAAATTGAAAATTCGGATTCAGCACACAAAAATACAAAAGGCATGATAGGTTTAGTCCGTGGAGCAGATTTTTTTTTTTTGTAGATTTGTGTTATTGACACCAGCTTATACGATAAGTGCCTATAAAAAATCTCTTTCGTAAAGCAAACAATCTCCTTTTTCGTATAACTTACTTGATATATTTCTCCGACCACACATTTATGGAGGCAGGGAGAACACCAGCGGGGCAGTTCTCGAACGGATTTTTTTCATTTAGTTTTTCCCGAGCCAACAACCAAGATTTATTCAGTGCGCGTGTGCTACGCTAATTTATAGTGTAATTTTTAATAATTTTTAAGTATTTCTATATATTATTTCCAAAAAAAAATTGTTAATTTTAAGTCTTTTACCTTAGACAGGAGTTTTAACTTTTTCCCTTAATTGTTGTTTTAGCCGAACCGGACCCGCCTCGCCCAACTCATTCACCACAACGTCGCGCGCCGTGGTTGTTTGATTGGCTTCGGGCTAGGTTCCGGGAAGGTACATGTAGCTATTAATTTAAAATAAAATTCTTCTGCTGTGATATATTTCTTCAGTATTTATAAGACATAAGAATATTCTCTAGTTTTAAAAAGCGAACAAACTACTTTTTCCTAGATGAAGATTTTATTCTGTACAAGATTTTCTATCTCTAACAATATAGATATGCGTTATAAACATAACTCTTTTGTATATCTGTACACCTCATATACATTTACTTGCCGTTTATCTCCTATATCTATATACAGGGTGTTTCACGAGAAAGCGGGAAAATGGCAGGTAGAGGACACCGAGAGTAATCAGAATCACTTACAGATATAGCTAGTTGGGCATTATTAACGAAACATGTTTTATGTATATTTGCCAAAACCTCTTTTGGGGTTATTGATTTGAACAGGAATGGAATAAGTTCTTATATGGCATATACAGTGTTCCTTGGGGTATTGCACTCTTGTAAATTCTCTTATTTTTGATTTGCCTGGAAAAAGTAATTTTTTTGTAAAAAGTTTTGTTTGTCTTAGAAAGTCATAAACAGTTGCCAAACTTAAGATAAAATTTTTATTGAAAATTTTATTTAACATAGTTTTTTCAATTGTGAAGGTAAGTTTAAACATGGGGTTTAGTTGCAAATTTAAAAACCGCTGCCCAAGGAATCACTACTTCCACATCCACATTTTTTATCCAAGTCACTCACAACGAAAAAATTTTGTATGTGGAAATAATTGTTTATGGAACTTTAATAATATAATATTTGAAATCCTCTACCCCAAAAACCCATAAACGATACCCCACATCGGTAGCGGGGTGGGGGTGGTGATAGGGGGTGGTAGTGGGGTGGATGAAGTAAAGAAACGTTTTGAGGTGTCTGGTTCTTGTACACACACTAAATAATTTTTTTTTCATCCCCTTTAATAATGGGGTGGGGGGTGGCTAATGCCAAAATTTTTTTAAGACCTTAGCTTCTCTCGTATATACTAAATACCAATTTTATGGACTCTTACCTGCTTGATTTACCTATTTTCCCCAAATTTACCCCAATTTACCCCCCAACCCTTCGACGGAACAGGATGAAAATATAATCTAGTTCTAGATCTCATTAAAGTACATATGTGTACCAAATTTCAAGTCAATATCTCAAACGGTTCCAGAGTAAACGTGTGCACAAAAAAGTTACAGACAGACCGACAGACAGACCGACAGACAGACCGACAGACAGACAGAAAATTTTTTTCGCTCAAACTTAAAATCTCGACGTTTCGTGACATTCTAAGCCTATTTGAACAATAAAAATTTAAAAAAAAATTTTTGTCGTTACTATACTTCCACTTGATGTGGAAGTAAAAAAGAAATAATAATATTAAAAAAAAAACATTTTATTCAACTAAATTGAAAACTATCACTATCACATCAGCATTTATGGTTGCAACAGCATCCACAATTTTTTGCTTTAAAAAAATCTACGTTGTCTTCGAAATAGTTTGCATATACTTTTTGCTTTGCTTTAAGAAGTACTTCAACTTATTTCATGTGGTCTTATCTGTCTATGAAGAATTTAGAAAAAATTAGAAAAGCCTCTACCATTAGGAGGTCTACATGTGAAATAGTTTTCAACTTAGTAGAATAAAATGTTTTTCTTTTCTTGAAAATTGTTATTTCCTTATTTTGCAACTAAACTTCATATTTAAGCGTTTCTTCATAATTGAAAAAACTTTGTTTTTAATAAAAATGCAAAAAAGGTAGTTTGCTTAAAGCCGATTTCGTATTTTCTAATTTTTAGAATACCTTGTATAATTTACCTTAAGTTTGACAACTGTTTATTACTTCCTAAAAAACTTTTTACATAGAATGACTTTGTCTCGACAAATCGAAAATAAGAAAGTTTACAACAGTGCGATACCCCATGAAACTATACTATAACTTACATTCAATAATAATTATTATGTTTAATTACCAATTTTTAGGGAGGAGGTAAAATAAATAAAGAAAATAACTAGTAAGTGCCGCCGAATCAAGAACCTATTACATTGCTCTCATTTATTGAAAACTAGTAAAACAACTGACTTATTGAACGTTTAACACGTTGACTGCCACGCTGGTCCCACGGGATCAGCAGGCTTATAAAAAAAAGCATTTATTTAAATGAAATAGCCCAATATAGTTATTAAGGTATCAAGAGTGTTATAAGGATAATAACGCACCTAGGTCGGCAGTGTACTTTCCGAGGGCCTCTGGTCCGAGGGAATGTACGTCGACCGAGGGCGTCATTATCCTATAACACCCGCGGTGCCTTCAACGTTTAATGTCCTACAAGTCTGTTATTTAATTCGAATTTTTTTTGACATTTACGATTTATTAATTTGACATCTATTTTGTTCGAAACGATTTGATTTAAAAGAGAGTAAAAATCAAAATTGTTTGTAAACGCCGCCGTTGCATAGCAGCGCATTTTGTTTGTCAATAACGCTAACATAATTTACTTGTTTTGGGTTGTGTTATAATTTTATAATGCCCTAGGGCGTTATTTTTAATTTAATGTATCTCAAAATAGGGTGATTACTGTGAAATAACAGACTTGTAGGACATTAAACATATTTTCGTCCTCTTTGCTTGACAGTCAAAGGTGACAACTTTAAACTATATCCTTAACAGTAAAGATATAGTTTAAAGTTGTCACCTTTGTTGATTGTAAATTGTAGATTGCAGATTGTTTAGGGGGTCGCTTGGCCCTGAGTTGGACTTTCTTCACTTCAACCTAAAAGGTCTTTTGTGAATTACCCTACAACTAGTTGTTGCTCAGGATTCCAAGACTTTTTGCAAAGCTTGTGCTTGTCCTGGGAGCTAATTTCCCTATGTCTTCAGGCGTTAATTCCGCCTGTTCTGGGTACTTTTTCCTAATGTGGATTAGTACCTTGCATTCACAAAGTATATGTTCCGCAGTATCAGTTGCAGCTTCACAGTATCTGCATTTGTCGTCTTCTGCCATGCACATGTTCTTGAGATTATATCTCAAAAGGCAATGACCAGTTAGAAGAGCAGTGATCAGCCTTAGGTCGGACTTTTCAAGTTCGAGAAACCTTGTGGCATTCTTTGTTGAATAGGTTATAAACCTTTTCGATTGTCTTTGGTCTGGAGTATTCCTCCAAAGGTACTTCTTTTGTTCCTTTTCCCATTTTTGTACCTTCTCCGTTATGTGTTTCTTAGATAAGCCACAGAACGGTTCGGGTCCAAAGAATGGGGCTTCAGGCCCTTTTCTTGCGAGGCCAATTCGTTGCCTTCTATTCCCTCATGCCCTGGCACCCACATCAAAGTAACCTTGTTGTTTTTTGCCAGTTGCTTCAGGGATTGTCTGCATTCCCAGGCAATTATAGACTCGAAGGTATAGGACCTGAGAGCCTTTAGTGCTGCCTAGCTATCTGAAAGTATATGGTAGATCTTTGCCCTTCGGGTGCCTCTATTTAGGCGTTCCTGAGCATACTGATCTATAGCTCTGATGATGCTAGCCTTACTTCAAAATGACAACTAGCAGAAACTTGTAAACAAATAATAATTAATCAAACTTATTTGGCTTTTTATGTGTTGATAATTTCATTATCTAATACAATTATTTACTTAATATTTCAAAAATGCCATACCAATTTCCAAACGAAGAATACGCTGATATAATTTTTATCTACGGATATTGTAATGGAAACGGTAGGGCAGCAGAGAGCGAATATCGGAAACGATTTCCTAATAGACGACGACCTGACTATAAAACTTGTAGGTTCGTATATCAGTATTCCAAAGAACACGGAAAGTTTCTTATAAGCATAGTTGTGGAATACAACATAAGACAGGAAGTTAATTTAAACAATAATATTTTACATCTAATTAATGTAATCCAAGACTAAATACCCGAAAAATCATTTCTATTAGTCGGGGAGCCCTCCCTAGCTGTACGTGCACCCCCCGCCCGATCCTTGGGGACAATATTTTTCATAAAGATTAATGTCTAAGGAACAATTTAAGACATCTCCTAAAAAAAAAAACTGGCTGTACTTTCAAAATGGCGGGCATATGTTAAAAAAAACTGTTGCCAATGTTGTTTTTGTCATTTAACGCAAAAACTAAAAAAGATGGACAAAAACTTTTTTAATAAAAAACAATGTGCATTGTGCATAACATTTTCTACAATTTTGTACCTATACAATATTTTGATGGGAGTTACACGGGCACTTAGGGTGGGCTCCCGTAGTATATGGTTGGTGTTTCTCACACTAGGATATGGCGATAATTGAGAAAAGAACATTTTTACTCATACTATATTCAATTAATACAACGTCTTGAACCAGGCGCCTAACTTTCTGTCACTGGGTGCTGAAAATCGACGAGTAATTCACAGAACCTTATTCACAGATAAGGTGCATTTTACAAGAATGTTGGAAATGCCCACATATGGGCCCAGGAAATCCCATTTGCAAGATGTGAATACCGTTCACAACATAGATTTTCTGCCATTGTATGGGTTGGACTTACAGGCGGTAATTTTTTAGGGCCATATTTTTTTGAAGATTCACTAACTGGTAACGTTATATTTTCTTTACAAAATACTTTACCGAATCTTTTAAAACATGTAAATATCCGAGATATGTTCTTCCAACATAACTGAGCTCCACCACATTGGTGATGGTGATGGATTGATCGCGGAGGTCCTCATGTATGTATGGCTGGCGAGATTCGGGATTTAAATCCTGTAAATTATTTACAACGGGGTCACTTAAAGAGCGATGTCTACATGTGTACCGTAATGGATCATTTTTCCCTTCGCTTTTCTTTCCCAGTTTGTTTATGATCCTCTCGATTGTTGTTTTCCACCTGTAACATGGTCTCCCTATTTTTAGTTTGCTGCTGTTCAGTGTTAGCGTTTTCTTCAGTAGGTTTTCTGCTGTCCTTTTTGCTTTAACCAACCTTCTTGATCCTTTCCCTTATTTCTTTGCTTAACAGGATTTGTGTGATTAAGCTTCCATTGCTTCAAGTGTCAATGCGTGTTTGACTTTTGCTCCATGTATTTCTTATTGTTAAGTCAAATATGTGTGCTAGATTTTTCAGCGCGTTTCCATTTTCGTTAGGCCATATGTGGAGTATATGTGCATCTCCAGGTATACGATTTCACTGCACTATATATATATATATATATATATATATATATATATATATATATATATATATATATATATATATAAACTATGATTTACTACGTTAGAGGGAAGCACTGTGTAAAGTTTTGGTTTGTGTACCTAATTAAACACTAACTAATATTTCTTATCAAGCTGAAAATATTCCGAGGTATAAATTATTTTACAAACACTTTCACTTATACAAACTTAAATATAACTTCTATACGTTGTCACTTTGTATTTAACTTTTCAAGCTTTTTTGGGTATCCATGGTGACAGAACACTATAAGTCATCTCCCTGCCTACCACGATATGATTTATTTATTGAGTTGAGTTTCCGCTGCTCTAGGTATCAAGATTGCTCTTTTCTGTGTGTATTTTCTTGGAAACTATTTTCCTACATTGAGGTGCCATAAGGATTCAGTCTGGGCGCTACACACCGACAGTACCCCATTGATTATTTCTGGTCTAGTCCAAATTAAACTCGTTTGAATATTTTTAACAATTATGAGAACCTCACCTGAAACATAGGTATACTTTAAGAGTAGTGCGCCACTAATCATTACGTGTTCAATTTCGATTAAATTTGTTTGAATATTTTTAGTAATTACGAAAAACACACTTGAAGGTTCACACAGGAAATCTGTATAATCACACTTTAATAGCGATGCATTACTGATTTATCGGGTTATTATCACCATTTTTATCATGCGTAATTCTCTTGATTGGCTGAAAGAAATTCGGTTTATTGAATGCTGCAACGAAATTAGAAACGATCCAGATATGATGAGAAGATTAATTGATCATCTCGTAAACTGCATCAGAAAACACACCGAAGCTGAGAGAGGATATTTTAAACATAACATTTTATTATAATTCTAATTTGTAAATGCGTTTTATCACAATTTCTGTAATTTTTGTTTTTCGTACAATTATTCTGCAGATAGTTTGTTGTTATTTTGTTAATTATTGATATGTAGTTTCGTTTGCCACCGTTGTTGTTGTTGGTATGTTATATTGCTGTTTCACTAATTTTTAAATAAACGAAGATAGCGAAATAGATTCTTGATTCGGTGTCCCCTAACATTTATTTTGTATTCATTCATAATCGTCAACGTAACAAGCAAACCTAAAATTAAAAATCTAATCTTTATTAAACCGTTGGATGGTAAAATTAACGAGGCGTCGACTATTGAAATGTGCTCTAATAAATCACAAATACAAAGTTCAAAATCAATCTTAGTGCCCGATGACGACCACTCTGGAGAGGATAGCAGAAGGGTAAATGCTAGTGTGGGTAATCCTAATAGTGATATTTTTTTATACCCAAGATTGTCGCAAATTTCACAGCTAACCTAGTTCCCCCCATTATTAACACCGTAAATTATAATTATAATGATATTTCCCTATTTCACATCAATATACAATGTCTAACAAATAAGGTACAGCTTCTGGAAACTCATTTAACTGAATTGCAATCACCATCTTTTGTTTGTATTACTGAGCACTGGATGAATCAATCACAGTCATCAGTGACAATTATTAATAATTATGTAAATATCAGCAATTTTTCTCGAACATCCCACATTCATGGGGGCGTTGCAATATATTGTAATCTGAGCATAGTAGATAAGTGTAAATCTTTTAATTTAAATAAATATTGTGTTGAAATAGACTTTGAATTAACGGGCATTACTTTTGATGAAAATGTATGTATTATTTGTTTGTATAGGTCACCACGTGGTAACTATTGTAATTTCTTAATGAAATTGTCTGAAGTTCTGTCTAACATCACAAAACTATTTCAGTATATTATTCTGGTTGGTGACTTTAATGTTGACAGCCTTAAAAAGAACAGAGACACCAAATTGTTGCTGGATGTCTTTGCCTCATTTAATCTGGTTTCTTTAGTTAACGAACCCACTCGAATTAACCCAATAGCTGGTTTGAATTCAGGCACCTCTATAGATTATATTGTAACCAATATTAAAATGTGCAATTGTTGTGTGTTAGATTCACACATATCAGATCACAAAGGTCAGTTATGTAATCTACAAACATTATCTAAGTATCAAGAAAATACAATAGAAACCACAAAGAGGCGCAGAATATTTTCTGAACACAATATGAGAAACTTCCAAAGAATCTTCTCTAGCCAATATGACCTCTTTACCCAATCACATGATAATGTTAACGATTATTATGATGAGTTTTTTCTATATTTTCAGTGGTGTCTAAATGTCGCCTGTCCAATAAAAGAATTAAAAGGTCAAATAAAAAATAAAAGGGAACAAACTAATTCAAAAATTCAACATGAATATGACAATCTTAAATTTCTGTATCACATCGCTAAGGAATCTGGCTCTAAAGAATTACTCAAATCATATAACAATCACAAGAAAACAATTAATAATACTATATCCAAATTGAAAATTGAGAATAATACAGAACAGATAAACAAATCACATAATAAAGTTAAAACCCTATGGCAAATAGTAAAGAACAGGTTAGGAAGTAACAAAAGCAAATTAAATTTCAGTATTAAAGTAAACGATGAGTTATTAAGTAATAAAACGGATGTAGCAAATGCTTTTGGTAGTTATTTCTCCACATGCATAGAAAATAAGTTGCAGAATCACTTTGGAACTAATCAGTCTGTAATGTGCATACTCCCAACTCAAAATAATGCCAGTTCCATTTTCATAGAGCCTGTTACTGAAGACGAGGTAATTAAAATAATAAGTAACATGAAGGTAAAAAACTGTATTGGTGTTGACGAAATACCTATTCGTCTCCTAAAATTCTGCAAATACACATTAGCCAGTACTATCACAATTTTAATTAACACATCAATTGAGTTTGGACAGTTCCCAAATGCTTTAAAACTAGGAAAAATTGTTCCTCTACACAAAAAAGACAATCCCCAACTATTAGAGAATTTTAGGCCAATCATAATTCTTAGTTATATTTCAAAAATAATTGAAAAAGCAGTTTCCACTAGACTATGTGATTATCTAGAAACCAATCAGCTACTTACCAACTGTCAGTATGGTTATCGGACTCTTAGATCTACAGAATTGGCTAGCCAAGAATTTATACAAAAAATCTATAACCACCTCGACATGGGTAATCAAGTTGCAGGTTTATTTTTTGATTTGACCGCAGCATTTGATTGTGTGAATTCAAACTTCCTTAAATTAAAGTTGGGCAATCTGGGTATTAGGGGCCATATACTGAACTGGATAATGTCTTATCTAGAAAATAGAAAAATTCTCGTTTCCATAGACTCGGAAATATCTGACATATATGACATAGATATTGGTGTAGGCCAAGGGTCGATTATTGGTCCCTTACTTTTTTTAATATTTATAAATGACCTCCCGTCATTTTTGTACGCGGATGATACTTCGGTAGTCATAAATGGTAAAACTGTGCAGGAATTAGAAACTAAGGCACATACAATAATTAGACAGTTTGAAAACTGGTGTCACAAAAATTCACTTATAGTCAACACTAGCAAGACAGTTTTTGTCCACTTTTATAGTTCATTACCCAAATCAGCTCCTATTCTAAACTGTGTAGAAACCAGTAATGAGACAAAATTTCTAGGAACTATACTAGACTCAACTCTTGGGTTCTCTGGTCATATAGACAAGTTATGTTCGAAATTAGCTAAGAGTACGTACGCATTAATAAATCTTAAAAAGGAAATAAATGAACATGGCTTACTCACAGCCTATTATTCCTTAGTTTATTCTAGACTCAGCTACAATATTATTATATGGGGTCAGTCACCGGAAGTTAAAAGAATTTTTGTCATGCAAAAACGCATAATCAGAATAATTTTCAACCTTTCTTACAGACAGTCCTGTCGTGACACTTTCAGATTGAAAAAAATTATGACCACACCTTGTATATATATATTTAAAATTTTATGTTATATGTACAACAATCATGAAAATTTTTGTCTCAACGCAGATGTACATAAATATGAAACTCGTGGCGCAAATAAAATTCACTTAGAGAAATATAGGCTCAGCAAATATAAAAAATCTCCTTATTATGCAGGTGTTCATCTTTACAATGCACTTCCCGATAAATTCAAAACTGCACCAACTTTCAAATTATTTCGAAATGAACTAAAAAATTACTTATTAAATAATTCGTTTTACACTACAGATGAATTCTGTACAAAAAGTTCTACTTGACTCATACTACAACTGTATCATATCTGACATATCTACAACTGTGAGTTAATCGTTCCCGTGTTTTTTATATACTTATTTAAAATGTTTTTATATTGCATTGTATATAAATACACCTATATTTTCATTAGTTTGTTCTTAATATGTCTTGTTTCTTATTATATGTTTTTTGTAGCCTTGTTTGTTTTACTTTTTATGACATATTCATACTGTTTACTTACTATGTCTTTATCTTATTATATATATATTTTGCATTTTTACATTGTACTACATTTTTGACAAAACCAATACTGTTCCTTTATGTAACAAATTTATGGTGAATAAAATGTATTCTATTCTATTCTATTCTATTTTATCCTCTCTCTAATGGACTCATTTAGCACTTTTTTAAATTTGATTATCGGAAAGATCTTAAAATTCTAAGACCCTGTGCAAAAAACTTTGTGAGACGTCTAAAAAAAAATCATAAACATGGACCGCACCCGCCTTGTCGAATCTCGGCCGTGACGTTACTTAATAGGAACCCGCTGGCCGAAGCAGCTAGCTACAGCGCATTATTATTATTTCAAAATATTACAAATCGTTAATTCAAGCAGTGTGTTGAAACTTATGTGTGTTTGTGAAAAATTTCGGTTTATCAACCATTTTCACCGATTTATATTAACAATGAATGATAGTGACGGTAAAAGAAATTACAAATATTGTATTGTTCCTGAGTGTCAAAGCACCACGGTGAAAACACCTGCTAAAACATTTATTACCGTTCCTAGAGATTTAAAAATGCGAAAGAAATGGCAACAAACTATAAAAAGAGAGAAAAGGCTTCTTACTAAATCAACTTATTATATTTGTGAGGACCATTTCATTGTAAAAATCTATATGTTGAATTATTCATTATTAAATTCAGTATTTTTGAAACTTAAACGTAAAATATAATTTCAAATTCTAGCAATTTTTAAAATAATTGAGGAGCATAATGCGCACTTACCTACTCCGTGGGATTTTTTGTGAAGAGAGGGTGCGACTATGTGGAATCTCTTTATTATATGCTAGATAATGGTGTACTACTGGGTGTTTACCTTAGAATTGCGCTGTTTGGTTTTTATGGCGTTATACATCCAAGATGGCCGCCATGCGAGACATTTATTCCTTACATCAAGAATAACTCCTTCCAGAGTGCTCATACGCAAAATCTGCATAAGACATTTTCTGTTCTACATGAGCCAAAGAACAAATTTAGTTCTTATCAATTTTTTCGTATCTTTTACCAATTAATAGTTATGATTCATTATACATTGTCACTATAGGTTTAAAACATAATTTAGCCATCGGTTATTTATTAAGGGAAGAAAAATAATGATTCTGCTGCTATTTACTCACAAAAACTTTAATAATAACTAGTATTAATACATACAATTTGTAGTAGAACGTAGCAGTTGTATTATAAAATTGGTTCTTAAAATAAATTATGTATTGACAGAAAACAATATTTAATGATACTATATTATTATTCTCTTCAAAACAATGTATCATCACCATCCGATGAATCTTCATGTCTTGTATGCTCATCACAGTTGTCACACATATCTTCGTCTTCTCCACATACACACACACATAGTTCTGTGCACTTCAGATCGTGGGAAAGACATTTACATGGTGGAGCACATTTTGTCTTAACACAAGAGCACCGAATAAGTTCAAGAACTGTCTCTAGAGCACATGGCAGCATATACATAACAGGTACATAATAGTCGTTTTTTAGTTCCCAGCCGAAGTTTAATGGCGAAGGCAGATTAAGGTAGGGCTAGTCAGCACGGCACCACCTCAGTTCTTCAATGTCTGATATATTTGTGCCAAGAACATAGACTTGACATATGAGCTTTTCTATTAATAGTCTATGTGTATCAAGAAAATTTTCCAAACTTCCAAGTTTGCTTACAGCTTCGAGAATGTCATCATCTGCTTTACTGAAGACTTTCCAAAAGGAGGTTTTCGCTTGTGGTGTCACTTCCGGATAATGCATGTAGACCTAGTAATGCTGAAGTTTTCTTTGAGCCCAGGGAATCGGTTACTTTGCTGAAATTGATCATTCTTTGATTTTGGCCAACTCCCGTTATAAACATAATGTTCAGTGGAAAGGAACTTATATCACCATAAAGTAAGTATGAAGACATCTGTATCAAGTGAGTAAATATGAAACCGTGTAGCACCGCGACGACAGGCGAACATGGAATGCAAAATTATTTTTGTATCTGCTTGCTCATGATTGCTTTTCAGTTCATCTGTTTCAATCCCCATTGAACACTTTGCTGTTTCCCTCCAAGATACAAATAAACACTTGTTTCTTCCAGTTGCATATTGTATTGCTTTCTCGGACAAGTAAGCTGTTAACTCATCTTCAGTCTTGACATGAGATAACAATGACTTCATAGAAGTGTTCCCAATGTACGTTGTATCACTGATCTTGTAGTATCACTGGTTGTGTGTTGCCAGTTCTTTTCGTACGCATAGAAGATTTTAGTGAATTTTCTCTGTATGTGTCGAAGACTAAGTGCGTTTCATCATAACGTGATAATGTATATATGTCTCTTGCATGGGCATCTCCAGGATCTGTGCAGTCACTAAAGCGCACTTTCAATATTTCACTATTAGAGCGTTGGACAGCTAAATTAAGACGCTCGCCACTTTGGTCTGTTGCTATGCAATACAGTCTCTCTTTGCTTTTCTCTCCTTCATCACAAAAAAAACAGTTTTTTTGTTATATGCGGGTGTTTTAGATCGTAATGTGTATATTGCCTTGTCACTGCTGGTACTCGCTTCTAAATCATCCGTAGGTTTACAACGCTTTCCTTTTTCGAAAAGTTTTTTGCTTCTATCCATGTTTGTCGTATAAGTCAGTTTTTTGTAACATTCTTTATGCCATTTTGCATTGGAGTCTTGTAGCTGTTGTACACTTAAATTCCCGATTCGACTACTAATATGCATATACTCTGGATCCAACCATTCTTCTCTTTATTTCAAACATTGTAGAAGTTTTTCAACCTTCAATGGATTAATAAGAGGTAATTTACTTTTACCTTGAAATACACAGTTTATAATCTGTTGAAAGTCGGATAGGCTAGGCAATAAAGTATACTAATAAATTTGTGTTTCGTGGTAAAACTGGCGTGTAACTCTTAAATGGTAAAAGATACGAAAAAATTGATAAGAATTAAATTTGTTCTTTGGCTCATGTAGAAGAGAAAATGTCGTATGCAGATTTTGCGTATGAGCACTCTGGAAGGAGTTATTCTTGATGTAAAGAATAAATGTTTCGCATGGTGACCATCTTGGATGTATAACGCCATAAAAACCAAACAGCGCAATTATAAGGTAAACACCCGGTACTACACCATTATCTAGCATATAATAAAGAGATTACACATAGTCGCATCTTCGTTTCACAAAAAATCCCGCGGAATACATTATGTCCCAAGACTAAAAGTCTTTTCAATTTAGTTTAAAAATATTAGAGAAAAAGCTATTTCATATTTCAACACTGAGCTGCTATTATACAAGGTGTAGCGCAAATATATTTTAAATAATTATTACATTTTGATTGTAGGGAAAAATTGCAAATTTTTTATGGTTGTTTTATAATATACTGTTATTAAAACTTTTGTTAATTTTTTTAATAAAATTCTTTAAGCAATGAAAAATCTAAAATACTATTTATTTTCAGCTCAAAAAAGAAAAAAGGAAAACTACATCTATTATAAATTAATGGGCAATGTTCATTTAAAAATGGAAATTAACCTCTCTCATCTCTGCACTAATGAGCTCATGATTTGGAAGATTCGAAGAGTCTGCTTTATTAAAGTTCGCTTCATACATTTTTCTTAACCACCACAAAAAACAATAACAGATATTACCTAATTTAACGCACAGAACACTGAGAAAGGCTCGACGATCTCAAGCGGAATGCATGACCGTTTATATGTTGCACGACAGTTTCGTTTCCTATTAAATGACGTCACGATGTTAGTCGGACCGTGCTTCAAATTTCCTCTTTAAAAGTCGAATATTTCGAAAACCACATATCGTATTCATCTGAAATTTTCAATATCATCTATTTTTAAATACACAAGGAGTAACAACTACTAAATGAAACTGGATGTTTTTTGTGTCATACATTGCACTTATTCGGTATTACTAGTCTACTATATGTGTCAAATATGAACTTATTATTCCACTTCTCTTCAAAGTAATAACCAAAAGAAATTTTGTTTCATCGGCGAATGCTCAACTAGCTTTTTCTACGAGTGATGATTACCCTCGATGTCTTCTATCTGCCGTTAAGCCATGTCCATTTTCTCGTAAAACATCCTGTGTACGTAACTATTTGTACGTAATTGTTTTGCGTATGTGAGTGTTTGTGTTTTATTTTTATATTTCATTATAAATTATCATGACTTGCCACAAGTACAAATATATATCTAAATAGTGAGGCAGAAATAACATATTAAAAATCATATAACACACTGATGTCAACATCTTTTTATTCCATCCATTAAATAAATTAAATAAATTACGTGAAGTCGTTTCTAGCACCCGTTTAAGAAACACCCTGTATACTTGAACAATAACAAGGACACGTAAAAAATAACAGTTCGTTAGACTGAGTGGGAACCGTTTGCAGATCACTCAAAGCCCAAATCTTGATAGGTCCGCAATTAATCATGAGGAGAATTGACATCCATCCACTAAGTCGTCGGATATGTTGCAAAGCATGGCCTCCCATGACGCCAGGCTATTACATGCCTGTACCCGAGGCGGGTATCGACTTGGACTTGTACTAGTTCACCTACCCGGTCGCTAAATCATACACTTTGTAAAACTGCAGCTAGTCTAATGACCGTCCTACGCTGTACTATTTAACACGTTATCCTTCGGAAGAAGATCATGTGAGGAAACGGTGCAGACGAAGAGGTCGCGAGCGAGAAGTTATACTAGCAGGTCAACAACAGAATGCTATTTAATTTGTATACTGCGCTTCAACAGAAGTCGGAATTGACAAATGGTAAATTATAATAGCTTTACCGTAAATTAAGTCATTAATTTTAGATCGTAAAGCATTATTTTAATATTAGTGGCAGAGCTGGGCAGTATTTTCCAGGGTTGGCATGTTTAAAACAAAATATTTTAAAAACATTTTTTAAAACATCGTATCATGTTTTAAACAAATGTTTAAAACATACTTAATACACAATGTGATGTTTTAAGCAACTGTTTAAAACACAGTTTAAAATATACCATTTAAAACACTGTTTTAAACAAAAGAAAAACTGTTTAAAACAAAAAAAAACAGTTCTTTTTCCAACCCTGTTATTTTCGATACATGTATCAGAAATACATATTTTCGACACAATTTGTATTTTGTATCGAAAATACCCATCTAAAATATATTTTGTATTTTGTATCGAAAATACATTTTTTTCGCAAATATGTATTTTCAAATACTCTTCAAAATACAAAATACATGCGCAAAAAGTTAGCAATTGTACCATAAATGTTGACGTATTAAAAAAAAACTAAGTGAATGCTAGATACTAAGATGCTATATAAAATGTTCAACGCACAGTTTCACTCTTGACAATATACTTTCATTCGTACTCTCCTCACAGGTTTCATTCCAACAGCGACGCCCTGTGAAAAAGGTACAACGGTAGATGTCATCGTATCATCTCGTTCTGTCTGTGCTCCACACGCCTACGGGATCTACAAACGATCCAACTTGCTGATGCCAACATTGTCGGTACGCTTTGAAGATTGCTACAATTCTGGCAGACCAGCTCACTTTTACGAATGAGTTCAAAGCATGCCGACAATTTTGGCTCCAGCAAGTTGGATCGGCTGTCATACTGTTAAGTTATCTATCTAAGTACGAATCCAGAAGATTCAATGACCAGTAGATTATTTGTAGTATTTGTAATATGTCAAAAAACTACAAATTACTTGACAACTACCTGACAATTTGGGTTTAATTTCAAACAAAACTGTCATGAATTTTTAAACAAAAAAACTCATTAAAATGATATTTTCGGACTGGCCATTGAACAATTCTGAACAATTTTCATTAATAAAATTTTCCAAAATTTTGCAAGATACATGTATTTTGTATTTCCGATACAATCAGATTTTCATGTATTTTGCATTTTGTATCGAAAATACATTTTTTCATGTATTTTGCGCAGCTCTGATTAGTGGTAACAATTGCACCAAGGTGCTGCCAACATTTATAACGCGTAGAAGTTGTTGTCGAGCGTGGCCGACAGCAAATACCTATTTGATTGAGACTTCAAATGAAGTCGCCTGAACAGAAATCACCTGAAGAGATACTCCACTTCCAAAGTTACATTCTCACTGAATCCCCAATTAAAATTCCCTAGTTTGCTTTTATTGAATCCCCAGAATCACGGGGTTAAACGGCTAAAAGTTTTGCTTTTCAAGAATTAAGGGCTACTTGATTTCAAAATTCTGAGAACACAACCTCATGAATTCTCCTATTCAGATTCTTCCACATCATTCTATTATATTTCCAGAGTTATGCAGTTATGGGTTACGGGGTTTGCTGCTAGAATAGGCTTAAATGGCAACAAGGTAACAAGGTTCCGGGGGTACAATCTAATTGATTCCCCAATCGAGAGCCTCCTATTTTTTCATTGAGTCCTCGGGGTTTATGGGGTTTTGGGGTTATGAGGATAAAGGGATTGCGTTGAAGAGCTATATGGCTTATTTCCGAGATTCTACGAATCACCATAATTAGAATCTCCATTTTTTCCGTTGGATTTTCAGAGTTAAAGGGTAATGGGATGCTGAGGTTATGGAAACGTGAGGTTGTGAATGTATGATACTCAAGCACAAGGATCCGAGGTCACAATCTCATTTACTCCACAATCAAGATTACGCACTGTTTATATCAGATTATGGGTTATGGGGTTGAGAGGTTATGGGGTTAAGGAGTTAAGGAGTTATAGGATTTTACGGTTTCCTTTGAGTGGTGGTCAATACTAAAGTATCACAATGTTATTAGGTTAAAGTTTTAAAGTTGAATCACTTTTGGAGTGATTTAAATGAGCCGATTAAGCAATATTACTATCCAAAAGACTTCTTTACTGTTAAAAAAAACCTGACGTGCTGGGGAAAAACCAGGTCAGATTCGTGTTCAGCGGTTGAAAATACAAGAGATAGGTATGGTCAGTACAACACAGACCACTTTTCTTTGTGGGCCTGTGTTATCGATAAAGCTAAAAGTCTTTTTTATTTTTTTTCCTGCTTAAAAAATAAAGAAGTTATGACCGATACAACGTGCGTCTTCCAATGTTTCCCTAAAAATCTCACCATTTGTCACAATTTATTATTTTTGGCAAATTTGCTTTAGAGTGCAACTTCCTATTGAGTAGTCGCAGAAAAAGTATAGTGTTCTACTTGTATGTAATAGCAGCTATTACTCACTTGGATGAATTACAACACTTGCATTCGGCTCGTGCCCTAAACGTGATCCTCTTGAGTAATAGCTATCACTACACGCTGGTTGAAGAATATACTATTATCTACAATCGATATATAAAGTAGGATTTTTTCCTCACATCTCCCATGACAACAATCGGCAAAGTACTTTTACGCTAGCTCGAGTGCACCTGTCCTTACACAAGGTTGGTCCGAACATTGACAATGTATTTTTATGAAATAATAATGCCCCAAATCTGCTGTTAATATAATGAGAGTTGATGTAAGAATAACAATTACCTAATTTATTTACACGAAGAATACGAACGGCTATTTAAAGACTAACAAAAACGAAAATAACACTTCCGGTTCAACCGGAAGTGACATCAATCTTTTTTTTTCTTAAATAAAATGACTATATTTTTTTCTTATTAAACATAAAATTCTAAGTACAACAGTTTTCTCCGATTTAAAAAATTACTAAAAATAAGTGAGATACGAACAATTCTTAATTTGTTCAAAATGGCCGCGTCAGATGAAGTAGGTTATGAAAATTATTAGTAAGGTTGTAGACTTGTCTGCAGAGAACGCAATAGTTATTTGAATTACTGATAGGTACGACTATTTTTAGGTTTTTCTCAGGAGACCCAATTTCAATTTCATTTCCATTTCCGTAAGAGCCCCATGGAAAACGCCTTAGTGGGACCGTGCTATTCTCTGTTATTAATCAGAAATAATGATTCATAAACTTTTTTTTTTGCCATTACTCATTTCTTAACGATATCCTTCGTAATAATAAAAATATTTTTAAAAGGTAAACGTCAACAGACAATATTAATAAGGTATCTACATTTAAATTCAAAATTGCAGATAGTCATGAAAATGACAGACATTCACAACAATTGAATTATTCTTGACATTACTCAGTGATTATCTGAAGTAAGTGTATTGAATTCTTTATAAAAAAGTAAATTAATATAAAATGGCTGAAAAATATTCAAGAGACGAAAAACTTGACATGTTTATTACTTATGAAGAGACTCAACGTAATGCAACTAGAGCACAAACTCTGTATGGACAGAGATCTATAGAAAGAAGACAACCTCCGAGAAATTTTTGCCCGGCTGGAGCATCAATTTAGAACTGAACCCGATATAGAAATTGAAGAAAGCTTTATTGCGAATGAAGAAACGAAAGTTAATGCATTAGCTTTAGGGCATTTGATAAGGCAAATTGAACATGAATTACCAGTTCTAAAAAAATCAGCCAGGAAAATTTTAAAGATTCATTCAAAAAGACATTCAAAAACAATGAAAAAATTGGGGGCGTACTTTGACTCGTGACCACCCTGTATGGCGAAAACAGCGAGAAGCAAACAAATATAGCAAAACACAAAATAGGCATTCAAAATAGTTACAAGCTAAATTTAAAAAGCAAGGAATTTTCCGTAAAACTTATATAGAATATATATACAAATAAAATATTCGCATAATGCGAAATCTATACCAAAATAGAATTGATTCTGTTCTATTATATATCGAAGGTAAAAAATGCATGAAATATAGTACACTAAAAATATAATTTTCATTAAAAAATTATTGAAGCCATTTAAAATTAAAGTATGCACTCTGAATATTGAACAAAACTACCGTATATTCTTTACATACCAATATATGCATGAATTTTGTAACAGCCAATAGTAAACATTTATTGCGTTAAATTGAAGTTTTTGAAAATGTTCATAAATTATTATTGAAAATATTTGTTGCCTAGTATGGCTGAACATACAAATGACTGCAAAAACTCCAGCAAACGTACATAAAACTTTTCAGGCCATTGCATGATTTATAAGCATTATTATGCATTTTCCGTTTATTTGAAATATACATGTTGCACCTGTAACCATTCATATTTATTATTAATAATTCATATTCCCAATAGATACAGTGGTAATAATTTAATGTACTCTGTCCCTATATGATACTATTTTGTTTATTATTATACTAAAATAATTGGTTCACACTTAATGGCCTAATTTATAGTATTATCAATTAGTTCCAGCATAAATTAGGTAAAATTGTTTTGAATATATCGTAATATCTACGGCTATGTAACCTATAATTTAGTTTAAATTCTTTCCTTGATTATTTTATACCGTTATTTTCGGATATTTACAAATTATAATTTAGATTTGATTTATGCACAAAGATATAATATTGTGGATAAATTAGATCTGTGTAAAACGAACGTAGATATGTGTAGAAAAATTTTGTGACACTTCAACTATGAAAATACAGACCGGGAGCTGGTGTGGTAATTTACGTTACAAAACCGGAAAGACGTGTTTTGCAGGTCAACCCAAGTAGATTCTAGGGAGAGCCGCAGGGGAGGAAAGTTTCTCCAGAAAGGGTGTATTTTCTGGTCTGCCGAAAAAAACATATTTTAAGGTATGATTTTCTATCGCTTGGAATCTTAATGATTTCGTCACCCTGACGGTAAAAGTAAAGGAACCGGTGCGTTACTTTTCTCACGGGTGCATGATGTTATATATATATTTTTTGAAAATGTCAAAAAAGCGTATATTTTTGTATTATATCTTACCGGACAATTTGTATTTGTATCGTCAGTTTTCATTACTATCAATACGCAATACTATCTCCGTAGGTGAAAAAGGTCGCCATATGAAGCTAAACTGGTTAATTTCTAATTCAAGTCAACAAGCCTGACATAGTCTTCCTCGACCACCAGAATAAAGTGATGTTTGTAATCGAATTATCAGCACCTGCTGAAACAAACATCGCTTTGAAGGAGGGAAAAAACGGACCAAATATCGTGATCTCCGGTACGAGCTCCAAGTGCTGTACCCAGACTACTCGGTCAAGATGTTTGTCCCAATAATCGGTGTACTCGGAGGGATGAAGCCTACGCTGCTCTCGGAATTGAAGATCAAACCGGCCTATCAGAATTCGGCCGAATGGTCTGCAGGCCAGATGCAGAAGGCGGTTATCTTAGAATCCCTTCATCTGCTTAGGGCACATGATCCAAGTGCTTACAATCACTCCATAAGTCGTGGAGAGTAGCAGTAATGAAATGGCGGCTACCGTGTGGTGTCGGAATAATAATAATAATAATAATAATAATAATAATAAAACACAATTCTTAAGAACAACTATGATAAATTGGTCAACTGGTCAACCATTGTCTCTGCGAGCCAAGGCCGAAGTTATTGAAATCAGCAAGATCAATATAAGAACAGGGATATTCCAAAGTAAGTGACTCTTTCAGTTCCTTCTGGTTCTATTTTGCCCTAAATCCAAATTCAAATGCTCTGAACAACTCAGCAATGAGATACCAACTCAAGACGCATGGATACAAGAAAATCGGCCATTTATTTTCCATGGATGATCTCAAAGTTTATTCATCCCTACGCACGCAACTACAGAATAGTTTAAGGCTAGTCAAGAACATGAGTACCGACATTGGCATGTCCTTTGCATTGGACGAGTGCAGAACAGTTATGAATAAAGGGCAGTTTACTACAACAACAATGCAACTAAACGACAACGTGTCTATCGAATCCATGGTCAATGACCCATATAATTATCTTGGTGTGCTTCAGACCAACACGATCGAACACCAAAAGATAAAAACCATCTTGACCGAAAAATTCAAAGAGAGACTGAAGAGAGTTATGGGAGCAGAACTCAGATCATGAAATCTATGTACTGCCATCAACTCCTATGTAATTCCCACATGAGCTACTCGTTCGGAATCATTAAATGGTCCCAAACTGATCTTGAAAGTATTAATCGAAGCATTAGAAGGATACTCACCCAGCACCGCAAACACCATCCAAGGGCAAGTGTCGAACGATTGCACACTACCCAGGAACCCTGGGGGAAAAAGAATTGTCGACGTAGTTGAGGCATGTCACCAACAGATCCAGAATCTCCGTGAGTACTTCCGGAGTCAAGAATCTGCGTGGCATGAAGCTGTGGTCTTAGCTGACAAAAACTTCCACTCAATCTAAGCTGTGACGACTATTTCTCTAACCTCTCTCCCATTTCGCAACGACAGAAAATGGCAAGGCAAAAGAGTTACATGAGCGATTCTACAAAGATCTGTACTCCGATGGTGTTGACAAAGATGCGTCGCTAACTTGGCTAAAGAACGTACAACTATTCCCTGAGACAGAAAGTTTCATGCTAGGTATTCAGGATCAAGTAATTAACACAAAAAACTATGAAAAATATATCATAAAAGCAGACATCGATAATGACAAAGGACGAAAATGTAACACGTATGGTGGAACAGTAGACCACGTTCTATCGGGCCAAGTCCCAGTATCTACACAGACATAACAAAGTCGTTGCAATAGTTTACATCGAACTAACTGAGATGCTAGGGTTGAACAATTCAGAACGTAAACCGTACTATAGCATTGAACCGCCACCTGTAGTTGAGAACGAGGGATAAGACCATCCTAACAGACCGAACGATAAACCACAATATGCCCGATATTGCAGTGATAAATAAGAAAGACAAACAAGCACTGCTAATTGATTCAATTAGTCAATCCCGAGTAATAGCAACATGACATAAAAATCCAAGAAAAGAAGAAAAGACCCAAAAATATACTGAACTCGGTCAGGAGATTCAAAGGCTGTAGCAGATGGAGCATGTTTGCATTGGCTAAATTAAATTTAAATAAGAATACTTACCAGAAGATGCAGAAGTCGGTAGTCCTAAATGCTGTACAGTAGTTGATGACAACAGTAGTGGTGTTGACACAATCCTGTCAGACTACTACTGAATACTTTTCCTAAAAGGAGTTAATTAAAAAAAAATGAAGAAAATGTAATGTAGGTGGATAGCTATATAAATGCGCCACATGCTTTTAAATTTAAATTAATTAATTAATTATTTTTAACTTTTTTTTTAGTTTTTTAAACTATAATTTTTTCAAATTTTACTTCTTTATGTCAAATTGTTATTATTGTCATTATTCTAAAAATTCTCGTATGATTTATTTCTTTCGCAAGAAATAAGTAATAAATAAATTAATATATAATAATTTAATAACCTGAGGAGGTTAGGAGCTAAAACTGATGTTAATCTCAACAGGGATCATAAATTGAAATTACATAAATTACAGGACAGATAAGAATATAATAACAAGTAAGACAAGAATATTACTATTATATTAGGTTAAAATGCATAATAGACTGCATAGTGTATAGTGTTAAAATTTAATATAAGAAATATGTTTGTTTGCTAAACCAGAAAAACATCAGCTAATTGATTTAATCAAAGAAAAAATTTAAAGTCATTCCAGAAAATATATTTTTGTACAGAAATCCGCTTCATAACATGTTATTTAAACTCAAGTATCGGATCAAAAATATCTGCGTGTGTATTTCTTGTATTTACAGTCAGATTTAAAATTTTTATTTGACATTTGATACGTCTGTAACATGGCATGGTATAAATTAAATTGGGCAATATTAATGATACAGAGTGATCGCCAAAGGCGTGAAAACTGTCATGTTTTAAATAAACTGTGTTTTATTATAATTTTAGAGCAAAATCTTACCAAGGTTTTCAATTACAAAGATATACAATATATCTAAACTGTAATATAGTGTGTCTGACGGATTGGAACGAATATTAGGTATTTAATTTACTTACCTAATAGTGATAATATCAATTCTACTTCAAAATATTATTCAAGGTATTTTTTATAAAACTACTACGATACCAGTGAAATACCTACTTACCCAAGTAACAATTTTAGTTTTAATATACTCTATAAGATATTCTGAAAGCTTATTTCTAAGACTACTTATAAATATAAATGGTTTGGAAGTACTCTATAAAACTGACTTAAAACCCTTATAAGAGTACAGGGGCCCACATGCCTCTTTTTAAAATTACTATTAAAACTTTCAAGTTTTAATGAGTTATCTAAATCTTTACCCGCAGAATATTTGAAGAGTATTATAAAACTATATTTGATTTAGGATAAGCACCATACTAAAATTTAAAAGACACACACAAATGTATTGAGAAAACGGTTTATATTTAATGAAGTAAATATAAAAACAAATAAATCTAATGCCACACTCACATCATCCACACAATATATGGGCCGCCATGTATAGTTATAAAATGAACATATGGCGAGAGTATTTACAAATAAAGTATTGGGAGTTCTCACAGTGGCCTAAAATTTTCAACGAGACTAAGTTTATTGTAAAACATGGTTAGATAGTTCTTAAGAATTCGCGCGCCCTCTAGAAACACAAATTAAAAAAAATTTATGGATAATTAATTTTTCGGAGACTTACAACCTTCACAAAACCAAAACTTGGAACCTCCCCAATATGGCTGCCTCTATATATTGCTTGATTGCTAGAAATAATGGCGACTGTAAGCGTAAACCCTATTAGTTGTGAATAATTCTACTTCTAATGTGTTTTGTTTTAAAATCTGTATTAAATTACCAATTGATTTTTGAGTACGCCGATTTGCTCCTGTATAAATACATTTTAAGTCTCATTGGTTTTAAAATATTTTTTAAAACTTCTAGGCTATTTTAAAACCTATTCTAAACCCTTTAAATAATTGACGCAACTGCTTTATGACCTACAGGATTGCGCCTGTAAAACTTAACCTAAAAGTTCCGCTTGCCACATCGCAATGTCGGTCGGTAATGGATATTCCCTGCCCCCTACCAGACAACCTAGTCTTTGGATTCGGGGATTGTCTACTATGTGTGTTGTGTTTATTCATCCACATACACACGGCATCCACAAATGCATGAAATGCCAACGAATATTTCTTAATACAGCTTTAAAACTACCTATTTTAAAACTCTATAATCTGGACAAAGCGAAACCAAATCCTTTTATGGTTAAGCCAGACTTATTATATGTTTCTGCCCATTTCATTAAAACTCTAATAAGTTGTATTTATGAAAGTTCGACTCGAAACTTAGTGATCTCAAAGCATATTAGATTTACAGGCCAGCGTTAACAACTATCCTTAAGATAACTTTATAAAGCGATTATAAAACCTAAACATTTCCAAAATTCTTCAATAAAACTTGATTCTCCTAAGTTGAACTTAACAACTAGAGAGTTTTATTGAAGGCTTGACAAATACCTTGATAAGTTACTCATAAACCAATAAAGACTACAAGATAATTTAGTTTTAATATAAATTCTTAAAAGCCTTTTTAAAACTTTCTTTAAGACAGAACTGTCTTTAAGTGCATTTAACATTTATTATGTCTGGCATAAATCACTAGTTTATGAGGTGGTCATTATAAAGCACTAAAAAAACCTAAATAAACCTTAAATTGTTACTTGGGTTTGAAGCAAGTTGTCCTATAATTATGAACATTAATAAGACTAAGGGCGCCTACGTTTGAAATAAGCAAATAGAAATAAAATAAATATAACTTATTTCACATGTGACTATGGAAATACATAAACAACAAACTGTCATGTTTGACACGATTAAAAGTGAAAGTTACAATAACGGAAAAGGAAATATTTTCCAAAACATTAACTGCCATTGTCATTGTCATTTAACATTTTTGTTTCAGTTTATATATTTTTAGGTGTGAGACATTTTGTAATAGAAGTATTAAAAACCCTCCTCTGTCAGATTCTTTTAGCGAAGAGGTTTATTTCATCAAATTTTTTAAACATTTTTACAGCGGCAAAATACCCAACAAACAAGAAATCGAGAATATGCCACAAATAATAAATTATAAACAAGAAGTCGAGCACGCAAATGCATTAGAAACAAGCTAACAACGTATTCTTCGCCAATTTACTGAGCTTTTTATATATAATTGTTACACATTCTATAGGATACTCTTCGCAGTTTTCTTGTAAATAATGTTAGTTTTTGGACATCCTAAATTTTGTGATACCATCTTTGTTGTGAAAAAATTTATATGAAAAAAAAATGAAAAAAAAAATATCCAACCTTTGTGAGATTCGAACACGGGACCTTTGGATTGCCAATTGCCAATTGCCAATTGCAATATTCTTTATTTTATTTAACTATTGGTACAATTCGTTTATTACTTCATTCATATTTCAGTTGACAATATTGCAACGCAAATCTTTAGCCGCTGCACCACCAGCTATTGCTACAAAAACTGATTGTCTGTGATATACCTATATCTTTCGACAATCATACCTAGATATTTCAACTCGTACTTCTATGAAATATATATTAGTAAAATTCATAAACAAAAAAAAATATATTATGGAAATAATATTTCGCAAGATTTCCATTTTAGTACAAGCGACAAAAATTAAGAGAATATTTTTTTTTTAATTAAATAATTAATAACTTGTTTATTTACTGATCGATTTTCTTCAAAAACAATAGGGTTCTTCCTCTAGCTAACACTAACTTACTTTCTAAATTTCAATACAATCGGATTTTTCTTTCTCAAGTTATCGTGCTTACAAGAAACGTGACGGACGGACAGACGGACATTTTGAAAGTTGTTCAGAATTCGTTCACTAACACAATGATATGAAAATTTTTTCTCTACGAGCGATATTTACGATTTTCGAAATGTGCCGATCAAATACAATATACTCTTCGTTTTTGCTAAGAGTATAATAATGGACCTCATTTCGAACATAAAAATAATAATTAATTAATAATAATATTGTTAATTTTGTAACTAAACTTATTGACAATATAGCATTATTATTGTTGAAAAATCCTATATTTTTTTTTAGAACTGGTAAAACTTGATTGATATGTATGATAATAGCAAGAAAATAAGATAACATTTCAGAATAATTGCAACATCTAGACGACTTTTTAAAAAAATGTATAAGACTGATGTTCAGCTCCTGAAGTTATAGTCCAAGATCCCAGAGCCGCCAGACCTACGTCATTTTAGCAAAGCTAATATTTTGACAACGAATAGTGTAATATTTAGTTAAGAACGTATGCGTATTTGCTAGCTTGAAAGCGGGGCGCTTTTACAGGAAACAGGTACAAAAGGTACATAAAATTTTTTCTGTCCTACGTTAAAGTATGATAACTGATTTATTTTTCAAGTGACTCGCTAACGACATGGTGTAAGCGTCAACCTCCATCCGGCAAGGTACATAGTTGTACTAAACTTAAGAATAAAATCTGTTTCAACAAATATTAACTTAAAGTGGCGATTACCAAGAAAGAGACAACCGATAGGGAAATATTTATTATTTTTGGCCATAACTTTTCTTAGTACGTATATTTGAAAAAAAAAACTGAGAACGTTCAGGAATCTAACCTCGGACCTTAAAAATCGGAGATTGACGCTTAAACCATGTCGTTAGCGTGTCACTTGAAAAATAAATCAGGTATCATACTTTAACGTAGGTGAGAAAATTTATATGTACCTTTTTTACCTATTTCCTGCAAAAGCGCCCCGCTTTCAAGCTAGCAAATACGCATACGTTCTTAACTAGATATTACACTATTCGTTGTCAAAATATTAGCTTTACTAAAATGACGTAGGTTTGGCGGCTCTGGGATCTCACTCTATTACCATTACAATCGTTTTCCTATAAATGTATTTTTTTTACCAACAGAAACTTTTCAATTATATTTCTTTTGGAAGATTATTTATTTCGGATAAAGAGAAAATATATTTCAAAATAATAAATGTTAAATTTATTACCTAATAATTATATAAATGATAAAAAATAGAGATTTCTTAAAAAAGTACCAAATCGGGATTATAAAAAAGACCCTGGCATTTTTATATAGGTATGTTTAGTCTTATAAATGCAAAATAATTCCCTGTACCTCCCTGGTCAGGGTCGGCATTGCATTATTCAACACGCTGTATAACAATACGATTATTAGCTAAGTTAATACAATAGGTATGTGTACTGTTTTAATTCGTTAGAAATAGTCCTACATAGTTTACAGTATAAACTAATATATATAGCTAGTGAAGTTGTGTTACACATTACTACTAGGTTACAACAATAACAATTTGCATTAGTTGAATTTCAATAACAATTATCACACAATGAACTACATTTCGGTATATATGCAAACTCTTGTTAAATGCGCAACACTGTATTTTAAATAATTTTCGCAACAAACAGACGAGCTAAAATATAATGTTAAATAATTATATGTAATAAACTTAGACGTTCAATTCTTGAGTTCTTCAACAACTTCTTTGCTTTGTGCACTAGGTTAAATGACCTTAAGATGAGTTGACTTTGCTACTTGCACGACTAGAAAAATCGTGTTCAAGAACTCGGAGAATTAGTTTTATGTTACATTTCCACCACAATGTATTAAGTATCGGTAATATGATAGAGGAGTGGAAGAGTTCGTATTTTGAGTTTTGTTTTTCTTTTGAAGGTAAATTATCGTGTGACCAAATTGCCACCCGAATTCCCTTTAAGCTGAAGGCAACCGAGTAAAATCTACTGTTAATAATTTTTAAATTTAGCTTTCTGTTGACTTCATGTGACTGCGTTTTTAGTGAGGGTAAAAAAGGAAAAAGTATTGCTTCTTACAAAATTCCTCTTTATTTAGGGACCGGTTACATGCCAGACATTCAAGGCACATTCGTAGGCTGATATACAGGGCATTCTTAAATTATTACTATGCACGTGACCAGAAATGTAGGCAAACAATCATCTACTGATTAGTATTATAAACTCAAAACTAAATCTATTGGTTTTTGTGTGCAATACAACAAAAATTAAAATATGATCAAAATATAATTAAAACTGGGTCTAGATTAACTGAAGCTGAACCTCGAACCGCACCACGTCGACCTCCGTTGCATATGAAATATCCATCCAATAGGCCATCTGCACGTGACGTCACAACTAACTTTAAAAAAATATATATATTTTTAAGATTTCCAAATATTATGTGGCTATCTTTTATATATCTGCTTGGTTCCCATATTTTAGACTAAAATTTTGTACAATGTAAGGTTTATGAAGTTACATACTTAGTCCTAATAAATGCAGATGTTTCCACTCGGTTAAAAATCCAAAATCTAGTATGGCTCCAAGCTAAAAATACTGATACAAAAATCAGAATAAACTTTAAATAACTAAAAACTTGAGGTTAGGTTAGTTATACTATGATGCACCTGCCCCAAGCGCAGATTTATGGGTAATTACCCCCCCCCCCAAGATTCTGTAACGAAAAAAAATTTTTTTCGGATTTCTTCCCCCGCTCATCAAAAAATTTTTTTTGGATTTCTCCTAGCTCATCAAAAAAATTTTGGGACGAAATTAAGTTTTTTCGGATTTCTCCTCCCCCCGCTCATCAATTTCAATTTTGGAGAGTGTTAGGGACAATGAGGAAATTTAAGTAAAAAGATAGCGAACTTTCTATTGTAATCCGACAAATAAATAATCTACATACCTTCTTCTAGGGGTAACTTTGAAAAAAAAAAAAACTGACCTAGGTCAATATTTTGAAAAATATTATATTCATACGCACTAGCTGTGCCACATGAATGGAGTACTTTAAAAAATAAAGGAAAAAATTAAAAATTTACAAAATTTTAACTAGGTAATAAGATACAGGGTATGAAAAACATTTCTACCACGGGTAATATCAGGCAGACGCACAGTGGGAAATTATGGACTTTTTGTGGTCAAAATTCGCCCGACAACTGAATTCGCAACGAAAGCTAACATATTGTTTTTTTTTTAATTATATAGAAAGTTTGTCGCTACAACATGGTGCTGCTACAAAGTGACTAAAATTAAATCTTATATTTCAAAAATTATTCTCATCCTAGTAAAAAAATGAAATAAAACGAAATAATCCAACTAGAATATAAGGGACGATATTGGACATTGACGATATACATTATTGCCGTTTTGTTTAATTTCCTATAAATTGAATTAAGCAAGAAGTACAGAATGTTCATTACCAGTAACACAGCCCCATAAAAAAAGCTCTGATTTCTGAACGCGCCCATAATATTCCTATATATTTTTCAACGCTGAATCCGAATCGGATAATAAAAAAGCCCTACGCCCCAAAATTTCTACTCTACAGCCAAAAATAACCCCCAAAATGAGGTAAAACTGACTTATACATCAGGATAGATTGAATGGATACATATACATTGTATTCAGCGATCAACTTCACAAATACTAAATAAAAACCACAATAAAGTACATAAATAACAAATAATCGTGGGAACTAACAAATACTGAGGCAAGAACTTTAAAGAGATGGATTTTTGATTTAGGGCTTTTATTTTGAGATTTACGTTGAGGAACGCGAAGAAATGACTAATCAAATTAATTTTTAACCGACGTCGAATGGAGATATCGCCTTCCAAAGTTGTGCTCTCCCATAAAGCCGGCTCCTCACATTGGCTCACATGGCCAGGTCAATGTTTGTTCCATCATTGGCTGTTCCTTCACACATCACCAGTGGGCATCCGCATATTGGGCACACCCTTGTTACATCGCGCATCGTCAGTTCACAGGTTATTGACCCAACGTCAAACTATATGTGCCTGATAACCTGCAACTAGCAGTCGGTGTCTTCTGTGTAACGACTGCTGCATATAATTATGCAGATAACTTAGTAAGTCAGAGGAAACCTCGCAGAAAAAGAAGGTGGTGGATAACGATTATTCACAGGAACAGAAATCGCTAAATGAATAATATGCTTCATTTTCGGAAAGTTTTACAAGAATAGTAGAAAAGGTTATAACATTTTTCTAAATAAAAACTTTTTTAATTGATAGAAAACGTCTCGGTGCGTTGACGATAGCACATGGTGTGGCCAATATGTGGAGTCAGAGCTTGGCACATGAGAACATGCGCCAGTTCCTTTGAATCGGGACAAAAAACCGACAACCCAACGGCAAGTGGCCAATGCAAGCGCCAACGTCCGCTAGCGCCTTCACAACCGCCAACTTCTCCGTCCACACGTTGCTCAAGTGACGCTTGCCATATCATGTGGCCAATGTGTGGAGCCGGCTTAAGGGTCAATGGTATTCTAAGAATTGTTATAATTTTTCGCTACTAAATGGCTGCAGAAAACATTTTGAAAATTGACCAACAAATCACAAGCTATTACACTATATGAATAAATTGAAGATTTTGGAGTACCCCTTTGCATATGCCGATTTCCTAACGAATTTGGATTTAAGGTACTTTGGGCATAGACTTTCATTTCCGATAGATGTAAGCTTTTACTCTTAGAACCCCCACATAACTAATTTTTAAGCGACTTACGTGCCGCGAGCACTACACTAATGGTAACTTAAGAAAAATTTCGGTAGTAGTTATTTGTTTTCTTTTTTTCTTTTATATCCCTTATAAAATATCTCGGACAAATCAAGGTATATCTAGAGCTCTAATTTCCAAGTGTTTTAATTTAAAAGCGCATGAGAGCAAAATTACTTTATTAAAAAGTATTGATTTGTAATACACCTCCCTTATTATTTCAGTCAAGGTCGAAGATAATACAACTACTGTTTCTACTTTAAAATAATGAATTTCCATTAAATTTAATCGACAATTTCTAGGTATCATTATATTTCATTTAAGTACTAATAAAGTTAATAAGAATCCTTATAATATTGAAGCAAAAAAGTAGTATTTCTACTCAAGAAAAGTATAAATATTCCCAACAAACGAATTTGCTGATAACAGTTCATAATCACGTAAATGCCATATCGTTTAATAGGCCGGGAGCCCGTGTATAAAATGACTGACTATCTGGCGAACTTTAAAAATATGTGAAATGGATTGTTCGTATATAAGTTAGCAATGAATGGACCGTCAGCTGGTTGGGTAGCGGTGGGGGTGGCTGTCAAAGGGTTGAAAACACGTAAAAAAATTGAGAAAAAAAAACTATCCGGCGAACGCTGAAACTTATATGAGGGGAAGATTATGTTATATAATGAAAGTAGAACATAGTCAGCTGGACGGGGGGCGGTGGATTTACCGTCAGCTGATCGATCAAACAGGTCCAAAAACATGAAAATTTAAATTATTCGGCGAACTTTAAAATTTGGGTATAAGATAATATTTATACTGAAATTCACGAAAAACATAGTCAGCTGCAAGTATGTTGGTGGAAAAGTCGTCAGCTGGTACAGAACAGTGCTGAGTGTTGATCGCCTGCGAGGTAGCGCGCATCACCTTTCTTGCATGAGTTGACGAATTTTCCACCCACATACTTGCAGCTGATTGCGTTTATCGTTAATCTTAGTATGAATATTATCATATACCCGAATTTCAAAGTTCGCCATAAAGATTTAATTAGTAATATCGTTATTGAAAACTTAATGTTAAAAAATGTGCGGCGGCATTTCAGAGTTTCTCTTTTAATTTGATTAAATATTCAATTTATTATTAATAAACATTATTTTATGAGAATACAAATTAATACATTCGTACATTTCAAAATTATACAGAATGATCTGCTCAGAAAATTTATTTAGTTTAGAGAAAATAAAAGTAAATTTATTCGGCTTCGATAACAGGTCTTCCTCATTCTCATTTTCATCCAACTCATCACTCTCTTGATGTTCAATGGGTGAAAGATCATTTTTCTCTTTGTCACTCGCATCTAAAAAAAATAATTATTTATAAAAAATTGATTAAGATTATAATAGGATGAAAAGTGAAAAGCACAAATGATATAATACCTTCAGTATTTTCAGCATCTCGGATAATCATTTCCTCTTATGGAGGTAATTGATCTCCATCTAACCACTTGCAAGTTAAATTTGTTTTCCTCAAGCTGTCACCCATAACCAAGGGATCTAAAGTAGATGGCCCTTGTTTGTGTGCGTTGTTCCAAATCGTATACATATATACACAGTTCTTAAAACGTGCTGTACAAGTTCCAATTTCGACGGTGGCGAGAGAGATTCATCAAAATTTTTGTCTGGTAACCGGAATTCGTTATCATTTTCGCTAAATTTATACACCTTCGTGAGGGTAGCTACACGAGCATCATTGACGTTTTTTATAGCGTTAAACCCATAAATCTTGCAAACAAACTTCTCTATTATGTTAACGACATTATTTAGGTTCTCCTCTGGTAAATTATTCGAACTTTTAAATGCTTCAATAAACTCTTGATCTTTTCTTAATATAGTAAAATGCTTTTTTTCATTTCTTAAAAAATGCGGGATTATAATCACATTCTGCGAAACCGTGGAAAGCAGGCAATGCGTTACACAAGCCTTCGCCAAGTGCTGAATACAAATCGTTTAGGTATAAAAATCGTTCTTTATTTCCTACGTTTCTTTATCTCCAGTTTTATCGAAATTTTCACATTATTATGTACATTTTCCATGTTTCCCAGCATGATGATAGGAATGTCAATATTTGAACTTATGACCACACTGGTGTTCTCATTTATACGTGAAAAATC
Organism: Rutpela maculata; assembly: GCA_936432065.2. Taxonomy (NCBI): domain Eukaryota; kingdom Metazoa; phylum Arthropoda; class Insecta; order Coleoptera; family Cerambycidae; genus Rutpela; species Rutpela maculata. The sequence goes on from OW386289.2 coordinate 145,281,240, forward strand.
ATTTTAGTGTCCGCCTCCTCGTGACTAGAACACGACGGTTTCTTGAGTGACACTAGATTGGATATCGTCGTTTCGAACTCAATAACTATAGCAGTTTTCAACATTTAGGGTTTTACTACCTAAGAACGGAGCCATTTCATCACTTGCCCAATACATTGAAAGACCTTCTAAAAGAAATTATTGAAGCATTTAAAAGTTTGAATCATTTACCAGAGGAGAACGTAAATAATGTCGTTAACATAATAGAGAAGTTTGTTTGCACGATGTATGGGTTTAAAGCTATAAAAAACGTCAATGATGCTCGTGTAGCTACCTTTACTAAGGTATCTATATTTAGCGAAAATGATAACGAATTTCAGTTACCAGACAAAAATTTTGATGCATCTCTCTAGCCTTCGTCGAAATCCGAAATTGTACAGTACGTTTTAAGAACTGTGTATGTATGTATACGATTTGGAACGACGCACAAAAACAAGTGCCATCTACAATCTACATTAGATCCCTTGGTTATGGGTGACAGCTTGAGGAAAACAAATTTAACTCGCAAGTGGTTTGATGGAGATCAGTTACCTCCATAAGGGGAAATGATTATCTGAGATACCGAAAATACTGAAGGTAATATATCATTTGTGGTTTTCACTTTTCATCCGATTATAATCTTAATCAATTTTTTATAAATAATTATTTTTTTTAGATGGGAGTGACAAAGAGAAAAATGATCTTTCACCCACTAACCATCAAGAGAGTGATGGGTTGGATGAAAATGAGAATGAGGAAGATCTGTTATCGGAAGCCGAATAAATTTATTTTTATTTTCTCTAAACTAAATAAATTTTCTGAGCAGATCGTTCTGTATAATTTTGAAATGTACGAATGTATTAATTTGTATTCTCATAAAATAATGTATATTAATAATAACTTGAATATTTAATCAAATTAAAAAAAGAAACTCGGGAATGCCGCTGGCACGATTTCTAACATTAAGTTATCAATATCGATATTACTAATTAAATCTTTATGGGGAACTTTGAAATTCGGGTATATGATAATATTCATACTAGGATTAACGATAAACACAGTCAGCTGCAAGTATGTGAGTTGAAAATTCGTCAGCTGATGCAAGAAAGGTGATGCGCTCTGCCTCGCAGGCCATCAACACTCGGCACTGTTCCGTACCAGCTGACGAATTTTCCACCCACATACTTGCAGCTGACTATGTTTTTCGTGAATTCCAGTATAAATATTATCTTATACCCTAATTTTAAAGTTCGCCGAATAATTTAAATTTTCATGTTTTTGGACCTGTTTGATCGATCAGCTGACGGTAAATCCACCGCCCCCCGTCCAGCTGACTATATTCTACTTTCATTAGATGACATAATCTTCCCCTCATATAAGTTTCAGCGTTCGCCGGATAGTTTTTTTTTCTCAATTTTTTTTACGTGTTTTCAACCCTTTGACAGCCACCCCCTCCGCTACCCAACCAGCTGACGGTCCATTCACTGCTAACTTATATACGAACAATTCATTTTTCATATTGTCAAAGTTCGCCGGATAGTCAGTCATTTTATACACGGGCTCCCGGACTATAAGATATTGACTTGGAATTTGGCGCACTGATGTATTTTAATGAGATCTGGAACTAGATCATATTTTGATGTTATTCCGTTAAAGGGTTGGAGAGTAAATTGTGGTAAATAGGTAAATCAAGCAAGTAAGAGTTACGGACTCTTACTTGCTTGATGTTTAAGAAAAGCTAACATCTCAAAAAAATTGTTGGCATTAACCACCCAATTACCACCCCCACCCGATTATTAAAGGGGGTAAAAAAATAAAGTTGTGATTTGGTGTGTACAAGAACCTAAGGTCTCAAATTTTTTTTTACTTATCCACCCCCACTACCACTACCTACCTATAAATGCCTTACATAGGTTGCATTGGAATTCGAGTCCTATGAACAAAGGAACATCAGCGTGCCTGCCTTTCAAGATTATTTTAGCAGGTTGCTAAATTGACACCAATGTTTCAAGGACAGATGAGGAGATAGCGTCAGAGACGCGTCATCGCGTGTGTGTCTAGCTTCTACGATTTCAAATTAGAATACCAAGCAACCTGTACAGTGTTTATAAATCTTCTATTATTTTCTTGATTCTATAATAAGTAGTGTAGTATGGATGCGCAGTAGGTTTCCTCGAATATTTTGGATGCGCAGTGGGTTTCCTCGAGTCATATGGATGCGCAGTGACTTTTCTCGAGTACCATTGATGCGCAGTAGGTTACCACGAGTAGCATAGATGCGCAGTAAATTTCCTTGAGTTTTTTTGGATGCGCAGTGGCTTCTTTCGAGTATCTCAAGAGGTTATCTCAAGTAATATTGATGCACAGTGAGTTTCCTTGAGTAAAATGGATGCGCAGTGGGTTACCTCAAGTAGTATGAATGCACAGTAGATTTCCTCGAGAATTATGAATGCGCGGTGGCTTTCCTCGAGTGGGTTACCTTGAGTAGTAGGGATGCATAGTAGGTTTACGAAGAAAATGCTCGAAGTAGAAGCTTTATTTCTATCGTGTAGTCCACGGCACACAATGATTTTTTATATCTTTGTCCTCTCATTTTCTGCGTATTACTTCCACAGACATTGGAAGCATACTAACGCAAAAATTTTTGAAAATTTTCATTTTTCAGATAGGCTTAGAATGTCATGAAACGTCAAGATTTTAAGTTTGAGCAAAAGAAATTTCTGTCTGTCTCGTCGGTCTGTCTGTTTTAGTGCTCACGATTACTCTGGAACCGCTTAAGATATTGAGTTAAAATTTCGGACACGTACGTATTTTAACGATATCTGGAACTAGATTATATTTTGATCTTATTCCGTTGAAGGGTTGAGGGGGTAAATTGGGGTAAATAGATAAATCAATCTCGGAATTTTGACTTTATTCTCAGAGTTCGTAGTTTGAGTTAGAAACGTGAAGCTAATGTTTGAAATGCGTCTTTGTAAAGATCAACAGGAAAGAATGTCTGTTATGACCTCGAAAAATCCATCCAGTTTTTCTTAATATAAATGCGTCAATGATTGAAATAAATTTTGTTTTACTCAAAAAAGATATGGAATAAGTCCTTGATATCAATCCAAATTTTCTTGAAACAAATGTCTTGACAGAACTAACGTATTGTTTACTTCAAGTGACATACTTTTGTTTTCCATTTTGCTAATTTGTAAATTTAGAGTAAATAGAATAAACAGTTTGTAAGATAAGTACTATGTTTTATATATTATTGAAAAGTTTTTTTATGGTCTTTCAGATGGTGTAAAAACATACGGGGCGTTAAATTACATAAAACCCAAGTGAAGCTCATATCTCCAAAATGAGATGTTCAGTAGTTTTTCTGACAAAGTTTTTGGAAAATACATGTGATTTTCTACTTTAATTTTTATTTTAAAACATTTTCACGTAATTCCAAAAATAATGAAGTTAAATGGAGTTTTAATGTTCGCGAGACCATATTTCCAAACAGTTTTTCGAATAAAATCTGAATAACTGCGTATATACAGACGGATTAACCAGGCTACAGTGATTCAAGAAATAAATTAACAATAAAAACAAATTAAATTTCTTTCAATTATTAAACTAACAGGAACGATAATGTTTGCTAATAAGGATTTTAATATCTACTTAAAAAAGTTTAAAACTAGAGTTATAATAGAAAATTTGATTCTCTACGTCTTTATATTAACTATGTTTTGTCTAGGAGGTAATAAAAACTAAATACCGAAAATAAACTTATTTTCAGTGTCATTTTGTTAGTATGAAGGTGAGAGCGATAGTGTAATAATCAGAAATAAATTCTTTTATTATTATTGATATATTCAAGAACCGCTGCCTAAGGAATCACTACTTTCAGAGCCAGATTTCCTATGCAAGTGTCTTTGAATGGAAGAAAAATTGATACTATATTTGCACTCCACTATGGGAAAATGATAGTTCATAGAACTTTAATAATATAATATTTGAAATCGTCTACCTCAAAAACCAATAAAACGAAATGCCACGGAATGCCTCGGAATTCCAAGATTAAAGTCAGAATTCCGAGGTTAGAGTCAGAATTAAAAAAAAAATCAGTGGCCCTTCTACACTTTCGTAGTAATCTATTGTGGAAGATTATAAATATTTATTATTTTCTATAAAACCCAGACTGTCGAAATATTTTTGGAGCCTCATTAAAAATTGCTATTTGGTCACACTGAGATTTTTTCTCAAATTGTAGCTTTTTGAAGCTATATTTTTTGCATTTTTGTAAAATGCATATTCTATAGCTTTTATTTTTTGGTGTATAGTTTTACTCAACTGACTATAAGCCAAATAAATTAGGCAGGAAAAAACGTTTCACTTCACTTCCCACAAAAGTATAGGAACCACAGACCTAAGTAAACAGTGCTTTGCGAATATAGACAGACATACATAAAATAGCAATAGTGGTACACTACATGCACCTGCTTATGGTATACAATCCCCGACAAAGATAAAAAAAGGGTAATCGTACAAATTGATTATATATGTCAGTCTTCAAGTAGTTTTGCTATGTTATTACTTAAATAATACTAATTAAGTTCAAGATTATAGAAAAAAAACGTGTCTAAAAAAATAATGTCTTAATATTAAGCGTTGAGACAATGGCAACTGTAAAAAACAAGTTTTCCGCACTGATAACTTGATGACATGGTAATGTGCCAATCATTTTGTAGTCTCGCTAAGAAAATACAAACTTTCATAATTAGCATAACAAAAAAACGCACTTAGCGCAGAAAATTACTCAAACTGTTACTTCCATAATAATTAATGTTTGCCAATGTATAGCATAAGTAGGTAAATATAAATATTTATGTAAATGTTTATCGGCAATTTCGCTCGTGGGTCAAATTATCTATAGTTTTGTCATGTAGGAAGATTGTTGCTTATTAAACTTGAAAAATATTCATTAACGTTTCATTAAAATTTACTTTCCATAGATTTAAAGTTGTTCAACGCAGAGTAAAAAACCGCTATCTAAGGAATCATCACTTCTACATCCAGATTTCCTATCCAAGTCTCTTATAACGAAAGTAAAATTATACTCTATAAATTTTTTGAGGCCTTCGGTTCTTATACACACACTATATTATAATTTTATTGTTTGACCCCATTTAATAAGGGGATGGGGGTAGAAATGATGATGTCAAAAAAATTTGAGACTTTGGCTTCTCAATCAAACATTAAATCTCAGTTTTATAGACTCTTACTTGCTTGCGTTACTTATTTGCTTCCATTTACCCCCAACCCTTTCCTCGGAATTACATCAAAATCCCAAATCCCAATTTCATGGACTCTTACTTGCTTGCGTTACCTATCTGTCCCCATCTACCACCAACAATTTTCTCGGAATTGGATCAAAATACATTCTAGTTCTAGGTCTCGTTATACATAAGTATACCGAACAAGTCAATATCATAAACTATTCCAGAGTAAGTGCGGGCACAAAAAAAAGTTACAGATAGACAGATTTTTTTGGCTTATGCTTAGCTTCCAGTGGTGCATTTCCGCACCACAACATAATAATTTTCTTAACGAGTTACCAAATATTTTTTTCAGCATTGTCTGGAGGTAATCTATTAACTATCATCTATTTGATGTCTCATAAAAATTACGTGGTTGATACATGAATTTGAAGAAGTTATAGCTTTTTAAAAACTGAAAATTTTAAGGTTATTTTTTCAATTTCTTTTATTTCAGAAAAGTAAGTAAATAAGTAATTTTCTGAAATATTTCTCTAAGAAGAAATATACTACCAGAGGTGCTAGTTTTTCATTTGCCACGTACATTTTTTCTCACATTAATATTAAAATAACCATAAGCATTGGACTGGATAAGAAAATTCCTGCCAAGACATATTTACAATATTTGCATAAAGGTCTTAGAGTGAGGTTGATCGAATTCAGTCTGCATTTATACCAGTGGTTGTGAATGTTCAAGATGTCATTTAAGAGTTTTTAAACGGGAAAAGAATTAGAAGCTGCGTCAGAGGTGGTTGTGAACTGGGTAGAAAGAGGTATGTATTTCAAGAAATCAAAAGAAATTTGCATTTATCAGACAACAATGTGTGTGTAAATTTGCAAAAGTAAGACCATATTTAAATGCAATGAATGTAAAAAAAATTGCAGTGGTGCATTTTTGTTCACAATTTATCCGTTGAAGAAGAAATTATACCTTACTTTGGCCGATATACTTGCAAAATGTTGAGAGAGTCAAGATTCGGCTTCAAGCTATGGTGCCTGTGTTCTTCAGATGAATATTTGTTTTATTCTCCTCCTTGTGGTGGTGCTTCGGATAGTGCAAAATAAGAATTTGGTCTTGGAGGCGACGTAATCATGAGCTCACTTGTGTGTTGTGCAAGAACCTTTTGCTTATAACATATTTGATTTTTTTTTTCATCTTTCAAATTGTTTCGGAATCTGAAAGAAAATGTTTTTTTTTGGTATTGGAACGGTACGAGACAATCGTACGAGTAAATGTCCCCTACAAAAATGTAAACCATTTTCCATATGATTCGGCATAAGATAGAAAGTCAAAAACGTCATTTGTGCGTTGGAATGACAACGCAGTAGTAACTAGGTAGTAACGTTTTCGGCGTTCAACCAGAGCTTGAGAATACAACAGAACAGAGAGGAAGGGCATTCAAGTAACTCAACCAGATATCACATTTCATTATAATAAAATAGGTGGAGTGGACCTCCATGATAATGGCATTTCCAACTATAGAAGTAGGTAAAAAATGGTGGTGGCTCATTTTTTGTAATTCCGTAGATAGCACGCGGGTGAACGCTTGGAAAATATATAACAGAGCAAATGAAAAAAAAAAAAAAATGCTCCAGCTTGATTTTAAATCTTATATTGCTCTGTGTCATTTGAAAACCGATAAAGCTTTGTACAAAGAAATGTCCCTCAACCCATAAATGAAGTACGTTACGATGGCTTCGGCCATACTATAGTTTCTCATGAGTCTAAAGTTTGGAGGAAGTGTAAAGTATGTAAAAATCATACAATATACATTTGTGGCAAATGTAAAGTTTATTTGCATATTTCTTGCTTTGCAAACGACCACCAAATTTAAATTAAAATTCTATGGGTATAGCACCACCGGTTCGTTTGCCATCAATGTTAAAAATGGAAAAATCGATTTATTTATATTTTTATTGTGTTTCATTATTATATTAAGATACTGTTTTGTAAGTTTTTATTACGAGTTTTATTATTTTAAGTTATTTTTTTCTGTCAAATAGGAGATTTTATGTACTTTCACTTTTCATTAATTTCATTGTTCTTATCAGTGGTTCGTTTATGAAACACGCGTTAATTTTTTTTGTGTTAAATTTTTTGTGAAAGATAATGCCGGAATTTATTTTAGTAGAGTTTTAATAAATAAATATGGGTTTTCATTAAGGTTTTCCCTATTTTTCAACCCTTGGTATCAAATGGGTTAAGCCTATTTGAACAAAAAAAAAAGGACTTTTTTACTTTTACGTTACATTCACGATGTTAAAATTAATTGATTTCGTCACGTATTAGAATTATTTTGTAATTATTATACTCTGCAAAAACAAAGAGTACTTATATTGCATTTGATCGGCACATTTCTAAAACTGTAAATATCGCTCGTAGAGAAAAAAAATTTCATATCATTGCCTTAGTGAACGAATTCTGAACAACTTTCAAAATGTTCGTCTGTCTGTCCATCTATCCGTCTGTCTGTTTGTCTGTCCGTTCGTCACGTTTCTTTTAAGCACGGTAGCTTAAGAAAGAAAAGTCCGATTGAATTGAAATTTGGAAAGTAAGTTAGTGTTAGCTGGAGGAACACCCTGTTGTTTTTGAAGAAAATCAATTAGTAAATAAGAAAGTTATTAATCATTAATTTTTAAGAAAATTTGTTTTCTTAATTTTTGTCGCTTGTACTTAAATAGAAATCTTGCGAAATGTTATCTCTATAATATATTTTTTTGTTTATACATTTTACTAATATATATTTCATAATAATATATCAAATGCGTTGAAATATGATTCTCGATAGATAAATAGTACAGACATTCAATTTTTGTAGTAATGTCTGAGTGGCTAAAGTTTTGTCTTGCAATCCAAAGATCGTGTGTTCAAATCCCAGACTGGTTAAATGCTTTTTTTTCAATTTTTTTTTTCCATATATTTTTTTTTCACAACAAAGTTGATATCACAAAATTTAGAATGTCCAAAAACTAACATTATTTACAAGAAAACTGAGAAGAGGATCCGATAGAATGTGTAACAATTATATAAAAAGCTCAGTAAACTGGCGAGTACGTTTTTAGCTTGTTTCATTAATAAATAAGCTAAGAATAACACATAATAGCTTTGTGCACTGTATGGATAATTTTCATGTAAACAGTTAATAATGTAATGAGCAATCATCGTATCATTTACAAATGTTGTTGATGTCAAGATATTTAATCCTGTTCGTTTTCTGAACTTTTAATTATTGTGTATGAAGCATATTTAATTCAACCCAGCATTAATTCTTGATAATTAAAGGTAATTATCTCATCGTTTTCCCCTAGTAAATGTGTTATCAAAGAGATCTTCTTTAATTTACTGTTTTATTGCTAATTACTGTAATTTATTATTTTACCTTCATTATAAAAAGGCAATATTTGTAACGTATTTCTTAAGCAATAAACAGACAGTTAATTCGCTGTTTCCTAAATTTGTATGAATTTTAAGTAAAATAATAGTTCCCAGTAAATGTAGAAGAACTCTTGAGGTTTACATTTTACACCCTACACTGTTGACGGTAGCATCTGTCCAATTTATTTTACAGTGTGTCATAAACGGTTTTATTGCAATGTAAATTATAATTTCCAATGAAAATAGTTTTGTGCTACCAGGATAACTTTATTTGGGTCATAAGAGTCAATATTTTTATTGGGGCAAGTAAAATTTGTGTTTTGGAATAACACCACAGTCATAAATTACTGACAGTTGAAGAATTTTATGAAGGTAGGTAGCCACTGATGGATAAACTAAGGTAAAGGACAATATTTTTTACAAACTTAGTATTTTTCTGAAAGTTTACAATGTCCGAGTATTTTGTCTCAAGCTCAGTAACGAATTTAATATAAATTAAACCCGTAATAATCAAATGCATTACTCTTAAAGTATGGTCATAACACTTTCTTAAAAAATTTCAAGTGAGGTTTTTGATAATTATTAAAAGTATTCAAACGAATTTAATTTGAATTAAACCAGAAATAATCAATGAGGCATTGTTGATATACTGGCTCAAAACTGAATTATCACAGCACTTCAAAAGGTACGCGTGTTGCAGGCTTCTTTCAGAAAAAAAGTATTTTCTAAGAAAACACACACATACGCCGATGATCTCCTAATCACCACAGGACACATCTGGACTGAAAACAAACTTCAAGAAAAGCTTAATAATGGACGAATGAACCAACTGGAATGGAGAGAAACGATAAAGGAGAGAATCAAAATGGCATACAGAGCCACAAGGGTAATCATACCGTTCGCGTAGAAAACTAAACTCTCATGGGATCCTACTAAACGGCCAACGATGACATATGGAGTCAAAAATCGCGAGAACAACAAAACCCAACAGAGGAAGTTTTTGAGAAGAGCAGAAAGGGACATTGTCCAACTACTCGCAAAAACAACAAGATGAAAGCAACGACATAAAACATCAACACTATTAGGAGGAAAGACAACTAAAATGGTTAGAAATGTACGCAATGAAGTACTGGGAATATACCCAAGGAAGGGACCCTGAAGAAAGCGCTAACACCAAACATCAACAAACTAAAAATAGGGAGACCATGCTACAGCGGAGAACAACAACTGAGAGGATCAGGATCAAAAAATGAACACCACAAAGAAATCGCAACGATATATCGCCACAATTGGAAACCGAGGAATCAGAAGACTCAGAAACAGAAGATACGAAGAAGCAGAAATACAAAAAGAGGGGCATAAACACTCCATATTACGACACAACGCGGGAACATATTTCACAAGAAGAGTCAGAAGAGGCAGAAGTCCAAAAACACAAAAAAGGGAGCTTAAACGCTCCTTCACGACACAATGCAGTAACGCATCTCACAAGTTCCTACACCCATCCCACATTCCTTTACCATGCGCTATGTGGCTCTCGCTGCTGGCAACAAGCATAACCTTAGTCCAATCCAGCGTGGACGTAGCAGGCCCAGCTGTATAATCCTAGGAGTGGCAGCAATGCCTGCCGCACGCTGGTGAAACAATCAATCAATCAAGCTGAGTAAATGCAAATTTACAGTTTCTAAACTGACGAGTAGTGTATACACTAAGATCATTTGCACGTCAAAGGTGTATGTCTGTTTCTTGTTATAGGTATATTACTTGAAAAGCACATTATCGCCTAAGCATCATCCCATTAACATTTTAAATCCATATTTTAATTAATAACTAAGCTTCAGCAAAGTTTAAAAACAGACCATGCTACGCGTGACGTCACGTTAGGCGAAGTAACTTTTCCGTGTCGTGCGTTAATATACGATCGCTTGTTATTTTTGTTAGTAAGCTTCAATTCAATGAACGATTTTAAACATATGGCTAATTTTGCTTCTTTAATGTTGTGGCATATAGAACTAATAGTCTAACAAAAAATCATCAACTAATACTTAATAAGACAAATTTAATTTAATATTTTTCGAGGTATCTTACATTTTTCAGAAAAAAATTGTATATTAATAAAGAATGTGTTGGGCTACCTAGTACTACAGTACCTTCAGGTAAAAAATACGTAAACTTTATGAGTAATCTCATATGTAATGATAATTACTTCCACATCCTGAGGATGTATAGTAACTCAAAAGAAAAACATGAAAATTTTTATTGTTCAAATAGGCTTAGAATCTCGTGAAACGTCGTTTGAGCAAAAAAATGCTATCTATCGTTCTGTCTGTCTGTCGATATATAACTTTTTTTTGTGCGCACGATTACTCTGTAACCGTGTAAGATATTGACTTGAAATTCGGTATACGCATGTATTTTAACGAGGTCTGGAATTATATTATCTTTTGATCTCATTCCACTGAAGGGTTGGGGGTAAATGGGGGTAAATGGGGGTAAATGTGCAAATCGAGCTAGTAAAAGTCCATACAATTGGTATTTAGTATATACAGTGTGCTGTTTAATACCGCAACACCACATTATTTTTGAACACGTTGGCCGATTTATTTATATATATTTTTTTTAGATATAGAGCTTTATTTGACTATTTTGAAAAATTTGTAATTTTCGCATTTTCCAGGCTAAATGGGACGAAATTTCGAAATTGACTATTAGCCAATTTTTATCAGAAATTTGGATAGCGTATTCGATTCACAGTTGTCTCGAATACCTCTATACAAAAGTTTAGCTCGATACCTCATATAGGGTGTTTGTTATTCAATAGCCAAATTTTAAATTTCCCACTTTTCGACTGTCCCTGTATACAAGAAAAGCTATTCCGTCCAGTCCATTTGTTTGAAAAAATTTCATTAAGGCACCTACGTACAGCAACCGAATGATGTATAAAAGCACTATTTATTGAAAGAATAACTTTTATTTTTTCTTCCTCATTTAGTGTCTGATGTTCCTTAAGTTGAATGACTACTTTACTTTTTTAGTAAACTTAACCGACTTTTATACAGGGCCAGTCGAGAAGTGAGAAATCTTAAATTTGGCTATTGAATAACAAACACCCTATATGAGTTAAAATTTTGTATCGAGATACTTGAGACTAGGGATTGCATTACCGGTTAACCGGTTAACCGGTTAACCGGTAAACAGGACAAAAACACATGACGATAATTACCGGTTATTTTAATTTATTACCGGTTATTTCGGTAAATTCTGAACTTACGATGTGTCACGTATTCAGCGTTTCTATTTATGTCAGTGACTAGTATTCACTAAATATAGAGTGACTGTCCCAACACTGAGCACTTTTAACAATAAATAAATAATATTATAAAAAGTAAAACCCAAACACCAAGCCCTAAGAAATACAAGTAAGAGAGACATTGACAATATCTTGCGACAGGAAATTGAATATTTCACTGCCTCAAATATCTGTGGAAAACATTTAGAAGAATGTTATTACCAATTCTTATTAACTTATCGACCTACCAATACCGATAGAGGAAGGGCGTTTTCAGTTGGTGGTATTCTATGAACAAATATCAGACGACTAACAGATACAGCTTTGAAAAACTAGCCCTTTTAATGGGCTATTTTTAAAAAATATTGTATTTTTAGATTAGGTATTCAGATTAGGTATTAGGTATATTATATATTTGAGTTTATGTTTGTAATTTTTGTTATTTACAGAATAATTATTTATTTAAATTTATTTCATTTATATTTTTTCCTTTTGATAAAAAAACCTTTTGTTTGTTTATAATAATAATAATAATACTTAATAATAATAATAATAATACATTTATTTTACTCAAAGTAAAAATGGTACAAATTGAACTATAGAGCTCTTCTTCCATTTGCCCAAATACAAATAACCTAAATCTAAGATTATAAAAAAAATATTAATACATATAAACCTAAACTTTCAAGAAAAAAATAATTATTATTTTATTTGTTAATATTCAGTAATGAATTGTAATAATCTAACAAATGTTATATTTTATAATAATAATAACAATAATAACAACAGCAGCACTCAGACATGCGAGCAGACAAGGGGAAAGGGCAGACCCCACGAAGCGAAGCAAAAAGGTTAAAAGTAAATAAAATTGTATCGGAAAAAGAAAAAAAAATATACGCGCATCCACAACGCAGCATCAAGTCTCCTGCTTCTGATCAGCCAAAATGTAATTTTTGACAACTTTAATAAATTTTTTTTTTGATTTATATTGTTTATATTCATTTGGAAGTTTATTCCAAAGATGAGATGCAAAATATGTAAATAATCTTTGAAAAATCGCAGTTTCATGCTGAGACACCAAAAAATTTTGTATGTATCTTGTATTATGCAAGTGATCTCATGAAATTAACTTATTTCTTAAGTACTGAGGTTCGTCATTATGAATTATTCGCCAAATAAGTGTGAGCATGTGTAAGCGTCTGCGGTTTTCCATGTTTAATATGCTATGTTTATTTAGATGTGGTGATATATGTTGTCTATATGGGATACTGTAAATATAACGAATACCTACATGAATTTTGAAGTTTTTGAATTTTCTTTTTTGCTGTCGCCGATAATAACTTTCCATATACAACATCACCATAATCAACTAAAGATAATACGAGTGAATCACAAAATTTTGATTTACACTCTCTAGATATGTCTTTCACAAAACTGTATAATTTTTTTAATCGACTGTAAGCGAATTTCAATTTGGAAAAATATGTTTCACAAAGCTTAATTATATTAATTATACGTATATAAAAATGTTTTTTGTTAAATTTAATAATAATGTACATGGAAAAAGACAATTGCCATTTTCGTCACCCTAATCATTCATTCTAAAAATTACCGGTAAATACCGGTTAACCGGTTATTTACATTTTTATTTACCGATTTACCGGTTATTAAAATTTCCGGTAAATTGCAATCCCTACTTGAGACAACTGCGAATCGAATACGCTATCCAGTTTGCTGATAGAAAATTTCCTAATAGTCGATCTCGAAATTTCGACCCATTTAGAGAAGTTTAGTAGGCCTTGAAAATATAAAAATTACAAATTTTTCAAAACAAACAAATAAAGCTCCATATCTCAAAAAAAAAATGATAAATTGGCCAATGCGTTCCAAAATTATAGTATTAAATAGCACACTGTATATATTAAATACCAATTTTATGGACTCTTACTAGCTCGATTTACACATTTACCCCCATTTACTGCCAATCCTTTCAGTGGAATGAGATCAAAAGATAATCTAATTCCAGACCTCATTAAAATACATGCATATACCAAATTTCAAGTCAATATCTTAAATGGTTCCAGAGTAATCGTGCACACAAAAAAAAGTTATATATCGACAGACAGACAGAAAGACAGAACGAAAATTAAAATCGACCAACGCGTTCCAAAATAACGGAGTGCTGCGATATTAAATAGTACACACCGTATATAAGGAAAGCCAAGGTTTCAAAAAAATTGTTGGCATTAGGTTAGTTAGTTTGGAAATTGGCATAGAGATGGCGCGTGTGGTGTCAGCATCTTGGAAAGTCTAGAACACTACTTCCGTCTGTTGGAAGATTGTGGAATGTTCCACAACCAGTTACCCAAAGACTATAAAAGGAAAGTAAGTGGTCGCGAAAGACAGTACAGTACAGTTCAGTAGAAAGTTTGGTTCACTTGATTAAGAATAAAAAATTATTTTCGGATTTTCAAAAAAAAAAATTCCCAGATATTATGAAGTTTTTGTGGTCAAAACTTTTTGTGGTAGTATCTTACGCAAAGATACATCACTGGAAGGAACCACATGCAAAGAGGTTGTAAAGGCACGGGCACTTATCTTAACCTGCCACGGCCTTTCATTAAAATCGGTTCTCTAATTTCGGCGTTATCGAATCCATATACATATTCATACACACATACATAGATAATGCACACGTACATATACAGAAAAACTTTTTCGTGTTTTTGTGACATGAAAACATAAAGATTAATTAATTTTCGATTTTGGGCCAATTGCAGTAACCTCCCATTTTTTATGGTTCATGAGGTTAAATATAATATTGTATTACCATTCTCCATCTCTAAAAATATTGACCATCGATAACTTTAATGTAGATAATTTTTTTATCGAGTTTGTCCTAAAAGTCAATTACATAGCCAACAACGATAAATTCTACCGAGAGCGATTAATTTATATCTACTCGATAATAATGAAGTGAACTTAGCTCAATATAAAATGTAAAAAGAGTTACTTTTACCGATGCCATAAACTCGTAATAGGGTTTCTACAGACGAGTAGATAAAATAGGTTAAATAGGGTCGATAATTTTATCGACTGAACTGGTAATAGCACCGATAATATCATAAGTGATATAATTTTGTAGGCAAAATTTAGTGATTATTAAGAGAGTTTGTTGCTTGGCAATTTCGCGATTGATATTGAGATATTGACAGATAAAAATAACGAGCCGCCAGGCGAGTTATTTTTGTCAATGTCAAGAGCGAAATTGCCAAAGCAACTCGAGTAGAATAATCATTAAATTTTGCCAGACGAAATTATATCACGAATGGTATTCATCATAACTATTGCATGAATAAAAATTTAGGGAAAAGAAAACAAATTTATTAGATATAGGAAGTAAATTTTAAAAAATAAATACATAAATCCCCAAATTTTGAACATTTGGAGCCGTTAAGGGAATTTGCATCATGTAACCAACATAACCTTAGATTTTAAGTTTTTCAAGTTTATTCTCATTTTTAATGTTTGTATACGCATTTTTAGCTTGGAGCCGTACTGGTTCCATGCAAATATTTAAAAATTCACGTAAATAATTTTTCAATATTGTTGATTAATAAAAATAGACTGCTAATTACAGGTTAGATTTCCAACCTACAAAAATAGTCCTATTTTATTAGGACCAAGTATTTAGAACTTCATAAACATTACACTGAACTAGACTTTAGTTGAAAATACGGGAACCAGGCAGACATTTTAATAATAGCTGCGTAATACTCTTAAATCTTAACAAACACATATTTTTGAGGTTAGCTGTGACGTCACGTACAGATGCCCTATTCTCGCACATTTTTTACAACTGACGTGAACTGACGTTTGCAAAAATTATTGTAATGACGCCCCACTTGTTGAATCGGTTACCATGTTTTCAAAAAACAAAGGAAAATTTGCCGCTGAAAAACAGGTTGGTTGCTTCATTCTGGCTTCTCATTGGTTGAGCAACCCTGGAAAAATTTTAAATATTAAATTTTGTCGATGCGAAACTATTATTTGATTAAAATGACCGATTTTGATTGGACGAAATTTATAGGAATGAAATAGTCTTGTGTATTTAAAGCTATATTATTCTCTGTTATATATCCCGTGGTACTAAATCCAAGAAAAACATTTAAATGACATTTTTATCAAACTAGTTGTAGGTCTCATCTCTTACTGTATAATATGTAAAATAAAATAACCTTTTTAAGACTGGAAAACGAATTACCTCAGCAAAATAGTTAGCGAGGGATTTCTTAAGTACGATTTTAAATTTTAAATGTTTCCATTGCAATGTTAAATGCGTACGCAGTTACCACTTAAATCAAGTTATATGTGTACTGCCACAAATTATTTATTTATTTTGCGTTTATTACAATAGTAGAATAGAATAGAATAGAATAGAATTTATTTTGCCATTTTTTTGATACATAGATTATGTACATTTGGCACGTCAAAATAACAATATTTAGTTACAATAATTGATACAAATTGAAATAAACAATTTGTCTGTCTCATTACAGCAATAAAACTTAAAATAAAATACACAAATACACAAAAATACACATTAATAAAAGAACTTATAAATATGTATAAAAACAAACAAACCTCTTATAAGAGCTCTGTCCATACAAATGAAACACAACAGATTAAAAATAATAATAATATCAAATTTTATCTATTTAAAAATTCGTCAACACTATAAAATGCATTTTCTATTAATAGTTTTCTTATTTCTTTTTTAAATAAAGATAAGTTCAATTCTTTCATAGTTTCAGGAACGCTGTTAAATAAAATAATACAATTATAGTGCAGTGAGTTTTGAAATGTCGCTGTTTTATGCACTGGGATCAACAACAGATCTTTATGTCTTGTATTATATAAATGATTATCTCCGGAAGTGGAGAAGGTGTATAAATTTGTTTTTGCAAATACCAGACATTTGTAGATATAGATACTAGGAACTGTAAAAATATTATATTTTTTAAATAATTCCTTACAACTGGATCTATTACTTAGGTTAAAAATTAGTCTTAGTAATCTCTTCTGGGAAACAAATACTCGTTGTATATGACTTGAACGGCCCCAGACTAATATATTCAATGATAAATGTGGATAAGCTAAAGCATAATACACACTTATCAGACCCGTCTGGGCAATTGTATCCTTTAGCTGTAGAACAGCGAAGTAGGCTTTATTATGCAATTTACAAATGTGCTCTATATGCAGTTCCCAGTAGTGATCCATCTCCTCTGCTTTATAAAGTTATAATAACAGTTTAGTCATTATTAAAATACAAATTTACTTTTAACTAAAATACAGTAGCATTTGAATATACAATGCATTAATTCTAAGAAGGGGATAGTTAGGTTAGGATCTACCGTTCCTAAAAATAGGGACAATGAAAATAGGTAGCAAGTTTTTATTGGGGCAAGTAAATAATTGTGTTGCCCAGAACACTGAGTTGAGTTATGGACCTTTTTTGAACAGGGATTTTTGAACCGTTAAATCTGTTGAAGTAATAACTGCAGTAAAATAGTAAAATAGAAAGTTTTTCTCTGAATACGTGGAACTATTGCCATAAACTAAGCTTTTACCGCATTTTTTATGTTTCAGATAACGGATTTAGAGCATTGAAGAGAACAACAACTTTAAATTCCACATCTTCAATTTTAAGCTAAAAAACTAACATTTCAGGATTAAGATATTCCTACGGAAAAATGTGTTGATGATAGAAATCTTCGTTTCAAGAACGTCTTAACTTTTACTTTTTTGGTATCTATGTACTTAAATCTTTTTGTAATAGACATATTTGAAAAGTTACAACCACCGAAATAAATGCAGTAAAATAAGAAAATAATAGCAGGTATATTGTTTTATTAGGAGTAAAAGTAAAAGTGATACTTCTGTGACGAGTGTACAGGCAATTACAGAAGAGTCACAATAACTGGCTTTTACTCCAAATAAAACATGCTTTTTTTCTTCAAACGTCGATTAGCGATCAAAAAATAAAGGTAAGAAAATCTCGAATTTCACCACCAAAAACGCATTGTGTTAATATCGCATGGCCGGCGTATTAAATAAAATTGTGTTGCTATGGATATTACTTTTTCTGCCGCCCACAGCGTCAGAAAATAGTAGATTGTGATACAAGTGTGGCAAGGGCTTCATTGCAAAACGATGTATGAAAGTAGGAACACGAGCGCAGTGAGTGTTCCTATCATACGAGTTTTGCAATGAAGCTTACCACATGTGTGTTACATACTATTTTTTCTACGGTTGTGAAGTTATTTAACTTTAAAATTTTGGAAAGACTTTAGTCTTTCCAAAATTTTAAATTTGCTGCCTGTCAGATTTTATTTAAAGTGACATTTTTCGCAGTCATTCTGAAGTTAGAAAATTTGACTTTGTAATTGCAATTCATGTGTAATTACTTGTACATTTATAGAATTTAATTGTTATTACGAAAAACATGCAAATATTGCCACAAAGCATTACGATATCATTTCATCATTACAAGATACGATTTGGAAGTATTCGAAATATAGAGCAGGGGCGGTTTCAATTTTAAATATTTAATAATTTAAGCTGTGTTTGGAGAAAAGTATTTCTCTGCACATTTTAATAATATGCTTTCAAATAAATTTATTTTTGCTTAAGGATCACTTGAAGAGAAGTACAGTTGGTGTTCCAATGATAATAATTTATGCTGTATATTAATAGTACTGGAACCAAATTGAGCTTAAGAAAATAGAAAGTTTTTCAATGTTTTATTCGAATTCTAAGGTATATTCTGTGCAATAATCTTGTCACTGTCAGTTTGTCTTTTACTAATAATAAAATAACGTTATATTAGTACAATATAAGATATAGTTCCAGAATAAGAATAACAGCTAGCAAATATAATTATTAAAATTTGTCGATATTTTAAGATAGAATTTACAGAACATGTTCATTATGTATTAAAAAATATTTTCCTCATCCTAATAGTTTAGATTACATTGTTGCATGTTTTTAGTATGACGATATTATCAGTTTTTTTTTTCAAGTTGGACAACAGGTAGGTAATCTAATTAATATATAGCAATTAATTTTTGTGTAAGAATAAACAATTTTTGAGTGAATAGCCTCAAAAAGTAGTAATTCAATTGATTTATTATTAAAAGTAATTTCACGATAGCATGTGGTAGTATTATTATTGATTTTATATTAATTATGGATGTAGACACCTTCTACATGTACTATCTTTATAATGTATATGTATTGTGGAGGTTTTAAAATGAATACTGTAAACATAATCTGCTAGTGTCATCTCTTCCTTTGTCTAATAAGGCTGTATTATACAGGGTTAGGCAAATATAATAGGACATAAAATAATAGCACCACAGGTCGTGCAACCCCCTTTATTCCTGAATGCCTGAAGTGACCAACAGGGGCTACGCATTTTGAAACAAGGGGCACACATCTAGCATCCTAGTATTCTAGGGATTTTTTTTTTTTTCGAAAAATTCCACTGCCACGACCACGAATCAAACGATGTAAGTCTTCTTAGCGTTAGATGCTCAAGCGGGATTGGCTTTATTTTTGCGCATAAAAGAAGAATACAAATAGTAATTGTTGTTCCAAACATGAAGATATTATAAAAAAATTAAAATTAATGAAAACCTATACTTACTATACTCTTCGCAAAGACGAAGAGTATATTGTATTTGATCGGCACATTTCTAAAATCGTAAATATCGCTCGTAGAGAAAAAAATTTCATATCATTGTGTTAGTGAACGAATTCTAAATAACTTTCAAAATGTCCTTCCGTCCGTCCGTCCGTCCGTCCGTCCGTCCGTCCGTCCGTCACGTTTCTTGTAAGCACGATAACTCAAAAAAGAAAAATCCGATTGTACTGAAATTTGGACAGTAAGTTAGTATTAGCTAGGGGAAGAACCCTTTTTGAACAAAATCGATCAGTAAATAAAAATGTTATTAATGATTTAAATTTGAGAATTTTTTTTTTGATTTTTGTTTTTGCAAAAATTTACATTTTTTACATTTTTTACGTGTTAGGTAGTTCTTACGCTTTTGACTCGGAATCCAAGGGTCCCAGGTTCGAAACCCACATGTGGTACGGTATAGTTTTTTTTTAATTTTTACTTTATTTTGCACTGAGTCTTTCACCAACTAAGTATGTACTATAAAATTAAAAATTGACTAAAACTAACATTATTTACAAAAAACTGCGAAGAGTATCCTCTAGAATGTGTAACAGTTATATAAAAAGTTTAGAAAACCGGCGAAGAGTACGTTTTTAGCTTGTTTACTATTGTAATGTTCAAATTTTGGAAGTGCCTAATTCAAATAAGCGTTATATGAAAAAATAATCACTTTATATTTTGCGTTTGGTTTCTTCTTAGTGTGTTTGTAAATACGTGATAAAGGACAAACGGAAATCTATTAAAAAATTCCACTTCTTAGTTTAGTTGATCAAGTTCAGTTATTGAACAAAAACCACAAATAGGAAAATTTTTCTTCAGCTTAGCAATTTTAGTAAAATTCGTTACAAACACCTTCAGAATTATGTAACTATTACTTTAAATATTTTCTTATTTCATTTCTTAGAAATATTGGTTGTGATTTCTTGTGATATAATTTATGATCTCATTAGTTTCTGAAGAAAACAAGCATACATCACTTGCCGAAATTACGGAATCATCAGCATTGTTTCAGAAAATACTAACATCTATATGTTAGGCGAACATGGCAGTTGATATGTCAACACGATTATTATTCAGTCAAAGCATTTGTCTCTGCTGTTAGCGACGATAAATTTTGTCAAAAACTGTATGTTATGCATCCTCCACTCGTCCTATATTTAAACTCACTTGTAAAACTAACGCCACCAATTTGTAAAGTATATTGTCACCGTCCGTAAAATATAAGACGTCGTTAACAGATTAGTCATTTTTCTATATAAAAGTTAATGGTTTGGTAAGCCTCCGTTTTCGTAATATTTAAATATATACATTGGTACTCCTAAGTAGATATACTAGTCGAGCCAAATTAAAGTATTTATATTATGAATGAAAATTACAAAACTAAAATTAAGCTTTTCTCAACATAACAAATTAAAATATATCTCGGAATCCACATCTTATTCTTGGGACATCAGTTGTAAGGGTTATAACATTTATATTTATTGAAAGATGTTTTGACAGGCAACTTTTAAATAAATTTAACAGTGTATAGCAAGTGTGCATATCTTTTAAAATAATCCAGCAAAAGAATATAACTATTTAAAACAATAAAGAGCAATGAAGCATATATGAGATAATGTCCGAAAGTGCATAAATTATGCAAATAATTATTTCATGAAAAGGAAAATTATAAAAAGGGATAAATTCACCGAATAGAATATTCAGGTGAAATATATCACAAATAAAGTTTATATTGTTTATCCAACTTAGTGGCGTAGTGCTTACAGTCTACCAATCTGTGATTTAACCGGACAAGTCTAATGAAATTTCCTTCCCTAAAACCCACCATTAAAAAAAAACACGCCTTCTCATGAGCACACTTACCTTCACCTACTCATAACCCTTTACCCCATTTACTCCTCGCTGAAAATACAAGTCATCAAAGCATCATGCACTTCGTGCGAAAATATTTTTTATATATTTGACAGTTGAAGCAGGGTTTTTGCACTATTTTTCCTACAGAAAGAGCTTATATGATACATCCTCAAAAAATACATACAGTGAATAAAAATGAAGTCGATAACATATTAATAAATAAAACACTGTTGAACTTTTGTTTAGAGGGTCGTCTCAAAAAATATAAATTCCATCGTCTAAAGGTCGTACCGCCGTAACATCTGGCCGTTGTGCTACTTTGCGTGCTATCTACCACGTTTTTTGTACGCAGTTGAATTATATACCGATTCGGCAAATCAAGTTTCATATATCCTGAGATAAACGAGTGAAGAGAGAAAACAGAGATATTAGGAAAAGAATGACGGATACACTGCCCCCAGCAGACACCACAGTTTGTGAAATCTTATTTGTATCACCTCGTCGTATCAATGCAGGGCATCGGTACATATCGCTTCTAACTGCGAGCGTACTGTACTAGAATAATATCAGTCTTTATTTTCCTAATTTCTCTTTTTTCTTTCTTGCACTCGTTGAACTAAGGACGCATATATAAAACTAGATTTGGCGAATCTGTATATTGTAAACTAAATATAAATACAATACCAAAATGCAATGTAATCTTGTTAAATAAAATAAGGAGAGATTTAAATTGGAAATGAAATTGTTAGACTTGCTATAATTATGAGCAAAAAATCCTTTATACACTATTACATCCTTCTATATACATCATTTAAAAAAAGCACAAACATTACTGTTGCGCCTTTGCCTATATATATTATAAATACTGTAATGAAATAAATAATATATAACTCCCTATAATGTCAGAGCGTGAAACAGCAAATAAAATTATTTAAATGGTAAAATCTTAGGCTTGCGACCACGAGGACCCGGGTTCAAATCCTGGCTAGGGTATGGATAAGCAGTGGCGATGTTCACGTGTTGTCGAGACGATAGCAGTGAGCTAGACCGCGGTTGTGTGAGAGGCAACACGATTAGTCGCTCTCCTCTCCTTAGTTCAAGTCTCAGCTGCTTCAGGTAGGGAATGCGATATTGTTTATGTGTGCGTGTCCTTATTGAGTGGTGAAATAGCTATAGTTAAACTCTGCCAGGGCGTTAATATAAATAAGACGTTAAAATAACATAAAAGATCCATTTTGCTTTAGTTTTAATTAATTTGATCTACAAGTCATAAAGAAATCATTTTTTTAAACTGACAGTAATTTGTTAAGTAAGGCTAATTCATATTATACATACAAGAGAAGGTCCAATGCCATATGCCTGTCATAATTTATAAGTTGAAAAGAATTATTTTGAAATCTATTAGAAAAAAATCCAGTTTCAGTTGACAGATATATTTTAGTATCATGTGCATGTATCTGAAATATCCCTCGCCAAAATGAACTAGCTGCAGGACATAGATGATTACAGAAGAATAACACTCTGCAGCATAGAATGCAAGTACTACGCATAATTCCCGATCGAATACATTCGAAGACCATCACACTACCAAACAGCATTCGTCAAAGGTGCGTCAACGGACGACAGTACATACACCACCAGAAGTACCCTGGAAGAAAAGTTGAGAGAAAATGGCAAACCTACACATAGTTCCAATAGATCTCTAAAAGTTATTTGACACTGTCAGTCATGAAGCGATGTCAACACCCTACACAGTAAAGGAATATCGCACTACCTAGTTAACAGGAAAATAAAAGCTTGACTTCACAAAAACACTGCATTTCAATGAATCCGACAGATTACGGAAACCAAAGAGAACAATATAAGAGTTAACCAAGGATGCACCATATGCTCTCCCGGAACCAGAAACAGGGGAATCAGAAGACTCAGAAGAAGAAGATGAACTCTAGAAACAAAAATACTAAGAAAAAACACTATATCACGACACAATGCGGTAACGCATTTAACAAACACCTACACTTCCCATTCCACTTTCGTGTATCATGCGTCTTTTGGCTCTTGTTGCTGAAGTGCATGTATCTGCTCCACAATCAAATAATGTATTTTATACTTTATTAATTTTATAAAGTTATATGGTGATACCAGTGCATGATTAAATCTTAAGACATCATAAGTGGATTCCGAAAATGTGTGTTGTATCCCCGTGATCCAAACAAAGTTGATTACACGAAATATATTCAATACCAAATGGAAAACATCAAAGTAAATAAAGATCAATATCCAACGAAAGAAATACAAAGTCCAGCATTACATCTGAAGACATCAAGACTAAAAAAAGGTTATAAAAGAAATCCAAAGTAAACTTGAAAGTTATGACGTAAATGTTAATGTCATCTTCAGATAATTAGAATTTTTTGAAGAAATGAGTCGATTAAAGAATGAAGAAATGTGAGTGATTCAGAAGAAACAAAGGAGATTGCAACAGAAACAATACAATTAGATGTAGGAGACAGTTAAGACAGTTAACTGTAGAAGACATATGGTTTGTTTCTACAACAATCACGGACTAGTCAGAGTTAATACGATTGGGTGAAAACAGTTCGTGATTGGTCAGCTGACCACGTTAGACAGAGCTTATTGGCTCTGGCTAGTTTGTGGTTTCTTGTAGAAACAAACCTATAATAAACTAGATGCAGTACAAATAATACAACTAGACTACAGTGATTATTGAATTTTATTTACATACATCTATTTGATTAGATCAAATTTCCCAATTTTCATAATATAGACCAGGGTATTTATATGTTTTGAAATACTGTGATAAATATTTGAATATTACGTCGGAATATGTACAAATTTAAAAACTTGCATCCACCACATTTTCTTTTTCACACAGTACCTATATTTTAGTTTCG
Source organism: Rutpela maculata (assembly GCA_936432065.2). Lineage (NCBI taxonomy): Eukaryota > Metazoa > Arthropoda > Insecta > Coleoptera > Cerambycidae > Rutpela > Rutpela maculata. The sequence goes on from OW386289.2 coordinate 145,305,727, forward strand.
TAAATATCGGTCCATATATTTGCCGCACGTTGTATGTATATATACATTTAAAACAGGTTAAATTTTACTGAAACCATAAACCTGATTACAGCGGTGTTATTTTAGCTACTGCTTGGTAAAAAACGCAGTAAAATAATAAAACTTGATTGACTTTTACGGCTTCGATACAAATTATTATCATAAATTCAACAGGTAGAAGATACTGTTACTTATATATGCTACCTTTTTAAGAGTTATATTGTTAGAAATAGAAAGTTTACCGCTAAGGTTTTATTAGTTTTAAAGTCCAATAAATTTAAAACAACTTAGAATGCGCAGCACCAAAAATTTTTATAAAAATACCAACAAGACTTTTGATTTATGACCGTTGTTTCACTTTGGCGGAGATACATTTACATTTTATGTTGACAGCTTCTTCGGAATGACCAGTGAGTGTTAAATGCTGAAAATTTAAAATGATTTAAACGTAGAATACAGGGTGCGGCATAGAAACGGGAAATTATAAAAACGCAATAACTCATATAAATTCTCTATTTAAGAAATTAAATTAACGTACAGAGAAAAGCATTATAATTCTTGACGATGACATTTTCAAAGTAACCCCCGCCTCTGCACAGACACTTCTCCAGTCTTGAGTGGCAGATAAACGGACATTTATAAAAATCGTCTTTTCCGCCAGTTCAACATCAGCCTCGATAATCCAGTGCCATTTGGTGTTGCTATTAAGACATCGATTAAGAGCTTTGAAGAAACCGGATGAAGAAAGAAGTGTACGTATGTATGTCAGTAGACAGACATAGCAACTGTGAGGACCGTCGTCGACCAAGATCCACGGCCTTCTGCACGTCATCGTACAGTTTCGTTACAGATTTCGGACAGGAGTTTATGACGCATTTTGCATAAAGACTTAAACATTTTCACTCATACAATATATAATGCAAGAATTGAAAGATCACGTTAGCAGCCCAAATTTTTGCCGTCAACTCTTCGTTCTTTCAGATGAGAATGAAGGTCTTATTCACAATTTGTTTACGGTTGATGAAGGACATTTTCATCTTTCCGGTTTTGTGAATAAACGAAATTTTCGATATTGGTCAGATGAAAATCCCCACCATCTACACTAGAAACTTTTACAGTGCCACGGTTACAGTATAGTGTACAATATCGTCTTTCGGCATTGATGGCCGTTCTTTTTTGAGGAGAAAACGAAAATGCGATAAAAATGCAACATCAGCCCGTTATGTCGATATGATCGAAACGTCTTTCATGCAAGAATTAATCAGGTTTCCTCTTGCTAACGAAAATATATACTTTAAGCACGATGGGTAGAGTTCGCAAACTGCCAAAATATCGATGAAAGTTGCAAGACAGTTGTTTTTCAGTCATGTCATATCCAGACATTCCTTGACAAGCAAGATCGCCTGATTTGACGTCATCAGATTTTTCCTGTGGGGCTATTTGAGGAGCAGGATTTACACTGACTCCCCTTCCCACGTAATATTGCCGAGCTCAAACTCAAAATGCAAAAAGAAATAACCAGAATTGAGTTAAAATGCTACGCCGTGTCATGATTAGCACGTAATTAAATGTGTACATTTGAAAGATTCTGAGTCTTCAATAGTTACTTAAAACCTTCTCCTTTGCAGCGTTTCTTCTGCACACCATTTCTTGTATTGGCCACGCGTCAATTCATCTTTAACTCTTGATGTGTCAAATAAAAAAGATGAAACAACTTTTGTAGCGGCTTCTTCAATAGTTGATGGATTATTTGAATCGGACATGACTTTATTTATGCTCGTACTTACTTACTTTTTTGTAAATTACTTTTTTGTAACCTGGTTGCAACCATTGAAAATGATTATCCATAGAACTTGCATTCGGAAGAGATGATTTTAATTTTTTTGTCATAAAATATGATGGGTTTGATGAATTTCTGATGATTGTAGGTACATTTTTGTATGATACTTGTGGGATAAACAATATTATGTGATTATACGTCTCGGTCCAACGCCCTGCGAAATTCACATGAGAGCGGTAATAATGTTCTTATACCACTTGGACGGTAAATAATTGCAAAATCTACAAAAAAAGTGTCGTAAGGTTCTCATCAAACTTTTCTGAAGTATTTTGACGTGCTGAAGAAATTTTGTTGTGGCAGTTTCTCCCAACCAGTCCCTTTCATCCCCTAAAAAAGGAAAAAATGGAGATGGTTCTAAGGTTCTGGCCTAATTTTTTTGAAATACATTGACGCGCTGAAACCAATTTTCGATAGAAAAAATGTCTAGGGGAAGAAGAAAACTGACAGGATGGAAATTTTTTTTGTGTCCAAAATTGGCTTCAGCTTCAGTGGTCGATTTTTGGATTATGGTGGTCAAAAATGTAAAAACCAATGTTAAGTACCTAATCCAGATTAGTTTCTCATTACTTGTTACAGTACAGACCGTAGTAATAAAACCCAGGTCAGTTTTCTTGGAAAACAGATTTCCCCTGACCGCAGAAGGGTGCAGGAACGCATAAAATCTGATTAAATACACTTGCTTAGTTAGTATATTTGCACATTCTAAAGAGAACTGTGTTGATAGCTGTTACCAGTGAGAAAATGATTAGTGATAATATTGAAAGTGAGACAATAGGTAAGCCTATTCATTTAATAAATCAAGTCTGTTTTGACGAACATTTATAAAATATACCTTGTTATGTTTTGTCCCATTGAAATTAGAATACACTGAAATTAATCCAGCTTTTATTAATCCAGCGGTATTGGAGGACATAAACTCTCCATATATATGTTTCAATAGAAATTATCTTCATACAGTTGCGTAACTACTGTGTGTTTATTTCAGGATCAACCTATTCATCTCGTGGCAAGATCTTTTTAATATTTGGCTTGAGAAAACCGATGCTGCTGAGAAAGCAGTAGCTGTATATGACCGTATCTTGCAGTCCCTGACACTTCAAAGTTTTTAGGATCAACAATGAGCTCAATAACCTATTTGTAAGCAATTTAAACAGAAATGGCTAGAAAGTCATAGTAGCCTTACAAATTTTCGTACCAAAAATTCGACTTACTTAAGTGGTCAATTTTCATTTGATGATCTAATGGAGAAAGTACACAGCATTCCAAGTACCAGTAAGCAAACTGTTCTATCTCTAAGAAGGAGTTATCGTATAGTACACAAAGAACCAAGCGAAGAAGAGTTCAACCTCTTTTGCAGCATAATACAGAGGAACTTACTTATACGACATAAGTTCATTTGAGGTCCGAGGGTAAATATACTGAGAGCAGAGTGCTAAAAGAAATATCTGAAAACATAAAGAAGTAGTGACCACATAAATTAATATCAACCGAAATTATAAAACTATCTGCGGGTGAAGCATTAGCCTCACTGGTGAAGAACAGATTAACAAAAAACCAATATATCGCCCTGTATAGAGATATATTGTTGATATTGTTGACGAATATGATATTGACAGTGAATAAATTTTCTTAAAGACACCAATTGATTTATTTTTATGCACCTAAATTATTTCGTTTATCTAACTGTTAGTACAGTAACTAGAGGTTTTAACTTCGGAATAATGTCATATTGAATGGATTTCGTTCATTTTTGGCAGTATAATAGTAAATATTTCACAGAAAAGTTTTTATATTGTGCAGGGGCTTGCTAATTTATAGGGGGTGGATGCCCCCCCCTCTCAGGGGGTGGCATTAAAAAATATATATATTTATTGGAGCTGAAATAGAATCGAATTTTAAAAAGAAAAGGTTCTATGCCATTTTTCACATAAATTGATAGTTTTTAAGTTATAACGACTTCAAAATTGCGATTTTAGCTTAAAAAAAGGTATTTCCAAATGGCTTTCGTCAAGTATCTCGAAAAGTATTACTTCATCGAAAAAATGTTACAGACCAATTACAGAAAGTACAAACTAGGAATTAATTATATTTTTTGTTTATTGATGTAGGATTAATAATTTCTGAGATATTTAAGTTTATATTTGGTATCCAAGGGTTTCAAAATTACCTTTAAGGCTAGGATTTTGCGGAGTGAGAGGGAAATATGCGTTTATTTTCGATTTATTGTAAATATTTAAAAAACTACACATAGTATAATCTTAAAACTGCTTTAGATACTTGGTATTGTTCTAACGAATACAACTATATATATTTTTTATTATAAATTTCTGTTATATTTAAATATCGTAGTTTGTCAATGAAAATAGTCCCTAATTTCATTATTATAGTATGGCATTTGACTATATACAAAATTAATGATAAAAACTATATATGGTTGTATTCCTTAGAGCAGGTGGTCCGCGGACCCCTAGGACCTAGGGGTCCGCGGACGATGTTACTGCGCGAAATGTCACTGAGATATTCAATTGTTTTGTATTTTACTTGACTTGCAGTGGTCATTACCCTAATCTAGTTCCCGCGTAAGTTCAGTAGGTTATCAGCTTTCACAGTCAACCAAGCGTGGAATTACCCCCCCCCCCCCCAAGATTCTGTAAACTATCAACTTTTGTTTTAAAATGTTATGATTTTTGTTAATTTTGGGAAGAAAAAAAAATTTAACCCCCAAGATTGTGTAAGTCAATAATTTTCATTAAAAAATTTTATTTTTTAATTTTAGGATGAAAGATTTTTTTTGGATTTCTCCCCCTCGCTCTTCAAACAAGTTTTGGGATGAAAAATTTTTACATACATCAAAAAATTTTGGGTTCAGTGTTACCCCCCCCCCAAGCTCAAGGTCCAGATCCGCCCTTGCAGTCAACTGTCACTTTTAAGTATATTAGTTTAGTAAGTAATTTATGGTAGATTCTACATAATCTTCATTTTAAGAATTTATTTAAGCTTTTAAGGGGTCCTTGTCAGTATAGCGACCGATGAGGGGGTCCTTGAAAAAATCTTGTTGGGAACAACTGGTTTAGTAAGTAATTTATGGTAGATCCTACATAATCTTCATTTTAAGAATTTATTTAAGCTTTTAAGGGGTCCTTGTCAGTATAGCGACCGATGAGGGGGGTCCTTGAAAAAATCTTGGTGGGAACCACTGCCTTAGAGCAATGGGAAGTATCTGAAATTATTTTAAAGATTATATCATTTATGATTTTTTAAATATTTATAATAAACCGAAAATAAACGCATATTTCCCTCTCACTCTGCAAAATCCTAGCCTTAAAGTTTAAAATGCACTTTTACTTCCACGTCCAGTAGAAGTATAGTAACGACAAAAAAAATTTTTTAAATTTTTATTGTCCAAATAGGCTTAAAATGTCATGAAACGTCGAGATTTTAAGTTTGAGAGAAAAAAAAAATTCTGTCTGTCTGTCGGTCTGTCGGTCTGTCTGTCGGTCTGTCTGTCGGTCTGTCGGTCTGTCTGTAACTTTTTTTTGTGCGCACGTTTACTCTGGAACCGTTTAAGATATTGACTTGAAATTTGGTACACATATGTACTTTAACGAGATCTAGAACTAGATTATATTTTCATCTTGTTCCGTCGAAGGATTGGGGGGTAAATTGGGGTAAATTTGGGGTAAATAGGTAAATCAAGCAGGTAAGAGTCCATGAAATTGGTATTTAGTATATACAAGAGAAGATAAGGTCTCAAAAAAATTTTTGGCATTAGCCACCCCCTTTACCATCCCCACCTCCTTATTAAAGGGGATGAAAAAAAATTGTGATTTAGCGTATGTACAGAAACCTCAAAATATTTTTTTACTCCATCCACCCCCCACTACCACCCCCCTATCACCACCCCCACCCCACTACCGATGTGGGGTATCGTTTTATGGGTTTTTGGGGTAGAGGATTTCAAATATTATATTATTAAAGTTCCATAAACAATTATTTTCACATACAAAGTCTTTTCGTTGTGAGTGACTTGGATAGAGAATCTGGATGTGGAAGTAGTGATTCCTTGGGCAGCGGTTTTTTCTAAAGCAAGTGCTTTAAATGAACAAAAAAAATTTGAGCATCTAGGTAATGCTACATCTTAACGAAAAACTGTATTTAAGATAATTTTTTTAAATTACTGGCTAATTAGAGTAACAAAATGGCGACCTTTTTATATAGAAAAATATAAATACGCACATTTTTCCGTTATGACTTCTTTACTGCTTATGCTACAGGAACGAGTAAAAAATAATTTGAAAGCGCTATTAATTGTCTTTAATTTCATTTCTTAGCATGCGTGACGTAGGTGTCACAATTTCTGAGATATTTAACATTTAAACTGCATTTTTCCTCTTATAAACGTTCGGACGCCATTTGTAAACTTTCATATCTCCGAAACTATTAAATCTATGTAAATGAAAAAAAGCGAAATTCATTATCAGTTTATGTGCTATATTTTTGGTCTCTACCCCCTTTTCAATAAAACTAATATTTATTGTGATATTTGAAAAAGGAAAAAAAAATTAAGTTTTATCGAAAATACCTTTACAGTTTAAACTGTATTTTTTTCTAAACCAAGTGCTGTAAACAAACTAAAAAATTTGAGCATCTACGTCATGCTATATATTAATGAGAAACAGTGTTTAAAATTCCTTTTTTTTAATTCTGTACTTTGGAATGAAAAGGGCGGGTGTCCATTTTTTGTGAATTTTATGTAAGAACTGTTCCTAATAAAGAAAAGCCTTATATTTCTATAATTAAAGGCCAGAAGTTCATATATTCTGTAATGTTTTAATATATTTCAACTTTAAATAGACGGTTGTCCAATACTTGCTCCACATGTCTTACAAAAATGGCCGTTTCTAAAAAATATGATTTTGTGACAACCGCCTTTTCATTCCAAAGTACAGAATTACTGGCTAATTACAGTAACAAAATGGCGACGTTTTTATTAAAAAAATGTGTAGACGCACATTGCTTCGGTCATAACTTCTTTGTTTTTTATGCTACAGAAACAAATCAAAAAACAGTTGAAAGCTTAATTAATAACCTATTATTCTACTTATTAGCATCCTTGACGTACGTGTCACAGTTTCTGAGATATTTAACTCTCACTCTAAATAATTATCTTATGAACACTTGGATGCCAAATGTAAACTTAAATATCTCCGAAATTATGAATCCTACATTAATAAACAAAAAATATAATTAATTCCCAGTTTGTACTTTCTGTGATTGGTGTGTAACATTTTTTCGATAAAGTAATACTTTTCGAGATACTTGACGAAAGCCATTTGGAAATACCTTTTCTTTAAGTTAAAATCGCAATTTTGAAGTCGCTATAACTTAAAAACTATCAATTTATGTGAAAAATTGCATAGAACCTTTTCATCTTAAAATTTGATTCTACTTCAGCTCCAATAAATATATATATATTTTTTAAGTGCCACCCCCTGAGAGGGGAAACTCGTCTATGAAGCATTTACTGCTGCCAAAAATGAACGAAATCCGTTCAATATGACATTATTCCGAAGTTTTGCATATTTTTTACCTCTACCTCTATATTTTTGTCCACCATAAATCCGAATGCCGACCACTGTGGCAGCGCGTCAAGATACTTCAGAAAAGTTGGATTAGACCTTTAGAACAATATCATTTTTTATTGTGGACCTGTGTTATTGTTATTATTGTTTTAATATTGCGGTCTGATCTTGCTAAATTAAAATATCTAAAAAACATCTTTTTAAATCTTTAAAAGACAGTTACAATATTATTGTTTGCATTCGTCGATATTTACGCCAACTAATTGATTTAAATATAAATAGAGCAATCGGTCAAAAACACTAACACACATTTCGATTGTTCCATTTATTTTTATACGTGAATCACCTATCATAAGCCTACCCTACTGAACTCTATAGTAAGGGGTTTGAGTCACCCTCCACCCTTAGACATTTCTATCAAACGCCCCTGATTGTTCTGATATCGGTCAACTGGACAGTTGCATAGGATGACTGTTATTAAGCCATTGTTGAAAATGTAGAATTTAATGAATATAATAGATAAGTATATATTGTTTACCTCTCAAGCCTTAGTCTCTTTGGACATTTCTGTTGATGTGTCTATTACTCACATAGAGATTGTCCTAGTAGTAAATAATTGGTTGGAAATGTCTTTGAATGAGCCTTTAAATAAACTTTAATAATTGTGATAACGTATATACAGCGTGGTCCGAATTTAAATCGATTTTGCCAGAGGATACTACGCCTAAAGATAAAAACTGTTTGTGATATAAAAATACATAGTAAAATAAAAACAAAAATACACAGTAATTTTGATTTGCAGAGAAAAAATAATTCTTTATACAAAGTTCTGTTTGTCTTAAACAGTTTGTTGCTAAACTTAAGATACATTGTACAGGGTATTCTAAAAATTAGGAAATAATAAATCGAGTTTAAGCTACTTTTTTAATTTTTTCTTATAAACACGCAATTAATGATTTTAATGAGAAGTATCCAGATGTTAAAGTGACTCGCAAAGCAGTATGAAAATTAGTTTATGAATTCAATTCCACTGGAGATGTAAAAAATATCGAAAAACCAAAAAACAATTTAATGAAATTACGCTGCTACCCTTGTAATTTTAGAATCTGTACAAGAACACCCAAAATGGTCGCTAAGGAAAAGATCAATAAAAAACAATGTTAAAAAAAGGATTTTTTTGGCCCATCCGTTTTTTACTAATTTTGGGGTGCTGAAAACGAATCCATCACCAGTTCTGACGAAAAATTTCGGGAACACATTAAAAAACAACCCTTATTTGGGGGTGACATTGGAACTTAAATTAGCCTAAATACTAAGTTTCGATAACTAAGTAGAAAAACAAGTAAAGAAACGAAATTCACCACTTCAACTCTCCTCGCCATTAACTCATCACCCCCAAGAAGGTTGTAAGCTTCTATAACTACTATATAGTTACTTATACATTTAAAAAAAAAACAAAACACCTCATTGAGTAGTTGCTATCAGAATATAATAATCTGATTATTTCTGAGTACACTCATACGCCTCCTCACCTCTAAAAGAGATGTGTCTCACGTTCTCAAGGATGTTGATCGGTTTTAATTACAAGAAACGTCTTAATACTCAGCTGGATGTTTTTTATCATATTAAGGTGACTTGGCCAATTCAGATCACTCCTGGATATTTCTTAGGGTATCAATATCCCTTTTAAAAAATGTTGCTTGATTTTTTTAGTAAAAAATGATTTAGTTATTTAAATAATTTTTGTTTGTTAGAATGGGAATCTTTTTTCATTTTATGCCCCCCTCAAATTCCAAATTGAATTTGGAATTTTTGCTTCTTTTTTTACTTACCTAACGAAACTGAGTATTTTGAAAGAATTTCCTGCACTAAAGAATAACTTTTTGTTGCAAAATCTAATATCAATTTCAATGCCACTCCCAAATGAGGGTTGTTTTTACTGTCTTCTCGATGTTTTCAGCCAATTCGGATAACAGGTTCAAATTCAGAACCCCAAAATTAGTAAAAAAATATGGTTTCCACACTTTACACCCCCTCCTTTGAGGGGTAAGAAATACTCAGGAGTGATCTGAATTGGCTAAGTCTCCTTAATATGATAAAAAACATCCAACTGAGTATTAGGTTTTTTTTTGTAATTAATACCGATCAATATTCCTGAGAAGTTGAGACCCGCCCCTTTTAGGTTTAAGGAGGCATATGAGTGTACTCAGAAGTAAATCAGATTATTATATTCTGATAGCAACCACTCAATGAGGTGTTCTGGTTTTTTAAAAATATTTAAATAACTATATTTAGTCCAATCAAGATATCACTTTTCAAAAAAATTTCTCCCGGCAAGCTGATTTTTTCAGGGTCGATCCGAGTATCCGATCAAAAAGTCAGAGTCCACACCCCTTGTAGGCTGTTGCAATAGAGGTGGATTCTTATTTTTTTTTTTTTAATTTTCTTTTTCCATCTTGTACATAATAATATTCTCTACAACTTTGCCTAATAAAATTTTTTGGTAACTCTGATTTTTGACGGTCCAGCGCCCATTATATGGGAAAACATTCACCATTAAAAAACATAATTATAAGGAAATAACGCTGTAGAGATTTTTATTAAGTGTGACCCAAAAAAAACGGCCCCAAAATAATAAGACCACCCCTATTGCTCTAAACCCCGATGGGGTTGGACTGCGATTTTTTGGTTGGAGACTCAGGAGACAGTTCTCAATAAACCCTGCAAAAACCAGCTGTTCAGCATTTTGTTTGTATATTTCCTGAACCATAATAAATAAATATGGTGAATGTTTCCCCATATAATGGGCGCTGGACCGTCAAAAATTAAAGTTACCAAAAAATTTTATGAGGCAAAGTTGTAGAGAATATTATTATATACAAGATGGAAAAAGAAAATTAAAAAAAAATAATAAGAAACCACCCCTATTGCAACACCCTACAAAGGGTGTGGACTGTGACTTTTTGGTTGGATACTCGGGAGACACCACTCCATCGACCCTGAAAAAAATCAGCTTGCCGGGACTTATTTGTGAGCGCAAGGTCGACTTTTACTGTACTAATAGTGGTTACAGTAGCTCTTAACCTTTTTGGGGGTGGTGAGGGAATGGCGAGGAGGGTTGAAAGGGTGAATTTGTTTTTTTTTTTTACTTCTTTTCCTACTTAGTTATCGAACTTAGTATTTAGACTAATATCAATTCCAATAAGAGTTATTTTTTAATGGGCTCCCGAGATTTTTCGCCAAAACGGGTGACGGATTCGTTTTCGAACCCCAAAATTTGTAAAAAAAAAAGATGGCTTTCATACTTTACCAATGATAGGCCAAAAAGGCCTTCTTTTAACATTGTTCTTTAGGTATTAGATAATCTCATATTCAGAGGACTTTAGTCAGCAACAAATTTTATGCATTCAAACCTAAATTTATTCAAAAACTTCAAGTTGGAGATGACCTCATCGTTTGGACGTTTATTTAACTAGGAGAAAATTTAACTAGAAAAAACAACTAGAGAAAATTTTAGCAGATAGATCATTTATTTCATCGAAACATTTCATTCACGAACGAATTTACTTTTACGACTGAGTGGGTAGTCTCTTCTCAAAATTGTAGGTATTTTGCTCAGGAAAATCCTACCACTAATAGTCAAAAGTTTAAAAAAGTAAACGCATCAGAGAATAATCGGTCCTTATTTCATGGATGGAAATTTGAATCAAAATACTTATATAGAAAATTTCGAATTTTGTTTTGAGCGAACTGGACAATGAAAATTTTGAATTTAAAAGATAATTTTTCAGCAATATGAATGTTCAGCATGTTCTATAATTCTAGTCAGACAATGGTTAAGCAATCACTTCCACGACAGGTGGACTGGCCGCTATGGACCAACAGTATGGTCAGCCTGTTTGCCAGATCTAACCCTGTTGAATTACTTCCTATGGGAATATATGAAGCAAAAAGTATATGCAAACGATTTCGAAGACGACGTAGATTTATTAAAGCAAAAAATTGTGAAAGCTGTTGCAATCATAAATAAAGGTGCGATCTCACCTGTCAATGAAAAATGTAGAGAAATATTAGAAAAATGTGTGCTAGTAGGATGTCTACATGTGGAATAGTTTTCAACGTAGTTGAATAAAATGTTCTTTTTCTTAGGACTATGTAATAAACTTCTTTAATAGACACTCGCGATGTAGTTACAGGAAACAAAAATTTCATAAAATTATTCATAAAAGACCCTTTCACTGTCCTTAAAGTGTGACTTTAATACAGTAGCAATGCTCCCGTAATAAAAATATACAATGCCCTAATAGACCAATTAATATTCAGGAAGAATATTTTCAATTTCGGTAGGGTGCTTTATTATAATTCACAAGATATATTACTTAAAATTTTTAAGAGGAGTACTCCTAAACATACCAAGAATATAACTTTTTAAATAATAGTATATTATTCAACGAGTGTAATGATGGCTATTACTCAAGAGGACGACATTTATGGCACGAATGGCAAGTGAGTAATAGCTATTATACGCGAGTAGAATACTGCACTTTTAACTTTAGGTACATTTGTATCATATTTTGTGATTGCCCCACAAAAACTATTGAGTAATGAAAATGAACTCTTGTCATAGGTCCTAGCCCATTGAGTAATGAATTATTACCCGTGGTCGCGGGTAATGAATCTTATTACTTGTTCAAAAATGTATCGATAATTACGAATTCAGTATCTCGATAAACATTCAAGTGTAGTATTCTCAGTAACACTTTTATTTAATAAAAAGTGAATGGTATGTAATAGTGCTTCAGAAAATATGGTATATTTACTTTTATTCAATTTATTTTGGTTTATATCTAGATGTGACATTTTTAGTGGGTAGGTAAAAACATGTTAAGAAGTTATGTGTTAGTCTTTTTCAGAGAAATAATTACATACATATAATATACAGCACATTACAATATTTATCTTCAATGTTTATTTTGCAATAATTATATTAAACAAGCTATATTTCTTTATATTTATACCTGCTTCTGTCTCTAGTGATATATCTATGATCATGTTTACCGAAAACAATACACTAAATAATCCTGATTTCACAACAATGCCCGAATAAACAAAATCCGACTTATTATAAAACAAAGAAAATCACCGCATTTAAAAATAACCTTTTGTTTTCATTTCTTTAAAGAATTTTCGTTTCCCAGTTAAGAAAGATTGACATTAGTCTCCTAAATAAATAGACGTGAATTTATGTCTCTGACAAATTGGAGAATTTCAAAGTTATTTCAGAGCAAACAACAAAGTTATGTTAAAATTTCATGGGATTCTTGAATCAGTGCGATAAAGCAAATGAAATACATATTTTGTTTTATATGCGAATGCCTTAGATATTTTAAGCGGTAGCAGCAGTTCTCAAATAAGAAACTGTATTTTATTTAAAGAATTATAAAGCTTTGAATGTTTTCAAATATAGTTTTCACGTTACAAAAATCAATGATGTGAATTATTAATAATGGAAATATGCTGATTTGTATACATAACATTAAAAGTTTATAACTAGGATAATTTAATTATATTCATATTATTAATATAGAGAAACTTTTCATTCCATTATTTCCAATTAATATAATGTTTATAATAGAATATGTATTTTTATGATCCTTTAGGCCTTACCAAAAAAATTTATAGCATTATCTGCTGTCATGTAAACTATATATGTTGGGACAACTGCCCAGTTGCCAAGAAGGAAACAAGATGATCTGTCCTTAATATAGCTTTTTTTTGTTTATATTATAATATTTGTTTTATTCATTTTTCTTTAATTATTGTCGGGGAGCCCACCGTAGCTGTACGTTAGGGTAGGCTGAAAAACATGAAAATTTTAATTTGCAGACGGCCTAATTTAATTACTATGTATCTAAAAGTAATTCTGGTAAATTTTTAGCTAAATCGGTCAATATCTAGCCCCCCCCCCTACGGCCTTGAAAATGAAAGAAAGGGTCAATTTTTCGATTTCTAAAAATTTTTCCGAATAAAATATTTTTCAGTTCCAGGGAAATTAGAAATTTGTCACTAAAACGTAGAATTCGCAGAAAATAAGGTTTTCTGTATAAAATTTCTAATTTCCCTGAAACTGAAAAATATTTTATTCCGAAAACGCGTTTAGACAAAAAAAAAATTTCAAATGTCAATTTAAAAAATGTTAAAAATCGAAAAATTGGCCCTTTCTTTCATTTTCAAGGCCGTGGGGACCCGGCTAGATATTCACCGATTTGGCTAAAAATTTACCCGAATTAGTTTTAGATATATAGTAATAAATTAGTAGCTAGGCCATCTGCAAATTCAAATTTTCGTGTTTTTCAGCCCACGCTATTGTACGTGCACCTCCCGATCCTTAGGGACAATATTTTTCATAAATATTGTAGCCTAAGGAACAATTTTAGACATGTCCCCCCAAACAAAACTGCCTGTACTTCAAAAATGGCGGCCATATGTTAAAGAAAACTGTTGCCAATGTTGCTTTGTCATTTAACACAAAAACTAAAAAAGGTGGACAAAAACTGTTGTCACAAAAAACAACGTATATAAAATTTTCTACAATTTTGTTCCTATACAATACTTTGATGGGAGTTACCATTTTCTAGATAAATGAGTCCAAAATTAAGAAAACATGGAAATTCATATATCGGTAAATCATTTAGAGGAAATAACTTTGACAATTATTACAGTAAGGCGTATAATATAACTTTATATTATTATCATAATAAAAGATAAAATAAACTGAAAAAAATTAGTAATAATAATAATAATATAATTTATCTCGAAAACGGTAAGAAATATGCCAAATATATCCGAACATTTCAAGATTTGGGGAGCAGCAGGAATATTGATGATAAATTAGTCGCATCATTAAAGGAGTTTACATATGCCATGTATGGATGAAAGAAATGCGCTAGCGTGGACGACATTCGCCTAATTGCCATTAGACAGAAATGTGATGACAAAGATTTATCTTTATCAACACTAAAGTTAATTTTTCTTCGATTCCACCATCAAGAGCTTGTCTTATCGAGCATATTAAAAGGAGTGTTTATCAACCGCGTATTTGGCGATTAGCCGTCGAAGGTATTCACAATATTCCAAAGCTTTAGAATAATTATGGATGCCAAGAAAATGGTGTTCAGCAGATAAAATACTGCCTCAATCGCTTACTGAAATTCTTCAGGAGATGATTCCAAATCAAATCATAATAGACGAAAGTGAGGATGATAACGATATCATAAATGAAGCAATAGAGGAAGAAGACTTGGAAGAAATATTCGATGTATCGGGAGACAGCGATAGTGAACCTGAAAGCGAACGAGGTGTTACTTACGTTTTATATTAACTTTTATATTTTCTTTTAAGAGCTGAATCATTTATCTGGAAAATGGTAACTCCTATCCAAATATTGTACAGGAACAAAATTGTAGAAAACTTTATGCACCTTTTTGTGCAGAAAGTTTTTCTCCATCTTTTTTAGTTTTTGTGTTAAATGACGAAAACAATATTTGCAAAATTTTTTTCTAAACGGACACCATTTTGAAAGTACAGTCACTTTTTTTTTGGGAACATGTCTAAAGTTGTTCCTTAGGCTTTAATCTTTATGAAAAATATTGTCCCCAAGGATCGGGGGAGGGGGTACGTACAGTTAGGGTGGGCCCCGTGGTATTAGCAATAATAAATATATAATTTTATTGTATCCTAAACTTTTGCGTAAAATATATAAGGAGCGCTAGCAAGTCATCCTTTCCTGCGCGAGGAAGATAAATTAATCGCTAACACATATTCGCATCGAAACTGTCGATACATACATTTCGCTTCTCTTTTTTTCGCTACTATACACTAAACAAATCGCTATTTTCACTATTTTTTCTGTGTTGTGTTATTCGATGAGACTAGCAGTAGAGTAATCTGACCAGATCAAGAACATCAGATCCAATAACCATCCACAAGGATCAGCAGATGAGGTGAGTTTGCTCAGTTTCTCTATACAACTGTAACAAAATCGCTTTAACCTGATCTTGAACATAAAGTTCAAACATGATCCACTTTAAAAAAATTGCTGCCCAAGGAATCACCACTTCCACATCCAGATTTCCTACACAAGTTTCTTACAACAACAAAAAATGTTGATACTATATTCACTCCACTCTGTGAACATAATTGTTCACAGAACTTTAATATATATATTTTTTTTTGTAAAAGCCAGCCACCCTTTAAACTCTGTGGCCCCGACACTCACAGAGGGGAGCTGATAGTACGGCCAGCCACTCCCCACGCCCGTGGGGTGAGTGACTACTGGGTCCGAGAATCGTGTGCCCTGAGCAGACATAATGAGCCGAGGATGATGGCCTTCTGCATTCTGCCGGCTAAGATCTCTGCCGAATTTCGGTATGCCGGCATAATATTATTATTATTATTGAAATCGTCCCAAAAACCCATAAAACGATATGCCATATCGGTAGTGGGGTAGATAATGCCAAAATAATTTGAGGCCTTATTTGGTTCTTGTACACACACTGAATGACAATTTTTTTTACCCCACTTAAAAAAGATGTGCAGGGGGTAATGGGGGTGATAATCTTTTCAGACAGACAGAAATTTGTTTTGTTAGGTGTTTAATAGTACCGTCACTTCAGTAATAAAACCTTACACCCTAGGTGTTTCTAATAATGGGTCTAATTTTACTGGGCTATTATTAAAAGTCGGAAAACTTTTTCTTTATTAATATGCATTTAAAGATGAACAAAAATATAAACTTTAAAAACTCATAATCAGGTGAGATATCTTATTATTATATATTGTTTTTCTTAGTTTCTGTGGATTCAATTATAAATAATGTTCGATTTGTTTATGGCAAAATTCTGCACCCCCTGATATGTTTACCGCTAAAATAGGCCTGTGCCTTGTGCACCTATTGGGGAATGCGGTCCTGGACTTCAATCTAACAAGCTTATTTTACAATAAAAAATTCGCCTATCTTAGACTTTTTAACGAATATCAGTGTTTATATAATTTATACACTTAGCATGATTTTACGGTTTTTTTTAATTTTTAATCGTAATAACTTTTATTAGAAACAAATTATAGTAAAAATATATACTTCCTGTCTTTATACGATCATCGAACTTTATGAAATATCAAATATTTTTAGCTAAACAATACTTCGCTTCCACTACTGTACCAAAACCTACAACAGTGAAATCGAGAATAAAATTTAAATCTTAAACGTATAGAATTGGGTCAGATATGGAGCCGAGGTGTTGAATGTTAACTGTCAAGGCCTACTAAGAAAAGGTAAATAGATTCATTGACTCCTGCTGTTCACTTGTTTACAGGCGAGTATAACGTTACTAATGTTTAACTTGCAAAACAAGAAAATGTAACATATGCTGCTACATTATTGTTGTCGCTGTGTGACCATATTTAGTAAAATTGTTGAGAACTGAAACATGATTTAGAACGGAAAATTTGAAAGTATAATAATATTTGATTTAAAACATTGTGAAAGTAATGAAATTCTTTGGATGTTGTCTCGTTTAATTTATCATCAACATATCAAGAGTCAAGTGTTTTTATGTCTTTTATAACGTTTTGTTTTCTGACTTCTTTCGCTGAGTGAACAGGGCATTCTATTGAAAATGTTTGATTTATATGAGCGATTGAAGGTGAATAAAAACTGCTTAGGTAACTACATTTTCCCTCTCTTTAAAAGGACAAATTATGTATATACCGTGCGTGTAATTTCCCATTAGGCATATACATCCACGTAGCGCAATAGATATGACAACATAGCTGCCGTAAATTCCTCCGTCGAGCGGAGCATTCCAGCCTGTTATTTCATTTTAGCCAGCTGGCACGCGCGATGTTGTAATTTTATTCCCTATGCCTAGCGTTCGGCTACACGCACGGTATAAATGGTTCAATGTACAGTCTTTACTTTAAATAACTAAAGAAAACAGTGGTTTTATTAGGTTGGTTTTTTGATGGGAAATTTCGTGATAAATATTTTTAAAATAATTCTTGATAAGAGTTCTGGAAGAAAGATGCTTTTTATAATTGTCATTAACAATGTTTAAGCCAATTAAATGCACGAAGAGATTTTTTTTGAGGCAGTTTAATATTTGAAAAGAGATTGATAAAATATTAAGATGGAAAAAAGATCTATATTGCCGAATATCAAAGTCCCTATCTCTTTTCCTTAACCGTTTATTCCCGTAAACATATTATTATGCTCCCTTCCTCCCTTCCTACTGCTGGGATTGCAATATATATTTTTTTAATTAAGATAAAAAATTCTCACTTACCTGTAAAAAATATCTCCTCTGTACCCTTTCCTAAGTGCACAAAAACGCATTTGAAAAAAAAATGCAGAATGTTTTTCCCCTACTACAAGTTTGTTTATTTGAAAAAATACTAGAGGTAACAGCGAACAAGTTCCATTTTGGTTTTTCAACATCGCACGACAGGAAAACAAGGTCGAATGATCTTACTTGTTGTTGGTTATTTTTTAATTATTTTGCTTCTGGGTTGTACATTTATAGTTAATAATTATCCTGTACTGTATTTTATTATTTGTACCCTTCTTTTGTTGTATTTTTCCTATTCTGTAATTAGGTCTTTCGGCCTGTAGAATAGAGTAAATAATTAAATAAACAAATAAAAGAGTATGAAAAATAATTTTAACTTTACTTAAACTTTAACTTTAAATAATTCTTTCTCTATGCCATTCGCTATATAGGTACTCGGTACATTTATTCTCTTTCCAAGCCTCGACTGTTTATACAGCTAGAAAAACACCGCTTATTCAAATTTGGAACAGTTACCTAATTTACATAAAAAAGATATTTTTTTCGGTCGTTTACATGTTAATTTATTTTATGTGCAATTTTTTTAAATTTATTTGTGTTGTGATTCTAGGTTTCTCGGAAATAGCTGAACGTTAACACTTGGCACACTTCTTTTGTTTTTATAACTTTTATTGATCAGAAACGTTATTAATTAATGTAGTGTAAAAAACGGAAGTCAATAATGACTGGTACGACGTGCTATAATAACAGTTAGTGTTTGACAACTTGCCAACAAACATTACCAAATAATTAACCATATGCAATAAAATGGCATTAGTGTGGTTCGTAAACAATTAACCCACATCGGGGATATTTTTATATTAGTAACAACGGAAAATTCTCCATTTAAAGAATTAATTAAAAAACGGAGAAACTTTTATGTTCATGAACATGAATGAATAACTTTCAAATAGTTGTTAACTACTTTAAAAGAAAGGCATGTTGGTGATTGTCAACTGAAGAATGATTTAATTGTTTATGAATTATGATTGAGTAACAATCTTTTAGAAGACACCATCTCAGAACAAATTTGAAGAAATTTTAAGTATTGTCTGTTATTAAATGAATATAATATAATCATGAACGGGCTTTTAGTGAACATATCATTAACTGAAGTTTATTACTTCCACATCCACTGGAAATATAGTATCGGAAAAAAAATTATGAAAATTTTTTTCATTGTTTGAGCGAAAAAAAAATTTCGGTCTGTCTGTCGGTCTGTAACTTTTTTTTGTCCGCATGATTACTTTGTTTAAGATATTGACTCAAATTTGATACACGTATGTGTATATTGTGTATTTATACTATACTGTACTATATTATATTTTGATGTTATTCATCTGTTGAAGGGTTTGGGGAAAAATTGGGGTACATGTGGATAAATGGGTAAATCAAGCAATTAAGAGTGCATAAAATTGATATTTAGTATATATAAGAGAAGCTAAGGTCTCAAAAATGCTTTTGGCATTACCACCCCCACCCTATTATTAAAGGGAAAGAAAAAATAACATTGTGATTTAGTGTGTGTGCAAGAACCAAAGGCCTCAAAAAAAATTTCTTACTCCATCCACCTAGATTTTATTTTGATCTCATTTTGTTGAGGTTGGGGGTAAATGGAAGAAGTAAAGCAAGCAAGTGAGAGTCCACAAAATTCAGATATAGTATACCACCTCATTATTAAGGGAGGCAAAACCAAAAATAAAATTGTAATTTAGTGTGTACAAGAACCAAAGTCTTCAACATTTTTTTGGCATCAGCCATCTCCACTACCATCCCCATTACCATCCCCATCCTATTACTAGATGGCGTAAAATATTAAAATTGTGATACAGAGTGTATACTAGAACCAAACGCCTCAAATTTTTTTGGCATCAGCCACCCCCACTACCAATCCCACCGGAAATTTGGATGTGGAAGTAGTGATTCCTTAGACAGAGGTTTATGTTTCCTATCCACGCTTTGGTAGGCTGAGAGCCGAGAGACATTACTTTTAAAACAGGTTTTATTGAATAAATATCATTTACAGAGAATTCTGCTTTATTTGCTGAACATTATTTTCGATATGACGCTACAGTCTAAAGTATAAATTAGTTTTGAGCGACAATCGGCGTCAAATTTAAGAACCCAATATTCCAGGTACTGTTTATCCGTATCGGGTATCGGAGATGTACTTCTCTTTTAATTTACTATATTTTTAGTACAATGAACAAGATGCCTAATGATTTGTCTATGTAGTCTGACATGAAATAATATATTCTTTGAAAATCACAATGAAGTGATTTATTAATTATGATCAATAATAAAATATTTAAAACAAATTTCATTATTTTTGCAGCGGGTTTATTTTCTATGAGTACTTATCTCATCATTCTCGACGAAGAAAAATATATTTTTTTATATTTCTGTGTCATACACTTTACTTATTCACACATGAAAATATATTTGGGTCTTAAAGTAACTTATATTCAGAGCTCATGTTTGTAAAAACTTAAAAATATCTACTAATTTGAAGAGTAAAATATACAAGGATAACGTAACAGCAATTAAAATCACTCTGATATTTGTTAATTATTCATAAATCCACACAAACTATACTACTCGTTTTATATTTTATTAACGCGTGACGTCAATGGTTAGAGGTAATTTTATTGTTGTTAGATTGCTGCCCTGTCAATATCAAATGTAATGCTAATGTTTGACTTCTATTGTTTTCCAGTTTGCAAATAAATATTGTATGAATTTTAGGAAGTGCGAAGAGGCGCATATTTTCGGCCACAACTTTGTTTTTTATATTAGAGAGAAAATAAAAAAAGTGTCGGAAAGCCCGATCAATTTTATTTAGAATTGGTGTCTACAAATATTTTGAGAAAACTGATAATTGGCGAGATTCTTGGGAAAATGGAAGAAATTTCACGTTTTCCTAGAAAATGCATGTGAATCTTAAAAAAAACATTTTTTCCAGAAACGTTTGCTTTGAAAGACCGAGATCAATGGGGCGCCTAAGTAATACATGATATTAAGAGTACATCGTAATTGAGATTAATTTCAGTTAATTACCGAGTAATTACGGTGACAAAATGGCGAAATTTTACCAAAAAAAAAAAATTCTCACCTCCGCCCCCCGCCCCTTCTATTTCCCTCATTTTTGTCGCAAGACAAAAAATTTAAAAAAGAGTTTTAGCAAATTTAATTCAATTTAAATTAATTAGAGTAGTTTTTTTGGCTTAGGAGCCAAGGTTAATGAGCTACCAACTTTTTAAACAAGAAATGTACGATTTTTGCCGAACATCGTCACATATTTCAGTAAATGTCTCCGAAACGAAAAAAAAAAAAATCAAAATTCTGATGGAACCAAAAGATTCGTAATGAAACGAACTCGTTTTACGGTATTTTTTATTTTGGGCTAGCTCTTACCGTTTCAGATATGTCGGCGAAAAATAGTTAAAGAAAAGCATGCATTTCGGAACCGAAAATAGCGCAAAAACATGCAATTTTAAAATGTTCATATTTTTCGAAAAACACCTGCGGGAGGGCCGTACGATGTCGCGGCACAAAGAGGAAGGGGTCTAGTTGATCCGCATCGTAAATTGTACAAGGCAAATCGAAAGTTCGGTTCGGCACGAACGAACCAAAAGTGGCATTTTTTGACATTTAGTGAAAACGGCAAAAAAAAAATGTCAGTCACACATGTTATAGTTATTAAGATACCAAGGATGTTATAAGGATAATAACGCACCGAGGTCGGCAGTGTACAATCCCGAAGACCTCTGGCCCGAGGGTGTGTACGTCGACCGAGGGCGTCATTATCCTATAACACCCGTGGTGCCTTCAACGTTTAATGTCCTGCAAGTCTGTTATTTAATTCGAATTTTTTTTTTGACATTTACGATTTATTAATTTGACATCTATTATGTTCAGAACGATTTCATTTAAAAGAGAGTAAAAATCAAAATTGTTTGTAAACGCCGCCGTTGTATAGCAACGCATTTTGTTTGTCAATAACGCTATCATAATTTGCTTGTTTTGGGTTTTATTATAATTTTATAATGCCCTAGGGCGTTATAGATATTCCTAACGCCCTAGGGCGTTATTTTTCATTTAATGTATCTCAAAATAGGGTGGTTATTGTAAAATAACAGACTTGTAGGACATTAATATAGTAATGGTGAAGTTTGTATTTCATGGCTGCCATACAAATTTACTGCTTGAACTACTACTGCACATGCGTAATCATTGACGTCACGGCTTTTGGCGGGAACAACTATTTTCAAATTATAAATTGAATTTAAAATTATTTAACGTCCATAAAAAAAATTGCCGTTACATATACTTAGTTACTATTAATTCTAGAATGCAAATTCAATGTAAATATAAATTATGAAATAACCCCATTGTATCTCTGTGACGTCAAAATCAGTCTTGACTCTAGATCCGCGCAGAAATATTTTTATACAAGTATGACACAATATATCTTACCTTGTACTTTTTTTATGTTTGTTTCACTACCTTAAAGTAACACACACATATGAAATTTTTCACAACTTATAAAGAATATAGTATATTATTAATATTTGTTCTAAATGTGTTGCAACTACTACAATAAAGATCTGTTCCATCAAATTGCAGTTCTGAAAAATCGCAAATCCACAAGTATACTGCATCTTGAGAAGTACAAGACATTTTTGTATACCGTCGACTCTGCATAATTTCACCCTAGGTTTGTAGATACATACATATATATATGGATTTGTACTAAGGATTCCAAAACTGCGATCTCGAATGGTTTATCCTTTCTCTTTATTAATTGTTGACGTAAAAGCGACGAATTGCCACAGTGTAGGTAGAGTAAAAGGAATTTTGTAAAAGCAACGTTTCACAATTTCGGCGGCATCGCCTAATTAAAGGAGATAATAAAATCGCATTTGTAAAAAACATATAAAAGTACCGCCCTACAACGAAATCCAATGTTGACACTCGATCAGGATCGATTGCCTTCAACACTGCAGTTGTAAAAGAATTAACTACGTCTTTAGGTAATTGTCAGTACGTTTCACAAATTAAATTTTCGATGAAAATAGATTATGTATTAACATTTTAAAATTAAATAAAATTCACTTTATCAGGTTGTCTACATTTTTTTTAAATCCGTTTTTACTCCACTAAAAATCTGACTATAAGATACATTACAATAAATTAGCGCTATTCTATATATTTGACTATGAATCTAATGAATCAAATTTTATCCATAAGATTAAAAACACCCTGTATAAGTAACTGTAGTGGGACTAAGTATTATTAAATTATTTTCTTGTTTCATTGCTTCATATACTAATCTTTCAATCATATTTTGCAAAAAATTTGAATATTTTTACGCATCAATTCTAGGCGCTGTAATTTCTTTGAAAAACACTACATTAAATTATTCTGTTCATTTTGCATGTAAATAATTTTAATTGCATGATATTAAGGACATGCCTTACTTTCATCCTCTCTCTGTGGAAATTCCCTCATTTAAAAAGGAATTAAATAAAAAATGCATAGAAATTTTAATAATCAATATAGATTTATTGTAGCATGGACTATAGCGTTATCCTGTATACAGTTGAATGTGTAAAAAGATTATGTGCAAAAACCCACACGATCGTGTTTCCACGTAAACAAAGAGTAATCGACGTTTATGGTCTACTTGCAATTTGAAAACAGTTAACAATATTGGTATTTACCAGATGAATTAAGTTTTTAAAAGTTATTAAAAACTTAATTTGTTTCTATTTACAGTAGAATGAGTTTATCGCTTCTTTTGAGTTTTGTAATCTATTTGCTAGTTCAAATAAATTATTATATTATTAATTATTCATGTGACTGTCATCAATACATAATTTTCACAGGGAAGCCTCTTTTTTCTCAAAATTATTGAAAATTTTTAATCTGGCAAAAGACTCATGAACGGTGGCGGTCTGGGTGTCTAGGGCTTAGTCGACATTTTACAATAAACATTCAAACTCAGTTCGTCAGCGATTTGAATATTTTTTGCTTTGCATGTATCTAAATGTCGTCCCAAATTTTTTTTGGTAACCCCTCGTTAGACGCGGCCCTAGGGCCCAGTCGGTATTTGCCGACTAGCCGACCTGGCCAGACCGCCACTGCTCATGAACTTATTCTTCTATTTCGTATCGACACTATGACTATTACTATTTAAACTAAAATTATTTGTTTAAAGTATAGGCTCAAATCTCCAGCTGACAAAGGCCATGGCAGGTTAAGATAAGTGTCCGTGCCGTTGCAAACTTTTTGCGTGTGGTTCCTTCAAGGGATGTATCTTTACGAAAGATACTACTACAAAAATTTTTGACCTCAAAAACTTAAAATTTTTTTTCGAAAATCCGAAAAAAAATTTTTTTTCTTAATCAAGTGAACCAATTTGTTTGTATTTCACATAATTTTAAATTTGGCTATTGAATAACAAACACCCTATACGAGGTGTCGAGCTAAAATTTTGTATGGAAGCATTTGAGATAACTGCGAATCGAATGATGTTTGGATTTTTACAAACATTGTTTAAAATTTCATTTAACAAATATTATTATTAAGATACAGTGAACCATAAGAACTACGAATATGTAAATGTAAATATGTTTTAGGTGGACCACACGAAATAAAACATTTGAACGCATACTTAACCAAAGGTACCACTGAATAAAATGTTAATTATACTTGTAATATTCTCAACATGTTTGAGAAAAGAAAGAAATGTCGACATAACTAAACACAACTGCAATAAAATTGTAGTGTTAGAATATGTCGGGAAAACCAAATCTGGGAACCGAATACCAGTTACAAAGTTTTAGGCGATGTGGTTGACCTGGGCAACAGAGAATCACTTTATGACCCCGAATAGCTGAGATATTTGGGAAAATCGTATCGACCCAACTTATTGTTATGTGTATATCGTATAATTTTACCGAGGAGGTAAAAACACAAAGGCGATCGTCGGCCACAAAGCGGGACTCTGCGGACAACCATCGTTATAAAAGTTTCATATTTTATTGGGCCATATAAGTTGCGCTATGAAGTTGTATTTTACAGTAACAAATTCATTTCAACTACCTGCCAATTTTTTAAATATATTGCAGCTATATTATTTATAAAGTATGATATTTAGTGGTCTCTGTTAGTATCCTAAATGAGGACTTGTCATGAAATAGTTTTGTTAACTTTATACTGTTGTCTGCCTACGCAATTTGAGTAATATATTGGCTTTGTCTTCGACTCACCAACACTTTCGGTTTGGTATATTTTGTTCCGTTAATCAAGTATTGAACCGATTTGTAACTGTTTAATAATTAAATTCTGGTATTCGTAGGTTTCTACAAATATGATGTATTAGAAGTACTGATGAATGAATTACAGTTATATTACCTATACTGATATTACTGACTATCAGTGAAGAAATTAAATTTTAATAA
Source organism: Rutpela maculata (assembly GCA_936432065.2). Lineage (NCBI taxonomy): Eukaryota > Metazoa > Arthropoda > Insecta > Coleoptera > Cerambycidae > Rutpela > Rutpela maculata. Next base: position 145,331,018 of record OW386289.2, read on the forward strand.
ATATAAAGCCCACTATTTCTGTAAATTGGTTCAGAATATTTTATAGTACAATAGAATGGATAATAGTTGCATTCGGGCGTGGCTGCGAATACCGGTTTGATTAATATTTTAAGCGAATACGGTACAATTCATTTTTAGGTGTCAGTTGGTGTCAAATTATTTCGTTTTTTCTAGCCTGAGTTTCAGTGACAGAAAATTATTCATCAAAAACTGAACCTGAAAGTACATTATCTGTAAATGATGCATGACTACTTCCTAACGAGGTAACGAGGTCAACTTTACTTAGTGGTTTCCCCTACAGCTTTCATAATGATATATAATCCGCGCGTCCTCTCAACGGAGAGGACGCGCAGCTCGTAGACGGAAGCATCTTACGTCATCTTGGTACCGGAGAGTCGTACACATACTTGGGTGTCGAGCAATGCTCCACCCAAGAAGTGAGTGTAGTAAAAAACGCTCTCCTCGGCAAGTATCAGCACCGACTCCGACAGATCTGGTCTTCAGAACTGTCAGGGAAGAACAAGGTGTCTACTACCAACATGCTTGCCGTTCCTTCTTTACTCCTTTGTAGTAGTGAAATGGAGTCGAGAGGAGTTGCCTCAACTCGATGTAGGAACCTGCAAGAAGATGCATCTCAATAGGAGCTTGCATCCTAAATCGTCCATTCCACGGCTACACGTCCCGCGACATCGGGACTCTTGAGTCTCCATATAACAGGATGGTTCTGGATGGAGCCTGTAAGGTCATCAGGAGCTTGGATCCCCTCCTCTGCATGGTCCGGGATCATGAAAATGCAAGGCAGCACAGAGAGCAGCCAATGAACTTGGTCTCTCCTTCGACGTCGAGCGGGTAAATCCCGACTGTGTCACCTAGTTGGAACCTGCTCGACGAAAAGCCCAAATTAAAGCTGCAGAACACATCTTTCTGCAGCTTCACACGGATAAGCCAATGCTTCAGCCGGGCTGAAGTCTGAGACCGAGGGATTCATAATGGCTTGTCAGGATGGTGTATTCAGCACCCTCGTCTATCGAAGTCGTGACATGGGTATAGAGGTCCCTGATGTCAGCTGCAGGGCCAGCTGCAGGGCCTGCCTCAGGGCGCCAGAGACTTTGATGCACTTGTTGATGGCTTGTCCGACATATGCAGTCTCGGGCTATATCCAGAGGCACGACGGAGCAATACGAGTGCTTTATTATCACCTAAGGCACTCGTATGGGATAGACGAGACCCCAGTGCTGCCTTACGCTCCAAGGGGGATGTTGCATGTCGAAATTCGGCAGAGGTCTTAGCCGGCAGAATGCAGAAGGCCGTCATCCTCGGTTCATTACGTCTGCTCAGGGCACACGATTTTCAGACTCTGTAGTCACTTACCCCACGTGTGTGGAGAGTGGCTGCCGGTACTACCAGCTTCCCTCTGTGTAGGTCGGAGCCACAGAGAAGGGTGACTGGTTTTTAACTAAAAAAAATAGTAATAAAATAATAATAATTTTGTCAAACAGTCCTTAATATTAAACCGTTTTCGAGTAAAAAAAATCGAAAATTTTCAAAAATTATTTTTATCTATTGAACGGCTTAACCGATTCAAATAAAATTTTAACCTGTAGACACTACCAGAACATAAACGTGGAATAAGTTGGAACAGAATCTGACAACGGGAACATTAAAAAAAATCATAAATTTTTCTGGATTTCTTTAATCCCTGTAAAGTTTCGGCACAACTACCAAAGGAGGAGGGTCAATTTGGGCGGTTTTTGCCCCAAATTATTTTTTGATGAAAAAATCGGACGGTCCCCCACCCCCCTCAATCCTGAATGTGCCATCATTTGCTAACAGCGTTCTTGAGGAGATATATCGCTTTCAAACTTATACTTGCTTGATAAAATACCGCACTACCACACTAACTTCCTTTTATCTGTATCCGCTCTCATCTATCATTTTTTCCCTTTTTACGGGAGGGTGGTTTTACTATTTATTCGTTTGCAGGAAATATAAATGCAAAATATCCAAGCTTGCTCACCAGACTTGACCAGGGTGTCCTGGGGTTTTTGGGGTCGCTGATTCCAAACCCGAAGTCCGTTAACCTGTATCACATCAAGTTTAAGGTCATTTGTAGGTCAAATTGAAAAAAATATGTCAAAGAAATCCAGAAAAATAGATAAATACGTTTTTGGCGTCTCTGAATTCGATTTTAGACTTTCTTGAATCGCTCGCTGTCAATTAGAGGTCATTTCGAGGTCAAATCAGTATTATGCTAGAGTGAAAAATAATCTACTACTGATCTTACAATAACCTTTATCAAACGTTACAAGGTTAAACGGGTCCTTTGCGATCGTTTTTCATCACACACAATTTTTCTAAAGCGATAAAATGGTACTTAAAAAAAAAGAAACAGGATTTTAATTTTTTTAAATAATGATGCGCTGATGCTAAAATTATCAGATCTTGTTTATAACATCTTGAGATAGTTTCAATAATCCCTATTTTTTTGAAATCGGTACTATCAGCACAAGGTCCTTAAAAAAAATAAAACGTACTTTTTAATTTTTTTAAGAACCTTCTGTAGACATTAAAATTTCTTTTTCAGAGAAGTTCTGGTACACTTGTCGTTGAGGACATAATCTAGGCCAATGTTCGCCTAAGGAAATAGCAACTATCGCCACTTTTGCAGGATATCGAGTTATATCCCACTTAAAGAATAAAAAAGTGCTGATAAATACAAGCTTTGAAAGAACAGATTTTCTACTATATGGTCGTGGTATTGAAAACATTTAAAATATTTTTTAGTCAAAGTTACAGCTGTTAAAAATTAATAAAATTAGTGCATATGATTTCCCACTCACTTTTTCCTAAAATATTGTGAAAACAGTAAGCAACTTGTTATTTTATAGAAAACGATATACAACTCAGAGTACATAATTCAGTCTTTAATATAAACATTTTGATATCTTATTTATTAACAACGTTAACGCCAATTGAAGTTTACCCTATGAGGGGCAGAAATGATTTTTTTTAAATTGATGATTTTCTAAGGGCTGTATTTTAATTATTTTTTTGCAATTTTTTTACGTCTTGTAGCTTGGTATTTTCAGAATACAATCCTATAATATAGGACAATTAAGGAAAAATTATAAGAATAACAGCTGTTTAACTAAAACAAGCGACATATTACTCGTCGTTAAACTGTATCCATCAATAGTTAATAATTTAAACATGCTTTTTAGAAAACAAATATGTTCACCAATTACATGGCAATATCTACTTTAAAAAGTATTTAGATGTATCATGTGATCTTGTCAGTCAAAAGTTATAACACTTTTTGTGTAAATGATAAAAATTATATGTACACTTTGTATATAAAATTTCCTTCTCTTTCTTTTTGTTCTCTTATCATATTCCGAAAAAAGTCAGACTAACAAAATTATTTACGAGAAACTATATTTGTGCATCTAATTTGTTCAATAAAAAAATCGTATAGGGGTTAACTCGGTAAACTTTTCGGAGTATCATTTCTACTATTTTAAATTTCAAAATCAAAAATCTAAATGCACTGGACTAATAGTTATTTTTTATAACTCCCAAGTAATAATACTTCTTTTTTCCCATTTAAGATATGGAACACTTCTTTACGATTTTTTGGTGATAGACTTCCTTAATTCCTGATTTTCTTTATGTACAGTAAAGTGAAATCTCCGTAAATAAGTTCATCTATTACAGGCTTGTCGAATATTGAGATTTGCTAGATATATCTACATGTGCAACATCGTCGCATACATAAATCATGTGCTCTGTCAATAAGTAGACAAGACGTGGTCAAGTGCGACGTGCGACAAGTCCTGTAACAAAGTTTTTACGCTATCACGTTACGCGTCCCTGTTCGCAATACAATCCACAAGGAAGCATCATGCCAGCGACGCGACGTTATTACGATCTAGCACAGTAACTTTAGGCACAAAAACGGAAGATATGGCGGCAAAACTGAGCTGTATTTTGGTTTACAGTTTTATTTCGACATTTTAAAAAGGTCTGAACAGTTTCAATTAACATAGTTCCGGCGCTGCAAGTTGTTTGAGTTCAAAGGTAACGAAAATCGGACTTTCTCGAATATCTCACTTCCTGGTGGATGGATGTCAATGGAGGTTATGAAAATTGTAGACTCAAAATTCTCTTCGAAAGTGGTTCCACATATTTTTTACGTAAAACCAACGGTTAACTGATAAACGCCAGAGCAAAGCGCATACTCCACTTAATCAAGTCTATATAATAGTCTATATAACAATTCATAGGAATTAAAAAATAAAATATGGGTCGCGTGCGCCGATGTCACAGATTTTGAGACCTTAGGAAAAACAAACAGCTGTCATTGAATTATCCGCGTATTGAATGTTTTTCGTTAAAGTGAATTTTACTGTGTTTGTGCCATTTAAAAGTTTAATGTTGGATTATTTAAGATCTGCAGCTATTCTTATTACTTTTATATGCTTAATTTTGTTCGACAGGATGACGGTTAGTTCGTATTTTGCAGAATTGTCTCATGATGTAGAGGTTAGGTATACTGCTGTCATGGAATTAAATCCTTATATTTTGAGAAAAAAATGCTTTAGTGTAAATATTGATGTATTTCCAAATAGTACACAAAGGGATACTGCGATTTACTTGGTTTTTGAGAGAAGTGTATAGAGAGAAGGATGAGTTCAAGGCATTTAAAAGTCTTAAAGCTGTTTATGGTTATGTGAAAGAAGTACTCTGCAAGAAATTTACAGAATAAAACCTTGTTGCAAAGGTAAGAATTGTTATCAATGATTTACCATTCTTTTCATATACACTTGCCTAATTAAATGTTGCTTTAGAAATAATTGCTAACGTACAAATTTATTTTTCAGGTTAAGTCGTGGCATCATGAAAAAAAGTCATTGACTCCAGATTCAGATGGTTTCTTAGTACTTACTGTGAATGTGTTGCTAGTTTAGACAAAACATGTCCACTACTTGAGAGAGGAAGTATTTCCTTTTTAGCAGTAAACATGGCTATGATCAAGGTATTAACCGCCGTAAATTTTGTGAAAAAGACACCATATAAATTAAGCAATGAATTCTGATGTGCTATAAACTATTTGAAGTATGTAGTAAGACGTGCATAATTTCTTCTCGTCTATACAATCCATTGTAATTTCTATAAAAATTTTATTTTTCATATATTGTTATGTAATGTCTTTCATAATTTTATGTAATTCGTTTGTTCATTATCATTTTATTAAATATACTCTTTTTATTATGTTTTATTTATCACTTCTACTACTATATATTGTTAGCAGTAAATTGAAATTGCCAGTTACGTCGAACTTGTAGATAGGTACATGCTTGTAACTGAAAGTAAAACAAAATATCTTTACTAAATAAGTTATTTATTGTCCAAGGTCCATTAGTACTTCTAAGAAGAATCGACAAGAAAGTTATAAGGGAGGTTAATATTGTAACAAAAAATAAATGATTGTAATGTAGGTACCTAACATAACATAATATATATAATTTATAGTAATATCTATCAAAGTAATAAGTAACATTTAACTCGAAGGGCTTTTATAGCTATATAATTCAACGCTAACAAAGCCGAGTCAGACTTTGCTTATGTGTTCACTGACCGTAGACCACTTCAGAGTTTTAATTTTCAACTTTTTCAGTGTTCAATAGTCAAACACTGAGTTTTTAAACACCACACGACATACTTTGAAAGGGCACATTGCATCATACACTTGTTGACGGCCGCAGGTACTTTCAATTTCCTTTCTTAATTTACGCACCTACTTTATCAAATATCTTTATGAAGCCTGCTTCCTCTTGGAGTGTACTTTATTTAAAACAATTTCTACCATTGCACTTTTCTCTCCTTTGGCACAGCTCCACACACCTTTCGCTCAACTAAAATTTAAACAAGAAATAATTATTAAAAATACTGACAAACCAATATAAAATGTTAATTTTCTTTACCATGAATTGTTTATTGCTTATGTGAGCAGCAGTTTTTATTATTATAAGCACTTTCAGTTTCACATATGGGTTTTAAATTGCATTCCTTTTTAAGAGAGGATGCCCAAACTGGATGTATCGTAATGGTCTTGTAATACGGCTGTTTTTCCTACAATATAAACCCACGTTAAAAACCAAATTCTTACATTAATATGCAACAACGTACCACTAATAAAATCCTTGGAAGACTCTCGCAAAATCATTCATTTTAATTGTTTGAAATCAGTTGCAGTCTTTTAACCTCTAACTTCTTCTGGTTGTAAATTGAGGTTATTTTATCAAAACTGGCATTGTTTTGGATTGTCACACTTCCACAATTAATAATAAACCAAAAACTTGTCATTTTGTATGTATAATATACATAGAAACAATAATATTACAAAAAGTTCAATCAGTTGCCATTTGACAGTTAAAGAATTTCTGTTTGTTTTTCCTAAGGTCTCAGATTGTGACGTCACGCGCACGCGACCCATACACTGTAATACGTCGTCACTACACAAATGAAAAGTGTAGTAGTTCACAGAAGAAAGAGGCCTCTCATACAAAAAATAAAAACAACCTTGAGTGGCAGCTGTTCCTTATTCCATTTTTCCATTTTGGCCTCCCGCTTTTCAACCACCCATCTTTGGAACCGAACAGTATACACTCAGTCCTTATGTTTCCAGTAGTGACATGTCTCTGTAATCGCCTTTCCTGTTGCATGTAGGTAGTTTTGGAAACATTCATGCAAGGTGAGTGTTCGGTTCATGTGGTAGCCCACCTGCTTCAGTTTCTTCTCCACCCAGTTCTCAATATTAAGTAACATCCTATGCAGCCAACGGCTTTTTCCATCTTCTTCCAACCTTTCCTGCTATTTCCGCAAAGTTCTCTCTTTTTCTCTCTCTCTCTCTTTGTTTTTATTCGGTTTTTACGAAGGTATTATTCTTCGGCCATTAGATCTAAGGGTATGGTTCTCGCTATTACTTGAATGGCCTTGAGGGGAACTGTTCTATAATCTCTGGGTATCCTAACCACCGTCTCTCGCTGGACTTGGTAAATCATGTTTCTGTATTTCCTTATTTTTAAAGCTTCGAACCACACTGGTACACCTCATACAAGATTTTGGAGTCTAATACTGAACTTATTATCCTCTTTTTGTCCTTATCTACTTCTCCTATGTTAGGCAACAGCCTTAGTAATGATGCTGCCATTTCCGTAACTTTTCTTGACACATCCTGTAGGTGCAGTCCAAAGGTGAGGCTCTTGTCCAGCGTAACTCCTAGATACTTCAGCTTCATCTTAGGTATTATGATTGCTTCTTTTAATTTGAAGATTATCTCCTTATGCTTCTTCCTACCCGATAACGTGACTGTTTCTGTCTTGGGTATGGCCATCTCTAGTCCTTTCACTAGCGCCCTTTCTCCTTTTGGTAGAGGCTTCGTTTCAGTTCGTGTTATAAACGTAACTGCTAAATCGTCTACGTATGTCTTTTGTCATATCAAATCTCAGTGCCCCATCGTACATCAAGTTCCACAGGTATGTACCCATCACTAATCCTTGCGGTACGCCGCTTGTGATCTTCATTTTCTCTCCAGGTGCTATCTCTATAGTCCGGTCTTCCAAGTAGCTGCCTATGATTGTGACGAGATAGGAGCATATTCTCCTTGATTACCTTCCAGGCTGCGGAACTGAAGGCACATCTATCTTGAATACCACGTGCTCTGAGAGCCTTACGTCTCTCTTCCGTGACTTTTTTTTTTTTTTTTAGCGTGAACTGTGAATCGACCCTCTCGAAAACCATATTGTCTATTCGAGACAGACTCTTTCTCCTCTATTTCCCTCTTTAGTCTTCCAACCAGTAATTGCTTCACGAACTTTCCCATCGTGTCTAAGAGACCTAGGTCTGTAGCAGAGCTGGGTAATTACTTGTAATTTAAAAATAATTACAATTACAAATTACTTTTTTAAAAAAGGAACTAATTACAATTACAAAGTACATGTCTTTAAAAAAGGAATTAGCAATTACTTTTCTAATTACTTTTATGATAAAGTAAATTATAGTGACCAAACAGACAAAAAGGTAAGTTAAAAATTTTAATAAAAAGTGTTGTGTAATATTGCGTTTTAATATTTGTTAGAATCGCTATTAGAATGTTTGACGTTAAGAGTAATCAGGAAAAATTAAATAAATATATAGAAAATGCAGCTTAATAGTGGAGTCGGTTTAGGAAAGGATTGGGAAAATTTTTAAGATGGATGCAGACCCTGCGGAAATTATTTGTAATGACGAGTATAATAAAACCCTAAAATTTTAATTTCCAAAAACGGGTGAAACCATGCCGAAAAGGGGTATTTTGGACATTTTAAAGGTCAAATTTGTTGTTTTAATTTTTTTTGATCACTTAAACAACTAGTTAAGAAAAGAAAATGGTATCCTTTTATTCTCAATATTAAAGGAACCTTCAGTTTAAATTTGGGGAAGCTATCTGACCATCCCCCCTCCTGATATTCATATATATATACGAAAAAAACTGAGAAAATCAAATTTCGGTTGTCTTGATCAGATCTCAACCGATTTGGCTGAAATTTGGAATGGAAGTAGTTTTTATCACACAAAAACTGTTAACCAAATTTCAGCCAAAAATGTTAAATAGTTTGGCTGAAATTGCAGTTTCAGTCTTTTCTGAAATTTTCAAATCGAAATATCTTCGGACCTAAAAGTCGGATCAAAATTTGCTTTGTGGCAAAAGGTAGGCGAGGTATAATATCAAAATATTCGTTTTGAAAAGTAAAAGATAGACCACGGTTACCCTTCGATTATACATGAAGCGGCTACCTGAGTCACGTAAAAATAAAAAAAAAATAAAAATTGTAACACATTCACATACAGAAATAAATACACGCACGCACACACATATATAATATAATATACATTTATCTATACCTAGTCAAAGTAGTAGGCACGACTATACAAATAAAAAATATATATATTTTTTAAAGTTTTATAAATAATAAATACAATTGTTTTCTGCTTTATACCAGTGCGCGCACACATAGTCACTGAGTACACATATATTATATATATAATGCAAATGACTAAAAAACGACCGAATGTAAAAAAAGTGATTCTTTACTTATATCATGTAAAAATACATAAAATAACCTACCTTTTGCCGTAAAGCAAAATTCGATCCATCTTTTAGGTCCGGAGATATTTCAATTTGAACATTTCAGAAAATTTGACTGAAACTACAATTTCAGCCAAACTATTTAATCTGGTAAATAATTTTTGTGTGATAAAGACTACTTCCACTCCAAATTTCAGCCAAATCGGTTGAGATGTGATCAAGATCGTCCTAATAAAGCCATCTCTTGCGTCAGCGCAAGATTCTGGGATTTTGTTATACTCGCCATGACAAACAATTTCCGCTGGGTCTGCATTCATCTTAAAAAATTTCCCAACCTCGCTATTTTACTTACTAAATCGATTCCACTATAATAACAATGCCTAATAATAATAAGAATGATAATAATAAACAGTAAACACATTTAGTTTTTAAAAGTTTATTGAATAAAAAACATAAATGTGCAGCGGACCAAGGCAAAAAACTCGTTTTTAGTCAGTAACTTTTTTTGAACTTTTCAGATTCATTTTAAACTATGGAACTGTAAAATTCTGCTTTAATGCATTCTTGTTTGTTAAACCACATACGCATGTTCTTAAAGTAATTGTAATTGAAAAAAGTAATTGTAATTGGAAAAAGTAATTGTAATTGGAGAAAGTAATTGTAATTGGAGAAAGTAATTGTAATTGGAAAAAGTAATTGTACTTATAGAAGTAATTTGTAATTAGATAGTTCAAATAATATAATTACAAATTACAATTCCTTCAATAATTTTTCTGCAATTACAATTCCAAATTACTTTAATAAAAAAAGTACTTAATTACAATTACAATTACACGAAAAAAAAAGAAATTGTAATTGCTAATTACTTTTTCACCAGGAATTACCCAGCTCTGGTCTGTAGGAGGTGGGTTCGTTTTCCGGTTTACCCTGCTTCTTTATTAGTACTAGCTACGCTGTCTTCTACATTGTAGGGAAGATTCCTTATATAAGAATATTGTTCACAACCTCCACAATGTATTCTGTGGATTTCTCAGCTGTGAGTTTTTTTATTTCAGGGGATGCCATCTGGCCCTGCGGCGCCTTTCCGCTTTTTACTTCATTGGCCGCTGTAATAAGTTTTTCTGCCGTGAAAGGTGTTATGTTTTCTTTTGTTTGTGTTGGCCATCTATTCACCTCATGTCTTGGGAAGAGTACCCCTACAGCTTTTCTCTTAACCTCTGGTCTTATTTTATGTTTCTGTTCCTGACACAACACGACTGATGCGTCTGATTTGCTACCGAATGTAAATTCAATCCTGTTGATATTTTATCATCTAGTGAGTTTGATCCAAGACAATTATGAACAAGAAGTCCAAGAAGAAGGCGATGACGGGGAAGAATCGTAATTTCATGTTACCCTGTGGATTAAACCTACTGAGAAAATCATGAAAACGCAGCTTGCACTCTGCTTCGAAAGTAGTCCGAAAACGAATGCATTGTACACATTTTAAACTCTCTCTGTTTTATATCATGAAAACGGTTGGTTGTACGTGAACAATATATAAACCTTCCATGTACAGTATTTTGAGATATGTAATTTTTATAATACCCTCAATTGACCTTCGACCAATAGTAAGCCAGATTTTCGCAAAAACTTGGTGTTCGTGACTTCTAAACGCAAATAATCTGCGATGCTGACACGATAACGATTGGGAGTTTTCACGCGTTCATTAAAACGTCGAAATACAGCTGTGTAAAAAAATTCAGCTAACTTTTTTTCGCGGATTATCCTGAAGTTACTGGGCTAATCCAGCGCTCTGTTGAAAATGTATGTGCGGCTAGAGTTACAGCTTGGATAATTTTATTTGTGACCATTGTCATTCTAATTTATGTAAAAACTGGTAAAGTGGTTTAGCTATATAACGAAAATTGTTTCTCTAGGAACCGTACATCCGGTTATTTTTTAGGTCACTGGAGTTTCTACACAGCACGCCACATGAAGCAGCTGCTCTCAGCCATTATAGTTATTAAGTTATCATTGCAATTATACAGAGTAATGAATAAATGAACATGTAATGTACTTTTTCTTTGGTTTTCTGTTGAATAATAAATAAATACCTACCTTTCTTCGGCGAAGGAGAAATCAATCAGTTAAAACGTAGGTTGAGCAAGAAGCAAAGCTGAAGGACTAAGATATGAATCGAAATGTCAGTAAAAATATTCTAAAAAAAGTTGTGTCGCAGGAATGAAATTTTCTCTCTTCCTTTCGCAGAAGAGGGGGATTACGCCTTCGACAGATGCGATTTTTAACCGATCTAAAAAAATTAAAACGAGGAGATTGTCAATTCAAATCGCATGTAATGTTTCTTATATGGTCAATGATTACTCTGGCTTAGTTTAAGCGATTACTAGTAATATGTTGCAAATTATAGGGTATGGCCGACGGTGGCCGTGTTGTAGTTTTCATCAAGTTACCTCTCGTGTAAGATGAGCAAAACTTGGAAATAAATTTTTATATTACACAATACATTTCACATTATACAGGGTGTTCCACGACGAAATGCGGCGATCGATATCTCGAAAAGTAGATATTGTAAAATTTTGAAAATTTGTTAGTAAACTAATGTCGATGAGGGCAACTCGGCTAAAATATTCTCAAGATGATGGCACTTCTGGTTATACCGGAAGTAGATGTCAACTTGCTTATTTTAAATGGGACACCCTATATATTATTACATTTTTGGATTCCACTCAAAATTCTAGGCCGATTTTGTGTATCATGTATTTTACCTAAGTCTCCGTTTTTAGCATATTTCAATTTTTATGTCAAAAATGACGTTTGCAGGCTCTAAGAATTATCAATTTGGGTTGGATTCTTTGTTGAGAAAGACATACTTTAATAGTGTTTTTATAATATTTTGATAAGTATTAATACAGAATGTTCAAAAAATAGGAATAAAAATGAAATTGAGAAAACTGTCAAAATCAATTTTTTCAAATGGAAACACCCAATTTTTATAATCTTATCTTATTTACCATTAAAAATAACGGTAAGTTTGTGTATTGATGTATACTATTCCGAAAATTTTTAATTTTCGAAATATTACCAATTCAATATTTTTATATGGGGATTTTGCTATGGATTTTAAGTTCAAATAGGTTCTTTTAGTTGGCTATGACGGCGTTGGATGCTAAACAAATGTATGTAGCTGTCACTTACCATTTGACAAGTATTAATTTATCATGCTGGGGTGCTTAAATTATACGCATGAGGATTATTTAAATTTGTTTATAATCTATTGAGAATGTAACAAAGTTTTATCAAGAACATGTGAAATATTTGGTAATAGATATCTCTAGGAACGAAAACCGTCTCCCAACAGTATTAAATGAATAATGGAGAATTTTAAAAATGTTGGCACCTTTTTGGCAAGGCAACAATTCATAAAATAAAACCAATTGTCAATGATGAAAATATCGAAATTGCTATTTTGGGATATTTTGCGGCATATCCTATGACATCTTTAAGACAATTGACCTTACAAACAGGAATCTCCAAGAATTCTATTCACAGAATTCTTTTGAAACACAAGTTCCATCCCTATTCCATTTCTATGGTTCAACACCTAAAGGACACCGATTTGGCCAGAAGAGTTCACTTTTGCGAATTTATTTTAACAATGTTACAAGACGACCTCGATTTTTGGACAACATAATTTGGACTGAGGAAGCAAAATTTACGAAAAATGGCCGACATAATTCCCACTTTTGGTGTGATTCAAATCCCCATGACGTGAGATTACGAAATTATCAAGAAACCTGGCAATTTAACGTGTACTGTGCCGTGAGAAATGATGGAGTCGTAAAACTACAGTTTTATGAAGAAAACTTAAATGGTAATGAATTAATATTTAAATAATTTCCTTTTTTCAAGTTTCGTATTAACTTTTTTATAGGAGAACGATATTTAAATATATTACAAGATTTAGATAATGAATATTTGAGCAATTTACCGTTAGCTGAACATATGCAAATATTTTACCAACACGATGGCGCCCCACCACACAACAGCTTCCTAGTCAACAACTTCTTGCAAGAAACTTTTTACGATAAGTGGATTGCTAACAATGGACCTTTTCTGTGGCCTGCTCGTTCTCCTGATCTGTCGGTCCTAGACTATTTTATATAGGGAACAATAAAAGATATGGTTTATTTTAATCCAGTCACAACAATACAAGATTGTCAGGCAAGAGTAAGGAATGCTTTCGAAAGGATATCTCCAGGTTCTTTTAGAGCGGCCACCCATGACGAACAAATTCGGAGGTGCGAAAAATGTGTGGAAGTTCAGGGTGGAGACTTTGAACACTTATTAAAATAAAATGTTTCCCAAACTATAAGTAGTTATACTGTTAGTATTTTATGTAAGACCCTTTTGTATCTAAGTTTACATTTATTTAATTATTTTATGGATTGTTACCTTAACGGTGCCAAAATTTTTAAAATCCTCCATTATTCAGGTTTTTCGTTTCTCTGGATATCTATTACCAAATATGTCACATGTTCTTGATAAAACTTGGTTACATTCTCAATAGATTATAAACAAATTTAAATAATCCTTGTCAAATGGTAAGTGACAGCTATATACATTTATTTAGTACCCAACACCGTCATAGCCAACTAAGAGTATTTGAACTTAAAATCCATAGCAAAATCCCCATATAAAAATATTGAATTGGCAATATTTCGAAAACTAAACATTTTCGGAATAGACATCCATACACAAACTTACACACTAAAAAAAATTTGTTTAGAGCAAACAAAAATTTTGTTGCATATATACAAAGCAATTTCTTGGTTGATGTTAATAAATTTTTGTTGTTCCAAACAAAATTGTTTGAGGCAACAAAAATTTATTAACATCAACCAAAAAATTGCTTTGTATATACGCAACAAAATGTTTGTTTGTTCTAAACAAATTTTTTTTAGCGTGTACCTTACTTTTAATGGTAAATAAGATAAGATTGTAAAAATTGGGTGTTTCCATTTGAAAAAATTGATTTTCGACAGTTTTCTCAATTTCATTTTTATTTCTTATTTTTTGAACACTCTATATTAATACTTATCAAAATAATATAAAAACACTACTAAAGTAGGTCTATCTCAACAAAGAATCCAAACCAAATTAGATAATAAAGGCTTCCTTATAGGAAAAATTGATAATTCTTTTAGGGCCTGCAAACGTCATTTTTGACATAAAAATTGAAATATGTCAAAAACAGAGAGACTTAGAGAAAATACATGATACACAAAATCGGCCTAGAATTTTGAACAGAATCCAAAAATGTAATAATATATAGGGTGTCCCATTTAAAATAAGCAAGTTGACACCTACTTCCGGTATAACCAGACTTTAGAATATTTTAGCCATGTTGCCCTCTCATCGACATTAGTTTACTCCCAATTTTTCAAAATTTTACAATGTACTTTTCGAGATATCGATCGCCGTAATTCGTCGTGGGGGCACCCTGTATAAATGCGACAATTTTGAGAACTTAGCAGCTGAGTTGGAAACGACCACGGTAATCTAATATAAATTTAGTGTAACGTACAACAGAAATTAATACAAATAATATAAACAAGTAATAAAGAATAAATGGAATATACAACATTAATTAAAAAATAAAGCATGTGTAAAATAGTATTAATTAAATGAAACAAACAGGTGGAGAATGTAACACGCAGGCGAAATATATCCTGATGTTCAAAAACATATTTTTTAATTTTTTTTGAAAACTTTTTTTTATTAAGTATTTTTATATTTTGCAGGATATTGTTGTATAGTTTTGGTCCAAAAAATGTGACGAATCTCAGAGAAACATAATTACAACGTTTTGGTTTTTTCAACTGTCTACATATTTGCTCTAGTAAGGTTATTGTAATCAGAACATTTTAAGCAAGGAAAATAATAATGGACTGCTTTTAAACAAGCTGTAACATATAAATTTATTGTATTTAAAATATTATGTGCTTTTTAATGTTTGAAAATAAGCAAGTATATTGATACTCATATGTTTCAGCTTATTAGGCCTTTCTCAAGAGTAAATATAAAATTTATTAAAGCTATAGAACAAAATTCTACTATAGTAATGTTTGTATTTACTCCTGAGAAAGGCCTAATAAGCCGAAACATATGTAGAGTGTCAATATACTTACTTATTTTAAAACATTAAAAAGCAAGTTTTCTTGTAATTAGAATTATTTTTATTAAATGTTTCATGAGGAACCAAGCACAAATTCAGTTAAATGTATTAAGTATATTTCATTGGTTCGAAATCGAAAATTCAAGTTAAACATTATTTTTAAAATTTTATTTTGACCAAATTCGTAAAAACTTTAGGTGACTATCATACATTCATTCACAGACAGTGATTCCATATTGCAAAATTGATTCTGCTAAGTCGTCATGAAGAAGGTGATAGATTTTTTATTCTTCTCAAAGTTAGATATTGGATATGTTCCTTCCACTGTAATCGTTTCTGGATATTTACTATTTGTTGTTCTTTAATGTGGCGACGCTTTTACAACTATTGATTCATGCATCTTAATAAAGGAACGGTTAGGAAGGGTACCACATATATGGAAAAAGTAATGAATTTGGTTTTCATCAACATTAAGAATGAGCATCAGGTTACTATTTAAGAACATTTTTAATTTGTTAATTTCAATCTGCGCGTTCTAATACAGGGATGGCCAACTGTTATCTTGAAATAGAACAGTGTCAACTGCATAGAATATTAATTTTAGGTCTAAAAGACATCATTATGAATATAAGAAAGAGGATCGTGCCCAATACTGTGCCCTGGGGACACCCATCTTGATGTTTTTATTATCAATGAGCACATTATTAACTTTTACGTATTGATTTCTATTATTGAGGTAATTACTGAGTAACGCCAACACGGTTCCGCGAATTCCTTTTACTAACATAATTTGGCGAACATCAGTGATTCGAATTAAAAACTTAGTTTTTTTTTTATTCTTTCTCGTTGTTTATTTTTTGCAATAATTAAATATTTCTCCATATCTTTGTGAAGAATAATTACCTGTCCCAAATCTCCCCATCGTTAGTTCAAATTCTCCCTCGTAAAAGGGAGATTTGAGACAAATACATAACGCTGGAAAATATTTTTCCATACCTCTGTTTACCCAGTAAATTTAACTAACATTTGCAAGAAGTGGTCCAATATATGAAGGTATATTACTGTTTTTAATTTTCTTAAATTTTCAAAAATAAAATTTTTTTAAATTAATTTGTGAAAATTGTCCCAACTCTTCCACATCTCCCGTATATACAGTGTGTTCATGGACTTGAGGAGTGGAATTTTTTTTTATTTGTTTTATGAAAAAAAGTCACTCTTGTTAAAAAATTTTGCTTGTGTTGTCTCCCGAATAAGTCTTTAAAAAAAATTCTCACACAATTAACAAATGAAGAAACGAAACGTATTTTATATATTTTAAAAATTTAATCAAAGAAATAGGATTGTTTTCCTCGTAATTAGAAAAAATTGTATTTTAATAAACACTTAGTAATACAAAATATAAATGGTTGCTATTAGAATGGATAACTGTCCGCCCAACTCAAAGGGACAAAATAAAATTCCATAGCTCAATTTAATTTCGTCAATAACCTTATAGAAACCGTTGGTGTAATACAATAACGCCTCTTCGTCATAAATTAAAAATATTGGACGAAAAGCTCCTTAAGTGGCTGATATTTCTACGATTTAGAGAATTTGAGTCAGGAGTGACTTGTTTATTGGTCTATTATAATAAATTAGACCCTAGAAAAAACCTTTATTAATATAGCGCTTGCAACCTAAACTAATACCGTCTCAGGAACAACGCTGCATTTCTGTGATTTGTGTCTAATAGCAAATAGTAAAAGAGTAAAATATCAAAGTATTTCGTCGAAAATTTTATATACCATAATACTATTGCAGACCAAACTGACGAAATAATAATTTATTGTCAACTAATATATTTCAAATATTTGAAAATGAATCAAAATTATAAAGATATATTTTAATTTTTGTTGTTGCGGCTGAATATTTCAAAACAACAAATTGATGGTTGCATAGTACAGTTATTTTGAAAAAGCAAAATATGCAATAAAACATCAGACAGAGAGAAATGCATATCTCACCTTCTTCCCCGTGGATGAAATCAAAGAAAATTTATGAGCCCTCCCTTAAATCATTGAAGTGCACGTTAAGATACGTTTTTCTAAATTTACAGTAATGAGACTTCAATGATCCGCTTAAATCTAGAAGATCTAAATCCAGTAGAAGTACATATGTATAGTATCGACAAAAAAATTGAAAATTTTTATTGTTCAAATGGTCATGAAACGTCGAGATTTTAAGTTTGAGCAAAAAAAAAAATTCTGTCTGTCTGTCGGTCTCTCTCTAACTTTTTTGTGCGCACGATTACTCTGGAACCGTTTAAGACGTTGACTTGAAATTTGGTACACAAAAGTATTTTAACGAGATCTGGAATTAGATTATATTTTCATCTTATTCTGTTAAAGGATTGCTAAGGCCTCAAAAATTTTTTTGGCATTAGCCACCCCATTAACAACCTCCAATCCATTATTAAAGGGGGTAAAAAAATTATCATTTAGTGTATGTACAAGAACCAAACGCCTCAATTTTTTTTCTACTTTATCCACCTCCACTACCACCCCCCCCCCCCCCTTCCACTACCTCCACCCTCACTACCGACGTAGCATATCGTTTATGGGTTTTTGTCTATCCCAAAAATCCATAAAACGATATACTACATCGGTAGTGGGGTGGGGGTAGTCATAAGGGGGTGGCAGTGGAGATGAATGAAGTAAAAAATATATTTTGAGACCTTTGGTTCTTGAACACCCACTAAATCACATTTTTTTTCACCCCCCTTCTATAATGGGGTGGGAGCAGTAATGGGGGTGGCTAATGCCAATTTTTTTAGAGACATTAGCTTCTTTTGTGTATACTAAATACTAATTTTATGAACTCTTACCTGATTGATTTACCCATTTACCTCTATTTATCCCAATTTACCCCTCTACCCTTCAACGGAATAATTTGAAAATATAATCTAGTTCCCGATCACCTTAAAGTACATACGTGTAGCAAATTTCAAGTCAATATCTTCAACGGTTCCAGAGAAATCGTACGCACAAAGAAAAGGTTACAAACAGACAGACAGATAGAACGAGAGGCAAAAATTTTGTTTTTGCTCAAACTTAAAATCTCGACGTTTCATGACATTGTAAGCCTATTTTAACAATAAAACTTTTTAAATTTTTTTTACTATACTTCTACTGGATGTGGAAGTAAAAGCAGGTAATGCGACAATATAAATTTTGGTGTATGTATTTTATAAAGCATATTGCAAAAAAATTAAGTAAATTCCTTCAATCGCTTTCGGGCCGTGAATTTTCCATTTTTACTGCCTCGCTTACTGTATTATCTATGCGTTTAACACTGTATCCATTAAATTGCATAATTGCTATACAAGGGCGGATCTGGACCTTGAGCTTGGGGGTAACACAGCCGCGTGCTGAAAATAACAAAAATGTTTTTCCTCAAAAATTAAAATTTGATGAGCGGGGGGAGAATCACAAAAAAATTTATAAACATAACTAAATAGAATATTTAATAATATAATCTTGGGGGAGGGTAATTACCCTGCTACCCCCCCCCCATAAATGCGCGCTTGTTGCTACATCAGTTAAATTGCAAATTTCTGATTTATTTTTAGACAACAAAAATATTTCTCACTGAGTAGCAGTGATAAACGCTCGAAAAACATTCGCATAATGAAATTTGACATGAGATTTTAATGTTTTTAATGGTTTTGAACTTGTAGGATAAGGGGCGAGCGTAGAGGCGACTTCAATGTGAATATCAGTCGATATTCCGTTGAAGCAACGTCGAGCGCGGTTAGTACTTGGATGAGGTACCCATCTTGGGAAATACAGCGTTCTCGTCCCACCTTCTAGAGGCTTGTATATCAGTGTATACTCGGAAGTTACGTAATTTCAGACGAGGATTACGTAGTGGATATACCATCCTTCGGAGGGGATGTAAAGCAGGCGGTCCCTTGTCTATTAAATGTTAGGCAAGTAAAAGATCCCAACTCTTCCTAAGGGAAGAGGTTTGGCAAAATTTCCAGGTTGGGGGTAGCTCGTCTCCTGGCGTCGGTGATAGGCCCTGGTAGCGGAAATAGGCCGACGTTAAATAGTTAAAAAAAAACTTGTAGGATCATAAATACACTTTTTTTATACAATCAACATTTTTTATTCTGTGGTAAATATTATGTTAAGAATTGTAAATTCTACTTCTATTCTTTACTTTTATTTTTTACTAAGATTGAGGAGGGCCGGAACTTTCAAATGCCCCGTTCATGACGGCCCTGTGTTTGAATCGAAATTCGGAGAAATAAAATTAATTTCACCTTCGAAGGTGTCATTTATATTACTTTTCCTGCTGAACTGATACAATTCAATTAATGTTTTATTTGAAAAGTAACTAATAGCGAACTATGAGAAAATTATAGTAATTGTATTCTAATAACATAGACGAAAGCAAGTGTTGATCGGCTTCTTTTTAAATATTTGTATGGGAAAATATACCACAGCTAATGACCACTCCTACGCATATTTTGTATATGGTTATTAACGATTTGTTTATCAAACACAAACCCTATGTACATTAAGCAATTAAAAATAGACTGGCTTGCTCTCAGCCAGCGGCATTAAAAAAACTAAAATATAAATTACTAATTTAACACCTACTCAAAGTATAAATAATCTAACCGTTCCATTGATTGAAAATTTAAATTCAAATTCGAAAGAACATAAAATCAATTAAAGTGGACCTGTCAAGCCTATAAACAAGTTTATTTTAGTTTCGTTTGATTTATTTAGAATATTTAAAATTTTTCTGTTTGGTTTTTCCTAGATAATTTCGTGGATCTACGAGTATGTTATCATTTTACAATGGTAGAAGTGTAATTAGTAAGATAAAAAAACGGTTTCATACAAGGGATTAAATGAAACAATAATTTACATATACTCGAAAAGCAATCAAAATATTTGACACTTGCAAATAGAGTAAATCGCCCAGTAAATGAACGATTAAGCCCTAATCTAACTTTGAAAATCGGATGAAGTAAAAAAATATTTTTCTGGTTCTTGTACGCACACTAAATCACAATTTTTTTTCATCCCCTTTAATAATGGGGTGGGGATGGTAATGGGGGTGGCTAATGCCAAAACTTTTTTTGGGACCTTAGCTTCTGTTGTATATACTAAATACCAATTTTATGGACTCTTACCTGCTTGATTTACCTATTTTCCCCAAATTTACCCCAATTTACCCCCCAACCCTTCGACGGAACAAGATGAAAATATAATCTAGTTCTAGATCTCGTTAGAATACATATGTGTACCAAATTTCAAGTCAATATCTCAAACGGTTCCAGAGTAAACGTGCGCACAAAAAAAGTTACAGACAGACAGACAGACCGACAGACAGACCGACAGACAGACAGACCGACAGACAGACAGACCGACAGAAATTTTTTTTCGTTCAAACTTAAAATCTCGACGTTTCGTGACATTCTAAGCCTATTTGAACAATAAAAATTTTTAAAAATTTTTTTGTCGTTATTATACTTCCACTGGATGTGGAAGTAAAACTAAGTACAAAATTACAAAATATAGGTATGACAAGACAATACAATAATACTAAACAAAATCCAACGCAAAGTAAGAGACTACATTTGAATTTTGAACAGTCCCCGAGAGTAGAGAGGTTCCGATATTTTTCAAGTATTTGGTTTCTTGTATACTGTATTTGGTCTGGGGATTTCGGTCACTTCCAGTTTTTCTCGGAGGTTTGCTGCATCCACTCACTTCATACTCTTGTCGAGCAATTGTTTTAACCACACCCGAATATTGCTTGTATTCATACACTACTATCACGTAGTCTCTCTCTTTCAGAATTTCAGTTGCTTCTGTTGCTTCCCTAAGCGAGAACTCGTTTCAGGTATCTTCTTAATCAGGTCATTTTAGTTAGATTTATTATCGTCTTCTTTTCATTCTCGTTTTCTTTTCATCTCCTTCTTTTTTTCCGCTTGAGAGTTACTCCTCTTCTGTGCTCTTTTTAGTTTTCTCATCTTAATTGCTTCTTCTTTTTCTTTTTCTCCTTGATTTGGCCAATGTAAATTTATTTCCCAAACTTCATCCATTGTGTTCGTATTTTCACGTATTTATAATATTTGAATGGATTTGTCTTTTTATCCCTTTTAGACTCATTATCATCAATCATATATATCATATTTGAGTTTACCAGTTCCTTAAGTTCAACAGTCTCAAAAGTGGAGTCTAAAATAGCCTCAATTATTACTTCACACGTACATCTGTTAATACACTAATAATTTTATTTACAATAAGAACAGGTTTTCAATTTGAAAAGACTTGTACCGCCGTAGTTAACTGGTGAATATAAAACTTCATCTATTTCAAGCGGCAAGTTATTTATGAATATTTCTGTTCAATTGAGGGTAAGATCTGACCCAGAATTGTCAAAATTGTATACTAAATCGATTTCTGCAGAAGTAACAATTTCAGTCTCGGTAATTTGATTTTCACAGAACTCCCAAAGCGCAAAAGTACTATCTTTGCTTATAATTTTATTTCCAGACTTCTTGTACGCAGCAATCCTTGCTGCCCCCAAAAAGTAATTTATTACTTTCAAACATGACTTGTAATCTATTTATAGTCCACAAGTTTCAAAGCCATTGATTATGATACTGGCCCGCGATTCTTTTTCAAGTGATTCTTTAAATAGGGCAAAAGTTGTGGCGAGTTGTAGATGCGTTCTTTGTTTGCGCGTGTGGCAAAAATTTTTCCATTCTACTTTTAATGGTCTAAATATAGTGACATCACACGGCTGCAGGATGTGCGTAGAATTGGGATAAAGACAATATAACATAATTTGTTTCTTTACGCAAAAGTCATACAACTCGATAGTGTAGTGGATTTTATGCCCGTCAATGAATAAAATGATTGGGAATGCGATTTCTTCTTCGACAAAGCAGTTTTAAAATACCTTAGCGAGGTATTCAAAAAAAGTTGCTTGGGTCATCCAGTCAGAATCTGATCTTCCAGTTCCCTAATCACTCTTGGAATCCTTTTAACACGTTCATGGACACAGCCTTGATTCGATGGGGTACATGGCCTGACAAATTCCTCCAGAGAACCTCTCTACGACTGCTGAATATGCGAGTCAAAAATAAATAAAATTTCAAACAAAAATACTGCACCAATAATGCAGCACCTGGCCTGTGCGGCAGAGAGATTGTATTCCCATATAACTAAAATAATGACCGTGATATCTCTAACACCCTGTATAACGAAAAGAGGATCACATTACTAGCATGCCTAATATAAAAATAAATAAATAAATAAATAATACTTTATTAATCCAATAGATCAAACAGTGTTGATATAGGACAGGTCAAAAAGAGAATACATTAATAAGTAATCATTTACACATAATAATAATAATTTTTTTTTTGTTTAATTTAAAAAGTTAAATATTCATCTACGGTATAAAAGGCATTGGTGAGCAACATGTTTTTAACAGCAAATATAAACTTTAAAGTACAACATTTTATGCTTATATCTAATTTATTATATAGAACCGTACCGACATAGTAAGGATTAGATTTATAAAGTTCTAATCTGTGAAGATTGGAAGAATATTCCACATGCCTTTGATACATATGGTTTATTTCCGCATACACAGTATTTTACTTCCACGTCCAGTGGCATTAGCCACCCCCATTACCACCCCCACTTCCTTATTAAAGGGGATGAAAAAAAAATGTGATTTAGTGCATGTACAGGAACAGAACAGAACAGGAACAGAAATCTCAAAATATTTTTTTACTTCATCCACCCCCCACTACCACCCCCCTATCACCACCCCCACCCCACTACCAATGTGGGGTATCGTTTTATGGGTTTTTGGGGTAGAGGATTTCAAATATAATATTATTAAAGTTCCATAAACAATTATTTTCACATACAAAGTTTTTTCGTTGTGAGTGACTTGGATAGAGAATCTGGATGTGGAAGTAGTGATTCCTTGGGCAGCGGTTTTACCTCCAGACACACAATGATGGGGTGATATTTTCGAAAAACTGTTTTATTTTAATTTAAGACTTTGTAAAAAGTTTAGCAGTACCACATCGATGAGGACATTTGACACATTGTTTAAAGCTACGAAATAAAAGTTCATGCAAAATTTTTTATGTAGATTTGTTTTACTTTTGTCTAATTTCCCTGGAGTAATATTGATATATGTTGCAACCCCTAGAATGTAGGCACAGAATTCAATTAGTTCGGACGTCTGAATGTAGATTTGTACCTACTAGAGAAAGAACCTACTAGAAGCTCTAGAATGGTAACATCTGGAACTATCTGGATAATGGTGACGTCATCAGGGAAACTTCAAGATCTGTCATCTTTAGGTATATAAGGCATGTAGTAAACTAGAGTGGACACTTAAGTAAGCACAGTTCTAATGATCAGTTGAGATGGTCAGAGAGTAAGAAGTGAACACAGTGATAAAGTGACTGAATAATTGAATTGTAGTACACAGTGTATTATTAGTCAAGTAATTAATTGTTGTTGTAATTAGTAAGTTAATAAACTAGTGTTTAGTGTTACCATGGTGTTATAATTTCCGGATTCACGATACAGGGTGTTTACAAAAAGGGTGTAAACACGCCACAATATGTAAAGTGCACTAATATTGATTCAGATTTGTAACAGATTAGTTTGAAATTCTCCTAATTTTAAAAGTCGTCCACATAATTTTATTTTCATATTGTTTATATTAACATCCCGATGGAGTTTAGCCACAGTTACTCCACTACTCGATCTGGACACATTACAGGACCCAATTTCTCTATACATTGATTTGATTTGATTTAATCTGATTTATCGGCATGCCCTAGGCATTTCTGCCACTTCCGAGAAGCATACCGCAGGGCCGGTTACGTCCACGCTGGGTTAGATTAGAGTCATGCTTGTTGCCAGCAGCGAGAGCTACATGACTCATGGTACAGAAATGTGGGATGAGAAATGTAGGTATTTGAGAGATGGGTTTCCGCATTGTGCCGTGAAGGAGCGTTTAAGCTCATTTTTTGTTTTTGCTTCTAGCTGTTCATTCCTAGTTTGCTTGGTCCTTTCCTAGACTCTTCATGATCCTCTCAACTATTGTTATTTATATGTAGCATTTTTAATTTTTAGTTAATATTAGCGCTTCCTTCCATATAGACAGGCAGGCAGCTTTGAGGGCTCTTGCATCTAAGCTGGTGCTGAACTATCAAACATTCTGACTGAGCTGTGTGAACGCAACTCGGTTAAATTTATATGGGTGCCCGGAAACAGCGGCGTCGAAGGCAACGAAGAAGCAGACCGTTTGGCGGATGAAAGAGCAAAATAGCTATTTATGTAACAAGTTGCGCAAAGAGTGTGTTTTAAGCACGGGACACATAATTGTCCAACCAGGCGAAAACCGAGTTGGACAATGCGTCGAGTGCTTAAAACACATCGATTTCGCAACGAATTTCATACAAGATTTTTTGTGAAAGCGGAGAATTTGATATTTTTATGCTTTTATTTGTATTTTTAAACATTTTGAAAAGTGGGCAGGCAATCTGTTTCTAAGGCATTGTTTATGCATTGTTTAATGTCAAGGATCTGTCAAGTTCAAACGTCGCGCGTCTCCGTATTTCCTACAAAGTTCGCAAAAACAAAATCACCAAAAATGAGTGATAATGACGAGTTTTTGGATATTGAACAAGCTACTCAAGTGCGCTATCCACGTTGAAGCCCGAAAAATCGAAAAATTTATACGAAAAGACCTACAACAACTTTGAAACCTGGGCCAAAGAAAAACATACTGAGAATTTTAATTTTCATTGTTTTTAATGTTTCATTTTACTTCCACGTCCAGTGGAAGTATAGTAACAACAAAAATTTTTAAAATTTTTATTGTCCAAATAGGCTTAAAATGTCATGAAACGTCGAGATTTTAAGTTTGAGCGAAAAAAAAATTTTCTGTCTGTCGGTCTGTCTGTCTGTCTGTCTGGAACCGTTTAAGATATTGACTTGAAATTTGGTACACATATGTACTTTAACGAGATCTAGAACTAGATTATATTTTCATCTTGTTCCGTCGAAGGGTTGGGGTGTAAATTTGGGTAAATGGGTAAATCAAGCAGGTAAGAGTCCACGAAATTGGTATTTAGTATATACAAGAGAAGCCAAGGTCTCAAAAAAAATTTTGGCATTAGCCACCCCCATTACCACCCCCACCCCCTTATTAAAGGGGATGAAAAAAAATTGTGATTTAGTGTATGAAAAGGAACCAGACACCTCAAAATATTTTTTTACTTCATCCACCCCCCACTACCACCCCCCCCTATCACCACCCCCACCTCACTGCCGATGTGGGGTATCGTTTCATGGGTTTTTGAGGTAGAAGATTTCAAATATTATATTATTAAAGTTCCATAAACAATTATTTTCACATACAAAGTTTTTTCGTTGTGAGTGACTTGGATAGAGAATCTGGATGTGGAAGTAGTGATTCCTTGGGCAGCGGTTTTTTTTGTAATGTATAAATGTCATGTTGTCACTTGGTTGAGAAGATGTCCAAAATCAATATAGTGGAAAAATAGTACCTACAGTTTGAATTTAAATCTAGGAACAATTTTATCATATATATTAATGGATTTACCCATATATGTGTAGTAGAAAAAATGTAGGCTGAAGGAAGCTTCGAATATATACTCTGTTCCACTCCAAAACTCACATTTATCTGAAGAAAAATATTTTTCAAATAGAAATCTAAACATTTTTTAATTCTCTATCTGGCGTAGGATATTATTATAGTATTATTATTATGTCTTTTATGTAGTTATAAAAAACTACATAAAAGACAGTTGGGTAGTAAAAATCCTTAAAACAAATATGTCCTTTACAGATTGTTCAAACAATACTAACATCAATTATTTGTTTATTTTATTAATATTTACCTGGCATACGTTCAATTTGTAATTTGCATGGGAATATCAAAAGTGATAGATTGTTGTAGGTAAGTTAATGAACAAACTAGGTTAACCAAGTTATTATGACGTGTCTATACTTAGAATTGTAATTAAGGATTAGTATATAAAAGTTAACTGCATACTGATACAAAATGAAACGCTATGTTCTATTTAATGAAACTAACTATACGTATGTAGGTGACAGGGTAATTAAATGTCAAGATCATAGATACGAAATGAAATAAGACCTGGACTGAACTAAATAGGGATAGTATCAAACTTCTTATCTGCCACAGCAGTGTAGTAGTGATAAACATGACATTCATCGCAGTAGAACAGTGGAATGTGTAAATGTAGTAAAATCTATAATTTCCTGAAATTTTTACTGCGAGATGTACTACAATTACTCGCAAGTCGTTGTCGGTTCTATTCAATTTAGTCATCACGTTGTCAATATAGGGGGTGTGGAGTAATTACTCGGGACGGAATTTTTTTTTAACTTTATTTGAATTCTCAAGAAAGACGAGTTGAGAATCGTATCTGGGTCGCTATTCTCACAAATTTTTTGAAAAAGGTCTGACAAGCCAAAAAATTTGTGTCTTACATTAAAAATATCTCTAAGAGAGAAAAAAGCTGATGAAATTCTATGTAAAAAAAATGTTATGCTCAAGTCGCAATAGTTTCTTAAATACGCTCTTCCAAGAAATCCAATTTTTTTTCCATTTTCTTTACCCAAAATTCGACTTGTCCCTGATGATCATGGGAAAAGGTAGTCTAAAGGTAAAGTACACTTAATGTATATATGTTAACGCAGAGCCCAAATCGTAAGAACCTTGAAATTTTAAAGGGATATAAGTATAAAAGGTTGGAAATTTAGATCAGTTAAGTAATAATGCCTGCAAAATTTTTATTTCTCTTCATAGGCAACTCAATAAATAGTTTAGGTATACCAAAGTTGCAAAAAAAGTGCAAGAGTAACGATGGTGACAGTCGTGCGGTCCCTACCTCCCTCAGACTACCCCTAAACGCAAAAAACCACTTTTTTCCCATGCGATTACTTGTTGGATTGGTTTCTTTTTAAGGAAACTCAATATGTCCTGTAAAATTTCGCAACCAGACAACCTAACGACCCCCTGGGGTTGAAACCACCTCATCTCTCAATACCGAAACATGCAAAAAACATCCAAACGTGCTGAAAATTGTTTTCTAAACGTTTTCAAGGGAGGGGAACACGATGCTGATATTAGGATGTCTGGTTGCGGAATATTACAGGACCTATTGATTCTCCTCAAAAGAAAACCCGATCCAACAAGTCCTCGTATGCCTGACAACGAAAAGTGGAAAAAGGGGGTGTTTTTTTGCATTTAGTGGTAGTTCGAAGGGGGTAGGGACCGCGCAACTATCACCATCGTGTTGGCCGCCCTCGAAAACGGGAGGTAGCTATGTTTGGTCGCTACCCTTGCACTTTTGGGGTTCTTACAACTTTGGCATGGACCAAAAATTGATTTTGTAAATATATGATATCTTGCATACACAACTGTCATGTTTCCTCCTCCTTCTCAGCTAGCAGCTCTCCTCAGTCTTTACTAGAATCTTGCTACGTTTCTGTACAGTACCTACTTACGCCGATTTCGTTAGCATTGTACACTATCAGGTGTAAATTTATGCTTGTACATAGCAACTGTCAGGTTCTCAAGAAATGATCAATTTCTTCCCCATTAAATGAAGTAGTCTGTGGTTTTCTCTGTGAAGTATGTGAATTTCGTCATCAGTAATAAATACAATTAGACCAGTGCCAATAGTTTTTGATAAAAAAAAATTCTTAGCAGTATATGGGTGGTGGGAAAATTTAGGATTAATGGTATGTAATTGGGGAAAAATCGATTGGACCGCAACAGATAACCGGAAGTGGGGTGGGGGTGCCAAAAGGTGTGTGTTTAGGGGTAAAACGTGGTTTTTTACGATTTCTGGCAAAAGCAGACCTCCTATCGAGAAAAGTTTAATGTAAAGTTGTAGATAATTGAGAGATCTACAACTTTTATTGGAACCATTTTTTTACATAACCTCAAAAATTTTGAGAAAAACGCGAAACGAAACGAAAAACCACTTTTTTGTTTTTTTATTTTTATCTTCCACAAAAATAATTTAATTTCGATGAAATTCGGTGAAAATGTACATTGTTATGTATCAATAGAGCTGTAACTTTTTTGATGCGTAATATTCATTTTTTGATTTTTTTGCGAATTTAATTTGAAAAAAAGGCCTAATTTTCAATCAAAACAGTTGATTAACAAAGTTTTGATTTTTGAAAATTTCAGGACGGTATTTTTTCACTAAAACCTCTACTTTAAGATAGTGTAAAAAAATCATACTGTTACTCCGGAAAAACCAAAAAAATACTTTTTTCAAGATCGCTTTTATCGTAAATGTCATTTAAATGAAGTGTTGCAAGTTATGCAAAACGGTAATTTCAATGTTATATGTAATAAGAGAACTTTAATTAACCGTTTAAGGTTCATACTGCTGAAAACCGAAATGTTCAAACAATAATTTTACCTAAGAAATTGCTAAAAATGAATGTGTAGGCAAGAAAAAAACTTTTTTCTTCAAGCGTATTAAAATGTTTAAATTATGTCACCCAAATCAGAAGTAGAAGTAAGACATTGTTTTACTAGTAACAAAATGTTAGTACCGAACGCCACCGTAGTGGACATTGTTTTACTAGTAACATAATGTTAGTTCCGAAAGCGTCACCGCAGTGGGTATTGTTTTACTAGTAACATAAGTTAATACCGAAAGCCACCGGTGGCGCGCTATCCACTAGCCACTTGTCATATTGTGTCAACATGTAAGACTATAGTTTGAATATTTGTACATTTATGATAAATAAATGAATTTTTGCATTTTATACGCTTGAAGAAAAAATAGTATATATTACACGGAGTAGAACGCCTTTTTTGTGTTTCGCCCAGTTTGCGGCTTCGGCTTCGCCTCAGCCGCAAATCCTGGGCTCAACACAAAAAAAGAGTGCGTTCTACTCCTAGTAATATAATATACTATTTTATGCTTTATGGGCACTCTCACATTAAAAATAAGTTTATTACGTACTTTACATTAAATTAATTAACACAGTAGAAATTCATAATCAAAATTTATAATAATCTCATTTTTTTTGGGAAGCTGCTCTACATCATCAGACTCAGCACATTATTCGGTTTCTTCAGGAACTTCGATAAGGTCTTCGACTTCATCAAGGTCCTCAAGTTCATCTAGATGAAAATAAATATCGGGATTATTTGAATTTAATTGATTCAACAGAACTAGAAGATCAATATCCTGACAAACAATTACTACGATTTTTGTAGGATCTTCAGCTAACTCAATGGCTGTATTAATAATTAGGACATCAGCATCTTATTCTGCTTGTTTACATAAAATTCGTACCGATTGAAATTTTTCTGACAGTGTTTCTATAATTTTTTTCTTATTTTGTTTATTAGACAAAAATTTCTCTGGAGTAAATGAAATTTTTGTATGACTACGAAACTCAAATGTAGGAATACTTCCTCCAGTTTTTCTGCGTGAACGTTCGCCTTTCTTCGTACTCATTGAACTTGCTGTTGAAGCGGTTAATGTTAATGCTGTCTTTGTAATAAGTCACATCAGCTTCGGGCATCAAATACAACGTAACTGTTTGCTGCGTAGTGGCTGCTTGTTTACAACGGCGTGCCAGTTGTGAACACGTGAAAAGGCAAGGACGGACGGGTTGCAAGCGAGCTGGAAGAAAAGAACGAACAAGTAAAATTGAAAATTTTTAAAAACCTCCGATCAATGTATCTAATCGTACCAGTTTCATATGACCGAATCAAAATGAGGCCTAAATCATGTTCGGCTACCATAATTGTCTGCACATTTCAATTTTACCTCAATCGGACAATTTCTACAGAAGTTCAACATGGCGAATTCAAGATGGCGATCAAACATCAAAATCTAATATGGCCTATAACCTTCTCGACAAAATACTCTTTCAAATAAAAAAAAACTACATCAAAATCGGATCACCCGTTGAAGAGATATGAAGCCATAGACAGACAGACAGATAGAAAACAAACATACACGTCAAACTTATAACACCTCTCTTTTGGGGTCGGGGGTTAAAAAGAAGTGCGCGCGCACTTGAGAGCACGTAGTAGAAAAACTGCCCCGCCATAATTCAGTTTTTCAACTTTGAATATTTTGAAATATGTATATCAATAAAATTGTTTCAATGTATGTGAGCATATAAAGCATAAAAAAGTTTTTTTCTTGCCTAAAAATGGTCATTTTTAGCCATTTTTTGGGTAAAATTATTGTTTAAACATTTCGGTTTTCAGCAGTCCGAACCTTAAACGGTTAATTAAAGTTCCCTTATTACGTATAACATCGAAATTACCATTTTGCACAACTTACTACACTTCATTTAAATGAACAATGGAGAATTAGTGACATTTAGGGTAAAATCGATCTTGAAACAGTATTTTTTTGGTGTTTTTCATTTTTGACAATGTTTTTCCAGAGTAACAGTATGATTTTTATACACTATCTTAAAGTAGCGATAGCATAGCTGAGCCCAAGCACTTGTTGCAATCTAAAAATAATTAATTTTTATTAATATAAAAATTATAGGCATACAAGATGTGGGGAATATAGATCGTGGATTAAACCAGACCAATTGGAATTTCCCAACAAGCACACGATTCAAAGATTTGCAATTACAATTTAGAGGTATAATTTTAGGTCACAGAGAGAATGCAATGTAGACGTCAAATATCAATATAATTTAGAATTATAATTTGTAAAAATGTCTTCGATTATTGATGCCAACTATTCTTCGTATTGTTCTTAGATGAATTTTGCGTTCTTTAATATAATTTGCAAATATATTATTATACCTATTTAATTTGTTTCGTTTTTTGTTATTTATTATATATTGGAATTTTCATACGAAATAAATGGATATATTATTTCAATAATGCAATCAAGCCTGTAAGTGGAATCAAAATAAATTTTGAATGGACTTAGTGGAGTTTGGCTGCAGCAATTTTATGGTTTTGATTTGTTTTATGTATAATAACAAATGCTGTGAGCAGTTTTGGATTAAATCGGGCCATTGCTTTTTGTAAAATTTTAACAACTTATTTTTCAACACTGAAATTTTCTGCTATTTTCCTTGTTTTTTGAAAATTATAAACAAATAAAAAAAATGATTTAAATGAAGAAATATTTTCTTTCTCTTAATGCCATTGTAAAACACATGAAAAAAAACCTTCATTTAAAAAAAATTGCTCTCCTACGAGTCGATGCACTTAAACAATAAACGATGAGAATGTCAAAATTATTATTGGTTTTTAGCCATCTGAATAAATATTTTGAGCTAAAATTTGTCACGAAGGTTTAATTCAATAAAGGGCATAGTTTTACCAGCTTTCGTTAAAATTGATGATTACGTTATATTTCTTAAATTGCTGAAAAGGGGAATTTTTGGTGGTTTTTATTTTCTAATAAATTAACAAATTATCCAAAAGTTTTTTTTTGTCATTAGCCACCCCCATTGCCCTTATAAAGCGGGTGAAAAAAAATTGTAATTTAGTGTGTGTACAAGAACCAAAAACCTTAATATATTTTTTTACTTCATCCACTCCCACCCCACTACCGATGTGGGATATCGTTTTATGGGTTTTTGTGGTAGACTATTTCAAATATTATATTATTAAAATTCCGTAAACAATTATTTCCACATACAAAATTTTTTCGTTGTGGGAGTATTAGATGGAAAATCTGGATGTGGAAGTAGTAATTCCTTTGGCAGTGGTTTTTTATACAAATTATTACGAACAATTTTCAGAATTTTTCAAATGCAACTAATTTTTAAAATTTGAAATTAGTAAAAATTTTCAAAATATGTAATAATATAAGAAGTATGGAATATAATAAGATAAAAGTTCCAAATAATTGGTGTTCTAAAATGATAAACAGAAAAGTTATTTACAAAATTTTTTACATAATCAAAATTACTCACAATTTATTCATTAATCGTATGAATCATGTTTCAAGATTCTAGCCATCGAAAAATAATTTCTCACCGCAGTGCAATCTCTGTGCACTGCGAAGGAACAATTCTAACTGCAGTTATTGAAGACCTTTTTTAGTGTCAATTATCCGCGATTTACAAATTTTAAGTATCTTTATTATTTTACGAGATAATGACCCGGGGATTTTTAGCTGAAACACCTTGTATATGCATTAAAAAATATAAAATAAAATCATAAAAATTATGAAATTTTAAAACGAAAGTTGATGAAGTTTACAGAATCTTGGGGGAGGTAATTGCCTCGTTACCCCCCCCCCCCCCCCCCCATAAATCCGCGCTTGCAGGGTACTGATTGTGGATCTTTTATAAAGCGTTTTTCATTGTCTAATATTTCATCCCTAGAAGAAATTATTTTGGCCCTATCATATAAACAATTTATTACACCCTTTTTAACATGCATCGACTGATTTATGTTTTGTATTTTTTTACATACTTACTTGCTATCTGATATTTTCAATTATTATACCCAATTTTTAATTCTGTACCTTAGCACACTTTTTTCAATCACCCCGTAATTATCGTCTTCATACATCTCTTTCTTGGACCAGAGGTCCTCCTTTTAATATTACTAACTGTAACGTTTACTATATTTTTAAAACTTTCTAAATTCTATTATTATCAATATTTGATTGTCCCTAAGCAAAATAATTATTAGCACTCGATAGTATAAGAGTACAGTTATTTATTTAGTCACTCTGACATTCTTTAAAAACACGATTTTTGATAATATTATATCTAGGGTGACGCCTATGGCGATAAGGAATCAGTTGAAGAATAGAATCGTTACAGTTTGGCGGATAACATAAAGCCTTTCCTAATTCGAATTGTGATTATGATTAAGTTCTTTTATGTTTAATTGACATTAATGGATATTTATGCATGATTTCCGTTTTTCAAAGCATGACGGCCTTGACCCCATCACGCGAATACCTCATTTCTCTACGAGAAATTGACAGGGAAATAAAATTGATTTTGTGAATATGTGATATCCTCCAACTTAAGTCTGATGTAAAAACCTATTGTATATCGGTTAATGAGTTCATTTAGGCGGAAATTGTTTTGTGGAACGGTATTTATGTTTTAAAATTTCATGAAGATTAAACAAATTGTACAGTTTAAACATTAGACAGATTGTTCAATTGAAACACCAGGCAGATAGAAGTTTAATCCAAAATCCAACGTACAATGGATATAAAACTAGATAAATAAATACAAAGTGAAATGGACGTTTACTGGATTTTGGTAGATACACAGGGTGTTGATAATATGATGGTCATAATTTTAACATAGCGTGTATTGAACTTAACAGGTTGAGCGCCATAGCGGACACCGGTGGCCGCTCGGCATTTTTCTGCCTGGGCCCTAATTCTCGAGTGTGAGAGAACGGGAACGTTCACATCACGGAAAGGATCATTCACATCCCTCGCTATTCTCTTGTGCTCTAAAATCGGTATTCTCGAACATATGGGATGTCGATCACTCGAGGAACAGATGATTTCAATGTTGCCACATATTTTACTGTAGAATCCACCAATAGAAGCCACGTATTTTTGGCGCTTAAAAGGGAACATTAGTTTCGAAACTAAACTAACCTAGTTTTTATAAATGAATGCTGTTTATGCTATCATTTTATTGAAAATAAAATTGTATTATTTAAGTGCTACGAAGAAAAGCGAAAGTATTTAATTTGTAGGGCCGAATATGAAAGGAGAAATTACAATGTTTAAAAAGATCTGTGGAAATGCAAGAAAATATTTTGCAGGAAGTTAAAGATGTGAAAGAATATTTATCATAATTATGATAAATATTCATTTATAACAATTTAATTATACCAAAGTACCTTTGGACTAATTCATTATCAATACCTGCCGTTTTCAGATGAAAAGAAGCATAGATTGTTCATATTTATAACCTCAAAATTAAAAACTGTTCTATTTGCCGTTTGTAGGATGTTATTAAAAAAGTGAAACTTTTTCGTATTACCAATGTGTTTTCAACGATTTTGTTATTAGCATAACAGTTACTAGTTTATGCATAATGTTTGTTATTGTAGTGTAAGAGGTTATTTCTTGTTTTTAGGGTGGTTGTGGTCACCACACTAGAGAAATTTGTGCATATAGTTTTCTATTATACTATACTCAAATTTATCAATGAACTGTAATTGTGATAATTCAGTGTACCTAATTTAAAGTATTTTCATAAATTCTTCCCTTTTTATTACCTATTATTTTTTTATGGTATTTATATATAACTAATAATAAAAGAAAATAGATATTCCATAATAAATCTATTTTTTTTGGGGGGGAAAATCATAGTAATAAACGTTTTACAAAAAAAATAAAATCTGCATGAAGCACAAATACACAAATATTGAACATTGTATCATGATAAAAGTTGGTGGGTAGAGAAAAAGCTTTTGACATGGATAAAATTTAGGCTGTGTGCTAGAAATAAAAAGTTGTGTCGCCTAATCAAAAAGCATTTAAAATCAAAAAATTTTAAAACAACCAAATGAATTTCTGCTCAATACACATTTGAGAAAATCATTTTAAAAATTGAGAAAGCCCAGTTTTTTCTTTCAATATTTAGGCATGTGATTTTCACAGAAAGTGTGCATCGAGCAATAAAACATCAGCATTTTCTACATTATATATATTTAACGCTTTTAATTCTGATCTCTAAATATTTTG
This sequence comes from Rutpela maculata, assembly GCA_936432065.2. Taxonomy (NCBI): domain Eukaryota; kingdom Metazoa; phylum Arthropoda; class Insecta; order Coleoptera; family Cerambycidae; genus Rutpela; species Rutpela maculata. The sequence continues at coordinate 145,366,124 of OW386289.2, forward strand.
ATTTTAAATATTTTTGATTTGGTGCCATCACATTATTTTATTCTTTGCATATTACCCAGTACACGCAACCTAAATTTTGCTCATGTCAAAGTGTTTTTTCAAGAATAAAATTTTCTGACAAATCAGTAATATGTCAAATCAAGATTGAGTCTGTTGTGAGGCCTTTCTTCAACGATTTGTTCTTGATATATCCCAAATTCTACCTGTTCGGCATCAACAGATATATTTGCTTTTATACATGTTATGAAGCATGAAGCACACAACAAGCCTTAATTGTTTTTGATGCTCTATTAGGGGTATGGTGTATACCCTATGCTTGAGTAGACACTGAAACCAAAGGCATATATTTCTATTCTAAACAGTAGCTATTCCTTCGGCTTTATTAAATGAACTTATTAACTCAGCTAACGATAAAAAAATAATCAATAAACTCTTTTCGTCTAATGATAATTATTGATAACCACATATTTTAAAAAACGAGGTTAAGAACGCACAAAACAGAATCATTGCGCAAACTCCAGCGATATTTTCCTAGGAGAACGCTCCGTTCCCTTGAAAAATAGCAAGAGAAGAGTATTCTCTTACAAACGTGTGATGTGAACGATCACTTTTGCTCCAGAATACGGTTTAATGCTTTGTAAGAGAACTCCGCCCACTTTTCTCATGAGAACGCCGTTCCCCGATTTCGAGAATAGGGACCCTGGGCTATGGCGGACACCGGTGACAGCCGCACTATCTATAACTTAACCAGCCAGCCAGGCTGAGCGATAAGACATATAAAATTTTATATGATAGGGTGTCCGCTGTGGCCCAGCTGACTTGTACGTTGGTTCCATGCAATTAATAGCAGTTATAGTTTTTATATTATAGCATTTATATATTTATTGTAATTATATGTAAATAAAGCACCGACTATATTTACTCGAACAACTTTATTAGGTAAACGCGCCAGATTAGTGCCGAACAGAAAAGATATTATTTGAAAAAAAGATTACAAATATCGGGTAAGTACATAAAATCAGAACTAAATATTTTGTTATTATTCAGATAAGGAAATTAACAGGTAAGTATCAAATAATAAGGCATTATTACTCAAGTAATAAGGAAACTAAGTACAAAACAAATAAGGCAATTTTTTGGGAAAAAAACTCAAAGTAATTGGTATAAAATGTATAGACTTTTTTTCTAAAAATCTATTTTTTCTGAAATACATATATTGAAGCATTCTAGACAGTATAGTGGTTTACCTCCACAATTTTCGCAGAATGTTGCCACCTTCTTCACTTTCTTTTTCTCGATTAGACCATCCTGCTTTTTTTGTAACTTCCTTTGTAGTACCTTCTATTACCTCAAACCCTGCCTTCTACTTTACTAAATGTGTGAGAACTAATACTTTTCGATGCCCTGGGATCTTCTTGTGGCATTTCGAATCTTAGGAAGTCTTCTATGATAGAAGTGCGAAAATTTGTTATAGATATTTTAACGTCTTCAACTTCTTTGAAAATAAAGTTAGCATTTACCATGGAAGTGCCCAGAATGGCTTCAATCGCCAATTTCTTGTACCAGCGTATAGTATGTCTCAAAGTGAAGTCGCTTGAATGTTCGTCAGAACTCTAAGGTGGAAGAAAACCTGGATCACTGGCTGTCGCATTTGGGTGTAATTCACTAGAGCCTATAAAAAAGTTAGACACTGAGAATACGTATCTCATAGTAATTATATAGCAATTCCTTACTTTCATGATACTGGTTCATCGCCATTTGAAGTATATTCGTGAACGGTTGAACATTCTAAACGAATAAGTAAACTAAATACACTTTTCACACCCTCGACCTACTTACTGTGGAACACTAATAACGCAAGAGAACATGGCGTAGTGCGTCGTCGTGAGTCTCGTATGCACTCAGATATCAATCCGCTAGGGCCAAAGTGGACACCAGTGGTTTCCCGAAACTTTTGCCGAGCCATGGCGGACATCGGTGATTGCTTCTTTTTTCTTGAAAAATATTGAGTCAAAAATTAAAAAATCATAATAAATGAGAACAAAACAAAAAATGTTTGAAAATTCAACAAAAGAATATGTTGGTCCAGGCTGAGGTCCAGGTAGAAATTTCGGTCAAAAACCTGTGGCGCTCAATTTGATAACGGAACAACATGGCGTAAACGTCATAGTCCTTCATCAGCGCAACGAAGTTTTTACATAATTATTGAACATTCTTTAAGATATACTTCTCAGTTTTTTGAAACCGAAGTTGTTTTGTAGATATGATTGTTATATCTTTAATTCTAATCATCTCCTAGTAATGCAAGCTTGGTGTCAGAATCATTGGTTAATATTTTTGGTTTTGTAGAATTTCATCAAAGATGGCAACCTGCTTCTGATATGCCTTCATAATTAAATGGTTATTTTCTTATTCGCAACGTCCTGGCAGATGTTTTGTGATCCAGTTGGCGTCACTTTGCTGCACAGTATGTCTAACAGCATCAGGCCGTCTATTGCGGTTTCCTGTTAGGCACAAGACCTCATCAAAGTCTTTCACCCATTAGTTCCTTGGTGAAATCAGCTCAATATTTTGAAGGGCGAAACGCTATCGCCTCTTGCTACTGACTTTTCTTGAACTATAAATCAATGTATATTGTCTTTTGTCTGCTACATGATGGCTAATTCTGAAGTCTGAAGAATATGCAGCATTATTTTACCGGCGTGCTACATTAATGACAGCAATCTATAGTTACTACAGACATTTGTCGCTCCTTTTTTATGTAGTGGCAAGGAGATTGAAGTTCTTCAATTATCAGGTTGTTTCCATATCCCTGGGCATAGTCTATGAAGGATTCTCACTCCATCTTCACCAACTAAAACGCCTCGACCGTGATATTATCGATCCGAACTACTTTGCCAGTTTTTAGTTTTTATATAGCTGTCTCCATTTCTGACTTAAGTATTGAAAGTTCGTGTTCGTAGCCCTGTTGCCAGTCATCTATCTCTGTATGGTCTCTTTCAAAAAGTTTTTCATAGTATTGGTGCTAAATCTCAATTATCTGAACCTTATCCGTTCTTAGAGTATCGGTGGAGTCCTTAATTGACCACGTTTTTTATTTAAATTTATGTGTAATCACTCTTACTGTTTTTCGCTATTATTGTGGTCAGAATGTGACTCCAGATCTTTACAGATGTCTTGCAAATAGGGATTCTTTCTCTTCGACAAAGAGTCTGAATTATTCACGTTAGCGTCAGTCTATTACTCTTCCGATTCTAAGGCAATGTTGACACCATGGGCCTTTAAATTTTTCCTAGCTTTCACTTCACTTAAAATTTCGGCAGTTATTCAAAGTTGTCCGATGCCAAATTTGTCAACAACAGTTCGCAAGTGATCAATCTCCAATGTGGAACCGACGTTGGCGTTGAAATCGCCCATAACAATGGTAATTTTCCTATTTGGAATGATGTGGAGTAATTTTTCTAGATCTTCGTAGAACGGTTCCAACTCCTCCTCTTCAGCAGCACTTGTAGGTACATAAATTTGCACAAAATCTACTACTGTTGGCTTGCCGTTCATCCGAGGGGCAAACCGCGAAGGAACTCTGGTGTACACTCAGAAGAAAATCCGAGGAAATCTGAGGAAATTTTTTTTTTCCAATTTCTGACCCCCTTGGTCATCAAAAAAATTTGTATCAAAGAGGAAATCTGAGGGAAATCCGAGGAAATCTGAAGGAAATCTCAGGAAATCTTTTTTTTTTCGGATTTCTCCCCCCTCCGCTCTTCAAAAAATTTTTTTTATCAAAGAGAAAATTCGAGGAAATCTGTGTAATCTTCGTCAAAACTGAAACCTGGTGTACAAAATTTTGGGTGCGCTTGATCCTTAGGAAAATTATCCGATCACTGACATATCTGTATCCGAGGACTGCTCCAGTTATTTCTTTCGAAGTCCAGAATCCTACTCCATTTCGGCTGATGTTATTATTTTCGGAGAAGCATATTGTGCTTCCCATCGTGAAGTCCTTATAATGCATCTCGAAAAGACCTGCTATTTTGATGGTCAAGCCTGCCAGTTCTTTCTCCAGTAGACTTTCCTGGCTATAAGGGTCCTTTTACCTTCCAATTAGCAAGTCGAATTTCTTTCTGAGCTTTCATTGTGTCCACACTAGACCTACAATAATTATTCTTGCCAATTATTAGCATGTTAATGGAGTCCTTAATTCATCTTGTTTTGGGTCTAAATAAAATGTTTCATATTTACTCATTAATTAAAAAAAAAAAAATCATTCCCCAGCTTCCACCGATTTACAATCCAAACAATTAAATTCAAATTGAAACTAATTATTATTAACATTGATAATGATAAATTTTGTTTTATAAAAATTGATAGAAATATCCACCTTCACTTAATGGGCATGCTTCCGCTGCATCGAATTGCGCGCTCATTCAAATATTCCCGGCGCATTCCGCATTGTTTCACTCGAGGCAACTATTTTCTCTCTTAAATCTTCTAAATTGTTAATAGGAGTTTTATACACCAGGGTTTTAAAATGATCCCACAAAAATAAATCCAAACTATTGATATCGGGAGATCTTGCTGGCCACTGCTGAGGTCCTCCGCGACCTATCCAATAATACTTTATTGATAATACTTTATTGTCCAATAGACCAGTACAAGAAATGGTATCGGACTCGTCAATAATTGTAAAGCATATATGATTCAAGAATACATACATATATACAAAATATATACTAGATACACGTAAAAAAATAAAAACCTTAGATATAAATTAAAAAACATAATAAATAGTAAATCAAAACATGTATATTTAAAAATCAAAATTTAAAAATTCTTCAGGGCTGTAAAATACATTATCTAGCAGTAGTTGTTTCACTTCTTTTTTAAATTTAACAATACTGTTCATTTGCTTTAAATGATTCGGCAATTTATTGAAGAGCTTTATACCCATGTACTTCGGATTTTCTCATAAAGGGATAAAGAATGCATAAGAGTCAATAAGTTAGATTGCCCTCGTGTGTCATAACCATGTTTATAATTGTTTCTTAACAACTGTTCAATTTTTGATTTTGTAATTGCAACAATCACCAAATGTATACACAGGGAAGTGATAAGATTTTCAACTCTGAAGTATATTCTGCATGACGTTCTCCTATTAACTCCTATTATATATTATATTCCTTATTGCCTTTTTCTGCATTTTAAAAACTCGTTCGAAGTGACTTGAAGTACCCCAAAACTCTATACCATAAACTGCTCTAGAATAAAACTGAAAAGTAGTAGGATAGCAAAACCTCTTATTAGTAACATTTCCTAATCTGTACAGAGCGAAGCATACCGAAGATAATTTTTTACATAGAACGTCTATATGACATTCCCAATTAAGAGAATTGTCCAAAAAAACACCCAAGAATTTTATAGTCTTTACCTGTTTCAAAGACTTACCGTTTATTTTGAGTAAATGACTTTTGTTATACTGCAACAATCTCTGCGTGAAATGTACGAAGGCGGTTTTATCTTCATTTAACAGCAACTTGTCACCACTGAACTTAGCAACAAATTCGCTAATTTTGGTCTGGGTAATTTCTACTAGATTGTCTGCATTATCATCCATTGTTAAAAGCGAAGCGACTGCAAATATAATTAATAAATCATCGTTGATAATAGAAGGTAAGTCATTTATAAAAAGTAAAAATAAGAACGGGCCCAGAACTGAACCTCGTGTGACCCCACAGGAAATAGTCAATTCACTTGACAGAAGTTCACACGCTGTGGAAAATCCCTGGGAAGTAATGCTTGTACCCTTAGAATTTGGTACGGATACAATAAAAAAAAATTAACAAAAAACCAACCAAAATTCGCCAAACAATTTGATGACAAATATTCAGGGTTATAGCAATCTTCCTCGTATTCATCTCAGGAGTTTCAGGTATTCTGACAGTTCAAGGTCTACCTTCCGAAGTATTGAAAAGTACCAGTTTCACAAGGACGGCGATGGATAATTGAAAAGAATCGGGCAAGGCACGATTAGGATATCTTTCCTGATACATACTTCTGGCTTTTGTTGCATTACCATCAGCGAAAGCATACACGTAATGCATTGTCGCCATTTTCACATTTATATAATTCACCATATTTACTGAGATATTCGAATAAAAACAGCGAAGAAATAAAATAAATTTAATGAAACACTCGAAGAAATAATACGATGAGATGGTTTTGAACACCAACAACTTACTTTAAATCAAGGAATATTGTTTTGAAAATGATGTTTGTAAAAACCTCATTTATTCCAGGAAAAATTATTAGTCAATACTGTTAAATGAAGCAATTTGAATTTAATTTCTTTAATCAAGAACTGTACGTCTGACGAGAAAAATGTAAGAGACTGTTTTCATGTAGAATTGACCAGGCTATTCAGAAAAAAATACTTACATGGATAAATGTGAGTGGCGTACCACTTTTTTGGTAAAAAATGTCAGAGGATATGTTTGCAGGGATGCCACTTGGGGAGAGATAAAATATGTAGTTATATCCTACTAACGCATAAAAATATTGAAAATATATCTAAAGTACTTTCTGATATACTAAAAAAATAACGATTAAAAAAAAATTCAACACCCTGTAGCAAAAAATGTAAGCCGTTGTGGACATATGTTCATATGAACTTTTCTTCATAAAATGACCTAAGGAATCTGTCCCTATTATTAGTACGTCATTAAGGAACACCTTGTATATATTTATAAAAATACAATAATTTAGTGTATTTCTACATTAGATATAAATTTGCCAAGTTGGACTCATTTTCAGACAAATATTCCATCTCGATTTAAAATTTTATCTCTAAATTACACACTATGTAATTATTATATTTTATATAAATTATAGGATTAAATATTAACAAATTATATCCAATCGAAATTAAAACAAAATTAATGATGTAGTATTCTGTATAATATTATTAGTGCAAAAATATTGTATTTATTATTCAGTTATAACAGAGCAATATTATATTTATTTAAATTGTCAATTTTTTGTCATCGATAGTTCCTAACACGAAATTGGCAGTGCTCCAAACAATGCAACAATATTTAAAACACCCCCTTCAGTATAATACAAAATATGTAAATGCATATTTTAGCACGTAATAATAATTACAGTACTATAAATTCGAAATGCTTCACTATAAATCAATCGACACATTATTAAATAACATTATTTGCAGTAAAACTGATGATTGGTATTAATAATTTCGACCGCTGTTGTTTTCCAGTAAATTATACTAATGAATTATGAGTTCAATTGCGTTTAAATGATATATTGCCGCTTCTGACAACACATTTCAACTTTGCAACAAAACTACACGGTTGCTTCCAGGGAAACACAGCGGAAGTAAAACAAGAAAGCTTAGTGAATGGGCAGTTGAAGTTAGCCTGATGCCATTTATCATTTGATAGTCTGTTTTGCGGTTAGTATTAGAAGACAATTATTTTGTTTTATTTGCACTACTTCAATTGAGAAAAAATAATACGAGTTTCTTAGATTATGATTTATACAGAAGTATTTCTTGACAGTAAATGCAAACTGTCATATAGAGCAACGATTTCGTAAGTCAATCGTGCCGTTTTTTTTTTGGCGTAGAACCAGGTCAAACATGATAGGTTCCTTTGAGTATGTCACCGGGCATATGACATCATATTTTACGACATTTTTTTATGGTCTCGAACTTTTTAAATCAATAAAAAGTGAAAAGAAAATGTATTTTTAAAGAAAATTGTTTTTTTTTGTTTCCACCGCCATATCTTTAAAACTATTAAAGGTACCGGAATTTGTTTTGTATCAAATTAAAGGTCACACTGTAGCGCTTTTACCAATATAAACGGTTTGGGTACAATTCGCACGTTCATTTCTCTAAAAATCAGATAAACTAAAAATATATATTTTATGTATTGAAATCTTCACCAATCGATAAACTTTTTTATTTTTGAAAATATTTACATACATGCAGCGAAGAAAATAAAGCCTAATAATCACAAAAGTTTTTGAAACAATATATTTTTTCCTAAAGTGTACCGTTTGGCAACAGCGATTTTTTTTATCAGCGCTAAATGCGAAATTGGGACGCAATTAATACACCTCGCATGCTAGTTATAGTAACTAGAGGTTTTAACTTCGGAATAATGTCATATTGAACGGATTTCGTTCATTTTTGGCAGTATAATAGTAAATGCTCCACAGAAAAGTTTCTATATTGTGCGGGGGCTTGCTAATTTATAGGGGGTGGATTCCACCCTCTGTCAGGGGGTGGCACTTAAAAAATATATATGTTTATTGGAGCTGAAATAGAATCAAATTTTAAGAAGAAAAGGTTCTATGCAATTTTTCACATAAATTGATAGTTTTCAAGTTATGACGACTTCAAAATTGCGATTTTAGCTTTTGAAGAAAGGTGTTTCCAAACGGCTTTCGTCAAGTTTCTCGAAAAGTATTACTTTATCGAAAAAATGTTACAGACCAATTACAGAAAGTACAAACTGGGAATTAATTATATTTTTTGCTTATTGATGTAGGATTAATAATTTCGGAGATATTTAAGTTTATATTTGGTAGTGTTCCGAAATTAAATTTAAAGTTTAAAATGCACTTTTTTCTAAAGCAAGGGCTTTAAATGAGCAAAAAAATTTGAGCATCTAGGTAATGCTACATCTTAACGATAAACTGTATTTGAGATAATTTTTCTAAATTACTGGCTAATTAGATTAACAAAATGGCGACCTTTTTATATAAAAAAAGTATAAATACGCACATTTTTCCGTCACAACTTCTCTATTTCTTATGCTACAGGAACTAGTAAAAAATAATTTGAAATCGCAATTAATTGTCTTTAATTCCATTTCTTAGCATGCGTGACGTAGGTGTCACAATTTGTGAAATATTTAACATTTAAACTGTATTTTTCGTCTTATAAACGTTCGGACGCCATTTGTAAACTTTCATATCTCCGAAACTATTAAATCTATGTAAATAAATCAACAAGCGAAATTCATAATCAGTTTATGAGCTTTATTTTTGGTATCTACCCATTTTTCAATAAAACTAATATTTATTGAGATATTTGGAAAAGGAAAAAAAATACGTTTCATCGAAAATACCTTTATAGTTTAAATTGTATTTTTTTCTAAAGCAAGTGCTGTATACAAACCAAAAAATTTGAGCATCTACGTCATGCTATATATTAATGAGAAACAGTGTTTGAAATTCCTTTTTTTAATTACTGGCTAATTATAGTAACAAAATGACGACGTTGTTATTAAAAAAATGTGTAGACGCACATTGCTTCGGTCATAACTTCTTTGTTTTTTATGCTTCAGAAACAAATTAAAAAACTGTTGATAGCTTAATTAATAACATATTATTCCACCTATTAGCACCCTTGACGTAGGTGTCAGAGTTTCTGCGATATTTAACTCTCATTCTAAATAATTATCTTATGAACACTTGGATGTCAAATGTAAACTTAAATATCTCCGAAATTATTAATCCTACATCAATAAACAAAACATATAATTAATTCCCAGTTTGTACTTTCTGTAATTGGTCTGTAACATTTTTTCGATAAAGTAATACTTTTCGAGATACTTGACGAAAGCCGTTTGGAAATACCTTTTTTTTTTAGCTGAAATCGCAAGTCGTTATAACTTAAAAACTATCAATTTATGTGAAAAATTGCATAGAACCTTTTCTTCTTAAAATTTGATTCTACTTCAGCTCAAATAAATATATATATTTTTTAAGTGCCACACCCTGAGGGGGTGGCATCCACCCCCTATAAATTAGCAAGCCTCCGCACAATATAGAAACTTTTCTGTGAAGCATTTACTATTATACTGCCAAAAATGAACGAAATCCGTTCAATATGACATTTTTCCGAGGTTTTGCATTTTTTTTACCTCTAGGTAATGTAGTATGCAGGGTTGGTCAGATTAGTCGCGTAGAAGTGGCGGTTGTCGAAAATCATTAAGTATTCATTGTTCGGATAAAAATTGTGACAATCGAAAATGTGCTTGTTTTAAGGAAGGCCTACAATGTTGCAACGAGTGCAAATGTCGTTCCTGTAACAACATTATTAAAGATTTCGAGGCAGATATGAACGAATTAGAATGCTATTAATGTAGGGTCTACATAAACTACATACTACATATTTATCTATCCAAATAGAAAATTTATTTCAACAATAAAACGCATTTTATGCGTACGTTTTTACTTTCATTCGTTTAAAAATGTCTAATAAACTTACTAATTAGATGGGTAGTTAGTAACACTGATTGATATTTATAGATTAGGTATTTATATCTACCTACGTCTTTTTATTATTAAAAGGAGACTATTTAATATTTTTTGTACAATTTCTTAATATTAACAACATATGATCAATACTACTGTACAATATATGAAATATTGAACAATAATATTGATCCCCTAGATCTTTTGATCACTACTGGTTTTGTACCTATTGATAAAAGTTAAACTACTACATACACCCCGACCGGAATCGTCAGATCGTTGCAGTCGGCAGGCTTGCTACAGCCGACATATGACTTTGGCCCGTTGAAAAAAAAATCGCTGACTCAATACTATCAACGGGACTTGAAACATTTTTATCCTAAAAACTTTTTTCAACTATTGGCTTCAATTTGTACGCAGCATGTATATACAAATTTTCATAAATAAATTTTTTTCTCGATTGCCTAAAATTACGCTACTGAAAATAACAAGTTTGAGTTTCCTATTATTTTACCAACTTAAAAAAAAATAAATCGGGTTCACGTGGGACGCTGTTCGAAGAGCTATTGTGTCTACTTTAATCTAAAAAAAAAAAAAATAGCTTGATAGCACAAATATTTTCAGAGATACAGCGGTGGAGACGTTAAAAACATATTTCATTAAAAATCTATTTTTTTGAGTTTTTCCGAAATAAAAAAGTTCTCGACCACCAAAAAATGTCGTAAAAAATGATTTCGTGTACACGATTATCTTACTAAAGAATCCCACTAAGTCTGGTTTGGTTCTACGCCGGTTTTTTTTTTCTCGAAAACTAAGCGACTTTACTTCCAGATTTTACTCTACTAATAGGAGTGACAGAAGTGACAGACGTGCTTTATTTCTCCAACTGGAGGTCAGTTTTTGAGCCTCCGTTTTTTGAAAGCGGATCGTAAGTTACTAAAATGCAATTTTCAACCGTTCGCTTTTAAACGAACACGCTTATTAAAAGGTGTTTTTTTTTTAAAACGGCGTTAAATAATAAAGAAAAAATTAAAATAATATTGTGTTGTATGTGTAAAATGAAAGACCTGATGAATTTATTTGCACTATCAACTTCCAGGAAGCAGAAATACAATATCACCCAAATAAACGCCGTATTGCCTTTAGGTTAAGCGATATATTGTTTATATATTGTTTATTAATATGTTTGGGGTTTCAAAGGACTTATTTCTTTATTTGGTTGATTGTCTGCAACCGTATATATTGCTTAAAACGAAGAGACACAGACTTAGATGTGAAAACAAAGGTAAATAGGTAACAACACTATTAGTATGACGTATTCTACAAGGTACTATTACACAAGCTACATCACTAATAATTTTATGTTGTAGATTTTAATCGCTCTAAGATTTTATGCAGGCGGTAGTTATCAGCTGGATGTTGGTGCTAACAAATATTTAGATGTATGCCAAGGTACAGGCAGGCAGGCTTTGACTAATCTACAAATTTTTAATCAGTGGGTTTGTTTTCCAAACAATTTTGAGAAATTGTAAAAAATTAGACGACAGTTAGTATACTTATAAAAATTCCCAATTATTATTTTGTTACTATGGCTTTATTTTAGATTTTACGAACTGCATGGATTCCCTGGTGTAATTGGTTGTATAGACTGTACACATGTTGCCATTTCCCCCCCAAAAATTGATTATCCAGAATATTCTGAGCATTTGTACGTGAATAGGAAACAGTATCATTCAATAAATGTACAGCTTGTAAGCATTTGCACCTAAACATGATGCACCTCTTTCATTACTTCATCGATTTGTAGATTGTGATGTAGACCTTCGAATAATTAGAGCCAATGCCAAATACCCTGGAAGTACCACTGATGCATACATCTGAGGGAGGTCTAATGTCCAAACACTTTTAAGAAATCTGCATGAAGCTGGGCACACCAATTAGTTTCTATTAGGTTATATCTCGTCTTCAGTTGTAGTCATTGATTCTCCAGAGAAAGGTCCTCCTTCAGTCCTCGTATAGCTTTTCTTATTTTTACTCTCCTTTCTTTAGTTCTATTCTTTAGATGTTGCCAGGCCTAAAAAAAATTACAATTTTAATTGTATTCTGAGAAATTTAATTAAATTAAAAAATCTCACCTTCCTCCAGCTCTTCCAATCTTTATTTGCTCTCGGAATGGGATTTAAAAGTTCAGTAATTTGCTTCCACAAGTTTTGGGCGTCAACTTTGGTCAAGGAACGAGCGTAGAGGCGACTTCAATGTGAATATCAGTCGATATTCCGTTGAAGCAACGTCGAGCTCGGTTAGTACTTGGATGGGGTCCCAACTTGGGAAATACCGCGTTCTCGTCCCACCTTCTAGTGGCTTGTATATCAGTGTATACGCGGAAGTTACGTAATTTCAGACGAGGATTACGTAGTGGATATAACATCCTTCGGAGGTGATGTAAAGCAGGCGGTTCCTTGTCTATAAAATGTTAGGCAAGTAAAAGATCCCTACTCTTCTTAAGGGAAGAGGTTCGGCAAAATTTCCAGGTCGTCTCCTGGCGTCGGTGATAAGCCCTGGTAGCGGAAATAGGCTAAAATAGGAAAAAAAAAAACTTTGGTCAAATTACTTCGTTGCTTCCCACTTACTAAATTATGATGTTTTTTCATGATCTCCACTAAAAGTTTTTTTTTTGTATTGCGGACATGTTTGTCCCTTTTTCCTCAGAATTTTTTTTTGGGGCCATTGTTCTAAAAAGCATCAAAATGCAAAAGCAAACACGTGAAAAAGTAAGGTTATAACCAGTTATTATAGAAAAGCCGTCAAATGTCACTATCAATTGCGAGTATGCAACATTGCCAAATGCCCCGTTCGTTTTAAAACGAAGCACTTAGGAAACAAAAACGAGCACCTTCAAAAATTCGTACTTACAAGTGCGATCGTTTTCAGTTGAACGTTTTTAGACGTACCGTACACGCTTGAAAACAAATGTTCTCAAAAATTCGCGCCCTGGACTTGTTTCTAAATCGTAGGTAGTTAAGGTAAAATGTGGGTAAACGGCACTGATCTATACAGCGTGATTTACCATGATATGCGAAAAATAAAATGATGTGCTAGTCTTCAATGTGGAAAAGCCCCTGCGAAATTTTAGAGTGATTCGAGGTATTTAATATATTAAAAAGGGTAAGAACATACCAATTCAAAAAAGATTTATTTTTAATTGAGGTTACAAATTATGCGCCTCACCGGATTCTGGTCAGAAGCCAGCCGCACAACCACGGCGCACAGCGTCGTGGTGAATATGCGGATGGGTGGAGCGGGTCCGGTTTAGCTGAAACGATAAGTGAGGTTAAATATTAGAACTCCTGTCCTGACGCAGCAGGAATTAAAACTGAATTTGGACAATTATAGCGAAAGGAAACACTCTTAAAAACTTAAAATTAATATTGACGGTTTTTCGCACTTTACGAAGCACTGCACTGCACTAGATGTTTACTTTTCCTTAATTGGCATAAAAAGTGAAGCCAGCGGGTGCGGTCAGTGCCGAGTTTTTTTGCTTTCGACCAAGCACGAGTTTATTCCCGTTTAAGTAAATATCTCTTATATCTACTTGTTGTTGTAGAGTTCACTAGCATAGGGTCAATGTCTTTTCGATATATTTCTCTATTTTTATAGTGTGACTTGATTAAAACCAAAAAGTTACTTCTACCCTCTCCAGCTTTGCTGTTAATAGTGTCAATCCCAAGTCTGATAAAGTGATGTGCTTGTACCGCATTACGTCAGATTGGTTAAAGTCATTGGCGACACATTTCTACAAAGAAATAAAGTAATTTTTTGGTCATATCTACTGATAAGTTTTCCGCATGTTATGGTAGATTACTCTGTATATCTAAAACACAAGCCGTTTTCTTTTCCGGCTTCGGCAGCGGCTCCCATTGATCCAGTTTTGATGATTCTTTTTTAAAATAATCCAGGGATGTTTCATCACTCATTTTTATTTTCTTAAATTGTCATCTTCATTCGTAAAAACGAAATACAAGTTCAAATAAATCAATAAATGAATCACAGCGCCCGAACTATAGAGTACATATTGCCCCCCCTACACCAAACTGCGCATATTCAGGCCATTCGAGGAAAAGTTTTAAAAGTAAGAATCAGGCGATCAGCACGTGTGTAGCAGGTATTCGCTCGGCTTTTTCACTTTTGTTTTATTAATTTCTAAGATAAAGTATTTTTTGGAGAATATCTATTTCCATCGTGGAAAGACATGTTATTCCCATTTTAGGTGATGGCAATTGTTTATTTGTTAATTTGTTTATTTTTTAATATTATGAAGATGTTTTGTGTTGTTTGTAACCCATTTTAAACACAGCACACAAAAGAAATGGCACACAAAAGAAATGTCGTTGAACCTGAAACAAAACCTGTCAAAATGCATATATTTCTATGTGCTGAATCCGAATCTGCCATCAGATTTGGCACATTGAACAACTTCTTCTGGCCTGTAACAATCTTCTATAGGGAAATCTGGAAATAGATCATTTACCAAATCTTTGACATGAAAATCAAAATCAAGTATACCGGGTGATTTTTTTTAGTTAGTACAGCACCTTTTCCTCGCTTATTATTAAAGATAGAGTTTTGAAATTTTGCAGGCATACTTAGTGACATTTTTTGCATCTAACGCACTTTTTTTTTTAATTTTTCTGCTCTTTCCCGTCTAACCGGAAGTGACGTCAACTTTCGATTTTCAAATGAAACACTATAGTTTTTCTTTTGGATTTCAAAACTAGATCTTTTTCTGAGTTAGAACATATAAAAAAAGTATTAGGTTAGAGAGGAAAGTTTTTGAGATAATGCGATTTTAAGGTTTCAGGTCTTGAGAAGCACTAAAAATCGAATTACCTACGGAATGATTTTGTGACAGATTAAAATTTATGTCAAAACGCGTAGTAGGCGGATGTCATATCAATAGAAGTTTGCGTTGCCGTCTTTGAATTTAGCATTTCAAACAATAAAAAACAAACAAAACAATAAACATTTTTATTTCAAACAGTGACAAAAATTTAAACATGAAGCTGCAATAACAAGGAAATTATCACAACTAATTTTCAAATAAGCCACCATTTTGATCTAAATACTTTTCAACTCTTCTCTTGGCACTTTCTGTAGTGTTTTCAATAAACTGGGGGTTCATCTCCTGGGCCAATAGAATATTTAATTAATTATCCTCTTGCCTCGTCACATAGCAAGTTCTGTTTCGTTTCACTTTAAATTTTCCTGAAGTTCTTAAATATGTAATTATTTTTTTTTTAAATCGACGATCAAATTTTCTTTTCTCGGGATATTCTGCATTGAAACTACGGCAAGTTGGTAAACATCTTTGACCATTTTGGTTAAAAATTATAAGCATGTTAAAGAAATCTTCGTTTGTAAAATCATTTTCCATTTTTTCAATTTTTTGTGAACTGAAAAAACTTTGAAATGCTAAATTCTAAGACGACAACGCAAACTTCTATTGACTTGACATGCGCCTACTACGCGTTTTGATGGCAATTTTAATCTGCTACAAAATGATTCCATAGGTAACTCGATTTTTAGTGCTTCTCAACACCTGAAACCTTAAAATCGCATTATCTCAAAAACTTTCCTCTCTAACCTAGTACTTTTTTGACATGTTCTAAATCAGAAAAGGATCTAGTTTTGAAATCCAAAAGAAAAACTATAGTGTTTCATTTGAAAATCGGAAGTTGACGTCACTTCCAGTTAGACGGGAAAGAGCAGAACAATTTAAAAAAGTGCATTAGATGCAAAAAATGTCACTAAGTATGCCTGCAAAATTTCAAAACTCTATCTTTAATAATAAGCGAGGCAAAGGTGCTGTACCGACTAAAAAAATCACCCGGTATATAAATTAAATAATGATTTATGCTAACTAATATAATTTTGCGAGGGATAATTTGGAGAAATGAGTTAATTTTCTGTATTATTTTCATCTGCTATCGACTTCAATCAAGAGCAGTTCTTGGCTTGATATCAAACGATCTAGAACTCACGGCGGGTGGTCACTGTTTGATGAATTCCGCCCCATTCACCACTTCTAACAGAAAACTCTACTGGCCGAAATTCTTCTTTATCCCAAACTTTGCCATTACCTTGTACAACTCAAAAATGGTTTTAATAAAACCATCTCTTTTGTCAGAACCAATAATTGATAAAGAATCATCAGGTACTATCTTGACGCATCTTTCGACTGCTAGGGTGTAACAAGAGGAAGCAGTTATCTCTACTGCTTTACTAGATGCGGTGTCGATTACCAGCTGTATTTCCCCTGTCTTTATGCTAAGAAGTATTGGAGATGTGCAAATTATATATTTTTGCTAGTCAACCAGATCTAGGTAGTTTTCAGCATCAAAATTTAATTGTGGAAAATTAAAAGCTAGAACTGACGTACTATTCCTTTCGCATTCATAATATGTCAAAGGGCAAATGCAAACACGTATTATGTCTCCTAACCTCACTTAGAACAGATATTTATAGATTTTCATGCGCCGTGCAAAATAAACATTTAGCTAAATCACGAGATCTTTAACGTTTCTCGGTTCCTGTGGCAAATATCGGTTCAGCTTGATTTTTTACCAAACAAGGTTTGTGCCATCTTTACATGATGTGTTGAATCAAATCAAAAACCTCACTAACGCATAAACTTTCAGAATAAACTGAGTAACGGTATTCAGATCTTGACTAGGGATTTCTGTTTCTATACAGAAACGCAGAATATGATTCGCCATAGTAAACCTTCTAGAATGTGCCAATTCTATAGAATCACGATTTGATAAATTAGTTGAACAATTTGCTCTTGATATATAAATCTTTGCAAAGGCCATTTTATCATCTTTGTATCCTGTATTGTCCAGAGCTCCATCACACCCCACAGCTCCAAGGTTACCCCAGTTATAATTGTAAACCTCTTAGAAGGTGGAAATAAATTCGAAAATATGTTTTGTATCAGTGAAATTATGCTCTTCCACTATTGTTCTTCGACAAGGTTTGTTATTAATTTCCCCATCAAAAAGGTTTTATCTCTTCTTCTGTAGAAGTATGTGATTTTCAATGACTCGGAAGTTTTTTGCAATTGTATGTCCTCTCTAACTCTTCTTATCCCTTCTTATCTTACTTCTATCAATTACCTTAGTTGAATTATCTTCTATGATAATTACAGCATTTTAAGACTACAATAGTAATTGCGGTTGCAGATCTGTCAGGTAATCTAAATATTTACAAATTGGTGCCGAGACAGAACCGTAACGAAAATAAGAATATTACTAAAAACAAGTCGATTTGAATTTATCCATAATGTATAAAGTCTGCTATTCTCGATTTAAAAGTGATATTTATTGTGTACAAAAGATACTCTGTAATCTTATTATGAAATTTTTCTTGTAATTAGCACAAGGCATTTTTTTTTCCTGGTAGTATATTTTATTGTCTGTTCCACGCCATCTTCAAGGTAGAAACCTGGCCATATAATATCCTAAAACATAATTTAGGTTTGATTTTTGGAATATATTGGTAGGAAACTTTCTGCAACGATTACGAGATGATATTTTAAAAATAAAAGAAATATGCATCTTTTATTATGTTCATTTGTCTTCAATAGGTAGCTGAACCATTAATTTAAAATAAATAAAATTAACAGTTTTTAACGAAATTATGAATTAAAATGAACTAAAAATCGCTTATATGTCGAAAAAACTACAACTGAAGATCTGGACCCTTCATAAGTTGGTACACATATGAGAAAACTGTTAACACATTCACAATTCGTAAGTGCTGAAATAATTATTCAGTTCACAGTTGGCGGATACTAAAAACTTGAATGACTGACGTAATATCATCAGATTCCATTCCATTTCATTCTGCGTGGGATGTATCGGAATATTTAAATTTACAATCTCATTATGGTAATCGTTAGGCTAACATAAGTAATTTATCTAAATATTTGTCTTTTCCATGCAAATATTTAGATTATTAATACTACTTATGCCCTTTAGAGGAAAAAATGTAAACAGGTAACTATGTATAAATTTGCGTGTTCTTTTGTAAATAAAAACAATGTGTGTTTCTATTTTAATACTTCTGGGTTTACTGAAAACAGTTCTCGAAGTTTGTGGTATTTGCCTTGTTTTCATGTAATAACGTAAATCTACTTTCCTGAAAACAAAGGCTAATAAAGAAACGGTATGAGACAGAAGTATGTAGCACAAGTTTGAAGTCATATTGGTCGCTGAACTTTGATATATATTTTATTTGCAGTAAGAGACTTCTTATCCTCGTTGGTCAAAAATGTCCCTTTCGCATTCAACTTCCATGGGTGTACCTTATTTCATTCAGACCTAAACCAATTAACCTTACTGTACAATTTCTCTTCAAGTTTACCTTTTGTAAAAGAGTATATTGCAATCTACGTCTATGCTAAGTTTAGCACAGATTTTGACATTGCTTCCCGTTCAAAAGAACAATAGAAGAAGAATTTTACGGTTTAAAACTGTACTTGTAAGTGTATTTTCTTGTATTCGCTTAGTATAGTATCAGTCTAGAATCATACTGAATTTCATCACAATAAGACAACTACAAATAGAAACAATTATCGTATTTCATTAAACATATGTCCTAAGTAAAATGTAACTCGGAAACCTTCAAAACGTTATGTTGATACTATTGAGAATCTATCTGATGTATTTTTTTTATTTTAGGCACAATTTTCGATTGCGTATTCCTTTATTTCGATAAATCTTAGAGAAAAGTAAGGACCCATCTACATCTAGTATTTACAAAGATTATGTCGGATTATTATACTGATTTAGATGACCTACAATATAATTCAAATTTGAAATTTTTTATTCTAAATTTCAAAATCTTTCATTTAAAAACGTACTGAAATCTATATCATTTATAATTCTCTTCTCACGGTTATTGGGGTAAATGTTGTTATATTTATTTCATTTAGAGACATTAATATATTATTTTCTATTTAATGCATGTGTTTTTTTAATAAGGAAATATCCAGAGTTTTAGTCAAATGAAGTCATAAAATTATACTATTCAATAATCGTAAGAATAAAGATAATATTATATCTGTATAAATACCTAGATAAGTAGTAATGGTAATTTTTCAAGATTAGTAGCCATGAATTTGAAGATAACCTACTTTTTATCGGACACATAAGTTTTTATAGTTTTACTTAATTTCTATGAATAATTAAATGAATATGAATATTGAAAAAGTATATTGTACTAGCCTCGATTTTAACTTAAGAGAGCTGAGGTTTCTTATCTTTCGGCTAAGTGTTTGTGTTCAATTTAATGCTGTGAAAGATCGTGTACTTTCACACGATAAAAATAATGTAGTACAATCTTGATTATTTCTCTTCAAGATATCAAATCTCTACGTTTTCGCCGTAAGCTTTCCAATGTCCTTCTGTTGGTGTGCGAATAGATCATATCTATAGATACTACAGAATACACATGTCGTAGGTATACTGAAGAAGCTTCACGCTAATGCACTTTTCAAAAACATAATGGGCATCATCTAAAGTTGGTTAAAGGTTAAAGTTAAATAATTACCTTAAACAAGATTCAAGATTAAAAAATATCCCGTTTTTACAAGCTTCTATTTGTATGTTATTTTTTGTATATACATTAGTTAGTTAGTATGTTTAGTTCAAATCTTAAGTCAATTTTGAACTACTTAATGATGTCCAATTGAGCTTTGCATACACGTGTCGTTCTGGTGACGATACAATAGTATTGTACCAAAAAGTGTGTTTTTTAGTGTTTTATACTATAATTTGATTAGACAGTGTATTCACTCAGACGTTGTATTCTAAGAAATGAAAAAGGATTCCGTGCTTTTAAGTAAGAACGACGCAACGAATCTAACACTAATTAAGATGTAACTAAAAAATTAAAAATAAAATGAAATGTAAAAAAATGCTTTTTAAAAGCAAGGTTTTATTGTTATTTAGGTGTACTAAAATGAAAAAAAATAAGTTAATTAATAATAAGAACTTCTCGAAAGCGACAAGCTTTTAATACAAATAATTCAAGATAACTTGTTTTTCTTTGTTTTAGTACACCTAAACAATAATAAAAGGTTGTTTTTAATTTTTTGTTTACATTTAATTTTTTTATTATGTGTTGGTTTCTATATAGGATTGTGTTCTGAATTTACGTACAACAAACATTAAAATATCAAAGTATATACCTACAATATGAATGACAGAAGAGGACAACATGTTTAATTAAATTTGAGATGTGTTACGATAAGTGCCGACTTGCTAACACTCTAGTTTTCTCCATCTTTATTTAAGCATCTGAAACATGGACCATTAGGAAAGCAGACAGACAGTGTATTGATGCTTTAGGATGTGGCAGATATTTGTTACGAATTCCCTGGATACTACACACAGTGATCCGAAAATTTAAAAAAGCGGTAAAAAATCTGATTTTAGCCTGAAAATCTTCAAAAGGTCCATTACGACATAAAAAAGAATAATAAAAAAACCACTGGCCCCGCCGTGAAAAGGATGCAATTTTAGATATATTTTTTTCTGTAAAACAGGCTAATGCAATCGCTAGGAAAGAGTTTTAGAAAAAAATCTGTGGAGTGGCTTTCATGGGTAAATTCTCTGGTTTTCTCAACCGCGAAATATTCTAAATCACATAAATAGAGTTGAAAAAATATTATATAAGTAAATGCAGTTTTAGGAGTGATTATTATTATCGTCAATGAAAAACAAGTTTTCTAAACTGAATTATGAGTTTAGTTAAATAATTCATTGTAACTCTTCAATGACTTAAAAAATATATATTTATAGCCATGTGTATAGGTAGAAAATATTTTCCATTATTTGCTCAAAGCTTTCTTAATAAAGGTCGCTTGTGCCATATGAATAGTCGCTGGTTTCATCTTCAGTTTCAGGCTCAGTAAAGTAGGCATGTCGTCTGAAACTTGGACTGCAGCCCCTTTTAAAAGTGCTGAAGAATGTTGAGAAATCTTTGACATATTTTTTATGAGAAGTTGTCTTGAAAATATAAACGGATCTGAAGAAATCAAAGGCCTCCAAAGTCAAATCCTTGGCAAGCTAGTTGGCATACTTTTGAATGAATGTTTGTCGGCCTATCATTGCATCTGTCGAATCTTGAAAAAAACTTGCTGCAGGAGTAACGAGATAACTATCTTGTAAGTTTTCTTGTTCGAATCGTTTAATGTTCATCCTCTGCCTCCCTATAATACTTAACAAGGTAAGCCGCCAAATGATGTACCTTTTCAGACCAAAATTTGACCGGTTCTTCTGACTAAAATTTAAAAAGCTCTTTTCTTGCAGGCTTTCTAAAAAAAACTTTCCAAAAACACGCTTTTGTAAAAATTTTACAACTTAAAAATGTTATAAAGTTTAGTCCATTCAGAGTTTTCCAATAATCACCTCCCTGTGTTGTCTCCTCTTTCCTTATATTACTTTTTAATAAACACACCACAAGTGATACGATCTGTGGTGGGTTTATTAAAAAAGGTATTCTTGCTTAACAAAACCATAAACTCAAAATTTCTGTCATCTTGGATTTGTAAAAATTGACACTATATTCCTATTCGGCAACTCTATATTCACTCAGATAGTTTATTTTGTATTCGTCATCTTGATTTTTTTTTTTTTTTTAATAATTACAGAACCTTAGTTACAGACCCAAAGAACCCAATGATGCAAATTTTGAGCGAAATCGGTCTTCATTTGGAAAATTTTACCGCCATGTTGCAGACACAATTTTGAATTTTTTTCATGTATTGTCACCGAGAAATTAGGGTAGCTGAAAGTGGTGGAGGTAATCACCTATACGATACGTTTGTTGTCCGGAAAATAAACTGTTAAAAGTTTTCGCATAACGCAGCTTGTCGCTACAAATAACACAGGTCAACAAAAAAAGGGGGCCTGCGCTTTTGATCAGAACCATCTTATCCTATGTTTTTTGACATGCTGAATCTGAATATTAAAAAAAGCCTATCGCATAAATTTTTGTCTACGACGCCATTTATCCCCTAAAAAGGGTAAAAAAAGTTTTGTCCTATGGTTCTTATCTAACTTTTCTGAAGTATTTGGACGCGCTGAAGCAAATTTTTTAAAAAAAATTCTATCATGTCAGTTTCCCTCAACCACCCCCTTTTATCACAACGTGACACGATAGACATTTTCTTTTGCTCAAAATATGATCAAAAGCGCCCCTTTTTTTGTTGACCTGTGTAATCGCTAATATTTTCAAAGGGAAGAATGATGAAAAGTAACGGCTTACGCTACATGAACAATGAGTATTTATGTTTCATTTCAGATTAAGAAATTCAGTTGAGGGAACTTTCAGTTACGTCTCACGAAAATTAAGAAACTGATAAAAAACCTTCACCGAAAAAAATTTAACGGCTTTAACATAAAATGGTAGTCTTGTATTACTTCCACATCCGGTGGAAGTATAGTAACGACAAAAAAAAATTTTAAAAATTTTTATTGTTCAAAAAGGCTTGGAATGTCATGAAACGTCGAGATTTTAAGTTTGAGCGAAAAAAAAAAAATTCTGTCTGTCTGTCGGTCTGTCTGTCGGTCTGTAACTTTTTTTTGTGCGCACGTTTACTCTGGAACCGTTTGAGATATTGACTTGAAATTTGGTACACATATGTATTTTAACGAGATCTAGAACTAGATTATATTTTCATCTTGTTCCGTCGAAGGGTTGGGGGGTAAATGGGGTTAAATGGGGGTAAATTTGGGGTAAATAGGTAAATCAAGCAGGTAAGAGTCCATAAAATTGGTATTTAATATATACAAGAGAAGCTAAGGTCTCAAAAAAAAATTTTGGCATTAGCCATTACCACCCCCACCCCATTTTCAAAGGGGATGAAAAAAAATTGTGATTTAGTGTGTGTACAAGAACCAGAAATCTCAAAATATTTTTTTACTTCATTGTGTGTGCCGGTGTATATAGGTAATTAGAAAATTTCAATTTGGTTTCACAAAAGACAAATCAACAAATAACGGAATTTTATTGACTTCAAATATTTATAAATACTTAGATGGTAGTAGATCATGTGCAGAAGTGTTCATAATTGACAAAAGCTTTCGATGCAATAAGTCATGGGGGATTCTTGTGAAAAGTTATGTTGTATAGGTTTTCATGGCTTAGCAGACGAACCAATAGACAGCTATTTAACAAATAGGCAGCAAATAGTTCAAATTAACAAATGCACTAATTACACATTAAATGTATCACATGGAAATCCTCAGGGGAAATAAGAAACGAAATAAATTCTAACCTAAAATAGGACCTGACTGGAATCTTTGATAATAAAAATTTCATGACTAGTGTACATTAATAATTGCTTTTGTATGGAATTGTATGGGAATGGGTTTATTCTACTACAATTACACTCCTAGAGGTAATTTATTATCTATTTATTTAACGTCGACCTATTTCCGCTACCAGGGCCTATCACCGACGCCAGGAGATGAGCTACCCCCAACCTGGAAATTTTGCCGAACCTCTTCCCTTAAGAAGAGTAAGGACCTTTTATTTGCCTAACATTTAATAGACAAGGGAGCGCCTGCTTTACATTCCCTCCGAAGGATGGTATATCCACTACGTAATCCTCGTCTGAAATTACGTAGCTTCCGCGTATACACTGATATACAAGCCGCTAGAAGGTGGGACGAGAACTCTGCATTTCCCAAGATGGGTCACCCATCCAAGTACTAACCGCGCTCGACGTTGCTTCAACTGAATATCGACTGACATTCACATTGAAGTCGCCTCTTCTATCAGAAAAAAGAATTCTTAAAACAATATTTGAATTACATTCGTGTCATCCTTCTCAATGGGGTTATTTCATAATTTGTATTTACATTGAATTTGCATTCTAGGACTAATAATAATTAAGTATATGTAACGGCAATTTTTTTATGGATGTTAAATAATTTTAAATTCAATTTACAATTTGAAAAGAATTCTTCCCGCTAAAAGCCGTGACGTCAATGATTAGGCATGCGCAGTATAGTTCAAGCAGTAAAGTTGTACGGCAGCCATGAAATACAAACTTTACCATTACCATATTGACATGTGTGACTGACATTTTGTTTTGCCGTTTTCGCTAAATGTCAAAAAATGCCACTTTTAATTCGTTCATGCCGAGCCGAATTTTCGATTTGCCTCGTACAATTTACGATGCAGATCAACTAGAACTCTTTCTCTTTGCGTCGCGGCATCGTACGGCCCTCCCGCCGGTGTTTTTCGAAAAATACGAACATTTTAAGATTGCATGTTTTTGCGCTATTTTCGGTTCCGAAATGCATGCTTTTCTTTAACTATTTTTCGCCGATATCTCTGAAACGGTAAGAGCTAGCCCAAAATAAAAACCGTAACCATTTCATTACGAATTTTTTTGTTCCATCAGAATTTCGATTTTTTTTTTTTTTCGTTTCGGAGATATTTACTGAAATATGTGGCGATGTCCGGCAAAAATCGCACATTTCTTGTTTAAAAAGTTAACCTTGGCTCCTAGGGACTACTCTAATAAATTCAAGTAGAATTAAATTTGCTAAAATTCCTTTTTTTTAATTCTTTATATTGCGATAAAAATAGAAGGGGCGGAAGTGAGAATTTTTTTTTTTTCGGTAAAATTTCGCCATTTTGTCACCGTAATTAATCAGTAATTAACTGAAATTAATCTCAATTACGATGTATTACCTAGGCGTTCCTTTAATCTCGGCCCTTCAAAGCAAAGTTTCTGAAAAAAATGATTTTTTTAAGATTCATATGCATTTTCTAGGAAAACGTGAAATTTCTTCCATTTTCCCAAGAATCTCGCTAATTACCAGCTTTTTCATAATATTTGTAGACATCAATTCCAAAGAAAATTGATCGAGCTTTTATTTTTTCTCTAACATAAAAAACAACAAAGATGTGGCCGAAAATATGCGCCTCTTCGCACTTCCTAAAATTCATACAATATTTATTTGCAAACTGGAAAACAATAGAAGTCAAAACATTAGTATTACATTTGGTATTGACAGGGTAGCAATCTAACAACAATAAAATTACCTCTAACCATTGACGTCCCGCGTTAATAAAATATAAAATGAGTAGTATAGTTTGTGTGGATTTATGAATAATTAACAAATACCAGAGTGATTTTAATTGCTATTATGTTATCCTCGCGTATTTTACTGTTCAAATTAGTAGGTAAGTTTTTTACAAACATGACATGACCCCATTGATATGCCTACAGTAACGAATACTAAATATACAAAAAATTAATTTGAAAATCTGCCCTCACTTATTTAACAAAAAAAAAAACAACTTGCTAGCCAATACAAGAGCTCACGAGAACAACAAACGCTTTCGAGTTAAAGAAGACCTAGTCTTACCAAAACCACAACTTACTATATATGACAAAAAAATCACCATTACATTGAACATAAATTTTTTAATGAGCTTACAATAATTCTCATTGTTAATAATAAATTCCAATTAACATTTATTCATATAGTGGTTTCAGAAGTTTTCTATATCAAAAAACAATTCGCCCTGTATGTTTTTCAAGGTATTAATTTGTATATAAATATATACTATCATATTTTCTAAACTTGAATATATAGCAGCAAATATGCGGCTTAAAATAAAGGCAAAATATGAACAACAAAAATAGAAATATTCGTTGTAGCAACCGGACTATTTGAAGCGAGGGACGTTCACCGTTGTCAGAGTTGACTATGGTGACAAATGACGTCCCCACGTCCGGTAGCCCTCGCAACACTTTCTAATGACCAGAGGTAACGACCCGCCAAACACGAAACCGGGCTAAATGGCTGATATAGTGTCAAGTCCAGAACGTCTGCCCATTGGACTTCTTGTTTTGTTGTATTTTCACTTGCAACTGGTGTAGTTTTGATACAAGTTGAAATTTTATGTCGAGTGAACATATTTATCATTTTGTTCTGCTTGTGATGGCCGTTGGAATTACACGACGTCCCTTCCTTTGATTATTCTCCACATTGTTTGTATATAAAAGGATCTCTTGCTTAAGATAGTATTTTTTATTGGAATAGTAAAATGAATAATTATAAAAAATAAAAATAGTGGCTTAATGCTTAATGGCAATTCGTTACCAATTTCTTCGTTATGTACATAGTATTTCTGTAACAATTTTAGATTTAGATCATAGATTTTTATGAATAATCAACCATGGGTATCAAGGAATACCTGTGGCGAATTTTAAATTTCTGCGTGAATAGAAAGTACCAAAAAAAGTCCCGAAAATTTTTTACTAGCAACAGAACCACACATCAGGGATGTTAACATACAGGGTGTTTCATTAATAATTGGTCATACGCTAACTGAAGAATCATTAACAACACAAAAAATATGAAGATTTAACCAAAAACACTTAGATAAAATATGCCTCCTTACTGAGATACAAGGTGTTGAAGTTAAAAATCAAAAAAAAAAATTTCCACATATTATTTTAAAATTACTTAATATTCCTTTATCATATTTGGTAGATAGTGTTAGTGGTCCAATATGCATAATATCAGCTAAATCAGTGTGGTTAATCTATATCTATAAAAGAATATCCTCACTGACTCACATACTCATTGAGTGATCTATCAACGCACAGATCAAACCGCTGGATCTAGAAACTTCAAATGTTGCATAGAGGTTTCACAAATGACGTAAGCAACCACTAAGAAGGGATTTTCCGAAATTCGACTCCTAAGAGGGTAAAAAAGGGGGGTTGAAATTTTAAGCTTTTTCGGTTAGATCTAGATGCGTGAAATTTGGCAGAAATATTTTTTGTTGAAATCTATTAGATACATAGAAATTTCGATTTTTTAAAGGGGTGAAAACGGTGAAAGCGCACCCGTATTTTTGAAATCGCGTAAGTCAGAAACGTGATTATTTGAGCGATGAACTCTTCTAAGGAAATAAGAAGACACGTATTCGACGGTTTTCAAAAAGAGACCCCCCGAAAGGGTGAACGAGGAGGGGAGGTTTTTAAGCTTTTCGGAAACGGTTAGACCTAGAAGCGTGAAATTTGGCAGAAATACTCTTTATTGGAATCTATTAGACACGAATAAGATGAAATTTTGATTTTCACTTTTTGAAGGGGTGAAAACGGAGGTGGTAGATGGTCTAAAGAGTACATCTCTGAAATCGCGCAAATCTGAAACGTGATATTCTAGCGACGGGCTCTTCTGAGGAAATAAGGAGGGACGGATTTCAAAAAGACCCCCCCCCCCCCCGAATGGGTGAACAAGGAGAGGGGCGTTTTTAAGCTTTATTGTCGATTAAAATAATTATTTTTTCGTTTAACTCGCTCTAACACAAAAAGAGAATAATGCGTCGTTATCAAATTGCGATGTGCAGTGGGTTTCTCCGATTACTATGGATGCGCAGTAGATTTCTTCGAGTGCAGTGAATGCGCAGTGGGTATCCTCGAGTACAATTGATGCGCAGTAGATTTCTCCGAGTGTCATGGACGCGCAGTGGTTTTCTTGAATACAATGAAGAATGCGCAGTGGATTTCCTCCAGTGCAGTGGGCTTCCCCGAGTACTATGGATGCGCAGTGAGTTTCTTCGAGTACAATAGATGCGCAGTGGGTTCCCTCGAGTGTACTTCCTGAGTCCTATAAGAACACTCAGTGAGAATGTGGTACTTATTTATTGACATAAGTTAGTATGTCAATGTCCTTCCACACGAACGAAGTCGCGGGCATCAGCTAGTAAACAATAAAATACATAAATATGTGTGAATGATCAATGACTCTTTTTTATTTGTAATGTCCCTTTCCACATTGTTTACAAGTCTGCATTTATTTATGGAGAAACAGCTTAAAGAAAAACAAGAGAAATTTAACCCAGAAAGAAAAACGAATAAAATAAGAAACTTCCAGAACTAGAATTTCGAATTCAAATATATCGAGAAATGGGCACTCTAGCGTAATGTATTAAGAATACCTTTTTTGCGTAAAAATTATTGAAAAATAAAAGAGAATCAAGAAAATAAATATTTGACCAGTGGCGTACAATCCAAGGGGGGGGGGGGGGGTATGGCAGTAGTGAGGAACCAGTTCTTTCGATGATTTTATACGTCTTAGATCACTAACATTATATACCAAATATGGTAAAGAAATGTTAAGTAATTTTAACATAATTTGTGAAAATAATTTTTTAATTTTTAACTTCAACACCTTGTATTTCAGTAGGAAGGCACATTTTATCTAAGTATTTTTGGT
This sequence comes from Rutpela maculata, assembly GCA_936432065.2. Lineage (NCBI taxonomy): Eukaryota > Metazoa > Arthropoda > Insecta > Coleoptera > Cerambycidae > Rutpela > Rutpela maculata. The sequence goes on from OW386289.2 coordinate 145,394,722, forward strand.
AAAACCTTCATATTTTGGGCTAAGGATTCTTCAGTTAGCGTATAACCAATTATTAATAAAACACAAGGAGTGTTTTATTAATAATTGGTCATACGCTACTACTACTATTAAATATATCTACAAGTTTTCATTTAAATTTGCTAGAGGAATACCTTTATCCTTTTCTCTGTTAGATTTTTGGTGGAGGGTTGTTTATAATTGTTAATTTAATTTTCGCCATGAACAGCGGATTAATAAAAACAACTGCATGTCTGTCCTCTTCGAACGTTCCAACTGAAATAAATAAAGACAAGCCTAATTACATAATAAATTCCCTGAAATTTAGGTTGAACCACCTAGTTTGTCCAGCAGCTTACATCTCGTCAGACTGAAACCGCAGAAGTGTAGAAGACAATCAAATGAATTAATATAACATGTGTGTTTTTATTAAGCTAGGTTCTGTAGCTACAAATGTAACTGAGCGAGCGGATCTTTTAAATTACAAAGCACATAAATACACGGCGCGCGGCGTAGTCGCATTGTGGTCTCACTAAAAAATACCTGATGAGAAGATAGTCCTGGAGCCGGTTGCTCTAAAGTCTAAAGAATAATGCTTTGCTGGAAAAGTTGACCTTTAGTAGTGTCAGTGTGGCATTATGCCTTGCCCATATTCTTATTGTTTATTATTTGGTTACTAAAGCTAGTTAGATAGCACGGTAATATTTGCCTAATCAGAGGCCAACCTATAAAGTGGAGAAAATTCGTCACTCTGTTCTATTCGAAATTCCAGTATTCTCTTTTATGAGAAACTACTAAATTTTCCAAAACAATTATTTGGATTCTTAAGAAAGTATAATTTATAGATTTCCATTTTTTTTTAGTGCACACAAAGCACCGATTAATAAATTATCAGTCAACGAAAATTGCCTTTTTGGGTATTAAGAAGCACTATCATTTCCCCAATTTCTTTTGCTTTTTTTGAGTTGTTGTGGCAAAAGCTACATTACAAACCTCCCCCCCCCATCCAATAATCCTATTTAAAATTGTTATTAAGATCAGAAAATATTGTACCTTTCACGAGGGTGGGGGTTGAGCACCTGCCAGGCACGTCTCCAGTTGGCGGATAGGAGAACGGCCAGACTCCGCGAGGAGTAGGGTTAATGTGGTCATACTGCTGGGGGGTAGAGCTAATAACCCAGTCCACCCCGGCTAAAACCACGTCGCGGACCAGCTCACACACCGTAAACCGCTTGGAGTGGCAATGACCCCCTGACCCAGGTCAGGGGTACGTTTCTCCAAGGGGCACGGGGGTCTTGGCTTCACCGCCCTGACCACGCGGATGAAGTACCACCATAAAAACTTCCCCAATCCCAAGATATTGTGCGCGCCGATGGGACGCATGGTCGAGGGGGAACCCGACCACTAGCGACAAACCTCGGGGCACAGGCGCACCCCGTTGTATAAATGCCTTGCACGTATGTAAGGGGCTCCTTGCGTGGCGACCATCCTTTCCCCTTACTCGTGGAGAGGGAGGGGGTTCCTCAGCATATCCTGTGCAGACCCCCCCCCCCCCCCCCACATCACAAAGCCCACGAGCGTAGTGCGGGAGGTGAAGGAGCTGAGGGAGGAGGTGTCCGTGACTTCGGCCGCAGATAATTATAATATTGCCTATGAAACTCTTGTCAAACGTTACGATAATAAACGTGTGATAGCGTCATGATATCTCCAAGAAATATTTAATGCTCCAAAATTAGTAGATAAGCAATTGAACTCGTATTTTCTTAGAAAACTCTTGAAAATCTTGCTGCTCTGGTAAATATGAAGTTTCCTGTAGACAAATGGGCCTTTTTATTATTTTTTGTTTCTCAAATATTTGGACACAGATACTGTCATTTGCTCTGAAATGGAACAAAATTCAGATAACAATATTATACCTATTTTTGAATCTCTAAAAACGTTTATATCAAAACAATGTAACGAAGCTCACCGCTCCATCTCAACCGAAAGGTAAAATAACGGAAATAAATAAAGTACAAACACGCTCTAATTTTAACTCTACAAAAAATCGCACCTCATCTTTTATGGAAAATTCTAATAAAATATTTTGTAGCCTCTACAAATCTGAACATTTTATATATACTTGCCCTGCATTTAATAGCAAGTTAAATAGAGAATGTTTTGATCTAATAAAACGAAAAAACTGGTGTGTAAATTGTTTAGCCACCAAGCATTCGTCTAAAAATTGCGTGTCAACCAGAGCTTGCAGTATTTGCAGACAAAGACATCATACTCTATTAATTCAGAGGACGAAACTTCTTCCCCAAAATGTAATGACACACCAATTTTTTCGTTTTATTAGATCAAAATGTTCTCTAGGTAATTTGCTATTAAATGCAAGTATATATAAAATGTTCAGATTTACAGAGGATACAAGATATTTTATTAGAATTTACCATCGTATACTGCATTTAAAAAAAAAATCAGCTATGTAACGACGTTTTTGATTTTGAAATTTTACATGCCTGGCCACCCGCCCCCGTAAACGTCTTCCGGTCTGACGTAACGAAAATTCCCTTTTTGTAAATGGCAATAGTAATCGAACCTATTAAAGTAGGAAATAGGTTATGTACCGAGTGATATTAAAAAAAATATAGCCAGTCTATTATGTAGCTGACTCCCGGACTATTAGTGCTCGTGCTAATAAAGAACTCGTGGGTTAATACGATCCATTTCCTCCGCTTTGTTTTGGTAATGTCGCATCCTGTGATGTGGAGATAGAAGAGAGGTGTAATTCGGACATATTAAAATATTACAAAGTTCATAATGTTGCTTCTCCACGACTGTCTAATAAACCTCGGTGACTACTCTCCCAGTAAAATGTTTTTAGTGGAGATAAAGTGAATCGTGGCAACATAAGAATTATAAATTTCACCGTGAAATTACTTTATTGTTCTTGGTTATATTCCGTGTTATGTTTTTTAAATCAAATTATTTTATGAAAAAGTTATTATAAATGTTAATGTGGAAAATAATTCGAGGGATTACAGTTTTGTAGAACTAATTATTGTGTATTTTTGGTTTGGAGATTCATACAGGGTGGTCTACAAAAGGAAAATTTACTTATTCGTACTATGACAGTATTGACGTTGTTGTTTTCAATTCATCATGTTCAGTGTTCCGTAACTTATTTTTGTTGTTCGAGCATTGGAATATTGTTTACATTTCTATTGAATAGCGTCAAATTATTGCTAAAAGAACTATTCTGATTATAGTATAAAACGGCGAACATTTCAATTTTATCGAAATTTTCTTTTTCTTCAATCGTTCCAAAAGTAGGTACTTTCGGGACGATTTCTTGTACCGAAAGTAGCGTATTCTAGTACTAGCCCAGAAAGTAGCTATTACGGGTACTAGTACTATAAAGTGACAGATCATCAAAACGTCAGTGTCAATTTGCAGGTTATATTTTACTATCAATCACGTTAATCACATTCGTATTCGACGCTAAACAGTCGTGTTGCCATGGTAACAAAATAATGATGCTTAAAACTGTCAGATAATAGTTATTTCAAAATGGACAGTGATGGCAGTGATTTTGAAAATATACCAATTTCAAATTATATCATCGAAGTAGCAAAAGCAGTTACATATGATTTGTTGCCTGAGAAGTTCAACGAACGCTATGTACAGATTTATAATAAATTTCAAACTTGGTATCATGAGAAAAAAGTTCAAATAATTACGGAAGATGTAATGCTGATTTATTTTGCGGAAAACTCTAAAGTATTTAAATCTTCAAGTCTCTGGAGCCAATATTCCATGCTTAAAAGTACAATTTCCATCAATAAAAATGTTGATATTTCGAAATATAATAAATTAATTACGTCTTTTTTTTAAAAAAAAAGAGTATTGATTATAAATCTAAAAAATCTGAAGTTTTAAGCAGACAACAAATTGATAAATGATTTATTTTGGAAGCTGATGATGATAATAACTTAACGATAAAGATAAAAATGTTATAAATAACATTGTTTTTATAATTGGAAGAAACTTATATTTTTAGTTTAGGTTGCAATTATTATTGACATAGCAGGTGCTTTAAGACGAGAGGAGTTCACTAAAATATGCTTAGAACATGTAGACGATAAGGAAACTATGTTAGTAATTCAAATTCCTGATTCAAAGACTTATATATCCAGAACCTCTGTTGTTATTGGGGAAGAAAATGTATCTCTATACAGAAAATATTTATCTTTAGGCCCTTTTACTCCACGTAGAAGATTATTTGTATTTTATAAAAAAAAAGGAAAATGCTCAGTACAACCCGTTGGAATTCGTACTTTTGCAAACCTTTCCAACAAAGTAGCAGAATTTTTAAAACTTCTAAATCCTAAAAGATATACTGGCCATAGTTTACGCAGAACTTCTGCTACCTTATTTGTTGAGGGTGGAGGCGATATAACGAACCTTAAAAAATACGGAGGATGGAAGTGTTGCAGAAGGCTACATAGAAAACTCTATCAAGAATAAAGTAAATATCGCTCGTACGATTGAAAGTTCAAGCTTTCAAGATGTTTCAGTACTGAATACAAATATGCAAGATGTTTCAATACCAAGTACGAGTATGCAAGATTTACAGGTTCCAAATGCATTGTCTTCTTCTGATACTACAATTAATATCCCAAGTGTTTCAAATCAGTCATATCCACTAAACATACGCCATAATAATAATTGTACAATTAATATTAATATTTATAAATAGTCAAAGAATATAAATTTTTGGTTTCATTAAAGAGACGATTGAAGAAAAAATATTGTACGCAACACGCCCCGAAAATGCTTTTACTAGACTCACAAGCTTCCAGGCCTCGCCTACGACTCGTCCAGTAAAAGACCACATTCGGAAGTTGTTGTCTTCTAGTATTTGTACAGTAATATTAAGTATTTATTTGAACAGAATTGGCAAGTGATTTTTTTTTTACAGACTTACTTTTTAGTCTTTCTGATAAGTTATTTTATATTTAAGACTTTTACAATGGACAAAGTGATTTGGTAGTGTTCTGAAACAATCGTCAGTGGTTTATATGTGTCGCTGCATATTGGTAAAGCAGCGACGTAGAATGTGCACAGAAGAACATCAAGCGTCTGCAATTAACTTATAGTTTTTCGCAGTTACACATTCTTCTGTGTAGTGTTCTTCAGTTTTAAAATGATTCGTATTGAACTTTGGCGAAGATTTTTTCTTTGGGATAGCTGAAATAAATGAAAGAAATTTACGTTTCTTTTTATGCAACGTTATATTTGTTATGAAGCCAATCGAAACAGCGTAAAATCTAAAACTCGGTTTCTAGGTGGCATTTCATTTAGGAATCATGATGGGCAGAGGTAGAAGTGTAAAAATGTAATCAAACATTTTTAAATTTCTACCTCTGCTCATCATGATTCATAAAGGAAATGCCACATAGAAACCGAGTTTTAGTTTTTATGCTGCTTCAACTGAGTTCGTAACAACTATAACTATAACACAATGAAACCATCCTTAACCCAAAGAATGTAAATATTTTTTACAGAAATAGGTCCAAGAGTTAGAAGAAGAAACAAACATTACTTACAGAATTACTAAGACATTTCAAGTGGGTTCTGTGAGATCAGTTAGTATCTTCAAAAGAGTATGCCACTGTCATTTTAGCACAAGAACGGAAGATACGTCATGTTTATCTCGAAGCGGAAATACTAACTGGTTAAGTCAATTATTTATTAAAATTCAACGACAACTTGTCAAGCCAAAGTTTCCAGGGTTTAATAACATAGCAACACAAAAAAAGTGCCTTCAAACGACCAGAATATAGTATTCTTATGTATTTTGGGCAGCTGAATACGAATCCGTTGTCAAAATTTACCCAGTAATTCACCAAAATTATGTAACTTCAAAAAAACCGCTTAAAATCGCTAATATTATGATAAAATGAAAAGAAACACTTATGCAAATGATTAAAATATTGTATTCCTATGGATTTTGAAGCGATGAATATCAATGTCGGAATTCCCCTATAAAATTACCAGAATTTTCTAACCTCAAAAAATAGCTTAAAATCTCCAATTAGGCAATCGAACAACCTGTCATTTTATTTTATGTTATTTTAATTAACTCGCGGAAACATAGCCCAGGCAATCGAAAAACAAACTCTTTAACAAACTTTTAACGGATGTTTGCCCGCCACGCCATGTTAAAAGTCACGTGGTTTGGATTGCTTAATATTGTAAAAAGAAAATAAATACCTATGAAAACGTCTAAAATATTTTATACCCATGTAATTTGAAAAGCTGAATACGAACTTGATGTCCGATTTCCCCCAGCAAATCACCAGAATTTTTTAACCTCAAAATAATAGCTTTAAATCTACAATATTGTCAAAAAATGAAAGAAGTCACGACCACATCTTATCACTTAAAGTAGCGATTCAAGATACCTTTTTAAGTTTTTAAAAGCGTTGAGACAGTTTGGGTGTCAAAAGGTTAAAGATCTTATTCCTTTTTGTGGTAGCGATCCCATTTACTATCAAAAGTTCTATGCAGTGGATTTGACTCCTTTTTTTTGACTTCTCGTTTTAACGTCCAACAAAAATCTGCCATCATCATTATATCCCATCTTCCTTGATAACGCCACTCCATTTCCATAATGTCTTGATAAAATCTTTCTCCCTGTTCTTCACTATAATACCTAAGGTTTTGAGGAAAGTCATCAATATGAGAATCTAAGAAGAGGAACTTCAGATTCATATTGCAACCTAGCTTAGTTTTCCACCAGATTAGCGACAATTTCTCTGTAGTTATGACTTTCTTGATTCCCAAGAACATTTTTAGTAAATTCTTTAAAACTAAGCCAAGATGATTTTTCTGCATCATTCATTTTTGTTACAAAAATTTCATCTCTGAGAATTGTACGTATTTAAGGTCCATCAAATATTCCTTCCTTAAACTTGGTATATTATGAAATATTTGGATATTTCTGTACTATGTACTTGAATCTTTCTCCTTACTTATTTAAAGCTTTCACAAACTGTTTCATAACACCAAGTTTGATGTGACGTGATGGGAGTAGTACTTTTCTGGATCAACTAGAGGACTTGAAAGAATGTTATATGAGCCAGAATCAAGAGAAGATCTACTCGACCATACCTTTCTCTTATAATGATTTTCGCGGTCTATGCGAAGTTGTAAAAGGTTCTATTAGGATTTCTGTATACATTCATTTTATAAATACCCTGTATGAGATGCTATAAAAACAAAAAACATAAACATTATTTAGCTTTCGCTTTGGCTTTTATTATGTAGGCGGTATATCCTGTATTCAGGAAGTTCAATTTTTAAATTGAACCTCTCACGGTGAATATTAGGAGAAGCTGAGCTTATGAATTTTATATAGCGGAAAGTTGGTGAGATCCTATCATATTTTGTTCCCAGTCATTACGATTAATAATTTAAAGCAAAGTTTGGCAGATGTTTTAGGCAATCGATTGTTCAGGCTTCAAATATCATCGGACAATATTCCCAAGAGATGCATTTATCTTACAGTTGTCGTAGTTTCGCGAGTTAGCTTAAACATGACGTAATATGCTTATATTATGTCTGAAAATTAATATAGACTGCCATCTGTATAACTTTGTATATACAGACTAGACTTTTTTCAGTATTTTTATATTATACATTAAATGCCTTTTTTTCAGCTATTTTATAATTATTGTTATTACAATACAGTTTAGGTGGCAAGATGTTTAAACTGACTAGTAGATACATACAGAGATAAATCGTTTTGGTAAATTTTGCACGACGTTGTGGAATAAAATCTGCATATTTTAAACAGTTGTAAAATTTTAAGAAAAAACGTTAGACAGTTTAAAACATTTTAATTGTGCCATAATTCTTGTATATTTTATTTTAGTACTGGAGCCAGCGACACTATTTTTTGTAAGATTTGCTTAACATTAATTTTTTATTTTTTGTGTTATATTTAGGCTGTGTTTCCACAAAATCAACTCCTCGAGGCGCACCAGGGGGGCAACACCTGACAGGACTTTTGTGCTCCTGCCAAAGCCATGTTCCGTCGAAAGGCCGGCAGCACACGATTTTTGACAATTTCAAGTAATAAACTATTCACAAAAAAAAATTAAGCTTTAAACATTTCTGTCAAATGATTTTATTTTAATTACAAATTTAATTTAATGATAGGAGCACGGCGGTCTACAATGAAGCTGGCAAGAAATCATATTGTAATGTCAATATAGGACACAAAAAATATCAACTTTAAACACGTATAGTAGTGACATTTTGTTGTGTTGTGTTGTCTCTCACACAACCGAGGTCTAGTCCACTGCTACCGTCTCGGCAACATGTAAAAAACGCCACTTCACATCTATACCCCAGCCAGGATTCGAACCCGGGATCCCGTGATCGCAAGCCTAACACCGTAAGCAATGCGCCACTGAGTCAACTCAACTTATACTCAACAAGCAATATCAACTTAAACTTAATTTATTGTTAGTCGAATTTTCAAACCTTAATTTTGTTACAAATTCATTAACAACTTATTTTGAACAGCTGTTTTAAGGGTTTGCAAACATTGTGCAACATAAAAGTTATTGTTATAAAAATTGGCTAAAAAATGTCTGAAATTCTGAGACCCAACTTATTTATCTTCGCCCTATAATAATAATGGTTATCTAAGCCTAATTTTATCTGTGCCATCGCCAGAAACTGTGTAATTTCATAATATACTATTTGCTATGAGTTTGGTGCCATAATTTTAATTATTTGCACAATTGTTTCTCATAAAATACATAAACAAGCTAAAAACGTACTCCTCGCCAATTTACTGAGATTTTTATATAACTGTTACACATTCTATAGGATACTCTTCGCAGTTTTCTTGTAAATAATGTTAGTTTTTGGACATCCTAAATTTTGTGATACCATCTTTGTTGTGAAAAAATTATATGAAAAAAAAGCGAAAAAAAATATCCAACCTGTGTGGGATTCGAACACACGATATTTGGATTGCAAGGCAAACTTTAGCCACTACACCATCACATATTGCTACGAAAATTGACTGTCTGTGGTATATATTTTTCGACAATCATACATACTTCAACTCATTAGATATATTTTTATGAAATATATATTAGTAAAATGTATAAACAAAAAAATATATATTATGGGGACAACATTTCGCAAGATTTCTATTTAAGTTCAAGCGACAAAAATCAAGAGATTTTTTTTTTTAATTAAATAATTAATAACTTTTTTATTTACTGATCGATTTTCTTCAAAAACAATATGGTTCTTCCCCTAGCTAACACTAACTTACTTTCCAAATTTTAATACAATCGTACTTTTCTTTCTTAAGTTATCATGCTTACAAGAAACGTGACGAACGGACGGACAGACGGACATTTTGAAAGTTGTTCAGAATTCGTTCACTGACACAATGATATGAAAAATTTTTTTCTCTACGAGCGATATTTACGATTTTAGAAATGTGCCGATCAAATACAATATACTCTTCGTTTTTGCGAAGAGTGTAATAATCATCTGATGATTTTCATAATCGGGGGTGAAAAGAGTATTTGCAGTTAGTAATGATAGATGGAGCCGTCGACTTAATTTTCAAGTTGCTGCCTTACGACTAGCTTGGTAGGGAGGCCATATTGACAACTTTGATCACGAAAATATCCTAAATGACAAAATTACTAACAACCTATTAATATTTAAACAATCTGGGAGCCACAAGGATCTCATATTAGGGAACACGTACTATCACAGTTTAGTTAGTCTACTGCCCGTTGATAAGAGCAAAGAATCTCAAAACCTGTCTGATACTTTACAAACGCCTCCTGTGATTATTTAATATACTCCAGAGCCAACGCTACCAAAAAACAGTTACATGTATACAGGAGATTTATGATAAACATTGTTAATTTGATAGTTCCATGTCATGAACTATACAATAAAAGCAGATTTAACAGGAGTACAACTACTGGTAACAAAATACAAAATACAAGTGTATTAAACTTTACTTAAAGAAATCGATTTTTATAATAATATCTTTAGAAGAATATTAGGCACATATTGGAGCTACATTTCCAACAACTACGATTAGATGAAAAACTATGCCAGCACCATGTACTGCCGGAAGTACTAGACGATGTTTCTACCAGCGAATGTGGTCGAACACACTTTTCTCCAAACCTTTGCAATTAATTAGACAAAAGTTTTCTGATTAGGTGGATTGGCAGAAAAAAGACACCTTGATGTCCGACTTTCCATCATTAAACAATCTGTGGGACGGTTCATCAGACAACCGTAATTCCAAAATGAGCAGTGGTTCATTGTTCGGTGATGTTGATGATGAAGATATGAAGGGTCATGAATTTCAATCGATATTATATGTTGGGTCGGAAGGTAGCAACTATTCCCTACTTCGACACTATCTGAATATTATGGGGCAAGATTCAGCGGAGTAATAGTATAGTGACAGGGCTGTAATTCATCAAGTGAGTTATTACCATTACCACAAGTTGAATACTATACTTTATCTACGATTATAACAATAAAAATTGAATTGAGAAAATTTTGTTTAAATTACTCAGTTTGTTTATTAATAAAATTAGCTGTTAAATTTAATTTCTGTACACGCTTTTAATTTATTCTGCGATTCTTTGGGTAATAAATCATTAGCTAGTTGTCTTCATTCTGGTGGTGTATATATTAGTTCATCTTCACTAACCGAATTCATAATTTTTGGCACAATTTATTGCTTAGCTTGATTTGAAAACGTCGAAACTATTCAAACATGATAAATCACCTTCCTTCCCACAATAACAATGGACCGTTCTGTTTTACTGTATCGAAAAAGAATTTCTCTCGGACACTTTCCAGTGTCCAGAGCCACTTTCGTGTGTCGCGCGTTACGTCGATTGGACAGACTAGGCATGAAGATGAAGGTGATTGGCTCTGTACCTAGTGATTTATAATAACTTAGTCATTATAACTCACGCTGTTTATTTATGGAGACTATTAATTGTGCAAACGCAGTTCATTAATTAGTATATAACCTAATAAGAGTAGAAAAGTATTTTTTGGACATATAGACATTTAGATTACTGCCTGCTGTGTTGGTTTTTAGTGTAACGTGTGTCCATTAGTGCCACTTTTTTACCTAGAAGACTGTATGGTTATTTATAAAGTAGCTGCATAGAAATTAGTATGATGTACAAAATTATTATACTTTTCGCAAATACAAAAACGAAGCATTTCTGATACCGTAAACGTCGCTCATAGAAAAAAAAATTCATATCACATTGTTAGTAATGAAATTATGAATAACTTTCAAAATGCCCGTTTGTCTATTCATATGTTTATCCGTCCGACACATTTCCTGAAATTACAACAACTTAAGATTGAATTGAAATTTGGACAGTAAGATAGTGTCAGCTGGAGGGGAACCCCACTGTTTTTCAAAAAAATCAATGGGAAAATATAAAAAATATATTTTCAGAAATAAAATGCACACGAAGAGTGTTGTAACATTCAATAAGATTCCACAAACACTAAAATAATGCATAATATACCGACGAACGTTTCGCTAATGAAGATGGCATCATCGAGTGATGATTGAAATTATAAATACAGCAAATTAGACTTAAGAAATCAACTTGTTCAAAAAAAATGCGAAGATATACAATAGATTGCTCAACAATTATATAGTAAACTCCATAATCTGGCGAAATAAATAAATAATGTTATATTCATAGTTTAAATAACGTATTCTTGCCAATGGATCAGAAAATTATATAACATTTAATTATTATTTTGAATAGCAACTCTAGCTACAGAAGAATAATAAAGAATAATTTTATTCTGGTTGTATAAACATTTACCTGACCAGTTACTAATTCTATTAGATCTAACAAAATTATAACTTGAAGAGAGAATAATATTGGCAGTTAGGTCAATTTTTGTCTCGTTTTGTTTGATTTTATATTATAGTTGGAAAGCAATTTTCTATCATTCAAAATTTTATTCAATTTTCAGCTCAATAAATCTCCGTTTAAGTGACAAGTTTGAGATAACAATATATCATTCTAACCATCAAACACTTAATGTTTTCTTTTATCATCGTATTCTTTGGAAGCTAATAGGGAATTTTAAAACAAAATAATATTTTCCGTCATGCAGCGAAACTAACAACGAGGAATTGATTTAGGTTAAAGTTAAAAGAAATGAGTATTGCAATAATACAAAAGAATATTTATTTTAGAGACAGAGAAATCTGGAAAATAATTTTACTTCAAATCATAACATTTTAGAAAATATCTGAAGCATGTGTACTTATAATTTTTTTTTTTGATAAATTCGCAATTCTCGAAGAGATTTACATTATCACATTTTACTGAAAAAGTATTTTATTGTGAGAACTTTGGACGTTTCTAAAATAAAAAAAAAATACAAATCTAACGAATATTCGTAGGCTAATTAAAGAAAGTAATCATAGGTTATATCCCGAGAGCTCTGGATTTTATCGGATAAACTGCAGGTAGCTTTTTTTTGTAAAATTGTGCAAGTAGGCTTAGAACGTTATGAAACGTCAAAATTTAAAGTTTGAGCAAAAACATTTTTCTGTCTGTCTGTCGGTCTGTCTGTAACTTTTTTTTATGAGCACGATTACTCTAGAACCGTTTAAGATATTTACTTGTAACTTGGTACACATATGTGTTTTAACGAGATCTGGAACTAGATTATATTTTGATCTTATTCGGTTGAGGGGTTGAGGGGAAAATTGGGGTAAATAGGAGTAAAGAGGTTAATCAAGCAAGTAAGAGTCCATAAAAGTGATATTTAGTATATATAACAGAAGTGAAGATCTCAAAAAATTTTTTGGCATTAGCTACCATGACCACCCCACCCCGTTATTAAAGGGGGTGAACAAAATAAAATTATGATTTTGTGTGTACAAGAACCAAAGGCCTCAAAAATTGTGTTTACTTCATCCACCCCCACTATCATCCCCTTCCACCACCCCCCACCCCCACTACCGATGTGGCATATCGTTTCATGTTGAGGTAGACAATTTCAAATATATTATTAAAGTTCCATAAACAATTATTTCCACATACAAATTTTTTTCGTTGTAAGAGACTTGGATAGAAAAAATCTGGATGTGGAAGTAGTGATTCCTTGGGCAGCGGTTTTTAACATCATTAAACAACACACAAAATTTCAACTTTGATGGTATGTGTTTATTTCAATAAATTTTTTATGCGTGGGTGGCGGATGGCGGACCGCCGCCGTTTCGTGTATGTACAAAGTACACGCAATAAACGACTACATAAGTGAAAGTCAGCCTAAGGGCAGGTTTTGTAGGTTCAGATTAAACTAGAGTTTAACTAGAAGTTTCACCTAGATTGTAGATTTTAGTGTTTTGTAAAATACCGTTTTATAAGCGTTTGTCAAGATCGTCAGTGTTATTGTTATAGAACCTCCCAGAATCGGCCTAAGTCGAAGAATAAATTAAAACTTCGACTTAGGAAAAAATTTATCAAAAGAAAATTAATGCATAACATATTTAACGCATCAGCGCCGAAGACTGGCACAAAAGGACTCATACACGCTCACAGAAAAGTAAGGCACAACAAGGCTCAAAATTCAAAAGTACGCAAAAAATTTTACAAAGACAAAGATTAATACTACATTTTCTCACTATGGGAAAGTGATAGTAGAATTTTAATAATATAAAGAAATCGTATACTACGTTTTTTCAAATGATATCATAATTCCGATTTTAATCTCGGAATTTCGAGATTAGAATAGGAATTCCGATGTTAAAGTCGGAATTTCGAGATTAAACTCGGAATTAAAGAAAATATATTTCAGTGGCCCTTCTACGCCTTCGTAGTTGTTTGTTAATCTTCAACTATTAATTAGTTTACCTATTTAGGTCATTACCAGTTCCCACTTCAATTAAGAAAATTAATATTAATTTCGGTTATATACGAAAGTTTTCAAGATAATCAGTTTAAATTGAGCTTTTGCTAGCAGAACTTACTTAAATTTATTTAAAGTTTGGAGTACTAGTTAAAACTAATTAAACTTAAAGAATACATCCTAGTGAAAATATAAATTCAAGTCAAGAAAAATGTTAAAATTTTGTATATATACATTTAGTGGTAGAACTTAAAAGTTTAACTTGAATAGTTGTGACTAGATTTCTTACATCTTATTAGATAGCAATTAGGATAAACAAATTTAAGCTAATTTAATTAAGGCAGCACACATACAAATTTGATTTAAATTTTATTACTTCCTCGTTTAAAATAGTGGTGCATACGTCAAGTAATCGCGATGCTTAAGGCCAGTTATTTGACGACGACAAACAAGCAAGAAAATTCTATTGTGCTAGGCGCGATGTACCAATTTCATAGTTTACGTGTCTATTGTAAGACACAGTGTAGTTGTTAGTAATTTTCCAGGATTTAAATTAGCAATCATTGCTGATTTTAGTGTTGTATTCGTCTAATTTTACTATACATTATTTCCAAAAATCATGATGAGAATAAAAAATATTTGATGTGGTCAATCAAAGATTTTCTTCCTGACTTTTTCCTTAGTAAAAAATTATCAAGGAGGCATTATACTCTCCACAGGTTTATTGGAGTTTTACATAATTTCTTCTGGTTCTGGTAGTTTTTTTTAAAGTAAGTTTATTTTCTAGGTAAATGTTAAGACGTTAAGACGGATCGAGTGTTTTCTATTTAATAGACAATTTAGCATGAGAGCAGGAGATACATTCTCTGAGATGTATGATGTTCTAAAGGCCAGTTGTATAAAGGCAGTTTAAACGCAAAACCTGGTTTAACCTAATTTTTCCGTTGTATAAAATTCGATTAATAAATAAAGTTAGTTTAAACTTAAGCCACGAAAATTGACGGTTTAAACGCAGACAATTCCATCGACTCTATATAATTTCATGCTAGGTTTGTAGATACATACTTATGACTAGATTTGTACTGGGCACTGGGCAATTGCGAAACTGCGATGTCAGATAGTCTACCCTTTCCCTTTATTAAATGTTGACGTAAATGCAGAGATAATTACTACAGTGTAGGTATAGTTAAAGGAACTTTGTCATAGCAATGTTTCACAATTTCGTCGGCGCGCCTAATTAAAGGATATAATATTAGTAAAAAACATATAAAAGTACCGCCATACACTGGAATCTAATGTTGACACTCGGTCAGGGTCGAATGCTTCCAACACTGCCATTGTAAAAGAATCGACTACGTGTTTAGGTCTTTAGTACGTTTCACAAATGTAGTAAAGGAGGATTTGGGCGGATTTTGCCCCAAATTATTTTTGGATGGAAAAATCAGAAAACATTTTTTTAATGTCTAATAACAATAATAAGTCGATTTTTACCCTAAACGATGGTAAACGGACGACCTTTTGAGCTAGTTGAATCAGGGGATCAGCTAGAGGTAGTTTCAAGGTGAACTTAACATCTCAAGGTTGAGCTAAAAAACGTTTTGTATTTTCAAACAGTAGATGTAGGCATCTTGAATCCTTTTTGAGGTTGTTGAAACAAAGAACCTGTTTAACCTTATAACGTTTGATAGAGGTCATTGTAAGATCAGTAGTAGATTATTTTACAGCTCGAAATAAAGGTTTCAGGGACCTGTAAGCTTACGTACCTCGAACTCATAACTCTGTAATATTCAACATTCTAAGCCTACAGCACAATTTTTAATACGTTAAAGTCACCATCAGCTAACATCTTCACCTAATAGCTCAATCACTTTCACCGTTTCAGGCTCACAAATGAATACCTTAAGCTCGTAATCCGATAGTTAGTGTGGTAGTGTGGTATTTTATCAAGCAAATATAAGTTTGAAAGCGATATATCTCCCCAAGAACGCTGTTAGCAAGTGATGGCATATTCAGTATTGGGGGGGATCGTCCGTTTAGGGTAACATCGACTTATTATTGTTAGTAGACATTAAAAAAAATGTTTTCTGATTTTTTTATCCAAAAATAATTTGGGGCAAAAACCGCCCAAACCGACCCTCCTAGGTTTCGTATTACTTCCATATCCAGTGGAAGTATAGTAAAGCCAAAAAATTTTTAAAAATTTGTATTCAAATATGCTTAGAATGTCATGAAACATCGAGATCTTAAATTTGAGCGAAAAAACATTTTCTCTCTGTCGGTCTAGCTGACTGTAACTTTTTGTGCCCCGTTTAATTTGGTACACGTATGTATTTTAACGAGATCTGGAACTAAATTATATTTTGATCTTATTCCGTTGAAGGGTTGGACGGTAAATTGGGATAAATGGGGGTAAATAAGTAGATAAAGCAAGTAAAATTGGCATTGCCAAAAGTAGATGCAAATTACCATATTTGTAGTGATACTTTTCTTTGTTTCTATTTTTATATACTTGATGTCTTTAAACGTTTATGCTAATTTTTTCTAATTGAGGTTATGTCCGCATTCCTCAGAAATTCGAGCTATCAGAAAACTTTTTGATGACTTGTTATAAACACGTCTGTCTAACGTCTGTCTAATCCTAATATAGTTGTCTGTATCGTTTTCAATAATTACTTAAAAGACCCATAAGTAATAAAAGACACAATGTAATATTATAACTTTTAATTTATATACACTTTTTATTTACATATTTTTACACTTACAATAAAGTGACCTCACAATGCCATAAAGGCGTTTTCAGCGTTAAATTGACGTTTTTCTTAGTGCCGCGCTTCATAACAGTGCACCACTGTTCCCTATCTGAATGTCTTGGAACACTAAAAAATATTTTATCGGCAGTTTTTATCATTGCATTTTTAGTTTAGGCACAATGCAATATTTGTAACTCATGATAATGTTGTTCATTAGCTCATTAACCAAATAATAATACAATAACAGCACCAACAAGAACTTGGTACATTGACTGAGACCTTGTAAA
This sequence comes from Rutpela maculata, assembly GCA_936432065.2. Taxonomy (NCBI): domain Eukaryota; kingdom Metazoa; phylum Arthropoda; class Insecta; order Coleoptera; family Cerambycidae; genus Rutpela; species Rutpela maculata. The sequence continues at coordinate 145,411,718 of OW386289.2, forward strand.
CAGTAAACTGACATTTGACAAGTCATAACCACTGAGCTCTATTACATGCTGGAGTCAGCTCGAAAAATAGGAAACTATTGTCTTCTTCCGTGGAAACCTTGGAGAGAGAGAGAGAGAGAGAGAGGGAGAGAGAGAGAGAGAGAGAGAGAGAGAGAGAGAGAGAGGGGGAGAGAGAGAGAGAGAGAGAGAGAGAGGCTGGCTAAAGTGCTAAAATGACCAAAATCTCTAACTTGAGTGCTAATGAATGAATTTTGATGAAACGTGCAATGTGTTTGTAATGACGTTAATAAAAAATTTAAAAAAAAAGAATTAGAGTAGGAAATGATGAGGTAGAAAACACCTCTTTTATCGGTTCCGTAGCTTGAATTAGGTCAGAAATGAAAAAAAAAACACAATTTATTTCCCTTTTTTGGCCCAAAATAAGATGTTTTTACTAGGGGAAATCTAAGAGTTGAAAAAAAATCTGAAAAAATTCAGGAGAATGTATCAACGAAATAAAAGACTTTTTTTATTTTCAACTTTTCTCTAAAGTGCGTTTTCACCGAGTTCTTCCAGAAAAACATGAAGAACTTCCTCTATCTTTGACATTGTAGCGCTTTAAAAATATGTAATTTAAAAATTTGAAAAAACTCAGACGTATGCATTGAGGCCTTCTAAACATTTTCTATCTCTTGGAATTTTTTTGTACCTTGCCAATTTTCCGAGTTTCAGGCAGTTTTTCACGATAAATAATGTGCTACATTATCAAAGAAAGGGATAGTTTTTCTAGTTTTTCCGGAAAAATTCGGTGAAAACGAATTTTACAGAAAAGTTGCAAATAAAATAAAAGTCTTGTATTTCAATGATACATTCACCTGAATTTTTTCAGATTTTTTTTTCAACTTTTACGTTTCCCGTTCCCCACTTTTAGGAATTTCGAGTGGCCATATCTCGAAAAATGTGCATTTTTAGAAAAAATTCACAAGAGTAAAAACTTCTTATTTTGGATCAAAAAAGGTAAGCATTGCTTTTTCTCCATTTTTGACCTAATTCTACAAGTTGCGGAACCCGTGATAAAAGGGGTATTTTCTACCCCTTCCGATCATTTCCTACTCTAATCTCTTTTTCAACTTTTTTTATTAACGTCATTACAAACTCATTGCACAAGGTTTCATCAAAATCCATTCATTAGCACTCAAGTTAGAGGTGAAATTCCCCGTTGACTGTACCTCGCACTTGTAAAACTGTGTTCAGGCAATAGAGACAGGGCAACTGCTAATATAGCTTCTCTTTCTATTGCTTTTGTCAACTCCTCCCTATGTATTTAATAAAGCTCAGTGAATATAAGGGCTAATGTCACAGTTACTGGCGCCAAATAACTGCCGTTTTGAAATATCTAAATATCCAAATTCTTCACCAAAGAAATTTTTTTCTCGCTGTATTAACATTCAAAAAATCCTAAATTTTACATTTTTGTAACTATTTTTTGATGCTTTTCGATTTTCATTATAAAAAATTCATACAATTTCCCCATTTGACGTTTTTAAAGCGAAGATCGCGCGACAATTTTAATTGTTTACAAGGCATTCTTACATTCGGTTAAACGCCGCGCCGGAGTAAAATTATGTTACTTTTTTTTTTCACCTATTCTGCTTTTTTTCACTATTACTATAAACATATGTTTTAGGTAAAAAAATAGAGAACAAAGGAACAGTTTTTTAACAGTCGTAGAAAAAAGGAATTCTTAAACTTCTCGTTATTAAAATGGTGTTTTTTTATATGCAGAACTGCTTAAATAACTTTTAATACATTTTACATGCGCTTCCTCTGGCACCTAAAGAATTCCATTGGACACCAATTGAAAATGTTTTCGGTAATAAGCTTACTAAAAAATTCTATAGATACTGAATGAAGTGGTGAACTGGCACACAATAAGGTGTGTAATTGGAATCCTGATATCTTAATCATGGAATAATAATAAGAGATAACCGCAGAAATCCATTAGCTGGCTTTTATCAAAACAGATATTTGAGCTATTTAAATTTCACAAAAAAAATATGAAAAAGATCTATCGAAATTAAATCTTTTGTGGTGGCCATGTGAATTATTCATAGACAGGCAACAACCAATAAAAAACGGATAGCAATTTTAACAGTACAAAACACTTGTCGACTCTGAAAATATATTTGATTTCAAATTAATGTGTTTATGTAATTACTTCTACATCCACACAGTGGAATGGAAGTTTAGTAACGCCGAAAAAATATGTATATATATTTTTTGTTCAAATAGGCTTAGAATATCATGAAACGTCGCGATTTTAAGTTTGAAAAAAAATTCTGTCGATTTTCGGATTTATGGTGGGCAAAAATATAATCTGCTATGTTAACCTGAAACAACAGTCACACTTCAATATAGGATGAAGGTAATAGGTTTTCATTTATACTTCTGAGCCGTACGCAAAAATGAGATTAGGTAAACGAAACAGTTAGGTAAACGAAATAATTTAGGTGGATAAAAATAAATCAACTGGTGTGTTTAGGAAAATTTATTCACACTCAGTATCATATTCGTCAACAATAACAACAGTATATCTCGATATGAGGCGATATCTTGATTTTTTGTTAATATGTTCTTCACCATTGAGGCTAATGCTTCATCCGCGGTTAGTTTTATGATTTCGGTCGATGTTGTTGATTTCTATCTATTGTCGCTGCTTCTTTATGTTTTCAGATATTTCTTTAAGCACCTTGCTCTCACTATATTTCCTCTGTACTATGCTGCAAAAGAGGTTAAACTCTTCTTCGCTTGGTTCTTTGGGTACTATCCGAAAACTCCGTCTTTGGTCGGCCCCTTAGAGATGGAACAGTTTGGGTACTGGTACTTGGAATGCTGTGTGCTTTTTCCATCAGATCATCAAATGAAAATTGACAACTTAACTATATCGGATTTTAACCTCCCCACAATAAAATTGTGGGAGGTTACTACAATTAGTCCAAAATCGAAAATTGAGATAACATCAGATCTTTACGTTTTGAGGTCCCAGGAACCCAAAAAAGTTGTTTTTGAAAAATGTCTGTGTGTGTGTATGTGTGTGTGTGTGTGGTGTGTGTGTGTGTATGTATGTTAGCACGATAGCGGCGAAGCTACTAAACGGATTTGGATGAAACTTTGCATAAGGGTTTCTTTAGTGCTCCAGAAGATCTGAAAAGGTTTTGGTTGAGATCGGATTACGTTTAGTGCCGTTTTGGCACAACAAGTTGTTTATTTTATGATTACTTACAATTTGTAATTGAACCATTGAAAAGCAGTAAAAATTCCGATTTCAACGATATATCACACTTGCACTTTTTCGATTTTGTTTCCGTGAAAAAAATTAAAAAACAAAAATTTCACTTGTTTTGTCTTCAAAGCAGTGCAATGTACAGGGTGATATTCTAATAATGACAAAGGTGTTCAGTGATTTCGGCTGATAACTCGGGAACGGTTGCAGATATCGAACTGAAATTTGAAACATAGGTATAAATATTGTAGACGGACGGATTACGGGTGAATTAATAATACACCTACGTCACATGACGTCACAAAAATGAAAAATTATTACAACAGACGAACTGGTACAGATATCGACTTAACGGTTGGAATTATTGAATTGAAATTTGAAACATAGGTGGAAATATTGTAAATGGACGGAATAAAAGTGAATTAATAATACACCTACATCTACATGACGTCACAAATAAGATAAATTCTTACAACAGGCGAACTGGTACAGATATTGACTTAACGATTGGAAACATCCAATTAAAATTTGAAATGTGGGTGGAAATATTGTGGACGGACGGAATACAAGTGAATGAATAATACACCTACGTCCACATGACGTCACAAATAAAAAAAATTCTTATAAACTGGTGCAGATATCGACTTAACTATTGGAAACATCCAATTAAAGTTTGAAACGTAGGTGGAAATATTGTAGATGGATGGAATACGAGTGAATTAAAAATACACCTACGTTCTGATGACGTCGTAAAAACATAAAATTCTTGTAACAGGCCAACTGATATGATATCAAAGAAATATATCCACAAGACGAGTCACGAAATTTTTTTTTTAATTTCCAAGAAATATCAAATTTTCGGAGAAATGTCACTTTTTAGAGAAAAATGTCAGATTTTTAAAAAATGTCAAATTTTCAGGAAAACGTCAAATTTTCGGAGAAATGTCACTTTTCAGAAAATGTCAAATTTTCGAAAAAATGTTAAATTTTCAGGGAAATGTCACTTTTCAGAAATGTCAAATTTTCAGAAAAATGTCACTTTTCAGAAAAATGTCAAATTTTCGAAAAGTCAAATTTTCGAAGAAATGTCACCCTTCAGAAAAATGTCAAATGTTTGAAAATTGTCAATTGTCAATTGTCATGTCAAAATTTAGTGTCACTTCAAAAAAATGTCAAATTTTCGAAAAAATGTCAAATTTTCAGAGAAATGTCACTTTTCAGAAAAATGTCAAAAATTCAGGAAAATGTCAAATTTTCGGAAAAATGTCACTTTTCAGAAAACAGTCAAATTTTCGAAAAAACGTCAAATTTTCGAAGAAATGTCACCTTTCAGAAAAATGTCAAATGTTTGAAAATTGCCAAATTTTCGGAGTAATGTCACTTCAGAAAAATGTCAAATTTTCGGAGAAATGTCACTTCAGAAAAATGTCAAATTTTCGGAAAAATGTCACTTTTCAGAAAAATGTCAAATTTTATTAAATGGACTCAAAGGAAAATTCCAAAACATACTACGGGTCCATTTGTGGTATAAGTTCTCTGCTAGTGTGTTAAAGCCCACGGATGGTGTGAGAGGCCATCCTGAACCGCTTACAAGCCCTACAACTGTAAGCAACCCCACCGGAACGCTTTCGGTGAGTTTTTTCCAATAAAACTTTAAAAGTGACAGTGACATTATATTTTAAAAACTATTTCCGCTTCTTCCGGCATCCCGCCGGAAATTCTTCCGGCAACATAACCTAAAAATAGTACTACATAACCTAAAAACAATTTAAGACATTGGTACCAACCTAAACTTTTTTCAAAAACCAAATTCCCCAGAGAAACATTGGAACCAAAAATTTGACAGCTATCACTTCCCCGACCGATTTAGTGAAAAATTGGTCGAGGCCAAAAGATAAAACAAAATATGCCAACTCAAACTTAAACGATCCACCATGAACACTACCCTGGTTACATCTGGCCGGGAAGCTGTCCACCAAGAGTTATATGTTTTTTTCCAAAGATGGCCATCCCTGCCATCCATCCCATTACCAACGAACAGGTTTTTTCGTTTAGTTGTTTCCCGTATCAATAATCAAAATTATTAAGTGCTCTTGCCTACGAACGTTTTTATAGAATTGTGTTTATTTTTATATAAATTTTAGGTCCATGTGGACACATTATAATTTTAACCTAGTTTTTAAGCCTGCCCACAGAAGACAGGAGCTACTTTTCTATTTTTCTCCAAGCCAAACCGGATCCGATGAAGCATATATTTGTATTAAAAACATTGAATATAATATTAATGTTGTGCAGACTATAAATTTAACACTCAAGTTCTTAGGTCCAAATCCCACCGAAAGCAAGACTTTTTTCTGATTTAATATGAGAACAATATTTCAACTTAATAAATATAATTAAATGAGATCGTTCATATTGTTTAGTGTTCTTTTCGGCTTCAAAGATTCACCGGGCGGGGAGGTTCCAGCCGCTTCCAGTAGCTGCCGATTTTTTGGTATGAAAATTTGTAAGGCTACGGTGACTTTCTAGCCATTTCTGTTTAAATTGCTTACAAATACTTGAATTTTTTTTACTGCGCTCATTGTTGATCGCTTCCTTGAAAATTTTCAAGTATCAGGGGCTGCAAAATATGGTTATATACTGCTACTGCTTTCTCACCAGCATCGGTTTTCTCAAGTCAAATATTAGAAAGATCTTGCCTCGAGGTGACATAGGTTGATTCTGATTCTGAAATAAACACACAGCAGTTATGCAGATAATTTCGGATAATTCAATTAATAATTTAAATGGAGATATATGGGAGTAAATGGGCAAACCAAGCAAGTAAGGGTTCATAAAATTGGAATTAAATATATGTACGAAAAGCCAAAGTCTCTAAATTTTTTTGGCATCAGTCACCACCACTATTATTCTCATTACCACCTTCACACCATTATGAAAGGCAGTAAAAAATAAAATTATGATTTGGTGTGAATACAAGGACCAAAGAACTGAAAATATTTTTCTGGTGTCAACCATCCCCTCTACCACCCCCTTTAATAATTGGGTGAAAATGGAAGTGGGGGACTTGAATAGAAAGAGATTTGGATAGGACTTCTGGATGTGGAATTAGTCATTCCTTATGCAGCGGTTTTTATATTTGCAGCAGAAAAGTAGAGATTCAGTGATGAAGTTAATAAAAATTCAATGGGGCCGTCCACTTTAAGAAAATAGTTTTAAAGAGATTTAAAATTTCATTTTTTTTTTATAAAAGTTTAAAATTGGCATATTAAATTAAAGAAAATCTACGAACACTGGCCAGTATGTTAAAATGTTCTTTTTGTATATATTTTTTTTCATTGTGTTCTCTCGGTTGGGAGATTTGGCTGAATTTAAATTTGAGAAAAGAACTGTAAAAATTAGAAAACGTTTACTGTTCAAATAAGCTTAGAATGTCATAAGACGTGGTCATTTTAAATTTGAGCAAAAGTAAAAAATTCTATCTGTGGTTTTGTCTGTAACTTTTTCTTGTGAGCACGATAACTCTGGAACCGTTTAAGATATTGACTTGAAATATGGTTCACGTATATATTTTAACGAGATCTGGAACTAGATTATATTCTCAACATTTGTAGTAAATGAGGGTAAATAGATAAATCAAGCTAGTAAGAGTCCATAAAATTGGTATTTAGTATACATAAGAGAAGCTAAGGTCTCAAAATCTTGGCATTAGCCACCCCCATTACCACCCACACCCCATTGTTAAAGGGGGTAAAAGAATAAAATGATTTAATGTGCAACTATTTTATAAAAAAAAGATCATCCGGCGACAATAATTAATAACTTTTTACCGATTAGATTGTAAAGACAGAAAATTCAGTAAATATTAGATTTCATTTAAATGTTATTTAACCAAGCCGCTTTTTTTTATTTAGTTAGTGGAAATCCGGTCGATGAGGATTTTATCAACTCAGCATTATGATAAAATATTATCTAGCATGTCTAGCCCATATTTGAATAACCGCAAAAATATAAAAATATCCAATTCATATTTCTTTCCAGGACTTACCAACTATATTTTATTTTCCAACACGTCTTCTAGCCATGACTTGGTGTATTCTCAGAACTGGTTATTTAAGTCGACGTTTAATATTAAAAACCTACCGTGCAAATTGCGCTAGTATTTCGTAATTTTAAGATTTAAAAAAGTTACGACTCAGGTTTCATTATAATCCGTTGCTGTCTTTGATGCCACAAAAACTTTTGTAAATTAACAACACTTTTAAATAAATTTCCATGTAATTACAAACTTATATGAAGTGTTAGAAGTTGCTAATAGCTTTAGAAGTATACGGTATCTTCGCAAAACATATATTACACGTTTAAATAACAGGATAAGTGCAAAAATAACTGTAATTGGAAAAAAAAATATTGATATAGATTTCATAATGGAATAGAATGACCATACCGAATACTTTAATATGAAATTAAAAACAGTTCTGTACTTGTTTTATAAACATTCTTCCAAAGAATATTTTTTTAGAATCTATCTAAACTTTTCTTCTCAGCTTTCCCAAAACTGATGAGAAACGCTTGAATTAGCTTCGCTAAAGTAACACGTAAATCTTAGTAGAGGGCTGCCCTACTAGTATGGCATCATAATATAAGGTGGTGACATATAACAGTAAAAAATTACCCAAAAATGGAAACTTAAAGTAATGCTTTGGAAAAATCGAAGGTATTCTGCAGAACAGCTTTTTCTAAACGGTAAGGTACTCGGTATAAATGGATTATTTCTACAAAAATAGGAAGAGTACCAATAAACCATATATACAATACAAGGCAAAATAAACGCAATGCTCTTACTGCTTCTCGATCAAATCGTAGCTTATACGAAAAAATATATTGGCTTCACAGGTTCAAGAATGTATAAAATTATTCCTGAAAACTTAAACATAATTATAACCTATTATGTAAAAAGTTATCAATATTTATTATAAATAACTTACATTTACTTGAACAAATAATCTCGTAATTGGAAATAATCTTTACTTAATTGACTTCATAATTTTAGATTAATGTTGTTAGTCTTTTAATTGACAATTATTATTAACACTAAACAGCGTCAAAACAATTTTGAAATCAGATGCATTTATTTTGTTAAAATTTGCATATGTAAAAAGATAATAATTATCACAATTATTATGTAAGTTTGGGTTAAAATAAATGTTTATTATTTATTAAATTATTATTATCAATATTTATAATAGGACAGTAGTGTAAAACCAAAAAAGTAGACGAATCGGAAATAATTGCTACAAAAGGTTTTATTGTTTTAATAGTCGGAGAGCAGCCAATCTGTAGGAAGCATTTTAAAAGTAGTCTATACAACTCGCGAACACCCACCTAAAAAACAGATGATATTATGTAAAATGACCTTCTGGATTTGATTTTTGAGTTCGCCCGTTAATTTGAGATTGCCAAATCGGTCAATTCGCAAATTTTTTGAAAAATTTTAAAATTATGTGTTAATTTTTGTTTTGCACATAACACATCATATCTTTTTTATTTTAATTCCGATTTAGACCAATATTTTACACATTATCCCTCCAATATTCTTGAACAGGCTGACGGCAAAGAATATAGTGTAACTAATAATACAGTGCCTAAAAAAAATATAGTTACTCTCTGTTGTCGCGGTTTTTTAAAATTTTCATTGAAAAATACCCGATCGAGGTAACTTTTTTATTTTTAAAGAGAGAGTTATAGTATAAACGAGAAAAATGTTCCATATACTTTAAACAAACTTTTTTATAAAGAGATTTTTTTGAAATTCGGCTTATGTAACGAGATGGCGCTGTTGAATGCGGCCGCGCAACTCGTCCGCATTAATTTAAAGCATAACTTCTGTTAACGTCGCCCATCGAGTCTACGGATTATTTAGTTTCTATTTGCAATTAAATGTTATAAAATTATGTAGATAATCTCGAAACATACACATTAAAAAATATATTTTCATTAATTATAACAGCAAGTGGGTACTAAAGATTACATTTTCCTTCGCATAAACAACTTATGTTACATTGCACGTTTGCTTTGCTACACTTGCAGCTTGTAGTACAGTTATATAATTTACATTTACAAAATGGAGTTAACTCAATAAAATTGGGTTTTGGGCTTTTTGAAATCATCTTTGGAAATAAGATTTCCTCCTTTAGGTACCATCCAAAATCTAAAACATTTGGAATTCTGGGCTTAATTTGGTAGGCTGTCTTGTAAATAGCACATTGCAGAAATGCCCTTTTTACATGTATTCTCTGTACTAGGATTCACAATTTCTGATTTTCTTTCATAGGCAGTTCGGGTATACGATCTTCTACATTGTGCATGGTAAACTGGATTTAGTGGTAAAAATAAATTTTTCTGTTCTAAATATTGTTTTAGAGCCACAGAAATGTCATCAGATTTTGCATTTGATCAGTACATTTCTAAAACCGTAAATATCGCTCGCAGACAAAAAAATTTCATACCATTGTGTTAGTGAACGAATTCTGAACAACTTTCAAATTGTCCGTCTGTCTGTCCGTCCGTCACGTTTCTTGTAAGCACGATAACTAAAGAAAGAAAATTCCGATTATACTGAAATTTGGACAGTAAATTAGTGTTAGCTAGAGGAAGAACCCTATTTGAACAAAATCGATCGATCAATAAAAACGTTATTACTTAATGATTTAAATTTGAAAAAATTTTTTTTAATTTTTATGTTTTTGTAATTGAATAGAAATCTGAAATGATATTTCATTTTAATATCTAAATATTTATATATTTTACAAATATACATTTCATAATGTAATATACAACCGTGAAAATATGATTTTAGCTCGTGTCTTATAATGTAAAAATTTACATTCTTTTACGTGTAAGGTGATGGTGTAGTTCTTTTGACTCGGAATCGAAACCCAAATGGGGTTTGGTATAGTTTTTTTACCAAGTCTTTTACCAACTAAGATCGTACTATAAAATTAAAAATGTCTAAAAGTAACATTATTTACAAAAAACTGCGAAAAGTATCCTATTGTAGGGTGACCATATGTCCGGAATTTCGCTGGAAAGTCCAGCATTTTGGAGTACTGTCCAGCATTTACAAGTGTCCTGCGAAAGTCCAGCATTCTGACCATATGTCCGGAATTTCGCTGGAAAGTATTATAAGTGTCCAGCATAAGTTCAGCATTCAGGTTATAGTGAAGTTACAGTATTACATTTTGTTTGGAAAATTTTGAAAAATTTTTTTTTTCGGATACTTGCTTTCCGCTCATCAAAAATTTTTTTTTTAGAATTCTCCCCCCCCCCGCTCATCAATTTCAATTTTCGAGGAAAAATATTTTTGTTATTTTCAGCCCAAGCTCAAGGCCTAGATCCGCCCTTGGCAGAAGTGTCCAGCATTCACTTAACAAAAATCTGGTCACCCTATCCTATTGAATGTATAACAATTATATAAAAATCCAGTGAACAGGCGAAGAGTACGTTTTTAGCTTGTTTCCTTTGATTTCCTATACGAGTAATTATAATTTATTATGCCAAACTATGTGTTTATAACGCACTAAATATAAGGACTGAGACAATAAACACTTTCAACTTAACATAAATGGATACTGGAAAATAATAATCACCCGGCACGTGTCTGCGTTTAGCTCTAGATGCGATTGCGGCCGATTCATAGTAGCGCGCATTCGTTCGGACGCTGAAACAATCAATGAATATTTCGATAAGGGAGCAAAATTTCAAAAAAAACTTCTTATAAGAGATTTTATTTTGTTCATTCGGAACATTTTCTTCGGTTATAGTAGGCACCTAACTTTAAAAATAAAAAAGATACCTCGATCGGACATTTTACTCTTCAAATTTTAAAGATTTTGTGTCAAAGAAAAGTTGCTATTTTTTTTTTGCCAACTGATTATTTTTTAGGTAAAGTTTTTTACTTTCAACATATCAAAGAATAGTTAGAGAATATTATGTAAAAAAATTAAAAAATTCTGAAGTAAAATAAAAAATATATGACGTGTTATATGAAAAACAAAAAATAACACACAATTTTTATTTTTTTTAGAAAATTGCCAATTTGGTCATTTTGGGAATCTCCAATCAATGGGCGAATTCAAAAATCAAGTTTAGCAGGTTATTTTACAACAGATTACCTATTTTTTAGGTGGGTGTTCGCGAGTTGTATAGAGGGTGTCGAATTCAGAGGGTCTGGTCTTCCACTATAATGTCTTCACCTGTTGTCTAATATGACTATCCTAGGTTTTTTCCCCACGGCGGAGTTGTTCTTAAGTGGTGGGGGGTAAAAATGTACCCCCAAAAGGGGAATTTTTGCAGTTTTACGGTTATATCTCGTAAATGACTCACAATATCGAAAACATAGTCTTATTAAAAGTTGTAGGGCATTAAATTCTGCATTGAATGACCACATGCATATTTTTTGGACCACCCGTTCCCATACAAGTGCTCATCAAAGTTTATATATTTATGAAAAATTTACACTATATTAAACAGTACTATAGCACTCCATTGTACTACTCTTACACTTGGTAAATATATAAAATACTAAAATTGTAGAATATATAAATAGATAATATTAAAAAATGGTTTCATATAGAATATTATGGGATCCATTCAACTGATATAATGACGGAGGCGGGATAAGATACACAATTCTTGAAATCGAAGCAAAAGACACACTACTCTGAGGTCATCTTTACCGAGTTAATTGTGGTGACCGTGACTCAGGAGCAATTACTTTCCAACGACAGAAATAAAGCACGTCTTATTAGCTTGCTTACTAAGAGGCTTGAAGGTGAAGGCTTCTCAGTAAAGCAAGCTAATGAAGTCGCAGACCACCTGATTGTTGCCACGGCCCTTGAGGTATCACAGGCGCATGAGAAGGTTGTGGTAGTTGGTGAGGATACGGATCTCCTCATCATGCTCAATGCCCTAGCCACACCATCAGCAAACATATATTTCTCAAAACCTGGAAGAGGAACGACCCCATTAAAAGTATTTGGTCCCAACAGCTTCAAACTGGCGGACATCAGAAGGCCACTCATATTTCTCCACGCCATAAGTGGATGTGACACAACTTCAGTACTTTTCAAGCAGGGTAAGAAGAAGGTGGTCAAGCTGTTGGTCGAAAATAAATGTCTTCTTGAATAAATGTCTTCGATTTTTAACAACAATTTTTGTTATTATGAAATATAATCATCATTAATTGAAATATGCGCCTGGGCTAATTCAATGTAGAATTTAATGCCCTACAACTTTTAATAGGACTATGTTTTCGATATTGTGAGTCCTTTACGAGATATAACAGTAAAACCGCAAAATACCTCTTTTGGGGGTACATTTTTACCCCCCACCACTTAAGCACAACTCCGCCGAGGGGGAAAACCTATGATAGTCTTATTAGATATCAAATGAAGCCATTAAAATAATAAAACCTTTTGTAGCAATTATTTCCGATTTGGATTTTAAGTCTCCTGGCCTATAAGGAAGTTTCTCCATTTAACCTGTGTAAATGTGGGTATTTTTGTCCGTATACTATTTCGATTTTTATGAATCTTTCGACAAATGATTTTCAGTTCTCTCACTTAAGCATGGTTGTTATACCTGGATTGGTATGGTTAACCGGATACTATAATTTGAATTAAACTTGTACACCAACGCATTCACCAAATATTCGAGAAGTGATGATTCATTTGGCTTATTATCATGATATTTTCTTTTGTTATGTAAACCTTTAATAGAAGACCACTAAAAAAGATGAAAAAGAGTTATAAAAAAAATCAATAAAAATTATAAAATTAAATAATAAATTAATTATTAAATTATAGCTCGTGCGACAAAATTCCCATTCGTGAAAAAGTATCACTTTTCACACTTGTTGCATAAATAACTATTTTTACTTAATATTAATGTAATTTTGAACCTTTATTATAGATAAGATACCTACCTAAAAATTTAGCAATGTTGTCCCCTGTCTTATTTTTCTCAATACCTAAGTAGTGAATAGTCAGGTGCCAATGAAGTGTCATTGTTATTAAGTAGTTTATTTATTTTCGACGAAAATGATTATGAGTAAACTATTAATTGTTCGTCTATTAAAAATATGCGCACAAACTTGTAACACTAACTACATCAACCAACAAACATACTTTTAAATTGTTCTCTAGGATCAGAACTGAAAAGAAACGCAAGAGCATTATTGAAATACCTCTTTCATTTTATTTACTCTCGGTATATCGCAATTAAAATAGTAACATGAAGTTTAACGGCAGCGCAATACAAAAGCAAATAGCCTTTTCCATTTTAGTTCGAACACTAAAAATATCTTATCCTCTACAATAATAATTCGATCATTGATTCCCAGGTCATGTACTAATCGCCTTGTTTTTTTCCGATAAATAAAAAAGAAGATTGATAACTTGAACGTATAACGTAAATAAGAAAGACGGTAAGTTACTTTTCGTATAAGTGAATCGATAACATAACACTGCGTCTGGGAATGTCAGAATGACTCGAGAATCTCGAAGTAATGGTATTGTGAAGTGATATGGTGCAGGTGGGTCTTGCCTGCCTAAGAGATCGTCATCTGTTCATAAAGCTGGGTCAGAGGTGGTTATAGATCGATCACGGAAATCAATCAATTTGTAGGCGGCAAGGAGAGTTCTCTAAATGCAAACGTAATTACAGATAACACTTACGTTATAGCTTTGGCTCGCCAGGTCGAATGATGAGACGTACCTTGACATTAAAGCTGAAGATTGAAAATAGTCAGAAATGGATCGCTCACGGCATGACTTTGATTATAAGAAAGAGAGTACGTAGAGTGTACATGCATATATGAAAATGTGATTGTGTATTAATTCTATTACTTCCACATCCAGTGGAAGTATAGTAACGACAAAAAAATTTTTAAAAATTTTTATTGTTCAAATAGGCTTAGAATATCATGAAACCTCCAGATTTCAAGTTTGAGCGAAAAAAAATTCTGTCTGTCGGTCTGTAACTTTTTTTGTGCGTACGTTTACTCTGGAACCGTTTGAGATATTGACTTGAAATTTGGTACACATATGTACTTTAACGAGATCTAGAACTAGATTATATTTTCATCTTGTTCCGTCGAAGGGTTGGGGGGTAAATTGGGGTAAATTTGGAGTAAATAGGTAAATCAAGCAGGTAAGAGTTTATAAAATTGATATTTAGTATAGACAAGAGAAGTTAAGATCTTAAAAAAAATTTTGGCACTAGCCACCCCCATTACCACCCCCACCCCATTATTAAAGGGGATGAGAAAAAAATGTGATTTAGTGTGTGTACAAGAACCAGAAACCTCAAAATATTTTTTTACTTTATCCACCCCCCACTCCCACCACCTGTCACCACCCCCACCCCACTACCGATGTGGGGTATCGTTTTATGGGTTTTTGGGGTAGAGGATTTCAAATATTATATTATTAAAGTTCCATAAACAATTATTTCCAGATACAAAATTTTTTCGTTGTGTGACTTGGATAGAAAATCCGGATGTGGAAGTAATGATTCCTTGGGCAGCGGTTTTTTAGATATTCAGTAAAGTTGATGAGGGCCTAAAGACAGCGAAACCTCTGAATCTGGCCTACAGAATTAAATCGGAAATCTCTTTCAACATGTTTTGTATACTAAAAATTTCAAGGCCTAACTGTTCAATTTGCACAATGATTTCTTTTTAGCAATCGATAATAAACAATGTATGTTAGTAATTCAAAATTTAAGATGGTGGATCCTATCTTAAGAGCCTGAATAATTATAAAATAATATATAAAAATAAAACCAACGTTGAGGTCATAGAGATGAGAAAGATGTAACTTAGAAAGAATGTCGTGTAATGATAATTCTTTTTATGGGTGATTTTAAACATTTACTCTTACCCCCCCCCCCCCCCCCCAATGGGAGAAAACCACCCTTAAATCTAAAAATTTAACATGTGAAAAAGTATTTCTTATTTATTTTTTAAACGATTACTTACGTTTATGGGCCCTCTGATTAGGAATCTGAAGTCTAAATTAAAATATTCAAAATGGCGGATCCAATATAGCAGATGAAATATGTTTTAAAGCAAATGCTTTAGGACAAAATAATAAGCATCTAGGTAATTGTTTCGATCATAATTTATTTTCTTTTTATGCTGCAAAAACAAATTAAAAAATATTTGACAGAAAAATCAATAGCCTTTAATTATAATACTTAGCATTCTCGATGTAAGTACCATCGTTTTTAGATATTTAAGCTATACAGTTTGTCAGTCTGATCAGGGTTTTCGAGGATATCTCGCTTAATATCAATGGTACAGAAAAAATTTGTTCACGAAAATGAGGCTAATTTTTATATATATACAAAAAATGTTTTTTAACTAACATCAGACTGCCATGGAGATAATTGATAAAACAAACGAATTAAAATTTGACAATTTATTTC
Source organism: Rutpela maculata (assembly GCA_936432065.2). NCBI lineage: Eukaryota > Metazoa > Arthropoda > Insecta > Coleoptera > Cerambycidae > Rutpela > Rutpela maculata. The sequence continues at coordinate 145,427,469 of OW386289.2, forward strand.
ATTCATTACTATAATAAAATTTCATCACGATTAAGAAATTTTTTTAAAAAATATCGTGGATCTTAATGCTAATACACAAAGATGACTTCAGTTATGCTCTTCCCCGTTTCACAAAATTTTAGTTTTTTAAAAGTAACTCTTTTAAGTACATCTAATGTAGAAATTAGTTGAGATAAAATAAAAGAGGATAAAATTTGACGGCTTGAATTTTAGCTCACACATAGACAGCAAAGCGTGCAAGTCTAAATCAGATTTAGCAAATATTAAGGTATGAGTACCACGAGGGTCCATTTTAGGCCCTGCTTTATTTACATTATTCACTGGTGATTTGGCTAAGTGCCTTAAAAAATTTCATTCTTTACAAGTTATATAGTTATATGCAGATAATACTAATTTAGTAATTACAGCTACTATTGAAAATTTGAAATAAATAACTAATATAGAACATCTTTAATAATTATACTTTTGGGAAGAAAAAAAAGTTTTTTTCTTTTCTTTAATTTTAACGCTTATTTATTTTAATGCAATACTTGCGTGACTCATAATCGCGAAAAACATGAGTTGAAAGACTTTTAGAAAGGAGTGAAAAAGAATGAACCTTAAGAAAATCATATATCGGTCAATTTTTGACGCAAAAAAAACGTTTTACCGTGGAACTGACAATTTCCGATCGTAGGACAGGAAAAACATACCATTCAATGTGTAGGACAATGTGGTCATTTAATGTTAAAAACATTTATTAAGCAATAGTAAAAAAAATCAGCTGGTTAGTAATCATTTTTTGCGACCTCGTTATTTGGAGGTGGGGGATACTTCGGTCAAACCATCGATTTTGTTGGTCAAACTTTTTTTCTTGTTTTTTTATCAGATTATCTCAAGATTTAACTAAAAAACTGTCAGTAATAAAATTTGAACAATCACACAATCGACATATATACCCAAGCGCAGTTTATATAGCTACCACTACCGAGAATTTTCGCAAAGAGAAAAGTTGGGCGTCTCGTCAAAACGAAGCTACTCACGAAAATTCAGCCTGTTAGTAATCATTTAAAAAAAGGGCCGCTGTACTGTAGACTATTCGGAAATAACAGAATCAAAGTTATGATACCCATTTTTAACAATTATATTGATATGCTATAGTGGGGAGATTACAATATTTCACCTCGAATATCATCTTTTTGTACAGAAGACACGAAAGAAGATAATTATAAAGTTTCACCACAAAAAATTAATTTCTATGAGTTGACACTACTACTTTTTATCTAAGCTTGACAATTTAAGTTCTTATATTGTGATGGCAAGTAAAATTAAAATGTAGTAAGTATTCTTTCCAGTAGAATGAATTTAAGATCATGTTTGACGAAACGGATGCAAGAACAAACTTTCAACGCTTTTTTGTTAACAGGTATACATCCTCTTGGGATTATCGATTTTAATTATAAATTTAATTTTTCAGTGGCTAATCTCTAAAAACTAAAAACATCAACGGTACATAATTTCGAGTAATTGAAATAACAATATAGTCGACTGACTACATCGGTTTATTTGCTTTGTAATAATTTCTTGTGCTATCTCATGGTGACATGGACATTTAAAAAGTGTAAATGCCCCAAACGTTTCACTACCACGGTGTTTAGTGACACTATTTGTTCCGTTTTCGCTATTTCTTGGTTATTTACCAGGTAATGAAAAACGCAGGTTTGTAATTAAAACTCTAATGTAGCCAGAAATAACTTTAAAGATCTAAATACTACTGTACAAGTAATTACGTCAAAACAAAGGAAAATAAAACCGTGGACATTAATCGGTATCATAGACTCTATTAGGAAATGGGATAGGTTAAAAAAGACCCGATGAAACATTTTATGGAGACAAAATTGCAGGTATATAAAACAGAAGTTCTTTGGGAAACATAATTAAGAATGCAAAAGAATTATACTACAAAACAAAACAAATAAATCTGATAAACATACAAAAAACTATGGAAAACTGTCAACAAGTTTACTAATTATAATAAAAATACAAAAAAAAAATGTATTACCATTTATAATAGCTAGGAACAGAAAACTACAAAAAAAAGCAGATATTTTTAACCGTTTTTTATTGATGTGGAAGAAAGCCTAGCCTCAAAAAAAATTCTAGAACAATGTTTTTATGACAGTGAAATAACAAATGTAACAGGTAGTATTATTAAAGGATAACTTTGCGCTTGACCGGAACAATATACCTGCTATATTGATAAAAACATTCACGTCAATGTCTTAATGCCGATAAAACACATAATTAACAAAATATTTGAGACGCGCACTTTCCCTTCCTCTTGGAATAGTAATTTACGTTACAAGCCCGGAAAGTAGTGTTTTACAAGCAGATTCCAGGGCGAACCGCAGGTGAGTCCTGGAAGCTTATGGAGACCTACAAAACACTGTTTTTCGGTCGTGTAACGTACAATATTTTTTTTTCGCCGACACTTCAAAATCGTGAATCCATATTTTCCATAACTTGTGAATTGACAACTCGTAAAAGTCAAATTTATTTATCTATTTGACACTTGTCTCAACAATTAACATAAATTCGTTTCCATAGAAACGAGAATAGCAGGGATCGGAAAAGACTTAGAAGGGATCGGAAAAGACTTTGCCGATCTCTAACGTCACTTTCCGGTCTCAAGCCCGGGAAACGTTATTTTTTGGCGGATAATATCTCCAGAAAGGTTGTACTTTCTGGTCGGACTAAAAAAAATATGATTTCTAGTACTAATCAGGTACATTAAAACCAAACTGTTGGAGACCCATCTCATTTATTAAAATTTTGTCAAAATTTTGGAAAAATACTAAAAGTTAGATTATTAGCATACCTTAATAAATATAATAATAATATAATTTCTCAAAAGCAATTTGGTTTTAGAGAGAAAACGCCCACTGAGCAAACTGTATTTGACCTAAGAAATAGCATTAATCAAAATTTCCAGGACACAGTGTTGAGACCGATCCTCTTTCTTATATACATAAATGATAGAAATCTTTTAGGCCTAAACTGTAAATTATTCTATGTATATGACACTGTTCCTTTGTTTCAAGATAACGGTTGGCCATACGTCTATAGAAAAGTAGAGATTGAACTTAACACATTAAAAATTTTCTTAAAGAGTAACTTGCTCACATTTAATGTTCATAAGGCCAAATTCATTACTTCTTCCATATTAAGTCCTACTCTTCCAAAATTTCATTAAGACGCACAAATCTAGTTGTAAAAGCGTCGACGATTTCATATGTCCGAAAAGTATTGAGAACAACAAATTATAGATCAGTTCTTTAAGTAGAGCGAATATATCTACTAATATATAACTTTAAGAGCAAGAAAGCTTTTTGATAGATTTTGTATCCTTAGAGATGTAACGAATAAAAAACTATTATACTTCTTTATAATGCCTTAGTAGAATCGATATTACAATATAGAGTCACTGCCTGGGGAGGAGCGTATGATAGTCACCTAATAATTTTACAAAGTCGAAATAAAATTTTTAAAATAATTTTCAAATTATTTATATTTGTAAATGACCTGTGCTACGCCACTGGTCATAATTTGAAAAAAAAAAAGTAAAAGAAAACATATTGGTTGGTAGAGCAAGACTGCCGTCGATACTGTGGAGTCGCCGCCTATCAACGGCTGAGCGAGCTAATTACATTTGAAAATTATTAATAATAACTGAATTACAAGTTAAATACTTGAAAGTTAAATAATTGTTTAAAGTGATGGTGACTAAACTGAAGCTGGTGAGTTTAAAATAGTGATATTAAAAATATATAGACACACTGTATGCGTGTCATGAATGCTGGGAGACATGGTTTCTAAAGATATGATATATGGGAACGAATAATTGCTGCGGCAGGAGATCCACAGAAGCCGTTTTGCCGTTGAATAATTGCGCACAATTTAATATTATTGAGTAAAAAAATAAGGGTCTGGGCGACAATCAATTAAACATAGCTTCTAATGCAACCACACAAATACAAATAATATCTATAACAATTCATATAGGAGTTAATATTGTCAGTTTAGTTACCAGCCATTTGCTATAATGACTAATCAAACTTTCTTTTAACAAAACTTTATTTATATAGCTAAAAAAAGGGGAATAATATAAAATAACAGAAATTTGTTATTTATATTTTATTTAGAATTAAATATAGTAGGTGTAATTTATTGTGCTATTTTAAACGGTTGTTGGCCAACACCGAGGGATTTTAAGAGTGAGTGTGTATTTTTTTATAATGTTTTATTAGTTGGTAAGTTAAGAAATATTTATGTCCTATTGTTTATTTTTATAGCTTAGACCAGAGAAGGTCTCATAAATAATATTATATTACGAAAATTTAATTTGTAAAGAAAGGTAAATACGTCGAATCTACCCCGGTAAAATTGTTTGTAATATTGTTTGCAAAATTAAGAAATTAGCGAAAATAAATAAGATTTCAAGATAATGTTGTCTATTCTTTAAATTAAATTAATATGAATCATAAGATACATTACATATTTGTGGGTCTGTATGTGTGTGTGTGTGTGTGTGTATAAGCAGAGAGTTTGGACCATTATTTCTATTTAGAGAACAAGACCAAAATTCTTTTATTTCAAATAGACTTCACACACGATGTAAATAGTAAATAAATTATAAACGTAAAATATTTATTTCCCCGATAAATTGAAAGTCATGGAACTCATAATGATATAATCTTCAAAAGGACAGGTATTTCAAACGAGTAATACTTTGAGATCAATTTCCACAAAAAAAGAACGTTAAGTTATGAACAAAATTCAAAGACTTAATATAGTATTCCTTGATTGATTGATTGATTTACCAGCATGCGGTAGACATTGCTGCCACTCTCAGATATACCGCTGAGCCTGCTACGTCCACGCTGGGTTGGACCAAGGTCATGCTTGTTACCAGCAGCCATACATGTTATGTTATGTTTGTATTCTAAAGTTTACTTCACTTATTATTAAGATAGACATGAAAAACTAATATAAATATTATTAATATTAGTTTTTCATGTGTATCTTAATAATAGATGAAGTAAACTTTAGAATACAAACATAACATAGCATGTATTTAAAATAACAAAGATGACAGTTCTATATACCAAGTAAAATATAGTACGTAGTCTGGTTTTTAAAACTGCATTGACAAACTCATCTCATGGTAGTAGTTTAGTAATAATATCTGCAAGTTAGTCTTCACGTTTCTCATATGACTGTCATACAATTGATGGATGTAGTAAAGCCGAATATATGCGTTGTGCGATGATGGATTTTAGGTTTCTTGATCATCCATATTGCTCTCTGGTTATCAATGAACATTGGAGTTGGTTCGTTTTATTGCTCTATGTCTGAGAACAGATAGCGTAACCAGACAGCCCCCTGTATTCATTCACAGGCTGCAACGAACTCAACTTAGTAGTAGGTAAAAGATAATGATAAGAGTTTGTTGCCACTAGCTTCTTCAGGTGATTTCTCCTAAAACCAACATAAAAATATATCCAGTTCAGGTTTCCTGGTATCTACATTTCCAGCAAAATCAGCGTCTGTGAATTCTTTCAAAGACAATAATTATTCTAATTCGTATTGAATTTTTAAGTTAAGTTTAAGTTAAGTTTTTCCTTTAAATTCGTTTCATTGCAGTCACATGACTTTCATTGAGATAATCCAAATAACGATGAACTTCTCCCACTTGAATAACACTTAAATTTGAATTTAACATGTTAAATACTTCAATAAGTTTGGGAATATATGCTTGTTGATCAATGAAAATTTTCTTATTCTTTCTCTCTCCTTCTATTTCTAGATCTCCTTCTCCACGTGTCATATCAAAATTTGCAAAAAGAACTCTTTCAAGTGTGACAGTAATCGTTATCTACATAAAAGGCAAGAATAATATTTACATCATCAATGATAGTGGACGTTATGTTTCACATGAGAGTTGCATCGTCAAAATGATGACAATATACTCAACCAATAAAAAAAATTCATATGATTTGCAGTGCCAAGATGTCGACTCCTTTTGGAACTGAGTCTTACTCGAAAAGAGAAGGACCACCAAATTTGTGAATAGCAGCACAATTTGACATAGAATGAGCACCAAAGAATAATGTTAAAAAAGGCCTATCTGGGTGCCATCAAGTGAAGATTCTCATTTTCCCAACCAAAAGTCATTTAAATAATTAATTAAAGAGTTTTGTAATATAAAAAATAAGTAATATTTTCTGGATAGTGATAAGCACACCGTACACCCCCACCCCCGAGTGTGAGAAATATTCATTCGAATTGACTAAATCACCTTATTATGATAAAAAAACGCCAAACTAGGTGATTAGGGATTTCTTTTGCAATTAATAAAATCCACCAACTTAATTGGTGAGGATGAGTGTAAAAGTATTCAGAAGTATTATAACCTAATAATAGCCATTTTGACGAGGAGTTTTGATTTTCTTAAAAATAAACAAATAACCATATATTAGATATTGTAACTTACACCGTTCTTATAGATGTTGAAGAGTGAGGTGGGGGTGAATTTAGAATTTTTGGTTCTTTTTCTACTTACCTAACGAAACTGAGTATTTTGAAAGAATTTCCAGTACTAAAGAATAACTTTTTGTTGCAAGTTCTAATATCAATTTCAATGCCCAAATAAAGGCTGTTTTTTACTGTCTCCCGATGTTTTTAGCCAATTCGGATGACACATTCGTATTCATCCAAAGTTAGCAAAAAAATATTACAATACACACTTTACCACGGATTGGCCAAAAAAGGGCCCCCTGCCCCTCGTTTTCCTCACCCTTCACTACCCATACGAAAGGTGTAAGTTGCAATATCTAATATACAATTATTTATTTTTTTTAAAAAAACCAAAACTCCTCGTTGAATGGTTATTATCATGTTATAATATGATTACTTTTACACCCATCCCCGCCAATTAAGGTGGCCGATTTTATCTTTTTAGAGTTTTTATTGGTTTTAATTGCAAAAGAAATCCCTAATCATCCAGTTTGATGTTTTTTTAACATAATAAGGTGCTTTAGTCAATTCAGATGAATATTTCTCAACCCTGAATATTTCTTAAACTCTTGGGGATGTACGGAGTGCACATCACTATGCAGAAAATATTACTGACTTATTATATTAAAAAATTCTTTAATTATTTAAATGACTTTGGTTGGGAAAATGAGAATTTTCAATTTATGGCACCCAAATAAGGATTGTTTTTAATATGTTCCCGAGATTTTTCGCCAAAACGATGGATTTATTTTCCAAAATTAGTAAAAAAAAAGATGGCTTCTACACTTTATCAGGGATGGGCCAAAAAAGCCCTTTTTTAAAATTGTCCTTTAACAGCAAATTTCGCATTTCAAGATATGAATTGCTATCTTGACGGACTTCCATTATTCTAAACCTCCGTTATTGTCGAATGTCATTTTACCAAAAATATTCTTTATCGAGAAAAGCAAAGTTATGGAAATAGTTTTCTAAATATGGGTTCCTAACTGATGTTTCCCTTAGAGCTTTTATTGCTTTTTCCAATAATCTCACATTGTAACTTTTTTGTAATAGTCCTTGATGATGATGTATTATTCATTAAAAAAAATAACGCAACCACATGTAAATAAAAATAAATAGTTAATAAGCGATTATATTTCACGTAGTTTATTAACAATTAAGACAAAGTTACTAAATATATCAAAATAATTAACTACCTAATTAATGAATTTGTCGACACCATCTATTTTATGTGGTTCTCCGTTATACGTTTTCATCTGACACCAATTATTTTATAATGGCTCTAGGATTTCATTTTGAATATTTACGTTTTTTTTTAATTTATATTCCCGTCTAATCTCTCGGCACAAAGTAAACTATCAACCTGATATGATGTCTCCAATATTAGTTGGATACACGAAGTTTATTAAAAACTCTAACATGGAAAACATAGAATTTGAAATTAGTTTTTAGCGTCATGAAATAAATTTACGGTAGACAGAGCATGCTTAATAAAGTTCAATTATATTTTGTCGAAGAAAAAAGAACATGACACCCCATTAAAACTTTATGCTACATTAATCCATTACAAGTTTCTAAAGGAAGCACAAAATAAGTGTATAATTAATATTTTAATAGAAATCATGATATGTGTTCTTCAAGTTACTAATAAGCCGTTTAATAAATAATTAATACTGAATTCTGAATCATGTATGATATCTATAAAAGTAAAACAGCATTCCTATAAGTAGCTTTTGCTCTTTATATTGGTTTTAAGTTCAATTAAACTGGAATAATGTTAGACGGATGTAAGCAGGGCCGGTGTTGGATGCCTTAATCCTCGTAGGAAAACGAAACAGCTCCTGAATAATTCTTAACGTAATAATAATATATTACCAGCTACATTAATAGCTGAGCTCATCGAAATTCGAATAGGTATGTTTCAAAATATATTCTAGAAATTATTCTTTGGAGAGACAGACACCTTTGAACTTACTACCAGCACTCACATTTTCGAAAAATTCGCGGCCCTGTTTCAACGTAATGGTCTCACTAATTCCTATGGTAGTTCATAAAAACAAGAGTCTACTCTATACATCCTCTGTCAAATTGACGTGTTTAGTCCAGTTAATTATTCCATTCTTTTTTTTTTTATCTATTCATTTAACGTCGGCCTAGCACCGACCCCAGGAGATGAGCTACCCCCAACTTGGAAATTTTGCCAAACCTCTTCTCGTAAGAAGAGTAGCCTAACATGTAATAGACAAGGGACCGCCTGCTTTACATCCACTCCGAAGGATGGTATATCCACTACGTAATCCTCGTCTGAAATTACATAGCTTCCGCGTATACACTGATATACAAGCCGTCGGAAGGGGGGACGAGATCGCTGTGTTTCCCAAGATGGATTTCACTCATCCAAGTAGTCACCGTATCGAGATACATACATAGTGAAGGCGCATCTACACTCGCCCCACTTATACTCTTCGCAAATACGAAAACGAAGAGTATATTGTTTTTGATCGGCACATTTCTAAAACCGTAAATATCGCTCGCAGACAAAAAATTTTCATATCGTCGTGTTAGTGAAGGAATTCTGAACAACCTTCAAATTGTCCGCCTGTCCACCCGTCTGTCCGTCCGTCCGTCACGTTTCTTGTAAGCACGATAACTCGAGAAAGAAAAATCCGATTGTACTGAAATTTGGACAGTAAGTTAGTGTTAGCCAGGGAAAGAACCCTATTGAACAAAATCGACCAGTAAATTAAAATGTTATTAATGATTTAAATTTGAGAATTTTTTTTTGATTTTTATGTTTTTGTAAAAATTTGCATTTTTTACGTGTTAGTTAATTCTTACGCTTTTGACTCAGAATCCAAGGGTCCCAGGTTCGAAACCCCCCCCTCCCCACATGGGGTATGGTATAGTTTTTTATTTTTACTTTATTTTACACTGAGTCTTTCACCAACTAAGTTCATACTATAAAATTAAAAATGTCTAAAACTACCGTTATTTGCAAAAAACTGCGAAGAATATCCTATAGAATGTATATCACTTATATAAAAAGTTTAGTAAACCGACGAAGAGTACGTTTTTAGCTTGTTTTATTCTGAAATAGGATTCTTCTTTAGCAATAGGGAACTTGCCCAAAAAATCAAATTGAATTAAAATACTCAAAATCGTAAACTAACGTAATTAAGAACCCCATAGACAACAAAAAAAAAAAAATCTCTTCCAGAAATATAATCTGCCAGATTTTACCCAGTCTTGAAACGTGACGTCAGAGGGTGAAAGTTGAAAGACAGGCGTTGCCTATCTTTCGGCAACCTTCCTAGCCAAATCTTTCCTATACCAAAATTTCCATTTCACCACCTTTTACATTTCAACACCTTTAACTCTCAAACCCCTTCTTTATTCTCTCTATTAGTCTTATTTTCGTTCTTTTGTTTCTTTTTGTTCTTTTTAAAATCCCCTCTCGACCAATAACTTCTTTCAAATCAAAACCTTTTAAATCATAACTTTCCCTTCACCCTACCTTTCCGAAGGCAGATAGACCATCGGATGAAGGTTGTCATTTGTTCGAACGGGTTTTTTCATTGAGTTTTTACCGTACTAGTAACCCGATCTCTTATAATAGTGCGCGTGTGCGCGCTTAAACAAAAATTCGCCATTTTATATTTATTTCTAAGTAGTTCTAAGTATTTTAAAATAGTTCGTTATTATTTTTCAATACATTGTTAGGTTTAAGTTTTATTTCTTATTAAAACAGGAGCCCTAACCTCCACCCATTTTACTTACCGTTCTAGTCGAGGCTGGACCCATCTACCACGGTGTTGCGCGCCGTGGTGGTGTGGCCGGCTCTGAACCAGGTTCCAACTCAGGCGCATTTTTTGTAACTAAAATGTTAATAAATCTTTTTGAATTGAATTGAAAATTTTAATACTACTCCGTGTAAAACATTTGACACATCAAATGACTCAAATATATATTTGTGTCATTTGATGAGTAATAAATCCGATGCTAAATTGGAGGAAAGTATCTTCGTTGGGCCAGATTCGAACTTTATTTAGGGACCAAGAATTCGTTGATTCTATGAATCAGTGGAGCAGCCAGAAAATTCATCTGGGGGGGGGTCAATAGGACCGGCCTCCCCAGAGGATGAGGAAAATTTTTCAGAAAATGGTTGAAAATGGATGTGTATGTAGATTTCTTTATTAGATAATATTGGCATTAATTACAAAAGATTTATTTCAAGGGATAATTTAGATACTGCTTTGTACTGCTTCTTTAGTTTTTGGCTCATGGAAGACGGCTGGGGGGGGGGGGGGGCGGTCCCCATGGCTCCCCCCCTGGCTGCGCCCATGCTATGAATGAAGTAGAAAAGGCGGCGAAGTTTTAAAGATGTGTCCACAAAATTTCTCAGTAATACTAAAGATCCAGACTACACAAACATTATACCAAAAATGAAAAAGAATTACGAAAAGTTAGGTTGTATGATGAGTTTGAAATTGCACTTTCTCGATTCACACCTGGATGAGTTTCCAGAAAATAACGGCGACTTCAGCGAAGAGCAAGGAGAAATATTCCACCAAGATTTAAAAGCCTTTGAACGTCGATTTCAGGGTAAATGGGATGTCAACATGTTAGCAGATTACTGCTGGACGCTACAAAGAGGAGTGAAACCAAAAGGAACGAAACGATGAAGAAACCCATTATACAGATCGTTTAAAGATAAGCGCGTTCGAAAACGAAAACCCATATAAAATTGAAATACTATATATCACGCACAATGATTGGGTATCCTGAAAAAAACAAATTCATGACAGTTTTTTTTATTTTTCTCAGTGTTTTCATCACTGACCCCAAAATGTTACTCCAGATTTGTGATCAGCGGAAAAAAATACTCAAAAAAGGTGTACTCAGGCCATCGTAATACGCTATGTATTCATGAAAAAAACGTGATATCCATAAAGAAACATAGTATCTGTAAAAAACGCGATTTTTTACAGTTTTTTTTATTTTCCTCAACATTTTGACAATTAGCCCTGGGTTCTAACAATGGATTCGAGGTCAGTGGGGCAAAATGACAAGAAAAATACATACAGCCTAGCCGAACACGCCAAATGCATATTTTACCACCCAAAAAATCATAAAAAACGCATTTTTTGACAGTTTTTCGGGTTTTTCTCTGTAATATGCGCATTAATCCCCCATTCTGATTTTAGATTTGTAACTAGCGGGAAAAAATACTAAAGAAAAGTATATTCAGATGTCCAGTTCAAATAACTTTTTTTTGGTGGGCCTGTGTAATTGAAACGCTGAAGACATCATTAAATTAAATGAAAAATGCCCCGCACTTTTATACTCAAATATTATACTTAATTACAAACAGGGCTTACAGTAAGGCCCTGAAGGGGTAGACAGAGAGAACAGGTTCGATGATTATTTTTGCTTTTTAGTGCAGTATTTATAAAAGCTTGTTTTTTTAGATTTTTCAAACTATTAATTTATTTTTTTACTTTTTAGTCTTATATTTATGGAGAGAATTTTGGCACTTTCGAAAAAACAAACAAATTGTTAAATTTGGACCGGATGATTGTAATCTGCAACCTCGATAACCCACAGATACCGATTTTCAGTCGAATCCGACGATTGATAAAACCTATCCGCCATATTGACGCCGCCATTTTGAATTTTTAAGTTTTGATCACATATTTGTTTTCTACTTATTCTTTTGATGCCTCAAGGGGGTTGTAAAGAAAATGATATCCGCCATCTTTGGGGCGGCGGCTATTTTGAACATATTATAACATTGAGTATACCATATTGTATTGTCATAAGAGATACACACAATTGCCAAATTTCATGATGATACGACAATTAGAAGTGGGTGAAATTCAGTTCCAGTTCTTACATAGATAGATAGTTACAGGTGGGCCTAATAAAAGCATGTTAAAGAGCGCATCGTGCGTAAAAAGCTGTATTTTATCGATACCTAAAATATTATTCGCATAGTATGCACATCTGAATCATATATTAGTTTTTTTACAGTAATTCGGATTAGGGTTTATATTGGGGAAAACCAGGTTGGCAGTGGAGTACGACTAATCCAAGAACTGAACAACTTAAAAATGTAAAACCACTATATTCTGAAATGTCACAAAATACTACTTTCGATTCGTTCGTGCTGAGCCGAATTTCGCCGTGCAATTTACGATCAGGTTTATCTGGAAGACTTCCTCTTTATGTCGCGACATCGTATGGTGTTTTTCGAAAAATATGAACGTGTCAAGATTGCATGTTTTTGCAATTTTTTCGGCTCCGAAATGTAAGCTGTTTTTTGCCCTTTTTCGGAGATATCCCCGAAACGGTGGGAGTTAGCTCGAAATAAAAAATAAGGTCAAACGAGTATTTTCCCCTACGAATCTGTTGCTACCATCAGAATTTTGATTTTGCTTCAAAAATAACTCCTGAAATGTCGGCCATGTACGGCAAAAAATCGCAAATTTTGAGCTTCTACAGTTGGCAACTTTTTAATCTTAACTTCTACGCCAAAAGACTACTCTAGCTAATTTAAATAGAATTAAATTTACTAAAACCCTTTTTTTATTTTTAGAATTCCGACAAAAATGGGGGCGGGATTTGGGGCTTTTTTTTCGGTAAAATTTCTACATTTTGTCACCGTAATTAATCGGCAATTAACTGAAATCGATCTCATATACAATGTTCACTTAATATCATGTACTACTTTGACGTTCCGTTAATCTAGGCCCTTCGAAACAAAGGTTTCTGAGAAAAAGAATTTTTTTAAGATTTACATACACTCTATAGGAAAACGTGTAGTTATTTGTTCTTCTTCAATTTGCTAGCATACAGTGTTTAGACCTAGCACACCCTAGCACAACCATTTTCAAAGCTAGCACACCTACAGGGACGGTAATACACAGGGTGTAAATTTTTTCATCGGCCCCCCCCAGTTGTTTTTTGTTTTGAATTTGCTAACATGCAATGCTTATACCTAGCACAACCACTTTCCAAGCTAACGCTCCTACAGGGTCGATAATATACAGGGTATATCCCGCCCACGGGTATATTTTATTTTGTATTATTACTCAGATTATCTTTCCAAAAATGATCACATATATAATAGAGGGTTGAAGTAGAGAGGTTAATATTTTTATATTGGACATTTTTTCTAATTTCAAACAGTTGAGGAGGTATTGACTGTCCATTTAATTTTCCGTGGAAACAATAATACGAATTATCCCACCATGATGAAAGCTTTTTAAAAACACTGTATATTATATTTTAAGTACGTCATTATTATTTTTGTGGTGTGTTATATTTACTAAAATGACTGTAAAAGTTATTCATGAAATAATAAGGTGCAAACATTGTGTGCTGTCAAATTTGAAAAAAAAAGTACATGGGGGCACCCAAATAAATTTCAACCCTCTACATTAACCTCTCTATTTCAACCCTCTATTATATATGTGATAATTTTTGGTATATTATCGACCATGTTACGTTAGCTGGAAAGTGGTTGTGCTAGGGTGTGCTAGGTATAAGCATTGCATGTTAGCAAATTCAAGACAGAAAAATAACTGGGGGGGGGCGGCTGAGGACACCCTGTATATTACCTCCCCTGTAGGTGTGCTAGCTTTGAAAATGGTTGTGATAGGATGTGCTAGGTCTAAACATTGTGTACTAGCAAATTGAAGAAGAAAAAATAACTGGGGTGGACCAGCGTCAAATTGACCGAAAATTCCATTGCATAAATTATAACTCTTATATACACCTACTAGCAACTTTCTTTTTACAAGCTTTTATTTAACTTGCAATGTTTGTATGTTTGATTGTTTAGGTCAAATTTTGCAATCTAAATTTAGACTATTTCTAATTAAGCTAGAGCTTTGAAATTTGGCACACGTGTTCGGTGACAATGCAATATAGTGTATCTATTATGGTTCTAAATTCAATATGGCGGACGTCCCAAGATGACGGATCACCTTTTCTTCACAATCCCCTTGATACGGGTATCAAATGAAAGGGCTTGCCGAACAAAATACGATAAACAATGTGACATCATTCTAAATCCAATATGGCGGACGTTCTGTCAAAATTTCGACTTGTTCTAATTAAGCTAGAGCTTTGAAATCTTGCATACGTGTATAAAACCGGTGGTAATGCAATATGATATATCTAATATCTTTCCAAACCCAAAATAGTCGACGTCCCAATATGTCTTCACAACCCTCTTATCACGGATATCAAATGAAAGGGTTTGACGAGTAAAATACGATAAACTATGTGATGGCATTCTAAACCCAATATGGCGAACGCCCCAAGATGGCGAATTATCTTTTTCTTCGCAACCACCTAGATATGAGTATCAAATGATACTCATGATACTCTGATACTAAATGATACAAATGATACTCGTCAGACAACTGACGAGTAAAATACGATAAACTATGTAACGTCGTTATAAATTCAATATGGCGGACGCCCTAGGATGGCGGATTACCTTTTTCTTCTTCACAACTCCCTTACCATTGGTATCAAATGAAAGGGTTTTGTCTGTCTGTTTGTCTATAAAATAAGTAGACTAAAAAGTAAAAAATAAAATTATATAAAAAAATATTTTTAAGAAAAAGCTTTTATTTTGAAAAACTGTACTAAAAAGTAAAAAATAATTTTTTAAAATTATACACCTGGAAACCAAAAGCTTTGGGGACGGTCAATTGAACAAAGTAATTATGCAATAGTTCTATATGACCGTCCTCAAAGCTTTTGGTTTCCAGGTGTATCAATTTAAAAAATGTATTTTTTACTTTTTAATACAGTTTTTTAAAATAAAAGCTTTTTAAAAGCAATAAAATCAATGTAGAAAACGTCACAAGAAAAATTATCAAACAATAAACAGAAAAAAACAATACAATAAAATATATAAAACGGATGAACATACAGATATCTTGCAGTTGGTCATATAACACAAATGTATTAAATTACAAAAAATCATTTATCGTGTGGCAATTTTTGTCTAGTAATATTTTTTAAAATTTATGATTGGAAATATGTACGCTACCCGAAGACCTAACATCTTCATCTAATGAATTATAAAGTTTACACCCTTGCCTTGGTAAAGAAAACTTTTCTGGTACATAGCAGTTCTATGAGAGTCAGGCAGTAGAAAATTATTTACTCTAGTGTCATGTAAATGTCTCAATTGATTTCTTAAAAATATTGACCTATGTTTATGAACATATGAGCACACCTCAAGTATGTATAGACCAGCAACTGTCAAAATTTTTAAAGGCATCACGGCTACTCTCTCTGTAATTTAAATTTAATAAATAAAATACGAATTCACATTACAATTATTGCCCCAGTTTACAATTCCGTAACTAATATGCGAATGGAAATTAACATAATAGAGTACTTTAAGAATTTCCTGGCTACAACGTTTAGACATAAATTTTAACAACAACTTGTTCTTAGCTTTATTCATAATTATTCGATATGTTGAGTACATTGTAAATGTTTATCAAAAGTAACACCTAAGAATATACTATCAACACATGTTTTTATTTCTCACTCAGTACCATTAAAAGTGTTAGGCTTTCGGAATTATTATCCAATGAAAATTGTATTGAAACTGTCTCTGTTTTATTTAAAATTAGGTTATTATTTTAAGACCAATGTATGATTTCTTGATAAATTCTTTCAGTGGTTTCTTTTGCTTGAATTAAGTTGTTGCCGGTAACTAGAATGTTTGTATCATCAGCATAACAGATCACATGAACATTTAGCATTTTTTGTAGATGACTAACAACATCGTTAGCAAATATTATATATAAAAGTGCTCCCAAAATTAATCCCTGTGGAACTCCTTGTTTAATGTCACAAATAGTACTTTCAACTCCACCGACCATTTTTACAATTTGTGTCCTGTTGTCTAAATAGGAGGAAAATATTTGTAAAGCAGTTTCTCGAATACCGTATCGTACCGTTTTATATAGATTTAAATTGATTGTTTTTTTCTGATTGAAAGGATTCCGGCGTTCTTGTCTGATTGTCTATACGAAAACGTGTTAAAATTATTCTAGTTTCCAATTCAATAGCCCTTTGGGTGAATTTGTGTAACTCTGTCATAAAAAGTATTCACGAGGTACCTGGTATTAGAGTTGTTAACTCTGAAGAATAAACGTACACGCATTTTGCTAATTTCTCATTATTTTTCACCCGCTTGGAGAACCGCAGTTCCAACCGCTTCATCAGAGCCTTATCGGCTTGCACCGGTCCTGCAACTTAGATTAGCAGCGAAATCTCAATAACAGAAGGCAACAAATAAATATGAAACCAGTTGACGTCGCCGAGGCGCACGCGATGAATACTTTAGTAAGACTATATCTTTAGCTGTGGGCGTATTGAGGATCCAATTTTCCAACTTCGTTTTATTTTATTAAGGGAATGCTACTGAACTGTAAATATTTAAAGCTTTGGGCATTTTATGATTACTTGCTCAATTCCTTTTAAACGAAAAGGCGAAAGAAATTGTAAGTTAAATTTACTATCTCAAATTGTATCGCATCGGGACTATATAGTTTCAAGTAAAATTGGCAGATACAGATGTAGTAACCTTTTAGTCAATAAATAAGTTAATGTTAACCATAAAATTGCTCAATTTTATGTAAAAGAACTTCACGATGCTCTAAAATGAATTGTTCTCAGAGAAGTGGAATATTGATTGAATGTACAAAACCGCATTTGTTTTAATACCTACGCATTATATATTTTTCAATAAAAAAATTGGCAGCAACTGGAACCTCCCGAGCAAATGTTGACAAAAATTGGTTAATTTAGTAATAACCTGGCTCGTTACTACTGAGCTATGTGGTGCAGGCGGGCGCTAGAACTTATATTCTTAAAACCAACCGTCGCCGTCGCAGCACTCGAACAATATGCGGATTCGGACATAGACGCAAAAATAATTTCTTTTGTCAGATTACAAGTTAAAGATTCATACGTTTATGTCAAAGAATTTTTTAAAACAAAAATTTGTAACGCGCGTAATTGCCAAATTAAAGTTCTCCGATTATCTCAAATTAAAGCACTCCACTTTCACTGTATCAAATATTTATTAAAAATTGACATATACAATATAGCTGAGATATCCGAAAGTAGTCCCTTGAGGTAAACCGGAAAAAGACAAAAAGCCCAAAATTTCAGTGACTGGACATCTTCCCTTCCGTTTTCGAAAGCGGAATATGATGGTGACAATATTTCCGACCTACTCTTCACCCACTAGCCCTAAACCGGAAATACCACCGGTTCGGTTTTTTTTTGTCAATTCGAATAAAATAAGTAAAGATTGACCACAGGTAACCTAACTCACTCCCGGGGGTTGAAACTACCCCCACCCCCAATAACTAAAATCCACGAAAACAACGAGAATAAGCCCTTATTTATATGATGATATTCTTCCCAACAAACACAAAAGATCGGCCTATCAGCGGGCTATCACTGGGCCAGAAATGAAACTTCTGGCCCTATGATGGCCCACTGGAGGGCCGACCTTTTGTGTTTGTAGGGTTGATTACGATATAAATTTAATTCCAGAAATAATAATATCTGGTGATAATGGTAATGAAGTTCATGATGATAATTCTAGTGATGATGGTAATGACGATGAAGATGATGATTATGAATATAACGAGATGTACTGTGACGTCCATTTCGACTCGGACGAACAGTGTGATTATAATTGTCGTCGAAAGAACTATTAGCATAGAATGAGAATTGAATGAATCAGATGTGACGAATTATCACTGATGAATAAAATATATAATAATAATATTTTTACATATATAATCTGTGAAAAAAACAAAAATATCTACCAATGACCCGTCTGAATCAATTCCCTACAAACCACTGAAGGAAAAGTTTACTTTGTATAAAGGCTGCTTGAACCCCCGGGTTGGTTGGATCTCGTCTGATCGAGGTTTACTTATTTTATTCGAATTGACGAGAAAAAAATCTTAACCGACAAGCTCTTGCAAGCCTACCACGGGAAATTTGGAAAAGGAGGTGTTTTTTCCGGTTTAGGAGTAGTGGGTGGGTCACCATAATGCTCCCCGCCCTTGAAGACGGAGGTATAACGTTTTCCAGCTGATTTTCGTTATTTTTGTCATTGAAGGTGGTGGTAGTTTCAATCCCCTGGGATAGGTCACCTGTAGTCAATATTTACTTATTTTATTCGAATTGATAAAAAAAAGCATGTGTAATTGTGTAGTGTACATTGTGTATTGCATTGCCCTGTCACATTTTTAACCATTTCTGTGCTGATTACTGCAAGGGGACACAAAAGTTCAAAATCTCGAATACGTTTTATCGCCCATTCTATATAACACTGGCGATGCGTTTGGTAAGAAATGCACGGCCGATATAGGAGATACTTCTTTAACATTCCTTAGAGCTTCTGTAAACCACTTCTCTTCTTTTCAAGGCTATCGAAATAGTCACAAAAATTTTGAAGTGGTGCTAGTGAATATTTTAACACATTTGGATACAAAACACAACTTTTCCGCGTAAAAATATATAAACGTTTATAGCAGATGTATATTTTACGTTAGCTAGCGAAGCTTTCTTCAAGTAGCTAACTTCATATAGCTAACTTCATACGGCCTAGCCTCGCTTACAGGTACGTCTTATAGCCTAGCAACAAGTTCAAAAAAGGTGGGGATGGAACCGAGGGTAAAATGGATCATTAACCCCGGTTACCAAGAAACAACCAGGAGCTCCTGAAGCGATCTTGAACTCCATCTTTTGCCGATGTTCTACTGGGTGTGGGGGACGCTGTGGTTGCCGAAAAGCCGGCATTCCATGCTCGATGGTGTGTGGACTTGCCATGGTACGTATACGGATGGTACAATCATTAGACGACAATTTGGACGACGACGACAATGATGATGATTTTGCTAACTTTTAAAATGTTTAGATTTAAGATAATATTCGTTTATTATTAATAATATAGTTTTTCTGTTAGTTTTAAATTTATTTAGTATTAAAATTTCATGTATGTCATTAAAACTCGTTTTTTTTAATTCGAGATTTTTATACCCTCTGTATCCTACATAATTTGAAGAAAATTTTATCTAGTTTAATATTGTACTTTTACGCTAGAGGTCGTAGTTTTCGAGTTATTCAAGAAAAACGTGAAGAGGGAACCTTTAAACAACCCCCGCTCATCCACCACCCCTCAGGACTTTTAGTATGTTATTCAGGGCAGTCCCACCGACAACTATATTGGCCACTACACGAATTAATTCCCCTATTTTTCCTTCGTTGATTGGACTATTTTTATTGCAAATACAATCTGCCTATTCTTTTTTTATGTAAAACGAATGGAAAAGAGCCATGCCAATATATCGCTAAAATCAGAATAACATGTACTTTCGAAAGGTGCAGTGTAAATAGATATTATGTTGAAAAATAAGGAAGTCTATGTGCCAAAAGAGTACTAAATGTCATCTGATTTGCACTAAAACCTATTCAGCTTATGTACTGTGCTAATTTTACTCTTGTGCCAAATTTGATCAAAATCGGGTATTTATCATGTCACGACATTTTTCAAAAACCACTTATTCGTGCTCGAGAGACTTCAAAACGTAAAGAACAGGTTTTATCTCAATTTTAGGTTTTAAATCAAGTGCAGCAACCTCCCAATTTTATGGATGGAAAGGTTATAATGCAAAAAATTTAAAAGATGTGCCTACTGCACAGTATGCGGACCGAGGATTCCCACCTTAAATACTTGAAGTAATAGATTTTCTTTAGTTTCTTATATTATGGTCTTAACATAAAGAAGTACTGTCATCATGCAAAAATTCGATTTCGAGTTTTTGTCGATTTTATATGTATTTAAGGCTGATCTCAAAAAATATATGAAGTAAACAAGAAATCAGGTTTTTCTTTCAGGTTCGAACCAACTTTAAGTAGACTATACATGATATATTTATTAAGAATTATATGAAATGTTATCGATGAGAAAACCTGATTTGTAGATGTATAGGCATAAGTAATAAAACGTATCTTTAATGACACTATTGCGAAACTAGTGAAAGTTGGAAAGATTTTGGCTGCGTACTTTCTGGTGTCACCATCTAAAAATGAATTGTATTACTTCAAGATATATGTTCATCAAATTGGTAATCGACCATGTACAACTGCAACATCTATTCATTAAATTTACAATTATACAGGGTGATTTACCACAATATGCGAAAAATTTATCAGCAGGTTGTCTCCACCGAAAGGAGTTAAGAAAATGAAAAATATAAAAAATATGACCAAAAAAATTACCTTATTTTTTTTTTGTAGGAATGCGCTGCCTATGACTTTAACCAATCTGACGTAACGGGGTCCAACCATATCTCTTCCCCTCCCTCTTTATCAGACTTGGGACTGCCAGCAAAGCTGGAGAGGGTACAAGTGATTTATTGGTTATAATCATACCACAAAAATAGCAAAATATGTCGGAAAGACATTAATCCAATGTCCTTTCTTCGACCGAAAGCAAAAAACGTGGCACTTTGACCGCATACGCGAGCTTAACTTTTTATGCCAATTAAGGAAATGTAAACATCTCGGATATGTTCTTTCCCAAGTAAG
This sequence comes from Rutpela maculata, assembly GCA_936432065.2. NCBI lineage: Eukaryota > Metazoa > Arthropoda > Insecta > Coleoptera > Cerambycidae > Rutpela > Rutpela maculata. Next base: position 145,448,676 of record OW386289.2, read on the forward strand.
TTCGCTGTCCTATTTCTGACCTCACACAAATAACAGTAGCGCATAAGCGCAAGTTTTAATGTAACAAAAATTACTAAATTATCTCGGATCACTCTAAAATTTTGCAGGAACTTTCTCACTTAGAAGACTAATACACCATTTTATTTTTCGCATGTCGTGGTAAATCACCCTGTATATCTAAAAGATAGACAAATATTTGTCACATAGACAATATTTGACGAATATCAAACAGTGATTTGACATTGACAATTCATTTCAATTTTATTTTTGCTAATTTTACCTAGATGTTGGATAGTAATAATATTCCAAGATTTTAGACGTTTTGTTCAATAACTCTATTTTATTTTCATAACTGCACTATACTCATTATAAAAATCTTTTTCTTTGTATCCAAGTAATTGCATACTTCTTTCCGTTTTGAAATTACTTGCTGGCTAATGCGGATGCTTTTACTGCATCCTTCATATTTCATACTTATTCATTAAAGTAAAGGTTTATTTTATTATATTACTCTGTTCTCATTTAAATAAGAATGCAACTACACACCCATTAAGTAATTGACTAGTCGGTTTGCTCTTCGTTAGTTAGATATACGTCAAAATGTCCCAGGGGACAATGCAGAGTTGCATTATATTGTAAAATGTTGTAAGACTATTGTAATTCAGTAGTACACACATCCCATGAATCTAGATAATAAAAAGAAAGTTCATTATGTTTTTTACTTTCTAGACATAAATTGCATATAACAAAATATCAACCCGAAAATACAATTACGTTATTAATAAAAGATAAAAAAAGGAAGTAGAAAAATCATGAGAATTTAAAACTTTAAATTATTATCAGATTTAGAAAAGCAGGCCAGTAAAAAATAATGTAAGTAAAAATATAGTCCTACCATATTAATGAAGTTTAGTGGATTGTGTGAGTCGGAAAATAACATGAAAAACACGACTATTGCCTGATTTAATGAGATTGGTTCTCCCCCCGTTTTCGAGGATGCTGAACATAGCGGTGGTGGCAGAATTTCTCGTTAAGGTGGGTCACCCCAACGAGAAATTCTGTCACCCTCGCAAACGGCCAAAAACCACCACCAAACGGGGTCAAACGGGTATTACAATGGTTTGAGACACTTCTACTTGGTGATTCCCCGTTTTCGAGGATGCTGAATACCGTGGTGGTGGCAGAATTTCTTGTTGGGGTGACGCACCCCCCTAAAAGGGTGAGAGTGCGTTCTCAGCATACCCCCGCGCAAAGCCCCCCCCCGTTTTTGAAGATGCTACACGGAAAAAAAAACATTAAGATGTGACCTCGATCTCATCAACATCATTTACTGTGGAGCTGAAAAAAGATAAATGTATATTTTATATACATATTTTTTGAAAGAAATAGATTTATACCTATAATAATTGAAATATCTGATTCATTTAATCTTAATATATTAAATAAAATATTTTTATTGACGTAAACAATTGCTGCATATATTGTTACGCTGGCTTTTCTTACATTATAAAATACTATGACTGTATTAAAAAAAAAAACAATAAATTTTTTTATTTTTTTTTAATTTATTTTTAACGTTCTTTGAACCCATGCAGTTACACTCGTTATGAAAATGCGAAGGAGTATTTTTTCGCCACTGAGGGGGTGAATGGGTATCAAGCACTCGATTCGTGGTCCTCTCCGTGTTAAGCATACTCGAAACCGGGAGGGAAATCTTTTTATCCAGTGGTATGATGAGAGCGCTCTCACTCCTTTGGAGGGTGGTTATTGGCTGTTGAGGGGATGGGCGGGTATCAGGCACGCGTCCCAGGCTCTTCCTCATAATTGGCATGCTCGAAAACGGGGGATCAATAAGTTAGATTCCGTGAAACATGATCAATAAGCGTTTGACCCCATTTGGGAGTGATCTTTGGCCGTTTGCGGGGGTGGGTCACCCCAACGAGAAATTCTGCCACCACCACGGTGTTCAGCATCCTCGAAAACGAGGGGGCGAACTAATCTCATTAAATCAGACAATAGTCGGGAAGTCAGGTTCTCGTTCGACTCACACAATCCACTAGTTGTAGATCTGCCTCACAGAGATTGTACATTTCTTTTTACCTTTTTCATTATAAATATAGATCTTACCGTTTGCAGATCATGCCTTCTCGTATCGAATTTTATTTTTAGACTTTAGTGGTAGATCTTAAATAGTTTTTGTTGGATCCTTAAATATTGAGATACCTTTGTGTTTTAAATTTCTTTTTGCATTGTTTCAGATATCTTACAAAATTATTATGACAGTGTGAGATTTTTTATTACTTTGTCCAATTCTAAACACACAGTCAATGCCATTTTCAGTACAGTAAACGTTTAATAGCTTATTGACAAAATAGTTTCACCTTCAAGTGCTTCTGGCTAACCATGCATTCTAAGAGAGTTTCTTTTTGCAAGTTGCTGGAGAGAGTCGCGAGCATTTACAGCTGAACATATCGCCTTTTGATTGTTATCAACGTTTTCTTCCAATATTTAAACACTTTGTAAAATCGTTTAATTTATTACATAGTTTTTCAAGTTTTTCATCTATTTTAAGAATACACTTTATTGGCAAAATCGGAATGTACCTTGTTTATGTTCTTCAGTTATATTAATAAATCTTGATTTGCCAGCTTGGAATCATTACGCCTGGTTGTAATTTTAAATCTTTTAGTTCTTTATTAAACTGATAGTACAAATTTTAGACAGTAACATCAACTGAAATAGCTTTCCACTAGAATATGCTAATTACATACTCCAGTAATATAATTCAAAGTACATAAAACAACAAATCGATGGGTTTTTGACAAAAAGTCGTAAGCGACAGATCGTAAATTTTACAGGAAACGACTTTTTTTAAAATAATTGTATTTCTTAGTTCCAACTGTACCAAAATTTGTATTACGATTTTGTTCGTCATTACAAATTGATACCGACATTGTTATTGATGATAATACAAATTTTTGATTTAATTTTGCTGCTTAAGATGTTATGTCGGGAATATTTTATTTGAAATTTGTCGCTTAAGATGTACATATATACACGAAATCCTATGGCCAGCCTTTAGTTTTATGGGACAAGAAAAATTATCTTAAGAGCCTAAAAGTGTATCGTAACCGACACAACTCCATGGTGCTAACGATTTTCTACCTGTATATGATATCGGCTTACGATATTTTATGGTTATTTTTTAAAAAGTGGGTGCTTACGATGTTTTAAAATATTTAATATTAGCAGAATATGAAATAATTCACTTACGAGATTTTCTGAGAACCTGTAGTTTAACGTAAGCTACTACAAGAACCAAAAAAGCTAAAAATTAAGATAATGTCGCTTACGATGTTTTGTCAAAAACCCATCGAAATCTTCTTTCCTGTTACCTTAATATTTTATTTGAACCGCAAAAAATTATTATTTGTAAATAATCCACCAGAAAACACTAAAGTAATTGGAGCTTTTAATTATACTACTTTACATATGCTGTACACGTTCTCTTTGATAAGTATGAATACGTATAAAATAAATGAGGTCTTAAATCCATTCGCTTATACCTCTAAATATATCTTGCTTACATCATTAACCTATCAGTTCCGGCCATTTCATATAATTTTACTTCAAACCAAACGTTTTTCATCAATTTAAAGCGTCGGGCGACATTCAGAGATTTTTATTTTAACAAATTCTCTTTGTAAAAGACTTACTGCTCGTATTTGTAGGTAATCCAATAAGAGTTTATCGTAGCACAGAGCTGTGTTCTCGAAAAGCCAACGTAGGTATAAGATCGATCCGATAAATGCCATCGAATTCGACTTACCTTCTTGGCCCTTTTTTATTCTCGTAAAGTTTTGCGTTGTATATATTTTATTGTTTACAGGTTAACTTCATTATTGAATTTGCGAATGCATAATTTATTGAAAAATGTTTCTGTTAATATTTTTAACGTTATTCATTAATAATTTTTACCATTGGGGTTGGGATGTGAACGAACAATATTTTGTTGCCTGTGACTGTTTTTAATGAGAGGCACGTTCATAAAAACTCTGAATTTTTAAGTTATTTATTAATAGGCTTGCATGTTTTCATAAAATATCGGGTCTGGCTGGCTCAATAATTTTATTACATCTATATGCATTTAATACTTCAGTCAGTTTATAATTGTGAACTAATAATGATCATTTCTAATTCATACGAATATGAGACACAGCAAAAACTGTAAAGCAACGGCAACACAACTCACCAGGTAGAAATGTGAAAGAATATTGGATAAGTGGAAATATATACAGGGTGTTCTTAATGACATGCTAATATTTCAGAATATGATTCCTTAGGTCATTTTATGAAGAAAAGTTCATATGAACATATTTCCGCAACGGCTTAAATTTTTTGCTACAGCGTGTTGAATTTTTTTTTAATCGGTATTATTTAATATCTCAGAAAGTACTTTAGATATTATTTTTAATTTTGGTACGTGTTAATAGGATACAAAACCATATATTTTAGTTAGAAAAGTTATTTTATCGCTCCACCAATGGCGTCTTCTGATTTATTACCAAAAAAGTGGTAAGCCACTGACATTTTTCCATGTGGATATTTTTTCTGTTTAGCTCGGTCAATTCTACATGAAAACGGTCAAACTATTGAGATGGTACATCTTCAGGCAACACGGGTAGTTCTTCTTCTTGAAGAAAATGCAGGTAAGATTGCTCTTGGAAATGGATTTCGGTTGTGGCATGGGGGTTTTCGTCCGCCCACATATGATTATTATGGAAATTTTGAGTAGCATTTCTAGAAAAATTAGCTTCGTTTGTGAACATAATTTGTGACTTAAACTGCGGATTTAGTGTAACATACTGAAGGTATCGCTGATAGAAATTCACACGCTGTGGAAAATCCCTGGGAAGTAACGTCTATACTCTTAGAATATGGTACAGATACAAAAAAAATTAACCAAAATTCGCCAAACAATTTGATGACAAATATTCAAAGCTCTAACAATCTTCCTCGTACTCGTTTCATGATGTTCGTCGATTTCCTGCAGCACCGCTTTCTGAATTTCGGAAGTTCTGACAGTTCGAGGCCTACCTTCCGAAGTACCTTTTTGGAAACTACCAGTTTTAAAAATACGGCGATGAATAGTCGAAAAGAATCGGCCATCTAGCAAGGCACGATTAGAATATCTTTCCTGATACATATTTCTGGCATCACCATCTGTGAGACCATATACTGGGTGCCCATTAAAGAATGGGCCATAGAGGAACAGTGGATTCCTGACATTAAAATATTATGATTTAACCAAACTTACCTTAGTCCAAAAGTTGATATTAACAGAGATACAAGGTGTTAAATTCAATATTATATTTAAAATTTTCCTACATAACTTTTGAAGTTTTTCAAATATTGGTACAAAAATTGGTGGATAGGAGTTTTTTTATATGAGAAATTCAAATCTTATCCTATTTTTGGTGTAAATCCTAGAGGGCGTCACATAAGCAATATTTAGGGTGTAAATGTACTCCTAACTTTTTCACCCGTAGTGCTATAGCCTTTTTTATTAAAAAATCCTGAACTTACATCATTTTGATGGAAACAAAGTATACTTGTCATTAGCCTTAGAAATTGACCGTTTTCGAGTTAATCGCATTGTAACAGTCAGCCGCATAATTCATTATCAGAAATATTAATTTTAATCTAGTAGGCACACAGTTAAATCTGACAGTTAAATAATTAATAATGATAGTTAAAATGCAGTTATGTAGAAAAACAGAAGTTTTATTATTATTACAAATTAAGCAGTTAAGTAAACAAAAACGATATCAATGGTAATGTCAAATTAAGCAACAAAATAATGATGAAAATAATTGCTGCAATTCATTTTCAAATTGTCTTTCATTTAACTCGGCATATTTTAAGAAAATTTTGTCTAATACAAAAAAAGGATGGAAGCAAATCACGAATATGGTTTGCAGCTGCCACTATTTTCTGCCAGAGTTCTTGTCTTGTGTTACTTGTTTGAGAGTATACAAGGCTTTTCATGGTATTCCATAGGAAAAAGTCCATTGCCGTTAGGTCTGGACTCCGTGGTGGCCATGGATGTTCACTGCCGCGGCCAATTCAACGCCTAGGAAATACATTATCTAAATGATTTCTTACAATCAGAGGATAGTGAACAGGTGCTACGTCGAGTAAAAACTACATATTTTCTCCGATATCTAAAGGCACTTCATCCAACATATTTTGTAAATAATTTTGAAGGAAGTTTAGATAGTCTTCTCCATTTACTAGCGGTGAAAGTTCAAAAGGACCCACAAGATAATCTCCAATTATTCCGCACCAAATATTAATTTTAAATTCATATTGAAAATGTCTCACTCTTGCGGTCCTTGAATTCTCTTCAGCCCACAAATGACTGTTTTTTGTATTAAAGATTCCCCTTCGAGTAAACGTTGCCTCATCCGTGAAAAGAACCTAATTTAAAAACGTTGGATCTCTTCTTTGCTTTTTTAACATAAATTCGCAAAATTGTATGCGACGTGGAAAATCACCTGGCAACAAATTTTGTACTGGTGTGAAATGGTATGGGTATAATTGTTACTCATGTAGAATGTTTGATACTGTGCCACGGGTTAGTCCAGTATTTGCAGAGATTAGGCGAATACTTATTTCAGGATCGTCTTCAATAAGATTTAATACTGCTTCCTCTTGTTAGATCGTGCGAACTACAGGGCGTCCATGGGAACGTCTACAAGAACCCGTTTCTTTTAATCTTGCAAAAAGTCTTGAGAATAATTTTCGATCAGGTTGCCTTCGATTTGCATAAGTATTCGCATATTTTCTTGCTGCAGCACGTCCATTATAATTTTCTCGAGCATAAATAGCCACCATATCAATCATTTCGCTATTTGAAAAAAAATTATGCCTCGGCATTGTGCAAAGAATATAATTTTTTCGTAATAAATTACAACACAGTCAGATTTAGCCGTGTTTAATTGTCAAAGGTATTGTTGACATCGGCGCCTACTACGTTAACATTTCTTATAATGAATTATGCTGCTGACTGTTACAATGCGATTATCTCGAAAACGGTCAATTTCTAAGGCTAATGACAAGTATACTATTTCTCCGTCAAAATGATGTAGGTTCAGGATTTTTTATAAAAAAGGCTATAACATTACGGGTGAAAAAGTTAGGAGTACAGTTACATCCTAAATATTGCTGGCTAGATATTTGGCGCCCTCTAGGATTTACACCAAAAATAGGAAAAGATTTTAATTTTTCATATCTACCAATTTTCGTACCAATATTTGAAAAACTTCAAAAGTTATGTAGGAAAATTATAAATATAATATTGATTTTAACACCCTGTATCTCTGTTAATATCAACTTTGGGACTAAGGTAAGTTTGGTTAAATCGTAATATTTTAATGTCAGGAATCCACTGTTCCTCTATGGCCTATTCTTTAATGGACACCCTGTAAATTATCGCCATTTCCGCATTCGTATAATTCACCTTATTTAAGTACTGAATAAAATAACGAAGAAATAAAATAAATTCAATTTGAATTTAATTGTTTTAATCTGATGAGAAGAACTCAAGAGACCGTTTTCGTGTAGAATTGACTAGGCTAATCAGAAAAACCGCTGCCTAAGGAATCACTACTTCCACATCCAGATTCTCTATCCAAGTCACTCACAACGAAAAAACTTAATAATAATTGTTTATGGAACTTTACTAATATAATATTTGAAATCCTCTACCCCAAAAACCCATAAAACGATACCCCACATCGGTAGTGGGGTGGGAGTGGTGATAGAGGGGTGGTATTGGGGGTGGATGAAGTAAAAAAATATTTTGAGGTTTCTGGTTCTTGTACATACACTAAATCACAATTTTTTTCATCCCCTTTAATAATGAGGTGGGGGTGGTAATGGGGGTAGCTAATGCCAAAATTTTTTTTGATACCTTAGCTTCTCTTGTATATACTAAATACCAATTTTATGGACTCTTACTTGCTTGATTTACCCATTTACCCCAAATTTACCCCAATTTACCCCCCAACGCTTCAACGGAACAAGATGAAAATATAATCTAGTTCCAGATCTCGTTAAAGTACATATGTGTACCAAATTTCAAGACAATATCATAAGCGGCTCCAGAGTAAACGTGCGCACAAAGAAAGTTACAGACAGACCGACAGACAGAAATTTTTTTTCGCTCAAACTTAAAATCTCGACGTTTCATGACATTTTAAGCCTGTCTGAACAATAAAAATTAAAAAAAAAATTTGTCGTTACTATACTTCCACTGGATGTGGAAGTAAAAATAACCACATGGAAAAATGTGAGTGGTATACCAGGTTTTTTGGTAAAAAATATCAGAGGACATGTTTGCAGGGACTAAAATATGTGGTTTTATATCCTATTAACACATACCAAAATTAAAAATAATATCTAAACTACTTTCTGAGATATTAAAAAATAACAATTTTTTTTTAAAAATTCAACAGTAGCAAAAAGACTTAAGCCGTTACCGACATATGTTCAGATGCACTTTTCTTCATAAAATGACCTAAGGAATCACACCCTGAAATATTAGCACGTCATAAAGGAACACCCTGTATATACGTAAAACTATCGAAAGCACTTATGGTAACGTTACGCTAGTAGAGTGGCAAGTAGAGCCCGTGTGTAATATTACTGACTATCCGGCGAACTTTGACAATATATAAAATGGATTGTTCTTATATAAGTCAGCTGGTTGAATAGCGGTGGGGTGACTGTCAAATGGCTGAAAACACGTTAAAAAAATTGAGATAAAAAATATCCGGCGAATGCCGAAACTTATACGAGGGGAAGATTATGAACAGGTTCAAAAAAATTAAAATTTTTCGGCGAACTTTATAAAATTCGGGTATAAAATAATATTTATACTGAGACTCACGAAAAACATAGTCAGCTGCAAGTAGGTGGGTAGAAAAGTCGTCAGTCAGCTGGTATAGTAAAAGTGCTGAATGTTGACTCGCCTGGCAGGCAGCGCGCACCACCTTTCTTGCATCAGCTGACGACTTTTCCACCCACATACTTCTAGCTGATTATGATTATCGTTAATCTTAGTATGAATATTATCGTATACCCGAATTTCAAAGTTCGCCATAAAGATTTAATTAGTAATATCGATATTGATAACTTATGTTATAAAGTGAGCGTACGGCATTCCCGAATGTTTTCTTTAATTTGATTAAATATTCAATTTATTATATACATTATTTTATGAAAATACAAATTAATACATTCGTACATTTCAAAATTATACAGAATAATCTGCTCAGAAAATTTATTTAGTTTAGTGGAAAAAGAGAATGAATTTATTCGGCTTCCAATAACAGATCTTCTTCATTCTCATCTTCATCCAACTCATAACTCTCTTGATATTCAGTGAGTGAAAGATCATTTTCCTCTTTGTCAGTCGCATCTAAAAAAATTCTAAATCTAAATGCCGCATGCACGCTTTCTAACATTAAGTTATCAATATCGATATTACTAATTAAATCTTTATGGCGAACTTTGAAATTTGGGTATATGATAATATTCATACTAAGATTAACGATATGTCAGCTGCAAGTATGTGGGTGGAAAATCGTCAGCTGACGCAAGAAAGGTGGTGTGCGCTGCCTCTCAGGTGAGTCAACACTGATCACTTATAGTGTACCGGCCAACGACTTTTCCACTGACATACTTGCAGCTGACTATGTTTTCGTGAATCTCGGTATAAATATTATCTTATACCCGAATTTTAAAGTTAATGTTTTTGGACCCGTTTGATCAATCAGCTGACGCTAAATCCATCGCCCCCCGTCCAGCTGACTATGTTCTACTTTCATTATCTAACATAATCTTCCCCGCATATAAGTGTCAGCATTCGCCGGATATTTTTTTTCAATTTTTTTACGTGTTTTCAACCATTTGACAGCCACCCCCACCGCCACCCAACCAGCTGACGGCCAATTCGTTGCTAACTTACATAAGAACAATCCATTCTATATGTTGTCAAAGTTCGCCGAATAGTCAGTCATATTATACACGGGCTCCCGGCCTACCACTCCTGATTACGTCACAGAATCAATCGGAAACATTTTTTAAGTGTTCATCAAACATATTTGTGTTAAGAAAACTTATTTAAGTCAAAAACCATTTGTCGGTTGCTTGTAACATTAAGGAGCATATGGGATATCAATTTTTGACATTACGCTGCCGCACTATTCCTTGTTTCAGATATTTACGGCCTATATTGATAACTGAGGCACCACTACCCGTTCGTTAGTCACTCTTGCTTGAATTTGACCGATACAATTAACCCGAAACTGAATGTCAATAATGGAGATCGGATTGCATTGTATCATTGACATTACATGGTGTATATTATTGTAGTGATCGGTTAAAGATCACTAATTCCATTGCTCTCCGTTAATGACGTATTGATTCAGCCGTGTACGATATAATTAGTATGTGGGTAAAGGATATCGTAATTTACATAGTGTCGCTATGTTATTTGCAAGTTATGTATTATAATAACGAATATTATGCTGTTTCAAAAACCTGATAATATATCTTGTTGCTTATTTTGTGGTGTTCCAGTAAATGTGCCACACACGGAGAGTACGTTTTTCTTTTTTTCTTTGCGATATTTTATGATACGTATTGAAAATACCTCATATTAAGTCATTAAAATTATTATATTTTTGTATTTTTGTAGCTAGTTTTATTTTCGCACAAATAAGTTGGCATGTCTATAAAATTCACTTGAGAACATTATTCCCACAATTTCTAAAGCCTTGTCAGAGAAGTGAATCAAAAATATTTATTATTGTTGAAAAGAAAATGCCCAAGTTGATGGATCCTCAAGAAATATACTTCAATTTATACTAACTCTAACTAAATGTAGTTAGAGTTATACTAGGGAGTATAATTTAATGAGTTTAAATAATATGAAATATTTCTACAAAAATATTCCCAAAATTGCTTTCTAAGGAAGCTGAAGAGTATGGACAATCCTTCCCTTTGCGTCTGAAGGACGCAACAAAAATGTACGTACAAAGGGCGCTAATTGTGTTTTCTGCAACGTTTGGTGGATTTTTCCACTCTCAGGGTGATTCGCTATAAGTTTTAAGAGGCAACTTAGGACCTTGATCCTGGAATAGGCGAGAAATACCATCCTCAAATTTCCTTAGCTATTCACCTATATATTTTCATCTGTCGATGCACTTTTCTCTGATATTTGTCTGAGTGCTAATCACTTTTTTAGAATTACCTCGTTAGTTTCTGTGTTGCAATCGGGGTAGTGAATAAATGCGAGGAACTGTATGAAGTTAACCAAAAATTAGTTGCCGATCGAACCTACACACTTATAAGAGATCTTAAACTTCAGGATAAGTAGATGTATATATTGATTAACTAAATAAGCACAAAATAAATTAAATCTGCATTTCACGAATGGCAAGATAAGGCGTTACAGCCCTTCGTGGACCTTGGCATCCTCCAGAATTTGTTTCCGGTCATCCTTGTCCAACGTCCGTTTTCTCCATGCTCTTACTCCTCTACAATCAAAATCAGCATCTATATTGTCTAGGAACCGCATTCGAGGTTTTCCCCTTCTGCGTTGTCCTACAGGCTTATCCAGTAAAGCTTTTCGAGTGGGTGGGATCTGCCTCCATCCTTATATTATTACCAACCTATCGCAGACTATCGAGTTTTGTTTTAATGATATCCGGTCCCTGAAATAGTCTGTACAGTTCGTACCTTTTTCTCCACCATCCATTTTCTTCAATAGCCTCATATATTCTCCTTCTCTCTAAACACGTCAAGATAGTCTCGTCACTCTTAAAATATAAAATTCCATTCAAAATTAATCGATATTTGGATACGGACCATCATAAGGCAAAGAAATAGACATGTTCCGTGCCAGAACATTACGCAGTAGAAGCGTTGAATTTTGATGTTCAGTTTGTCGCTGGCGTAAGTTTAGACAACTAGATTTTTGTGTATGATTTTATATTAGGTTTGTTTCTATAAATGGTTACAAAAAACGCTTGAAACTATCAGATGCCTGCGCATTCAGATTTGGCCGTTCTTTCAAACCGGATTTCAAGCTTCAACTAATGAGTGGTTGTAAATTTTCAAACTGATTTCAAACGATTTGGTGACTATCAGAGCAGTTTGAGGGTTGAAAGCAAACTGACAGTACTGTTTGATCTGCGTTTTACTTTATTTATTACTTCCACATCCACGTAGTAAAGACGATTTGTACAGTAATGGTGAAAAAAATTTCAGTTTATTTTTTTTTTGCTCAAATAGTTTTAGAATGTAAACGTGGAGATTCTATGTTTAATAGACAAAAATTCTGTCCATCTGTTGATCTGGTCTGTCTGTTTAACTTTTTTGTATGCATGATTACTCTGGAACGTTTCATGATACTGACTTAAAATTTGGTACACCTATGTACTATAATAAGATCTTGATCTTGATTACATTTCTATCTTATTGAAGGGTTGGGGGTATATGAGGGTAAATAGGTAAAACAACCAAATAAGGGCCCATCAAATTGGGATTTAATGTATGTCCGAGAAGACAAGATTTCAATTTGTTTTGCCATCAGCCACCGTATTACCACACCCACTCCACTTGTCAGGGAACATTATTCATGAATTTCAAAAATGTAACCAGCCTTGCGGTGCTCTGTACAAAATCTGTTCGTCCCACAAAAAAAACTTATAAGAGCTAAATTGTAAATATTTTTTCCAGAAGTACACTGGAATGGAAATATCTGCAAGAAATCATTTTCTTATAGGTTTTTTCTCATTTTTCTCGATATTCCTGCAAAAAATCTTGGTGGTCGCAAGATGTGACCTCGGAAATAACTCTTCAAGATCAATTAATTCCACAAATTTTCAAAACTATCGCAAGACTTTCTTTCGAAAAGTACTTATTTGCTGGACTAGTATCACTCCCACATTTTGGCCGGATAGATTTTTGGGTTGCACTTCCTTATACATCTAAAGCACTGACTGACTGACTTTGACTGAATTGAATTTGGTGATACTGATGACTCCTCATCCATTTTTTGTCCATACATTCTTAAATTTCGAATCATTATTGGATTTGTTATAGCGTAGTTTGGCAATACTTACGTCGCGGAATCTTGAACTACTTTACTTTGAGCTTCAACTGTTTTGAGACGCAATGCAATTATACAGGCTTTTGTAAAAGTCAACGACTTCGGTTCACTTAGTAATTTTTGTTGAATGTATGTGCTATACACTGCACATACTAAGCAATCTCTCAAAGCTTGATCTAGAAATTCGCCAAACTATCAGGATTTCAGGATTTCGATAAACCATTTTAACTGATTCACCGATTCTGTTAATTTTTGTTTCCAATTATAAAATTTTAATTGTTCAACAATTACACTTGTGAGAGGAACAAACTTTTTCATCAAAATAGCAACCAGTTTACTTACGTATTTACTTTTCAAACGGCATTGATAGAAGTAACTCAGTTTTCAATGTAGAATATGCCTTGACACCAATTAAAGTGATTAAGTTACCCAACAAGCAAAATTTAAACGTTATACAACTATATTATATAGTACGTCGGGTACATGGTTAGAAAAGCCAAAAAGCTACACTTTTTGATTGGAGTATGCCACTTTCTGTGGTCATAGTTGAGGCAAAAGGTAACTTTCCCTATAGGGAGCCACTTGAAAATCCGTGCAGAACACCTCAATGGCGGCCATTAAAGATAGCCGCCATTAGCCACACTAAATTTGTTTGAATCTCAGCTCCTAATGGTCCGATTCCGATTTTCTTTTTTTCTGTTTGACAGCTCATATGAAGAGGACAAATTTTCGTTGCTACACATTTATCACTATACCTTAAGAGTTCTGCGCAATTTTAAAAAAATCTGAAAATTTCACTTTTCACGAATTTTATTGATAAGTAAATTTTTAATTGTGCTCAATATCCCTTTTTTGCCCTAGAAAAAAGGGTTTATGTTTATGTGCTTCCGAATATATCAAGAAATACTTATTTTCATACACAACAGTGATTTTAATTATTTTGGAAACATTTATTACATTAAGGAAACAAATTTTTACGAACAAAAAACGACTAAATACTAAGAAATACTGATGCAAATAAACTGCTTCTATACAGCTCTTATGACTCTAGATCACGTAATCATCTTCTTCATCTTCCAATTCATCCCTGGAACAAAATAATTATATATTATTATTATATTAAGGCATTGCATCAACAAAGCAATATTATGATCTTGAAACTGTGAAACGAATTTCAAAATAATCATTTAAACGCATACCTTATTGTATTTATTGCTGCATTGTCGACTCTCATCGCAGTTCGTGCAAAGTAGCGTGCATGGAACCTTGGTCTTTGAACAGGAGCATCGTGTACGGCATTCGGAGCAACTACACTTAACCAATTATCTGCAGGCTGCCTTAATTGAAGGAAGAGAAGACCAAACCGGCGTCCACTCTCCAGCATTTATGGTCCATCTCCATGGATGGCCCTGGAATGTTGTCCATCACTGAGCACGCACGACCCCAAACTTGTCATGAGTGGTATGCTGATCGAAAACAGTGCTGCCTTAGTGACTCTTTTGTTGGGGGCAGACTTTGTAGACTGCGACTTTTTGAAGTAAAGAGAAGCTTTCTAACATGATTGACTTAGAAGTCTTCTACGTCTTTGTAGAAAAGCAAAACAGTGCACTTCTTCAGAACTTGAAAAGTCTCTCGTTGTAGTAGAGAGAGATAGCTTTGAAGGCTGCAGCAGCTTCAGGAAATGATTTCCACACTTTCCAGGCAGTCTGTTTCCCTATCATTGCAAATGATGACATTACATATGATTCAGTAAATGCATGGAATCTTCTCAATCCAACAGCTTTATTTTTACAATTAATTATTTTTTATTTATTTGCTTTTATCATGATTAGAGAATATTATTTAGGTATTATGCAAATCACAACTTACACACTTTTTATTTATTATAAAAATACCTACTTTCTGTATATTGTTGCCCTAATCTGGGCACGCTAATATACTAGTCAGGTAAATACTTTAAAACACTCATTATTGGAAGAGCAATCAAAACAACTACTCTTCTAGCTAATACTGACGAAGTATTGAGTTACATGATAGGATTCCTGGCATTTTAAGGCAAAAAAATATATTGAAAATAGTTAAATTATTTATTGAAATTCAGTTACTCAAGTAGTATATTAGCGTGACCCGACTAAGGCACCAATATACAGAAAGTAGATAATTTCATATTAAATAAAAAAGTGTGAATGATTAAATTTGAATAAATGATTTAAGTATTTTCAATATATTTTTGTTCTTTAAAATGCTAAGAATCCTATCATGTAATTCAATACTTCGTCAGTATTAGCTAGAAGAGTAGTTGTTTTGATTGATTCTCCAATAATGAGTGTTTTAAAGTATTTACCTGACTAGTATATTAGCGTGCCCAGATTAGGGCAACAATATACAGAAAGTAGGTATTTTTATAATAAATAAAAAGTGTGTAAGTTGTGATTTGCATAATACCTAAATAATATTCTCTAACCAACAGCTTTATATTCTCCCATACTTTCAAACATGGCATTAATGCTAATGTATCTCTGACCCTTCCCAGCACCAAAGAGAATCCACATCTCTTGAAGTCTCGCAATTTTGAGAATGTGAAAGAAGAGATTGCCAAAACAACAAATAAACAAATTATGATTTTTTTTGCTCCATGTTCAACACTGTCTTT
Source organism: Rutpela maculata (assembly GCA_936432065.2). Lineage (NCBI taxonomy): Eukaryota > Metazoa > Arthropoda > Insecta > Coleoptera > Cerambycidae > Rutpela > Rutpela maculata. The sequence continues at coordinate 145,464,512 of OW386289.2, forward strand.
AAAAAATCCTGCCGTCTGCTTCTTCCTGTTGCCTGCATTGTACTCCATTAATTGAAGCTTCATCCGATCGAGATGAATGAATTATGCCAACAATTTCAATACTGATGTGAGCCAAATCAAACTTCAAAAATGCATGTACAAGTCACTTGACAGTAACAGTATTCTCCAAAAGTCCGTGAAAATTAAATTTCTGAAAATTGCGCAGAACCCTTGAGGTGTAGTGATAAATGTATAGGGACAAAAAGTGTCCTCTTCACAAGAGCTTTGAAACAAAAAAAAAAGAAAATCGAAATCGGACCATTGGGAGCTAAGATACAAGAAAAAATAGTGTGGCCAATGGTGGCCATCTTTAGTGACCGCCATTTTGGTGTTCTGCACGGATTTTCAATTGGTCCCCTATCTGGAAAGTTACCTTTTGGTATCAACTATGACCACAGAGAGGGGTACATTCCAATCAAAAAGTGCAGTGTTCTTTGGTGTACCCGACGTACTAATATACAATTTTATAAATGTGATAAAATAGCAATAAAACAAAATAGTTGTAGAAATGACAATTATAAAACAAATGTGTTTATTGGATAGGAACTTTAGAGCCAGATTCTACTTTATTCACAAGAAAATTTTGTTGTAACCTCTCCTCCCACGATTCAAAGTATTCAACATTTTCATTAAATTCTTTAAATTTTGATATTTTTTTAGCAATTTTTTTTACCTTGATATTGTAGGAACGGAACGTTTTCACTCTTCGTCGCCAATAATTTTTAAACAAAAAAAATCGTTTTTTTTTAATCTTTTTCTTTTTCGATTTAGGAAAAAGATACCTAGAAATTCGGAAAGTAGACAAAATTTACAACAAAAGATAAAATATGGATTCATCATATTTAACACCTGCAGAAGACCGGCCTTGAACAATATAGAAGTGGCAGACAGAAACAGTCTACATAAAATAACAAAATTTTGCCATCCAAATAATCCGCTCCATAACATATCCAATAATTTACTATATGAAAAAATTGGTATCCAACCTATACTAAATCGCTTCAAAGACCTCATCAAAAGATATTCATAGTCCCAAAACTTCCTTACCCTAATTCAACTACGAGAAGACACTATCAGAAGAAGAAGATATCCTGAAAAAACATTGTTAGAGGCAATTACAGAGGACAACAATGAAGAATAGAGCAATGATATACCTAATTGTTAAGAAATCTCCTTTTTTTGTTCCTGTTAAATTCACCGAGGAACTGTTATATAAAAATAATTAGATGTAAAGAAAAAACGTATTGTAAACAGACTGAAAGACTTCGGTCGCTGGCCTTTTGGGCTCTTGACAACAGCATGCTAGCTCGAGGGCGTGGCAGGGGAGGGAAGAAAATCGAAGGACGAGAGAGCAACTGTGGGGTTGCCGTTGCTTCCCTCCCATTCGTCGTACGTCAAAATGTCAAAGGATTTTATTTCTTGCAAATTTTGTTTACTTTCTAAATATCTGGGTATTTTCTCTATAACGAAAAAAAAAAAAACGATAAAAAAAAATCAAAAACCAATTTTTGGGTTTTTTTCTGTAAATTTGAGGAGGTGCGGAGGGAACTTTTGGTGGGAAGTTACAAATTTGGATTCAGCGAGATAAAAAACATAAAGTAAACCTATTTTTCTGAAATCGATCGGGAATGTCTACATTTTCGGCGTGATTTTAGAGCGAAAAATGCACAATTCCAGTATTTTAGTCCGTTGCTAGGAAACTATCAGAAAACAGACCGGAAAAGATCCGTTGCCAAGCAACGATCAACAAAGCCATACGGGAATGTTACTTCCCGGCCTAGGCCGGGAAGTAACATTCCCGTACGGTTTTTTTATATATATTTTAATATGTTAATATTTTTTATTTTTATACGTTTAAAATAGCATTGATTGTGATTTCAGAAATTTTTTTTTTTAAATGTTTATATTTTTGATTTTTATACGTTTAAAATAGTATTTATTGTGATTTCAGAAAAAATAGTATGTGTACTTCGATGTGAAAGCATATTTCCAGACTTCGATGCTTGTTGGCCTCGGCTAGAGCCTCGGCCAACATTTGCATCATCGTCCGGGAATGTATCGCTTTCACACCTAGATACACAATATACTATTCCAGAACTACGATGAATTTTTCCAGGTAAAATTCTCTATTGCCTATGGAGTATTATATGTATATTGAAACTTTGGTTATGTTTTTCTAATTTAGAAACTCCTTATATAACTATAATTAGTAGTAATTAGTAATAATTTTCCGGATATCAGTTAGGCATTTATTTAATACTAAAGTCACTAGAAATTAATGATTACTACTCTCCTAAGAAGTGGGAGTTTTGCAACATACATTCAATACACGTAAATAATTGAAGACGCATTTAGTACCCAAAAATAACTCCTGCTTAAAATATTTCCTAAGTAAAACTCGTTTTTTGTACTTTTAAGAGCTGCCCAACATTATATATTTATAAGCATAAAAGGTATAAAACCGAGTTTTATGCTAATGATTTTATGTCATGACTTATAACTTGAACTAAATGCAGAACTAAATTTAATTTCCTTGTAGGTTTTATTTGTTAAAAGTATCGATCTACGTTATAATAAAAGAAAACATGTCAGTTAAGAATAAGTATGAGTAAATCAATAAAATGCTTGGCAAACAAGGTAGTTAACGTTTAATTTAAAAATAAACATATAAATATAGAGTGATATATGAGTAGATTAGAGAAGGTTTCCTTTTGTGCACAGATTTTCTGAGTTGAGCGAATGTTTCTTTCATATTTTAGGGTATTGTGAGCAAAAATATTAATTATAGGAAGAAAATTTGCTTTTTAATCACGACGCGACGCCTTTAATTATTATTTTATTTGTGGCATTTTTATATTTTATTTTACTTATCGTAACGGCAAGGGAATATTACGTGTTTCGTAGGTTACCATAATTTTTTAACAAAATGGAATATGGACAATGGATTCTGGATTATTTGATGAGAGATGGGCTTGCGCTCACATGCACACAGGCCTCAAAGGAAATAGTGGCATTACCAAAAAATCCTCTCATTACTTCAACTACTCTATTCTATTGCAGAAGAACTCACTACCGTGCGTCTGTGTGACGCGACACCAATATATTTAGGACGCCAGTCGCGTTCTGCCCCATTCTTCCACTACCAAGCGGGTTCGAGATAAGATATAACTCAATAGACAACTAATAGGCCAAACTAACTGCACTACCTTTAACGACGCTCCCTCTTGCACGATTTGAAATTTAGTTTCTCCCTCTGACAGGATTTTTCTTATTTACGTAGTAATAACGGATTTTACGTTTAGAGATTTCTAAGAGTTTCGCTTAAAAAAATTCCTATCAAGCTCTCGTAAGTTAACCAGAGCACTGAGGTTCAGAGTCATGAGACTCCATTTATCTCAATGTTTCCGGTCGTACAAACGAAAGATCTCAAGGGATTAAGACTAGCAATAAGCCATAATATCAACGAAAAGCAAGAGTTCAAAAAACACCATTTATTTACTAAGTTCGAAATAAATGCAAAAATTCTGTCTAATAAATCATATAATTTGATAGAATCGCCTCCCCCCACTCGTCCACCTTCCCTTATCTGCAGTGTCCCCCACCGCCTCCGCCATCTTCCAAACAGCCTATCCCTGGCCTCTATCCCCGGCTCCTTCAGTGATATCCAGCCATTCTTTGGCCATCAGATCCAAAGGGGGGACCTCCGCCACTACTAAATCATTTTATATGCACTGCATACCTTTAGTGCGGCAAATCGCTGGATCCTAGCCATCCTTCCCCTCGTCCTATCCATATTCATCGCACTTTCCCAGACCGGAGCTGCATACAAGAGAATAGAGTACACGACGCTGCACAGCAGTCTCCTCTTGCTCGCTCTCGGTCCGTGCATACTGACCATAAGCTTCCAAATGGCTCTGGCTGCCTTTCTCGCCTTCTCGGCCGTCTTTGTGGCATGGACACCGAAGTTCAGCTTGAAATCCAGCCAAACCCCTAAGTATTTCAGGTGGTTCTCTGGGGATATCTCCACCTAGCCCATCCTAACTTTCATGGGTGGACACATGAATTATAAAGACAAGGATTACGGACGCTAATGGGAATTCCGATGAAAACCGCAAAATGTGAAGAAAGAAGATGGCGCTAGCAACACGAGCAAAAATGTCATTAGCCAATGAGCAGCTCGTGTTCCAGTGTGCTAATGTCATTAGCCAATGAGCAGCTCGCGCTCCAAAGTGCTCGTGAGCGCTGCGCTATCTATGACGCCTGTTTCTTTCTTCCAGTTTCACGGAAATGTTGAAAGCACGGCGTGCGTTATCTTTGTCTTTAATATTCATGGGTGGAAGATTTCTTTTCCTGGTGATAACCAGGAGCTCCGTTTTTTCAGCAGCTAACTCAAGCTGCATTCTTTCTAGCCATCTCTCAATATTTCTGATGGCCTCTTTGGCTGCTTCCATTATTTGGACAGTCCACCTTCCAGTCACTATTATGGTCAAGTCGTCGGCACACCCGATAACCTTCACACCCTCCTTCCAAGGCAACCACTCTCATGGCCTGGACCAAAACATATTTTCTTAAGTGAAAATTCGGTGTTTCTTAGAATCTTCACCTGGTTGTGCCTCATGTCTTAACGAACTCATATTGGTCCTTTTGTGCTAGTTTATGGTTCTGAAGCCTTCCAGACTTGTATGTTATGATTGAAAATGTCCTTAAATGAATTTTTTACTTACGTCGAATTTTTATTTTGGTTTCGATTTAGGTCGATTCTGGGAGGTTCTACAACACAATCACCAGTCTCTTTTAATATTTATAGTGAACACGTAAAGGATTTGTGCCTGAGGACATGCAGGGTTGAGTAGCTATAGTCGGAACTAAGATTCAAGGGAGAATGCCAACTTGCCAGTTGAGAAAAATTTTGTCACAGGACGTATAAAGATCAGGCAATCTAATGCCCTAGTTACCCATTTTTCTTTATATTTCTGAGACATGGACTCTTAGGGAGCCAGATAGATGACGGTTGTAGTCTTTAGGACGTTTGTCCTTGAACAACCCATCACAACAATAGTTTAGTTCTCCAGGAAATGCGCCCCGCTTTCCAGCATCATATTCTTCCGAATCTTATCAAATTCTTGGCCACTGTAATTGAATAGGGGGCGATATAGAACGCTTGCTGGTCCAAGAAAAACCAGATAGTAAGTAGAGAAGAGGACTTTCCTCAAAAGTTAGCTTTTTCCCAGCCACAAATTCTGTTTTATAACTTAAATGTTTTAAGATTATTTTTTTTATTCTTATTTTATTAATGTTTATAAAATGCTAATTGATTATATTAAAGGTGCAGAAGCACAATTTTATTGCCTGCTACTGTTTTATAAGTTTCTATTTAAGCGTTTCTACAGCAATATTATAAAATATCTTATAAAGTAGTTAAGAAACTATTTTAGAAGCGTTTTCGTGACTAAGCTATAAAACAAAATTGTTTCAGATGTATTTTTAATATTATTTTTCAGCACCGTTATAAATGCACATTAAAATTATTTTGTAGTTGCCTCGTATCCTCTTCAGTCTAAAACAGTTATATTAAAGGGCTTTTTGGGACAATTTTGCTTTTGACAGTAAATTATTTCAGAGTCTACTATGCAATTATTATATAGCATTACAAGCTGCTACAATGTAAAAACGGCAACAAATTCGTTACAAAATAAAACTGTTTGCTTGAACGGAAAAATGCTGTGGCTAACCATACCATAAACTAGCTCTGTTTTTTAATCATTCGGTTATTAAAACATTCTTCTGAAATTTTGCGAATAAACAGGTTTCGAAGCGTAATAATATAAATACGACCATGAACTTAAAACTGCATTATTTACACGCCACTGACTAAAAAATTATTATAAACCATTAGTAAACATGGGGCTCGCTTAAAATTTATTAGAGAAAATAGTATAATTCGCAGTAAAATTTCCTTCTCATCAAAGATTGCAGTCGCTGTGGATCATAATTACCGAAAATAGGTTTATTAACTAGTATTAAGTCACTGAAGGCTATATACAATAGTAGTAGGCATATATTTTTTTGTGCCATATTGCTTTTAAAGTTAAGAATACGTAGCAGCTCACTTACCTCAATTAAAAGATTCTTTTGAGTTATTCGTAGTAACCAGGAATATCGAAGGTAACAAACAAAAGAAGAAATAATAATTAAAAAATTTAGAGATTCTCTTATATTTTGAAATCTAGATAAACATATGATTAATAATATGAATTTAATTCTAAATTATGGATAAACCATAATTGGTGACCCGACGTGATATAATTGTGTCATAATTGGTGACCCCGATCCAAAAACTGAACATTGGATCCTCATTGTCATTTACCTATCAAGCTCTATAAATACTGAATATAGCTTTGGATTTGGTTGTGTTAAATACCCTACACCTGGTGATGCTATTGAAATATTAAATGGATTTGATTTTAGAAAAAAATGGTTAAGAAAAATTCCCCAACGCAAAACTAGAATTATCACTTGTTTCCCCAACAGTCCCAACACAATCTGGAAGAACTCCAAGTTAATATCAAGAAGATTCCATCTCTTCTGTGATTCACCCACGACTAGCTGTACCATTCACGAGCACTTTTGACATCCCCTCCTAGAATATCTAATTGCAATCCACCAGATTAAGAGTTTTCTTTATTTGTATGTAAGTGATTTTTTAGTAGATAAACCGGTGGTGATGCCTCATAATCAATATGTCACAATCGTCAAACTTCCGCCTTTTTGGGTCTTGAAACCCGACATTTGGTTTGCACAAGTAGAGTCGCAATTTTCCGTTTCTCGTATCGTTAATGATTGAAGGAAATATGACCAGGTAGTCGTTAGCTTGCCATTAGAAATAATTAATAATATTTATGACATAATAGCTAATCCTCCTGAAGGCGATTTATATATGAATTTATAAAATGTACTAATTTCTCACTTCCAGTGAGGAGAAACGTCTTGAGGATTTACTCTCTGGTTCACAAATGGGAGACCTCAAACCATCTGATTTTTATCGGTACATGTTAAGCGTTGTAGGAAGCTCCCATATGGTGAGCCAGGAGTTACTTATTGAGTTATGGAAAAGACGCTTACCCAAAATCATTCTTATCGCGATTACCGCCTCTGGTAAAACTGATATTAAAGACATTATAGATATTTCGGAAATATTTCTGCAACTTTTATAAAACGTCAAATTGCAAGCAGGAATGTAACCAAGGAACTGAAAAATAACTTTGGTGAGATCTTATCTCTAATAAGCGACCGCAATAGAAGACGCGATGTTGTGAGACGTGGCATATAGTAAAGAGAGACCAATTGGAATAATACATGGAACACAATACATCTGCCAACATATTATCAGTTAGAGAACACGGATTCATGCTTCCTACATTTTTTTATGTATTTAGTCAAATATTTACGTGTGAGACATCCTGTATTAGTAAAAAAATATTGAAAATCAATTCTATTTTACCTATTTTGTGTAGAGCTTTCTTTCGACAAAATATTGAAATATTTGAAACAACAGTGACTAAATATCCAAGAAATAGTAAGAGAACCAGTCAACAATAGATGTTGAATAACGATGATATGAAGGGGCGGCAGAGTTCTGTCTTTATCTTGCCGTGACATCAAGTACCTATCTCTCTACATTTATAATTATTCATATACATATTTACAGCTATTTATTTATTCTTTGAGAATGCGTACTATAAAATAAAAGCTTGACTAGGATTTTTATCTACAGATGATTGCCATTAAAGCACAAGATAATAATTATTCTTTAATGTTGTTTCCTTGTCTGTCTGTTTCTCAATTTTTTTTAAAGCTATGTACTCAGCCCAGCAACTAATTAGTTAACGATTAGAATGTATCATTTCATTATCTGCAACCAGATTCAGTGATCATTAATATTACAAATCGGAGAATGAAATTAATAGTTGTTTATCAAAGATGTGCTTCTTTAATAACGTATGATCATTTTTCAATGTTTTCGGCACATGCTTAATTTTAATTTGGAGGATATGAAACTTAGTTACCCTAAATTGGATTCTAGAATAAGTTAATACGTATTTTTTTTTTAATTTAAATTAAAAGTTCTAAATCAATAACACATTTTTCTTGCGAACATAGATATTTGTCAATATTGGGACATCGTAAAACCATTATAAAACAGTAAAATCAATGAGCACTTTGAAAAAATTAGTGAAGGAATTTACACAAAACTTCACTGTCTATTTGGCACCTTGATAAATGTCAATTACTTTTATTATTGAATATTGCTTATATTATATAACTTTGTATTATACATATTCTCCTAACAATGGTCTGATTTTGCGTGTCATCCGAGGTGTCATCTTGGTTTGGAACTATTAGAAGGCTCTAATATGATTGGGCAGAAACAACAAGTTGACTCTGGTCTGGATACCAGGCCACTTTGGCATGGAAGGCAATGAAATAGCCTACTCCCTAGCAAGGTAAGGTGCAGTATCGATATTTATCGAACAAGAACCAATGCCTGGCATATCGCCAAGTATTGCGAAAACAATCATCTTGGCCTAAACTGGAAGGAAAATGCTCCAGTACTGACAAGAACTACCAGCATCAATTCGTTCAAGGGAGTTTATTACATATCCTTTGAAATCAAGAATTAAAAAAATATTAGAGAAGCGGGATACACCTAAGGACTCTACTTGCCTACATTACAGGCCAAATCACCACCTACACAGATGTATGTTAGCAGAAAGCGCTGAATACTGTAGAGTATTCACTTACATTTTAAGTATCGTCATGGATATAAAACAATAACAAAATCATTATTTATTTCCACTTACATAAAATGTAACATTTAAAATAAATCTTTTAATTTTGTAGTCCTCAGAGGTCGTTTTAAGCATATCCATATTGATCTTGTTGGGCCATTGCCACCTTCACATGGTTTTTCTTACATACTAACAGTTATTGAACGTTTCACTCGTTGGCCAGAAGCTTATATTTATCAGACATTACTGCCGAAACTGTTGCTAAAACCTCATTTCAAAATTATATCTGTCGTTGTGGCATTCCACTAGGTGTCACAACTGATCAAGGAGTTCAGTTCGAATCAAATCTTTTTCATGAATTTTCAAAATTTTTATTTTTCCATCGAATTCACACAACTTCATATCATCCACAAAGTAATGGTATGGTTGAAAGATTCCATAGAACTTTTAGAACTGCATTAATCGCCAGAACTAACTCCGTTCATTAGTTTGATGAAGTACCAATTATTTTGTTAGGTTTACGAGCAATGCCTAAAGGCGATTTACTTTGTTCATCTGCAGAATTTGTTTATGGCCAAACTTTACGTCTCCCTGGTGAATATTTTATTAAATCACGTTCTGATACTAAAGTGCCTTTGTTTATTAACAAATTACAAAACTATTTCAATAACTTACAATTCATAAATCCTAAACGAAACCATTTTCAAAATACTTTTGTCAGTCCTGACTTTAAAATTGTAAATTTGTTTTCATTCGAAAAGATAGACACTTAAACCAACTTTATTCCCGTCGTACGAGGGACCTTTTCTAGTAGTTTCTCGAACTAACAAAGTTATAACAGTCCTTAAGCGTGGAAAAGATTTTACTGTAGTTTAGACAGAGTTAAACCTGCATACTTATTGAACGATGTTGTCGATCTACCCGTCAATTCTGACAGTAAAACAGTCCGTTGTAATATTGATACTTTGGTAGGTTTTATTTTGCAGGGGGAGTATATGTGACGTACTCGTCTTCATTCTTAAGTTCTCTGTTGATATAATAAAAAACAGTAACAATTTTTAATGTAACAAATATATATCGAATGTTATTTTGAATATTAATATATATTTTAAAAATTTGAATTAAATATTTATTTTATGGATAAATTTCCATAATGTCGTCTATACTTGGACGAGGATGAAATGGCAAAACACGCTCTATGGACCTGTCCAGCTGCAGCACTCTTCGATAAAAGGCAATTGCTGCCAGTGGGTCTGAAGCGGAACTTACTGGGTGAAATATAATTAGGAGTCATCCAGAATATACCAGTTGGTAACCTATTTAAATGCCAAATATTATTGCCCCCTGTTACATCTCTCTCGTTATATTTTCTTTAAGGACATCCACCCTGTGTATTTTGTATCAACTACCTACCAAATGTAGTTGTAGTTGTAGCTGTAGTTGTTCTTCTATGTCAAATAATTTTGTAAATGTAGCACCAACAGATAATCAGACATCAAACCAACAAACGGGCAGATCAACTGATGGAATAGAAAGGCCTTCATTTTTTGCATTCACATGGTTTAAAACGTGAAAATCCGAAGAAATCTGGCACAGTAATTTTTTCACGATTACAACACTTCCCTTCGGCAAGCGAGAGAAGTAAAAATGTGATGAATATTTAATTAAAGGACGAAATAATTAATTTCGTTTTGATTGATAAAACACGATTTAGGACATCGAGTTATTTCACTTCAAGGTATTATGATTGCATTATTCATTAAAAGCCCTTCTGGTATTTCTGTCGATAGAAACACTACACGGTAACAAAGTAAAGGTCAATATCGATATAGACATAAATTATTCATCAAATTTAACACGTAAGAACTCCAAACAACTATTAAAACACAATATACTTGTTATGTTTTATAGGCTAAACTAACTTTTTTAATGACATGAAGCTAATCCTTAGAAGTGTAACGTTACCGATAACCTACAATTTTCATGAATAGTATTACATGTGTTTGAAATAGATAAAAGTTATATTGCATGTTTTTATAGCTAGAGGATAAACTTTTGTTATGTATTTAACTAATCGTTATTTTTGTGTTAGCTCTTAAAAATAATTATTTTCCTCATAGAAATTATTTCGTTTGATATTAAAATTAATTACTGAATAAAAAGAATCCACGCAAAACACTTAAAACTTTGTTTTGTTCTAAAAATGCGGAATAACGCGAATAATATGTTATACAGTGAAGTCCATAAGTAAATTCATTGTTTACGTAATTTACAATTTATAAGTAAAATCCTGAAACGCGTCGATTTTTAACTCTAAAATGACATTTTTGAGCATAATTTTATACCTCCCCTTTCAACCCCCTTGGAGTGACAGCTATACCTTTAAAATTTTTAAATGGAAAAAGTTTTTAATTCTCTATCCAGTATAAGGTTTTTTGAATTTTTCTAATTTTTCAAATGAAAAGTATTGAAATTTTAATGGTACTAAGTAAACAAAAAAAAAATATAAAACAGTATAAATCAAATGTTCAAACTAGGTGCTCGTTGCTTCTTGATAATGAGGTGTTGCTGAAATTCTTGTAAAACATTCTGTATCGGGGTGATTTGATTAATTTCTTGCCTTATTCTGTCTTTTAAATCATCGCCATTATTTGGTCTGTTGAAGTAGACTTTCGATTTTAAATAACCCTATAAAAAAATCCAGCGGGGTAAAGTCGGGAGAACGGACAGGCCACTCAATTTCACCGCGTCTACCGATTCACCTATTGGAAAAAACTTAATTGAGATAGGCTCTTACCTCCAATGCAAAATGTGATGTAGTTCCGTCCTGCTGATACCAAATATTTCTATCATTTTCATTAGGGTGGTCATCAGCTGAGAAAAGTCTTCTTAACTCTGGAACTCAGAAATTTTGCAAGAAATCCAAGTAACGCGCTCTCAAAGAAATATCGTCCGATAATTTTAGAATTTATAATTAAAGCCCAAACCTTCTCAGGATATTGACCTCCATCATCCAATGTGGATTTTCTGTACTCCAGTATCTACAGTTCTGTTTTTTGACTGTTCTATTCAAGATAGATTTTGCTTCATCAGAAAAAATAATGTTTTTTATAAATAACGGATCATCTTGGCACGTATTTGTCATGATTTCGCCAAATTCCAATCGGCGATCAGGGCCATCTTCGTTAAGTTCCTGAACCGAATGAATTTTATATGGGCGGTATTTTTCTTTTTTTAGGAGACGCAATGTGGACGTTTTACATTATCGGCGGCAGCTTGTCTTGTAGGTTTATGTGGGTTATCTTGAATATCTAACAATATATCCAATTTCTTTATATCGTTTAAAATGCGTTTCCTACCAGATTTAGGAACATCTGTAACATTTCCAAATTCACGATTTTTTTTTCTATTCTACTAACTGTAGACTGAGAAATGCGACGGTCAGGATACTTCGTATTGAAGATTTCGCATACCTGCTCCTGCGTTCTTGTTTTATCACCACATCCTAATAATATTAGAGTATAATATTCGTATTTTTATATTTTTTTCTACCTATTACAACCAAATATAGAACAAATTAGGATCACGTGCACCCATTCTATGACCAAAAAAAAATATTCGCCTCCTACAAATTCAAAGCCATCTGCCATACCAAAATAAACCGGAAAATCAAAAAAATCATATTAGGCATTTTTTATCGGAAAATTTTATTAACGAAAGTTTTTGACAATTCAGAACGCACTTCCTAATCAAAATATTAGGAAATCAAGAGGAATACTACAAAACCTGCATTGTACATAATTCATCAACCATTTCCCTAGTCAAGGCTTCTATAAAGTGTTTGCAGCTAATGCCATTGGAGGGACCCATCCACATTATTTACAAGTCACTGACTTTGTATTGCTCGACCTTATCAAGGAGCCCGCAGCGTTAATGGTGCCAGAGTCTGCTTCGCGCTGAGGAGAGCCAAGAAGCTCGAAACTGGCCCTCGAATGACTCTGGCCATCTGCCGAAGCGGCGGGCTCCTTTAATTTAAACATAGTTCCCTTCACCAGCATTGTTTGTAAGCATTGCATTTCTAGTAATGATGACAATATCATTCAGAACATAAACAATAATATTATGAAACCAAGAGGAATACGACAAAACCTGCATTGTGCATAATTCATCTACCATTTTTTTATTTGGACTTTAGTAAGGTATATAGTTGGTTAAGTTTTTAGTTTTATAACAGAAGGAAAGTTATAGATATAAACCCAAAGAACTTAAAGTAAGTAGTGTTCCACAAGGAAGAATTTTAACTCTTTCGATGTTTTTAATATTCGTGAACGATCTTCTCGATATAGAGAACTGTGAAAGAAACTATATATGTTCGCGGGTGAAATATTCAGTTATTGTGCAATAAATCAAACATTACAAATGCAATTACTTACAGGGATGCAAAGAATGATTATTCATTTTAAAAATTGGCTGACTGAAAATAAATTGCATGTTAAAATAGCATTTATATAAAATACAAAATTTCTCGGACTGCACATAGGCATAGGCATAGTTTTTATAATACAAAAAAAGTACTTAGATTTAATGTAGGTATTTTCCAACAAATATCGTGCAAACAATATTTTAAAAAATTGAATCCATCAACACTGCCGTCTATTTTCATTTTTGAATTATTAGTAGTATATCTAAAAAGTAATATAATTTATTCATTAATAAAGTTCAATTAGCGGTGAAACTTTATGTCATAATTTTTAGCGAAAAAAAAAAATTCTAAATGTAAAGTCAAAGGGATTTTTCAAGTTAGTATTTCTTTTTGTTTTTAGCAGCAAATATGGTTATAGTGTAAATAAACTCTAAACGGTTGTAGCAGTTTACTCGGAAGTATATATTTTTTCGTTTTAAAAAATAGATCAAGTAAAAATACTGTTTCGGTACATTACACAAAACGACAAGCATAAGACAAAATAAGATACAAAACGTGTATTACAATTATTTTCTCAAAATTAGTCATTTCTAATGGCATATTGGAGATTGAGGGACAATCTTTATTGCAAAAACTTTTTTGCCACAATTATTATTCTAATATATTAATAAATGCTTCAAACTTGCATTAATAAAGCCATTTAGATAACGAATTTTAAATATTTATAAAAATGTGTTGGATAAATGAAATTATAATTGATTAGCATTACAAATGTTGAGCCATAGATCAAAGATCGCAATCTGGTGATAACGGTGATAACATATAGGTCACAATAATAAGTTTTTTGATATTTATGTTGTTATAATTTTTTACTAGATATGAAGAGATACTGCACTTTGTTTTTTTCATTTTCATTTTTAAATTATATTCTCCAATTAGTGTTTTCTTTGTTGATGTATCAGAGGGTTAAGGTACATCTACTGTAAAATAACAATTCTGAACTTTGTATTGGACACGCCTTGGAGTACCCAAATTCATCAACAATTTATTTGTAATATTTCGGTAGGCGCCGATAGAATATTACGTAGCAAATTTTGTACATTATTTTTTCACTTTGAATGTGGGAGAAAACCAAGCGAGATATGTTTTTAATTAATTATGATGTAGGTATTTGCTTAAAAAATTACTTGATTTAATACGTTTTCACGCAAAATTGGTTTTACAGGATGTATTCTAAAAAAATCTTTTTTTTAATAAAAAAGCAGTGGCGTACCCAATTTTGGAGCGAAGAGAGCAGTCCGTTTAAAAGGCGGTATAAAGAAAAATTAAATACGAATTTGTATCTACAGCAATTTTTCAAACTTAAATTCCCTGAATTTTGCAGGTTTTCTAGTACTTCTGGAAGTTTTTTCCAGGTTTAATAATTGCTGAGAGGGGGGAAAAAATAGGAAAAATGTCAAATTCCCTGATTTTTTCAGGTTTTATAGATTTTCCAGGTCGTTATAAATCCTGCAGCAGGGGCGCTACATCATGAGGGCAGGGGGAGGGCAAAGTGCCCGCTAGCCCGCCCCTAGTTACGCCACTGAACAAAAGATTGCTTTTAGAGATGGGGATTGAATTTAAGATGTCAATCTGTAATGAGAAAAAGTGTTTGTTACATAAGTTGTCAAAAGTTGATCACGCGTGTACAAAAAAGCTAATATTTACACGACAGATATCTCTATTTTAAACATTTCTTATTTATTGTTCGATTTCCCTGCCATAGATTGTTGTAAAAAAATGGTTTTCTGCACGCCGGCGCCATGTACTGCAGCCATAATGTAACTAATTTAAATTTTGTTACGGTTCAAAAAAGCCACAGTACATTTTGAACTCATAAATATTGAAGAGAAATTATGGGGACTAAGTCAAAATGCAATTAATACTCTAAAAACGGTATTGAAATGATCCAGAGTTCTTTAACTGTGCTGTGATGACCTCAACAACTTTTACAGGGGTCATTTTCTTCATATCTCGCTGTCCTGACAAGATACCGGCCTGAAAATTTCAAGACCTTTAGATGACCCAACTCCAATGCAAAATTTTTCGCTCATTCAGAATCCGGGATCAAAAATAGGAGTTCCTATTTAAAAAACGAAAGTTGACCTTTAAATTACCTTGAAACTGCTCTTCAGGGTCAAATCCAAGGTCACAAAGTGGTGCCCCCAATGACCGCAACAACTTTTATATAGGTCATTTTCCTCATAACTCGCTATCTTAACGAGGTATTCAGGCGTATCCACACTTTTGGGACACTGAGTATGTAAATACTATGTCCATAAATATATAAACATAATAAATAAAATATGTTTCATTAATGATTACAAATCATACATTCGTCCAGAGAGTAAAAGCAATTACTGCATAAAAAACCACTGCCCAAGGAATCACTACTTCCACATCCAGATTTTCTATCCAAGTCACTCACAACGAAAAAATTTTGTATGTGGAAATAATTGCTTATGGAACTTTAATAATATAATATTTGAAATCCTCTACCCCAAAAACCTATAAAACGATACCCCACATCGGTAGTGGGGTGGGGGTGGTGCTAGGGGGTGGTAGTGGGGGTGGATGAATTAAAAGAATATTTTGAGGTTTCTGGTTCTTGTACACACACACTAAATCACAATTTTTTTTCACCCCCTTTAATAATGGGGTGGGGGTGGTAATGGGGGTGGCTAATGCCAAAAATTTTTTTGAGACCTTAGCTTCTCTTTAATATACTAAATACTAATTTTCTGGACTCATACCTGCTTAATTTACCTATTTACCCCAAATTTACCCCAATTTACCCCAAACCCTTCGATGGAACAAGATGAAAATATAATCTAGTTCCAGATCACGTTAAAATACATACGTGTACCAAATTTCAAGTCAATATCTTAAACGGTTCCAGAGTAAACGTGCGCACAAAAAAAAGTTACAGACCGACAGACCGACAGAAAGATAGAAATTTTTTTTTTGCTCAAACTTAAAATCTCGACGTTTCATGACATTCTAGGCCTATTTGAACAATAAAAATTTTTAAAAATTTTTTGTCGTTACTATACTTCCACTGGATGTGGAAGTAAAATTAAATAATATTGATTTAAGTTTACTTATACTGCTAATAGATTTAATACTGGCAAGCAATTTGTTGTATAAATAGCTACGGGCATATATGGGAGATTTTTTTCTAGAGGGCTAAGTTATAATGATTGATGTAATATATTATTACGATTTCTTTCCTTTTTGTCACAATGTTTTGATAATTTTACTTCCACATCCAGTGGAAGTATAGTAACGACAAAAAATTTTTTTTAAATTTTTATTGTTCAAATAGGCTTAGAATGTCATGAAACGTCGAGATTTTAAGTTTGAGCGAAAAAAAACTTTCTGTCTGTCTGTCGGTCTGTCTGTCTGTCTGTCTGTAACTTTTTTGTGCGCTCGTTTACTCTGGAACCGTTTGAGATATTGACTTGAAATTTGGTACACATATGTGTACTTTAACGAGATCTAGAACTAGATTATATTTTCATCTTGTTCCGTTGAAGGGTTGGGGGGTAAATGGGGTAAATTTGGGGTAAATAGATAAATCAAGCAGGTAAGAGTCCATAAAATTGGTATTTAGTATATACAAAAGAAGCTAGGGTCTCAAAAAAAATTGTGGCATTAGCCACCTCCATTAAAACCCCAACCACATTATTAAAGGAAATGAAAAAAAAGTGTGATTTAGTATGTGTACAAGAACCAGAAACCTCAAAATATTTTTTACTTCATCCACTCCCACTACCACCCCCTATCACCTCCCCCACCCCACTACCGATGTGGGGTATCGTTTTATGGGTTTTTGGGGTAAATGATTTCAAATATTATATTATTAAAGTTCTATAAACAATTATTTCCACATACAAAATTTTTTCGTTGTGAGTGACTTGGATAGAAAATCTGGATGTGGCAGTAGGGATTCCTTGGGCAGCGGTTTATTTTTTAAGCTGTAGATGTATGTAAACAGCTTTTATAAATAAATACATGTGACTGTGAGGAGTTCACTATTTTTAAAAATACAACGGCTAGTGTCTCGAAATTCCATGTTAAAAATTATTCTCAACACTCTTTTGTGAAGAACGAATACTCCAGTGGCGGCTGGTGAAATTTCAATATTTTTTTTCTCGTCTGTGGCGCATGGGTCCCATACGAAATTTGAGAAATAACATCTAGAGAAGCACTTCTCTAAAAAATTTTGAAAAAGCAGTTTGCGAAAAATTTTTTGAAAATTCGTTAGCCCCCCTGAGTCTAGGGACTCCTGTTTATTTTTATTTTTTTTTGGTCATATGCATTTGACTTTTCATAAAAACACAACAACAGATTTTGGAGTTTATGAAAATATTTTCATTACTAAGTGAGATACAACGATTTGAAATATTGTAATTTGTTAAAAAATTGTAAATTATAAAATTTCAGTTCATTGTATTTCAGTTAGTAATGAAAATATTTTCACAAACTCGAAAACCTATTGTTGTATTTTTATGAAAAGTCAAATGCATATGACAAAAAAAAATAAAAATAAACAGGAGTCCCTAGACCCAGGGGAGGCTAACGAATTTTCAAAATTTTTTTCGCAAACTGCTTTTTCAAAATTTTTTGGGGGCCATTAGAGAAGTGCTTCTCTAGATATTATTTCCCAAATTTCGTATGGGTCCCATGCGCCACAGACGAGAAAAAAAATATTGAAATTTCACCAGCCGCCATTGGAATACTCTATGTAGGTTTATGCTCGGACCCCAGACCAATAATATAGGAGGATATTTTGGTATAAAAGAAAGTATACTACACATAAAGAGTTCCAATCCAAATAGTTTGTCAACATTGTAACGACAAAACACGATTAACTTACTTTGCTGCATAGTTGATCAATGAATGGAGCCAAAAAGAGATGTTCGTCCACTGTTTAGGAGGATATTAATATTTGTGTATATATTTTTTTATCGTGTTTTAAATAAGTCACATACTATTTTCTAGAAGTAAATGATCAGTCTGGGTTTGTAGCACCATTCATTAAATTGATTACGTGTTAGATTAGCTAGGGCTTCAAGCTCTTCCAGGGGGATCCAGGGGTTTCGCAAAAATAATGATGGAAGTGTCATCTGCATACATGAATAATTTTCCATGATTGATAAATTTGGTCAGATCGTTAATAAACAGAAGGAATATCAAGGGACCAAGTACACTGCCCTGAATTTTATTGAAAATGCTTTTTTAGAATTTCTCCCCACTCATCAATTTTTTTCGGAGGAATTATTATTTAATTATTTACAGAGTTGACTTTTCAAGTCTCATGAAGTTGGCAAATTTAAAAAATAACGCCCCAAAAAAGTTGGCTCGCTACGCCCCTGTTTATACTGTTTCTTTTTACTTTCACAACAGCTGTTTATATTTTCATTAATAATATTGAAAAATTTTCTCAAAGAGGTTTTCTCAAATCAAGAGATTCGTTCGTTAATTCTGAAGAAAATTTAAATTTCTTCTCGTTGGTTTTCCGAGACAGTTTAATTATAGTTTTTGGGAAGGTGGTTTCGAAGTGTGACCACAATATATCGAAAAAGTCATTTATACTTGATAATAGATCATGCTGTTCACCGTTAAACATAAAATTTTGAATATTATTAGAAGAAAAATTTCGTTGGTAAGTATTTTTTCACAATTTGGTTTCTGACAATCCTCGTCAAAATACGAGCTCAATAGTTAGTTAGAATGATTTGCTATTCCCGGATCGATAATTTGAAATTTAACATTGTTTTTATTTATAATCAAATAGTCAATTGCAGTTTTCGAGATGCCATACAGGCTGGCAACAACCCTTCTTGTTTATTAATAAGTGATATTAGATCGAAACTCAGTAACAAACCATGCTATGTACTGTTTTCTACACTTCCTTTTAATCTATTTACACTCATATCACCACGTATATAAACAGTTATGTATTTCTTTGTTGTGATCTGTAGTAATTTGGTGAACTGGGTAATAAATAAATAGACTATATAAACTATTGGAAGATTATCACCGAAACGACGCTTTAGCTAACTCATATAGCTACTTCTTTAGTTTTAAGCGTGAACTAGTCAACATTCAATAAAGACAAGTTCAGTTATACCAAGACATATATTTCTGAGGTTATTTTGATAAATTAAATAAAGGAATTCCAAAACCAATATTTTTATAGTTTCATGGTGGGTTGTTTAATATTATATAACAACAACAATAAACTTGATTTGGTTTGCTCATAATGATCCTGAATTAACATAATATGCACAGGTGTTGACTATTATTGCTTTTTTTTGTCATCGTTGAAACTGATTAAGAGTAGCAAAGACAAGGAGTGTCACCCATTTAACTGTTAATTTTTATAGCAATTATCCCACTTTAAACTGTTATTTTGAACTTCGCAGATGAATTTAAATATATAATAATGAATATTTTCAGTAAAAAATATAATTGCTTATATCAGAGTAGAAAGTATTTGAACATTTAAAGGTATGGAAACCGAACAATAATTTTTTTATTGAGAAAATCATAAAAAGATTTAAGTTACTAATATCATTTTAAGCTTATTTGCAGACAAAATCATTTTCACACAACATTCAAATTTATTATTTCCTATTGGTTTGCTTCACAGCTATCATAATTTAGCTTCTAATATTAAAACAATCACAAAATGTATATATGTAAGTGTAATCTTCGAAATTTAGCTTAAAAGAGGTGATTAACACTCATTAAAAAATAGAAATCATTCGACTAGTAAGTGACAATGTATGTTGTACAGTTGTATACGTAGGGTATCATATAGAGAATCATCTTTCTTTCAATTTCACAGAATGTAGTGCAAAAAATTTATCAAAACTGTAAGATGACCGACAATGTTATTAAATCTTGTAATATAAATCGTAATGACAGACATTCTTAGAAAATAATGATGATGATAATGTTTAAGTTGAATTTAAAGAGTATGTTGCCAATTTATGACTATGCTAAAAAGTCGTGTGTAAATTTATTTTTATTTTTAAATTTAAGTGGCTCCATGGCCCCAGCAAGAGACAAATTGTAGTAGAAGTTACTAATTTCGGTCTCTTTTGTATTATAGAAGAAGGTAATATGTACTAACAAAACAAGGAAGAAAATTGTGGACAATTTTGATCTAGAGCCAAACCGACTGTGATTAAACAATTGATTATTTAAAAAAATAGTTATTTGTATGTTAAGTTCAACAAATTCTTGAAAATAAATAAATTATACTGCTGTAAATACAGCAGTATTATTTATTGAAGATAATGAAAATTCTTTATCTTCAAAAAAATTATATATTAAAAGAACAATTACATAAGACGACTAAAAGGGCGCCAAACGATTTTCTCTGCTATAACCAAAGGTAAGTGGTAATAGTGAAAAAATCATTAAATACTCACTACAAATTTAATAAATACTGATAAATCCAATATACACGAACAAAGATCTTACATACAATAAAATTCAGTTTAGTGCCTTACTGGTTAGTAAAATATTAGTAAATTTTATTACGAGTGCACTCAAAGGAATTCGCTGTTGCGAGAGGTACAATAGTAGAGACTTCGATAGATATATTATAGCGACACCAAATAATATACTAGATGGTTTTATGTACCGTAAGATAATTTGTTAAAACCAAATTAAAATATAGTAATAGGTAATGAAAATAAACGCTTATCTCCAACCGCTGAAACGCTAACGATTTGGAACACTTGTCTCAGATGGCTATCCAAATTTTTTACCGAGACGACGTTGTAAACCCCGAGGTACCATATACCCATATATCTAACAATGGACGACGTCTTATTAAGCTAAGCATGTGCAATATAAATACGCAAATTATTAACAATAATTTCTTCCACACGCGTTATCTGGCTATCTTTTCACACGACCAACCTCTCTATCTTTTCTATTCGTCGTATTACCTCAAGCGAAAACTGCGACTGTAGACTGAGCAAATGATAATCACTCAAACACATTAAGGATAGTGGGACTGAGATAGTAAACAAGATGGAATAACTTGTAGCCATTGTGGGCCATACTGGCAACTGCAAGTATGAGACTCGGAGAAGAACACAGATAGCAATATCGGCAACTTACCAATTGAGCAAAATTTTGGCGTGAGAAAAGTATCACAAGACGCTCAAAAATCATATTTCTTTGCGCCTCTGAGACATGGATCGTTCATCTATCTAAAAAATACATCCTTACAAGTGAATTTCCAGCACTGTATTCCCCCCAAATTTTCTTTGTCTACAATAATTGGAAAGAGTAAAATATGGAGCGGTTGATAGTTCAGGGAAACCTGATGGCAAGAGGCGAAAAGGACACTCTCAGAACTTTGGACTGTTGTCATCAAGAAGCTGATACGAAAAAGCTCAGGTCATGCTGCGCACCTAACAGGCAATAATGCATGTATCACAAGACGTTGTGAATTAATAGAAGAAGAGGCTTATTATTATTGCCTGTTTTTATCATATTCTACATTCCTTTTTGTTTGTTCTGTTTCGATATATATTTTATACAATTATATTTTACATTTTTCTTTGCCTTC
Source organism: Rutpela maculata (assembly GCA_936432065.2). Lineage (NCBI taxonomy): Eukaryota > Metazoa > Arthropoda > Insecta > Coleoptera > Cerambycidae > Rutpela > Rutpela maculata. The sequence continues at coordinate 145,486,401 of OW386289.2, forward strand.
TCTAATTAGATTTTATAATGACCTAACTGACTTTCTCAGCTGTCGAAGGTTATCAGTAAACAAATTTAACTTATTGTTTTGTCATTGACTAACGTTTTTAAGTTTACAGGAAAGCAGATATAATTGTAGCTAATAGCATTACAGATATGACATTGCAAGTCAAACGTAATAACTATTTTAAATCCTATTATTTATTTATGTTTCTTTTTATACACAGGCTATCTTTTGGGCTATATGTTTCTTTTTATACACAGGCTATCTATTTCATCAGCGCCATTGAAAATCTCGCTTAAGGATAGGATTTTGCAGAGGATATATGCGTTTATTTTCTATTTATTACAAATATATAAAAAATCATAAATGGTATATACTTTAAAATAGTTTCAAATACTTCCCATCGCTCTAAGGAATACAACCATATACAGTTTTTATTATAAATTTTGTATATGGTTAAATGCTATACTCTAATAATGAAATTAAGAATATTTTCATTGACAATCTACGATATTCAAGTACGACAGAATTTTACAATAAAAATATATATATAGTCTTATTCTTTAGAACAATAGCAATTATTTAAAACAATTTTAAAGATTATACTATGTTTGGTTTTAAATTATTCACTCTGCAAAATTCTATCCTTAATTTCAATCTACTGTATAGGAAGTTTGTTTATAAGTTTTATTGACATTTTCTGTAATGTATGTTGTAGAAATTTCTTAAACTTACTTTTTTGGGTTTTCTGAAGTTAATAAATATTATTGTTATTATTATGAAGCAGTTGACAAGTTCAATCTTTTCAAACTGTATATACAATATATGAATAAATATACGAACATTTTAGAAAATGATTGTACGGTTGAGAAATGCCTACTTATCAATCCACTCTAGATAAAAACTTATTACATGACACAACTTGCTAACGGATCTTGGTAATGGCATTTTACCAACATACATATATTGAAATCTATAATAGACTCACTCCACTCTACATATGAGCCTTGCCAATGTTAAAAACCCACCAATATCTGCAGTCAACAAACTGAAACCGATAGCCAAGTATCTGTTGTAGTATTAAAAATACCTATCTCATTATTTCTGCTTACTCATCATTCTCTATAGTAGGATGATGATATCACGTAAGACATGAGAGAAACAAGATCGTCGATTACCATTTAAATGAAATCAAAATAAACAAATAAACTTGTGTTTATGATACTTCATGCACAAAATTCATAAACTAATTATCTAATAATGTTGCAATCGCCTCTATGTTTAAATTGTTTGATTATGAAAAAACTACTTTCTCTGCAAGTGATTATAAGCATAATTTAAATCAAGTTAAAAATTAATAACTCAACGTTTCAATTTTGAAAATATTCTGAAGATGATGAGAGAAACCTTCGAAACGTTGACGAAACGCGACATAAATATATTCATGTGTAACTTTCAGTAGCTTATTCCGCTATGGCCTTTACGAAGAGCAGGTATAATAAATAACAAGCTAAAAACGTACTCTTCGCCGGTTTACTAAACTTCTTATGTAACTGTTACACATTCTATAGGATACTCTTCGCAGTTTTTTGTAAATAATGTTAGTTTTAAACATTTTTAATTTTATAGTACGAACTTAGTTGGTGACAGACTCAGTGTAAAATAAAGTAAAAATTAAAAAAAACTATACCATACCACATGTGGGTTTCGAACCTGGGACCCTTGGATTCCGAGTCAAAAGCGTAAGAACTACCTAACACGTAAAAAAATGTAAAAAATATAAATTTTTACAAAAACATAAAAATCAAAAAAAAATTCTCAAATTTAAATCATTAATAACATTTTTATTTACTGATCGATTTTGTTCAAAAACAATAGGGTTCTTCCCCTCGCTAACACTAACTTACTGTCCAAATTTCAGTACAATTTTTCTTTTTTGAGTTATCGTGCTTACAAGAAACGTGACGGACGGACAGACGGACATTTTGAAAGTTGTTTAGAATTCGTTCACTAACACAATGATATGAAAATTATTTCTCTATGAGCGATATTTACGATTTTAGAAATGTGCCGATCAAATACAATATACTCTTCGTTTTTGCGAAGAGTATAAATATTCGGTGTATGAGTTATCTGCTATCCCGAGTGGCTCAGCCAATAGGGACACTCTTATAACTTTTGAATGGGCGAAATGGATTTTTTTCAAATTTGGAGTGGTGATATGGGATGAAATTTCCAATTATATGATGTAGGGAACCAAAAGGGCCGACTTCCGGTGTCGATGCAATTGACATGAAAATCAAATTTTTAAATGGAACAATCTGTATAATTTTGCATCTTTGGATCCTGCTAGCCAAAATATATATTAACACTAAAAATTAAAAAATTCTATAATTTTTGGAAATAAAAATAATATTTGAAGCTGACCCTTAAAATATTCATGTCATATGTACTTCGGCCAGCAGGATCCAAATATATAAAAATATACAGGTTTTCCCATTTAAAAATTTAATTTTCATGTTAATTACATCGGAACTGGAAGTCGACTATTTTGGTTTTTTACATCATTTGATTGGACATGGAAGGTGGGGGGAAGTTTCGTTTGGGGTGGAATCGATTAAATATTGTTAGTAGATACTAAAAAAATGTTTTTCGAGTTTTTTCCTCAAGAAACAAATATAGGCTGAAAACCGGCCTTAGAGACCCTCCTCCTTTGGTATTTTATTTTTATATATATCGGCTTATCAATTCATGTTCATTAGCTATTTATTTTACAAAAAAACCGTGCCCTTCAAAAAACTTAAGTATTTTATTTTGTAGTTAAGAATTACTGAATATTATGAAGATGGGAAAGAAAAATTAGGTGAAAGTTATGGCATACCAATTAATTATTACTATTATTCAACCTTAAAAAATGCACACCCTGTACCCGATTTTTTTATATTGGGGAATTTTTCATATTGCAAAATTTGGTGTACTTAATTATAATATTCAGCAAAAATAACACAAATCCCAATTGACGTATTAGACTCAACCGTATCGTGAACATATCTTTATTTTATATAAATTCTAAAAATAGGGACTTAGTAATTTCAAATAAAAAGATCTAAGATAACGTTATTCCAGGGAATGTGAATTTTTATTCGAATTGTTTAATAAAAGTATATTTCATAATTATCGTTATAAATATTAAATATTAATGACTTAACGAACACACATTTTATAATTATTAATTATTAGTGATATTTAATTAAGTATTAAACATTTTCTTCGTATTACTCACGATGAGAGGAACAACATTAATTAATTATTACCTTATAATGAGACAGGTTGATGAAATTAACAAGTTCTTATATGAACTTTCACTACAATAGTACATATCGATATCGTTATCTTGATCTTTTAATATATAAGCAGGGTCTCCATAAATTAACAACCAACTTGTAAAGTGATAAATAATCTTTTTTTATTATTTATTATCTAATATATTTATGTACTGTAGGACTTTATTATTATTATTATTATTATTTAATATTCAAGACATTTATTTTTACTTATTTATAAATAATTGTATTTGGTCGAGAAAATTTATTTTATATAATGAGAATTCAATTTTAAAGAATTTTTATGTTTTAGTTTATCATGTTGGTGGTAGTGCTCTGTTGATTTGTCGTTTACATTGTGTTGTGTTGTGGCAATTGTTTAATATTTTTTTATAACGGAAGGATTTTGTGAAAGATACTTCAGAAAATTTACCTATAGTGGACTTTTATATGATACACGAGTTTTATGTAAACAATATGAATTATTTTAGTTCCCAATTCCGGAGTGTTAAAACTTTGAGGTTGGAATTTTTTAAAATAGTTCAGATGTATTACTGCAAGGACAAAGCAACTTTTGTATCTTGATGTTTCCCGATGTTCCATCACTATAAATTATAAGTAACCTAAAAATTTTAAATTTTATTTTATTTTAGATTTTAAAACTTATACTGCAACGGTATATTATTAATAGAAAATCATTAACAAACTTACTTTAGCTTACAGTATAGTATATTTTGATTATGATAAAAAATCATGATAATAGCAGTTTGAAAAGAAGACTAATATGACAATGACTCACGTCGATACTAACAGTAAGCGAAGCGAACGACGCCCGTCGATTATACCATTATCTGTTGACTGCGCATGCTCTCACATCTCACATCCTGGGCGCCAATTCAAAATTTCTTAACTGAAATAATTAATTGTTTTGAAGAATGACCTGATTGTCGCTTATTTATACTAGTAATAATAAAAGTGGAATCATCTCAATACATAACAGTTGCAGTAATCAAATTATTCATAGTCTATAACAAACCATTAATGTAAACAAGAAAAGGTATTGGGCCTAGAATCAAGCTCTGGGAAATTCAAGAATTAACCTTTTTGTTTACCCAAATATGCTGTTGGGTTATATTATTCATTTTCTTCAGATTCTATATCAGAATTTAAATAGTTTCAAGCAGTTGTCACTAGTTCCGTACAAACTTAATGTACTTAACAAAACATTATGGTTAATACTGCCAAAAGCAGCTGTTAGATTGTAAATATCCATTACAATTATCTAAAGATCATGCCATCATAGTTGGTGAAGCGCACGTCAAATTTTTACAATATATTCATTAATATACTCATTCTATGGATTAATAGAAAATACCAAACCATTTTTGATGCCTATAGAACCACGGATTCTAATTTTTGTACAGTGGCATTCCCATTAATAATATTATTGGTTAATTTGTTATTTTACAGAATAATATTGACTCAAATGACTAATCAACTGTCGCTTTTGCAGTGACCAGTTCTTGAACATAACAAAAAACAGAACGTTGATAATAAAGTGAAATAAATGTTATCCAAATGCTATCTGTATTTATTTAATTTAAATACAGAAGAGCTTATATTTCCAACAACGGCCTGTGTTTTAACGATCCGAATTAACTATGGGTTTCATGTAATGGATTAAAATAACCACAATCAAAACGTTAATTATTATTTAAAACGAAATCTGCAGGTATTCATGTTTCGTTTTTCATGTTTCTGTGTAATATCTCGTTAACCATAACGCTATACCTATGGATTAAAATATAATAAGGCTGGTTAATCTGTTACCTCATTATTAAAAACTACATTAATTTTAAATTTTTACAACGGAGCAATGGAGAGATTATTGCTAAAAGTAGGTATTAGTATTTTTAATTCAAGGTTTTACACAAATACGCGATAGTTACTATATTAAAATTTATTTCGTAACATTTCAAATCACGAAGTTACACTACCTAAAAAAAAAAAAATATACCCGATTCGCGCAAGGTTGTATTACAATTCAAATTAAATACAAAAATTCAAAACTCTTCTTCTTCTTCTTCTTGTTCTTCTTCTTGTTCTTCTTCTTCTTCATCTTGATTCTATTTTCTGACAAATTTTGCTTTTTATAAATCGTAATATTGTTAAGCCAAAGCATTTTCAGCTTTAATTCAAATGGAGACTTTTGTCTGATCTCATTTCATGCGATTTGCAAGACTGTTATTTTGCTCTGGCATTTTCTCGTCAACAGTATACCCACAATTAAAGTCACTTACGCAGTGCTGCTGTTGAAGTTGGATAGTAAGAATATTATTTCGAATCGAAATCTTGTCATTTGACTTGTATTATTATTTCCATATCCACGTAGTGGAGTGGAAATATAGTAAGGGTAAAAACGGCTTAAAAATATACATGAGGTAGCTTTGATAATATTCTACAAAAACAAAAATATTGAATAGTGTATTGGCGAGAGTTTCACTAATACAGCTGGTATCAGGGGATGATTAAAATTACTAATATAGTAATTATACCAACTTAAAAAAATCGGTAAATGTATTTACACAAAGCTTCCCTCTCTGGCGTACAGTCTCATTAAAAATGCACAGTTTGTATTCTTTAGTCATTAATAATTTTTTCTGCTGGATGGCGACCCTGTATATTATTTTTAACTAAAAACTATCGTTCTTCTAAATTCAAGTCTCGATAGCGACCTCTAAAAGTTCTTCACTTTTCAATTATTCATTATCTTTTCTGTAGGATGACTACCCTGTATACTTTTTTTAATTAAAAATATATCAAGTTTTCTTCCTACAACTACATACATATTATTTTCCTCTGCCGTTTATATACTTTTTAGAGTGACCTCCCTGTATACATTTTATTGAAAGTAAGTCAGATTTCTTCCTCGGTAATTCTGTCAACTACAGTGCGAATATTATATCCACCATAATTGTTTCACAGTGACCACCTTGTATTTTTTTATATTTTTATTTCCTGACAGTTGTGTTAACTACATAAAAAACATTATTAGTACGTCACATTTTTCATAATTTTTTTTAGAGTGACCGCCCTGTATATTTTTGATATTTTTCTCCGTTACACTTGTGTTAACTACATGCCAAATATTGTCGTTTACCGCCATATTTTTTCATTATGTTTTTATGGTGATCACCCTGTATATTTTTCCAAATTTTTCCTTGAAAAAAATGTATTTTTAATTTTTTCTTTAAAATAATCTATTGTACTAAGTACTACTGATTTTACAAGAAAACTAGAGGAAGCATTATACCCTTCGCCGATTTACTGAGCTTTTTATATAATTGTTACACATTCTATAGGATACTCTTCGCATTTTTCTTGTAAATAATGTTAGTTTTTGGACATTCAAAATTTTGTGATACCAACTTTGTTGTGAAAAAAAAATATATGAAAAAAAAAATCACGATGACAGGGATCGACCCGGGACCCTTGGATTGCCAAATTGCCGAATTACATTTCTTTATTTTATTTAAATGTGGCGAACATGTCAATATCAATTTCATTATTTCATTGTACAATCAAAATAAATAAACATTGCGTCACATACTCGCGACTGATCGCGAGAAGTGCCACAACGGCCAGGTGCTTCGGCAAAAGAAATTCAAGCTCATGTTACTGTAGTATATTAGATGATTTCAATTAGCACAATCGTATTTTAGCGTGATTATATCAAAGATTTTATATTACTAAAATGAATTTACATTTTAATGAGAGACGAAAGTAATAGTTCTGGAAATGCAGGGAAAATAAAATGAAAAACCCTGCTTTAGGTGTCCTTGGATTGCGAGACGAAACTCTTGCCGCTACACCACCATTTCTTATTACTAAAATTGTTACTGAGTGTAATATATACCATTAGAAAATTTATTGTGATTATTAGGAAACACATATTAGTAAAATGTATTAAAAAAAAAATAGTGATAGGAAATAACATTTCGCAAGGTTTCTATTTATTACAAACCATAAAAAAATGTAAAAAATATTTTTTACATTTTAAATTACTAATAACTTTTTTATTTACCAATCTATTTTGTTGAAAAACAATAGGGTTCTTCCTCTAGCTAACACTAAGTTACTCTCCAAATTTCAATACAATCGGATTTTTCTTTCTTGAGTTATCGTGCTTACAAGAAACGTGACGGACGGACAGACGGACGGACAGACAGACGGACAGACGGACATTTTGAAAGTTGTTCAGAATTCGTTCACTAACATAACGATATAAAATTTTTTTCTCTGCGAGCGATATTTACTGATTTAGAAATGTGCCGATCAAATACAATATACTCTTCGTTTTTGCGAAGAGTATAATAATAATTATTTATTTAATAAGGCAAAAATTCTAATTCGTGTGTACCTACCATTTTTCTAACAAATAATCTTCAATAAAGACCTAAGTAAGCCATGGAGTCAAAGGTTATTGCAATGCAAGTATCAATTTAATTATATAATTCTTTGCGTTTCTATGTAACCGCCATCATTCCGAACACTTTTTCTTATATAGCGTATAACTTTTCTAATCTTAGCTGGAGTGATTTCAACATATGATATGAAAAGTGGAACACTATATTTTTTTTTCATAATTTTCTTCTTTGACACTTGTGTTAACTACGTGCGAAACATTATCGTCATATTTTTTAACTTTTTTAGGGTGACATCCGTGTATATTTTTGTTCATATATTTTTCCCTTGACAGTTGTTTTTGTTAATTACATGCCAAATATTACTGTTTTCCGTCATATTTGTTTTCTTAATTATATTTTTTATGGGGCTCACTCTGTATATTTTTCAACGGAACTGTATTCCAGTTCTTCGTTAGTAGTAGCGTTAATTATGTACCAAATACCTATTATCCTTCTCCGTCAAGTAGTTTTGTAGATAAAGCGCCAACAAACAGACGACAGACCGACAGACAGACTGACGGCTTAATTTGCGTATCCTGCGTAATTTTCATAATCTACGTATTCTAAAACATGAGAATCCGGAGAAATCTCGGAGGGTGATTTCTTCACGATTACATCCCTTCCATTAGCGAGGGAAGTAAAAATGACTTATATTCAAAATCTGCAGAGTATCTTACAAAATCTTCAGCTTTTGCATAAAACTTCAACGAGGCGGTGAAGAGTATAAATTTTACGACCAGTTATTTCTTCACAAATACGTAAAGATATTGCATTGCATTTAATTGTGACTTTAAAAACAATTGTTGTCGCAGTCTTTCTACGTTTATCTATACAAATATTAACACTACAAAGCTATAGAACCCACCACATTGTTTTTTTTTAACTATTTAACGTCGGCCTATTTCTACTACCAGGGCCTATCACCGACGCCAGGAGACGAGCTACCCCCAACCTGGAAATTTTGCCGAACCTCTTCCCTTAAGAAGAGTAGGGATCTTTTACTTGCCTAACATTTAATAGACAAGGGACCGCCTGCTTTACATCCCCTCCGAAGGATGGTATATCCACTACGTAATCCTCGTCTGAAATTACGTAACTTCCGAGTATACACTGATATACAAGCCTCTAGAAGGTGGGACGAGAACGCTGTATTTCCCAAGATGGGTACCCCATCCAAGTACTAACCGCGCTCGACGTTTCTTCAACGGAATATCGACTGATATTCACATTGAAGTCGCCTCTACGCTCGCCCCTCACCACATTGTTAAAAGTCATATTATTATACTCTTCGCAAAAACGAAGAGTATATTACATTTGATCGGTACATTTATAAAACAGTAAATATCGCTCGTGGAGAAAAAAATTTCATATCATTATGTTAGTGAACGAATTCTGAACAACTTTGAAAATGTCCGTCCATCTGTCCGTCCGTCACGTTTCTTATAAGCACGATTGTACTGAAATTTGGAAAGTAAGTTGGGGTTAGCTAGAGGAAGAGGAAAAAAAATCAATGAGTAAATAAAAAAGTTATTAATCTTTTAATTTAAAAACATTTTTTTTTTCTCAATTTTTGTCACTTGTATTTAAACAGAAATCTTGCGAAATGTTGTTCTCTATAATTTTTTTTTGTTTATGCATTTTACTGATATACATATTTCATAATAATATATATAATCCGTTAAAATACAATTCTCGAATGAGATACATTACAGACAATTTTTGTAGTGATCTGTGATGGTCCAATGGCTAAAGCTTTTGCCTTGCAATCCGTGTGTTCGAATCCCTGAGGTGGCTTTTTTTCATTTTTTTTTCATATATATATTTTTTTCACAACAAAGTTAGTATCATAAAATTTAGAATGTCCAAAAATTAACATTATTTACAAGAAAAAACTGCGAAGAGTATCCTATAGAATGTGTAACAATTATATAAAAAGCTCAGTAAATTGGCCAAGAATATAATGCTTTCACTAGTTTAGTCATACTTTGACTAAAATTTTAGCCGCATGAAATGTTACTTAACATAATCGATTGAAACGTATTCTACTACACTCCGTTGATGATTTTGTCTATTTTAGAGCAGTATTTTTCTAGATCTAGATATTATTTTTAGCAGGTGATATGGATGGTGGCTTGTCCTATATTTTTCAGATGTTTGAAGGCTTAGTTTAACTGTTGTCCTGCTGATTTGGTTTCTACGTTTTTGAAGAGTTTTATTTTAATTCTTTGTCCTCATGGATTCTCTACGTTTCGTTGTTCTCTTTCAAATTATTTAAATTCTGTTATGTTCTCTGTATCCGGTATTATTTGTCTGTGACCTTCATCTTTTTTCAGCCGTCCATATTTGTTATTTGTTTCCTTTCCTGATGGGTTCGAGTACTGTTGGACGTTTTATTATTTCTTCACTTTTTCTTCCTATCTCTCCAGTTTCCCATAGTATTTTGCTGTATTGACTTCTTCTGTACGTTCTTGCTTTAATGTTTTTGACCCGTTTTCTTATCCTCTAGCCCACCAGGATATGATCTGGTAGTGTTTTAATATTTGTACGTATTAAGGCCTGCTAATATGGTGGCCATTTTTCTTGTCTCGTTTCTTCTAGTTTCTTGTAATAGCTGCTTAAATACCCTAATTATTTGAAATAATTTGTTCCTATTTACTATATTACTTCAAATGAGGTTCTTGGGAAGTATTTTTTATTTCATTTCAATTACCACTCGATTTCTTTGTTGCTACTGAGGTTAAAAACCTGCCCGACAAACTACTCCACTAACAAAAAAACTGCATTAAATCCAGTCTGGCCATTTTCAAATTACAAAGCAAGAGATATACTAACACGCAGACAGGGCATTAAAAAATTTCCAGAAAATATGAATTAACTGTGAGCTGGCAGTAATGTAATTACAGCGTAGTATATAATATAAATATTTGCATTGATTTTAGGTGCGTAATGACTAAACTGCGAGTTCCAGGATAAATTCAGTCTTATTCTATATCTCTTTCCCTTGGGTGTGGCAAAAATTAAAAGCAATATTCTTATATACCCACTACGTATCTAACACATTACGTTATTTAACTCCCAAAAAACACAATATTACGACAATTTTCAACTGAAATTTTGTTATATCTTTTGAGCATATAAATCATAGCATGATCACGTGAAAAATCGCGTCTTTGTTAAAATCGAGTGTGATGCTGACAAAGTCGGCGGCTGGTAAGCAAACACGCGGCTAATTGGGTCACGTGGATCATGTTTTAATTGCCGACATGTTTGTTTAGTGCCGTTTCACTCGCGAGGGTGTCAGTATTGTATTAATATGGGAAGGGTTGCTAGGATTCATTCCCATTCCACCACATGATATATAACTACCACTCTCTTTACACTTTTTGAGACGGTTTATTTCATACAAAATACAGTAAAAGTCATAGTATTTTAAACACTGGAGAGACTTAATGAACTTACTTTAATTGACAGAGTTATATGTTGGATAACGTATCGATAATTTATAAAAAAATCAAGATCAGTGCAGAATTTCTAAAGAAGTTGTAGTAGACGGGCTATCAGAGTAAACAAAGCGTATCAATTTTTGGTCATAGAAACACTTCAATTAACTTCGTTTGTGTAGATTTTAGCTTATCTTAAGAAGGAATGTTTTTAATCTGTATATTGAAGAAAATAATAGTAGAAATGACTCTTCGTTGATTTATTTTAATTTGATATAATTGTTGTTATTTTCACATTAAATATAGAATGTTAGACTTGCTACTTTACAAAAATGATTATAAAAATGTAGTAGATTATTGTAGTAACTCATTAGTAAATGAGTACGTCTACCACAAGTTCATAAGAAGTTATTGTTTTTTTTCTCCAGAAATTAAATTGCTAAAACCTCATTGGGTAATATGATGTGTTGTTGGATTTCCGGAGTCCCAGGGTGGATGGTAGGCTCCTATAGGGTAGTGGTTGTTTAAACGACGTTGCGATGGAATCACATCTACCATCTTCAATTTCTCGCTGATAGCTGCCTAGTGATTTTTTTGTTGCTCAAATTTCAAATAGTTTCAATATTTTAAAAGATTACCTGCACAACTCTCGATAGTGTAAACTCTCCATAATCCCAATAATATTCTCTTGCAAAATAAATACCTGATGATCATAATTATTAATACTCAGTCCCTACAGCATAATCCCATAACGTAAATGGCAATGCAGTGCTAGTAAATGCATGATTACTGTAATGACTATTTAAGCCCATACCTTAATAACATCTATCGAACCTCACATGCAAACTATTTATATGGGCAGTCCACGTTAAATTGAAGTTGAACGTATCTCCCAAGATTTTAACCAAATCTCTTATTTAAGGATTCCTCGTTATAAGTCGTCTCAATGTTGTACTTAAATGACAAAGTATGTACTTTTCCCTTACTATGTCTGTTTTTCTTTAACCAAATCATAAGGGATCTCTTTGCATCTTTTGATAAGTTTCTTAGTGTGTCCGGATTTTTCTGAAGAACCAAAAATTTGTGTCTTAGGCATGTCACATAATATGATTATATTTGCTTTATCTATCATTGGAAAAGAAAACGCAAATAAGCGGTCCCAATATGAACAACCTGTGAAGAGGGTAGCAGGGAGATAGATCAATGTAGCCCAAGACAAAATAAAGTGGAAGAATCTAAAAGAGGCCTCTGTCCAACAGTGGATAATGATGATGCTGAATATGGACCGTGGTACACCTGCATTTACGGGATATTCACTACCCTCTACTTTATTCACATAGACTACCTAACGGTTTTTAACATACCTCGACAACAAATTTAACACAGGGCCCATAACAGCATATCTAAACAGTTTTGCAATAAGTGAGTCATAATCCACGCCATCAAAGGCAAGTGAATAATCAATGAGAAGGTCAAAATAAAATCAAATTAAGGTTTATATGCTACCTTTATTTAAGGCATTCACTGCCAAGCCACGAAAGTTAACTAAAGCAGCATGAACAGTACGGTAGATTTAAGAAAACGTTTTTGAATTTGATAACGGCCGGGGTGGTAAAAGTCGTCACATGTATAAATAAGTTTTTCCGCAAAAACTTTTACCAATCCCTTTAGGTGCCCCAACCACCCCAAAGAAAAAAAAATCGGCCTTAAGTGTAAACTATTCTGGTGTGTCTAGAAAGTATGTGCAATTGTGCAAGATGAAGACCATTCAGATTATTTTTGGAGGTATCCCAAGTAAATTTAAAAAATATGTGTTTTTTAATTAAATCAGCTTATATTGTTTTATGATATTTTACTAGTTTTATTCATTTTGATTAAAGTTTTTAAAAACAATGCTGTTTTTTTGTCTAATATTTTGCCAATTTTACATAAATAAAAGTGCTCTCTGTTACAGATTTAATAAGTTAAAATGGACTCCTATCAGAAAACTTCCCTTTGCTCTATGTCTGGGGTAAATAGGTAAATCAAGCAGGTAAGAGTCAATAAAATTGGTAATTAGTATATACAAGGAAAGCTAAGGTCTCAAAAAAATTTTTGGCATTAGTCACCCTCCATTACCACCCCCACCCCATTATTGAAGGGGATGAAAAAAAAAATGTGATTAGTGACTATTTCAGTAACTGAAAATGATCGGCAAAAAATGTTTATTTGTAAGGAATTTTCTGCAACACCTACACGATAAATTGATCAATATTAATTAATTTTTGTTAAAGTCGAACTTACCATGCATTTACGAATTATCATGGTTATTGGGCTGAATAAACAGAAATTTTAGATAAAAAATCTATTCTTAAAATCGAGACTAAAACCAAATATTTCACACATACACAAAAATGAAGAATTTAAGCCATCTTCAGCTTCTTTGATATCCATTATATCCATTATTAATAGTTTTTATTTCCACACCCAGTGGAAGTCTTGGTGGAAGTGCAGTAACGACAAAAAAAAATTAAAAAAATTTTATTGCTCAAATAGACTTAGAATGTCATAAAACGTCGAGATTTTAAGTTTGAGCAATAAAAAATGTCTGTCTGTCTGTATGTCGGTATGTCTGTAACTTTTTTGTGTGCACGTTTACTCTGGAACCGTTAAAGATATTGACTTGAAATTTGGTACACATATGTACTTTAGCGAGATCTGGAACTAAATTATATTTTCATCTGGTTCCATCGAAGGGTTGGGGGGTAAATTGGGGTAAATTTGGGGTAAATAGGTAAATCAAGCAGGTAAGAGTCAATAAAATTGGTATTTAGTATATACAAGAGAAGCTAAGGTCTCAAAAAAATTTTTAGCATTAGCCACCCCCCCTTAAAACCCCAACCCTAATATTGAAGGGGATGAAAAAAATTGTGATTTAGAATGTGTACAAGAACCAGAAACCTCAAAATATTTTTTTACCTCATCCACCCTCACTACCAACCCCGTAACACCACACCACACCCCTCTACCAATGTGGGGTATCGTTTTATGGGCTTTGGGGTAGAGGATTTCAAATATTATATTATTAAAGTTCCATAAACAATTATTTCCAAATACAAAATTTTTTCGTTGTGAGTGACTTGGATAGAAAATCTGGATGTGAAAGTAGTGATTCCTTGGCAGCGGTTTTACTCAAAAAACTGCATGTCAAACTTGACCTTTCAACGAATTGTTTATCTATTTTTGTTAAGTTCTAAGCTTTTTTTTGTTAAGTTCTATCTTAGGTATAGCTAATTTATTAAAACATAAAAATACGATTTTAACAAGCCGTTGCCAATAATTCAATTTTAACTCACCATTTATTACTTTACTTTGATTTTGACAGGTATTGCTAAGAACAATTTATTAACCGCGAACAGTAAGTGACTTTTCAGGCCTCGAATGCTTAGGAAATGGCATTCGTGACCTGAGAAGTTCATGAAAAACAATTCTTATGAAATACACTTTTTGAATCTAAAGCAAAACATTTGCCTACAACCTCCTTTATTATATTCCTTCATAGTTTCAACACAAAATTTATTATCGCTACATGCCATTGTGCTTTCGATTAATTTATTTTTTATTCAATATTTACATCTCTAAGCACTGTAAGGTTGGCTTATGAAATGCATTTTAAAAATTGAAATTGATATTGATAATGGGTAACACTTTTATCGGATTTTTATAATCATTGTTTGAACGTGTAGAAACAAACAAAGTGTATCATCAAAACATGTTAGAATATTCTCGAGTTTACACTCTTGAGATTATTCTATTCGAATGTAAGTATCCGAAAGGCACGAAATGGAAGAAAAATAAAGAGGAAGACTAATTGCTGTATTAATTTAAATTGTATTTTCCGAGTTGTAACATTACATTTGTCTTTTCAGAGATAAAATAAGGCTTGGTGTGCAGAAAGCCAAACACAAAATGGTACATGCGGATTCAGAGTTTCGTTAATTTATAGTGTACTTTAAGGTCTATTGGGGAGTTAAAACTTGTATAATTGGCTGCACTGGTTCGGAAACAGATTGCCTAGACTATGGGGAAATTCACCACAAGCCCTTTGTTTCGTTTAAAAGGGTTATTTTACATCGTGAACCAAAGATACTGGCTTGTACTTTAATCTTTAGGAGAATAATGACCTCTTCATTATCCATCTCTCAGTTTAAAATGTATAGAATTGAACAATTCACCGTGCAGACTGAAAAATCTAGCCGCGTCGTAGTCAAATTTCTTGCCTTATTATGAAGTTAATAGAATAGTAGAGCACCGTACCCTGCGGAGAAATCAATACAGCAAAATGTATGAGATTAGGTAGTAAGCTACTAAATATAAAATAAATCGATAAGTAGAGGATGATCGTTTTAAGTGTCATGGCTTTTATAGCGAATTAACTTTGAACTAGCATAGAAGCACGTATTTTAACAATAATTTATGGAACAACAATAACGCAGGCACACACACAAAAAAAAATTTCAAACACAAAGGTCAGTGTTTGTATGTATTTTGATGCGCTGAGTTCAAATTTCATACCAGAATTTATGTTTGATGGCAGAATTTCGATTAAATTACGATATTAGTCCTAAAGTGGGGGTTTTCTAAGGCTAGTAGAAACATGAAATTAAAAAATTGTTTTTTTTTTGTATAAAGTGCATAGAATCACAACGAAACTGCAATTACTGAACTCATTTCAAGACCTTTTTCTGACACTAAAATCACCCCTAAAGCGGCGGCAATTATGGATAAAACTCGCACGAAACATGTTCATGGGGTCAAGAGAAGATTTTTTTGTATAGGGCAGATAAAATTAGGAAATACTGTACTTCTGTTGCCTATTTCGATCCTTGTTATATTTTACGCCCGGGAATCACACCAATGTAGGAGAATATTTTCTTCGAAAAAAGTCATCCGGAAGTTGAGTTTTTTTTTTCTTAAAATAGTATTGACACGACCGCCCAAAATTTTGTACACCAGATTTCCTCTTTGACGAAGATTACACAGATTTCTTCCAGATTTCCTCGGATTTCCTTAAGATTTCTTCAGATTTCCTTAAAATTTCCACGGATTTCTTTAAAAGAGTGACCGCAAAAACAGGCCCAAATTCGCCCATCAAATTTTACTGTAAATAATGTGCTAAATGATTGTTTACAATTAGAACATGCTTCTGATAAAGTTTCAAGTTGAGCATATCATTAGTTAGTGAGGTATGAGTGATAGAAAATGTCTAATTTAGGTAATTTGATTCATGAAATCATTGTAAAGTACATACATGTACTGCCTTTTTGTACGTATTTAAAAAAAATGACCATTAACATATTTTGATATGTATGTATGTTTTGGAGGTCGGCTGAATTCAAATCCGAAGTCAGAATTGCGAAATTCAAGATGGCGGATCCAATATGGCGGACCGAATTGTCGAAAACTTCGATTATGACCACGAGAACTTAGTTTTTCTTCTTTTTGCGGTTTGGCAATAAAATTGCATATACCTGGATTTTTGGATCGCTTATTACAAACCTAAAAACATAATCCTAAAATTCAAGATGGCGGTTGTAGAATTCAAAATGGCGGATCCAATATAATGGACCAAAAAGTCAAAAATTTTTTATTTAGTCTCGAATCATTCTACATGGCGTTCGAGTTTAATACGTTTACTTTAAAAAAAAATGTATCGTAAAGTGAAGAATTTTTTTTTACTGAGTTAGTGCATTCAAAGAATTTTGGCTTTGTTAATAACTAACCCAAAAATCCTAGTATATAACTTTTCGAGACCAAACAGAAGATTTTTTACTTTTTGTCTGCCATATTGGATCCGCCATCTTGAATATTGGATCCGCCATCTTGAATATTGGAGGCCGTTTTTGAATTTTCTCTGCCAAATTGGATCCGCCATCTTGAATTACAAATGCACCATCTTGAATTTTATAATTCTGATTTTAAATTCGTAATCAGCGAACGCCATGTAGAATTATTCAAGACTGAACAGAACGTTTTTGACTTTTTGGTCCATTATGTTGGATCCGCCATCTTGAATTTTAGAATTATGTTTTCAGATTTGTACTAAGCGACCCAAAAACTCAAGTATATGCAATTTTGTTGCCAAACCGCAAAAAAATCTTTTATATAAGTTTTCGTGGTCACAATCGGAG
Source organism: Rutpela maculata (assembly GCA_936432065.2). NCBI lineage: Eukaryota > Metazoa > Arthropoda > Insecta > Coleoptera > Cerambycidae > Rutpela > Rutpela maculata. Next base: position 145,503,794 of record OW386289.2, read on the forward strand.
TTTTCGACAATTCGGTCCGCAATATTGGATCCACCATCCTGAATTTTGCAATTCTGACTTCGGATTTGAATTCACCGACATTCAAAATATATTCATGGTAATTTTTTTAAATACTTGCAAAAAGGTAGTACATGTATGTACTTTACAATGATTTCATGAATCAAATTCCCTAAAATTAGACATCTTCTATCACTCATATCTAACTAACTAAGGATATGCTCAACTTGAAACTTTATCAGAAGCATGTTCTAATTGTAACCAATCATTTAGCACATTATCTACAGTAAAATTTAGGGGTGCAAAAATGGGCGAATTTAGCGGACACTCTCCTCGGATTTCTTTAAGATTTTCTCGAATTTTTTTCAGCAAAATTTTTGAATAGCGCAGGGAGAAATCCAAAAAGCAATAGATTTTCCGAGATTGCCTAAGATTTATTCGGATTTCCTAAGATTTCCAGAGGTTTTCTTAAGATTTCCTCGGATTGCCTAAGATTTCCTAGAATTTTCTTAAGATTTCCTCGGTTTCTGAGTGTTCACACCAGATTTCCTTCGCGGTTTACCCCTCGTATTGAAACGCCTACATTAGGGTTGGTTCCAGAGCGTAAAATATAATAGGTATCGAAATAGGCAACAGAAATAATGTTTCCTAATTTTATCAATTTAATACAAAAAAAACTTCACTTGACTCCATGAACATATTTCGTGCGAGTTTTTCCCATAAGTGTCTTCGCTTTAGGGGTGGTTTTAGGGACGTAGCGAAGGGTGGAATATTGTGGGGGGGGGGGTACGGTACGTTACCCCCAACTTTATCAGACTTGGTAAAAGTTGGAAATTTGATATATAAATTTGGCAATTTTTATTTCAGTGGAAAATTATTTTTTTTGATCCCCCCCCCCGCTCATCAAATTTTTTGAGGGGTTATTATTTATTTATTTACACAGTTGGTTTCTTAAGTTTAGGAATTTCGCAATTTTGAAAAAGTTGGCTCGCTAAGCCTCTGGGTGGTGTTAGTGTTAGGGGATATAAAGGGGCTTGAAATGAGTTAAGTAATTGCAATTTTCTTGTGATTCTATGCATATTATACAAAAAAGACAATTATTTAATTCTATGTCCCTACTAGCCTCACAAAATCACTAGCTTAGGACTAATATCGTAATTTAATCGAAATTCCGCAGTCAAACATAAATTCTGATATGAAATATTAAGTAAACAGTAAACAAGTTTTTTTTTATTTTTTTAACTATTTAACGTCGGCCTATTTCCACTACCAGGGCCTATCACCGACGCCAGGAGACGAGCTACCCCCAACCTGGAAATTTTGCCGAACCTCTTCCCTTAAGAAGAGTAGGTACCTTTTACCTGTCTAATATTTAATAGACAAGGGACCGCCTGCTTTACATCCCCTCCGAAGGATGGTATACCCACTACGTAAGCCTCGTCTGAAATTACGCAGCTTCCGCGTATACACCGATATACAAACCGCTAGAAGGTGGGACGAGAACGCTGTATTTCCCAAGATGGGTCACCCATCCAAGTCCTAACCGCGCTCGACGTTGCTTCAACGGAATATCACATTGAAGTCACCTCTACGCTCGCCCCTAGTAAACAAGTTAAATTTGTGAAAATAATAAATAATAGAGATTTATGAATAAAATAAATTTATTTCTTTGATAAAAAATTTGACAAAATAGTCTTATTTGATTGAGTACATATAGTAATTTTTTTCCTAAATAAATTTACATTGTTTATTTGTTTTAATTTATATGGCAAATAATTGCTAAAATTTAAGCGCAAAATAGTTTCTAAATCTTTTTGGCTTCTAGTACTTACAGGGATATTCGTATTTTTTTACTGTATCTCGAGTATCATAGATGTGATAAATTTGCTTATTTAAAATCTATTTATGGTTATAAGAAAACATGAGAACTGACTTGCTACACATGTACACAATAGCTCTTTGTTCAAAACATCAAATTTCTTTTAAAAAAATTTACGTAGATAAATCAGTATAGAAAATAAATCTAATTTATGTTGTATTTGTTTGTCTATATCAATGTGTTACATACTTTTTAAATTAAAATACACCTGGACAAAAGAAAACACATTTAAATGGTCCTGAGGATGCCAATACAATCTGGCGAAACGTCAATTACTGATTAATTTTTTTACATCTATTGGTCTAAACTCGTCAAAGTTTGCCATCAGAATAGATCACCTTTTATATTTGACGACTAAGTACATTTTTATTCATAGCGTTGAGTAAGCTTAAAGTTCACGGTAATTTAAATTTTATTTAACCTCAATTGATTCCACCATTCAACAGTGCTATCGAATAGTAAATAAATCAAGAGAAGTCTGGAAGAAAAGAAATGTGTTTTCCTGGCATCATGGTCTTTTTTATAAGTTAACAATGCATTATACCAAACCAAGTGTACATTCTACTAAAATCATATCTAACTGACCGCTAATTCCAAGTTAAGTCTGAGAATATTTTATCGAATCTACTTCATATAAAAGCAGGAGTACCGCAGGGCAGTGTTCTTGGGCCATTTTTTTATTTGGTCTTTACTTCAGATATCTCATTATCAAATTCTACTACAATAGCTATATTTGCAGATGACACGGCGATTCTTTCATCAGACTTAAATCCAGATAGACCATCTGAAAATCTACAAAACCACCTTAACTCACTGCAGGACTGATTAAAGTGATGGAAAATCAAAGTCAGTATTGAAAAATATACTCAAGTCGCCTTCACGATGAAACGAAGTACATGCCTCAAATCACTATAAATAACACACCGATACCTGTAAAATCTGAAGTCAAATATCTCGGACTACACCTTGATCAAAAACTTACAAGGAAAACACATATTAAGGCCAAGAAAACACAACTAAACCTAAAGGTTAGGAATATGTATTGGTTAATGGGTAAAAAATCCCAGTTATCATCAGAAAATAACATATTCATATATAAGACTATTTTAAAGCCTATCTGGACCCATGGCATAGAACTATGGGGTTGCAGCAAACCATCGAACACCAAAATACTCCAAACTTTCCAGTCGAAAATGCTTCGAATCATAACAAATGCTCCATGGTATGTGTTTAACGAAACCCTCCACGAAGATCTTGGGGGTTCCTTTCATAAACGATAGGATTGGCAGTTATGCCACAAATGTAGAGATCGTATTAGTGACCATAACAACCAGCTCGTCAGGGCTGTAGCAGCACAGCCCTTGGTGAACACAAGATTAAAAAGACAATGGACAGAAGACCTAGCTAGGTGAAGACAGGTGTACCATCATTGGATGGTAAGCAACTCAAGTTAACCAGCGCACACAAACCATTTACTTATAACTCTGTAGCACAATTAGAGTAGATTGTAAATAAGCAATAAAAGTGAATAATAAAAAAAATAACTTGGATTGAGACGTCGCAACGTTTGCCAAGGGCTACAACAGTTTTAGGTGTACCAATGGCCAAGACTTACCCCCTGCGGCGCCACTAACTATATGAAAGATTTTCATTGTCTTAATGCTCAAATTATTATCTTACCAAAAATTTTATTGTAATAAAAAAATTAAGCTTTTTTGAAACGAGAAGAACATTATTAAAAATCAAAGTGGTCATAAGTAAACCATATTTTTCTTTAGGGACAATTATAATATTTTAGCATTCCAACATCTATTGACACCGAAGAACAATATATTGAAATTTACAATTCCACTCACAAACATAAAGAAGTAAACAGAAAACACAGGACTTCTTATTTACCTTCTTTCTTTTATTAAAATATTTGCACTTTTACGATATTTTGACGCAAATATCTTTTAGACCTTACCAAAGAAAGAAATTGGTGAAAGAAAATTATTACACGGTGGTCTGCCCCTTGGCCTGGCAGAGAATATTGAAATTTGTATTTCAATTTAACTTGAGATGTTATCGATGGTGTATGAAATTACTTATAATTTAAAAATGAAATATATTCTTTATATTAAAACTCTGTGGAAGTCGTCTTATCAGTCATTAATTATTGTGTTGCCGAAATTTTAATTCACTCTTTTGAGTTGTGTTTCCCAAAAGAATGACTTGCAGTTTTGTTAGAATAATAAATAAGCCCATATTTCTATTCCATTTTTACTAATTAAAATTCATTTGTGGCGAAAAAAATTATATTTATGATGTAAAATAAAAATAACAAGGTTGCTGTCACTCTTACGGGAAATTTTATTTTGCATACCTACATAATTAATATATCAAAAGTGTCATATTCTTGGAAGCATGTGATAAAAATCTCTTCTGATCATGCTAGATGTGTGACGTGTCTAATATATGTATTTAGTGTTCACAATTAAAATAGTCACATGTTTCTTATAATCTTATGATTTGAAAATAGGTTCGTCTTAAATTTGTTTTTCTATTTTATATATATATCAGGCCACTACATTGTACGGTATGGAGAATTATTTATAAAATAGATTTTGACTGAATTAACTTCAACTTATGGCACACATGATTCTCTTTTGCTCTACTTATTTTGCACTGCCATTTAAAATTTTTGAAGGTGTTGGTGTGAGAGTGAGAGGATTGATTATACACACCTTTATTGTATAATTACGTTCGTCTTCATATGTTTTAACATTATTGAAATAAAAATAAAAATTGAACCTCCTCCAAAATATAAACTAAATTATACTCATCAGGGGTAATTCAAGTATTCATATAACTGCTGAACATTCTGAAACATTATTTTCAGATCTTTTTGAATAAGTTAATTCGTATTTGCTTCATTTTAAATTTTACTTATCTCCTGATGATATCTGTTTGATTGACGAAACACACACAGTATACTATGCAGTATTTTTGTTTTTATAAAATATTTTGGAGATTTTGCAGAAATTTTCATGTAGATGCAGTTTTTCATTAAACTTTTACTCGTACTGAGTGATTTTGCTCAAATAAAATAGGACTCTTTCTTCAGCTAATACTAACTGCGTGTTCAAATTTAAATACGATCGAATTTCACCCTCTTCAATTTTAGTGCTTATAAGAAACGTGATGATTGTGAAAAACTTTCCCTTAGGCAGAAGGTGACTGACAGCAAGACTACTAACGTGAAACTTCAATACTCAAATCAAAAGTGGAGGCAGCTATACAAGAAACTATCAGAACAATCTATAATACCACTGACGAGGCGCTTAGATAAGTTTGTGCAGATGAAATCAGAATTTTTCACAGAATATGAAAAAAATATGGGAGACAGCAATCTGGTCTTGCGATTAAAGAACAGAATATTCGTACCACTATACAAAAAGGAAGCGATATAAAACAAGTAAGCTCATATATCGATAAATGATCTCAGACAGCACATATAAATAACAAAATTTCTTCCGAAAAGTGTTATATCTGGTATACCTCAGGGTTCCATATTAGGGCCACTCCTACTTTTAGTTTATTCCAGTGATATATTGAGATCGATTAAACATTGTAAGTTCAGGTATTTGCGGACGATACAGAGGTCCAATGTAATTTTAATGTTCACAATATCAGGGACGACGAGGAGTCTATAAATCAAGATCTTCATAAAAGTTGAGAATGACATCTTATAGTCTAAATATTCACTAAAATATCTAGGTGTTATATTCTATAGTGATCTAAAATTTCATTGTCCATATTAATAGCGTTTTAATGACATCTTAAAGTATTCTTAATTCATTATACTTCCATAGTAGCACCTCTATAAAGACAAAATTGTCCGATTTCTTGATACTTTCATGTTTTAACTTTGGAGATTGTGTACACACACAGGCTTTCCATTTCTAAGTACTTCAGCAAAACGTGTAATTTTACCTGAAGGATATAGTTCCGGTTCTAATTTACAACGACTCTCACCGCCAGCTGACAATGTAGATAAAGTTCGGTTATACGAGGTTATACGACAAAATTTCAACTAAACTGAAGAAACAGAAAATCAAGGCGAAGTAGAAATTTTTCCTTGGTCACCTGTGACAAGAGAAAACTTGAATAAGTTTCCTTATACCGTAAGAAATCTAGGGATTTGTATTTCTTATTATTTTATGAAAAATCCCCATATTATGTTTATAAAATAACGAACGAATAAATCAACGAACTATTTGATTTATTTTGTGGAACAAACTAATTTGCACACAGAACATCAAAAGCTTCAAGCAGCAACATCAGGAGCTCATATTCAATATTGGAAGGAAACCAATCATGAAGAAATGGAAAAATTCGTTGGATGTAATATGCTGATGAGTTTGGTCCAGCTACCTTCAGTATCTCTTATTGGTAGACAAATAAAATTTACTAACTTAATGAAAACAGTTATGCCAAGAAATCGATTTCAATTGCTACTGAGGACATAGCATTTTGCGAAACGGAAATGTTCCAGAAGGTGACAGGCTGTACAAAATAAATCACTCGTGACTAGAATGTTTTCCAGCTCCAATTTTTCCTTCCGAGTTTATATGTGTAGACGAAACCTTAGTGCCGTTCAAAAGTAGGCTAGAATTTAAACAATATATTTCCAACAAGCGCCATAAATTCGGCATGAAAGCTTTTCAAGCTATGTTTGGAAAATTGCTACCTTTCCGATCTTTCCATTTACTGCGGACAAGAGAAAGATCCAAATCGAGAACAAACTGTTTAAAATTATTAATTCAAGGTCGAACAATTGTTGTTGATAACTAACACATCGGTGGAGCTAGGGAGGAGAACTCATCACTGCGGAGAGTAATAACGGAATTTTTCTAGAAAAATGGAAAAACAGAAGAGGCGCTCTTATGCTAAATACAAAATTTGTTCCCGAAATGATAACTCTAAAGAAAAGATCAGGAAAAACAACAAAACCAAAATGTATTATTGAATATAATGAACATAAGGCATATATAGATTGGTCGGACGAGACGAAATCTTATAATTCATCGTTGCTTCGCGGAGTCAAGTGGCACCGAAATTTGCTTTGGAGTTAGTTGTTGGATCCGCATTAGTCAATGGTACAGCAGCAAGTTACAAAACAAAATGTCTATTACCAAATTCAGAGAAGATATTATCAAGAGCCTTGTCAAATGCCAAGAAATCCCCCAATGTGTAGTAAAAAAGATGCCCGGCCACGTTCTGGAAGATGTAGCGGATGTTATGCCAAAATTTCAGAAGAATCTGATCGTCAAACTGCAAAAAATGGAGCCCCAAAAACTAAATTTCCCTGTAATATATGCCAAAAATACTTATGTTGAATTTCATGTTGCATACTCAAAATAAATGTTCTGTTAAAAAATAATTACGGGCATTTTTATTTTCCGTTATAGAGACCTATCGTATTCTAGAACCAAGTATACTATTGTATTGCCTAAAACATATACAGGAGCCCACCCTAATTGTCCTGTCCCCCCAAAAAAAACTGGCTGTACTTTCAAAATGGCGTACACGTTTATAAAAAAAATTTTGCGAATATTGTTTTTGTCATTTAACACAAAAACAAAAGATGGAGAAAAACTTTCTGCACAAAAAACAAAATGCATAAAATTTTCTACAATTTTGTTCTTGTACAATATTGGGATGTGAGTTGCCATTTTCCAGATAAATGATTCAGCTCTTAAAATAAAATATAAAATTCAATATAAAACGTAAGTAACATCTCATTCGCTTTCAGATTCACTATCGCTGTCTCGCGATACATCGAATATTTCTTCCAAGTCTTCTTACTCTATTGCTTCATTTATGATATCGTTATCATCCTCACTTTCGTCTATTATGCTTTGATTTGGAATCATCTCCTAAGAATTTCAGAAAGCGATTGAGGCAGTATTTTATATGCCGAACACCAAATAGGTTCTCCATTTTCTTGTCATTCATAATCATTCCAACGCTTTGGAATATTGTGAATACCTTCGTCGACTAATCGCCAAATACGCGTTTGGTAAACACTCCTTTCAATATGTTCGATAAGAAAAGCTCTTGATGGTGGAAGAAAAATCAACTTTAGTGTCAATCTCTGTCACTACATTTCTGTCTAATGGCAATTAATCGAAGCTAGCGCACTAGCGCATTTTTTTGATCCATATATGGCACGATCCATATATGGCACGATCCATATATGGCACGATCCATATATGGCACGATCCATATATGGCACGATCCATATATGGCACCTCTAATGGCGCTACTAATTTATCATAAATATTCCAGCTGCTCCCAAAATCTTGAAATATTCGGATATATTTAGTATATTTGGGAGAAAGTAACAGTTTTAGGGATTTTATCTTTCCTTTTCCCTTAAAGGTGCTGACTGAGTCGCATCCAGTAAATGAATAAATTATAATATTATTATTATTATTAATTTTTATTCTTTATGGAAAACATTGTCCCCAAGGATCGGAGGGGGCATGTACAGCTAGGGAGGGCTCCCCGACTAATACTGAATAAAATCCCATATCGTTTGCATTGAAATGACGCATCAATGCTATCCGACACGGACAGACATATTTTTTAATCTGTCGGATAACATCGACTCCTCGAGGCCATATCAATTTTTTTTTTTTTTTCAGAATGGTAGATATGTTTGATCCCCTATGGAGTTTTACGTGTTAAAAACGTTGGGATGATGTCATCAAGAAGGTGATGGGAAAAGGCATTGGGAGGCTATATGACAGATAGCGTAATGCCGTTAGACGTGCTATACAATAAACGGGGGCCAACTAGAATAAAACATGGAAGGCAAAACGCCTCACAATACTTGTTATAAGAAGAAGACGAAGTAGAAGTAGAAGTATAAGTAGAAGAAGAATGCAGGAAACATAATAAACGAACAGGCAGGTAGGCAAAATTTATTCAAAATCCTATGACACAGTGAAAATTTTTTTTTCTTTACTTGTGATTTTTGCATATTTGCATGAGTGCATGACGAATATAATACACTCTTCATTTTTTGTGAAACATACAACAAGGTCACTATAAATTATGCAGCAAAATTTTACTCAGTTTCATAGTAAAACTTAATTTCAGGCGTTACGTTATAGGTGCATGTCTTTATCATTTATTTATTGGTTTATTTTGGTACGCTTTATCACTTTCGGACATTACTGCGGTTGACCTAATTGATTTATGTTACAGCTATTTCAATTATAAATCTACATGAATTTATGTGTATCGATTAGATTAATTTTCCATTCCATCAAATGTATTGTCTACGAAATAAGAAATAAAGTTGTTGTTCAACATGTTAATTACTGAGCAAAAGCCCGAACATAATAATTAAAGATGTTAAACGCACATAAATATTATTGTTTTGAACTGTGATTAGTAATTAATTTTTTAAGAACATCTAGGCTGAAAAACAGATAATAATTCATACTTGTTTATCATTTGGGTTAAAGCGTGTACATTTTTTCGTGATTAGCTAGGTCAGCTTGCAGATAAAATTAATAAATTAACATGCACTTTGCTACAAACAAGCGATAAATAACTGAGTCTAAGTAATTCCACTTGCATCACACAAAGGTCTTAGTACACTGATTAAGAAATCACCAACAGTTAATCAGCTTTCTTGCAATAATTATATTATATGCAAAGTTCTTTGACGAAAATGAATAATAACTGCTTATCTACATTTTACTTAAACTTTATTATTGCCTGTACTCTAACAAGTATGTAAATTGGAAAATCTTATGTTTTCGAATAAAAATTCTTAAGTGCTAAAAAATGTAATCAAGATTAGAGAAATATGTAGGAAAGAAGCCAATGCAAAAAACAACAAAACCTGTATAAGTATACTCCCCCTGGATAATTGGCATGAGTGATATTAGTCCAATCAATGAATGCCCAAAAGGGAATTGCAGAGAACATTTAGGAGGAAAAATACTGAAAGTTCCCGGCCCTAGCCCCGCCATTTCAGGGGGCAAAATTAAACGTAATTAAATTTTCCACAAGAATGTTTATATTCATTTTCTTCCTATGTGTTATAATTGACGAGATAATCGCCAGCGAAAATCGATGATTAATAAAAAAAAAATCAATTATGTACCTTGAATATTTCTATCAAAGCGGTTGGTCTGCTAATAAATCACAGTCACAAAACAATCTTTATTTTACAACACTCGACGTACTTACTAACGTAATATTTTGTCGAAATCTATACATTTCCTTAAATATATCAGTTTTCATGGTATAAAATGTCCAGAAATCTCTAAAACCAGAAGTTTCAGTAAATACGTTCATCATTATTACTCAAGAGTTTTTTAACCTTGCAATATTTCAGTAAAAGTGTATTGATAACAAAAGATTTTTATATACCTTTTCTTGGTAGACAGTATCAAATTATTAGCTTTATTACATTCTTAGTTGCTTATCCACCAATAATCTTGTTATTCAACTGAACAGTTAGAATAATAAGACAACACTAACAACTGTCTTAAACACGTGCCTTTACTGAATAACAATTCATTATAGCTTATAATAGAAAAAGCAATTGACTGTATTTTAATCAAAAAAAAATTGTGTTATGTAATGGTTTTCAAGATCATTATGTTGGTTTTATTGTTATTTTTTTAATCACCATTTTAAAATTAGCATAATTTCAGTCATTTCAAGGTAGAGAGTAGAATTCCTTTAATTTACTTGGTCGATAGCGATTATAAGAATATACACGGAGCATACTGTTGTCTAGATAATTTGAATATTGGTAGAATTTTGTTTAATCCTTCAATCACTTTTACCGGTACCTCCTAGGGATGTTTCATTGAACAGTTTTGCTTCCTTTTTAAATTTTATTGGATAGAGCCGTCTGACTGTCTCTAACTCCGATTAAAGAACTTATATCTAGATACATAATGGCATTGATTTATTTGTCGCTGAAAGACTCACAATCTAAGGCACTTCTTCCCATAAGTTGCTGATTGGCCCATCGGCGTATTCGCGGCCGCTCGTGCACGATCGGCTTCAGTTCGATTATCATAATCTCAGTTGATAGTTCGGCCATTAATGTCAATAAATGTTTTTCGTGTTCTCCGACCAAAAACTGGTGAAAAAGTAATTTTATTTTAAGTTGTGATTTGCTTAATACCTAAATAATATTCTCTATTCATATTTACACAGTTTAGTTACAATATATTTTGTGCAAATAAATAGTGGTGCTGTGCCGTTTGCAGAAAGCAGTTTAGAAAAGAAGAAAATCGATCGTTCCATAGTCGTAACATGATGAAGTTCAGTTTACAGTTATAAAGTAAATAGCAATTAAATTTTAACATCCTTTCAATATATATTTATCTTACTGTTTTATCTTACTGTAATATCGTATGCCTACATCACGTTATATAAAGAGCCGGTAATGCAGGAATTGCAATAATTCATTTTAATGAAAATATTTACCATTCTACACATTTTCTACACACACAACGCCACTGTTGCCTATGGGATGTGATGTTCATCTATCCATTTTAATGGACATGTAATGTGACTATGTTAGGAGCAAACAAGGTATATAGTGAAAAGATAGCCTGTTATGTATCTAGATATAAGGTCTTTAATCGGAGGTCTCTAAAGAATTGTTAATGTAAGAAAATAGAAACACATGAAATATAGGTTCATATTTAAATTAGTCTAAGAGGTAGGCCGCATTTATTTACTACAAAAGTGCCTAAAACACAATAGAATTTACTTGACACCTGACACAAGCGGAAAGTAAAAAAAATCTGATGATGGGGAACTGATTTATAACGCCATCAAGATTGCTATCACGCCTTACTAATACCAGCACATTATTTTCATCCCCGTAATCTCTCGATAAGAAACATTTTATGTTAATATAATTTTACTCTATCTGCGTTTTCTATTACCTACTTTAGTAACCGTAAAAAAATGTTTTTTATTCCCAAATTACCATCAAATTCTTTCAACTGGAAAGTGATATAGACACTGAGAAAGACTCATTTGTGTTAGTTCGTGAAAATTTGTAGAACATTCCATTCGGAGACTAGGTGAGATAGTTAAATTATATTTCAACTGGAGAGTGATATAAACTCTAAATAAGACGCAGTGTATTAGTTTGGGAAAATTTCTAGAACACTCTGTTTGAAATTTACTACAGATAGTGAATTCTAACAACTGGATAGTGACCTAAATTCTAAATGCGACTCTTTCGTGCTATTTCTAGATTTTTCTAGAAAGTTCCATTAGAAATATTGACGAGGTATCTGAATTTTCTTAACGTGCAACTATAAAACAGAATGAACAGTGCAATTCAACCTTTGGCACTCATATGGACCCCATAAATTTCACATAGAAAAACTGTTTGGGTGATAGTGAATTTAAAGTAGGTCTAGATATCGTGAATCCTAATATCGAAGTCTGCCCACTTTAAGTGAAGCGAAACAGGTATACCTGCAGAATAAATAACTGCAACGCGTCTATCCCTTAAAGGATCAAACAGCTGTTAAGATAAAATATGCAAAAAGGACAGCGGAAACCCTACTGAAGAAAGCGCTAACACTGAACAGCAGCAAACTAAAAATAGGGAGACCATGTTACACGTGGAAAACAACAATCGAGAGGATCATAAACAAACTGGGAAAGAAAAGCGAGGGGAAAAATGAATTAAAAAAAAACCATCCGTCATGTGGTTCTCGCTGCTCACAACAAGCATGACCCAAATCCAACCCAGCATCGGAAACCGAGGAAGCAGAGGACTCAGAAAAAGAAGATTCGAAGAAGCACAAACACAAAAAGAGGAGCATAAACACTCCATATCAAGACAAACCACATATTTCACACGGAGATTCAGAAGAGGCAGATGCCCAGAACCAAAAACACAAAAATGGAGCTTAAACGCTCCCTCACGACACAATGCGGTAACGCATCTCACAAATACCTACACCTCCCATCCCATGTTCCTTTACCATGCGCCATTTAGCTCTCGCTGCTGGGAACAAGCATGACTTTATCCAACCCAGCGTGGAGGTAGCAGGCCCAGCTGTATGACCCTGGGAGCCCCAGTAATACCTACCACATGCTGGTAAATCAATCAATCATTAAGATGAGTACTATATGGCCTTAAATTTTACTCGTACTCTGAGTCACCCTGTATATTACTTTTCTTCCTCGTATATTAATCTAATTCGTGTTTTATTTTATTCTTGTAATAATAGAGTATTGACAACTGTAGCCTAGTGAAAAACATTAAAACTTCAATGTACTTCGTAGAAACTGACTAACTACAGCATTAACACACATAGTTGATAATGTTATCAGAGAAATAGACAATGGAAAGTGCACTTGTTTGGTACTGCTGGATTTCTCAAAAGCTCTTGACACCCTTGATCATTCACTGCTGCTATCAAAGTTACATTTTGGATTTTCAGACATTTCACTGCAGCTAACGTCAACCTGTCTTAAAGAACGTAGTCAATGTGTTGTTATAAATCAAATGTCTCAATTTAAAACTTTAAAGGCAGGAGTGCCACAAGGATTAATCCTAGGGCCACTACTGTTTTCGCTATATGTCTCAGATATATCTAAAGTTATTAAAAATACCACTCTCCCTCAATATGCCGATGATTCGCAAATGTTCATTTGATCTAGCAGATAGTAACTCTATACAAGTTAAGATCAATCAAGATTTAAATGGAATAGAATAGAATAGGATAGTCTTTATTTGTTCTTGTAAATTACATTACACATAGGGTGTGGAACATGTCATAGTGCTTAAAATAATACAGTAAAATACAATACAACAATAATTGTTAAAATTAAAAGTGAAGGTAAAAGCAAAAGGTACGTCAAAAAGAATAAAATAATTGAATAAATTACATAGCAATAGGAAGCGAAAAAAAGAAACCTAAAATCTACATCAATAACATCATTATAAGACAAATAAGAGAGAGAGAATATATGTGACTATAAAAACAGTAAAAATTTTACAATAATTTAGTTAGATAAAGGAAAAGACTAAATAAAGAAGTCTTGATCCTTGTAATACTCATCCAGACTGTAGTAGGTCTTCTGCAGTAGTAATTGCTTGAGTTTGCTTTTTAATTTGTTTGTAGGTAAGCTTCTCATTTCAGATGGAAGTTTATTAAAGACTTTTATATTTTTATATTTTTTTCTACATATGTAAATTTTACTTTGAGCAATCAGTATCACTCATCAATAATATATATAAATATACATATGACCATAACATACAATTAAATGCATCCAAACCACAAGTCATTTTAATAGGAACAGTGCTAATGAATAAAAAATTTCAATCAATCAATTTAACTTTTAAAATAAATAGTGAAATAATTCCAGTAGTCAATGAAGCAAAAAATCTGGGCGTAATTCTTGATTCATTCCTGCAGTTTGAATGCCATCTCAAAAATAAAATAAGGCTGGCATATTTTCGTCTAAAAAGTTATACCATTTAAAACATAATATTCCTCAAAGATGTAAACAAATATTTTGTAATTCGTTAATATTAGCTCTACTTGATTATGGAGATGTGGTTTATGGTAATTCGCTGTCTTTTGTAATGAAACATGCCATACAAAAAGTTCAAAATTCTTGTATGAGGTACATTTATAATATCACATCACCCCATATCTAAAATTTTAAACATGGAAAACAGAAGACTACATTACATGTATTGTTTCATATGAAAGATCATTAAAACAAATAAGCCAACTTATTTAAGTTCTAAATTAATTACACATAACCACGGTCATGATACCAGAAATGTAACCAACTATGTAATAGTCCCTCACAGGACGGCTATTTTTCAAAAGTCATACACGTATATAGCAGCCCATTTATGGAATGAACTCTCAGATGAAATAAAAATTGAAAAATATAAAAAAAATTCAAAATTGCTAATCCAACGTCAATAGTTCTGTGGTGCCCCCTGTATTTTCAGTTGTTTATGGATTATGAGGATATTTATCGGAGACTTTTGGGCGGAGACCTCGCACACACCCCCGTTAGCTTGTGATACATCATTGTCATGAAAAGAGGTATGTTAGTTTTAGTTTTATTTAATTTAGGTTTAATGAGTAGTACTGGGCAAATGGAAGAAGGCAGTATTGTCGAATTTGTACCATTTCATTTATGAATAAATGTATTTATTATTATTATTATTAAATTAGGAAACAAAATTTCACCAGATGTAGATTTGAGCAGAGCGACCCTAAATATTCCTAAGAACAGGTTATCTTAAACGTAATTAGTACCTAATTAAATAATTGTGAATATAAAACGACATAAAACTAAATATAACGGTGGTTTCCTCAGCCACTAATTGATTTAATTATTCGCCAGATAGCGGAGCGTGCATGTTATGAAAAGCAATATTTCTAGCAAAACGAAGAAAAGAAGAATTGAGATGAGCAATCAGTGTCATTCACCAACGAGTACAACCCGCGGGGTTCAGATATAGCAAGACCGGTTCTTATTAGACGGTTTTTAAACTAGCAGGATTTGGATTTGAACATACCTATCTTGTAATTATATATAAATAAAAGAAATAGAACTCCTCTTAATTGGCAGTTGGACGTAGTAGGTCGGCGCGTATCAAGAAATTATCCAGCAGGAAATATTTTAACGAATTATAAATCTGAATAAATTAAATCTTTGTTCGGATTTTAAAGAATTTACTCACTGTGCGACATTCTAAGAATTTTAATAAAAATTTCTTTAAAAATTTGTATCTGATGTTTTGCTCATTACAAAAAAACACTAAACTATGTTGTCGTAAAATGTCAAGATTATGGTTGTAATAAAAACATATCAGTTAATCCAATTGTGGCTTGTTATGCCGATCTGTCATGAAGAGGAGAAACGTAGTAAACACGCTGGTTCAACTGCGCGTGAAACAAGGGCCTCTACAAATAATGTACCGTTTAACATGTACATTTATATTCCTAATACGACGTCATTAAGTAACAATAGACAACATTCTCTTAAACGTATATTGTAATTATGCAAACTATTCATAAGCATTTAACAGGCAATGAGAATAATACAAGTTAGACAGTGTTACCATTATATACCAGAAGGCTGATGGTTGGTAATAATTGGTTAACTTGAAAACTAAAATTAAATTAGTCCGAGAAACGACTGTACAAAACTCTACACGTCATCGAACATCCGATTAGTTCATGATAAATTCGAAAGAATAAAGTTAGTTTCATAAGCTTTAAAAAGGTCTGTTGATAATGTTTCTCGAAAAGCAATATTTTTTGAGACATTTAAAAGACTCTTTTTCTATGTTTATTTGGTAAGTAAAACAAATTAAATAACTGTTTAGAAATGGTTCGAATAATTTACTTTATAACTTTTCAGTGATTGAGGACTTATTTCTGCAATCCACGGCTCGCTTAAAAAACCTGGTTATAGAGGTTATTAATCGTTAATTTTAATGCCATCAAGCATCTTGTTAAAACAGACATTTGGTTGAAATTAATGCGCTTACACAAAGCTATTTCGATATAGTTGCAAGTTGAATCCTTCTTCTAGCGAAAAAATGTAACTGATGATTATGAGATATGACTTTGCTGTTTCACTTCAGATTGTTTTTAAGACCAGAAAAAATAAACTTAATAATCTTATTTGCTTTTCCAACCAGGTAGATAGTAAAAAAGTGTGAAATTGTAGGTTAGCTTATGACAAAAAAAAATTTCATATCTTTGGGTTATTTAACCGTAACAGAATTTTATACCTACGCATATTACTTCATAACGAATGTAATATACCCCTCTCAAATTATTGAAGTAATTTAAAAAATTCATTAGGTCGATCACTCATTGGAGCCAAATTGATTTTGTTTAGGGTCGAGTAGGATGAATTCAGTAAAAATTGCCTAGGCTTGTGAATGCGTCAGTAATTTTACAAGTCACGCTTGAAATACTATATTAATAATAATAATAATAATAATTTATTTATCCATTCGATCATATACATGATATAGGACAAGTCAAAATAATATCTGAAGTATTAGATTAAATATAATTTTACAGTGACAATATATAAACAAACAAATAAATTAATAAGAAAGATTAAAATGTACAGCACATAGATACAAATTAAAATTAAAATTTAAAGATTACAAAGTATCATTAAGGCACTCGTTAATAGAATAGTATGCTTTGGTTTTCAAAAAATGCTCTATTTTTATTTTAAAATGTTTCTCGTCAATAGACTTGTAAGAATTCGGTAGTTTATTATATACTTTAATTGAGAGATATTTGGGGCTATTCTAGGGTGTGAATATTCGGAGTATTATATGAATGATTTCCATTAATAGTATTGTTGTTTAATTGTGATTTGGCATATATCAAGAGACTAAGGAGGAATAAACATGGTAGCGTAAGTATTTCATATTTTTTGTAAATATCTCTACAAATGGCTTGCTATTAAAGGCACAGCTCTCTTCTGCAAAACTCTCAACATATCAGGTGAAGAACCCCAAGCAATTACGGCGTAACTAATAGTTGACTCGAAATTTACGTAATAGTATGTAATTAATACAGATTTACTAATTATCCACCGTAATTGACTTATACAATAACTTATTGGAGCTATTTTTTTTACAAATTTCGTTAATATGTACAGACCAAGTACAGCTCTCACTTCATCTATGGAACTTGTCGAATGGATCCTTCATTAGCCTTTATTAATTTTACTTGTATTAAAGTGAATAAGTATGGATTTATTAATATTTAATATGAGGGTGTTTTCGGTAATCCAATCGTGACCACTGCCTAATTGTTCGTTTGCTTTTGAGATTAAATCAGCAGTTTTTTGGGCGGTGATAAGTAAAGAAGTATCATGAGCAAAAAGGATAGAATTTGTACTACAAAAATAAATTATGTACAGTAGTGGTCCCAGGACAGACCCTTGTGGTATACCTAGTGTAATTTCCATTTTATTAGATTTGATGTGTAACGAAGTTTTCTTTAAATTCCTGCTCCATTACTAAAGTTTCCGGATTTACACACGACACCAATGTGCACACGGCACGCAAATCTACCCAGCTCCCGTATAAAGGCACGGGTTTGCACACGACACTAAACTATACGCAGTTCTACGTCACCAGTAAGCAAGGATTCTCGGATATAAAAGCCCGGCCACAAATCAATAGATTCAGTGTGGGCAATTCTGTCAATCAGTCTTCAGCGTGGTGAGCTGGACATATTACAGTTTTGTGCATCTCCCGACGCAAACACGATGGAACGAATGCAGTCTGATCTAGGGAATCCTTCAGCGTGGTGAGCTGGGACCCCCCAAGTCGATAGTCATTCCCCGACGCTGTTTCGCCGCCAGAACCAGAGCGGATGAGCCTGACCTGGAGACCTACAGCGTCTTGAGCTGGGAAACTTCTTGAGATGACGATATTCGCCCGACGCCCGATGCCACCCCAGTAACAGTAACTAACATCGCATCGCCTCTCTCTCTCTCTCTCTCTCTCTCTCTCCCTTTGATTATTTATTTATTTATTATACACTACCCAACAGAACATGTTCCAATTACAGAGTAGGAAAAATACACAATAATAAAATACAATAACAAAATACAAATACACAAAAACAAGATACTTAATATTACAAAATACACAATATAAAAAATTTTCGAGGTATATAACGTACATAAAAGCACATATAATACAATGAATTAAGTTAGTTATTATAGCAAGCAGTTCTTATGTCTGCAACACTGCAATTAAAAAGGTTAACTTTATCCTGAATATCATGCCAGTTATGACACATAACATACACCGGTGAGAATTCTAATAGATTTGTTCTTGGTGTGGGTAAATAAAAAAGATTAGTTGATCTTGTTTGCACCAGTGGCATATGAACAAGTGCATTAACTTTTGCCAACAGTTCAGGACATTTTATTTTATTATTGACAAGTTTATGCAAAAACATAGCAGAGTGAAGAAACCGTCTTCTAACCAGTTCATCAGCATTGAACCTCTAGCACTTGTCGTGCGGAAACCCTATTGGCGGATAGAGTTTGTCCTCCTTAAATGCCATAAATTTTAAAAATCGTCTATGAATTTGTTCGATAGCTTTATTATGTACAGCGTAGTTAGGATTCCATACAACAGAGCCGTACTCAAGTTTAGACCTCCTTTTGAATTTTTGTTTTACGCATCCAATCATAATTCGAATCTATTCTCTGAGTTTCGGATAAATGAGCGATAATGACGTTGAATAAATAAAGAATAGTATATTTTGCAACGACCATTTAATGATGGCTATTAAGACACGAGCATGAGAATTATTATATGAGCCGTAGGCGAATGTCATAATGAATGCTGGAGACCAATAAGACAGCTTGCTTATAATCTGTGGATGAATTTTATTTTTATCAAATTTCTATAGAATTAATGGTTTTGGTGTTATGAAAGTTTTAAAATGGCGCACAAAAATTTATAAGACTTTACAAGACGTATTTAGTTTAAATGTTAAATATCTCTTGTGTCACAAAATGCTTACTATCAAAACATATTAAGATATTTAAATAAGCTTTCAAGTGATTTTTATCTCTTTCGGTAGCATACAAACAAAGAAGTTATGACAGAAGTAAAGTGAGTTTTTACATTTATTTAATAAAAACATGGCACAAAATTTCAAATACCTTTTTTTTTTTATTTTGACTTCAGATTCGTAATCGGTGACTCCGAAAACATACATATACTTCTGTTGTTTCAAAAATAAATCAAAAGTTTTCAAAATATTGAATGTTTCAAGTATTCCCATTTAAAGAAGGTATCCACCACTTGGCGGTAACAAGTGTCGGGACCATGTAGAAACTGAAGCTGGTATATTTCACTCGAAAATTCACTCACAAAAAAAAAATAATTCTGTGACATTATTTCTAAATTTTGCACAATTTTACTTCTAGATACTGTGGTAAATAAGCAAATACATATTGTTGGAAAATGTGTGAAAAATAATAACAAACCAATAAATATCTTCCCAATTTATCTTAATTGTTAATAAGGCAAATTGGGCAGTTTTATTAAATCAATAATACTTTCTAGAGAAACACTCACAAATCTCTTATTAGAAGATAGTCGGTTTCCTATTCACATGTATGTGATCGTTTTAAATAATAAAAAACACCTAAATATATTTAAGGAATTAACAAACCAGAACTATTATTAATTAAATTCTTTGGTAATCGAAGGAAAACAACAAATATTGTATAATAAAAATAGGCTGTAATAATACAATACCCAATAACCTCAGCTGTGATGTTAAAAATTTACCTGCTTTACAAAAAACGGGAGGTAATTTACAAAATCCATTAAAGTTATGAGAAAATAAAACGAAAATCATTAAGCATTGATGAAATAGCAAAAATGTCCACTTCTCCACTTTCCTCACGGTGTTGATATTATCAACACAGTAGACATCCCCTTTTAAAGTAAATTCAATAATTTTCAATAGTTGCCAGACCATGAGTTTTAGATATACATTATCCCTTTGAGTCTGCCGCTTTTGTTCTAAGAACATCCCTAAACAGCCATTAAGGGTTCTGAATTGATCAACATCTAAGATAGTGTTAGATACAAACCTACTGAAAATGGTATTTGTAGCTAATTGATTGGGAAGGTTGTATTGTCGGCCCATTATTGTTTTTGGATTACTGATGTTGTTTTTATCTAATCGGAAAGAAATGTTTTACTAGAAATAGAATTTAAAGAAGGATATTCCACTTGTGGTATACTAAATCGTATGTGACTTATATTATTTACTCTATCTAGTCTCCTTTACATGTAATATCACGAAAATAATGCAAATGAAAAATAAAAAGTGAGTGACAATTGGATCCAATTTTAATAGTTTTTATTTCATATTTTATCATACGATACAATAATAAATATTACAACGTAAGTAATAAAATAATAAATACAATCATAGTGAAGGAAATAAAGTACATGTACGTACATACTGGGTGTAACACGAACATGGTGTACGACAATTTTTTTTATTATTGCCGATAAATTATTGACTTTTGTATAAACTCTATAACAAATGCATATGATGTCTTAACAAACGTCACATTTTGACATATAAATTAATTTTTTCTACCAACTTTTAATTTTCAGAGGGAACATCCTATACAGGGTGCATCACGGTTAGTGGCCTTTTTAGACGTTTTAGAAAAACTACAAATAATTTGAAGCTGACAATTTAGGGAGAGGGGTTTTCAAGGGTACTATATTCAATGAAAATAAGGTCATGTATGTGACACTTCCGGTTATACCGGAAGTTGACAACAACTTCCTTATGTTAAATAGCATGCTTTATTTTTCATAGCAGATTCGAATTCTATTCATTATTTTAAGGTAACTTTCAGTATCATTCCCTATCTAAAAAACCAATGGTTTTCTTTTTCTCTCCCATATGTCTGTGAGAGATGAAGCTTATGTGGGCTCAAGCTACAAATTCACCAAAATATACACAGTTGGTCTTAGTTATTCGAAATACAGCTGTGCGAGTGCAGAAGTGTATTGACGTCTAGGGACAACATTTTGAACTACTATTGTAATTCTTTGTGTTTCTTTTCTGCAATTTTCGACCGCCTTAATGGGTAATTATAATTAAATTGCAGCAAAGAATTTTTTTTCATTTCTTCTTAACTACCATTTTGATAGTATTAGTCGTGCATTTAAATAAGATATGGGTAGATTCCTGAAGTAGATTAATAGTAGTATTGAATGACACCTTGGTATCAATACGGTTCCATTAAAGGAAACTGAGTTTCATTCAAAAAACCATTTTGAAGATTTCTGTTTACTCACAAATCACATAATTTAATATTTGTGACGTGATTTCGATTTTTCGAGCATTACATGAGTTGATTGGAATGAAACAGTTATGGCACACAAGCTAAAAAATAAAAATTGAATTAAAAAAGTCTGACATTTGAAATGCCACTTCTGTGGTATCATTGTATTTAGAAAATCATGTAGAATCCAAAAGTGTGTTCCATTTGAGACTCAAAAGTTAGTGCCACTTCCGCTGAAACCGGAAGTAGAAAAAAATTAATTTATGTGTCAGAAAGTGACTTTTATCAAGTACAGTCGATGTACCAAGCTTCAATAATTTATCTGCAAAATAAAGAAAATATTGGGACATACTATGTTCGTGTTACACCCGGTATATACACAAATATAGTTACAAAATAGTTATCACTTCACAAATGACATAAAGCTACTTATACAGACAAGTTAAAGACACTAGCTCTCTGAAGATAAGGAAGAAATGTACTTAACGGTCATCATAAGGTAATAATATTGTTATATATTTCTACCCCTTCTACAGAGATCTGTAATGAATCCTCCCACACTAGAAACCTGCACAAATAAGTAAGTGAATAAGTTGGTAGTTCGGCAATAATCCGAGAGATGGCGCGGCATCTAGAAAAATCTAGAGAATTAATGACAACTATCAGAACATTGTATAAAGTTGTAGAACCAGTTACCTATGACTATAAGGAGGACAGTTCAGTTAGTGAGTCAGATCAAAGAAAGAAAAAGTAAAGAAAGTGCAATATTGAATTATAGTACTCAGTGTAATATTAGTGAAGTCATTATTTGTTGTAATTAGTACATAAGTTAGTAAATTAGTGTTTACAAAGAGGTGTAATAATATGTTAATGATTCAGGATATTAATACTATGTACTGTACATTACAATTTACTAAACTTATTGAACCTCTTGGAGAATACCCTCTGCTTAACTAAACAACTATAACATAATTTTGAAACTTCTTTAATTGATAATAAGGATTAAATAGGTAAATATTATATCAATAATCACTTAATCAATAATTCTTTTGCGCCATTCACCGAGCTGCACATTGTCTGGGATATGGTTCCAATAGCTCTACTAGATGGCGCCACTATTCCATTTCTATTTCTGACAGCTAGACCAAGAATACTATAGATGGGACATTGGTGAATGTATTAGAGCTTTCTGTGTTGCTCGTCATGTGATTTATACCTACTAATTCAGTAATATTACGGTTCAAATTGCGATATATCCGACAAAATTCATAAAGTTTTGAAAATTGGTGGAAATAATCAGGACAGCATATGTAATAATAAACCGAAAAGTTCCCACCCCTAAATTCTGTGCTTCATCCCCTACGACATAGTATTCACCCCAATTTTCGCTTTTTTAAAATTATCCATGAAATGGTGCATTTTACGACAAAAATATTTATGTACAAAAGTGTTCTACAGGAAATTCTCTACAAAAAAGGTTTTTAGACCATTTCTCCTCAAACGAATAGTACGTTGGTAAATCAGGGCCGTAATTAGCGCAAGTCATATAATTCGTTATCTATTTACCATCACCGAAATGTTGTTGTCGTAGGGCAAGATATTGACCTGCTAGTCCTTCTTATTGCACTTTCTCCCTCTGACAAAGACATTC
The DNA here is from genome assembly GCA_936432065.2 of Rutpela maculata. NCBI lineage: Eukaryota > Metazoa > Arthropoda > Insecta > Coleoptera > Cerambycidae > Rutpela > Rutpela maculata. Next base: position 145,527,235 of record OW386289.2, read on the forward strand.
AATTTTTAAAAGAAAAACAGGGTAATACCTGTAAAAGGATTTACAGTTCTCAAGATTTACAATCTGCAACTTTCTTAAAAAATTGCAAATCCGCCATTTTATTTGTACATGCCATCAGCGGTTGTGACACAACCTCGGCGTTTTTTTCCAAAGGGAAAGTGAATGCAATCAATGTATTTAATAGAAGAAGTGTTATGTTGTCAAAACTTCCACCAACTTCTGCTGCCGCTTGGCAACACTGTTATCGAGTTTTTCACCAAATTCAAACATGGAAAAACGTGACGCTCAAAGCTACCGATTGGGGGTGGAAAAAAGTTGGCGGTATATTAATCCCAATAATGACTATAAAAGAACCAGCTCCCGAATCTGTTTTAACGCTTATTTCATGTTCATGTAAATTAGGGTGCGAATACAGGTGTAGTTGCAGAAGAGCAGGCTTGCGTTGCTCTACAATGTGTTATCATTGCCATGGACAATCATGCTTGAATCTTGAATCTGTGGAAGACGACCAAGGTTTATAATTAACATTTGATAATTAGTGGATTAGGCCTACAGGGGATACCACTTTTAAAAAAACGCGCCAAGTACTTTACATCTAGGGTGGTGTGGAAATAAGTACAACACGGTCTTTTTATAGAGGTGAGGGGATGGAAGTTGTATATTTATTAAAATTGTAAATAAATTTTAGTGCCTACTGCTATTTTAAGCGTTAAACGTTAAACTTTAAGGTAGATCGTACTGTAGAGAGTGCTAGTCGGAACCAACCCTTATGTTTGCGCCATATTTCCCACGTTATTATTAATTTTAGGTAAAAAGTGGTAAAAACCTTTTTGATAGAGAATTTTCCAAGGAACAAATTTTGTATATAGGTATTTTTGTCGAAAATTACACCGTTGCCGAGATAATCTAGAAAAACTCAAAATGGGGGTAGAAAGGACGTCCTGGGGGATGAAGCACACTATTTAGGGATGGGAACTTTTTGGTTTAGTAATCCTTATGCTATTCCCAACATACCCACCAATTTCAAATCTTTATGAATTTTGTCGGAATAAAAACGTAATATTCCTGAACTATACATGGTGTTTTACTAGATGAGTCGCTTTGAAAATACATCTTTATGCGACATATTGAAGAAAGGTCAGTAAATACACCAAAAAATGCCAAGAGAACATCTGGGGGCAATTAATGGCAAAACTTAATATCAGAGACATGTGTTATTTATTTAATAAATTTATTCGTAAAATATTCTATTTTTTTTTCTCGAGCTAAGTTGCCAAAAGTAATGTAATTTGTATAAATTGGCAGTTTATTATCAAAGATTAAAACCCCGCCATAAGACTCCCGAAATTAGATAAAATAATAAATTGTCAATTTAAACTCTATATGTTACTAGGCAAACGGTGAAATTACATATGATGAATAAATGGCAAAGCTTTAGAAACTGAAAATCATATCTTGTTCTTCCTTCCCACCACATATTTCAATCGTGCCAATAGTTTCTTAAGGAACATTAAAATTTTGTGAAAGAAATAAAAAATGTCAACCTCAATTTAACAACTCTTGGTGAATTTAATCAACCCTACTAGTAAAAATCATATCCTGAATAATTAGTTGGCATTGCTTTAGCTGTACCTAAATAAAAATATGTATGAATTAAACTTACAGAGTAAGTAGGACTTTGCAACATTGTTCAATAGAATGTCCATTAAAATACCAAGAATGGACTGAAATGTTTAATATTCTAGTGGTAACAAAATTTTACTACCTACAAATCTACCTAACTTATTAGCAATAAAAATGTATATAAATGTATATCATGTGCTTTATGTGTATTTAAAACAATTAACAAATACAATGTCGTGCTATAAAATATGAAAAATTATTCTGGAGGAACTTTATACAATTCTAAATGACAAAATATTTCTGAAATAAATATAAAATAATTAGAAGGTAACGAAAATATATTTGATGTTTTTTGTGTAATTCATATATATTTAAAACACAACCCGTTCTCTTCTCTGGCTTCGCTAGCGGCTTCCGCTGGATCCATTTTGATCATTATTTTTTGAATTAAAGTGTCATGCGTCATGGGCACAGCCAGGGGGGGAGCCATGGAGCCCCCCCCCCCCAAGCCGTCTTCCATGAGCCAAAAAATAAAGAAGCAGTACAAAGTAGTATCTAAATTATCCCTTGAAATAAATATTTTGTAATTAATGCCAATATTATCTAATAGAGGAATCTACACACACATCCGTTTTCAACCATTTTCTGAAAAATTTTCCTCATCCTCTGGGGAGGCCGGTTCTTTTGCTCCCCCCCCCCCAGATCACTTTTCTGGCTGCGCCACTCTCATGCGTCATCACAGATGTGTTATCGCCAGTTAATTTTTTTAAATTTTTATTTTCATACCTAAAAACGAAATACAAATTCAAAAAAGTAAATTAACTAGAGGAAGCATTATTATTTTTCGCCAATCTACTAGACTTTTTATATAATTGTTACACAAATATTAGTTTAAGACATTTTTAATTTTATCATACGAACTTAGTTGATAAAATATTCAGCATAAAATGAAGTAAAAAAAAATACATCCAAAACCCACGTGGGTTTCGAACCCCGGACCATCAGATTCCAAGCCAATTCCAATTTCAATTCAATTCTTTCGAGTAAATTACAGAATAAGATTTTTTTAGTATTAAGAGATTATCTAGATTAGGGTTAAGTGCTAAAAAACCATAAATGTACGATTAACTTTCCCCTTAATAAAGACATGTTATTATTATTATGTTTATCAAAATATGCATGTATTTTCTCTCAACAACTAAGCAAAACAAAAAAATAGAAATCATCTATCTGTCTTTCCATTCAGCCATCTACCAATACCATTTAAGGTACACATCATATGAACTTTTATATTAATGATTATTCACACAATACAAGATATGAAATGAGAAAAAGTATTATCTAGAAAAAAATATATTTATTTTCGATACCTACACATTGTTTGCAGAAATTATTTTCCCTTTTTAGCACGTTACATCTACACGTTATTTATTTCTACGAGTGAGTTTATGACGGACCTTTCATTATAGCACTCCAGTTCTTTCTTCTTTTTGCGGTGATTTCCTTACTTTTATTACTTTTCATTGCTTTCATTAATATCGAAATAAATCACACCTACCCAGAAGCATTATTCAACTTCGTTTCCAAACAGCAAATGTCTAGCAGATCGATGGTAAATTATGGTTTGTTATTTTAGGGATTTAAGCATTGAATTCTATAACTAACATTGATAATATACATTTACTTTTCTCTATGTACTGTGTTTATCATTGAAATAATTGGAAAACCAATATTTTATTCAATTTAAAGTATTGGCGAATACTTATTTATACAGTAAAGGAATTATTATGTGCATTTATCGTACTAGCATACGCGGATGATGTGCTAATCGAAGAAGAAAAAGAGCATATTCTCAACTCCATAGAAAACATGAAACCGCAACTGGACACATCTTAATAGATAACAACAACAACACGAAGAGTCTGGTAATAGTGCGATGCCCGTCAATAACAGAGGAGAAGAATACAAAACAAGCTAAAAACGTAGGTACACTTGGTTTCAAAACTTTCGCGTACACCTTTGTTTTTCGCTGTATTAAATCTGGGTTGTAATTAATGAACTCTGATTGAACATTTGAAATTTTGAAAAGTCAAAATGCCTCGACTGACAGAGCAAGACAAAGTTTTGATGCTTTCTAAATTAAAAGAGAGGTGGTCCATAAGAAGGGTTGCTACTCATTATGGACTAGATAAAAGCACTGTTCTACGAGTTTTAGTAGAGTTTTATTTATTTTTATGTTCGTTTTAATTAAATTTTAATTAAAATAAAAATTATCCGTTCACACAGCTAAAATTTTGCAAAATCGTTGTTACTTAATTTTGAATGTGTACGCGAATGTTTTGAAAGCAAGTGTACTCTTCGTCAATTTACTGAGCTTTTTATATAATTGTAAAAATGTAATAAAAATTTAGAAAAAAATCCAACCTGTGTGGGGTTCGAACATATGATCTTTGGATTGCAAGCCAACAAACAACAATGCCAAAGTCTTAGCCACTGGACCATCACAGATTACTACGAAAATTGAATGTCTGCAAAATATATCTTACGAGAGTCATATTTCAGCGCATTAAATATATTATTATTATGAAATATATATTAGTAAAATGTATAAACAAAAAAAATATTGTAGAGATAACATTTCGCAAGATTTCTATTAAGTACAAGCGAAAAAAATGGAGAAAATAATTTTTTTCTAATTAAATGATTAATAACTTTCTTATTTACTGATTGATTTTCTTCAAAAACAATGGGGTTCTTCTTCTAGCTAACACTAACTTACTTTCCAAATTTCAATACAATCGAACTTTTCTTTCTTAAGTTATCGTGCTTACAAGGACAGACGGACGGACAGATGGACAGACGAACATTTTGAAATTTGTTCAGAATTCGTTCACTAATACAATGATATGAAATTTTTTTCTCTACGAGCGATATTTACGATTTTAGAAATATGCCGATCAAATGCAATATACTCTTCGTTTTTGCGAAGAGTATAATAAACGAATACTCCGTAAGAACAGCAAGCAAATCGAACATATATGACAAACCAACTAAAATGAAGAGAAACTGTAAAGGAGGGAATTAAATCAGCATACAGAATTACAAGAACACTTCTATCTTTCATCGGGAAAAATAAACCACCATGGAACCTGATCAAGAGGATATACAAAATATACATAGCCATCTTACTACCAACGATGACATATGGAATTAAAAACGAAGCAACATAGAGAGCAAGAGGAAGGAGTCTTAGAAAAGTGAATGTAATAACATTCACTCTTCTTATTTATTAATAAATAAAAAACATTATTTACATTATTAATAAAATATAAATTATTCTTATATCCTCCAAAATCCACTCTCCCGAACCATTCCCACCATCATCATACTGCGTGAAAATTGTATAACTAAGACTTTTCTTATACTTTTTTTATCCGCAGAAAGATCCCTAGTTGCGCAAATATTGAACCAACGTACAATCCATACAGGACCTATATTCATATATTGGTCCTTCATGGATTGTACGCTGGTCCAATATTTTGTGCTGCCAGTGATATAACCTTGCGCCCGTTTTATTCCCTCTCCCTACGCCCAAAGCAATAAAAATACGAATAAAGATAGTTAAGCTCTAAGCTACATACGGTACAGATCATATACTATAAGCTCTAAATCAACAAACAAACAAAATTCTAACCTAAACCTCTCTACACAATGGTTTGGGAAGAGGGTGTAAGAGGAATTGGCATTTATTAATAATGTAAAAAAGTCCTTTTAAAACTATTATATGTCTGGTAGCAGCATAAAGGTTCATGTTATTGGAGGAGAGGGTGCTTATCATTTAGGCTTGGGGGTGTTGCGTTGGGGTATTATATAGAAGTTCTGTTTAGAGTGGAATAGATTAGATATTGAATATATATGATAAAAAAAATTGTTTTCGAAATTTGACCAAAAATAAAAAGGGCCGAAAACCGGCCTTATAGGCCCTCCTCCTTTTGCCAATATCTAGCTGAACTCAATAAAATGTTTTTTTATTGTTACAATATCTATTTAAGAAATGAACGTACCGGAAAATATTTTTTTCGTCAGGTACATGAATGTTTTTCTTAAGGTTGCATGTTTTGGCTTTTAAAAATGTTAACATTACACTATTCACTGAGCTATTGAACTTCTTATACAATTGTTGCATATTCCTTAGTTCTTTGAAGTTTCTGGGAAATGATGTTAGTTTTAGTTATTTTTGATCTTTATGGTACCTATCAACATAATTGGTGAAACACTTGTCAGTATAAAATAAAGTAACAAACTGCTGGCTGTATAAGGAATCAGTACTTCCGTATATAGATTTTCTGTCCAAGTCGCTCAGTACTACCCCACCCCATCAATAAAGGCGGTGGTAATGGGGGTGGTTGATGCAAAGAAAAATTCCGAGTCCTTTGCCTCTTGTACACAATAAATAAATCACAATTTTATTTTTTTATCCTCTATAATAATGAAGTGGAGGTAATCAAGTTTAAATTTAAAATCAAATTTATTGGTACCCAAGCATACATAATTGAATTAATGTATTAATTACAAACAAGAAAAAAGACAACTTCTGACACCAAATTTGTGATGATACCGTCGCTTAAGCACGCTGTGGCTCGATTTGCAAAGAGTCAACACAAGATTTGGCGCCTTACATATAATATTATAATATTGTAAATGTAACGCCTCTTTCTTTTTTGATATTAAAAAATTTAATTTCAATTCAGCTACTTACAGGAGTTTTTTTTATGAAATGGGACAGCTAAAAAAATATTAATTTTTTTTTTTACTTAACTTAAGTACGTAGTAGTACACATTGATACCATAAGACAAAAACATTAGATTTAAACATAAATGTTCTGACCTAACAAATAAACAGTCAAAATTTTTACATAAAAAAAACAACTAATTTTATTACTACATAAACTATTAATTTAAAATAACATCGATCGTATCTTGGTTATCTAAAATACATTTTTTTTTCTTTTTTATGTTTGTTTAAATTTTGTATATTCTTTATATTAAGGGGCAAAATGTGATATAACTTGGGCCAAAGTAGAAAATAAATGCTGTGTATGCGCTTTTTTGTATAATGGTATTCTAAGGTTAGCTTATTTGTTACACATCTTGTTGAATATTCATGAGAGATATATACGGAATTCCGCATTTTATAATTCCACAGTAAAGTATGATAACTATAAGTATTTCTTATATTAAACACTTTTGCCTCTTTATATAAGAGGGTGGTATTATACAATCTACTTTAATTTAGAATTATTTTTAATATGCTATTTTGTGTGACTTGCAAATTGTTTAAACAGTTCTTAAATAATCCCCCCATGCTACAATACAAGAGCTAATAATTGATGCAACTAACGAGTCATAAACAATAAATTTATTTTTTCTGTTTAATGTGCCTTTTAATATATAAAATTTATGAATAAATATTCTAATTTTTTTGTAATATATTCGATGTGTTCATTCCACCTCAGATGATGATCAACCATTACTTCAAGGTATCTTATTTTGTTAGTTTTTTCTATTTGAGGGCATACGCATTCGTTTCTATGTTGACAATTTATTTTATGAATGGTAAGAAAGAAATCTCTTTTCTGGTTGATCATCAGCTGAGAGAGTAAAAGTTAAAAAATTACTTTTATCTACATTTAAGCTAAGCTTATTAATATTCAAATATTGATAGACTATATTTAGACTACTTTCGGCAAGAGAAACGTTTTCCCAAGATGCTCCCATAAAAACCATAGCAGTGTCATCTGCGTAAGATGTTATGTGACCCTGAAAGATTAATAAATTAGCTATGTTGTTAATATATACAAGGAACAGAATTGAGCCCAGTACTGTTCCTTGTGGTACGCCCATGGTAATAGGCTGTTCACTTAAAGAATTATTAATTTTTACTCTCTGAGTTCGGTTTATAAGATAATTTTTTAAAATTTCATAAGCAACACCTCGTATGCCAATACTTTCTGATCTCATTAATAGGATACGATGTGAAACAATGTCAAAGGCTTTAGCCAAATCAAGAAAAACTGCCAAGCATTTCTTATTTGCATCTAAATTAGAAACCGTTTCATATATTAAGTCCAGAATTGCATGTTCAGTGCTCTTGTTTTTTCTAAAACCAAATTGCCTATCCGTAATCACATCGTACCTATTAAAAAAACTAGTTAACCTATTTTTAAGACATTGTTCAAAAATTTCGTGAAGTTATTTATAACTGATATAGGTCTGTAGTTGTTTACATCTGTTTTATCACCAGACTTATAGATGGATGTAACTATTGACTTTCCATTGGTAAGGTAAAATACCTGTTGTAAATGCGAGATTAATTAGATGAATCAAAGGGTTTATTATGTACTGGTGATATATTTTATTATTTTACTTGATATGCCATCGGGACCTGCAGCAGATTTATTTTTTAGGTTTGAGATAATCGATATAATTTCATTTACTGTAGTAGGGGGCCTTTTACCTTTTTTGGCATCGGTTGCGAGACCTTGGCTTCCCCAATATACATTGAATCCTAATTTTACGGCCTCTTACTTGCTTGATTTGCCTATATATCCTCATTTACTCCCCCCAACCTTCCAGCGGAATAAGATCAAAATATAATCCAATTCCAGATATCGTTATAATACATAGTTGTACCTAACTTCTAAGTAAATATCATGATCACTCCAGAGTAATCATGCGCATCAAAAAAAGTTACCTACAGACTGACAGATAAACAGACAGACAGACAGACAGACAGCTTTTTGCTCAAACTTAAAATTTTTACGTTTTATGATATTCTAAGCCTATTTGAAAAACATCTTTTTACCGTTACTATGGTTCCACGACGTGGAAGTAAAGGAATAACTACAATTCAATTTATTTGCATCTTGAATCCCGACTCTTGGATTGTGAGTTCTTTTCTCTATCTTTAGCAAGTTTATTGATTTATTTTTCATTTCCCAACAGCACATTAACTTAGTTGTCTTAATATTTCGCGTGCATTTCATATGAAAATTTATAACAACATGCGTCCATCGCAAAGCGTAGCCACTCCAAACCTTAACCATTCCTAACTTTCATAAGCGTTATTGTCATAATATCATGTCTTGATAAAAATCATATTTCATATATTATATTAGATTAAATTGTATATTTAGTCAAATATGTAAATAAATGGTGATAAAAATAACATTCCACCCAAGGATTCTATTCAACGTAAAAGCGAAAAAAATGATAATGAAAATTTAAATGATAAATAATTTTTTTGTTCATCAAAGATTTGGTTCAGAAACAATAGGGTTCTTTCTCCAGCTAACACTAACTTACTGTCCAAATTTCAGTATGACGGATTTTTCATTATTCAGTTATCGTGATTACAAGATACATGACAGACGGATGGAGCAACAATTTGAAAGTTGTTCGGAATTCGGACATGAACACAATGATATCAAAATTTTAGAAATGTGTCGATCAATTGCAACATAGTCTTCATTTTCGTATTAGCGAAGAATTTAAAAATTATCATACTCTAATTTTGGTTGCAATTAGTATAATCTATTAGTACATTAGTGGAAATTTAATTTAGGGTTCCAAAACTAATTTATGAAATAAAGTTCTGCAAATATGTTTATTGCACCACTTAACTCATTGAACATTTGACATTTTTCAACATGACAAATAATTATAGGTAATTTTTGGATCAAACAAGTATGAAGAGTAAAGTGGTATGTTAAAAATATTTTAGCAGAAATTATAATTCGACTAATTTCATATAAAAAAATGAAAATTAACTTAACTACACTCTTTAATTTGACTAAATTTAAATACATGAGTGAAGAGCATTATTTATACATAAACATTTTAAAATAAATTTAACTTCACACGGAAAATCCTGTGACAGCTTTTGATATAGTGCGCGTAGATTTAAAATCCTAAATATTTCTTAATTAAGTAAAAATATATCAGTGAGTTGGTTTACTAAATATAGCCGTTAACATACATATGTAAATTAAAAATTCCGAAACCTTATCTAAAACACATTCCCTTTTCAGTAGCTCCCTAATTAGAAACAACTTCTGTCTGGGGCGTTTTAAAAAATGCGACGAGCCCTTTTTCTCACACATCTGCGTATGTACTTCTTTTTTCTTTACTTTACAAAATACACATGTATAACGTGTAAGTTTATTTTTTAAAATAACCGATATACAACAATAGAGTGCAAAAATACTCTTCCACATAAATGTTTTATTTATTTATTAAATGTTTGTTCCAGTGAGTTTACGCAATAGTACAATAACACAGGTTTTAATTTACAGACATATGAACTTTCGTTTTTTTTATACGTAATTTAACAAATTAATAAATGTATCAAAAAAAAAACGTTTCATACTATGCAGAGCTTGCTAATTTGTAGGGGGTGGATTGCGATCCTTTTCGGGGGTGGTATCTAAAAAAAAAAAAAATAAAATCATTATAACTAATAAGATTCAAAATTTGAGAAAAAGGAGTTCTATGCAATTTTTCAAGTAAATTGATAGTCTTTAAGTTATAAATTTGGCTTTAGCTTGAGAAAACTGATATCTAAAAACAGTTTTCGTCAAATAACTGGAAAAATATTACATTCAAGGGAAAGTGCTACGAAGAACCATAAGGAAACTTATAAACTGAGGAAAATTATTTTTTAATTTCTGTGAAATTATTAATCGTGCCGGATATGGAAGTTTAAAGACGCGTCTGTAAGTTTATAAGACGAAGCCGAGGAAATCTTAGGAAATCGGAGGAAATCCCAGGAAATCTGGAGGAAATCGCAGGAAATTTTTTGCTTTTCTGATTTCTCCCTCCCGCTCTACAAAAATGTTACTGATAAATTTGAGGAAATCTTAGGAAATCCGAGGATCTCTTAAGGAAATTCCAGGAAATCTAGAGGAAATCTTGTCCTTTTCGGATTTCTGCCCCCCCCCCGCTCTTAAAAAATTCGAGGATATCTTAAGGAAATCCGAGGATATCTGGAGGAATCTGTGTAATCTTCGTCAAAGAGAAAATCTGATGTACAAAATTTTAGGCGCTCCGACGAAGTATTTAGTTTAAATGTTAAATACCCCTTGAGGATAAGTTCGAGTGTCGGGATCATACAAAAACTAAAGTTATTAAGTTATTAAGATATTTTTCGTTATAAGAATTACCCATTAAAAAATAATTATCATTCATATGTAATTAACACATTGTTTCTAAATTTTGAATATTTTTTACCTCTAAGTACTGTAGTATAACACAAAAATAAATAATTAGTCAGGCAGGTTAATGGAACCATGTGGACACGCCGGAAAAAAGCGTAATTTTTTATCATAAACTGCCGAATCCTAAGCTTTGAGTTTTGACACCACCACCATCCGCATGGCAGCCGTCTCGAAAAATCGTGGCCGTAAACTAGTTATATACTGTTTTTTGTTACTCTTAGGAAATGTACATATCAATGTGTTATTGAGGGGCTGTAAATTTTCTACAAAAATTTTGTTTCAGTTTATTTTATAGGAATGTCTAACTGTTTTTACGCTATGGTAGGTTTTTGTCATATACATTTTATTTATTTCAGATAAGTACAATAATGAATTGTAATTTGTGCACAACGTGTCAGAAGAGCACAAAAAAAATTAAAGATGCCCACTAAATGCGAAGGAAATATGTGGAACCATATGACAAACTGCCATAAACAAGACAATCAAACTTATATACATATTTCATAATAGCAAGTTACACGAAGCAAATATTTCATAATTTTGTAAATGCAATAGATGAGGTACGGTATTTCAGTGGCGAGACCTCGATAGACGAAGTGAAGGCACGCTGGGCGAGTCCGACACTTGGATGGGTAACCATATCTCATTTCGCCGTCCTTGTTAAGTGGTGGAGTAGCATTAGTAGTTTAAAATAAAAAAGGCAATTAAAAAAAAATGAAAATTACCGCTCTAGAGAGAAGCAATGGATGGTAAATATGTGATTGATAGTAACTAAAAATCTTTATCTCAAACTCAAAGCCGTTCTGAGTCGCAATATCTAAGAGCGGCCGCCAAGGTGCATCACACCATACGTGAATATTACGCCTTCGTTATCATTCAACAATTTAGTACAACACGGGTCGGTAGCTCAGTGACTTGCGCGTGTCGTTTGCACTCTTGGCATATATAGCGAAGTGGGTTCGAACCTCATACAGTGAAAAAAAATTTCATACTATATTTTACCAAAAAATTGGAAGTGATTCCACTATAAATTGTAGGGCCCCATGTCCTTACTCGGAAAAACCTGGATCTCCTAGACTTAAGAGGGTTGTTGGGGTGATATGGAATGCGGTTAAAACACATTTTAAAACATTTTAAAATACATCTTGTAAATTATATACCCAATGAAATACACTTTGGCAATGTTAGAACGTGAAGTGATAATAAATATTTGAAAAGGAAAAGAGTAGGCTTGCGACCAAAGAGTTTCAGGTTCGAATCCTCGCTAAGTATACAGCTCATTCATATCTCTGTTATTAGTAATTCGATTTCAACTGAATTTGAACCGGTATCAAAGACCTTTATTATGACTTTTTTGAGTACCTAAAATAAAACGTATTTCAGTCATTGACGTGCATTTTTATTAACCAAAAAAAGAGGCGATTTTTCGAGAAGTCATATTATAGGCATTATCTTATAAAGAACTAATGCAATATTATTGATCAGCATGTTTTAGAATTCAATTTCCAAACTTTAACAATTTTATGTATGGTTTTCGAATTACAGCCGCCTTAAAATTTATTTTTTTAAATATTAAATAGTCATTAACTTGGAAACGAATTGTTTTTCGAAAAAAGTAATTCCTCATTATTTTCTATTTAAGTTCACCTTTTCTGTCACCCAATCCCAATGATACTTTCAAATTTCGTAGACCAATAATTTTAATTGAAAAATCACAAAAATTTTTGAACCAGGAGCCCTATAAATCGGGAATTTATAGGGCTTCTTCCTATTTGAAAGTATCGATGTCATGGAGTGGTAGCAAAAGTAAATTTAAAGAGAAAATAAAGCATGACTTTTTTCTAAAAACAATTAACCCTTTCCAGCCCAGTGATGCCATATGGCGTCGTTGTGGTACCAGTCCATTAAATCTACGAACCGAAATAATTATTACTGTAGATTTCGTTGAAGTTAATTCGTCTATATGTTATAGATGGCGTAAGCCAAAAACTTTAGTTCTATTACGAGATTCTGTATAAAATGTCGAATTTCTGTCAGTTGTGAATTGATAGTATTGTCAGTGGTGAAAAACAGTTTGTAAAAAGTTTTGATTCTTCGTGTTTTATTACTATATTATTAAAGTTTTTGCATAAAAGGTAAGTTAAAGTAGCAGCTTATAAATATTTCATAACAGCAAGCTAAATTTTTACCATATTTCGACCTTTATTATAGGTCAAAATTGTGTGACTCCATATGGAGTCAGTGGTCATTCAGAAGGAATATGTATTCAACCATAAAATTGGTTATTTTTTGAATATCGCGTCGTTTTTTGTCAACTTTGGTTATTCTTATTTTTTTAACCTTTTTTTACGTCATATTTGATTTCATTGGCGACAATTTATAATTCAAAGCACCTGAATATAATTGTATTTTTAGATGACTAGAGCAGGATTGACCGAAGAAGAAGAACGACATTTACTGTTACTTCTAGAAGGAGATGTATCTGATTTGAATATTGAGGAATCAGATGACGATGGTGAGACAAAAATTACTGAAGTACAAAACTATTCAGCATCTACTGTAATACAACGTGGATTGAACTATGAGGAAAGACATGAAGAAGAATATGACTCTGAGGACGAAATTCCATTGGCTGTCCTTTTTGATATTCAAACGTCTAATAAATCAAATCATGCTCCTAATTCGAGAAAGAAAAAAAAAGGAGGTAGAAAGACTTGGATAAAGTAGCTTCAGCATGTGCAATTAATTTTTCAGATTCACCTGGACCAGAACTAACACCGATGACTTATTTCAAGTATTTCTTTGATGACAACATAATACAAAATATTGAACATCAAACAAATTTATATTCTGTAGAGAAAACTGGCTCATCTATCAACACAACATGCAGAGCAATACAGCAGTTCCTAGGTATTCACATTTTGAGCAGCATTGTGAAAATGCCAAGTTACCGCATGTATTGGGCCGGTTTTGCATTTATGCATATTCCCGTATAATGTGCGAAAAATGTAAGATGCCCTCATGTTTGACAAAGGATAAAATTGTTTTAAACTATTCCATTGTAAATAACTATTATTCATGATAATTGAATAAAGAATTTATTATCTAAATTTTTTTCATTTTAACATATATTTGCCCAGTGACTCCATATGGCGTCAATTCATTTGGGCACTAAAAATGTAAATATTTTAGTTTTTCTTTGCATATATATGTTTAGTAGTATCATTGTGAATAAAAAAAAAAAAAAAGGTAAAAGAATTTTTTCTTGACCTGGATAATAATTCGGGCTGGAAAGGGTTAATTTTCAAGTTATTCATTATTTAATATTTGAAAAATGCAATTTTAAGGGGGCCGTAATTCGAAAACCATAAATCAAAAAGTTAAATTTTGGATATAGGGGGTTCTAAAGCATGCTGATCAATAATCTTGTACTAGTTTTTCAGTAAAAAAGCCTAATATGCCTTTTTTTCTTAATAAAAGCGCACGCCAATGACTGAAATAAGTTTTGTTTTGCTCATGAAAGATATAGTAAGGAACTTTGATAGTGATTCAAATTTGGTTGAAATCGGATGTTTATTAACTGAGCTACGAAGGTGTAACCGTGAAAAGTAGGACACACTGTATTAACACAACAAATCAAATTTGCATAATACACATAGCAAGTTTGGGACACATCCAGAGAATGTTGAATCTCAACTACATACAAGGATTAGAATAAGAGTAATAAGTCCTTGCCTGGTATGTTTGGGAAGATTGATTTGGGGTTAAAAGGATTGGGATTGACGGTAATGATAATTGTAAAAATTTTGTTCACTTGCTGCTAGCTTTATGAGTTCCTATGGACAATTTTATGATTCATCAGGGTTAACAATTTAAATGATTTTTAGGTAATATTTCAGTTGAGGTTTTCCACCTTGTGAAAGCATACCTTTCCAAAGGCATATAAGCTGGTAAGGGTTGTGTGACATTGAATTGCTCTCGACCAACTCCCTAGTGAAAGGTGCAGTTCCTCATATTTAGCAGACCGTAACACTCTGCAAAATTGATTGAAAAACAAAAAAATTTGACCTTTAACATGATTAAAAAGTGGCTAAGTAGTCATCCGATGGTTATCCCCAAAACTTTCGTTGGCGGATAAAAACTATTCTTCACAATGGTTTCTTTAAATCAGATTTTTTGTTAAGATTAAGATTTTGGCATACTTTTAAAATAGAAAATTAAAAAACGTCAAATTTTCTCGTTTTCGTCGAGATATTTGTAGTAGGATAGGTTGTTAATCTCGTCGATGTCTGATTTCACGGATTTTGTTAGGTTCCATAATAATAATAACACCCTGAAGCTTTCCTTATCTCTCTTTCTCGCACTGAGCAAGCGGTGAGGCTATCGGACCACCTTGTACAAGAGTGCAGATAAGATTTGTAAAATTACTGTCTCTCCGCAGCTATTAAGTAGAAAATCCTAAACTAACACATGTTTACGTCTCACGTTGCCAGGTTCAAGACTGCTTTAAAATTAGTCTTAATGCATTTTAACAAACTTTAAACCAAGCTAATTTGTAGGCATGTCAGTCTAATTTCATCCGAGGCATCATCCGACGGCCAGGTCCGTGTAATTTGTCACAGAAGATCGTTTTTATCAGGCAAGATATTGACGTTTTGAGTCGTTAGCGTTAAACTATCATTAGTTTGTGATCTGTCAGAACCCACTTATTGAAATATGCTTTCTCGAATAGTTTGCATGAATAATAGTGCATTTTTGGATGTAGGTCACAACTTACAATTAAGTTGTTAAGGCATACCATAAAACTGTCAGAATTATTGTTAGTGTAACTTTCTAATTCTCTCTGGTGTTATCTTAAGTAGCCATTAGTAGTTCCCGTAACGCACCTTAGGTATTGTGTATTAATCTAGCAGATAATTTATTAAAAGTGCTAGTGTTACTTAAGTGAAAAAAGTAATGAATATTAATTTGTATTGTCACTTCTTAACAATCAAAAGATAGACGAATATGGGTTTCGGGTAAAGCTTGCTTATGAATAGGTTTAAGAAAATACGTCGTCCATAACTGCCTTGCTTATTAAATCTGCCGTATATTCATCAAACTTGTTTGATGCAAAATAACAGCTAAAGTTTTGGAGTAATGAGTTAGTCATTGTTTTTCTTTCTTTTTGGGCTAATTCGAAGCACTTTTATTTTATTAGTATTTGCAATTCAGACAACGCCTGTTATGGCAAGGTGCGGCTCATTTACCTGGTCTGAATGTATAGAATTTTTGAAACATTGTTGATAGCAGTCTCTTACGGAGGAGCATCGTAAAGGATTTGAGATGAGGAGCTTAAATTTATATTGCAAAACTCTAAGTTTCTTTGAAGTATTCACCGATGTGTTGTATCACGCCAAGGCCACAAATATTACAACAGTACAATTTTTTTTATTTTGTCTACATGTCTGCCATCCATACCAGACTACTGGAACATAGTTTTTTTTTTTGTTGGCTTTGTTGCAGCCATGATGATTCTAATAATAATAATAACAAAAATCCTACCTCTTATTGAATCTGTAACCGCTAACCTATCTAAATATTACTGTAACCTACGGATCAAAATCTAACCTAACACGAAGAACCAGATAATATGCCAAAAATAACAACTCAGGAATTGTTGGACAGGGATACACATTTCACGTCAAGGTGCCTTTCATGACGACTTTAATTAATACACAACACACACGAGGCAACGGTAAGAAGGTAATTATAAACAGAGGGTAGGAACAGAGGAACTCATCTAAACCTATATTTTGACACGACATAACCTGATAAATTCCCAGAATATATATTTAAATTTTACTTCCACACCCAGTGGAAGTATAGTAACGACAAAAATTTTTTTTAAAATTTTTATTGTTCAAATAGGCTTAAAAGGTCATGAAACGTTGAGATTTTAAGTTTGAGCGAAAAAAAAAATTTCTGTCTGTAACTTTTTTTTGTGCGCACGTTTACTCTGAAACCGTTTAGATATTGCCTTGAAATTTGGTACACATATGTACTTTAACGAGATCTAGAACTAGATTATATTTTCATCTTGTTCCGTCGAAAGGTTGGGGGGTAAATTGGAGTAAATTTGGGGTAAATGGGTAAATCAAGCAAGTAAGAGTCCATAAAATTGGTATTTAGTAAGAAAAGCTAAGGTCTCAAAAAAATGTTTGGCATTAGCCACCGCCATTACCACCCCCCACCCCATTATTAAAGGGGATGAAAAAAAATTGTGGTTTAGTGTATGTACAAGAACCAGAAACCTCAAAATACTTTTTTACTTCAACCACCCCCACTACCACCCCCTATCACCACCCCCACCCCACTACCGATGTGGGGTACCGTTTTATGGGTTTTTGGGGTAGAGGATTTCAAATATTATATTATTAAAGTTCCATAAACAATTATTTCCACACACAAAGTTTTTTCGTTGTGAGTGACTTGGATAGAGAATCTGGATGTGGAAGTAGTGATTCCTTGGGCAGCGGTTTTCATTCGTGTTTACTTTGTATAATAGTGAGGTACTATCAAGAGGTAACGTGTCACGATTCTTCTCAATTTTTTTGGCCAGGAAATTTACAGCCATTGAATTAAAATTACATTAAAACAAGCTAAAAACGTACTCTTCGCCAATTTACTGAGCTTTTTATATATAATTGTTACACATTCTATAGGATACTCTTCGCAGGTTTCTTGTAAATAATGTTAGTTTTTGGACATCCTAAATTTTGTGATACCATCTTTATTGTGAAAAAAATTGTATGAAAAAAAAAAATGAAAAAAGAAATATTCAACCTGTGGGATTCGAACACGGGACCTTTGGATTGCAACGCAAAGCTTTAGCCGCTGCGCCACCACCTATTGCTAGAAAAATTGATTCTCTGTGATATATATCTTTCGACATTCATACATATTTCACTTCTATGAAATATATATTAGTAAACTTCATAAACAAAAAAAATTTATTATGGAAGTAGTATCTCGCAAAATTTCCACTTTAGTACAAGCGACAAAAATTAAGAGAATTTTTTTTTTAATTAAATAATTAATAACTTTTTTATTTACTGATCGATTTTCTTCAAAAACAATAGGGTTCTTCCTCTAGCTAACACTAATTTACTTTCTAAATTTCAATACAATCGGACTTTTCTTTCTTAAGTTATCGTGCTTACAAGAAACGTGACGGACGGACGGACAGACGGACGGACAGACGGACGGGCAGACGGACGGACAGACGGACGGACAGACGGACGGACAGACGGACATTTTGAAAGTTGTTCAGAATTCGTTCACTAACACAATGATATGAAAATTTTTTCTCTACGAGCGATATTTACGATTTTAGAAATGTGCCGATCAAATACAATATACTCTTCGTTTTTGCGAAGAGTATAATAACCAGTGGTTGATGTCCCCGGTGGTTGATGTCCCCGTTACAGTCACAGAATGGATTATGAACAATTTTCATTTTATATAATAATGATCGGAAGGCGCTGTGGCCAAAGAGGCAACAAATATATGTTACAAACATCTGTCTGTTGTACGGAAATTCGAGAAAGGATGGTTTGATGTAGACAGCTGTATATGCGACAGTACTGATAATTTTGTATTAGCCTTACGTGGATCCATTCTTCTTCCCGTTTTTCGCATATCCATTCTGGGATTGGAAATTAGGTCATAATTGGTAAATATTCAATTCCAGGACCATTCATGTTTTTCATATTCATATTCCGGAGTGTCCCTTCACCCAAATAAAGGCAACTTCTCTGTTCAATGCCCTCAGCTTTGTAACTTCTTCCAAAATATCCGTTTCTATTTTATATTTCATAACGTGTTTTCTTTAGTTTGAAATCGGAGTTAGGATGATAGATTGAGAGTCTGACATGATCAAAATTGTTACAAAGGAGTTATGATTTTTGATTACCCACTCTAGACCTTTATCAATAGCCAGGGATTCTGCAGTAAATATTGAACAATGTTCATTTAACTGGTATCTAAAAGATATTCCACTGTTTTTAATAAAGAAGCCACAGCTAAAGCCATTTCTAGATTTGGATCCGTCAGTGAATAATTGATGAACACTGGAGTATTTGAATGTTATTTCTATTTGGTTATTATTTGTGGCATTATAATATTTGGGAAAGGTAACTTTGGCTTTTATGTACGATATGTCGACATAGGCAGCCTGAAAGAATGGCAAAATCTCCTCTTCACTTATGGAGCTATGGAACATAGTTATATTGTCATTAATATGAGTGTTGCACATGCCATTTGTCTAGTCTCACCACAGTGTACTTCACAAAATCCCTTATTGGAATTCAGCGACCCTTTTTTCCACTAGTTTTAATATGCCGTGGCATGAGTCATGTGGACCTACGTACTCGCCAGTTTGGTATTTGAGATGTCAGAAATATATAATTATATCATTAGATAAGAGTGAATTAGTTTTGTGATGTACCACGGAAAATGATAATTATTCAATTTATACACTAAGCCCAATCTAAACTATATCAAAAGCATTCTTAATATTCAAGAGTACCATAGCTGTAAACTTCACACTAAGCAGTGTCCAGTCTGTCTAGAATGGCCTTCTTTGAATAACAGACATCAGTATCATAACACACCATACAACCTGAAAGCCAGAAGTGACCTTGTACATTTCGAGACAAGCGTCATAAACCCAGTATTCGAATATACTAACTAGGTGTTGTAGTTTAGAAGATTGAGCTGCCTGGTTTTAGTTTTAATTTTTAATCATTAAACACATTAACATGAGATAAGTAGTTGAATAAGTCTTTCGTATGTCCTAATGTCCGTCTGTGGCACTATAAAATTTATATTTTTAAAATCAGGAACTCATGTGTTTGCCAATGTGAATTAGATATTTTTGTATTTATTGTGATTGATGTCAGAAAAAATAAAGTAGATGTACTGTTTACCTTAAATAGCATTTATCTTATCTCGTTTCACACACAAAACCACCCAGTGGAAGGTACAGTCCATTCACATTAAAGAAGTCCAAAGAACTTCAAATAATATATACCTCTTACAACGAAAAAAAAAAATCTGAAAATGTATTTACGCAAAACTTCCCTCTCCATTTAGCACTTTTTATTTATTTATTATCTTTTCTGTAAGAGCCCTGCCCTGTATACTTTTTTAAATTAAAAGTATATCAGGTTCTTTCCCTGGCAGTAGTGACAACTACATTCAAAATATTATTTTCCTCTGCCGTTTCCTAATTATTTATTTTTTGGAATGACCACCCTGTATACATTTCACTAAAAGTATGCCAGATTTCATCCTTGGTAATTTTGTCAGCTACAACCCAAATATTATATACACCGTAATTATTTTTCATAGCTACCACCTTGTATATTTTTCTTCCCTGGCAGTTGTTTTAACTACATGCGAAATATTATCTGTCACATTTTTTCATACATTTTCCTAAGTTTTTTTGACAGTTGTGTTAACTACATGCGAAATATTATTGCCATCCATCACATTCTCACAGGGTGACCACCCCGTATATTTTTTTCATATATCAAATATCACTCTTCGTCACATTTTTTTCATTATTTTTTTGTAGTGACCCTATTTTTTTATATTTTGCTTTCTTGACAGATGTGTTAACTACGTGCCAAATATAACTGTCTTCCGTCTCATTTTTTTCCTTTATTATAATTTTTATGCGGTCCACCCTGTATATTTTTCAACGGTAGTGTATCCCAGTTCTTCGCTGGCAGTAGCTACCTACCAAATATTATATCCTTCTCCGTCAAGTGGTCTTGCAGATATAGCGCCAACAGACAGACCATACCAGACAGTCACACAGACAAACACACTGACGGAATTAAATGCCTTTAATTTTCTTAATCTACGTACTCAAAAACGTAAAAATCCGAAAAAATACCGGAGGGTGATTTTTTCATGAGTACAATACTTCCTTTCGGTAAGCGAGGCAAGTAAAAAGATACTATGTGCAAATAGTTGTTCATAGAATATTAATAATATGATATTTAGAATCGTCTATGCCAAAAACCCATAAAACTATATGTCACATCGTACACATCGGTAATGGGGGTGTAGATAGTAGTGGGGGTGGCTGATGCAAAAAACATTGAGGCTCTTGGTTCTTGTTCACACACTAAATTACAAGTTTGTTTCTTTTACCCCCGTTAATAATGGGGAGAGGATGCTAATGGGGGTGATAGTGGGGGTGGCTGACACCAAAAAAGTTGAGACGTTGGCTTCTCGTGCATATACTAAATCCCAATTTTATGAATTCTTGGTTGCTTTACTTATTTACTCCCATTTACCTCCCATCCCCAACCCTTCAACGGAATAAGATCCAAATATAATACAGTTTCAGATACCGTTATAATACAAACGTTTACCAAATTTTAAGCCAATATCATAAACCGTCCCAGAATAATCGTGCGCACAAAAAAAACCGTTAAAGACAGACAGACAGACAGAACGTTTTTTTTTGTTGCCCAAACTAAAAATTTCGATGTTACTGTCATTTTAAGCATATTTCGACAGAGGAATTTAACTGTTTTTTACCGCTTCCACGATGTGGAAGTAATCAGTGCTAACATAAATAGTGGTCCTTCGAGCCGGATTCCTTTCAAAATTTAATTTCTTTTTCCATCGAGTGGGAATCCGAGTCGGGACTCAAATGTGCTTCACGCTCCACCACGTAGTCAATGACATGATAATACACGTAAATAACTTGTACTGGAAGTTGACGTGGGGAATCACCTACAGTGACTTCCTGTAATAATTGTCTGACGGATTTCCTTATTGATGGTTGACGCAGCTTCCAGTCAGAATCGCTGGTCTCTCATCGAACGATTAGTTAAAACTGGAGCCAGATCGCGGATATTATTTGATATTATTTGAAGTAGTACCGCAAAAATATTGTAACCAAATTTTGTATCTCTGTGATACTCTCTGTTGTAATAAATTTGTGAAATAAAGAATCGTTGTTTTGTAAATGACCTCAAAAAATACCTAAACATTTTAGCCAGTATTGAAACGGCGTGGCAATATGAAAATATAGCGATTCTAATACCAATTAACGTGCCAATAGCTGTAAAGTTAATAAATTCAAAGTTTCCAATTAATTGAACAAAAAACACTTTCATTTCATTTGCATATTCGTGAACCAGCTGCACCATTTGAGATTGTCTTCTTGTTCAATTAAGTATTAAATTATTTTAATTACCTGAATTTAGGTGGTCTCCATAAAATAACTATCGACAAATTCTGTTGCTTTGCTCTAATTATATCCTGTAGATTCTGTCCGTATAAATATATTATTAGGAGTAGTTGTAACAACTTTTGTCGAGATCCAATTAAGTTTAACTTGGGTAAAATTAGATGAACTTTTGTTCTAAACTTTTAAAAAGAAATTTAAATATAAAATTAATAAAACTACTATGAGCGAAAATCACGAAGTAAATCAGTATTAAGGTAATAAATTATGACCGATAAGGCGCAATGCAGCCAAGTCTTAATTTATAACACATATCTCAAATTAAGATGTGTAGATTATTATTGTTCTAAACATTTAAAAATTTTCCGCAAATGAAAAACATGTGATTGAAAAACCATTAACCTGCAATATAACTAAAATATGCGGATATATACTGGATTGGAAAAAGTCTTTAGACGCATTCACTACGTTATATTCAAATAAATGGGTTGACTTTACACGATACAGTATGGTGAAATGAACAGAAGTAAACACTATATACTCTTCAAATTCAGTTCATCAAAATACATACGGGTATGGTGGCCTGGCCCTTAGTACATAATGCTTTTTTAGTAATCGCTTAAGAAAATACATAAATCCGCAATTAAAAAAAAAAAATCTGTTTTCGTACTATTATTACACTCTTTGCAAATACGAAAACGAAGAGTATATTGCATTTCAGAAACCTGAAATATCACTCGCAGACAAAAAATTTTCATATCGTTGCGTTAGTGGACGAATTCTGAACAACTTTCAAAATGTCCGTCTGTCTTCCCGTCCGTCCGTCCGTCACGTTCAGTAAGTTAGTGTTAGCTAGAGGAAGGGCCCTTTTATTTTTGAAGAAAACCAACCATTAAATAGGAAAGTTATTAATCATTTAAAAAAATATATGTTTTCTTAATTTCTGTGGCTTGTACTTAAATAGAAATCTTGTGAAATGTTATTACACCCATTGTCGTTCAAAACAAACTAGATCTGCCCCTGCCCAACGCTGCTAATATCACGGCGCTGCGCGCTGTGGTTGTCTGGTTGACTTCGAGCCAAGCTCCGGGGAGGCACATCTTAAATGTTTAATTTATAATAAAGTATTTTTCGATTAGATTCTTGAAATCCAAGGGTCGTGTATTCCAGACAGGTTGGATGTATTTTTTTAACTTTTTTTTACATTAACGAGTGTTTCACCAACAAATTTGGCATCACAAAATTTAGAATATCCAAAAATTAAAATTATTTACAAAAAAACTGCCAAAAGTATCCTGTAGGATGAGTAACATTTACGTGAAAAGCTCAGTAAATCGGCGAAGAGTTTGTCTTTAGCAAGGGATTTAGTTACAATTCAAAGTCACGAAAAACAAGAATACTGCACATACAAGGACATAGTAATTTCATCAGGTGACGAAGAGAGCTTAGCCTCCATGTTACGTTCATCGCACGAGAAAGCAGATGTATGTTTTCTTTTGCACACCCTGGATGCAGCTAGGAACGGTCACAACAAAGTAATCATTAAGACGATTGATTCAGATCACAGTCGGATTAAGGATATGCTAATCATGTATTTGCGCTCTCTTATTCACGATGGAAGAACATTGATGAGCGGGGAGGTGCAATCTGAAAAAAACATTCAAAATTGACGAGCGGCGCGGCGGGGAGAAATATAATTTTTTTTTGTCCCAGTTTCAAAGTTGATGAGCGAGGGGAAGAAATCTAAAGAAGAAATTTTTAACCAAAATTGATGATCAGGGAGAAGGAAATGAAAAAAAAACGAAAATTGATTAGTGGGGGAGAACAAAATAATTTTTTTAATAAGCAGAGAGCGCAAAGAACTCCCAACGTCCCTCATACCCTAGCGCGCCCCCTTCACGCATCGTCACCCCTAGGCTATAGCCTAGTTAGCCCTATCGATGATTCGGCCCTAATTCAGTTGTCATTGTATAGCACTGTTTGCATTTCCACGTATTGCAGAAGTCAAAGAACCTTAGGTTAAGTACGGAACTGGGAGGAATTTGCAGTATATTCCCATTCATGAATTATATTCTAATCTTCCACGTGGTATACCAGATCTGATTTTATTTTTCCACGCATTCACAGGATGCGATACAGTTTGACCGTTTTCTGGCATTGGAAAGAAGAGTGCGTGGAAAACATGGATGTCATTTCGTGATATTGATTCAGCTTTTCAAGAATATTCTAGCCTGTTAACAACAGTACCAACACCTGATAGCCCAAAGTTTTCTGTACTTGAGCGTTTTGTTGTAAAATACTTCTCCAACTGCGGATACACTATTGCATCACTTGAAATGGGCTATTTTTCAATGTAATAGTTGGAGAAATTGCCTGAGAAGTAAACCTCAGGAACATGACCCTTGCCAGTGGGGATGGAGAAAAGTTGATTTAATATACAAACCTCTAGGAACAACACTTTCGGATGTGAGAAAACACTGTCAAGAATTAATGTCCTGCAAGTGCAAGGAACGATGTACAAGGGGTCGTTGCATTAAAAGTCGTCTCAGATGTACGCTTTTGTGTGCATGTCAAGGTCATTGCTCACGAATGGATACCGGTTGAATACTCTAAGTTATTTTGTTTAGGTTGCAGCCTATCTACAATTCTTTTTAAATTTTGTAAAACAATGTAATGTAATTGTTTTACGGAATAACTGCTTATTACCTTTTTTTTGTACAATGTTTCTTTATCTTTAAAATGAGACTTTGTGCATTCGAATCCGTTGATTAGGAGATATTTGAACCTACAGAAATTAGTACGGCGGCCATTTTGATAACGTCATCAAAGCAGACTTAGTCACTTCTGAGTGTGTCTCCAGACGGATTTACAAAGCAATATATCTCTACATCTCATCCCTAAATTTTGGTTCTGGTATCCGGAAGTGAAATATTATTATGCTTATTCCACCCACTAATGACACTTTTTTAGTAGTTGTTTAAGAAAATACATAAATTCGTCATTATCAAAACATTTTGTTTTCATGCTATTCCTTAAAGTAATAGGCAGTACTTTAATATTCAGGACAGAATACATGATTAGGTGTAAAATAAAACACATGTCACCATGAAGAACATCACAGTCAAGTGTAATTACATTACTCTATAAAAAAATATATCTAAATCTTGAAGAGATTGACGGGATGCGGTAATTGTATTTTAAGTATGTTCTTCATTTAGGCGAAGTGGAAAACAAAAATAGATTTTAATATTCCACATGTGTCTTATTATTTGGAAGAGGCGGTGGATTTTTTATCGCGTTATAAGTCACTCAAATCTGACTAGACCGTATGAACGCCCCAACCAGCTCAAGTGACATATTATATCGTGTTGACATTCGATCGTCTTGTATGTTACTTGTTAGAGAAACAAATGTCTGTTTATAGAAAGAAGCTTCTTTAAAAAGCCGACAGTATTTGCAGAATCTTGCATTACATGATGTGGAGAAGATAAATATAAACTAATGAGGCTTGCAAGCATAACCAAGCTACCTACCAAATAATTATTAATATTTAATATTATAATAAAATAGGTATTTAAGTTGAGAGAGTTTCATAAAATCTTTGGTATTAAAGTTTATTTAAAAAATTTTATAATACTGCTCGGTTCAAGAAGTGTTTTGAACTCGACTAGTTTTACAAAAAATGTCCCTAAAAAAGGATTATATTGGTCATGTAAGAACACTCAGTGACTTAATTTAATGCCTCGCTACTGGTTTTTAAATTAAGTAATGTTTGAGCGAGCGTGGTTGGATCTCTCAACACTGAACTATCTTAAAACCAAATTCTTTGGTTTCTCCATCATAAATAATAAAAATTCTCCTATATAATAATAGCGGTAATCTAAATGAGTACCAAAACTGTGAATGCGATAAGAAAATTGACACAGTAAATGAAGTATAATAACTATAAGTTATAGTTGACCAATATTTAAAATGAAAAAGCCAGATAGAATTAATACAATAAGGATTAGAACAGTTATCACCAGAGATCGGGAATTTTATCTCGGCGCCAGAGACGGTTCTCATATAGGCATAATATTTTATTGCAAACACCTATTGAAACCTTCAGAAAAACGACGAAATGGTGAAATATTCATCATTGCCAACTACAATATATTTTTGGTAATAAATTGAACCTAAAAACGGTAACAGTTCATACAAAAACATGTAATTCAAATCTAGCAAGTAAAAAAACAATTTGGAATCAAACAGGTACTTTTCTGTTCTGTTTAATATGTGTGGCGTATTCACTATGTTTATTTTCATAATAATTAAATATAAAACCCAATAAGCTGTTGGCAACATTTTTTCTTTCAATAAAATAAACCATTTTTATATAATGTGATGAAGTGAATTTTATTTAATTTTTAAGTGTTAATACATAACCTACTTTTATCGAAAAATCTACTACATTTCTGAAATGTACTGACAACCTAAACAACAACAACCTAAAGACGTAGTTGATTCTTTTACAATTGCAGTTTTGAAGGCATTCAATCCTGGCCGAGTGTCAACATTAGATTCCAATGTACGGCAGTACTTTCGTTTTAAGTTTTTTACTAATAAGGTTTTATTATCTCCCCTAATTAGGCGATGTCGCCGAAATTGTAAAACATTGCTTTGACGAAATCCCTTTTACTATACCTACACTGTGGCAATTCTGCGCATTTTTCTCATTATAACAGCCAGATTCACATTCGTTGGTTATCTTTTTGGTTGACTAACCAGAACATGAATATTATAATTATCAGTAAACACAACTCTACCAAAAATTTTCCCTTTACAGTAATAAATCCTTGGTCAAATCCTAACTATTAATTAACCAGCGATTGTGAAACCGGCTGTATATCGATTTTTAATGTCAGGCGGCGAAATTTAAGTTCAGAACATTTAGAACAAATATTAATATTAATATATTTTTATATTCGTTATAGGTCATGAAAAATTTCATATATGTGGCATACTTTAAGGTAGTGAAAGATACATGTGTGTGTGTTAATTCAATGTTACATCCCCCAATGCCTCATCTTCGAGTGAGTGTTTATAATAAACTGACCATATTAACTTTGGATATTACTGAATTCTCTAAAAAAAGTACAAGGTAAGATATATTGTGTCATACTTGCATACAAAATTTTCCACGTTGGCCTAGAGCCAACCCTGATTTTAACATCACAGAGATAAAATTCCCGAGCTCCGCTTATCACTTTTCTTTTACTAACTGGTAAGCATATTATATAAGAAAAACAATTATTATTTGTATATAAAGCCTTCGCAGAATCTATAATTAGATATGCATTTATAAGTCAAGGAGTTTTATCCATGACTACCGTATAATCCTTGTATTAATACATGTAACAATTGACGAATAATGATAGTCATAATTCCATCCTAACGTATAATGAACATAATTTCATTATAACACACCTTTAACTAATCAGAAACTAGCAATTTTCGTAACCAACGGGAGAGTCCATTATTTCCAAGGAGAGGCCATGTTTTCGTGTTTGAAGTTTTAGACATCAAAACAAAGTTTTACTATGAACTAACTTTACTTTTTCAACTTTAAATCATTTAAACACTTAAGTCGGGGATAAACCATAGTATTCTGCTCGCGTACAATAGCTATTACACGCTCGGATGATTTACGACACTCATCTTCGGATCATGCTCATTAAATATAACCCTCGCGAGTATTAGCCGTCATTATACGTTCGCTGAATAATATACTATTATGTTATTAATAACTGAGCTACGAAGGTGTTACCATGAAAAGTGGGACACACTACCAGGTGATTTTTTTAGTTGACACAGCACCTTTTCCTCGCTTATTATTAAAGATAAAGTTTTGAAATTTTGCAGGCATACTTAGTGACATTTTTTGCATCTAATGCACTTTTTAAAATTTTTCTGCTGTTTCCCGTCTAACCGGAAGTGACGTCAACTTTCGATTTTCAAATGAAACACTATAGTTTTTCTTCTGGATTTCAAAACTAGATTTTTTTCTGAGTTAGAATATGTAAAAAAAGTGTTAGGTTAGAGAGGAAAGTTTTTGAGATAATGCGATTTTAAGGTTTCAGGTGTTGAGAAGCACTAAAAATCGAGTTACCTATGGAATGATTTTGTGGCAGATTAAAATTGCCGTCAAAACGCGTAGTAGGCGCATGTCAAGTCAATATAAGTTTGCGTTGTCGTCTTTGAATTTAGCATTTCCGAGAGCATTTCAAACAATAAAAAACAAACAAAACGATAAACATTTTTATTTCAAACAGTGACAAAAATTTAAACATGAAGCTGCAATAATAAGGAAATTATCACAAATAATTTTCAAATAAGCCACCATTTTGATCTAAACACTTTTCAACTCTTCTCTTGGCACTTTCTGTTGTGTTTTCAATAAACTGGGGGTTTATCTCCTGGCAGATTTCACGAACACGTGCTTCCAATGCCGCTCTTGTTTCGCGTTCGAATTCATAAATATTATCTTTAATGTGACCCCATAAAAAATCCAATGGATTGAGATCCGGGGACCTCGCTGGCCATCTAATCAGCCCGGAGGTTCTGATCAACCTGTCCTCAAAAATAACTGTTAGAAGACCGTCCCCCACCATTGTGAGGACTTGCATAAAAAAAAATTCTCTAAGTGCTGCCAAAGGTAAATTATCTAGATAATTTTCTTCCAAGAAAGGCAATATGTTTTGGGAATAAAACGCTGCATTGAGATTTTGATCATAAACAACAGGTCCAATCAGTTGGTTGTTAATAAGCCCAACCCAAACATTGAACTTCCAAACTATCTGAAAGTTTCTGGATTTAGTTAAGTGTAAGTTAACCGTGGACCAATAGTGTGCGTTATGTCGATTGAAAATGCCGCTATTAATAAAACTGGCCTCGTCACTCCAAATTACTTTGCGCCAAAACCCCGGATCTTCTTGATTTTTTATCATGAACCATTCGCAGAACGCAGTTCGTCTGGGAAAATCTCCAGGAAGCAACTTTTGATGTATCGAGTATTTGTAAGGATGCTGCCCGTATCGTTTCAATATTTTCTGGATGGAGGAATATGATATGTCAAATTGCACTTCTAGTTGACGAATTGAAATACCTGAATTTTCCGTAACGGCCAATAGAATATTTAATTCATTATCCATTGTCCTCTTGCCTCGTCACATAGCAAGTTCTGTTTCGTTTCACTTTAAATTGTTCTGAAGTTCTTAAATTTGTAATTATTTTCTTTAAAAATCGACGATCAAGTCTTCTTTTCTCGGGATATTCTGCATTGAAACTACGACAAGTTGGTAAATATCTGTGACCATTTTGGTTAAAAATCATAAGGATGTTAAAGAAATCTTCGTTTGTATAATAATTTTCCATTTTTTTCACTAATTTTTTGGGAACTGACGCCAGAAAACTTTGAAATGCTAAATTCAAAGATGACAACACAAACTTCTGTTGACTTGATATGAGCCTACTACGCGTTTTGACGTCAATTTTAATCTGCCACAAAATCATTCCATAGGTAACTCGATTTTGAGTGCTTCTCAACACCTGAATCCTTAAAATCGCAATATCTCAAAAACGTTCCTCTCTAACCTAATACTTTTTTTACATATTCTCAGCAAAAAATATAGTTTTGAAATAACAAAAAAAAAACTATAGTGTTTCATTTGAAAATCGAAAGTTGACGTCACTTCCGGTTAGACGAGAAACAGCAGAAAAATTTTAAAAATTGCATTAGATGCAAAAAATGTCACTAAGTATGCAAAACTTCAAAACTCTATCTTTATTAATACGCGAGGAAAAGGTGCTGTACCAACTAAAAAAATCACCCGGTATATCCAAAATCAACAATAAGAAAATGTGACTCCTTGAGGTATATTCTTAAAAATGCATGATTTATGTATAGTTCCGTGATATGAGATTCTACTGTTTAAGCAGTGCATGATTAATAATAATAAAATATCCACTGTATGAACTTCTATATCTATTATCAAAGAGTCATATACATTAATTAATTGGTTTCCCACACCTACCAATTTGCTGCAGATGTTAATGCTTTATAGTCGTAATATCTGTTATGTCTATATCAGGTATTCACCTTCCCTTTTTGCAAACGTAGCAAGTATATGGAATACAGAAGTCTGAAAACGTGACATTATATAGTAGGCGAATATGTGCTTATGCCTATTATGCAAGTTTTCGAAGGTGATATAATAACACGTGAATTATAAACAAAGCAGTTAAATCTATTTTCTATTCTGAAAACTATTGTTAAAAAATTATGATACATTATTATAGATGTATTAAAAACAAAGCTTGAAATATTTATGATATTTGAAAGCTTTACATATATGATAAGACAGAGGTTTTATTAAGAATTATTCTTTTATTACAATTCATTACCTATCTATAATTAATTATAGCACAGTAATTAGAGGTTTTAACTTCGGAACAATGTCATGTGAATTAGATTTCGTTGATTTTTGGCTACTTAATAGTAAATGCACCAAAGAAAGGTTTCTAGATTATGCGGGGGCTTGTTAATTTATAGGGGGTGGATGCCACTCCTTTTCGAGGGGTAGCACATAAAAAATAACAAAAACATCGAGCTCAAAGAGACTCAAATTTTGAGACGAAAATGTTTTATGCATCTTTTCATATAAATTGATAATTTTTAAGTTTTAGAACGACTTGAAAATTGGGATTTTAGCTTGAAAAATAGGTATTTCAAATAGGTTTTCGTCAAATAACTCGAAAGGTATTAGATTTAGCGAAAACATATTAGAAACAAAAAAGAAAGCTACGAAATTGAGGATGAATTTTGTTCTTTTCCAATTTCTATAGAATTAATGGTTTCGGAAATCTGGAAGCATAGGTAAAAGCGACGCGTCTAGGAGACAAAGTATTTAGTTTAAATATCTTAGAAATTATCATACTTACGTTAAAAATGCTAATAACACCGGCACACACAAAAAAAGTCGAGTGCTAGAAGGCAGACCTGTGTACTTCCATGCATTTTGATAGGCTCAACACGAATACGATATCAGTATTGTCCGATTGGCGCTTGCATTTTTACTAACATCAAAAAACACCTTAAAAATGCCCGAAAAATCCCAAACAAGTAAATAAAAAGCTTAAATGAGCTGATCACTATATCTATACGTAATTTGGGGCGCTGAAACTGAATATGAGGTCAGAATTAGTCGATCAGTTAGAAATTTTGACATAACCTCAAAAAACACCTAAAAAATTTCCGAAAAATCCCAAACAAGTAAATAAAAGGCTTACATGTACTGATACGTAATTTGGGGCACTGAAGCCGAATCCAAGATCACAATTTATGCACGACGATCGAATATCTTTTAAAATCCATATTTAGGATGAAAACGTACCCAAAAATGACTGAATCATAGCCCGAAAATGACTTTGTTCTACATAATATCTGAACATATAATTTCCGACGTATTTTCACGAGCTGAACACAATACCGTAGTCAGAATTAAAGCGCAATTGCAAACATCATAGAGAAATATCATTTCAGCATATATTCTCATTAACCCTAGTAAGCGGAGATAGGTAACTTTTAAATTTTTAAGTATATAAAGGAAAATAATACTGAATAGTGACGTTTTTAGGAAAAATTTTTTGGACAAAGTTTGCTCTGTTGAGAGAGGAATATCGTTTGGACTTAACATTTACCTACACTTTCCCTTGATGATTTTTTACTTTTTTTTTCTTGGAACTGTTTAGAATGGTATAGTTTTCTTTATTCTGTTTGATTATAATCATATGCCATTTGTTTCTTTTTCTATTTTTGGGAGTACATAGGTCTGCCTTCTAGCACTCGACTTTTTTTTTGTGTGTGTCTGTGTAATCGAAATGAAAGTCTAGTAATTAGGCTTTCAAATGTTTTTTATAAATTAAGTTAATATAAGTAGTCAGTAATTAAAAAAATATTTCCTCATATACTGTTTTTCTTTAATATACAGTATGACCTAGATGCTCAAAATTTTTCGTACGTTTACAGCGCTTGCTTAAGAAAAAAATTGCATTTTAACTTGTAAAATTTAAAATCCCTTATTTTAGAAAAATCGTAACATTTTTGTTTCTTCGTAGATAAAGTTTATAAATGGCATGCGACCAGTTATAGGATAAAGTGTTTAGTTTAGTATCTTATAAACTGTGACAATTCCATAAAAAATTTTAAAAAACAAAGTTAAAGATAATGAAATAGTTTTTAATCTGTTTTTTTGTTTGTTTCTATATCATAAAATATAAAGAAGTTATGGCCGATAAAATGTGCGTTTTCATATTTTTTTTAACAAAACTGCTGTTTTTCGTTCATATAAAACGTCACCTAGATGCTCAATTTTTATGTCCGTTTGAAACACTTGCTTTTTTAGAGAAAAATGGCATTAGAGAATATTATTTAGGCATTAAGCAAACCACAAATAACACATTTCTTTTATTTATTATGAAATTATATACTTTGTACATTTTGTTGCCCTAATCTGGGCACAAATTACATGATAGGATTACTAGCATTTTAAAGCAAAAAAATATATTGAAAATAAGAGAATATTATTTTTAGCTTCCGAAATTACCACTGTCGAAAGTGGATATTGACAGACAGTGTGAGCAAGCGTGCTCATCACACAACACGATATAGCCCATTGCGCCACCAAAGTCGATTATATATCACTTTAAATCTGAGACAACCTGCAAAAGTAATATTTTCGAAAAATTTAATGTTTCTAGATTAATTTCTAGACAATCTATGCCTTCTTACGACTGAGCATTTCATAAGATAAAATTTAAAATCGAGTTTAAAATGAATACATTAGAAAATAAGCATAAAGCGTTTATTGTTTAGAAAACCCAACTCCAGGGGATTACCCTCGTCGGTAATCTGCTGGAATTAAATCGCAGGAAAAATAATTTCTCATTTAAATTTTTTAAGAACAGTAGTAAAGCTTCCATAACATGACGATTTATTCAAAGCTATTCTTAATTTATCGCGAATCTACCGTAAGCCGAAGTGAATTGCTTATTTGCAATGCAGATACCGCTTCGCGCCATGGATCTAAACCTGACATTTACTAAAGACGTAAATTAATATTACAGAAAATTTGCCAGTTTGCAAGAAAAGCGCGCTAAACAAAAAATACAGTTTAAGTTATTCTCTGAAAGTGATATAATTGAGGGGCTGTGGAAGAAATGCACTCATGAAGCCTATTTGGATATTGATAACTGAAAGAAAATCATATGATGTTATTGAAATATATGAAACATAGTTGTTGGAAATGTCGAAAAAATGCTCAACAATCTAAACAAAATGGAAGGAAAACTTATCAAATTTCACATTTAAGTTCAGATAATGCTTTAAAACAACTGTGGATAAATATAACGCCAATTAAAATCGATTACATTCCATTTACTAATACTGTCGATCATAAATACATGATATAGGATAAGTCAGATAGTACATATCACAGTTTATCTGTAAACAGAATGTTACAAAAATATATACATAAGTAATAAAAAGAATATATAGAACTATACATATACGCTTAAAATACATAATAAGGTAAGGGGAAAATTACAGATTTGCATACCACCCCTTCGGTGAAAAAAACCTTATTTTACTGATAACTCATTAACCGTTGAAGATATAAAAAATTGCTCATCATAAAAAAGAAAGCTTGACTAATTTTCTAAAAAAAAGTCTTATTGTAATTTTGCTGTATATGCTATGGTTTTCGAGAAAATCGATATCGAAAAAAATTACCAATTTGTATTTTTAATGCTCGCGAATTTTCGTTTATTTGAAATTTTTTGCGCGCGGCGTATAGAAAAAATTGAATTGCTCGAAAACCATACAAGCTAGGAAGAAAAATCAAAATGGGTTTTAAAGGGGATATAAAATACTCTCTTGTGTTGCCATTTTTGATGGCTATTGATATTTATTAGTATATAAAAATAACAATATAATATAGTTATCTCTTACTTTTTTACGTCTCTAACTATTCACAGGCCCATAAAAAATAACTGGCTTTAATATAAGTTATAAATACATTATATTTTAGTTCAAGGTAGTAGTACTTCAATGCAGAAAAAGTTAGGAATAAAAATATTCACATTTACAAATTTATCAGCATGTTGAAGTTAGCCAAATTTTCTCCAATTTTTTATTGCTTCCTAAAAATAAAAAAAGCCCAAACATCTTGAAAATTTAGCGAAAAATTTTTTTTTTTGAGTTTATATATCATATAACTATTGTTTATATATCATATAACTATTGTTTCTAATCATTTAATAGTTAAAAAAATTGCATAAAAAAATATCAAAAAATTGAATATGCAGCCTTTTTTTGGATTTTTTTTTTAAATTAATCTAGCGTCCTTGTATTTTAATATTTTTGAATGTATCCGGTCTAAAAATAAAGGTAAGACTTCATATTAATTGATCATACCATTTAAATCTCAGGAAAAAAAATGCTATTGAAAGGGAAAGAATTTGAAAAAAAAATTTTTACTTACACAATCTCCAAATTACAAAACATATAGGGGCTTTTATTATTTTTTATGGTTACAAAATAAAGTTATTAAATGAATGTATTTCATATCTGATTCTATTTTTTATAATATGTTAACAATAATTGGCAAATATATATTCAAAAAAATCGGGAAAAAATCAATTTTTACTAACATGACCTTAAAAACCATAGAAATATA
Source organism: Rutpela maculata (assembly GCA_936432065.2). Classification (NCBI taxonomy): domain Eukaryota; kingdom Metazoa; phylum Arthropoda; class Insecta; order Coleoptera; family Cerambycidae; genus Rutpela; species Rutpela maculata. The sequence continues at coordinate 145,562,157 of OW386289.2, forward strand.
GTTACTTTTATAATTTTCTATGGTGAAAAATTGAAGGTTAAAAAATATGATTCATTTGCTTGCTTATTTTCTTAGATATGTCGACAATTTTTCGAAGATATTAACGATTATATAACGCATTTCCTAAAAATTCAATTTTTCTTATATTTTCAATATCGATTTTCTCGAAAACTATGGCATATACCAAAAAATTACAGAAGGACTTTTTTTTAGGAAATTAGCTAAGAACGGTTAAGAGTTATCAGTAAAATAAGCCTTTTTTCACCGAATCGATGGTTTTTGGGGGGGTTGCGCGGCACCCCCAGAACGGATTTTTGTGGTTTTGTTACTAACAGTTACTGAAGGAAAATCTCAGATAACATTTTTTGCGAGCTTCTGGTGTATTTTTTACTTTACCGACTGGACTATAAAAACATTAAATAACTTAAAAATACAAGAAGGTCCTGACAATAAAAAACTTACAGAAATAGAACATTTATAAACTAGTATCATTGTAATGTTCATTTATAGAATAATAACTCTTGTTTATTAATAGTTTTTTAAGTTCTACCTTAAAATATTTTATCTGCATATTTTTGTATTTCTTGTGTTATGAGTATGATAATAATTTACTAGGGTATTCATATTTAGTTTTGATTTAGCATACCTCAATAGACTCAATAATAAAATGCAGGGTAGTGTTAGTATTTCTAATCGTTTAAACAGAGTTTTTTTTATCTCGGTTTTTTAAACCAGCAATAAATCTTGCGACACTTTGTTGCTTGCAGCTCCTCAGGTAAATGTGGCATAATATATTATAGACTGAAAATGAACATGACAGTACATGATCAAAACTGACTTGTCAACAACATCACGTAATTGGTTAATACAATAACTGGAGAAACTCGTTTGCAAATACTTTCCATATATAGATCACGAACAGTTGTCTGATAAACCTAGAAATTTAACAGTTCGCACTTGCCTAATACTACAATTTTTTTTGTTTTTATCAAAAGATGTTCCCTATAAATTTTCCTTAAGGTACTAAATATAAATTTTTCATTATTTAGAACAAGCCTATTTTCAGTAAACCATTCGTAAACTTGTGAGAGCTTTACATTGGCTTTTTTTGCCGTATGTTCTATATATTAGATTCTTGATTCTGATATTAGAGGAGATCAGTAAATAGTATAAAGTCGTCCACGATAAAGTCGTTTACATAAATAATATATAATAAGGGTTAATACTGATCCTTGTGGTACTCCTATTGAAGTTTTAGGAACGTCAGACCTGGAGTTATTAATTTCAACAAAGTATGCTCTACAACTTAAATCAATTTAGTGGTTTACATCTTATACCATAGATCTCAAGATATAAAGGGTTAGCATGACATACAAGATCGAATGCCTTACTCAAGTGAAGAAAGTTACCCATAGTGTACCGAATAATGATTTCATGAAATTTTTTACTACTGTTAAAACCTGCTTATCTTATTTTCTGTGTGGCTGTGGATACCTTCCTGATCAGGCTTCATGGTGGTTTATTTTTCTCGATGAAGATAAAATTGCACTTGTAACTCTGTATGCCGCGCCGTTACAATTTTCTCTTTTACAGTAGCTTTCTTTGTCACCTAATTTTTGAGATATTTTACTAAGTATTTTAGTTTGTTCGTGGTTTTTACGGCATAGTCGCCTAATTTGTATTCTTGGCCTTATTTTTTGCAGTATTAACAGACTCTTTCTGGAATTTATTTTCTATCCAGACGTGTTCAGATGCGGTTACATGTTTTCTAGGAAATTAAGAGTATTCCTCATCTTCTTCCGTGACGATTGAGAGCATCGTTTTATCGTGCTTTGCACCTGATCTTGGTGAAAAGACGGGGGAATAGGGAGCATATTTGCCTGACCGCCATATTTTTTACTTTCATGTCTAGTGGAAGTATAGTAACGCAAGAAAAAATTTTGAAAATTTTTGTTGTTCAAATAGACTTAGAATGTCATGAAACGTCGAGATTTTAGGTTTGACAGAAAAAATTTTCTGTCTGTCTCTCTGTCTGTAATTTTTTTGTGAGCACGATTACTCTGGAACCTTTTAAGATATTGACTTGAAATTTGGGACACATGTATTTTAACGAGATCTGGAACTAGATTATATCTTGATCTTATTCCGTTGAACAGTTGCGGAATTAATTGGGGTAAATAGGGAAATCAAGTAGTCGAGTCCACAAAATTGGTATTTAGCATATATAAGAGCAGTTAAGGTCTCAAAAAAAATTTTGGCATTAGCCACCCAGTTATTAAAGGGGGTAAAAAAAATAAAATTGTGATTTAGTGTGTACAAGAACCAAAGGCCTTAAAAAATGTTTTTACTTCATCCACCCACAGTACCACTCCCTTCCACCACCCCCACCCTCACTGACGATGTGGCATATTGTTTTATGGGTTTTTGGGGTAGACAATTTTAAATATTATATCATTAAAGTTCCATAAACAATTATTTTCACATACAAATTTTTTCGTTGTGAGAGACTAGGATAGAAAATCTGGATGTGGAAGTAGTGATTCCTTGGGCAGCGGTTTTTTTGCTTGATTTGTTTCGTCTGTCGGGTCCACTGAATTGCAGTGATTTTTTGAATGCAGGCTATTATCCTGTTTATTGGGAAGTGCTGCGATACTATCTGATAATAATCTAAATAAAATGAGCCAATCAAGAAAATATCAACTGTGTACACTGACATCAATGCACAAAGTTCATGTTGAAAAAATTTTTGTAACGTACTGCATACAAGATTTTTTGCAATTCTGTAATAAAATTAGAAAAGTAGGTATTAAATTCTGACATTCTGAAATGATTAATTTTATTTAAATATAACTGTTCGATGGTATTTATCAGTAGTCGAAATCCAATACGTTTGTGTCTTGCTATAGGTAAAAAATAACCAAAATTGTTAATATATTGTTGATTTATTATAAATTCAAAGTGACGTCTTTATCAATTAAAAAAACAATGAAAAATTGTTTTTTTAGAAATTGGCTTCTTTAGATCCTCTAAAAACAATGAAAAGACTGATTTTCGGCGACACACTCGGTGACACATATCAGTGAAAAAATTTTGACATTAATAATAATTAAAAAGTTGACATTTTGCGTTTTGCCGACCATGTAGACATCATCTGGAGGCGATTAAACATTGAAAGTTCTAGTCCTCTCCAAGAGTTACCACATTTTATTGATCGGAAATACGCCATTGCGTTGTATTTAAAAGCTGTAGGTACACAGAAGGTGAATGAAAACTAGATAAGATTCTGATATTGTAATGTCGTATTGTCATCAACAGTACGTCATGCTGCAAGCTTTTAAAGTTCCTAGATACACGGGATGTAGGTGAAAAATCGATTACAAGATTTGAGACAAACAAACAAACGGAGAAAGTGAAAAATGAAAGCGTGTAAAAATGAAATTATAAAGAAGCTGCCCCTTATGATTGACAATAGATACAGTTTCTGGAAGGACCTTCCTGTTAGTAAACCATTCAGTTTCATGTCTAATATTTACCGTATACTTTCAACATTTTTTATTTATTTCATAAAACGCAGCGTCCTAAATTAATGACGTATTATTGTTAATTAATTTAACATCCATTTGTAATAATTTGTAATTTACTTTTTGTGACATAAAATTATGTTATTAAGTAACTTAATAAGTTGTGTATTGTAATAAAAATATTTCTGACAGAATAGATGAACGAAATCAACTCTTACGCTGATTTTCCTAACTTGCATATGAGAATTTTGAAGTTAGTGCATTTTTCTTTCCAGCAATCGATTACGAATTTAAATACAAACAGAAAATATAAGCTCAAAAACTGTAAAAGAAGCAAATAAATCTGACCCATGTCGAGTTTTCAATTTTAAGAGATAGGATCAAAATGAACGATTTATTGGCCAAAAGTATACAATACCGCTTCCAAAAGATAAACAGGATGATACCATAAAAAATTTCTAGGACGTAAGGATGAATCCACAAATCAAATTGTGCCCTAAATAACGTCGTAAAAAGTTACCTTAAAGATACTGAAGTTGATTGTGATATATTTTCATCAAAATATTATATAAAGGTGTATTTTATGGGGATACATTAATTTGGTCATGCACGTAATGACTACATATATTTATTGACAATATGTTAATCTGTTATATTTACATAAATTACCATCAGTGCATAAAGGCAGTTGGTTGCAATATTTTTTTGGAAGTGACTTTTTTGTCAATTTTTTCATATAATTTTTTTCACCTTTCTTAGTGATTTTCTATTTACCTTCAACATAGTAAAAGGAAATGCGTCGTTTTGAATTTTGAAGTTAAAGCTTAAAAATTAAAATGTGCCATTATTAGAGAATTCTGAAATCTTCATGTACAGGTTGGACCAAATTAGATGGGATTTGGGGTTTTCTCTAAAATTATGGCAGATAGACAAAAACCAAAATAGGCTCGATTTTCGAGAAACAAACAATGGCCCAAAATCGCGATCTTTTTCGACTACCGAGTTACAGAGAATTTTTGGAAAATTGGCATTTTTGGAGGACTATCTCAATTACCAACTGTAGAATCGAATATTGAAAAAAACATACCCAAACGGTTCGAATTGAGAAATTCCCCCTTTTACAATTCTTTTAAAGTCGTTTAAGAAATAATATATTGTGTTCTGTGTTGTTTAGGCACTATTATACTCAAAAGCAGAATTTCCTACTACTGCAGAAGAATATGTCCTTGATATTTTCTATTCAATATAAGATTATTTCGTAACACTGAAACTTCAAAAAATGTTACAGTGGTACTTGAGTTGATTTGAGGTGGCGGCAGTTTACATTTCAACAATTAATAGTTTTTTTAAATAATATTAATTTTTTCCTGTTACTATTTTGAGTAATTTGGGTTTTCTCTAAGTGAAAAATACGAAAGTAAATCGGACACAGTTAAATACAAAATGGAGCTAATAAAAGTTATCTAAAGCCAGGATCGGATTTACGGATACTATTAAGATGCTTTAGGCGTAGGCCTTCAGAATAAAAAGAGCTCCGACTCTTGTGTTTACTGCTTCCACTGAAAATAATTAAAGTCATCATAAATGAACATACACAATATAATAAAATATCCTTTTTTTGAAATCGGCACTAACGAAACTCAAAATCGTCCTTTAAGTGCTAGAAATAGTACGTAAAATAATCCGATATTGTACGATTTCTTGTAGTTGGCGGAGGTGACAGATAAACGTCAACATAAATTTTCCATTGTTTGTAACATAATTGATTTTCGTACAAAAAATTATTCAGATTTGACATTTAATGAATTATGACATTTCTTAAAAAATAGAGTTAATTAATCTTAATTTTATCATTTCTGGACTTCAAAAAAAAATTAATATGCACCTTGACACTAAAGTTTAATTTTATCACTTATATGGCTTATTTCATAATTCCACACCGTGATAAAAATTTAACTTTAGTGCCTACATACATAAATCACTATTATTAACCTATTAGACGACAATTTTAGTTTACTTACCTATATTATTTTTATCTTTTCAGAGATGAAATTGATCATTAAAAAAACGGTGCCGAAGGAATCTCTACATCCAGATTTACTATCCAAGTTCCTTGCAACGAAAACACGTTTGATACTATATTCACAATCCATGTGGAAATAATTGTTCATAGAACTTGAAAATATTTGAAATCGTAAAAGATTTGACACACGCTAGTGGCAGTGGCACAGGGGAGAGGCAGATGTTAAAAAAAAATTGAGACCTTTGGTTCTTGTACACATACTAAAATCACATCACAATCTATTTTTTTAATAATGGGGTGGGAGTGGTAATAGGGGTGATAATGACGTGAAAAATTTTTGACACTGGCTTCTCGTATGTATACTAAATCCTCGACTAAATCCCAGTTTTATGGACTCTTACCTGATTGCTTCACCTACTTAGCCCCATTTACTCCCCAACTCTTCAACGAAATAAGATCAAGATCAAGATTCGATATTTCGTTATAATATACCGGGTGTGTAAAATTTCTGTTTTACTGTCACTATGGCACTATGCCTACTTCCACATCACTACGTGAATGAGGAAGTAAAATAGGGGCTGTGGCCGCGAAATACAAAAGGCGTAGGGACCCTAAATTCCTAGGTCCGTCCATGCTTAAAACAGATTATGAATGTTAATGTTTTTAAAATGGCTCTATTTTTATTATTAAATATAGCACAAAAACAAAAAATCAATATTTTCACGGCAACTAAGTAGTTATTTATACTTCTAAAAAAATTTACTTCCTCTAAAACTTACATTTGTTTCAGGTAAAGTAACCTTTCCAAGCAAAAATAACTTAGTGTAACAAATCGTCATATTTTTCCACACATGTGTCATTGACAGGTTTCTTTGATCTTTTAAATACCAACTGTATGTTTTCACATATATCAATCTTGTCAAAAGAAACTTGATATTTTTAACATGCAGATGGTCAACGCTACCAGATTTCACGGCCTGTTATTATATTTTCTTAGTATTTTTTAAAGCCAACAAAAACAATGGAGCAATCAATCGGGTACTAATTTGAAAAATAAATAATGGTCTTTTAAAATAAGTAACACAGCAGTATTTAAAGAATGATATTTTTAAAAAATCTTATATAATTTAAAAATAAATTGAAAGTTTTTGACCAAGACTAAAATTAACAATTTCTCCTTGTTGGGATTTTAAAATTGTCATTACAATTACGTTATAAAGGTTTATAGATATTTATACGTGTTTTCATTATACAGAGTGTCTCACAAAGGCCTGTTACCACAATTTAACCAAACTTACCTTTATCTAAAAGTGCCCCGTTAAGGCGTTGTTGAACGACAAATACCTTCAAAAAAATATTTTTTTATAACGAAAGATATCATATATCATATTTTTTGGCGATGGGTGTTACGTAAATGGTCAAAACATTTAAAACTACGCAGTCGTACTTATAATCATCTCCGGAATCCAAAAATGTAAAAATGTACAGGGTGTTCCATTTACACTTTCAAAGTGTTTTCCGGGGAAAAGTGTCAAATCATTAAAAATTTGCCGTTTTTGGTATATATTACTCCTGCCAAATTTAGGACATATCTTAAAAACTCTGGAAACTATGACTTGTCTAATAATTCCATTGACACCCGGTATACATATACACACGGACTTCTACGGATTTATCTGCCTTTTCGTCCCCAATTTTCCAGGTTTGTCTTTCATATTATTTCCTCGTTCAAATTTCTTGATTTCATTGCGTCGTTTACGTCATTTATCTAGTTTCTCTTTTTTCTGACGGAATCCATCCTAATATTTTTCTGGGCCATGTATGTTCGTCCATTCTTTTTGTGTGTCCAAACCATACCAGTTGTTTCCTTTCGACCTCCTCTATAATATCTCTTTCTCTGCTCATTTTTCCTTTGATTGCTTAATTACTGATCTTTTCAATTCTGGATGTTCTCCAGCTTCTTCTTGAGTGGTTCATCTCTGTGGCCAACATTTTCTTTCTGTTTGCTTTACTTAGATCCCTCACTTCTGCGCCATACATCATTACACTCTGGACAATGTTTTTGGAGATATGTAGTTTGGTTTCTTTCTTTATATCTTCTTTCCACAGTATTAAGTTCAATACTCCGATAGCTTTCCTGCCTTTTTTATTCTTTCTTTAACTTCATCGTTGCCATTGTTTATTAAATATTACTCCTAGATATTTACATGATTGCACACCTCTAATTATATTGTTTTCTAGATGTAAATTGGTCATGTCCGGTTGCTAAGTATTCACATTTGTTCAGATTCATTGTAAGTTTGGCTCGTTCATACTCTTCCTTTAGTTTTCTAGTCATATAGCTCAGATCTTCGCTATCCTCCGCTATCACAACCTGGTTGTCCGCAATAATTTTTATTTGGTATTTAAATTAAGTTTAGTCCTATATTTAAGAAAAAGCTCTGACGATGATTCAAATAATTATAGGCCTATATCATTAATTCCTATACTGTCAAAAGTTTTAGAATACCTACTTACTAAAAAACCAAATTACTGATTATTTTCAATCGAATAGTTTGATAAATCCAAATAAATTTGGATTCAGCAGGGAAAGTCAACGACCCTCGCCATAAATAGGCCAGTTAAGAACATAGTCAAAGGCTTTGGAGAATGTTTGTAGGCTCATCCTTCTGTCACTTAAGTAAGGCCTTTGATTGTGTACCTCATGAAATACTACTCAACAAATTAGAGTATCATAGATTTTTTTGGTGTTAAGGCTTTCGCGGAGCTGGTGATTTGGCTGCTGGTTTCCGGGTCTTCTTCCGCGTATACTTGGTTGAGTGCTTGACGTTTCGACCATCTTGTCGTGGTCTTCTTCTGAAGCGAAGTGAGCTCTGCTGGACTAAGCTCCTCTATTTATACAGTTTATTAGGAGGCGTGTTGCGGATCATTGCTCATGTGGAACATTGACTTCCACGTTATTGGTAGTTGTAGTCCGGTGTCACGGTTATAGTTATTCGGATGCCATTGAAATAAATAAACATCCGAATAACTATAACCGTGACACCGGACTACAACTACCAATAACGTGGAAGTCAATGTTCCGCATGAGCAATGATCCGCAACACGCCTCCTGATAAACTGTATAAATAGAGGAGCTCAGTCCAGCAGAGCTCACTTCACTTCAGAAGAAGTCCACGACAAGATGGTCGAAACGTCAAGCACTCAACCAAGTCTACGCGGAAGAAGACCCGGAAACCAGCAGCCAGATCATAGATTTTTACCAAATGTCATTTACTTGATGACACGTTACCTGTCTGTCAAGTTACCTGTCTGAGCGCTATGAAAAAACTTTTTATAACAATAAATATCCACTCGAAATATTGAATACGAGGTACCTCAAGGTTCACTGCTTGGTCCAGTATTATTCTTAATCTATATTAACGATTTACCAACTATGGACCTGGCAGTGAATGTTACTAAGTGTTGTTTGCCGATGATGCTACAGTCATAAATGTCAATACAAAGTATGAAACTCTTTCCCAAGCTATGGCAAAAATAAAATATGATGCAGAACAATGGTTTCTATGTAATTCTTTAAAACTAAATAATGATAAAACTGTGAAAATGGTTTTCAGCGTAAGGCATCAAACTATCAATAATCCTGTTAAAGTAAAGTTTCTGGGCGTCATGTTGGATCCTACACTAAAATGGGACCAACATGTTGACTATACATGTAGTAGATTATCTAAATATTTTTATTTGCTAAATTCCTTAACCCAAATAACTACACGTGAGATAACTCTGATGATTTATGCTCTGATCCATTCCACCTTAAGCTGCGGAATACTTGTACGGGGGCACTCTGCCCACAGTGAAAGGGTCTTTAATGTCCAAAGGGAAGCTATAAGGCGCAGATGTTAAAGAACATTTTAAAAATCTTGGTATATTAACTACACCAAGTCTATATATTTATCGAAGCCTGATTTACGTTAAAGCAAACATTCATAAATATACTAATGTATCCGAAGACCGTAATCACAATACTCGTACAAACTCCAACATGTACATTAAATATTTAAGGCTAAAAAAATCAAGAAATAGCGTAGATTATTATGGTCCGCTATTTTATAATAAATTATCTCTTTACTAAAAAATGTTGTCTTTAAATTTATCTAAAATAAAAGTTAAATCAATCCTAGTAGCTTCTGCACTTTATAGTTTGAATGAACTCTTAGAGAGTGATTTGTAGTCAACTATTCTGTGTGCAGTTGTCAGTTCTGACATCCTATGTTGCTTTATTATCATTAAGTAGACACGTAGATATTTCCCTTTTATAAATGTATTATATTTTTAATATTGTATTGTATGTTTTAATAGGTATTTGTAATGTTTTATTGAATTTTATGTAAATTTTTGACTTGGGTAATGATTTTTTTTTTAAACACTCCAATAAATTCTATTCTAAAATTATATTCTATTCTAGTGTGTTATGTAACGGACTTCTGTACAATTTTGTATATGGTTATTAAAAAGGTAATTTAGGTACAATTTAAATGAGCATGTCTAGTTCTTCGTAAGTTTTAATGCAATATTAATTTCTCTAATGGTTTCTTGAACCTTCAACTCTCCTGAAAATGCAGTCGTCATGTCGCACAAATATTACGGAGAATTCATAAATCACTGATATAAAACCTTTAAGAAACCGCAGTGGACCTATGTGGCTGCCCTGCGGTATCTTCACACTTACTTCTTTGCCTATGATTAATATTTTCACTTACATGTATCTTAACTAGTTACTTGTTTAAAAGGTGAGAGAAAGGTTAAAATGCTTTATCATGTCTTGTGAATACAGAAAAGTACAGTACCTAGTCCCAATTTGGATGTTAATAAAATATTAATGGCTTATAAAACGTATAAATTATAGAATAATCAGTACCTTTCGTGTACGGCCACTCCAGTAAAATCTTCAAAAATACTCTTTAAAGAAGCCATATTTCTATTTGGAAAATAGTTATATTGGATGATAAGCATTTTACCAGTATATGATGCCGTAAACTATATAAGATATAAAGGAAAGAAGAAGTCATAATTCACCGCAATTACTAGTGAATTTTAGCCTTCGTGAATATTTGTTTTGTTTTGAAAGCAAAGAGAGAGGGGGAGGGGGTGGGGCGTAAAAAGAAAATATTTTTCATCATGAGATAATAAAAATAAAGTGTATAATATTAAAATGTGGGGAATTGTATGTTTTATTCATCCATGTAAAAAAATTATAGGCATTCCATTTAAAAAAATTTTGAAAAATAATAATTAAATATCAAGAAATATAAACAAATATTAACACCCGGTATTAATAATAATTTATTTTAAAAATGTTTTTCAATAAATACGTCATTATCAAATAACATTCTATATTTTTTAGAGAAAACAATTAATAAATGGCAGTCAAAAATGGGAGAAAATCATAACTTGGCAACGCTGCATCCGATTGGCAAAATATTTTAGGGTGTAATACAGTCTTAACTGGCGCTAAGAAATTACAGCGTGTTTCATTTAAAAAAATTATACTTTCTTGTGACCTTGATGTTATTTCCACTCATGAACTTGGTCTTTAGGAGGTTCATCCTCAGACTCATGTACTCCGAAGCTTCCCTCAGTGCTCTTAACATGAGTCCAAGCTCGTCGGCAGCGCCTCATCAGGATGATGTCGTCAGCGAAGCGTAGGTGACTCAGGAACTTCCCATCGATATTGACGCCTTTCCTCTCCCAGGTCAGGTTTTCAAGCACGTCCTGCAGCGCCAGGGTGAATAGTTTTCGTGAGATAGAGTCGCATTGTCCGACTCCTCGATACATATTTAAGTCTTCGCCGGCTTTGACATAGGGAGTGGCATGTTCATATATATATATCTGATGAGAATCGAATATCTCGAGTTAATCCTCGCAGCGTCCATCGCAAGCAGAATTGCTCAGATCTCCACAGAGTCGAGAGCCCTCTGATAATCGATGTGGGAAGTTGTATTCAGTACTTTTATCGATCAGCGTGCGAACTGCCTGGATGTGGTCTATCTGCTGTTCCCCTTCCTGAACCCAGCTTGCTCTACAGCTTGTCGAGCTTGTTGGTGAGACTGATGGTGATTATTTTAGTAAGGAGCTTGTATAATACAGAGAGGAAGCTAATCGGCCGGTAATTCTCGATGTTCGTAGCGTCGCCTTTCTTGAAGAGGATGGTGACCTCAGCATTCCTCCATGCATCCGAAATTCTTCCAGGAACTTGTTAAGGAGAATGAAAAGTGCCTTGTCCAGAGTTTCTCCTCCGGGTTTCAGCATCTCATTCATCACTTGGTCTTTCCCGGGAGCCTTACGATTTCTCATCTGTTTTAATGCTACTCTCAGCTCCTCAACTTCGGGAATCTCCTCGGAACCGACGTTTTGGACCACTCAATCTCTATGTTCTTGGAGATGGCCAGGTTCTGGTACTGATTGTTCTCGATGATGGCCACGATTTCGCCTTTCTCTGACACAACTACGCCCTGCTCATTCGTCATCTTATAGATAAGTAGTTTTCCTCTAGTAGTTCTGGAACGGAGGTCATGTTCATATTGTCCTCAATGGCTTCTTGAATCATTCGTGTGTTGTGTGATCTCAAGTGTCTACGAATCGCTCTATTTTCTGGTCTATCTAGCTGGAGGTACTTCAGTGCATCTCGATCCATGACTCTGCGCTCTTCCAAAAGTCTGGTCGTGCCGGGAGTGAGTTTCGAGTTTCGCTGCCCTCCAATTGTGCAGAATTTCTTGGTTACTACTCGTATACTTTTAACGATTTTCCCTGTCAGCTCATTTAACTCCAGATCTTTCAACGCGTCCGTCGGTTCTAATCTCCGTTCAATATGTCTGCTGAACTCCTCCTGTTTCGCCTCCAACTCAATTCTTGTTAGTCTCACCTTCTTTTCGATCAGCTTCTTTCTTCCCAGTCGAGTATCGACAGATATTTTAGCTCTTAACAGTCTGTGGTCGCCTCCCGTGTTGAAGCGATTTAGGACTGTCACATCGGTGCGCATCCGTGACTAGTACGTAGTCGATCTCGTGTTGGACTGCACCGTCAGGGCTTTTCCAGATGAATTATATATATCACTAATTATGAAATAGTGTATAATTTTAGTTCACCAGGTAAACCGGGCGTAGCAATTTTATATATAGCTTATTTATAAAAAGATTTTTAATTACGGATTGTTCATCATTCGTGAATTGGACCAAAGGGAAACCAAACCTCTCTGAAACAAAACAAATATAGATTTAATTATAGAGAAAGCTCGACTTTTGTATCCCAACTTTATTGAAATTGATGCTTACAAAGGGAATATTATGTAAAGTCAATGTTGTCACCACTCATCGCATGTACGTTGGAGTGCTTAAAAAATATACAGTACAACTTTTTTGAGCTAAAAGTCATAATTTATGGCTCAAATACCTCTTAACGTTTCAACACATTTTCACTTGTCTGTTGTTTGTTTAGGACTGAATAAAATCCTAATCAACTTTTTGTTTTTGAAATTAGAATGAAATATTACAACGACCCTTTCACACGAAAAAATGTGCACTCGTAGGGGCTTTTGTCAACAATAATGTAGGTTTGTCACGTCATGTTCATGTTTGTATAAAACATAGCCATTTACACATATTAAACAAAGACTGGGTGTTATGGAAAAGGTTTAATATTGTTATGATGAACATTTCCTAAAGTAAATTTTTAATGATTTAACTTAACTGAATGTTACACTTGTGATGTAGTTTGTTTTCCATATATAAAATATTATGCTTGTTTAGATAAGGTGAAGTATGATTGCGGTAAAGAAAGGGAATGTATCTCAATTTTGAATTTTTTGTATAAAATGTTTCATTAAGAATGACAGCGTTTTACCATGAACCATATATACCATAAACTCCAAAATTAAGCAGAGGTAATATTAACGTATTATAAGATATTTTTTTTACCTTTTTGGGTCATATTATTAGTAGAGAAACCAATTGACTTTTGAAATTTGCGCTGAACTGAACTGGGTTATGACGTAAAAATATATTCAATAAGTTCTCCGGAGTGGGGGAATGTCTCCTGTCGCGCTCTTATTGTGTATAATACGCAGTTATGAGGTCATTAATATGGCCGCCATCGATACCTATTTATCTTCGAATAACTGAAATCTATTTAACCGATTTGCGTGATGTATCATATAAAAGTTTATTAAATTCTCAATAGAAGTGTTCAGAGATTCAATTACGTAAGTATTATAAATATTGAAATATTTTCAGAAATATATATTCTTTTGTACATTTTTAATTCCTTTCAATATAACAAACGAAAAAACAGCTTTACAGTAATAAAATCTACTAATTCTTACTGTATTTTTCAACTTATTAAACCGATTAAAACCATTAATATCTGATGAAAAAATATAGTACGTTTTTGACATAGATATGAAAAAAACATCGATGGCCTACCACTCTTAGAATGCGATAGTACCAGTACATTCTCTGGTCATACAAAGAGGTGAAGTTGGCCAATATTTAAAATTTGTTACGTTGAGCGAAGAATAATTCCGGGAGAGTGAAAAGTTTGTCATTGAAATTTATATGCGTTAAGCATAGAACTTAGAACATAGAACAACCGGCTCGGTGGCGCAGTGCTTAGGATGCTAGGTTTGCGACCACAGAGTCGCGGGTTCGAATCCTGGCTAGGGTATGGATGTGTAGTGGCGTTTTTCACGTGTTACCGAGATGGTAGCAGTGGGCTAGACTGCGGTTGTGTGAGAGACAACGCGGTCTAGTCGCTCTCCTCTCCTGAGTTCGAGTCTCAGCTGCGGCAGATGGCAATGTCGCAGGGAACGGGTGTTGTGATGTTGTCTATGTGTGAGTGTCTGTCCTGGTAGAGTGGAAGATCAGCCTTCGGCTGAACTCCGCCAGGACATTAATATAAATAAGGCTAATAAAAAAAAAAATATATCTTTCAAAATTTCCAATTGTGTGAGCGTCTGCCCGTTTGTCTGTCACGTCCCTGGTTATTAATAACTTGGGAATTTGGAGAGTGAATGTTAGCTAGATAAAGAAACGTATTGTAAAAAATATTAATCATTATTTTAGTTAAAAAAAAAAAATGTATATGACGAGAGTTGCAACGTTAGATAGGATTCTGTAAAAACAAAAATACTGCATGGTATGTGTACTGACGACCGTTTCGCTAACGAAACGGGCTTCATCAGGGGAAATTTCAGATTATGAATAGGACTAGAAAATTAATTATTTTCAAAGAACTGTGAAAAGTATCCTATAGAACATTCAACAATTATATAACGTCTAGTTTTTAGTTTGACCTCAAATTGCAGGAATGAAAGTGATGACCACATTTTTTGTTTCATTGTCTATTGAAATTATTTCCATATTTCTTTTTAAAGTAAGATTCATTGATTCCAGCTTTTTTTATTCCTTCCTATTACTCTGTAAAATGATTTGTGATTTAGATGACTGACTAATGACTATAGGTTATGGTATGCTTTATATATGTTATTCAAATGTTGATTGGTCTTAATTTGTATACAGTAAACAATATATTTGCGAATTATATTAGTATATATAATTATTTAGAGTGGTATTTTTAATAACTTTATCGTAGCGGTCCTAGAATTGACCATTATGGAACACCTCTCTTTAGAGTTTTAAATTAATAATTATTTATGCTTTGAAAGTTATCTGCTAAATACCCAAAATAATATTTTCAATAATGTTGTGAGCAGGAATACAAGACATTTATTTTTAATACTTATTAATATTTTGATTTTCGTTAACACATTGGTAACCATCCTGAAGATAGGTTTATTTTAACGCCATTGAAGTATTTGATCATGTTCATCTAAAATAATGTAACTTTGAAAATGGTGAATGATCAAACATGTCAAAGCCTTTCATAAATTTAGTAGTACCAAACAAGTATACGGCCCATTATCTGCTACTCTGGTAACATCAACTGTATTTGTTATATATGTGTTAATACTGTAATAACGTTATAATTGTTTTAATCCCCGATTGGTAAGTCGGAAATAATTTATTTTTTTTTGCAGATGTTAATAATAATAAAGTCGATGAGGACTTAAACACAGCAAAACATAATTCTTATACTAAAAACTATAAACTAATCAGCCTGTACGATCATTGCTTTTTTGGCATAAACAATTAATAACAAATAATTTACGTTAGAAAAAATGTACAAATATAATAGCTTTTACTGTTTAGGAAATTAGTTAAGGAAAAGCACTACTTCTTAAATTTTTTACGTTGTCGATTTCGAAATGGAGGTCAATAACTGAAAATTCAAAATGGTGGATCCAAAATGACTTCCCAAATCCTTGAAGAACTGAATAATTAAAAAATATATATAAAAATAAAACAAGCGTTGAACTTATATTAAAAAGAATGTGATACGTACTAATAACTTTTTCATGGGTGGTTTCTCTGTTAAAAGGTATCTTATTCAATTTATATATAATCCAGCACTGGCTCTTAGCCCCCCCCAAGGGGTGGAAACTACCCCCTATATTGAACAATTTTATATTTGAAAACGTATTGTTGATTTAATTTTGAAACATGGCACATCTATGTTTTTGAACTCGCCTAATCTGAAACCAAAATGGCGGCGTCAATAAAATGGATTTGTTCTAAAGCAAGTGCTTCAAATGATCAAGAAAATTGAGCTTCTAGATACTTACTACTATATATTAACGAAAAGACAGTATTTGAGAACTTTTTTTTTATTACTGCCTAATTACATGAACAATAGCTTCAATTTTCATCGTTAGCGTATTTTATATAAGTTCCAGAGATATTTAGTACTTAAAATATAAACGTTCGGAAACCATATATAACTTCCATTATTTCCAAAAGTGTTAATCCTATATATATTTAAAAACGAAATTCATCCTTAGTTTATAAGCTTTCTGTTTGGCCTATGGCATATTTTTGGTAACTGTGATACTTTTCGAGTAATTCGATAAAAATCGTTGTTTCAAGCAAATGTAATTTTCAAGTTATTATTACAATTGATTCTAATCTTGGATAATTTATTATATGTTATTAGATAAAAGCGAAATGGCAAAAATGTTTAATATCATAAATCTATATTCAAAATTGACTAGATAACCAATTACATTTTGCAGCAAGTGCACTCTACATCACTGTGTACCAACTATTTTCAGTGTTATCATCGATAACAATAAAAACAAATTTGATACTATATTTGCACTCCACTATGTGGAAATAATTGTTCCAAGAACTTTAAATGTAATATTTGAAATCGTCTACCCCAAAAAACCATAGAAGGATATGCCACATCGGCAGTGGGAGTGGCTGATGACAAAGAAAATTTTGAGGAGGAATTTTCTTCTACACACTAAATCATAATTTTGTTATTTTTACCCCCTTCAATAATGAGATGGAGATAATAATGGGGTAATAGTGGGGGTGGCTGTTGATAACAAACATTGAAGACCTTCTCATACATACACTAAATCCCAATTTTATGGACTCTTACTTGCTTGCTTTACCTATTTACCGCCCAACCCTCCAACGGAATAAGATCAAAATATAATCTAGTTCCAGATTTCGTTATAATACATAATACCAAATTTCAAGTCAATATCAAAAACAGAGTAATCGTACGAACAAAAAAGAATTACATACAGACAGATAGTCAAAATGTAATTTTTCTTTTTGCTCAAACTTAAAATCTCAACGTTTCATGACATTCTAAGCCTAATGGAACAAAGAAAAATTCAATTTTTTCTTTACCATTACTATACTTTCACTCCACTACGTGGATGTGGAAGTAATTAAATTGCAATTTTGGGTTTAGTCAATGCCTTCACCGCCAAAAGTCCGAGATATTCAGTTTTTATAAATTGCATAAAATAATAATAATTATGCAATATTTTTTTGTATCTGAAAAATAACGTCAACATTAAATAATTACTTTGTATTATATTTGCCCCTGGTAGATTGCCTCTGTGTGACTTTTGAGCAAACTCAATTATTACCGCTATATATAGATTGTGTTGGTTTAAGTTTGAGGTAAAGTAGGCAGGCAACGCAAACGGTTCGATCAGAAGTAGACTTAGAAAGGATCAGATTAATATCGACCTGGCAAACACATTTGTTTCAATATGTTGCCACAAATTTGATACTGAAGCGTCTCTCGTGACAGCGAATTGAGAAACGTAGACCAAATACGGCTCCCATATGAACACAGTTATTAGTTCAAATGGAATGACGTAGGTACCCTGAGCGGTAGTAAACCTCGTTCCAGGCCGTAATATTGAGGAAAAACAAGTGTGTTGTCAATTGAAGGTGAATTAAGGAAAGGTTTCGGTGATATCTCACTTTTTATTAGAAAAATTGGTCAGAGGGACAGAGACATGTTGAGCTATTACTTTGCTTGATTGACTTGTTGGAATTAATGAATATGGTAATTAAGTTTATATTTAATTGTTAGTAATAAAATAAATATGCTAATTAACGTTTTATTGATATGCAAATTTCTTTGAGAATTTACCACCTGGTTGGACAATTGAAATTACCAAATTTAACATAAACCAAAAAAAAATATATACCATCTGTCTCAACTTTATGCTTTCCCAATAACGGCATTGGGACACTTTTATTGCAGATTGACTAAAATTTACATTTTACTTTATTAGTAATATAAAGATTTATTAATGATTTAACATTCTATTATATTTTCTATATTCCTGACTTGCGTATGACTCAGTCCAATCAGTCCAATCAGTACCTATTTCAAACTTAAAAACAACAGTTTATCTATCTTCTATATATACAGGGTGACTCAAGTATGCAGTAATTAATGTGAAAAAAAGTTCATATAAACCTGGGTCCGGAAATCCCTCTTAAAGGCGCTGCAGGCCTCTGAAGGGGGCACCCAAAATTAATATTTTTACTTAATACCTCAGGAACCTTTTGAGCTACAGTGACTAGTTATTGCACGTAATTCGATATCAATGAAGGTCATTATCTGACGTGAAGGAGTGAAAACGGGGGTGGTAGATGGTTTAAAGCGCACCCGTATTTTTGAAATCGCGTAAGTCAGAAACGTGATTATTCGAACGACGTGCGACGGACTCTTCTGAGAAAATAAGAAGATACGTATTCGACGGTTTTCAAAAAAAGACTCCCGAAAGGGTGAACGAGGAAGGGAGGTTTTTAAGCTTCTCGGAAACAGTTAGACCTAGAAGCGTACAATTTGGCAAAAATACTCTTTATTAGAATCTATTAGACATGAGTAAGACGAAATTTCGATATTAACTTTTTGAAGGGGTGAAAACGGGGGTGGTATATTGGTCTAAAGGGTACCCGTATCTCCGAAATCGCGTAAATCAGAAACGTGATATTCTAGCGACTGGCTCTTCTGAGGAAATAAGGAGACAAGTATTCGACGGTTTTCAAAGAGAGACCCTCCGAACGGGTGAACAGGGAGATGGATGTTTTTAAGCATGAAATTTGACACATACCCGCTCATGTGCTTTATTATCTATTAAAATAATTATTCTTTCTTTTGGCTCTAACACAAAAATAGAACAAGACTGATAAAATTTCCTTCCCTAAAACCCATCATTCAAAAAAACACGCTTTTTCATATTACCTTCACCTACCCATATCTCTCTACTCCCCTTGACCCCTCGCTGAAAATACAACCCATAGAAGCATGCATTTCATTCAGAAATGTTTTTTATATACTTGACAGTTCACAGGGTTTTTGCATCATTTTCCCTGCAAAAACAGCTTATATGATACATCCCCCAAAAAATAGATAAAGTGAATAAAGATGAAGTCAATAACATATTAATAAACAAGTTGAAAACATAGGTACTCTTCGCCAATTTACTGAGCTTTATATATAATTGTTACACATTCTATAGGATACTCTTCGCAGTTTTCTTGTAAATAATGTTAGTTTTTGGACGTCCTAAATTTTATAATACCAACTTTGTTGTGAAAGAAAATATATGAAAAAAGATTGAAAAAAAAAACATCCAACCTGTGTGGGATTCGAACACACGATCTTTGGATTGCAAGCCAACAAATAACAACAACAATAATATTTTATTTAAAGTTTAGGTATAATATATGTGCCTCACGGGATCCTAGCCCGGAGCCAGCCAGACAACCACGGCTAACATCGTGTGAGGCTGGGCGGGGTAGGTCCGGTTCGGCAAAAGATTTCGCAAAATTTCTATTTAAGCACAAGCGACAAAAATGAAGAAAATATATTTTTTAAATTAAATGACTTTCTTATTTACTGATTGATTTTCTTCAAAAACAATGGGGTTCTTCCTATAGCTGACGTTCACTTACTTTCCAAATTTCAACACAATCGGACTTTTCTTTTTTAAGTTATCGTGCTTACAAGAAACGTGACGGACTGACAGACAGACAGACGGACATTTTGAAAGTTGTTCAAAATTCGTTCACTAACACAATGATATGAAATTTTTTTCTCTGCGAACGATATTTACGGTTTTAGAAATGTGCCGATCAAATGCATTATACTTTTCGTTTTTTTGCGAAGAGTATAATAATGAATTATCATCAAATTGCGACTCGCAGAGGGTTTCCTCGAGCACAATGGGTGCGCAGTGGATTTCTTCGAGTATAATGAATGCGCAGTGGATTCTCCGAGTAGTATGGATGCGCAGAAGTTTTCCCTGAGTGCAACGAATGCGCAGTGGGTTTCCTCGGGTACCATAGATGCTCGGTGGATTCCCTCGGTATACTTCCTGAGTACTACAGAAGTGCTCAGTGAGTACCCAAGGAACAATTTTAGTTTCTTAAATGTATACAAGGGTGCTATAAAACTATTTATAAAATGCCTTGAAAAATCTATTTTGCTGTAACAATATCCTTAATACCATCATAAAGCGACTTGTAGACTAAAAGGGCCCACACTTATGAAGGTTGTTAAGGCCTTTTTAAATTCCATCATAAAACTCCTTAGTGAGGCATAGTGCTGCTCTTGAAAACCTTGTTCGGGCCGTTTTAAAACCTTTCTTAAAACCTATTTTAAAGCTGTCAGAAGCTTTTCTATTAGCTTCCTGCATTTTTAGAAAACACCTAGAAGGCTACCTTAAAACTGGTTTTTAAAACCATATTAGAACTGAGAAGCTATAAGAATGTCCACGAAGGAATCCAAATAATTTTATTATTGCATTTATTTTTTCTAAACTGATTTAAGCAAACACACCATCAGACTTATCGAAGATAAAATGGAATTTGAAATGTATAAAGCATAGAGCACTATAACCTCTCTAAGGCCGATTTAAAAGGTAATAAAAAGCCATCAGGTATGACAAAAAAATTAAAACCAACGGCAGTTTATCGTTAAAACTACATAAGAAAGGCCCAAAAAACAAGAGCCCCCTGAAATAATAATGATTTTAATATCTGATTGTATCCTTCCTATGCATAATTTTAACAAGAATTTTGAGGTAAGATTGAATACGTTCGGAAACCACGAGCCGAACGTGTCAATCTACTTTCAAAAATAGACTATGGATCAGGAGCTGGGATCTACTCAGAAAAAAGAAAATTACACTAGACAATACAGCTAAGCTTATATACTACTATATTCCAAGCAAAAATACTGAGATCTCTGCAAGCGGTAGCAGAAACTACTAACACAAGCATTAGTGCTAAAACACGATGGAATTAAAGGTAACTAGTGAGGAAAATAACGCCTTACACCCCAAAGAGGAAACACGAAGCAGCTACGGACACGTGTTTCGGAATTATTGTTCCTCATCAGCGTAGTGTAGCAACAAAGGGATCTGGAAAGGACAGATAGGAACAATAACACAGGCCCACCAAAAAGAAAAGTTGTCTGCACCGGGGTATTAACCATACCTATCCCTTGTATTTTGACCCGCTGAACACGAATAGGAACAATAGTTGAACTAACATAAGCATTAGTGGTAAAACATGATAGAATTAAAGGTAACAACAAAGTGAATGCTCAAGCGCACAATTGATTTGGAAGAGCTCTATATGGTCCGCAACATAAAATAGTGCTGTCGGCCTCAGCTCCAGTTCCCTCATAAAAAAACTATACACTTAAATGTCACCCGGACTATTGGAGTGGTCTAAGCAGCTGCAGATGTAGTAGAGGAGTATTGGTCACACTCTAGACAAGCACTATTTTCAGATTTTCAGGAATATTCTACGTATCTATGTAGGATTACCAACAAGTCTCTGTAGACTAAACAAGCACTATCATACACTGGGAGTCACAGATAACTCCAGGTGGGTGTAATCTAGAAGACCAGACTACCGAGAATGTGTGCACGTGCCCTACTCTCCCAACGAAAAGAGAATCCAGACTTATATAGTTGGCTCACCCATGAGGGCTGAGTGCACGTGAGAACAAGCTCACAGTTCAAATGATTCGGAATCCAGAACATGGATTACTTTCTTATGAGAAAAACAGGGTAGAATAACCAGGTTCTTATAAAAAATGCAGGGTAGAATCCTGTGGGGGTAGGAGTTAAAAAATTAATCGTAAGCTATAGTGTACTCTCTAGAGCTTATTTTCAAATGTAACAATTCATCCAAATTGGCTTGGACTGTACATTTAAGTTACACCCAATTTAATACGCGTTAGTTTGAAGAACTACTTTTCGAAGTTCCTTTCAGCATAAATAAGGATTCCTAACTCTTTTATTCAGCAACATCTAAAATGATTCAAAATAAAAAAAATGTCAGCTTGTTGTGACCTTCGGCTAGCAATATTTTTATTTCACTTTTTTATTTAACTCACTTTTAGTATGTGTTGGTTTGTTGTTTGTTGTTTCTTTGTTTGTTTATTTGTTCGTTTGACGGTTTGATCGTTTGATCGTGTGTTTGTATGATCGTCTGTTCATTTGTTCGTTGGTTGATAGGTTCGTTGGTGGGTTCGCTTGTTTGTTGATTTACGTCTAATCTTGCAATCGATTTTTTACTTACTTCACTTTTATTCTGGATATACCAGATATATCCAGAGCGTTGATATTTCTCACAATGACAAATTTTCGATGACAAAACAATAATTAGCTAATTAAACAATTATTTTATTAATATTAATTCATTTCCCCTTTACTTCGAGTAGAACGGATGAGTGAACACCAGTGTTCTATATCTGTCGTATACTATTACTTAACAGCGCTGTCATCGATGATATTGCGGATTTATTTGAATGTTTAGTCCAGTCAACAAAAGAGTTGTAGAGGACATGGAGGAAGGGGAGAATTTTCCTCTTCAGAAATGTGTTGAGAGTAGTTAGGGCCCGCCGCTTCAGGGGGTGGAAAGGTCCCTTTTTTGGATTCATCGCTTATAACTCATGGAATTTTTCTATCAAAACAGTTTACCGTGGCCTGCTAATAAATCACAAAACAACATTTATTTTACAACACTCGACGTATTTACTAAGGTAATATGTTGTCGAAATCTATACATTTTCTTAAACATAAAGTATGACCCACTCAAAATGAAGAGACCCTTATAACTTTTTTATTTTGTTTCCGAGTTGAATCAAATTTTACTGAAGTATAGAACAAATTAGAATCTACTTATGACCAGAAAAACATTCGCCTGCTACAAAGGCAAAGCCACCTGCGATACCAAAATATGTGGAAGAAAATTAAAAATCGTATTATTGTGTCTTGACGAATTTCACGTATCCACCACAAATTGCGGAAACTGAGGATCTCCTTTGCCAGATGAGCTTATATATGAGAAATCCTCCATCAATAACTAAATCAAATTTTGGTGTATGTACGTTTTTGGTGCCGATTCGATGCATTTTATTAGAATTTTTAGCAGGCGAATCTTTTTGTGATCCTAATTTGTTCTATACTTCAGCAAAATTTGATTCAAATCGGAAACAAAATAAAAAAGTTAGAAGAGTGTCTTCATTTTGAGTGAGTCATACTGTATACTTAAGGAAATGTATAGATTTCGAAAAAATATTACGTTAGTAAATACGTCGAGTATTGTAAAATAAAAATTGTTTTGTGACTGTGTTTATTAGCAGGCCACGGTAAACCGTTTTGATAGCAAAATTCCATGTAACTAATTCATTTATTTATTAATTATCGTTTTTCACTGGCGAGTATCTCGGAAACTATAACACATATGAAGAAAATGGATATAAACATTCTTGTAGGAAATTTAATTGTTTAATTTTGCATAGTATAAGCGAAGAATCGAAAAAAGGGACCTTTCTGCACCCCTCTCCACTGAAGCGGCTGGGCTAGGGGCGGAGACTTTTAGTATGTTTACCTCCTAATTACCCCCAACAAATTCCCGAAGAGGAAAATTCTCCCCCCTCCTCAATGTTTTCTACAATCCCCTTTTGGGCATGCATTGATTGGACTAGTTAGAATAGATATTGGATATGTAATAGGTATTTTGTTGAATATGATTTTGAAGTAGATGGATAATTTGAATGAATAGCGTAATTTATCGAAGATTTAAGACAAAAAGGTATAAAATGGAAGTATATAATTTAAAGAAAAACACGCATTTATCATAAATGCACTAAAAATAAAAAAATAGTTTTCTCCGCTATCTCAGTATTTTCAAACTTATATGGTCAAAAAAAAAAATATGGGGAAAGCTTTTACAAAATTTTGGCTATCTATCGAATTTACGCGAGAGAAAAGTGAAATATGATGAGCGCACGACGCGACGCTTTGATTTTTAGCCATATAAACCTCAAAAATATTTTATATTTTTTAGTGCATTTTTGATAAAAGCATGTTTTTAAAAAGATCTGTGTTATATATTCTTATTATTGTACTACTAATAGAGATAATACGCTAACCTCAATTGTTTCTATTATTCAGCCACATGACTCCGTCCTTAATGAAACACTCATCGATCACGAACTACCTGTTTTGGCTTTGTTCATTTGTAATGAATTGCATCAGTACACTCGGCTCAGAGTTGGTGTTTATATATTCGCCACGCTTTATGGAGTGCTCCCTTTCGTGTCACTTAGAAGCTATTCTATAATCAAAGAAAATGTAATATGCCGTTGTTCAACTTGCCTCCAATTAAAACAAATACAACAGAGATATCTGTTACCTCTGTAGCATCTTTAATGAGGAACAGCTGACAAACTCGAGCACTTTGTACGCGGTATCATCAAAAGCAGATATCGTAGTTTTGGTAAAATTCAACAATCGGAACTATAAATCACTACGTGATTACTCTAAATCTGAAAGAGTTGCTGACAATATACTAATTAATTTAAGAATATATAGTTATAAATAAAATATATAAAAATGATTTGTTAACTACTGCCATCAAGCTACGTTAATGAGGAAGCCATTATTTTGTATAACTTCCTCTTTAAAGATTTTTCTACATTAAAACGAACCAAAGACAATTTAATAAGCCCAGCAGTTCTTACAAGCAGAAAAGGGGAGAATCGGATAAATCGTCTACAGCGTGTCCCACTTTTAATGCCCCCCTTCATTAGGGTGCTTCCTAAAAATCAACTTTTGAAATATTGCCGGTGCACCCTGCCATTTTATTACCCCACATGAAAAACTAGGCTGGGTAAAATTTTATTATATTTGATTATGTTTACCGCATATCAACGTTTAGTCAAAATTATTAAGTTTCACTTAATTCGAGAGATTAAGTCGTACATGCTCGAACTTATCTTATCAAAATTTTAATATTTTCACGCCTACAATACATCTCTGACCCACACGTCACTTTTCGTTATTAGTGTGGGAACTTTGCAACCAAATAAAACGCATGAGCTTTGACACAACTCCAACCAGTACTAGACCAAGGAATGGGGCTTGTATTTTGCTAGAGCAAAAGATGGAAAAGGATATGCTTTGGCAGGTCATCACATTATGGAGATCAGGCACTTGGACCTTCGACCGGCCCAGAAATATTAATTTTCAAAAGATTTAAGAAAACTTGAAACACAATAAGTCAGACAGACTTTATAACTGCTACTTTGGATGGTTCTACCCTAAAACAAGTGAAAAATATAACTATAGAAATGATCAATTTTGCCCAGAATCAGCTCACAAAGTTCCAACCACGAGATGATTACAAAATTATATTCCATGGAGGTATCCCAGAAAAGGGAATATCATTTAGAGCTCCTGGTGGTCTTCATCTTGCTAGGTGGATGGCCAAAGCTATATATTCCTCGAAGATTTATTTATTTAGATACCAGTTCAAGCTTACTAAGAAAGAAGAGACAGGGATTCGTAAATTTTATCTAAAATACTTGTTCCAAGCTTTAGGGTCTTGTGAACCTAGAAATGATCTGCAGCTGCTAAAAGACTTGAAAGCATATGGGGAATTAAATCAAGCGCTTGTAAACGTTGTCTTGAAAAAAATTCTTGGCCACCTCTGGTACCCATCAGAAGAGCTCGTTGCATTCGCATTTTTGATGATGCAGTGTCTCTTAAAACAAAAAAGAGGACCACCTTGGAAATTGAAGGAATAGATCAGAGTCCTATGAAGCGTATAACGTTAAACGCCGGTGTCACTCAAAAGAAAAGTCTACAAAATTTAGTTTCCAGCAATAGTCGCAGATTTTTCAGTGTCACAGGAGTTCCATAGGCGTTTCTCGAGAAAAATGTTGAAGTTTATAGATTATAAAACAAATAAAAAAACTAGTTCGTTCTATGAAGGCTGTCAATGATGATGCCGGGTAGTGACATTGATGGAAGAGAAGTTACATACCACAAATGAAGAACAGAAACAATTCCTATTGTTATTAGTTAAAGAGTATAGGAAAATGTACCCAGATTCAAAAGAATCTACTTTGCTGAACTAATTTTTTATGTGATAATATGCTTCAAATACGTTTAAATGTGTTTTTTTAGTTTGTTTAACTTATGCATAAAAATAAGTGTTGATGGTAACTTGTTTGAAATAAAATTTATGATGACCTGACAAAATGTCCTTTTTTGAATATGTCAAATTTCAAGTTGCGGTAGCGACCTTTAAACCTTTTGTGAAAATTATTTAAAAAAATACTGTATAATTTTCTCGTGACTCTTAATATAATGACATAGTTCAATAACGGGGCACTTTATAGTTACATTAAACGAGGTAGTAGATTTTTTTTTATCTTGTATGTATTGTAGAGAGTATGTAGAATCCAAGTTTTAGACCTCCAAACCCTTGGCAAATTTCTGTGTGAACGAAAAAACCACGAATTTTTGGCGCTTTTTTCAGTTTGTGGCCTATAACTTATAAACAATGCATCCAATCGAAAAGTTATCTACTAACAAAATTAAAGAGCGTTAAATTTCGCTTCGAATGAGTACCTCAAAGTTGAATTTTTTTTTTTGAAAAAATTTTTTTTGCTTAATATTGATCGAAATTGGAAAACCAGGTAATCTATGAACTTGAAATTACATGCTCTACAACTTTCATTCTATGGATTTTTTCATTTACATTAGCCGTTTCAGGGCTGAAGACGTTTAAACAGTTACCCAGTGTGAATTTTTTACAAGTTGGTAAAAATTGTTGTTATTCGACTGTCAATTACGCCCATACCTCTTGATGAAATTTCAATTCTGAGGTAGTCATTCGAAGTAAAATTTAATGCTCTTTAATTTTGATAATAGATTACTTTTCGATTGGATGCATTGTTTTTAAGTTATAGGCCACAAACTGAAAAAAATGCCAAAAATTCGTGGTTTTTTCGTTCACACAAAAATTTGCCTAGGGTTTGGAGGTCTAAAACTTGGATTCTACATACTCTCTACAATACATACAAGATAAAAAAATCTACTACCTCGTTTAATGTAACTGTCACCCCTTTTCGATGACGCCGTTCCTGAACTAACAGGGTGCCTCATAAAAAAATACATTATTATTTTTGTGCCAAATAAAAAACTCCATATCTCAGTTATTAGTCATCCGATTTCAACATAATTTGAACCAGTATCAAAGACCTTTATTATATCCTTTTTGAGTAAAACAAAACTTATTTCAGTCATGGACGTGCATTTTAATTAAGAAAAAAATGATTCTTCGAGAAGTCATATTAGGATTTTTTTTATTGAAATACTAATGCAATATTTTTGATTAACATGTTTTTCCATATCCAAAATTTAACAACAGTGTGGTTTTCGAATTAAGGTCACATTAAAATTACATTTTTTTAACATTAAATAATAAATAACCTGGAAAGGAATTTGTTTTTTTTTTATATATATATATATATATATATATATATATATATATATATTATGTAGGATTGATAGTTTCGGGAATATTTAATTTTATAAATGGCATCCGACCGTTTTTAGGATGAAGTAATGTCGAATATTTTAGAACTGTGACACTTCTATAAACAATTCTAAGTAATAAAACCGCTGCCCAAGGAATCACTACTTCCACATCCAGATTTTTATCTAAGTCACTCACAACGAAAAAATTTTGTATGTGGAAATAATTGTTTATGGAACATTAATAATATAATATTTGAAATCCTCTACCCCAAAAACCCATAAAATGATACCCCACATCGGTAGCGGGGTGGGGGTGGTGATAGGGGGTGGTAGTGGGGGTGGATGAAGTAAAAAAACATTTCAAGGTTCTTGTACACACCCTAAATCACAATTTTTTTTCATCCCCTTTAATAATGGGGGGGTGGTAATGGGGGTGGCTAATGCCAAAATTTTTTTTGAGACCTCAGCTTCTCTTGTATTTACTAAATACCAATTTTATGGACTCTTACCTGCTTGATTTATCTATTTTCCCCAAATTAACCCCAATTTACCCCCAACCCTTCGACGGAACAAGATGAAAATATAATCTTGTTCTAGATCTCGTTAAAATATATATGTGTACCAAATTTCAAGTCAATATCTCAAACGGTTCCAGAGTAATCGTGCGCACAAAAAAGTTACAGACAGACAGACCGACAGACAGACCGACAGACAGACAGACAGACCGACAGACCGACAGACCGACAGACCGACAGACCGACAGACCGACAGACCGACAGACCGACAGACCGACAGACCGACAGACCGACAGACAGAAAATTTTTTTTTCGCTCAAACTTAAAATCTCGACGTTTCGTGACATTCTAAGCCTATTTGAACAATAAAAATTTTTAAAAATTTTTTTGTCGTTACTATACTTCCACTGGATGTGGAAGTAAAACTAAAGATAGTTAACCAATTTTTAAAATGATTTCTTGCTTGTTTCTATATCACCAAAAATGAAGAAGTTATGGCCGATACAATGTGCGTTTTCACATTTTTTAAACAAAATGTCGCCATTTTGTTATTGTAATTTCTCATTAATTAATTCTTTCTGCAAAAATGCTGTTTTTTGTTAATCACCTAGATCACCTAGATCAATTTTTTTGTTCGTTTAAAACAGTTGTTTTAGAAAAAAAATTCAGTTCGCCATATTAGAGCAACCATTTTGTATTTTTCAATTTTGACTTCAGCGTCGTAATCAGGATCCCAAAAACATAACTGTCCTACGTTCCAAAAACAAATATAATATACTTTTTCAAATATTCCATATTTAAATTTAGGGGTGGTTTTCACCCCTTGAGGGTAAGAGCAAGTATTTGG
The DNA here is from genome assembly GCA_936432065.2 of Rutpela maculata. Lineage (NCBI taxonomy): Eukaryota > Metazoa > Arthropoda > Insecta > Coleoptera > Cerambycidae > Rutpela > Rutpela maculata. The sequence goes on from OW386289.2 coordinate 145,591,348, forward strand.
ATCATATAGAAACTGAAGAAGATACCTTTTACTTCAATAATTACTCATAAAACAAAATTATCATTGCATATGAGATTATTCCGAAATTTTACATATTTTTTACCTCTAGGTACTAAATTGTGTAAAATTTAAACAAATTCCAATAAAGGGAAATAAAGTTTAAGTAGTTTATCACCTTGTATCTTAGTAATTAAGCATTATAAATTTCTATAGCCCCTCGTGAATATGCAAAAGTTCCAAGGAATCCTCGATCATCTCAAGAAGTATGTACAATTCGTCATGAAATACCCTGTATATTATTGAGCTGCATGTAATTAACATCAATTTGTCAAACTCCTCTTAACAATTGAGATTTTTAAAGATTAAAATATTATTATTATTATTATTTAAGGAAAAATGTTTACATTAATATTCAGATTTCTTCGTGTTTTTTGCATATTTTACGGATCATAATATATTTTAAAGAAATCCCTAATTTGTTTTACAAATACCTACGACTTCTCGAATCCCTATTTTTTTGTATCGTGTCCTGTTACAAGTACTTAACGGACTAGCGTAACGGGAGGCACTTTTCAGTTTCAGAATTTACGATAATCCCGGCAGGTAGAAAGACAATTTTGCTCACCTTGAATTATCTAACAGAGTCTACCCCCTGGAAAGATTAATTAAACAAGTCTAAAGAGGAAACTGTGGCTCCCTACACAGTGGAAAATTAGATATTGTAATTTTGTCACCCTTCGAGACATCCTGTTTAATACACATCCAAATCACGCCTGAAACGGTGTCAAGGTCACGTCTAATAAGAATTTATTGATGTTTCATTAAGAGGTAATAAATTTCAAGATGCTTTACTCCGGCTTTCGAGGGATTATTTGACCGAGGTGATTTCCCTTCTGATGATGATTACGATTGTTGTTGGAATACTTGATTCGTTAATCTGTTTTGGTAAATTTCTAAATGCACCATCGTGTTATTTAAATAATCGATGTAATTCACTCGGGGGTTGTTAAACTTAGATATCTGCAAACAATTTAATTATAAACATGATTAAATATAGGATTAAATTACTAATACCATTTAAGGAAGAGGATCACGTTTTATTTTAAAAGTGAAATTCTTTTATTTTCATTTTGAAGGAAATATTAATACATTGTTATATTCTACATAGAAACGAAAAGTATAATTAGACCAAGGTTCTTAAAGAGGGACCTTAGGGACCGTGACACCAATCTTGTTTTCGCTATGGCATTTCTTACCAAACTTTGTAACGTGAAGTAGGTCAATAGCTTCAATTATCTGCCAGTGTTGTCCTATATTACATTTTCTCATAAATTATTAAAAAAAAAAACTTATAGGGACTCAAATTTTGAGAAAGTAGATTCTATATTCTTTTTCACATAAATTGACAGTTTAACGATTTGAAAATAATAATCTTACAAGCCCTTTTTTCCTGCCAATATGCCTTAATGGACAATCTTACATGCATATTCTCCAAGAACTACCTGTGTTGCTTGAAGATGTACCAATTGCATTAAGGAATCAAATGTGATACATGCACGATGGAACTCCTGTTCATTTCAGTGTAATTGTTCACGTCCATTTACACGTGGTTTATCTTAATTGTTGAACAGGTCGCGGGGGACCCCAGCAATGGCCAGCAAAATCACCCGATCTCAGTAGTTTGGATTTTTATTTGAGGAGCCATCTTAAAACTCTGGTTTATAAAACTACCATTAACACTTGAGAAGACTTAAGGTAGCGAATAATTGCCTCATGGGAAACAATATGGAATACGCCGGGAATATTTGAACAAGTACGCAAATCGTTGCGAAGACGGGCGAAAGCATGTCTATTAAGTGAAGGTGGCTATTTCCAACAATTTTTATAAAACAATTTTTTATCATTATCAATGATAATAGTAATTAGTTTCTATTTGAATTTCAAGCACATCATTAAGAACACCCTGTATATTCTCCAGGTGCTAAAATCTAAGAAAAGTATCAGTTAACGACAATATGAACCATCTCAAAGTACACTATCATAGCAAACTATAAAACAAGCATAAAATACTTATACGTATATTACTGCTCCTGATAGTGTCCCGACATGATTAAGGTGACATCATCAATCAATCTTTTTAATGAACCAAGAAACAAATATATAGAAACCCATGCCGAGAAATTTGCTTAAGAATTCCTCACATGTGTTTAAACTGTAAAATATTTCAGTTTAGAGTCATTGATATTAATATATTTTAAATGTGTTGGCTAATATTCTTCGAATCAGAGCAGTTTCTTCTTCGGATTGACTGGTCAACCTTCACAGTATAACGCTCTATTTACCTGTCAGTCATAAGCATACTTAGTAATAGAAGAAAAAAATTGGTAAACAAACAATTTATTTTTTATTACAATGTAAATTGGTTTTTAAATTTAATAATTTGCCACCTATTTAAAATTCCTCCGTAAAATTAAAAGAATATTCATATATATAATATATATAAAATTTCAAGTTAAGGAGTTATAATACCTTGTTGGATTAATTACATAACTCTCGTTACATTACTTTCGATTTGTTCTTTAGAACAAATCGACAGTTCTATTATAATTGTATAGAAATTTGATGAAGTATGTTATTTCTAAAAGATTAAACTGCTTGAAGTTTGTTACATAATCCACACCAAGGGTATAAAATTGAGTTTTTGGTATTTACGATGTGACGCACATTATCGATTTATAGAGGAAATAATATCGGGTATGGAAAATAGTCTATTTTTTAATTTTTTATCTTTCTGATTTCGCAGCATCGACTTCTTTGGTCATTAGCTGCATTCTCATCCATCTAAACTATGGACTATTAGTGACTGTGTACAGATGTGCATATACACACATATACAAAATAAAAACTTACACATTATAGAACCATGTCAAGCTTTAAGTTTTCTACATTGAAGACGAACAGAACATGAGGTGTAGAGGGCGTCGGGTAATAATTCCCGACATATATATAAACAGTGGTTTGCACAAACTACATGAAATACATTAAATAAATTAACATGAGTTCACAATTTGTACAGTAGCTTAGTGGCCTTTAAAAAATCAGTTACTCTCAGTACAACCTCTTCTGCATTACTCAGACATACTGGAATTGTATCTGATATATTAAATTGTCGAAGGGCAATTGCATAATCAACACAGAGAATGTGTTCTACTGTTGTCGCACTTGGCATCTAGGACATCCTGGTTGTCTGGTACCCAATAATAGATACGAGGAGGTAAGGTGAGTATGACCAATTTATTCTAAGACGAATAAGGGCCACGCCCTCTCATCAGGTCAGTTTACGAGAGGGTTTCCAGGGTATTACAGATGATTTATTATATTTTAAATTAATATCATGTTCATTCCACTCAATTTGCCATACATAATTGAATTTTTCTTTGAGGAATGCTTTTATGTCATCAGAACAGCTGGGAATATCTTCAGAGCTTCTGTTATCTGTTGCAATTCTTGCTACTCAATCCGCTTACTCATTTCCTGTGATACCAACGTGACCTGGTGTCTAGAATAATATTACCCTTTTCCTTGACTCATGTAAATGGTGGATCAGGGCATGAATTTGATGGATGAGTGGATCGTATGTAAACACATATTTGACTCCATCAATAGCGCTGAGTAAGCCTGAGCAGACAAGGAATATGGCATAGTTTTTAAATGTGGCATACAGCAGCGCCTCCCATATAGCATATAGATCTGCTGTATAAATGCTTGCCCATGGGTAGAGGGTCTATGAGCGCATTTCACCTAAACTAGTGAATTCACTACCTACTCCTGAATCTGTTTTGGATCCATCTGTATAAATGGCCAATGAGTCAGTATATTTATTGACGATTTCATTAAGGTCACTAGAAATTGACGAGGATTGGTGTCAGATTTATAGCGGCATTCTTTAAGAGAAAAATTGGATGGTTTAAGTTTCAGGGCGAATCTCACAAAAGTTTATCCAGAAGCTCTTTTATTCTTATCCCTGCTGATCTTGTTATTGTAGACCTCTCTTCAAATATATCATAGCCGTCTTCATTAAATAATATTGTGTAGTTTGGGTGGTTTGGTTGTGACCATACCATCACACCATAGTTCAGCAAGAGGCGGTTTCTTCTTAAGCGTAATGGAGGGATACCTGAATCATTGTGAAGGGATGATAATGGACTAGTCCGAAAAGTGGATAGTATCTAACTCCTTAAGACGAGATCTACGAGCCGCAGAAAAAACTACGCACCCGTAGTCCATTTTTGAAAGAACTGCGGATGTGAAATATCTTAGTAAAATTTCTCCTGCCCTCCACTTAATATTTGCTAAGCAACGCACAATATTTAGTAATCTCTTACATTTTACTGCGAGATAATCTATGTGCGTACCCATGTCAATTTTTTGTCGAATATAACACATAGAAATTATATTTGTGGCACGACTTCTATGGCCCTGCCACCAGTGGCCAGATCTGGGTCATTGTGAGGCGCTCTTAACAGACAGAAATGCATGCAATGAGTTATAGTGGTTGAAGAACGAAATGCCCGATCCTTTGCGTTTTAACTATGGTATGTATTGCTGTCTGGAGTTTTTGCTCCATGTTCTTGACTCATGGATATATGGTCAAATGGTCAAATCATCCACATATAGGCAACTTCCAATGTCAGGTTCTATATTAGCAGTTATGTCGTTGACAGAGATGGCAACCAATGTGAAATTAAGAGTGGATCCTTGTAGAATTCCATTTTCCAAAAGTAGTCAGTGTGAAATCTGATTCTTGACTTTTACCTAAAAATTCCTTTCTTGTAGAAAACTTCTTATGAATTTTGGTAGGTTCCCCTAATTCCCCAATCATGTAGTTTTTTCAGAACTCCATATCTCCAAGTCATATTGTAGGCCTTTTCGAGATCAAAGAATATAGTTACTACCTGGTTTCTAGCTGCAAAGCTTCTTTGAATAATATGCTCTAGTCGTACTAGTTGTTCTGTGGTGGATCTAAACTTTCTGAAATCCATTTGAGACTTCGAGAGTAGACCATGTATTTCAATGTACCACATAAGCCTAGCCTATTGTATATTTTCGTTGGTAAATGGCATTAGTGATGGATATAAGCCAACGAAATACAATAATAATATCAATTTTTCTCTACGACTGAAAAAAATGTACTTTTTCATTATTTTTTATGCGTAAAATATGTGTTTATGGTATCAGTGAAAAAAAAGTAAAAGTATTATTTCATGCTTGTTTTTTTATTTGTTCATTTAATGATTTACTGTTTCCTTATTTGTGATTTTTTTTTGTTTAAATTTGATTTTAATGTTTCTGTAATTTTATGCGGTAAATGGCATTTGTACTGTTGGAAAATAAAGTATTAATTATAATTATTATAATTAATTATTACTGTAATTGTAATGGTATTTTTTATTATTGTTTACAAATTGACTTGTTCCGAGTAATTTTTATCACAGAAACATCTATAAAATGATTCCTGTAAACTTCACACCACGTAAGGCGAATTTTATCTTAGTAGTCTGCAAACTGCATCAGTTGCTTTCAGTTGTTTTTAAAAGCGAACCGTTTATGTGTTACATTACATGTTTAAACACGTTGTTAAATTGTTTTTGAAATAATCACATATTTTGTTACGGATTCTGTAGAATGCTGCATCGACGAATGATCAACTTAATTCTTGGAGAAATATTTAAGAGGTCATAAACTAAGATATTCTCAGTGTAATCATGTTAAGAGAATTATTTATATTTTTAGCAGATAATTAATATGCGCCGAACAAATTTTTGCGTATCGACATATGGTTGACATAAATTCACTTTATGCATATGAGATTAGACGACAACAGTGCAATTTCTCGAAACTTGAACACTTACTACAAATTACCATTTACTTACTTATTAATTAATTTGTACCAAGACCTCAGTTAACAATACTTAAGCATACCTACTTGAAGGTGGGCGGTGCCGTGAACGTAACTTGACAATTTCTCCTACATCTTTCAACCAATTGAAAAAATAAATGATAGGGTTTTAGAGACAACTTTATAGAATGGTAGGTACTAGGTTATTGAAAACTAAAGAAAGAAAAAAAAATTACTTTAAAATTAAAAAACATTTTTTTTACTTCTCAATAGCCTAGTACTTACCTAGTTCTATAACGTTGTCTCTAAAAGTCTATCAAAAAACCACTGCCCAAGGAATCACTACTTCCACATCCAAATTTTCTATCCAAGTCTCTCACACGAAAAAATTTTGAATGTGGAAATAATTGCTTATGGAACTTTAATAATATAATATTTGTTGTTACCTGCTTGATTTACCAATTACCATTTACCCCCCAACCCTTCGACGAAATAAGATGAAAATATAATCTAGTTCCAGATCCCGTTAAAGTACATATGTGTACAAAATTTCAAAACGGTTCCAGAGTAATCGTGCGCACAAAAAAAGTTACAGACAGACCGACAGACAGACAGACCAACAGCCAAACTTAAAATCTCGACGTTTCATGACATTCTAAGCCTATTTGAAGATTTAAAATTTTTTTGTCGTTACTATCCTACTTCCACTGGATGTGGAAGTAAAATTTTGTGAATCGGTTCAGGGATGTAGGACAAATTGGCGAATTATGAAATCATTTCCTTAAGCACGGCACCGTCAGTCTTATAAGAACATAAAAGTCTTCTTATTCATATAACAATATAGTTGAATTGATTATTTTCGGCGATAACATTTCACTAGAAATTGTATTGTTAATTCTTATAACCTCTTGATTGCGAAGAAAATGTTTGAACCTAAAAATTCCTGGTGCGTCAAAAGTTTTTTTTTTACCCGCTTTCACGGATTTTCTCCTTATCTGCTTAATATATCTTGTATTGGTAATCGAATGGGAATTTTAAAAATACTGCCTTATTTGAAGTTAAATTCTTAAAAAAATATAGACCTATATTCGATATATATAAGTCAATCCATCATCTTGGAAATAAAATAGAAAACACCATAAATGATCGAAATAAACCAAAATATCTTCTCGATAAGAAGCAGTACTTTCATCAAAGTTGGCAAAAATTAAACTAATCTATGGTCAAATACAATACACAAAACTCGGACGCTGTAAGTCGAATAGAACGATCAAAGATCGCGGACGAAATAAAAATTTTTAATTCTTCGTCAAGTATCAAGGAGACATTATGCACCACTTTTCTTTTTCCGATTGTAGGTTATTTTAGGTACTCTAAGGGGATAAAGTTCATTTTTTCTTTATTTAAAAAAAGTACATTTTTTACAATTTTCAAAAACGCATTTCTTTTGAATCCCCTTTTTTCACCAAATTCTCATCGAAACAATATTAAATATGCTATAGAAAGTCTCGTAAAATGAAACTTTATTAATTTGAAAAGTATATCATTAAGTATATGCATGATAATAATAATGTCGCGTGTTTCCACCCTTAGGAAACCACCCTCGCAAATTCCGTGGGTTCCAAAAATTATAACAAGAGATGTCCACTAACACACTTTATTAAATATTTACTGGATACTTCACAATACTATTATTAATTTAAATACACTTTACTGACTAAAATCACAATGTTTATCACTTTGTTTATCCTTGAAGTCTTAACCTCACTTTCTATACTTTTTGAACTTTTTGAACTACTCGCCGAGAATGCGGTCGGTCTTTTATACTTAAAAATGACAGATCTCGATTTTTCTGTGATGACGCCACCATTCTCTAGATAATTCCGGATGTCACTTTGGAATATTCTGGTAGGTTCTTTTTCGAGTAGGTGCAAATACATCATTCTAGGGTTGTAACACATTACACTGCCCCCTCCTTAAGCCTGAACGTCCCGGTCAGGCAATTCAGCCTCTTTCACATACTTCGCCAGTCTATCCAAGTGTACGATCTTCATCTTGGACTTTTTGTTTCGTTGAATCCGATAAACGACATCATTAATTCGGGTAATAACAGTATACGGTCCATCCCAAGGAGGTTGAAGTTTCGGGGATCTCCATTCCTTCCGCTGTGGGTTGTACAGCCAAACCAGATCCCCCACCTTGAATCCCCCTGTACTGGCATTCTGATCATAACGAGCCTTCAAGCGGTTACTAGTTCTGTTCATCTGCTCTCGATCATTCTTCGGCTGTTCTCGGCTTCCATTTCTGTAGTTGCTCATCGAAAATGGTTCTCCATGGGCAGCACAATTTTTACACTTGCGACACCAGGCCTCCACATCCTGGCGACTATTAACCCAATAGAACTGTTCCCGTGCTCTACTCAATGTCTTGTTTATGCCGAAGTGTCTGCTGGATGTTTCATTATGTGCTTCCTGGAGTACTTCTGGTACACGACACCTGGGAATCACTAGACGCATGGCAACCTGCTTCCCATCTGGGCTTTCCCATGCTCTCCTCAAAAGCCCATCTACGACCATAAGTGAATCCCATTGTGACCATAAAGCCTTCAGCCCCACTTCTTTGTTGGAAACATCCTTCCATGCTGGACGCGTTCCCTCTTCTTTTGCTCTCAACATGGGTCCGATTTCTACATCGCGCAATTGCTCTTGCCTCAGAGTTTTCTTTGTCCAACTGTCTGGAAGATCGACCTTGACAATGTTGACTTCAACCATGTTCGGCAATTTTTCCACCTGAGGGTAGCGCTTGCAATCTTCCTTGTCTGGTTTTCTGGATAATGCAGGAGTTTTGACTGCCTGCGTTGTCAACAGCCTGGTTTTCTCACATTGGTCGTTCACTTTTGACAAAATAAATTGTTCGTTCCCAATCCTTAACATTCGCTTTCCTACGTCAACAATAAATCCATACTGTTCCATAATGTCCAGTCCCAAAATGAAGTCATCCGTAATGTCAGCCACGATGACCCTGTGGTCGAACCTCAAATGCCCAATCTGCAAACCCAGGTCTACTTCTCCATGAACCGTAGCCCTGTCCCCCGTAGCTGTCCGGACGATCACTTCTTCATTTTGCCTCTTGGTAATCTTTATGCCCGATATAAATCCTGGACGTACTATTGATGACGTAGTACCTGTGTCGATGGTAAACAAACATTTTCTTCCGTTCACATATCCATGCAACAACAGTCTGCTTGCGATTCTTCGAAGCTGGGAAATCTTAATTTCTCTGGGGGCACTGCATTCCCTAGCCAGAACAACCCCCCTGGTACTGTTTTCCTGCTCCTCTTCAAGATTCACAGCATTTACTCGACTCTCCGAATTCTGCTGTCGACAGTCTCGCTTCATGTGTCCTACCTTGCCGCAGTTGTAACATTTAATACCACCACTCGGCTTTCCTTTGTTTTTCTGTTTTTCCTGCTTTCCAAGGTCATCTAATTTATCCAATAGTTTGGTAAACATTTTCTGCATCTCAGTCAACATAGGGTTCTGGTTCATTTCTGGTTGCGATTCTTCGAGAGTCACAGCTCGCACTCTCGACCTTGGAGTATCTCTGTAGGCGGCTTCTACTTCAAGTGCACGCACCAAAGCTTCGCTACTACTTTGGTGTCTCGTCAGCCTCAGAACTCGCCTGACCTCTTCGTCCCTTATACCATCTAAAAAGGCCCCCACGGCTAATTGTTCCTGGAATTCTTTAGGTGCACTCGGATACGCCAGGTGTGCCAGTCTCTCTATCGCAGCTTCAAATTCTTGTAAACTTTCCCCAGCTTTTTGCATCCGGGATTTTAGCTGAGCCTGGTATAATTGGGCAAGGTGTTGATCGCCATACCTCAAGTCTAATGCAGCTTCCAAGACTTTAAAGTCCCTTTGTTTCTCCACCGGGATAGTCTGAAGTAATTCTGAGGCCTGGCCCCTTAACGCCAGAACTAATGCCATGGCCTTTTCCTCGTTATCCCAGTTGTTCGCACATGCTGCCTCAAACTGCCTCTTGTACGTTGTCCATGAGCTTTGGCCGTCAAAGGAGGGAGGTTTTAACCGGTGACCTGATGATACCACCTGCTGGCTTCCTCTATCTCTCACTTCTCCTTCGAACTCACTCATCTTTCCTTTGATCTGACTGACTTCGGTCTCAACTACATCTACTTTGTCTTCTACCTTATCTACTTTTTCTTCTACCTTGTTTATCTCTTCTTTAACTTCACATTTTAGTACTTCATTGGCAGAAATGATAGTGTCTTGTTGTATTTTCATTTCTTCATTCAGAATTTTCCTTAATTCTTCTTGGCGTCTTTCTTGTTCCTCTTTCTCCTCTTGACGTCGTCTTTCTTGTTCCTCTTTCTCCTCTTGACGTCGTCTTTATTGCTCTTCTTTCTCCTCTTGCTGTCGTATCTTCAGGTCTTCCATAATTTTTCTCAATTCGTTTTTTTCTTCTTGACGTCTTCTTTCTTCATCCTCTTTTTCTTTCTGATGTCTTATTCCCTGATCTTCCATCATTTTCTTTAATTCGTTCCTTTCTTCTTTTTCTTCATGACGTTTTTTCTCCTGTTCTTCTTTGTCTTCCTGCCGTTGCTGCGCCATCATTTTTTTGAATTGTTCGAATAAGTCCTGTATTTGTTTATCGGATGCCATACTTCTAGTTTTTATAGGCATAAGATTATGTTAAAATAAAATAAATTTAACTGTCACGTCAATATCGGTAATGGAACTTTCCAGACAAATCTCGAAATAGCACGAAAAAGTCTTATTCAGAGTCTTTTGTCACTATCCAGTTTAGAGAATTTACTAATCTCCACTAATGTCCAAATAGAAAAGTTCTAGAAATTTTCACGCACTAAATGAGTCTTTTTCAGTGTCTCTATCACTTTTCAGTTCAAAGGAATTAATTATCACACTAATGTCCTAATAAAATGTTCTACAATGTCTCAAAAATGCACTTAACACTATTTTCCTGTTCGAAAATAACCCTCGAACAATGTCCAGTAAATGAGTCCTCCGTGTTAGCACTAACCCTCGAGAATACTTCTCGAACACTCCAGCACAACTTCAGAGCTCCTCTTGTCATAAAATTCCGCTTTCTGACACCAATTTGTCGCGTGTTTCCACCCTTAGGAAACCACCCTCGCAAATTCCGTGGGTTCCAAAAATTATAACAAGAGATGTCCACTAACACACTTTATTAAATATTTACTGGATACTTCACAATACTATTATTAATTTAAATACGCTTTACTGACTAAAATCACAATGTTTATCACTTTGTTTATCCTTGAAGTCTTAACCTCACTTTCTATACTTTTTGAACTTTCTGAACTACTCGCCGAGAATGCGGTCGGTCTTTTATACTTAAAAATGACAGATCTCGATTTTTCTGTGATGACGCCACCATTCTCTAGATAATTCCGGATGTCACTTTGGAATCTTCTGGTAGGTTCTTTTTCGAGTAGGTGCAAATACATCATTACACATTACAATAATAATATATGAAAAAAAAAGGAGAGTAAAAGAAAATTGTAAAAATACACTTTTCTTAAAAATAAAAAAAAATGAATAGTACAAGATATATTAAGCAGATAAGTATAAAATTCGTAAAGCGCCTTAAAAAGTGCATATAACTTTTGACGCACCAGGAATTTTTGGGCGAAAATATTTTTTTCGTAATTGTAATCAGCCTAAGAATCAACAATAAAATTTCTAGTGGATGTTATCGCTGAAGAAACTGAATTAAATCAATTCGACTGTACTATAAATAAATTAACCTTTATTTAAAATGATTACATTCTAGTTAAAAAATCAACCGTAATAAATATTTGTAATAATTAATTAGTACATGTATATTGTAAATAACAAATATTTATTACTTTTTGTATCTATTACTGAATGTGGAATTACATATTATATGTTAATGTTCGCAATTAATTGTAGGTATTTTATATAGCATTGCTTGTGAAACTATGAGTTAATTAACAGTATTTTATTATTATTTGTTTATATGTAAACTGCCTATCCGCAGGGGCAGTTTAAGGGCCGGGCAACTCGGGCGACTGCCCGGGGCGCCAGCACATCAGAGGAGCGCCAAACCGAGGGCAAGAATTGTTTAATTTTTTTGCACACTTTTTATTAATTTTCTTTGGAAGATAATTTTAAACAAGCTATAAACGTACTCTTCGCCAATTTACTGAGCTTTTTATATATAATTGTTACACATTCTATAGGATACTCTTCGCAGTTTTCTCGTAAATAATGTTAGTTTTTGGACATTCTAAATTTTATGATACCATCTTTGTTGTGAAAAAAATTATATGAGATAAAAAAAATGAAAAAAAAATATCCAACCTGTTTGAGGTTTGAACACCGGACCTCTGGATTGCAACACAAAGCTTCAATCAATAATAATCAATAAACAATTTATTAACAGTTTTATACATTTATGTGCCTCACCGGATCCTAGCCCGGAGCCAGCCAGACAACCACGGCGAACATCGCCGAGGTGAGTGTGAGGCTGGGCGGAGTAGGTCCGGTTCGGCTTGGAAGTAAATTCGGGGGGGGGGGGGTAGAATCTCCTGTCTGCCACGTGCAGACTTAAAAGCTAGATTACAATTTTTATGTGTCCACATGGACCTAAATGTAGCTTAAAAATAAATACAACACTGAGAACACTAAAATCGTAGGCGAGCGCACTTCGTAATTTTGACAACACAAAGCTTTAGCCGCTGCGCCACCACATCTTGCTAGAAAAACTGACTGCGTGTGATACTTATATATCTTTCGACAATCATACATATTTCAACTCGTACTTCTATGAAATATATACTAGTAAAATTCATAAACAAAAAAAATATATATTATGGAAATAATATTTCGCAATATTTCCATTTTAGTACAAGCGACAAAAATTAAGAGAATATTTTTTTTTAAATTAAATAATTAATAACTTTTTTATTTACTGATCGATTTTCTTCAAAAACAATAGGGTTCTTCCTCTAGCTAACACTAACTTACTTTCTAAATTTCAATACAATCGGACTTTTCTTTCTTAAGTTATCGTGCTTACAAGAAACGTGACGGACGGACAGACGGACAGACGGACATTTTGAAAGTTGTTCAGAATTCGTTCACTAACACAATGATATGAAATTTTTTTCTCTACGAGCGATATTTACGATTTTAGAAATGTGTCGATCAAATACAATATACTCTTCGTTTTTGCGAAGACTATAATAATATCAGTATCTATGTGAGTTAAAGTGATAATAATGCAGAACAGTCGAATAACATTAAAACCGCCTAAATAATTAAAAAATGTAACTCAAACATTTTTATTTAGCTATGAGATAACTCACTACTTCCCGCCCTAGTATTGACTGACACGGAGTCGATCATTAAAGATTTTGCATAAACAAAGGCCGGCAACATGCACGTTCATTCAGAAAAAAATCAGAGTACTCAGAAAATTGTTATACCAATATTAGCTGTTTGAATTTCATATATTACGTAATTTACTGTTTATAAATAAATAAAATAAATAAATGGCAATTTGTTTTGTATGAAATATTAAAACAATAAAGAGGAACCTTCTTCTAAGTAAACCTATGTCGGTGGTCCTTTCATTATAATAGCGTTCAGATGGTGTAGACAAAGAATTTTATATTACAAATTAATTACACAGGTCTACAAAAAAAGGTCTTGTCCTAAGGTTCTCATCTAACTCTTCTGAAGTATTTTGAAGCGCTGAATTTGTTTTTGTGCAAAATTGATTTCAGTACGTCAAAATACTTCAGAAAAGTAGGTCAGAACCTTTGGGACAAGGTCTTTTTTTGTTATTTTTTTTGGGGATAAAAGGAATGGTAGAGGGAAACTGACATGATAGAAATAAATTTTGCGTCTAAAATTACCTTCAGCATCTCAAAACACTTCAGAGAAGTTAGATCAGAACCTTACGACAAGACCTTTTTCGCCCTCCTTTTTAGGGGATAAAGGAGGTGGTAGAGAAAAGCTGACAAGAGAAAAAAAACTTTTTTCCTCAAAATTGGCTTCAGTGCGTCCAAATACTTCAGGAAAGTTGAATCAGAACTTTAGGACAAACAAGACCTTTTTTTTTGGCCTTTTTTTAGGGGATAAAAGGGGGTGGTGCAGGAAAACTGACACGATAGAAATTTTTCTTGTCCAAAATTGGTTTCAGCGCGTCAAAATACTTCAGAAAAGTTAGATGAGAACCTCAGGACAACTTTTTTTGTATGTGTTATTATTAATAAAATGTTATAAATGCACATAAATTACTTGAGAATGGTTTATCGAAAAGCAATAAGAATATCTTTTTTTATTTCTAATGATCTGAAATTTTTTTTAGGAACTTTTAGAAATATGTAAGAAATAAAAAAGTTAGGCGTAAAATACCGACAGTCACCCCTAAAACTATCCATTAAGCACAAGAGAGAGTTTGACTGATACTATGTAAATTGATGATATCTTTTAAGAGTATAATCTGCGGTCAGTGAAATGAAGAAACGAATTATTCGGCTTATTTTTGAAGATAGAAACTTCAAATTTTGTACGTATGTATTAAAATATATATTCTAGTTCGTCACGTTTTTATTTTTTTGTTTTAGTCAAAAACACGTGATCAACGAAAAAATGGACGTCGAAAAATTGGAATTTACAAAAAACGAAATCGTGACGACCTAGATAGTCCATAATTAATTACGTGGATAAAATATAACCTCTTAATTTTCAAACATAGATTCAATAAATAGTTTCCAATTTTGCCGTCAATAGATGGCACTCGCCTCGGCATTCGCATAGCTTTACACGCTCTCAGACTTTAGGGAGGAACTTGTTGTCATGGAGACCTGACGCGAATGAATGCTTGCCAGGGAAGCATTTAGGAGTTCTGGTAATATCTTAAATTTATTTATAAATTATTTTATCTTACAGGAATTACTTAATAGATGAAATTCTTGAAAATGTTAATACATAAATAAAAGGTGCCAAATAGAGAGGACCGGTTTTGTATAAACACTCCTACAAATTTTATTATGAAAATTTGAATGCGGTTTTTAGTTAGGTCAGAAATCAATTTATTCGAAATTATTACCAAGCAAAATGTACAGGGTGTCCCAGTCAACGCGCTATGCTGGGTTTTCTCGGTAGTTTCTGAGATAAGTTTATGGTTCAAAATCCAATCTGACGTAGGTTTTCCGAGGAATCTCATACTGCTAAGATATTTAGGAATCCAAAATGACGGACGAATTTCGTCATCTACGATCCTATTCGACTGAAAATCGATATCTGGGGGTTTTCGGGGATGCGGTTTACGAATTTTTGGTCAAAATTTAGGAATCCAAGATGGCGGACGAATTTCGTCATCTATGGACCTATTCGACTGAAAATCGATATCTGGGGGTTTTCGGGGATGCGGGTTATGAATTTTTGATCAAAATTTAGGACTCCAAGATGGCGGACGAATTTCGTCATCTATGGTCTTATTTGACTAAAAATCGATATCGGATGGTTTTCGGGGATGCGGGTTACGAATTTTTGGTCAAAATTTAGGAATCCAAGATGGCGGACGAATTTCGTCATCTATGGACATATTCGACTGAAAATCGATATCTGGGGGTTTTCGGGGATGCGGGTTATGAATTTTTGATCAAAATTTAGGACTCCAAGATGGCGGACGAATTTCGTCATCTATGGTCCTATTTGACTAAAAATCGATATCGGAGGGTTTTCGGGGATGCGGGTTACGAATTTTTGGTCAAAATTTAGGAATCTAAGATGGCGGACGAATTTCGTGATCTATAGTCCTATTCGACTGAAAATCGATATCTGGGGGTTTTCGGGGATGCGGGTTACGAATTTTTGATCAAAATTTAGGACTCCAAGATGGCGGACGAATTTCGTCATCTATGGTCCTATTTGGCTGAAAATCGATATCTGGGGGTTTTCGGGGATGCGGGTTACGAATTTTTGATCAAAATTTAGGACTCCAAGATGGCGGACGAATTTCGTCATCTATGGTCCTATTTGGCTGAAAATCGATATCTGGGGGTTTTCGGGGATGCGGGTTACGAATTTTTTATCAAAATTTAGGACTCCAAGATGGCGGACGAATTTCGTCATCTATGGTCCTATTTGGCTGAAAATCGATGTCTGGGGGTTTTCGGGGATGCGGGTTACGAATTTTCGGTCAAAATTTAGAAAACCAAGATGGCGGATGAATTTTGTCATCTGTGATCCTATTCGAATGAAAATCGATATCTGGGGATTTTCGGGATGCGGGTTACGAATTTTTGGTAAAAATTTAGGAATCCAAGACAGCGGACGAATTATAACTATATTTTGACCCCCTTTATTTATGTTATTATTGGAGACAAAAAAAAGTTTCGTATAAGAGTTGTAAGGTTGTATACATATTTTTTTAAATGCAATTAAAAAACAATTGCTTGGATATGTCACGTGATATAACAATGAAGGTTGCTTTTTAAATGAAAAACCCTGTATATTTTTACATATTCTTTTAGATCCTTTATCCCTGATTTCAAACATATAAGGATCTAGCTGTAATATTTTTTGATATATCGGACATTAAATATGCTCCAAACATGCTTATAGGTATTTTAGGGTTTCTGACGGAGCGCAGTCAGTGGCGGATTTAGGGGGGGGGGCTATAGGGTAAAATCCAAGCGCGGAAATTTTTTTGAAAAACACCAAAGACATAAAAACAAAAAATTATTATTATTAATATGTTCTATCAGAACATGTTTAATTTATTTGAGAACGTGTTTTTTATAATAACTAGACTAAAGTTCCTTATTATAGTCAACAGTACAGGGTGGTTGTGCAAACGTTAAAACCTCATTTAACTTCTTTATTTTTGGAGTTACGTAAATACGTTCAAAAATAAAAGTTATGAGATATCACATGTATTTTCCAAACATCATTTCAGCAAAACAATTCAAACAAGTCGAATTTCGGAGATATGAGCTTTACCTTGGTTTTACTTCCACATCCAGTGGAAGTATAGTAACGACAAAAAAATTTTTTTAAATTTTTATTGTTTAAATAGGCTCAGAATGTCATGAAACGTCGAGATTTTAAGTTTGAGCGAAAAAAAAATTTCTGTCTGTCGGTCTGTAACTTTTTTGTGCGCACGTTTACTCTGTAACCGTTTAAGATATTGACTTGAAATTTGGTACACAAATGTACTTTAACGAGATCTGGAACTAGATTATATTTTCATTTTGTTCCGTCAGAGGGTTGGGGGGTAAATTGGGGTAAATTTGGGGTAACCAGCTAAATCAAGCAGCTAATAGTCCAGAAAATTGGTATTTAGTATATACAAGAGAAGCTAAGGTCTCAAAAAATGTTTGGCATTAGCCACCCCCACCCCATTACTAAATTTTTTCGTTGTGAATGAGTTGGATCGAAAATCTGGATGCGGAAGTAATGATTCCTTGGGCAGCGGTTTTTTTAAATAGAACACCCCCATATATTTTTACACTATTTGAAAGGCCATAGAAAAATCTTTTCAATGATATATGACCCAGTCTGTTCACTTTTTAAATTTTTTTTCCGATTTGAATCTAATTTTACTTATGGAACAAATTAGGATCTACTTATTACCAGAAAAAAATTCACGTCCTACAAATGCAAAGCCACCTGCGGTACCAAAATATGCGGATAAAATCAAAAAATCATATTAGGCATATTTTTATTGGAAAATTTTGTTAATGAAAGAATTGTTCAGAAACCTTAAGTCCAAAATTTAATCAAAAAAAATATATAAATTTTTCTTAAAATAATGTCCAAGTCCGAAAATATCATTTGAATGGGTTTTTTCGTTTAGAAAACTGTACTATGACAATTTTGTTTGAAATTAAACCCAAGCTGCAGGTAGTTGTAAAACAGTTTTTTTTTAAATACCTAATTATTTTCAAAATTTTTTAAATTTCAAGTTTTTCATTTTTTAATTTTGATTAAATTTTGGCCATTTTGGACAATTCTTAACAAGTTTTATTAACAAAATTTTCCGATAAAAAAATGCCTAATATGATTTTCCGATTTTCTCCACATATTTTGGTACCGCAGGTGGCTTTGGTACCGTAGGAGGCGAATGTTTTTCTGATCATAAGTAGATACTAGTTTGTTCTATACTTAAGTAAAATGCGATTCAAATCGGAAAAAAAATAAAGTTATTGGGGTGTTACCATTTCAAGTGAAACACACTGTATCAATTATTGAAATTCTCCATTTTATTTAAAATAAAGTGAAATTAGACAGAACTAACATATTGTTTATTTTAATTTACATACTTTTGTTTTCCATGGCTAATTTGATAAATTGTAAATTTATAGTAAATTAGACAAAATTTGTTTAAGATAAGTACCATGTATTATATTATAAATACAAAGCTTTTTTTATGGCGTTTCAAATGGTACATATATGGAGTGTTCCTTTAAAAAAAAGCAAAGTAAAGTTCATATCTCCGAAATGCGACTTTCAATAGGCATGTCCACAAAATTTTAATTTCAATTGGGAATGATAGAATTATCGATATTGTACACTAATTTAACAATAAAAAAAACCGCTGCCCAACTTCCACATCCAGATTTTCTATCCAAGTCACTCACAACGAAAAAATGTTGTATGTGGAAATAATTGTTTAATAATATAATATTTGAAATTCTCTACCTCAAAAACCCATAAAACGATACCCCACATCGGTAATGGGGTGAGGGTGGTGATAGAGGGTGGTAATGGGGGTGGATAAGGTAAAAAAATATTTTGAGGTTTCTAGTTCTTGTACACACACTAAATTAAATTTTTTTCCATCCCCTTTAATAATGGGGTGGGGGCTAATGCCAAAATTTTTTTTGAGACCTTAGCTTCTCTTGTATATAGTAAATACCAATTTTATGAACTCTTACCTGCTTGATTTACCTATTTACCCCAAATTTACCCCAATTTACCCCCAACTCTTCGACGGAACAAGATGAAAATATAATCTAGTTCTAGATCTCGTTAAAGTACATAAGTGTACTAAATTTCAAGTGAGTATCTCAAACGGTTCCAGAGTAAACGTGCGCACAAAAAAAAAGTTAGACCGACAGACAGACAGAATTTTTTTTGCTCAAACTTAAAATCTCGACGTTTCATGACATTCTAAGCCTATTTGAACAATAAAAATTTTTAAAAAATTTTTTTGTCGTTACTATACTTCCACTGGATGTTGAAGTAATATATGTATCCTTATTTTGCCAGTTATTCGTAATAGGCATCGCCCCAACATAACGAGGATTTTTGGTAATTTTTCAATAAAAATTCTTGGCCTATGGTAAAAAAATATTTTGAGGTTTTTGGTTCTTGTACATACACTAAATCACACTTTTTTTTCGTCCCCTTAAAAAGTGGGGTAGGGGTGGTAATGGGGGTAGCTAATGTCAAAAATTTTTTCGAGACCCTAGCTTCTCTTATATATACTAAATACCAATTTTACGGACTCTTACCTGCTTGATTTACCTGTTTACCTCCCCATTTACCCCAATTTACAACCCAACCCTTCGATGGAATAAGATGAAAATATAATCTAGTTCCAGATCCCGTTAAAGTACATAAGTGTACCAAATTTCAAGTCAATATCTTAAACGGTTCCAGAGTAATCGTGCGCACAAAAAAGTTAGACAGACAGGCAGAATTTTTTTTTTGCTCAAACTTAAAATGTCGACCTTTCATGACAGTCTAAGCCTATTTGAACAATAAAAACATTCAAAAATTTTTTGTTACTATACTACCACTGGATGTGGAAGTAATCAATATTCTATTTTCAAGAAAAAGAACGCCATTGCCATGTAAACCGGAAGTGATATTTAAAATTTACATGCCTTTTTTTACTTTCCTTTAATGCTTTAATAGTCAATTAAGAACATAAATAATCCGATCAATTCTTCTTTGATGTTCAATTATATGTTTCTTAGCGGCATAGATTCCCCGAAAAAAAAAATACTTATCTCAAAAACTACCGAGAAAATCGGACATAACACGTTAACTAGGACACCCTGTACACTGTAAATATACATTATGTACCTACAGATAGTTTTTTCTTTTAATTAAAAACCACTGCCTAAGGAATCACTACAACCGCATTCAGTTTTCCTACTCAAATTATTTTAAATAAAAATTCTTGTGCACCCAACGCGAAATTCGACTCTGTACGACAGAAATATATTTGAACTATTTCTCTTATATATTACACAATATGTTATTCTCCGCCTTTTTACTTGGTCGGCATATTTCATTGGTCAAAGGTGCACGCCCACCCGTATATACCCGTTTCATATATATCAATGAAAATATGTTTTGTCTTACTGCAGATTGTCCTCTTAATATAGGAATTTTATATTTTAAAGCAGTGGAAGATATTGCAGATGAACTGATATGTATTGTTCCCCTTTACAGGAGTATCATTTCTTTATTATTCATTGAGGGTACCTTTATTTTTAGATGCACTATCAGCCACATAAATATCGAGAGACAATTTTGTGTTAACTTAAAAAGTAGTGATCGGGGAATCCTTGGACTTTAGTACGTAGTACGTCTGTGAAATTTTCATGATTATCTCAGGGAGAGGCGCCAAAAAATGTTCCCGCCCGGTTGGAAAACTTACCTTGAGCCGCCCCTGCCTATCCGTGCCTATGCCTATGTGTCTTTGGTTCGTAGACTACCGTAAGGCTTTTTAAAATGTTTTTTTTTTTTCAACTATTTAACGTCGGCCTATTTCCTCTACCAGGGCCTATCACCGACGCCAGGAGACGAGCTACCCCCCCAACTGGAAATTTTGCCGAACCTCTTCCCTTAAGAAGAGTAGGGATCTTTTACTTGCCTAACATTTAATAGACAAGGGACCGCCTGCTTTATATCCCCTCCGAAGGATGGTATATCCACTACGTAATCCTCGTCTGAAATTACGTAACTTCCGAGTATACACTGATATACAAGCCGCTAGAAGGTGGGACGAGAACGCTGTATTTCCAAAATTTGAACAACGTTTCAATGTCAATTTTTCCGAAACTCTTTACCCAATTTGGATGACCTTTTTTTTTTGTATTCTAGGTTTATTCGTCGATAATGTTATTATAGAAATGTGTTTTATCAATCACTTAATTTTGTATGAATACCGAGTTTAACAATTAAAACGTGTTTTTTTTTTATAAAACTGCCCTTAGCTTTTCTTAATATTCTCGTTTTTGGTTCACTTCATTATCTCTATTATTAGAGGAGATACACTGTTTTATGACACAACTTGTTTTTCTTAAGATTAACATTTTCCTTAGATTGAACTGAAGTGGTTTTGGTGTTTATCATGCCTTACAACGATATTTTACGTTTCAAAAATGGCGCTAAGTTTAAGCCTTTACGATATGAACCAAGCCATGGGAATGATTATGATGATTTGTTGCATCGCAGTAGTTTTTTGACCAAATAAATACTTTGGGAAAAAATGCTAAATTTCTTGGCGTAAGTTGTTCTCCATTTTTGCAATGTTAACTTTTTCGAAATTTTTTAATGCAAATCGCTTAAAAAGAGTTTCATTTTTTCAAAGAGAACAACTATGTACCAAGAAAGTCAGCATTTTTTCCCAAAATATTTATTTGGTCAAAAAAGTATTGCTAAAAGTTCTTTAAAGTGGATTATTTAGGCTGAAACTATTAAATAGAGAGAACTATTAATAACAGAAAAAGATTTAAAAACATAGTTCATAAATTATGCCTAAAAAAGTGGATAATTTTTATTTTTAAATTAGAACAACCAAATTTGATATCCAAATATAACATCGCATTATAAGCAACATCTTTAAATAACATTTTTCGATAACTTCAAGAATTAAGGTAGTTTACTCTTAAATAATTTTCCGGCCATAGCGCCAGGAGTAACACACATTTGTACAGCCCCCTTCGTTTAAGGATATGCAAAAACTATAATCAAAAATAAATTTTTTTAGAAAGTCAATAACAACAGAGTTTCCCATATGGTGCAGACTTTTTGTCGGACACGGTATAAAGGTATTTATTTATATTTCTATTCCCTCCTTCATCCCCCTTACTTTTTCCCAATTATTTTTCTATGTAATTACTATCTCAATATACCTATATTTTAAATTTCTAGCTCTGGATTGAACCTTTTATTTTTGCGCCGCTAATATTACAATCTGAGCCACTGTGCGACGATGAAATTTTATTTCACAATTTTTAACGATCTTTTGTGAAGGCAGTTAAATTTTTTTTAACAATTTTTTTACCTTTTTTTAGTGATCTCTTTATTTAGCTTCTGCGCAGCAAACTATTGCGCAATCGCTTGCTTAATTCCTGGTACTTGGAAAAAATTTTTTTTTTGGTGCTATTTGATTGAGCTCAGTGGGTATAGTATTTGTGGGTGTGGGTTGAGGTCCGCCAATTTGTTCAAACAATTTAAAGAATTTATTGAATTTTCGAGGTCGGTGATCTTTGACTTTTACTGCCTACTTAGCGAGAATAGTAACAAATGCAACAATACACCGAACATTTTCGTAGGGCATCGAACTTTCTACAAAAATGTTCGGGAGGGCATATTTTAATCTATCATCGTTTACGAGCTACAAACGCCGCACAGTGGGAAAAATATGCCCTTTTTTGGACAAAAATCTGCAGACAGTAGATATTTCAATCAAATTAAATTTAAAAAAATGGCAAATACCCTTAAGACATTGTACTTTAGAGTAGTGCTGCAGCAAAGTGGCTTTGGATTAACCTAACCTAAAAATCGCAGATATTACTTCCACATCCAGTGGAAGTATAGAAATGATAAAAAATTTAAAAAAAAATGTATTGTTCAAATAAGCTTAGAATGTCATGAAACGTCGAGATTTTAAGTTTGAGAAAAAAAATTCTGTCTGTCTGTAACTTTTGTGCACACGATTACTCTGGAACCGTTTAAGATATCGACTTGGAATTTGGTACACATGTATTTTAACGAGATCTGGAACTGGATTATATTTTCATCTTATTTGGGGGGTAAATTGGGGTAAATGGGGGTAAATAGGTAAATCAAGCAGGTAAGAATCCATAAAATTGGTATTTAGTATATACAAGAGAAACTAATGTCTTAAAAAAAATTGGCACTAGCCACCCCCATTACTACCCCCACCACATTATAAAAGGGGGTGAAAAAAATTATTTCATCGTAGATGACCATTCAAAAGCTTACTTTAAAGAAGAAGATTAAATGATGTATTTATTAGAAGAATCCGATACATCACCTCGATAGTTGCCAAAAAAGTCATTTCTTAAGTACTTAACCTAAAATATTTCAAAATCCTGACATAATGGGCCAGTTCTGAGGCCAGATTCAGATTCAGCGTGAAAAATTATTTCGGAAATTGGATAACGTTAGAGTTAAAGCTAGGTTTATGACTTATTTAATACATACAATTTTTCACTTATAGGTTATATTAGGTTTAAAGCTGTTAATTAGGTAAACTAAAATCATGTGGATAAACTATCCTTAGTTTTACGTCAGTAAAATAATATTTACAAGTCTTAACGCAACTAGTGACGAGTATTTGGAATATCGTAATTTTTAGATCAACCCCCGTATTCATTCCTTTGAAGGATCGATAGGATGCGAGTAAGACTAAAGATGAGATCGGCAACAAAAAAACCTGAAAAACAACTTTTGATCACTTAAACGTTATTTCTCTTGAATCTCAAATTTTCACCACCTTAAACCTTCCACTACTATTTTAACTCCTTAAAAGGGTTATGGTTCATACGTTAAAAACGATTCAAGAAACTTATAATCCCATAAAAATGAAATTGGTATCCAATTTACATGAACACTACTTCGTTTGTTTGTGACTCTTGACCAAGGAGGTAAACGCAGAATAAAGAAAAAAAACCGCTGCGTAAGGACTCACTACTTCCACATCCAGTTTTTCTATCCAAGTCTCTCACAACGGAAAAAAATTTGTACGTGGAAATAATTGTTTATGGAACTTTAATAAAATAATACTTGAAATCTTCTACTCCAAAAACCCATAAACCCATAAAACGATATGCCACATTGGTTTTTTTGAGACATAAGCTTCTCTTGTATATACTAAATATGAATTTTATGGACTCTTACCTGCTTGATTTACCTATTTACCCCGCATTTACCCCGCATTTACCCCATTTTACCCCAATTTACCCCCCCAACTCTTCAACGGAATAAGATGAAAATATAATCTAATTCCAGATCTCGTTAATATACATACTTATGTGTACCAAATTTCAAGTCGATATCTTAAACGGTTTCAGAGTAATCGTGCGCATAAAAATGTTACAGACAGACCGACAAATAGACAGACCGACAGATAGACAGACATTTTTTTTGCTCAAACTTAAAATCTCGACATTTCATGACATTCTAAACCCATTTGAACATTGAACAATAAAAATTTTTAAAAAATTTTTATCGTATCTAAACTTCCACTGGATTAATATTAAAAAAAAATGTATATATCGAAGCAGGTTGCCTGTTTCGATAATAGTGTGGACAGTAGTCCAATTCATCTGTGTCCAATAATAGGTAAAAAATTCAGATTGTGAAGCCCACGCACAGTACTTTGTATTTTTGTGGGAGCTCAAACTTTATTTGTTTACTATTCTATAGAGTGTGCCAACAAAATTCCATTAAGTGTTGTTCCTTGAATAAGAAGACATTGTAATTGTACAAGATTTTATAGATATGTATACATTTAGTAAATAAATGAAAAAAAATGAATGTGGAAGTAATATCTGGGATTTTTAGGTTCGGTTAACCCACAGCCACTTTGCCGCAGCCCTACCCTAAAGTACAATGTCTTAAGGGTGTTCGTCATTGTTTTTAATTTAATTTGATTGAAATCTCTACTGTCGGCAGATTTTTGTCCAGAAAAGGGCATAGGTATTTTTCCCACTGTGCGCCGCGCCGGCGCGGCTCGCAGGTGTAAAAATGATGAAAATGAAAAATTACATTTTTATAATAGCACCATACAAAAGAGTATGCGAAATTAACCAGCTACTTTTCGTTCTATAATATTAATTGTTCATATTTTATAAATAAAAAAACTAAATTTCAAAAATAAATATATTTTTTAAGAAATTGGGAAGGTCGATTTTGTTCTTTATTCATTTTTATAACGTTATTTGTCTCTGATCCAAAAAGAAAACAAAAAAAAAACGAATTTCTCGCAGTTAAATAATAAAAGCAATAATTTTTAAAAATCGATAGGTTACAAAAGAGGAGAAAAGTTCAAATTTAAATTCTTTTATGTCTTTGTATTTAAGAAAAATAAACAACGCCATCATATAGAACTACCAAAAATACATACGTGACAAAATCGGTAATGTTTAAGTTTCTGTAGGGTAGCCTAATACTTGACTAATATTGCGATTAGCCAAAATTCGAAAAATGTGAGAAACCGATTCAAACTTCACCAAAGAAATTATTCAGCTTGTAGAATAGTCCGAAAAGAGGTCATTTATACTATTATACTTCTAAGGAAACTATAATAGATGAAAATATATTCCCCTGACTTTTTTTGTATGAAATTCGATGTTCCTCAATAAAGTGTGTATTTGTACCATATCAATTACCCTTTTCGCTACGTAAGCGGCAAAAGATAAAAATGCCTCGAAATTTCAACAACTATTTTATAATTGTTTAAACAAATTGGGAAGCCTTAAGAATACTCACAAATTTCCCATAGAGTTCAATAGAATAGCAACAAAAAATTATTTGTTGAAGAACCAGAAAATTGATGAAGCGAAAGGCAGTATATTTTCATAGAACCAATGGCCATTTGAGTCAGGACAATGGGCAAGTAGATATTTTTTTTTTATTAATTCAATAACATCTACACAAAAAACAGTTGACCCGTATTTTTTATTTTATTTTCTTAATAATGCCTTATAGTACAAAAAAATCATGAAGTTTAAACTGTGTTTGATATTTCCGGTAATCTTCGGGCTATTCTATTGGCTATGAAGTAATAGCGTAATCGGCAGATTCTAATTTGTGCTTGAACAGAGAAACGGGTGCTACGTTGTAATAAAATAATGTAAAATATTCTATACTGCTATACGGAATTCTCTGTAATATTACAATTCTGTATTAGCAAGTTTTAACCAGCCTTAAAAATATAATATTTACTTGTTCGGTATTTGAAACAGTATTAAAAATTAGTATTGAAAATTATTTCATACAATGCTTTTTTTTTAGAAATGTGGCAACTCAGCTGATTACTGTCAAATGTAAAATGCCCCTGTTTCAGAATTTGAACTGTTGTTTATTATATTTTGATATCTGCAATGCCTCTAAAAATGTGTTTTCTACCTTCTTCTCAAAATAATACTAAAAATAACAATAAGAAGCTATTTATAATGCTTTCCAATAAATAATATTTATTACCATTGTTTGAGAAGGTTCACTCTAACTCAATGAGGTTCATACGGATTTCTTCGAGTCTAACCTGACAATGTGCAGAATCGAGATTCACATAAAAGTAATTTATTTCTTGAGAGTAAAAATTAAAATGAATATTTCGAAGAAAACAGCTAATAAACTAATATCTTATCTGCTTATATTGACGTTTTTAACCTCTGCACTATAAAAGTCTGAATTTGATTTATTAAAATCAAATATCATAGTCGAATCGAAAGTCGGCAAGTTTCGAATCCGGCTTCCATTTTATAACAAATTTTTTTTTTTTTTAATCGCCTTGTTTATATTTATGTCCTGGCAGAGTTTAGCCGCAGGCTATTCTACCACTAAACCAGGACGGGCACACACACACATAGACAACATCACAACATCCATTCCCTGCGACATTGCCATCTGCCGCAGCTGAGACTCGAACTCAAGAGAGGAGAGCGACTAGACCGTGTTGTCTCTCACACAACCGCAGTCTAGCCCACTGCTACCGTCTCGGCAGCACGTGAAAAACGCCACTACACATCCATACCCTAGCCAGGATTCGAACCCAGGACCCCATGGTCGCAAGCCTAACACTTTAAGCACTGCGCCACCGAGTCGGTAAATTCATGAATGTTATATCAGTACAAAACCAAAACACACAACAGATGTCAAAAGCGGTTTTTACAGATTACAGAGATGGCGGAGTTGTGCGACATATTTGTCGCGTTTTCGGCGTTTTATTGGATGCGCGTGCATGTTACTCTATTACGTCACAAGATAAACGGCAAACTGCCTTATTTTAAATCCACTTTGATTTTAAGCATATTCATTTTACAAAAAAAACAATAATATTCGGTAAAATTACCTCGACATTACATTTATAACATATTGGAGAGTCACCTCTTCCCTTAAGAAGAGTAGAGATCTTTTACTTGCCTAACATTTAATAGACAAGGGACCGCCTGCTTTACATCCCCTCCGAAGGATGGTATATTCACTACGTAATCCTCGTCTGAAATTACGTAACTTCCGCGTATACACTGATATACAAGCCACTAGGGGGGACGAGAACGCTGTATTTCCCAAGATGGGTCACCCATCCAAGTACTAACCGCGCTCGACGTTGCTTCAACGGAATATCGACTGACATCACATTGAAGTCGCCTCTACGCTCGCCCCCTGCAATATTATTACTTTTGTCATTTTCGTTATTGTCTACTAGCCCATTCAATCAGTTAATACAGTAAGTGACAAATTATAATATATTTTATATTACATGTGTATTGTCTTTTTTTGGATGCCATATATCATAATTAAAAGATTTTCCAAAGCATATTGAAGTGCAAATATTGTGTCACAAACTAAGATGGTGAGATATTTTTAAAATTTTCATTTTGTACTAAATAATGAACTAAACATAGTTTCACTCACAAAACATATTTTTTCTTTTTAATTTAATCACATATTTGCACCCTGTACGGGAAACAGAGTGAGTGCTATCTTGTTATTGTCACTGTTGTAATTGGATATCTGGTGTTGACAATTTTACTGTAAACAATTTGCAAAGAGAGTAAAACAAAAACGAAACAATTGTTGCTCAGTCGTGTTGACATAAATCATTAATGATAGAAAAATGAAATACCCATTTATAGATTGTTAAACAATAGCTAATATCTATTTGAGGCGGAAGTTTTCTTGATTACTGCAATACTTATAGACATTCCACAGTATTCAAACACTTACCCAAGAAACGAAACTGTAACTCAGTTGCATACAAAGTAGGTGTTCTTTGTTTGGACCGAACATAATAAAACGGTACACGTAAAATGGTGGAGAAATTATGCCCTTGGCGTAGAAGTTGGATATTTTTTAAATGTAAATACGAGTGTAAATACTGTCCGACTTGTTGAAATTACAAAGTTGAGATGGGTCAAAAAGAATACTTAGTGTTGGAAAAATAACGGGGGGAGTGCAGATTATTCCAATCACACACAACAATAAATTAAGTTCGATTTAACCACGTTATAAAATTTATTAACTTGAATTTAATGCACAATTAATAATTCCTAAAATTAGAATCATCGAAATAATATTAATTAACAAAAATAAATTGAAAAAGATCAAGTTTCCCGGATTTTTTGCTAACAGAGAGGAACATACGTCAGGGATTTTGCATTAAAGATTTCTCAGACATACAGGGTGTCCCGTAAATAATGGATAATCCTGAAAATGGTAATAAGCCAGGCCATAACCTACCAGAATATCACAACTTGACCTTATCGAAAACGCTACGATTTTCGAGATATGGGCACTTTTTGGAAATTTTGAAAATTTCCTGTCTTTTGCATGCCACTGCCACAAGGTAAGAATTTTTTCATTCTGTTTTTTGGTGAGTATTCTAGAATAGTTGTGCTATCAGACGTGTGTAGGACTTTTTAGATAACGACGACGGTATTCTCAAAATAAAAATGTATTTCTTAAATTTCGGTTCCACCAAGATTCCATCTGCTGACTTTGACCTTTGATGGTGTAAAGAAAAGTGCCAAGCGAAACTTGCCACTTATCTTAAAAACTTGCCACTTATTATTATATTCTAAAATGTTTAGAAATTCTTAGGTAAGGGGACGAAGAAAGATCGAAATAAAATAAAAAGTAATTAAAAACATTATTAAAAAGAAAAAATCAGACAACTTATAATAAATGTTCGAATTGCTCTCCTCCAGCTCTGATGCAGGCAGCACCTTTTAATAAGGGAACGTTTTAAATGGCGTGAATATCCAGATCGGCTGATTCCTTCAGCGGCTACTCCGATGCGCTCATACAATTCATTTAAGGTTTTAACAGGTCGGAAGTAGACCCTTTCCTGCATACATCCCCAGTTAAAAAAATCTAAAGGATTTAAGTCTGGTGACCTAGGTGGCCACAGAATTGGAGCTAAGCGATCGATCCATCTTCCTGGAGATTTCAAATTTTGGTATTCTCGGAAGCTTGCGCTTTTTCCCGGAGAAAACCCCGGAAATAACTACAAAAAATCTACCGGGTATTACCAAAAAATAAAACAAACGAAAAAACTATAACAAACTATATTGCCAGCTAGTTCAAAATCGGTGAACAGAAAGAATCTTTCAGGGTAATAGGCAATAATTTATGTTTTCGCTAACTAAACAAAGGTAAATACACATAAACAATACACAAAAATATAGCAAAATACCAAAATATCTTCGCTGATTGGCTAATGCGATTTAAATTAACAAAGCAAACAAATCTACATGTATACTAAACGTGACAAAAAGGTAAATAATCTACATAACGAGAAAAACTATAAAGGTACATTAAAAAACAGTTATAAACTGTTTGGAGATAAATGTCTACACAACTTTAAAATCTAATTTTACAATAAGGTACAAATATCTACCCGGACTTTAGGTAGTCTGTATAATCAACAAAGTGAATGTAAATTCTAGCGACATCGCGCACTTTACACAAACAAACGGAGGTTCTTGAACACGATATCACCTCTTGATATTTCACAGAAAGTTATGGCAAATCTGCACAGGACCAACAAAGCTTTAAATAAAGTTTCTACTTATAGATCTGCAAAACACAGGGAACACCAAACCGCACTACTTATCTTCCTCTTATAAATAAGACAAATTGTTAAGACAAGCAGAAATCAGGAACAACTATTTAAACGGAAACCCAACATAGTTTGATGCAAGTTGTAAAATTCACTTAGGCATACTGCTTACTTGCCTATGTCTTAGGGACTCCTAATGGATACTCAA
Source organism: Rutpela maculata (assembly GCA_936432065.2). Taxonomy (NCBI): domain Eukaryota; kingdom Metazoa; phylum Arthropoda; class Insecta; order Coleoptera; family Cerambycidae; genus Rutpela; species Rutpela maculata. The sequence continues at coordinate 145,621,551 of OW386289.2, forward strand.
AGTGTTTAATTAGTACTCGCAATTTTAACCATTATTTAATTACTTTAAGGTAAAATAACTACTACTATTTCTCACTTTAGCGGAAACCGCCGAAGCGGCCACTAGGCCTAAACGTCAACTAGACTATTTATGTGTCCCCCCACAAAGGTAACCAAGCAACGCGTGACCAATCAAATTCACTTTTATCTTATATGGCAGGATGATGTCATCGTTCCACTAGATTTTATTTACGTTGCGGGAAGACTGCACATTTACAAGTATGACTACAGGGTTGGCTTCAGACAGACGGTAATCAATAAATAATAAATTGATCATAAAAGACAATTTCTGGTACAATATATGAATCTAATTAATTGTAATGGACCCCTTAAAATTAGCACGTTACAGCTCTCACCTCTCTCCTATAATTTGCAGGGCATCAGTCGTTCTGTAGCCACATTGTCAGCTTCAGGGATAAAGTAAAGTCTTCTAGTAAGACCGGCAGGTCATTTTGAAGGAATTCCAAATAATTGTCTAACGTTAATGTTGCTGGCAGTTCGAATGGGCCTACCACTTGATCATTTAGGATGCCTGTCCACAAATTTACTTTAAATTGGTATTGTGACCGATCTTCCCTCATCAAGTGGGGATTTTCCCCAGTTATGCAGATTATGTAAATTTACAAAGCCATATCTTCTGTATGATGACTCGTCAGACAACAAAATTTTATTTAAAAAATCCGGATCCTCTCGTATCATCCGCAGAATTCGCCGGCAAAATACCACCCCCAAGGGATAATTTTTGCACACGTTATACATAGAAAGAATGGAGTTGGTACCGTTTTAAACTCCTATGCATCATTGTTTTAGATACGCCAGTGCGTCGTGATATGGTACGCACAGAAGTAGATGGATCGTCGTTAATTTCACTAAGCACTTCGTCGTCGAAATCTTGACGAGGTCTTTGCTGGCACCACCAATATGACGAAGACTAGAAATCCTTCTCTCGCAGTACGCGTTATATATTCTAATAAACACATGATAGTCAGGATGGCGTGCGTTCGGGTACCTTTCTCAATAACGCACAGCGGATGCACTGGCGTTGCTTATTCGCCGTAAATAGTATGCATATTAGCATACACACGATATACTGTATACGAAGCATTGCAGTTCTCAAGTTCCAATAAGTCCAGAGAAATAACAAGTCGTTATAATCGACAAACAAACAAAGTCTGAATCGGTCCAAATAGAGCCCAAATCCAGAGCACAAAGTTTATGCAAATGTCACAACCAGATCTCAATGAATTTAAGAATTTTCAGAGGAATGACTGCTAACACCAGACGTACAAAATGACATGCGTCACATGCGATAATGCTTTGGCCAAGCAATACAATTAAAAACTAAACTTTGTTGTTAAAAATTTTAAATTGATAAATTTAGCTCCTCCACTATTCAAACAGCTATATCTTTTTATCTAACAGGAAAAATCAGAATTTTTAAACATTTTAGAACGTAATAATAAATGGGCAAGTTTTTAAGATAAGTGACAAGTTTCACTTGGCACTTTTATTTACACAATCAAAGGTTAAAGTCAGCAGATGGAATCTTGGTGGAACCGAAATTTAAGAAATAGATTTTTTTTGAGAATACCGTCGTCGTTATCTAAAAACTCCTATACACGTTAGATAGCACAACTGTTCTAAAATACTGGCCAAAAAACAGAATGAAAAAATTGTTACCTTGTGGCAGTGACATGCAAAACACGAGTAGAAATTTCCAAAATTTCAAAAAAGTGCCCATACCTCGAAAAACGTAGCGTTTTCAATAAGGTAAAGTTGTGATATTCTGATAGGTTATGACCTGGCCTATTACCATTTTCAGGATTATCCATTATTTACAGGACACCCTGTATATGTTCACATACTTGCTTAAACTCATCTTGTAAGAAATATTATACATATTTTTCAATAAACATTTGCAAAAAACCGCATTCTATTTCAGAGTTTCACAGAACTTTATACTTACTTATTAATGTCATTGAATTACCTAAATAATTTTATAAAAATGTGAGTCTATCGTTTAACTGGCCTCCTTTCTAACATATTTTAATTTTCTTTTCTTATGCTTCATGGATGCTGACTCGCACTGATATAAACAAATTTGAAATCTTCCCATTTCACGCTGGCTTCACATGTTCAGGCTACTTTGCTTTATCTATAAATATTAACTATATCCTGCTTAATGATCCATGATATCTGCTGAGTTTCCAATCATTTTTAGTTATTGCATATATTTTTATTATAATATGGAGATATGAAATGGAGTTTTAAAATGTTACGCAGTTAACGTTTATAAATTAACAGATACGCGCCTCAATGTTATCGAGAAATTATGACAATTTCTATCCAAATGTCTATATCGAACCACAGCTTTGATCAAAATTTGGTGAAGTTACTTTATAGATAATACAGAGTGTTTACAACATAGGGAGATAAACTTCGAAGACTGACTACCTGCAAAAATTTTAAAAAGTTCCTATAAATATGGGGCAGCAAATGCTTCCTAAAATCTTTTTAAATTGGCTCACAAGGTTTACATTTAATACCTTAGGAAGCTTTTGAGATACGGTGATGAGACAAGTGATTTATGAAATGCGCGATAGATAATTTTAAATTAAGGATTATGATGAAACCGGATATTAAGGGCATCTTTCCCCTAGATAAAATGGACCTACTAGAATAAAGAGCACGCAATAGAAAGTTGGACTACATTAGCATTAACTCTCAGTCATATATAAACCCAGCCAGCAAACTGACGTCATATTGACGTCATCTTTTGGTCAGACAATACGTCATTTTGACCTTCAAAGACGTAACAATGACGTAAAAATTACGTTATTACGTCAGAGGGCTAAGACGCTAGTTACCGACGTTTAACTGACCATATATAATTTTTCTTGTGATTCATTGATATAAATGTACATATAAGAAATAAAATTACTCAATTTCATGACAACATAACACGCGAATTTTAAGGGCTCTAGATGGTCTTAATGTATGATGGGTAATGGCATGGGCCGCCGTGTATATGGATGGGAAATTAATAGGTAATTATACAATAGTTTTTATACTATCTTGAAATGACCATAGAATACATTGGTCTACACGGAATTGGTAACTGATGTACAATTGCGTGATACGTCTTAATGTTATAACACTGAATACAGATATGCAAGCAAAATTTTTCACTCATCTCTCAAGTTATTCTCATTTTTCAAATATTATACATCCATTTTTTTTATAATAATTTATTTTCTTCCATTTACTTGTTACTTTTATATTAGATAGACGGTTTAAGATATTCTACATCTTAATACAGATTATATTATTCTTCCTCTATTGTATAAAAGCTGCAAATTACCATTTAATGTAAATTGAGTATGACTGAAAATTCTCAGACAGTTTGAAAGATATTTGAAAAATATTACTAGATCCGATTGTCTTTGACACTCGTCTCAAAATCGGTGGCGTTTTGTACATAAGTAGATAGGTTTAAATTGTATAGTTTCGTGCCAGGATTTTACCCTTAAGAGAGAACTTTTCATTTTTTTTATGGGAAATGAGGCTCGGCGAATTTGGCCTATAGTGCAATTAACTAATCCCTTATTTCTAGGTTAAGATAATTTTTTTTAACCTTAGTAATACCAGGTGAAAAATAAAACGTCAAATACCAGGTGGGGTCCTTAAGGGACCCCACACTAGTTTTTTATTGCTAGCACCATCGCTTTTGCTATTACTTTTTTGAGCCGTTTACCTAGATATATATTTTTCTAGTTAGGTACTATGTATATATTTGCTGAAAAAAAAGAAATTGACATAAAATAAACTTAAAGATTGAGTGTGCTTTGGGCAGTTTATTTGAAAAATGATAATACAATTTTATTTCTCTTGTTAATCACATTGTTGTCACAAAAATTTTTTTGACCTATGATTCTTACAAGTATGCTTCTTGCAATTCATGCAGGTTGTGTTTTCTCTAGGACACATATAATAGCGTAATCTCTTGTTTTCTGGTGGTTCCGTTACAACCCCAATCACGTTTTTTATAAAATGTATTTCTGTACTGTAAGGCATATTTTTTATTCTTTTTTTAAATCAATCGATTCCCAATAGTTTGAGGATAAAAGTCATGGAGCCTCATGAAAAACTATATGTATTCTATACATTATTTTCTTGAAATTTTAAGCATGGGGTCCCTTTGGGACCCCACCTGGCATTAGGAGGGTTTTAATAAAAAGGAGCAGTGGTACTAAAAACTACTATTCATAACAAATATTTCCCACTAAGAAACTTTGATTTTCATTAAGATTTGAACTGTCGGTAGATTCTTGTCCAAAAAAGGTATTTTTTCCCACTGTGCGGCCGTGGGCATCTCTCCACTGTCTACACTTTTAAATCATAACGGCACAGTTTCAACCAAATCCAGGTAACCCCATTTTGCCATCAAGAATGCGTCTTTTGTAATTTTTAATAAGTAATTTATTTATTTATATTCAAAAATTTATGTATGCAATTTATATTTTCAGAGCAAAATATGAATATAAATTAAAAGTAACTCGCGAAAGTTTCTTGGTAATAATCTATGTGCAAGCAAGGCTTATGATATTTGATTACGCTGTATTGTTACTTAAGTACTACCTTTGAGGTTTAGATTTCCATATCAAAGTCCGTGTTTCTAATACAACTAATAAACATTATGTGTGAAGAAATAATGTGTTGCATAAATTTCACCCAACTTTGCAGGTTGCTGCAAATAAAGCTCCCAATGGCTCTTAATACACCCTAACATTTTACAGCTATAAACTTGAGAAATAAGTACCAAGAAGCCTTAATCATATAGAATTTATGGAGGAAATATGTAATTTTTAACCCATTTTTCTGGTAGGCCGACACCAAAATAAAATTCAATATTGGTTATAATATCATAAACACTCTTATTTAACCATTTCCGAGAAATCCTGTAGTACAGAACTGGCATTAGTGGTTTGAAATGGCGCTAAATTATAATGAATTTTCTTAATATGCGAGATGATGCTTCAAAGAATTATAATCGATGTTAACGGAGATTCAGGCGGTTGAACATGTATGAAAACGGGCACCGGACAAGTCGACTGTAAATAACTACGACACGACACACGTATTACATTACATTCGAATATATTATGAGCGCACCAGTCTTATTAAATCCCTCATCGCGTCTACACATTCTTAATGTCTGTTCTGACTAGTAAAACCTCGAGATTTTTCTGCTTCGGATCGCCTGAAAATTCAAAAGGACAGGAATTTAAAGCTAGTGAAAGGTTAAAAGAATAATATATACTAAGTAGACACACAAACACTACACTTGTCAGACATTTTGTCCATGTATTATTCTAGTTGGCCTCTGGTTGCTGTATAGCACGTTTGATGGCATCACGTTATCTGTTGCAGTTGCCTACGATGCGCACAGCTCGCCAAAAGCTTTCTCCCACAAACATATCTAAGTTTACTTTTGTGTAGTGTCATTTGACTTCCCTTACTTTGAAACAGCTTGAAGAAATTAATTTCCAAGTTTTATACAAGGTTATATATTTTAGTATTTATAAATACCAACAACATATACCTGTTTCGAATTTAGTGCCTAAAAATACTATCAGGAACATGGCTGAAGGCCATCCAGATTGATCTCTATAACATGAAAGTGCCATCGTTTAGTATCAGTTCTGTCCTCTTTGGTCTTCGGTGCCTGCAACTACATTAGGATCACCGAAGTCAAGTAACGTAGTACACTACATACTAAAGCGGTTGCTGTCTGAATGCGACGCAGTAAATCGCAGACCGGCACGCCGACCGATCACGGACTCTATCGACCAGATGATACTACCGGAGGTTATGGATAAAATACATGGAATGCCATAATAAGCGATAATGGCTGTAGTATCCCTAGAGCTAACACTACAGGTTGTTCTAAAGAAACTGTAGATAGGAAATCATAAAATAAGTAGATGTAACATCCCGAGATCAGTTGACATTTATAAAGTAACCTAATTTTGCATGTTCGTCCCAAATTCTCTAAGTTTGCTTAAGAAAGTTCTTCTTCTTTTTTTTCTTTTGATCTCTGAAACTTTAGAATTATTTTTGGTTTGTTTTTTTTTGATGTTTAGAGATGTTTATGTAGACAATATTAGTAATAATTATTATTGATTATTATTTATTGTTATACTGTTAAAATGTTTAAATTTTTTATTTCGTTCTTTGTTATTTTAATAAATAGTATGGATATTTAGTGGCGTTTTTAAAAATATTACCAAGACGATAGCAGTCTGCTTTAGACCGTGGTTGAGTCAGACTAGTACTTCGAACTTTTAAATAATTTTTGCAATTACATGAAGAAAGGGAAAATTCGCTTGACGAAACCTATTTTTCGAATTTACAACTTTTCATTTTAGAGCGTGTGACCTTGAAAAGTACAAAATTTTCGCCTGCGGCGAATTTTTTCCCCTCAGCCTTGACCCACCATAAAAACAAAAATGTCTTCCCTGGTCCACTCGAATTTGAGTTCCGTACTTGATTGGGCCGTTTCCCTAAAATTTCCAGGGCCGATTGGACTGACCCCTGATGGAAGCCTATATAAATAAAAAGATGGAGCAGCAATAGGTTTACCTTTATCACCAATACCCGCCAACTTATTTATGGGCATTGGAAGATTGGGACACAAGGTATACAGAAAACCGACGGACATCAACAGATACCTACACGCTAATTCTCACCACCATGCAGCACAAAAACAGGCCGTTATTAATACACTAGTACATAGAGCAAAGCAAATTTGCGAAACAGAACACCTGCAAGAAGAATATCGGACCTTAAAAACATCACTACGGAAAAATGGATACAAACCAAAGGATATAGACAACGCAATAAAGAGACAAAATACAACCAGAGCAGAAGAAGAAAAAGAAGAAAAGAAATACACGGCAACAGCCTACCTACCGTATATACAAGGATGTACGGATAGAATCGGAAGAGTTTTGGAGAAAAAGAACGTCAAAGTAATATATAATGTGAAACAGAAGGTGGCACATTTTCCCAAATACCAAGGTCTAGAACAACTAGAAACACCAGGAGTATATAGCATTCCATGTTCCTACGGACAAGTTTACATCGGACTCAGACTCAGAGAACACATTAGCAATACAAAGATGGGAAATTCTACATCAGCAGTTGCCGAACATTCAGAAGAAACCGGCCATTTGATAAAATTCGACAAAATAAAGAAATTAGTCAAGATCAAGAATTATTGGCCAAGAAGATACAGAGAAGCTATTGAAATAAATACACATCCGAATAACTATAACCGTGACACCGGACTACAATTACCAATAACATGGAAGACAATGTCCCGCATGAGCAATGATCCGCAACATGCCTCCTGATAACCTGTATAAATAGAGGAGCTCAGTCCAGCAGAGCTCATTTCGCTTCAGAAGAAGACCACGACAAGATAGTCGAAATGTCAAGCACTCAACCAAATTTACGCAAAAGAAGACCCGCAAACGAGCAGCCAGAAGCCCAAAGATCCTCAGATTAAGACTTATCAGCCTCCTTCCAACCTTAGCAAAGGTCTTCAACATCCTCCTGCTGACTTTAAGAATCAAAGTAGCTGGAATTTTCAAGGCGTAGAAGGACACTTCGATTAAATATCCCTTGTGCAAGTGTTTTCACTATCATCACGTATTTGATTCCTCTCACTACTTTGTCAGTTTTCTTCGGGCCTGTAGCTGGGGGTGGGCCAGGACGGGAATAATTTTTGCCCGGGGGGGGTGATTAGTTTTGGTTACCTCGATTTGTGATTTTATTTACATTTCGTTATTTATCTGTAAAATGTATACGAGTTGTATGCCGACCATTATTTTCCTTGTTGTCTATTATAAATTATCTTAAATGGAAAAACAAAAAGAGCAAGAAGGAGGTTTTATACAAATTCAGAGAAGCCTGTAAGGCCACCTATGAGCTTTTGGCTGCTGTAGATACGTTTAGCTGCAACACTGACACCTGTGAATCTTTAAAACTTCAAATTTTCTCTACTTTGACGGCCATTAATCGTCCCCAAAGACTCTCCCACCAAAAAATGGCAGCACTGACACCAGCGAATCTTTCAAACTTCAAACTTTCTCTACTTTTGACGGCTATTAATCGTACCCAAAGGCTCTCCATGACCCACCAAAGAATGGCAAATTTAGTTTTCTTGGCATTTGAAAGGAGACGCGCAGAAAGCATAGACATAGACACTATATTAAAAAAAATCAATCTGATTAAAGAGGGACGGTTACAATTGTATTAGAAACTAAGTTTATATTAAAAATGGTATTTCTGTTAAAAAATTTGCGTATCTATTTTTACGAGGTTATCTGCAAGTGGAAAAAACGATAGCATTTTCTTTTGGCACACGCCCCCCCCCCTCCCCCTGAAAAATTGTTTGCCCCTCCTTAAAGCATTTTTTAGCTACAGGTCTGGTTTACTTTCGCTTGACAGTCTATATTTTATGTTTTCGATAAAACAGAGGTACAGAAAAGATATTGCTCCGGTTCTACTTAAAAATAATCTCTTTCATCAAAATGCAGGTCCATTTCATTTCTGATTTTAAGAGACGAAATGGTTCTGATCCAGTCTTCGCTTAATTACTGCTTCGAGTCGTATTTTATAGACGTGAAATTTGGATATAAAAGACAATGGCAATTGGATTATTAGATGGTGATAACATCGTATTCATAAGATCTCGTGAATTACCTACACTAATAACAATCACGTCTTAGAGATGATCAAAATGATCAACTCTGGATACACGGCCTCAAGTATCAAAGCCTTTCTTTCATAATACATTACAAAATAGATTCGTCGATACAAGCTTCCATGGTTCCCCAATAGGTGAGTAGAATGTGTAGGTGGGAGATCATAGGATTAAGAAATAAATACAAAAAGGAAATAGCCCCATATACCCCATAAAAGAAACAATGAAGCAATGCAGTTAATGACGTGTTTCGAAACAAAAATCTCGAAACATGAAAAAAAATACTAATGAACGTCGCTCTGCTGCCTGCCTGCCAAAACTCTTAAACATCACACTCAAATACTAGCGTTCGATGTTTCGCCAACCAAGTTGGCATCATCTCGAGATGATTAAATTGAGTTTTAAAAATCTCTAGCAGCGTAATATCGCATACAGCGTCACATCGATGGTTGAAGCCCTGTCCAGAAATATAACGTAGACAGATTTTAACATTTTAAGTTAGCTTTAATACTCTAGGTTTTATTTATTTTCATTACTTTTCCATGGTATAATGATAAGGCTCATCTGACATGCATGGTCCAAGTTTTTCAACCAATGGAAAGCTCCCGGAAATAGTCGTCATTACTGGCGCGTATTTTAAATAAATTTGAAACGAAATACTATTAGTCGGATATTAAACAATCATTTAAAAAATTATCAGATTTCATAACTTCACAGGTAGAATATTAATAGTGTCTATTAACTAGAAAGGTAAATATTTCGTTAGACATCCCATAAAAGTCCACTACGCATTTATTATTCGGTATGACAATGATGGTATTAAAGATAGTACCGCCTAAGAATTTTCTATGAAGCCCTTCGTTAGTAAATATTGTTATTTATGTGTGAAACGTTCTTTTTTTAATAGGAACTTACGATCAAGGTATACATGCGTTTCATTGTTGTTTTCGTATTCTAATAGTTCATTGACTTGTTTTACAAACAAATATGGATGAATACTAAATGGGATGTAAATTTTGTAAACGGTAAGTGAAGTACCTTCGGAATATTTTATCGTGTTTGGATTGATACGGTATGCATTTATTCTATTCTGAGTTTTTATATGGACTATTTCATCGTGAACTTACTACGGGTAGGCAATTAAAGTGTGTCTATGCATTTGCCATCGGAAGCATCCAAGTGCAAAGGATTTTCTTGTAAATAACTTTTTACATACATAGAGTTTATTAATGCATAAGTAAAATGAATATTTCGTGATATATGATATTTAATTTTTAATGTTTTGTTTCCAGTAGAACATCTTGGAATAACTAAACGTTTCTCCATTCTCGGTGTTCCTCAAGGATCTAACTTACGGCTGCTCTTATTTTTAGTTATTATTAATAGCGTTGATGCAACATACTACTTAGCTTAGTTTTTCTGGCCTCCTCCTTCATTCACAAAGTATTCCCCGATATTTTATGATCCACGCATTATTATTATTAGTTGCTGTCATTTTATTGCTTGCACGTCTGATAGCAATACGTTACTTGTCGTGGTTGTCTGTTAGGCCAAAGCAATTCAATATTTTGGAAAGCGATTTATTATGTTTTTTCTGAACCATTAAATCATTCTAGGTTGTGTTCTCCGGTTGAGTGATCAAAAAATGATAGGAGTGGGAGAATGCAATGTTGAAGAATCGTTTTAGAGCACATATCTTTTGGAAAATCGACTTGTCGGTACCAAAAAATTTATAAAAAAGTCTCCAGATCTATAGTGAACTCACTTTAAGAAGAGTTATAGATTTTTTATTAAATAAGCTTAGAATATCATGAAACGTCGAAATTTTAAGTATCAACAAAAAAGAAAAATTCTATCTCTGTCTGAAATTTTTTTAACACCATTACTCTCGAAAGGTTTATGATATTGACTTGAAATTTGACACACGTATGTATAATAATATCTAGATTATATTTTGATCTTATTCTGTTGAAGGGTTGGGAGTAAATGGAGGTGGGAAGGTAAAGCAAGCAAGAGTCTGTAAGATTAGAATTTAGTATGTGAACGGGAAGCTACGATCTCAAAAAAATTATTGACATCATCCACCCTTACTGTCACCCTCACCCCATTTTCACCCCAAGGAGGTGAAATAAATAAAATTGTGATTTAATGTGCGGATAAGAACCAAAAGTCTCAATTTTTTTCATCACCACATCCACTACTTGCAGCCCTACATAGTGGATACTTTATTGTGTGATAAAACACATCATAAATAAATCATTTGTTACATTTCAAAATTAAGAATTACACAGGTCTACAAAAAAAGGTCTAAAGTTATGACGTAACTTTTCTGGAGTGTTTTGACGCACTGAAGTCAATGTTTGACACAAACAATTTCTACTCTACTACCCTCTTTTATCCCCTATCCCTATCCCCTAAAAAGGCCAAAAAAGTATTGTCCTAAGGTTCTCATCTAACTTTTCTGAAGCATTTTAACGCGCTGAACCAATTTTGGACACAAAAAATATTATCACGTCAATTTCCCTCTATCACCACTTTATCCCCTAAAAATGCAACAAGATTCTGATCTAAATGTTCTAAAGTATTTTGACGCGCTGAAGCCAATTTTGGACACAAAAAAATTTTCTATAGTGTCAATTTCCCTCTACCTCCCCCTTTCATCCCTTAAAAATTTTCGTTGTGTCCAAAATTGGTTTCAGCGCGTCAAAGTATTTCAGAAAAGTTAGGTCAGAACCTTAGGAAAGGACTTCTTTAAGTCCTTTTTTAGAGGATGAAAAGGAGGTGGTGGAGAGAAATTGGCGCCATAGAAATTTTTTGTGTCTAAAATAGGCTTCTGCACGTCAAAATATTTGATCAGAACTTAGGACAAGACCTTTTTTGTAGACCTTTTGTGTTATTAAAAAGTAAAATTAAAAAGATAAAAAGAGATAAAATATTTTCGTCTAGTATCAAAAGATTTCAAGCCACCAAAGAGTTATACAAGTCCAAGATGGCACATAAATCATTTAAAATAAAACTGCTAATACAAAATGAGCAAAGTTATTTTGTATGCAACACTGACATTGACATTGGAATATTCAATCTATTTGATAGATGTGTATCAGCCTTGCTAGTAGGCTAGTATGATCAATATTAAGATCAGAAATATATACCTATATACAATAAGTGTTAGAGGCTGGTTGAAAACCCCATTTTATAGCCATTAATTTCTCAACAGTAGCAGACGCGTTTCGTCTTCCCAGGCTCTTCAGTTCCACACGGTAGAGAAAGAACAAAAATGACTTGTAGTATGATGTGATCAATGCATGAGACTCCCATCCTTGTGTGTGTTTTTTTATTATTTTTTTTGGTTTATTTTTTTCTCAAAACAGATCTACAATGTATTTTTAGGGGGTGAAGATGTAGTTCAGGGAGGAGTGTATGGGAGCTTGGGAAAATTTGGTAGTTAAGGGATTTGAGAGGATGGGATTTGTTGAAGAAACCAAAGTTTTGGCAAAATTTGGGAGAAGTTTGTTAAGGATGAAATTTTCTATTATCGGGATGCCTGATATGTCATGGAGTATTTGTATGGGGGTTAAGCGGGGTAGTTTGTTAGCCACTCTTAATAGTTTGTTTTGAGTGGTTTGTACTTTTTCTATCGTATGTTAGAATAGGCCTAATATACGATTTGTATATCAGGGTGGCCACGTTGGAGGGAAAATTTTTCAGAAGGAGATAGAGTGTAGAGGTACACGTTCAGCACTTCCCCAGCACATCTTTTATGTGTGTATTATATAATAATTTTTTTATTGAGAGTTACTCCCAGGTACAATATTTCATCTTTCCAGTCGAGGATTTGATCTTGGACTGAGTTTTTGGTATCTACTATGCACCTGCACCTTGTGAAGTATATTGGCCGAGTTTTCTCCGTGTTGGTTTTTAGCCCCCAGTTGTTATAGTATTGTATTATTCTGTTTGTTTGCAGCTCGAGGAGATCCGTCATTATATCAGGCTCCGTTGATATATTCAAAATAGCCGTATCGTCTGCAAACAAACAGAGGGTTGTTCTGTGGTCAATCGGGGATGATAGGTCGTTAATGTAAATATTAAATAGGATAGGACCTTGAGGATGCCGGAGAGGATGGGCTGTAGAGAAGAGCTCTCCTGGTTTACTACCATTCGAAATTGGCGGTCTGATATATATGACTTGATCATTTTAATAATTCGAGTGGAAAAACCCGCGATATGAAGCTTATAAAGTAGTCCAGGGTGCCAAACTTTGTCGAAGGCTTTTTCGAGGTCTAAGGCAACAAATCCTGTAAGTAGACCACGATTGAAGTTGATCGTGACAATTTTTCCAACTCGGTAGAGCTGTGGGGTAGTGGAATGGCTGGTTCGGAATCCAAACAAACTGGAAGTTATCTAAACATTTGAGGTGTCCAATTGCTCCTGAACACGATTTGATAACAATATATCGAGCACTTTTGCCAGTGATGGCAATAGGCTCACTGGCCTGTAACCAGAGGGTTTTTGGTTTAGGAATATTAATTATCTTGGAGATATGCCATTCAATAGGGTAATAGGCGTATCTTATACAGGAGTTAAAAAGTTTAGTGAGGAACATATGGGCCGAGATAGGGAGGTGTTTAATGGCATAAGAGGGTATATTGTCGTGTCCCAGGCTCTTCAGATCCACACGGTAGAGGAAGAACAAAAATGCAAACGCTTCAACCAGTACTCCATAAGTTTCTTGTGGAGTGTGACTAGAAGAACGCACTACCGGGCGTCAAAATGACGCGACACCAATTTATTTCTCAGGGGGCGCCAGTCCCGTGCTACCCCGTTCTTCTACCTCCCAGGCGGGTTCGAGATAAGATGCACTGAAGATAGTCGAATAATGGACCAAGGCTGCACTACCACAGATCGGTAACGACGCTGTCTTTGGCCATGAGTTTCCTCGTTAGGGGTTTAGGTACCTTTTGAAATTCTGGATTTTTATATAAAAAAAATCCCAGCCGAAGAATTTCTCTTCGGAAGGATTAATTCTGTACGTAGTAACCACGTTTTTATCTGTTAATAACGGACTCCCCACTTTAGGGATTTCTCAAAAAACGCATAAAAAAATCCCTATCGAACTTTCGTACAACAACTAGAAGGTCGAGTATGGAGCATTAACTTGACACATCCGGTTTTCCGTACGAAAATTCCAGGGATTATAGACCGTCAACAGGCCTCAAGATCAATTAAGATGCAAAAGTTCAAAGAATCCGTTTATTTAACAGAAATGGTTACACAAAATTCTCAAGATAAGAATCGTGCCTTCCCCAATCAAGGTAATGGCTTTCAGACCATACAAGCGAGAGCGCTTACGCTAACGATCGATTAGGTAGAAAAGATTCATGCATACCTTCTCAGAATCAAAACGCGAGCTTTTTAGAGAAGTCTGAGACTATTTGTAATTTCATAATTACGGCTGACTGATTTTAACTTAAAAAAGTTTTACTAAATGAATTTAGTTTCGCTAGAGACTACTTAGCTTTAAAGTTCTTGTATCGTGGCGGTTCACGTACTCAAACATATTCGTGAGGACTTATGACTGCATAAGTTTAATGGCGTTCGATCAGTCCACAACTTACTTGCCCTTATGCAGTTGTTCAATATTATCGATATGGCAGCAACCCACCTTCAAGCGACTTTTAGGCAAAATTGAATTTTTGGTTTTTTATGCACAAGGCGTTTTCCTCTATAACTTTGCCATTTTGAAAGCCCTGCTATTGGCTTTCCTACCATTGCTTTGTCTGGATCACTCAACGCGCTCGACCAAATTGCGAGCCGCTGAGTTAATCCAAACTCTTTCTATGCGAGAAACCGGCCTTGTGCTAGTGCATTGATTTTTATCAATTTTTGCTTATCGGCACTACGCCGGCTTTGTCAAAATTGTCTATTGTGCCTTTTGGATGCAATGCATCGCTAAAATTTTATGCTCATACTTTAGAACAGGACATTCAATGATCGTACCTCGAAGGTCAATGTCTTTGGTGGAGGAATAAATATGAAGAATATTTCAACATTTTTTAAAGTATATTTTCGAAGTACTTTTTAAACTGGATTTTGGGGTACTTTTGAAAAAGTAACTTTTAAGTGAAATTTCGGCGTACTTTTGATAAATTGATTTTCAAGCCAAACTTCGACGCAGTTTTGAAACATCAATCTGCATGTAAAATTTTGGCGTACTTTTGATAAATCAACTTTCAAGCCAAATTTCAACGCACTTTTTAAAAATATTATTTCTCAAAGTCCAACTTTGTTGCATCTCTGAAAAAAGTATATTATTCATAAATCCTTTGCCATTTTATACTTTCACTCTCATATCCTGAACCAAAACATATTTTCCTAAGTGAATTCTCCGAATTTTCACCTGGTCATTTTTGACGCCTTATAGAACTCATAACGGTCCCTATGGACTGATCTGTGCCTCTGCAACTTAGGACGATTTTAGAGAGTTTTTCAACATGACCAGGCATTAACGGTGCCATCTATGCAGAATATAAGTAATCTCTTGTTTTTTCATATTAAATATTAGGCATTACGTGTGTGAAGGTTTTCTGCTAAATACCGAAAAGAGCCTTTTTCTAGGAACTATCTGACAGATACAATAAGTACAAAGAAATTTAATAAAAGAGAACATTTATTCGAGCAATTATTTCTTGATTTAAAGGAAACAAGAAATAATTAGCAGTAAAAGTAAGTCATTCGTAATTATTATGGTTTATAGCGTTCTTTTAATTGGTCATACCATGAGATTATTATTACTATTAGAGATCCTGTTTTTCTTTTTTTGTGAATGATTTACAGGTATAAAACACACATCAGGTATCATTAAATTAAAAGTTGTACGAGCATCAATAGGAAAACAAAACGCTAATGAACCGATATATAATTGCCTAGATCTATTTTAAACCCGTTAGATACGTGTGCCTGGAGCGGGCATATACCTTTTTTACATAAATTATATCCATGTAAGAAAACTAGTTAACTTCACAGGAAAAACCACATTGTTTGTCAATTTACATCAATAACATGGTTCCACTGTACGCGGAAAATAAGTGCTTTGTAGTCGGAAATATGCAAAATCAAAGTGGCCTATGCAACTAGCGAGCATACAAAAACTGAAGTCATATTCTTATGTAAAATGACCTGCCGAATTTAGTGGCTGGTGAAATTTCAATATTTTTTTTCTCGTCCGTGGCGCATGGGACCCGTACGAAATGTGGGAAATAACATCTAGAGAAGCACTTCTAATTTTTTTTTTAAATTTGGTATCCTCCCCTGGGTCTAGGGACTCCTGTTTATTATTATTTTTTTGTCATATGCATTTGACTTTTCATAAAAATACAACAATACGTTTTGGAGTTTATGAAAATACCTTCATTACTAACTGAGATATCGGGTGACCACGAGAAACAGGGCTTTTTTAAAAAATATATTATTCGGTTAATTTTGAAGTGAAAAATTATTTATTGACATAAAAATATAGTGAAATGTATGCCATTTAAGTTATGTTTGGAAAATAATGTCTGAGGTTGTTGACCGCCTTCATCGATGCACTCTTCCACTCCGCCTTTGCAGTTCTCCCACAATCTTTCCAATGTTTGCTGATCAATCAGTTGGATCTAACGACGAATCGCATCTTTAAGTTCCTGTAATGTACGGGGTTTGCAACCCCAGAGGAAGAAATCGCACATGCTGAGGTCTGGAGAACGCGGAAGCCAAGGCACATCTCCAAATCGGGAAATGAAACGAGTGGGGAAAGTACGCCGAAGCCGAAGTAACCTCCACTGTATCATTCTGTCTGAAATGGCATAACTTCACGAGCTCACGGCCGTCAACCCCGTTTCCCTCCCACCTCTCATTGCCTAGTACAGTCCCAACCAAAAACGCCATGTTCCTCGTGGTCACCCGATACAACGAATTGAAATATTGTAATTTGTTAAATTGTAAATTACAAAATTTCAGTTCATTGTATTTCAGTTAATAATGAAAATATTTTCATAAATTCCAAAATGTATTGTTGTATTTTTATGAAAAGTCAAATGTATCTGACAAAAAAAAATAATAAACAGGAGTGTCCCTAGATCCAGGGGAGCCTACCGAATTTAAAAAAAAATTTCGCAAACTGCTTTTTCAAAATATTTTAGGGGTCATAGAGAAGTGCTTCTCTAGATGTTATTTCTCATATTTCGTATGGGTTCCATGCGCCACAGACGAGAAAAAAAATATTGAAATTTCACCAGCCGCCACTAGCCGAATTCTATTATGGAGATCGCTATTTGATTTGAAATTGCAAAATCGCAAAAACCTGCACCTTTCCGCTTTATTATGAAACTTTGAAAGACAGTATTTTTCATTTCTCATTCCATAACTTTGTTTCTTTGTTTCATTAACTCGCAAATTGCTCCAAATGTAAAATATGTGGCACAAAGAAAATATTTTCCTTCTAGATGACATGCATTTTTCAGCAGTGGTGGAGAAAACTTTTTTTATTGATGAGAGTACTAGCCCGAGCAAATAGTAGTTTAAGGTTTGATTTAATTTTTGGAAAACAAGAAATCGTTGTTTAAGAGTTTGCTACTGACAGAATTGTAATAAGTTTGAGCTTTGTATTAGCTGCATTAAATCTTATGTTATCTCATTTTAACCGCTAATATCTCAAAAGAAGGAGCTGAAATAAATTGACAAAATTGGGTGTTCTTTACGAATCTATTGTAAACAACTCGCTGAAGTTACGATGAATAGTTGCATAGAAATATGCTTCTTTCCAAAGAAATTTTAACCTACCTAATACATATGTAGCTCCGAAATATTAAAATAAAAAAAATATTTCACCGTATGAAAAAGGTTCTGTTTTATCAATGCCTAAAATATCATTCGCATAGAATGCGTATTTTCCGCGATATAACGGACTGAAAGCTGATATGGTGAAAATCTTCTTAAGAAGTGGAAAATTTCATTAATATAACTTAGCAGAACTTCAAAACTGTTCAACATACTTTATTCAAATTTTGTGGTTGGTTCACAATAGACACGTAATGAAAATACACATTCTTCTTTCTGTAAGTACGTACATTCGCCTTCACGTACAGAGATTAGGGAACACAATACATTTGCTTTTGCACAAAAAACATGCTGTGCTACGAATGAAGTATATATTTGCGCTTGCAAAATGTTCTATATTTACAATCGTTGGCACTGCAATTATTATTATTGCCCTTATGTTACCGTCATTCCCGTGTCATCCAAGTTCAGTAAAATTTGGTATTTTTGCTAAACTGAGTAGGTTATTTTGTAAATACGCTCTCAGAATATGACAACTAAATGCGCTGCCGTAGGTGATAACATTCTAAAAATAATGCATATTGAAAATGGGAGATTAGAAATTAATGCATATACAGTATGTCCGCGGATGGGGTTTACAACAGGTGTAATGGCTAAAATTTTTAACAATTCAAGAAAATTTTATTGTTTATAAAAGTTTTTGCTTGCCTAAAAAATAGTAATGGCGTTGAGAAAAATTATATTTTTTATACGGGGTGTTCAAGAATTACAAACACTTAAAATTCCGTAAGAGTAAACTGGATATGTTTTTTATTTTGTCTCCATAACGCTCTATTTAAAAAATTCCTTGCTTGACAGTTAACATTTTAAAGATAATTTTTTAATGCATTTATGCTATGATATGTAGACGTAACTAGGTATCAACCTAAGAATCAAATAGAACATTACAGAAATTATATAGGATGTTCCTAAAATAGGATTCCAAATTTCTACAGCTTGTATTATTTGTCAAAACAAAATAAAATTTAAAAAAAACCCCTTCAAGCATTTTAATAAAAATTCACTTATTTCGAAACATTGCAATATTCAAATGAAATTTTGAATTTGGACAGACCACATAATTTAAAACAACTTTTTTATTTCACATTTTGTTCCAAAATAAAAATATAACCAGTTTACTGTTACGGAATTTTAATTCTTTGTAATTTTTGAACATCCCGTATAAAAATTGTAATTTTTCTCAACGTCATTACTATTTCTTAGGTAAGCAAAAACCTTTATAAAGAATAACATTTTCTCGAAAAGTTAAAAATTTTAGCCATTACATCTATTGTAAACTACTGTGTATTGGCAATATACCTACAACTGATATTTCTTTACATATCTATCTTCTGACCATTTTACACGTTGGAAATAATGAGCTCGTAAATACTCCATACATCGTAAATACCGGATGATCATATAAAGATTTAAAAAACTCTGTATGCTTTTATTGAGCAATCTTCAATAACATATGCACCATTTTTGTTAGTGCAATTAATAAATAATTGACACGAATTTCCCAAAAGTAACTTTTTTTTTTATTAGTAGATTCAATATTTTACGGTTTCACGCATGTTTACAGTAAAAATTTCTTCCCCCTTTTTTTACGAGGAGGGGAAATCTTTCAAAGACACCTCACCTGATGGTGTGCGGTGAGGTAGTGTGGGATTTCCACCCACTAAAACCCCTCCCCCTCTTGACTCTACACCACCAATCCCGGAACCGCTTTCGCATCACTTTAGGGCGGGATTGTCCTCTTGTTTATCCTGTATATCCTCCTTATAAGGTTCAAGTTCCTGAGCTCACGTTCTTCAGTTTCTTTTACGTGAAGTATATTGTAGAATATCCCCTTTATTATGTTCCACTTCTCTTCCCCTTCCAGCATTTGTGGTATCAGATTTTCAACGGTTAGGGTTCTAGTTAATTCCTCGTTGCATGTAATTTCTACTGGTGCCCACTGTTGGCAATGGAAGATCATGTGCTCTGCATTATCCCTCTCCTCGCAGTACAGGCATTCATAATCATCTGCCCTCTCTCTGATGTACAGATCCTCGCGAAAGCATCCATGACCTGATAGGGCTTGTGCAGTGTAATATTTACTCTACGCCGCTATGGGGCCTGCCTATCCATGAATCTAAGTCAGTGATTAGGCGTCTAGTCCATGCTCCCTTCTCTATTGCCCTCCAAAGTTCCTTACACTTAAGTCACAAGGTTTCTTCTGGTCTCTTCCCTAGTAGCTCCGTTGTGCAGCTAGCAAGTCTATTGGTATTATGCCGGCTATAACCAACGCCGATTCACCAAAAATCGTCCTATAGCACCACATGTTCTAATGGCCATCGTTCTCTGTACACTAGCCAGTTTTTGTCTCAGCTTTGCCACCTTTATCGCGCCTTCCCATACTGGTGCAGCATATAGCATGATGATTGTGCTACAGCGCACAGTGCTCGCCTTCTGTTGGCTTGTGGACCCCCCCACATTTGGCATGATCCTTCCCAATGCATTTACAGTTCTTGGTGTTTTTTGGACAGTTCTCTGCACGTGCCCAGCAAGTCATCCGCGTATCGAACCACACCCTAGGTATTTGATTGATGTGCTTGGACGAATTTCCACATCCCGTACCCTCAGCGTAATGGGGCCTAATCTCCGCTTTGTGCAGTGGCAGGCTCAGGGGAGGGCGCCCCCTCGAACAGCCGAGAAACCTATAAATCCCGACTCACAATTGCAAATTGGTATATATAAATAAATTCTAGGACTGTATATGCGTTAGGAAATGTGCCAATTAATTGATTTTCTAAAATATATTTTAAAAAATCAAGTGGATTATAAGGTTATTCAAATTTCAAATTTTGAAGTTTTGAAAATTAAAATGAATGCAAATAAGTCGCTTTTCTTTTTCTTTTTATACGCATTGGAACCTCGTTGACTAAAAATGTTTATATTCTAAGTCTAAGTACGTATCTCCCAGTTAAAGACATTTCATCTTTTCCATGGGATACTTATTTTGTCGAAGTCGATTTGTTGACTTGTTCATGGAATTGGAATATTCACATAAAACAGACTCCTCCCGAGGATATATATTCTTAGCTTGTTTTGTTGCTCGAGTGAGTCAAATTGATCTCGGCATGAAAAGATAATTGCTTTCAATTCCTTTAATGTGTTTTCGGCAAATAACAAATCCGGCCGTTCGCACCTGGTTTTTGACTTGAATTATTTTAGGTACCTCACCAAAATGTCTTAATATTTTATTCCAGCATGTGGTCATAATAAGAGTTTCATTCATTAACATTTTGAGAATGGAAAATACTTATTTATCTTTGTTTCTATGTTTTTCTGTTTATTGGACAAGGCCTTTACAAAATAAAATATTTTTAGGTGCGCCTCCACAGCCCGCGTACGTATCTGCTTAATTAGAAACCCTGTTAAGGTGCGCCCCCCCTCCTTGGCGTAATCCTGAATCCGCCACTGGCTTTGTGCTTAGAATAACCGCTTCCGTTTTTTCAGGTGCTAGTTTAAGGGACTTTGCTTGCAGCCACCTGGCCACCTCTTAAATCCCCAATTACCCCTTTCCATTATTTCTCCCTCGTTTTCTGCGACCACGATAATCACGAGGTCATCTGCGAAGGCTATTAGCGTTACTTTCTCTGGTTGGGATACCTGTAATACTCCATCATATAGTGCATTCCACAAAGTGGGACCTAGCACTGGTACACCACTCGAAACATTTTTGTCAATTGCTGTCCTTCCGTCTGTAATCTAATACTCCTCTGGTGCAGATAGCTTCTTATCAGGCGAAGGATAGATGGCGATATCTCTCTTCTTTGGAGAAAAAAATTCTTACCTGATCTCCTCTGTTATACCTATATGGTTAATCATAAACCAGTTGAAAATAAAATTATCTATTTTTTTAATTACATTTGCAATAGTATCTCCTAAAAAATTGACAGTGGTGAACTAAACACTCCATACTCACACAGAACGTAATAAAATTAAATGAAAACTAAATGTTACTATGCATTTTATAAAAAAAATGCTCCAAATAAAACAATTTCCTTGTTTTATAAGCTGCAACTTACTTACTAAAATTATGACGTTATTTTGGAAAATAAAAAAGTTACCTCGATTCATACTTTCTTGCTGTAAACTACACAAAAGTGGCAACTCTTCCATATATATTTACTTATTTTTTAGTCATATCAAAACAAATATTATTTTTGTTTCCATCGTTGGAAAGCGAAAGTTTTGAATATTGTGCTATTAAAATATAAAATGGAACACTACAATTTTTTAAATTTTGCAATTCCAAATCAAATCGCGACCCCAAAAATATGTTTCGTGAGTTGTTTCTACACAAAAATCTACTGTACGTTTTTGTGTGTTTGAGATAGGATCAGATGAATTCAGGGATCTCGCTCTTCGACTATTAGATTTGATTATGCGTTACTCATTGATAAAGACAGACAAACAAGGCAGACCGACAGATAGACCGACAGACACAACGACAGAAAAAAATTTTTGCTCAAACTTAAAATCTCGACGTTTCATGACATTCTAAGCCTTTTTGAACAATAAAAACCGCTGACCAAGGAATCACTACTTAAACATCCAGATTGGTTACCCAAGTCTCTCACAACGAAAAAATTGTGTAAATAATTGTTTACGAAACTTTAATAATATAATATTTGAAATCGTCTACACCAAAAATCCATAAAACGATATCCCACATCGGTAATGATAGTGGGGTGGTAGCGGGGATGGGAAACAAAATATTTTGAGGCCTTTGGCTCTTGTACACATACTAAATCACAATTTTTATTTCACCCCCTTTTATGGGGTGGGGATAGTAATGGGGGCGGCTAATGCCAAAAACATTTTTGAGACATTAGCTTCTCTTGTATATACTAAATACCAATTTTATGGACTCTGACCTGCTTGATTTACCTATTTACCCCAATTTACCTCACAACTCTCCAACGGAATAAGCTGAAAATATAATCTAGTTCAAGTTATCATTAAAATACATACGTGTACCTTTCAAGTCAATTTTTTTGCTCAAACTTAAAATCTCGACGTTTCATGATATTCCAAGCCTATTTGAACAATAAAATTTAAAAAAAAAAATTTTTGTCGTTACTATACTTTCACTGGATGTGGAAGTAAAAGTACGACGCATAAAACTGGAATGTCCGATAAAGCAAAAAAGTGTCAGATATTCAATTAAAATGCCAAGAAATGGGTGACGAGGGTAAAAATTGACTTTTTATTGTATAAAAACTTCATTAATCCAAAAAATATTGGAGAGGATGCGAGGATGAGTTGAAACCTGTGAGAAGCATATAAAATTTTATGCCTGATTATATTCCTAATTAAAGGATAATTAGTCTTGCATAAATTTCATGTGTGATTTAGTTTAATGTGTTAAAACGGTCTGTTTAAGGTTCTTAAATTAACTTTCCTTAAGTGGAAGTGTTTTTTCTGCTGTGTTTTCCGTATGGGCAGTTGTGAAGTAAGGGATAAAAAATATAATTTGCTGAAGTGTTGAAAATGCATGCAAATCGAGTATTCCGTGAAATAGAATATTATGCGGCCCTAAAATGGAATAAATAAAGAGCATCCAAAATCTTGTTATACAGGGTACCCGTAAATTCTTGTGGTTAACGTCAGGTGGTTCTAGTTTTTACAAAGATATGAAAAAGTCCCTAAAAATTTCAAATCAATTTAAACATGGTACCATTTTTTAGAATAACAAATTCCCTATTCAAAAAGCTGTAACTAACATTGATTCTTTGTAGTATAAGGCACTTTCTGTAGGGCTCAGCAGCTACTAAATAATATGCTTATACTTACTCGACTAATGCTCAGTCTGGCTTATAGTAATGGTCATTAGATATTTCTCACAAGGGTACTGGTATCTTTGAACTAAAGCCAAAATTCAATATTTGGTATAATTTGTTATTATAATCTATAGGATGCCAACAAGCCTATACTATGTTACTACTTTATGAATCTTAACTTTAATCCAGTTTTAATAAAACTCTATACTCTATTTAATATGGCTCGTGACATAAATACTCAAAAAATACCGTACTTAATAACTTCAACTAAGGAATGCCACAAGCAAATGGTTATTTAAAAAGTAAAATGAATCAATTTATTTATAAAACAGTTTATATCACAGAAAATATCTTGTTTGAAAAAAAAAATTTTGTCAAGATATCAGGTGGGTCTCCGCGCTTAATAATTGGTGAGCAGGGGAAGCAGTTTGAAAAATTTACCAAGATCTCTGGCGGGCCCCGCTACTACTACTGGACCCTACACTCAGTACCCAATAGCTCCCCATACGGCGGTTATTAACAATGAAGGAATGAATTTGTGGTTACTTTTGAGCGAGAATATTAAATAGTAAATTGAAATTTATTTCTAGGTTATGTAATGATTTATATCATAAGCAACTAAGATATATCATTTCGTTTGGTTTACAAGTGGCAGTACCATATCCAGAGGTTTACGTAAGAATATTTTTGATGAGTGGAAATACAGCACATATTACAATTCAAATGGAAATCTACATATTCAGTCCTACACCTAATTACGAAATTTGCCTTTGTGGATACAAATATATGGATTTAAATATAACCATAGCGTTCCTTTCTTTTGAAACGTTACAGTAAAATTAGGCAAGTAAAAATAATTTTATCAACGAAACTGAGTGCTAGCGGGCTGACTGAAAATAGAGCACACACCAAATGGAGCGTGGGACACTTCAGGCTGCAAGACAAATCCAGTGACAAATACGCAGGCACTGAGGTACAACCGAATATAGGGGGAACAGACTACATGATCCCTAAATACACCTTTAACAGGAACTTCGAAATAAAAATAGGAGATCGAAGTGAATGGTCAGTAACCGACAACATCACCAGATTACGGGACCTGCTCTGGTATACAGACGGATCAAGGACCGGAAGGTACTGGCGCTGGCATATATAGCGATATGAGGAACTCACAGTTCAGCACATCGCTAGGAAAATACACTTCTGTCTTTCAGGCAGAAATATACACAATTCTAGATTGCGCAGTAGTAAATAATAAGATAGCCTATAAAAATAGGCAGATCAATATTCTAACAGATAGCCAGGCGGCTCTAGGGACACTGTTAAACCCCAAGGTGATATCCAAGCTGGTGTGGAAATGACAAGAAGAACTGAGGGCCCTAGCGGACCACAATTAGGTAACCCTGCAATGGGTGCGCAGGAATCGAAGGCAATGAGAAAGCTGACGAGCTAGCAAGAAAGGGATCGTCAGCTCCATGTATTGGCCCAGAACCGGCCCTGGGAGTGCCTGAACTAAGGGACTGGGTTAAGAATCAGTACTAAGAATATAGGGACAAAACAACTGGACAAACCTTTACTAAAGGACCATCCACCCAGGAAAAAGACTGAAGAACTGCTGTCACTAAGCAGGAATCAGCTTCGCATAACCACTGGCTTCCTAACAGGGCACTGTGCCCTGAAAGGACACCTACACAAAATGGGATTGTTCAACGCGGACCTAAGATGCAGACAATGCAATAGGGTAACGGAGACATCCTACCACATCCTGTGCGACTGTGAGGTTTTGGCAGAAGACAGGCAATATATGAACAACCAAAACTGAGCCCAGCAGAATATGAAACCAAACCAGCGATGGGGTTGTACAAGCTAGTGCAAGAGACCAGAGTATTGGATTGATTATCATAAAGCAAATGGGAGAATATCACAATAAGCCCAAGAGGCTGTAGTGATTCCAGAAACGAAAGTTAGACGGCTCCCGAACAAAAAAAATAAAACATGGGGCGCGGAATACAAGTAGAGTTTAAATCGAAGAAACAAAGGTATATCCCACTTGGGTACTTCTTCTGTCAGTTAAGACAAGTAATACTTCTATTATGTCGTTATGATTTTAAAATAGTAACAATAAATAGTAATAATAAAAATAGTAACTACACATTTACCGAGAACCTGACAGCCTCAATATCTAAGTTCAACCTCTTCCTTGGTGTTTTTTTTTAATTTATAGCACGTTAGGTACGCGCAAGACTTTTACATATACATATCAAGTAATTACATATTTTTAAGCATACCCACAATATTCATTCAGTAAATTAGTCATGCTAAATCAGTATGGAATTAATATACAAAACTTCAATGCCACAGGCAACATACGCCAAAGCTTGAATATTATAAAGTAAAACAAATCGGCGTGAAGAACCAAAAAGAACAAAGATAAGATAAGCACTGGCGTACCACTAAATTTTAAATTCTCTCGCTCACACTTTCAAATTATTTACACAACTAGGTGTGAAAAACCAATTAATTTTTTGCGTCCGTTTGTGTACTTGTATGTGTAATTTAACGAATGTTAAAAACCAATAAAAGCCTCATTGTACTTAGCATACGTCAAGTTAACTTGTCTAAGAGAATTTAGAAATTCTTTAATAAAAATGTTGATGGAATTTAATAACCATTTTTAAAGTGTTATATAAACGGTCAATTATAATAAAAATAGGAATATCGCAATTTTTAACTGACTGGAAAATTTTAAAAAGGAGAGGATTTTCAATTCAGCCCAAATAAGTTTCTTTCTATAGGACTTTTACGACCGAATGCACATAGCTTAACAATGGAACGAGGACATCAAGGTGATCTATATTTACCCACGAACATTAGGGTAGAAAAAAATCAACTTCTTAATTCGGATTTGTAAAAATTAAAAAAAAAACATTCTTTGGTGTCCATCAGTACCTTCATAAAATTTTACTACATTTGAACAGCTTCTGCTGGCCTTTACCAACCCTTAAATTTGGGGAAATTTGGAAGTATACCATTTATCAAATTTTTTACTTGAAAATCAAATCAACTATAGATAAATCAAATGGTTTATGCTAATTAATGCTATTCTTATCATTTAGTACACTAAGTAACGTTTTTTATTTTTAACCACCTCAATATCAACCTATTTTAGGGATAATTTTAAAGAAATAACGTTGATATTCTGTACTATTTCGATCTAATATTGACTTCTATCAACAGCAGTCCTTCGCTTGTTTATTCTCAATCAACTTAGAATACACAACGGAAAGATCACTGGACGAAGAGTTCCGCCCCTCTCACCACTCACACTCTATATGGTTGAAATCACTACTATATGGTTGAAATGCTTTTTGTCTCAAACGTTTGCATCATTTTGCGCGATTTAAAAGTAATTTTAATAAAATCATCTCTTTTGTCAGAATCCGTCGGTAACTGATAAAGAAGCATCAGCTACTAAACTTGACACATATATCTAATGCTTCGATGTAATAAGAAAAAACAGTTATCGCTACCATTTATGAGATTAGGGTCGATTAATAGCTGTATTTTCCCTTTTCATCTAAGTTAAGAAGTATTGGAGGTGGGAAAATTTCACACTTTTGCCAGTGAATCAAATCTAGATAGTCTTCACCATCGAAATTTAATTCAGATATTTAAAATTGTAATATCAAATTCTTAACTGAAGAGATGAAGGGCACTGAAAATTTTTTTCAGAGTTTTCAAATTTTTTTTTAAGTTTCAGTAACCAGCGAATCCAAAAACTTACAAATATTAATTTTAGTGTACGTATGTTATGTATTTTGTCCAGCTTTTTGAGACTTGGTCCCACTGTGCGACGGTGAAATTTTATTTCATAATATTTAGTAGCCTTTTGTTGAGGAGTGTCCAATTTTTTTTCATTTTCTTTAAGTTAGCTATAACGCTACTACATAGTAAATGTACGAGTTTACAAATTACATTTTCTGTAATTTTCGATATTTTCGGTTTGTTTAATGACACCAAAGCGAGAAACAGCATGTTAAAAAATTTTTGTCTGTCTGAAAAAGGTAAGAGGACTAATTAGAGCAACCATACCCTGACCTAGTGAGGGTTTAGGAGGGTTTATAAGGGAAATCATGCCAAAAATTAAAAAGCAACTGATGACCGTGTAAGGAAAACCATGATATATCGTCTTTGTAAAACCATGTAGAGATTAATTTTTAAATTTTACGAACTACACAAATCAAGATGTATTACAGATGTTTCAGTTGTCATGGCATTTATTTTTATTACTAAAACGGATCGTAACACGATATGAAACATATCTTACTGCCATTTGAAAAATATTTCATTTTGCCATTCTGGTATAAATTTATTCGCGGCAATAACTGCTAAGCAACAGGCTAATAAGAAATACTTTATATGTGTGTAAAGTTATACTTACATAGCTATTTCTTATAATTATTTATCAGATAATCTGACGTGTTTATTTCCATGCATGATTGTTACTGCAATAAATCCAATGTGTTCGATTTTTGTAATTCCTGTGCCTTATCTCAGATGGCATTGAGAAGTTGCGCCGTTCTTTAAACCTTGGAGATATAGACATCGCGATGACAATTTTTCATAGAAATTATGTTCAGAGATATGTTTGTCGGTGTAAAAATTATTTGTAAGATAAATAACAAACGCGAAACCTATTTATACAGTTTAAAGGTCCATAATCTTTTCGTAGAAATAGAATACTTGCTTGACAGAAAATCGGTTCACTAGCTTCGGCACTATTGTGTCCATATGCATATACATACACAGACGTTTTTTAAATAAAAATAACTTTTTCGTATTCCTGCAGGACCAATTGCAGCAACTTTCGCTGTTTATGGGTGGGCAGCTACTGGAAGCGGCTGGAACCTCCCCATTAAATTTTAAGCGAAAATTAGTCAATTTAGTTAATATTCGGGTTCGATACTGCCGAGTTATGCGATGCAGGTCTACGTTCTAAGGGGGCAGATCCCCAATTCTTTTTTGACGGAAAATGAACGGAAATAAGTGAGGTGTGATATCGTTGAAATCATAAAATAACATCTACTTTCGAATGGTACAATAAAAAATTGATATTATGTTGATAAATAAGAAAGTCAGGGTGCTAAAAGGTCACTAAACATCATCTGATTATTGTATTTGCTCATGCACGGTGCCAATAGTACTCTTCTGCCAAATTGTGCCGGTCCTATCAGACAGAGATAGTGACATATTTTTAGACATCTTATACCATGCTGCCTCTTGGAGGACTCATTATTTGCATCATTTAAGTACGATAAAAGCAATAAATAAAATCCACTACCTTCTAACGCGTATAGGGCATTACCTAGAAAGTGTAATTGAAAATGAGACATAAAAAACGATTCATACCAGGCTGCCTTTGAAGTGGTCGGAAAGGAAACCGCACACTTCTATAGGTGAAATTGGCTTCCGGTCAAATTGTCTGAATTTTTTATATGTTGTAGCTCAAGTCATTCTGATCCAAAATCATTAAAAAGTTACTATCCTGTACAGGCTAATTTCGGAGCTAGAGGAAGCCGAAAAACATGTTTATTTTTGAGAAAACTTTTTCATATTATATTAGTAAATATGTTTAGGTTTAGATAAAGGTTCAATATGTAATCTACATGATAGTTATATATAGGGTCGGCCAACGAAATGATGCCACAATTATACCATTTAGTATAACCTAATATAATTAATACAACATGGAAACGACACTATATAATGGGTATACATAAGTAGGTACATATGTTATATAATATTACACGCTATCTTATTGCGACTTAGCCATAATAAACCTTCACAGGTATATCGTATTTCACGATAACAGCTTCTCTTATTAATTGCTTATCTTCAAGATATCATATTACACCTTTGTTTCTCATAACTTGTGCAGACTGCAGAACTGCAATTCCTTTGTTATATATTTTGCTTACTCGTTCTGTATGTTATAAATATGACTAAACACGCTTTGTTGAATCAGTTATTAAAACTCAGTTAGAATGCAACACTTCTAATTTATTATTATATTCCTTCTCCAAGAGCCAACGTTGGCTCCATGTAACTAAACAAAAGTTTTTAAAAAGTCAATCATGTGAACCGTGATCTAACATTGGCGCAGTCGGTAGGATCCGTAAACATCATCAGAACAAGAAGCCTAACTGGTAGTGAAGCGTAAGAGAACAAGGAGAACATCTGCAGAAGGTGCCTAACTAGTGCGTGTACATCTACGAGAACAAGGAGACCTTCCTCACTGGTGGTGGCGGATCCCAATCCCTTGACGGACGAAGAACCTACTTATGGAGATGAAATTAATGTAAGTCATTTTTAAGAATCATCTCGCTATTTTATTTCATTTTACAATTATTATTTCTCACAATTATTTACGTGTATTATACCGCTAATACACTCGGCAAACAAAGCCAATTCTGTTATCAAACAAATCCTATACAAGCTACAACGCAACAATTTTAATTTTAAGTTATTTATTTTCGTATTCACGAAACGACTGTGTATTATACAGTTAATACACAATTCATTTACGTACGCAACAAAACAAGCTAATTTTAATTTCCGTATCATACTGCTGATACGTAACCAATTTTAGTTCAAAAATCTCTAAATAAAAAAGCAAAATGCCTGATAGAGCTCAACCAGAGACAGTTCAACCAGTGCCACCGGCACCAACCGAACAACAACAACAACAACCACAACAAATTGAGCCTTACAAGCTCTCTGAAATTTTTTCACTAATACCAGAATTCAATGGCAACGCCATAAATTTACAGACATTCCTAAACTCGTGCTCCTGTGCACAAAGTATGGCAATTCATGACCAAAAAATTCTATTAACCATGCACATCAAAAATAAATTAAAAGGCAGAGCCGCCGAACTTATAAATTCACGCAACCCTAGCACATGGCCAGAAATAAAGGCACTACTAGAAACCCATTTCGGAGACTCCCGAGATTTAACGTCCCTAATTCAGGACCTACAACGAATTCACCAATTACCCAGTGAATCCGCCTTAACATTCGTTTCGCGTTTACAAACGCACAATGCGAAAATGCACGCTGCAGTGCAAAAACAAAATCTATCTTCAGAGCAAAGAACCGCGCAAACAAACCTGATTGAAACTATGACATTAAATAATTTGTTAACGGGTCTAGAACCAAATCTAGGGAGAATAATACGTGCCAGTAACCCTCCGACTATAATGAACGCAATTATTAGAATTCGGAGAGAACTACAACTTTCGTATTTTGAACAACAAAAATTCCCCAAAAATAGTCCGGTCAAAAATCCAGTAATTCAACAAAAGCGACCACAAGGTCCCAATTTGCAACAAAAGTTTTGTTCCTTCTGTAAACGGAATGGACATGTAATAAGCGAATGCCGCACAAGGCAACAGTCTCAAAACTTCCAGAGACCAAGTTTCCAAGGAAACCCGAACTCACAAAACTTTTCTCATCAAAACTTCGCACAACCGAGTAATAATCAATTTAGTCAGAGGACATTCCCTCAAAATAATCAGCCAAACCAATCACAGCAAAACAGGCCCTCAGCCATAAGGCCGAACCCTAATTTTATGCAACAGCGACCATCAGCTATCCAACCTAACCCAAATTTTAATCGCTTTAACCAGCAAAAAGCTCATCATTTGAATTACGAACCTTACGATAATTATACCGATCAATTCAACCAATACAATGACTACTCTTTCGACGATTACCAAAATTACCAAAGTCAAAATGAATCGTACGAAAATTACAATTTTGAAACCAACCAAAATTTCCACGAGAATTATACCGCTAATTCTCAAACACTACAGGAGGATTATACTGCTAATCCTCAGGATTTTCGCTTAGATCCGGAGTACCCCACGGATACTCCAACAGAACAAATAGACCAATTCGACCAAATATCAAACCAAATACAAACAATGAATCTCAACGACAGTTTCGATCCAATGCTGAACTTCCCAGAACAAACGTTCATGTAAATACGCTTTCTCACACCTTATTAACCGTAAATTCAAAAAATCTTTATTACGTCAAAGATGCAACTGGTAAATTTAAAATTCTAATTGACACAGGTGCAGGTATATCAATTTTTAAACCTAAAACAGCTGAAAATTACAGACGTAGATCTCCTGAAAATGTAATCATACAGGGTATCACTGATCAAAAAATTTATATCAACGAATCTGTTCTCATACCCTTTTCAAATGAGTCACACAAAGTTTATATCTATAATCTAGATATAGATTTCGATGGATTATTAGGCGCAGACTTCCTAGAACATTACGAATGCAAAGTAGACTTTAAAAATAAACAACTAGTCACAAATTTCAAAACCGTACCACTATTTAAAGTTACGGAAGAAACTACAGTAAATTTACCTTTACAACCGACTATTAATTCTGATACAAAAAATTCAAATTTAAACAACATCAAAAATTTAATTTCTATTGAACCTCGCATGGAAAAAATCTGTAAACTAAAATGCAACCTGCGAAATACCGAGGCTATACTGTTAGCCCAGGAAAACGAGAAAGTACGCTTACCAAATGCCATTGTCAAAATCGATCACAATGGAGAATTCTTAACTTCAATAATAAACGCAAACGCTATTCCAAAAACCATAAACTTTTCAAATCTTAACCTAGAGCCAGTACAAAAATTCAAGTCAATTTTTAACTTAAACGCGCAAAACTCTGACCAACAACTAATGACGGACAGATCCTTCGAAATCAGGAACGAATTGCGCTTGGATCATCTAAACGAAGAAGAGGCCGAAATAGTAACGCAGCTTTGTTTAGACTTTCAAGATATATTTTATTTGGAAGGAGACAATTTAACTTTTACTAATGAAATCAAACACCCTATTGACACCGAAAATTCCCGACCGATATTCACTAAATCGTATCGATATCCCCAGGTCCATAAAGAAGAAGTTAAGTCCCAAGTATCGAAAATGTTAAGTCAAGGCATTATTCAACCTTCAATCTCACCTTGGTCCTCTCCTGTCTGGGTAGTTCCCAAAAAACTGGACGCTTCTGGTAAACAGAAATGGCGCGTCGTAGTCGACTACCGCAAACTCAACGAGGTTACAATTGGTGACAAATATCCTCTGCCCAACATTTCCGATCTTTTAGACCAACTTGGCAAATGCCAATATTTCACAACCTTAGACTTGGCTTCTGGTTTCCACCAAATTGAAATTAATCCCGCAGATATTCAAAAAACTGCTTTCATAGTTGAGAACGGTCATTATGAATTCGTGCGAATGCCATTTGGACTCAAAAACGCTCCATCAACTTTTCAAAGAGTTATGGATAACATCCTGTTAGGTATTCAAAATGAACGATGTCTCGTCTACATGGACGATATTATTATTTACTCTCCTACAATTCACGAACACATTTCCCGTCTAACTGAAGTCTTTAAACGCATTCAAAAAGCCAACCTCAAAATTCAACCAGACAAATGCGAGTTTCTCCGCAAGGAAGTCGCTTATTTAGGACACCTAATTACAAAAGACGGCGTAAAACCAAATCCTTCGAAAGTTGACGCTATTTTAAATTTTCCTCAACCGAAAAATCCAAAAGAAATTAAATCATTTCTAGGCTTAGCCGGATATTATAGGCGCTTTATTCCTAATTTCTCCAAGATAACCAAGCCCTTAACAAAACTACTACAAAAAGACGTACCATTTCTCTTCAACAATGATTGTATAAATTCTTTTCAAAATTTGAAACAAACATTAACGACAACTCCGATATTAATCTACCCCAACTTTGATGAACCTTTCGTTCTAACCACTGATGCGAGCGCATTTGCCGTCGGCTCAGTGCTGAGCCAGGGGCCTATTGGCAAAGATTTACCCATTGCCTATGCTTCTAGAACCTTGTGCAGCGCAGAAACTAAGTATTCAACGATTGAACGCGAGCTTTTATCGATAGTATGGAGTGTAAAGCACTTTAGACCATATCTGTACGGTAGAAAGTTTAAGCTTGTAACCGACCACAGACCACTCACCTGGCTATTCTCTATAAAAGACCCAGGAAGCAGACTTGCCCGTTGGCGACTCAAATTAGAAGAGTACGACTACGAAATAATTTATAAACCAGGCAAAATCAATAAGAACGCGGACGCACTTTCCAGAATCAAAATTAATCATTTTTCCGAATATTCCAAATTCTATTCAAAAGTTCTAGCCGCGAACGACGAAGAGTCAGACGACGACGAAAACCCAGACGATAATAACGAAATCACTAACGAACAAATTTCCCATGAATTTGAAACTTTCGCCAACTTATATAAAACAACATCTTTAATTGACTATTCGAAAATCAAAGCCTCGAACAAACAACTTTTGTATCGAGAACATAAAGATATTATAACCTTTTTCCAACAAAACAACTTACAAGACCTACATCACAAAATTATCGAGGACATATTCGAAGAAAACCCCGAATTTCATAACGATAAAATCAATATTGTATCAAGCAAAACAGTCAGACATAGGAGATATTTTATCATCCCTCTACCTTTTGATATCGAATCTGTAATTGAACATCTATTTTTGGTACTATTTAAAAATCAAGATGTTCTAGATCTCTCTAAGACATACTTTGTCGAAAATAACCTAGACCTCCCCATACTCGAAATTCTATCATTCATTTTTGCAGAAAAAGACTTAAAAGTAGTAATTTGTCAAGATATCGTCAGAACTGCCGACGAAGATGAAATTCCAATTATATTGGAGCAAAATCATTTTGGTAAAAATAATCTACACCGCGGAATAAATGAAACGATTCGAAGAATTAGAGAAAAATACACTTGGCAAGGTTTAACTAAAGACGTCGAAAACTTTATAAAAAACTGCGAAACGTGCCAAAAGACTAAAGTATGCCGGAAAAATCTAAATAACCCTCTAGTAATCACGGAAACCCCAAGAACACCTTTCGAAAGAATTAATATCGATTTATTTGAATTCCCCACTCGAAATTACGCTTTAACCATTCGCGACGAATTAACTAAATTCACGCAAGCCTATGCAGTCCCAGACAAATCCGCAAAATCTGTCGTAAATACTTTGTTGTTGTACTTTCAACATTATGGTACCCCATTGAGAATCCATTGCGATTACGGTGGCGAATTTGACAACCATTTGCTCAAAGATCTCTGCACCCTCTACGACATAAAATTAACTTATTCAAGCGTAGGACATCCCCAATCGAACGAATCCATAGAAAGATTTCATGCTACTTTAGCTGAAATGATAAGAATTCATAAAACCGAGAATCCGAACGAACATCCTTTCACAATTTTACCATATGCGGTAATATGCTATAACAATTCGGTAAATAAAACACACGGTTTCACCCCATACGAACTTGTATTTGGGCATACGTCCAACAGACCACCCGAAACCTTATATAACCAAAAAGAATTAATAACTAAATAC
The DNA here is from genome assembly GCA_936432065.2 of Rutpela maculata. NCBI lineage: Eukaryota > Metazoa > Arthropoda > Insecta > Coleoptera > Cerambycidae > Rutpela > Rutpela maculata. The sequence goes on from OW386289.2 coordinate 145,656,561, forward strand.
GTTAGAGATCTAAACAATAGAATATCTCACTATTATGAAATCGCCCGCAATCGAACACAAGCACAAAAGGAGAAAGCGAAAGTTCGTTTTGACAGAAATGTTCCCCAGAAACGATCTGAGTACAAAATAGGTGACTTAGTTTATGTAAAAGAATCACAAATTAAGAACAAACTACAAAATAAATTTAACGGTCCCTTTAAAATAAAAGAAATTTTTCAAAATTCTGCCACCCTATTAAATCTCGAAACAAAACAAGAGACTAAAGTAAATTTTGATAGAATGAAACCATATACTGAAAATTAAATTTATTTTCAGGTTTCTCCGGCTGTTCGGATCAGCACTCTGTCAATACAAAATTACCCCGATCAATAACACTGTTGGTGTATACTATCACCAAGACACGGACATCGTGGTGACAAATGACAAATGGACTCTACTAGTGCATAAAAATATTTCATCCCTCAAACTAGCTTTTGACAAGAATCAAAATAATTTAGACAGAATCTTGAACACCCTCGATGGTGCTGATCAAAAATCAATCCTGTTTAGAAGCGAAGTTAAAACAGAGTTTAACCTTTTAATGCAAATAGCTAGTTCGATAAAAACGAAATTTGACGAAGTCTTTTCAGACACAAAGAGATATAAACGCGGAATACTTAACGGTTTTGGAACAATATTCAAATCAATCACTGGAAACTTAGACGCCGAAGATGGCGAGTACTACACTAACTGTATAAATAAATTAAATAATGACGAACATCAATTAGAAAACTTAATCAAAAATCAAATCTCAGTTACAACTTCTGTTATCAAAAATTTCAACTCAACTATACAAAAATTGCAAATTGATGAGGAAACATTTAACAAAGATATCAAAGAAATTGAGCACACAATTCAAACCATGACTCAAACGATCCAAGCTGCCGAAATAAAACTAAAATTTCTATACATTTCCGAACAACTAATGGCCAGCTATTTGTATATCGAAGACAACCTAAACGATATTTTAAATTCAATAACATTTGCCAGATTAGGAATTATTCATTCATCAATCATAACACCTGATCACTTAGTAACGGCGTTACAAGAGATTTCACAGAGTTTGCGAAGGAACAATTTACCTCTTCCAATTAAACTATCAGCAGTTGCTCAATATCTGGATATTATTGAACTAAAAGCTTTTCAACTAGATTCTAACCTAATATTTGTTTTAACAATACCTCTTATTGAACCTCAAAATTATAACACCTTTCGCCTATACCCCATACCTATACTTGATAACAGAACTGGTCTACATCACTTTTTATCTATTTCACAAAAGTTTATCACGAGAGACGATGATTCTTTAATGTACATACCTATACAAAATTTGAAAGAATGCAAACCACTCTATTTTGGAACCAAACTATGTTCGAACCTGTTTGCATATCCTATCGACCAAAATGCCATTTGTGAGGCTAGAATATTAAAACCATTGCCGAAACTCCCAGAAAATTGTCAAACTTCCTTCATCATTAGTCAAGGATACAACGTCCAAGAACTTGAAGACAACACATGGCTAGTAATCAATTCCGAACCACTTCACATTACCATCAACTGTCCGAAGAGAGAATCCATAACAGAGCTAATTAATAAAAATTCCATCATAAAACTACAACCAGGATGTTACGCCTATGCAGGCATTACTCGAATACAAGCCAGTGCTAAAGACTTTTCCGAAATTAAGGACAATTCACATCCAATCCAAATTCCTTTTGAATGCTGCAATCACATGCCCGACAAAATCGAAATCCCAAAATTAAAACCGCTTAAATTAAACAGTCTCGACGTAGAAGACTTAGATATTGCTAAAAACAAACTAGAGCAATATTCCAAAGACCTAGACGACCTCATAAACGAACCTTTTGTGACCAAACATGTATCTTGGTTCACATACTTCATAATCACTCTCATCATCCTATTAGTTCTACTTTACATAACTTGTAAATGCAGAAGAAGAAGATGTGGAGCATTGCGAATCCAACCCTCAACGGATAACCCTCCTTCACCTCCTTCAGAGCGAAGCAGAGTATTTACCAAATTTCCTAGACTGATCCCTCCAAGAAAGCGACCCGGTATTAGACCTCAAGAAGAAGAGGACATCGAGTTAACATAGACTTTCATGTGGAGTTTTACCCTTGTCTATTAATTTAGACTATTGTATTTTATCCTTATTACGTTATGTAATGTTTTATTATCGCTTACCAATTTTAACTTTTACATTATTTTATTATTTTGCTTTGTATTCATTCAACATTGTTTCAATTTATTTTTGCATTATATTCATTTAACGTTTTAACAATTTTCAAAAGTTGCTGCATAACATCAACTTTTTTATTAAGGGGGAAGTTGTTATATAATATTACACGCTATCTTATTGCGACTTAGCCATAATAAACCTTCACAGGTATATCGTATTTCACGATAACAGCTTCTCTTATTAATTGCTTATCTTCAAGATATCATATTACACCTTTGTTTCTCATAACTTGTGCAGACTGCAGAACTGCAATTCCTTTGTTATATATTTTGCTTACTCAGGTTCTGTATGTTATAAATATGACTAAACACGCTTTGTTGAATCAGTTATTAAAACTCAGTTAGAATGCAACACTTCTAATTTATTATTATATTCCTTCTCCAAGAGCCAACGTTGGCTCCATGTAACTAAATAAAAGTTTTTAAAAAGTCATTCATGTGAACCGTGATCTAACACATATATATAATGTACTTAACCATAATATTATTATATAATAACAGGCTCTTGGTTCTCTTGGTTCGGATTATGTCTATTTGCAGCATCAGTAATATCGAACAGCAGGTGTGTCGAAGGATACTTTACATTTTCTTCATGGCGAGCATATCCAAGGTACCAAAGTACGCTAGCTATATGCGAACGTATACCCAATGTACGACTTCCGGATTTGCAAGTACAGTAGTAAGAGATTATTGGTTCGTCTTCACCATTGACATTGTAGTGAATCCAAAGCTGATACTTAACAGCGTTGCGATGCCTTGATTTTATTCTGATTCTTAAGAGTCCTGGTTCATTTATGCGATTGTCAAATTGAAACAAAATGTTCCCTATATCTTGCCTGTTGTCTGGTACATAGGATGGGACAAGTTTTATCTGGAAAATCCCGAATGTTAGATCTCTCAGATATTCCAATGCAAGACGTGGAAAATCGAGCACCTGATTTTCTTCTATAGGGAGCCATCTACCCCGTCTTTGAGGTAGTATCTCTTCTTCCACTCTAACTTGAAGAGTATTAATTTCATTTGCCCGGTATAATATTCTTCAAGCCAGCACAGCATTTGCTTCCTCCATATTAATTGGTTCATGATATCTATTAATTATTATCGTACATGTTATTCTGATGTACTCTCTAGTACATATGAGGGACTTATGGCATTAGTACTGCATCTCTGAAGAATTTAAAAATACTCTTAATATGGCCGTTTCTTGCTTATACGATCCATCTGGTCTTTGTGATCAACCGGGATGAATTCGCCTCTTCAGTGGTAAGCTGATGTTGCCAGCGAGCAAGGACTACAGGCATTTTGACTTCTATGCCTAGATTAGCCAAAAAGTCTTGGGCGTCACGGTATCCCCTATCCAGCAGATAGCACCTTCTTCCAACCAATTTCTTAAGTCAATCAGATTCTTTCGAGTCCGAAAAATAAGGACCATGAACATCGAGTATGTCCATTGGGAGCAACAATTAATGCTGGTTTTAGAAGATGATATCCCTTATGTGTGCAATACGACTGACGTAACACTTGGAAAGTTCTGCTTTTGGGAATTTTTATGTATGTCCTGTCAATGTACGCTATTGATTTTCGATTTTCTGGTTCAGGATTGTACAAGAGTGTTTGCGAAATCTGTTACGTGTTGAGCAACGTATTGGTCCCTGGTTATGTGCTGTAAACCCAGATTATTTGGCACAAATTTTTCTACTAATGAAACACGGACTTTTGAAATTGCCAAGCTTGCAGCTTGGCGACTGGAGTAAGAGAACATCCCCATCAAAAAATTATCTGAAAGTCCTTGTCGTAATTGGCACAAGAAACATAATAAATCCTTTTTGGTTATTATCCTATTTTTTTGGTAAATGTTAACGCGATCGCAAAATTTAAAAAGTTTCCTAAACTGCACTTTGTTTACTGGAGTTAATGCTTCAAACTCTTGATCGGAAAAATTATTTTCACTTTCAAATATATTGACAGATTTATATTTCATGGCAGTGTTCGGCACTATATTTAGAAAATGTTTTAAATCACTTCCTTTTAAATTAAATAGTCTGGTAATACCTCTAGGTCCATTGAATAATGGTGGCAAGAGAAGTCCTTCATCGGTAAAATGACCACAAATTCTTACACCTTCAGGTATAAAGATGCCAGTCTTCAGAAAGATATCAACTTTACCTTCTAAAGAAAATCTGGTGAGATGTTCAAGTCCACCACATATGAAACATGAATTTCGAGCCTTTCCAAGCAATATTTTGAGTACAGTTGTATCCGGATCCTCTGCGTAACACTGAACTTCTGCATCTATACTCAAATCACAGTTGTGGCAAATCTTTGTTTGTTCCGTAATTGGTATTTGAGGCAATTGCAATTCGATTCGACGATGTTCAGCAATGCCCCTTTTTTCTTCGCCCAAATGCACCATTTCTCTCGGTAATCTATGATATTCACAGATGAAACATTCTATTCTTACTGCAAAATTATATGCCATATTCAGTTGGTACATGCACCGTGCTGAAAGCTCAGTTCAAAAAAGAAGAAAACAAAATTAAAGAAGTTACAGATAACTAACAACTAACCACTGTCGCTCGCTTACCATGTCAGAGCTGACGCCAATGTCAAAATGTCATTACGAAATGTCAACTGAGAGACTGTAATTTCGCAACATGCGCGGATAGGTGGCGCCAATTATTTGTCTTCCGCGCGAGTCGGCCACTTGGCCGGAGCTCTCATTAAGGGTTAGCTGTTTGGGTGGGGTAAAACTCACTAACCACTGTCGCTCCCCAACCATATTAGTTCATCACATTAACCAGGATAAGGGGGAGTGGCATCATGTCGTTGGCTGACCTTATATATAACTATCATGTAGATTACATATTGAACCTTAATCTAAACCTAAACATATTTACTAATATAATATGAAAAAGTTGCATTTTTTCTCAAAAATAAATTTTTTCTTCGGCGCCCTCTAGCGCCGAAATTAGCCTGTAGAGGATAGTAACTTTTTAATGATTTTGGATCAGAATCATTCGGGCTACAACATATCAAAAATTCAGACAATTTGACAGGAAGCCAATTTCACCTATAGAAGTGTGTGGTGTCCTTTATGAAAATTAAATCCATCCGAAGATTAATGACAGCGTGCTTCATCTTGTAGGTAACTACCTGACAGTAACTTGAAAACGTTAAGAAAAACACGTCATAAAAAACATACCAGACTGCCAAAGGTATAAAACATTTTTCAAGTCAGAATATTCAAATGGCAACCAGTTCGCACTTATACATGACATCTAAATTATTTTTTTAAGTGTACAATTTTTGTTGCATGAAAAAGCAATTCTTACCAGTATGCCAATTAAATGTTGGGTTTTTTAATTATTTTATAATGAATATTGCTTTTCAAATGAAAAGAAACGCGGGTATTTATAATATTTCATATACAAGGGTATTTACGGAAATTGAAAATATATATTCTTTTATTTATTTTTATTTACAATTAATACAGAAAATTTTCATTTTTCTATTCATCCATCTCCTCCTCACTCCACTTATTTCTGTCCTCATTATCCCTTACATTAACTCCTTCAGAATCATCGTCATTGCAGTCTTCTCCGTCATTTAATTCTTCTTCTTCATCTTCTTCTTCGCTGCAACTATTGCCATTCATGTCCACATCGTCCTCAGATTCTGAATCTTGTCAAGTGGATTTAGTGTGCTCGGTTTAGAGCAGTGAACTATACTACATAACGGAACGATAACTGCGTCATCGTTGGAAAGAGATGGAGACGACCTCAACCCGCCATTGTATTACAATGCGTCCCTTATTGTTTCCCTCTCCTTCTGCACCGGGCAGGTGCAGGGTGCTAGGTTGACCAGGCAGTTGTTGTACACTCCAGTTATGGCGCTTCTTAACAGTTGTAAGGGCTGCTACAATTACTGGCACGACTGTGGTCTTTGCATTTCACATTCTACTAACTTCTATTTGGAGGTCTTTATATTTGCTCAATTTCTCTGCTTCCTTGAGCATCACGTTGGTGCAACACCGTCTATTTATTCAGTGTTGGTTGGTGTCACTCGGAATGGATACATCGATCAGTAAACGGGATTTCTTCGTTTTATTATGTATGACGATGTCTGGCCGATTCGCGCGAATTTCTCTGTCGGTTAAAATTGACAGGTCCCACTTAATTGTGACGTCGTTGGTAATGATAACCTTCTCATAAATAATTTTCGGTACTAGTATACGGGAATGCTTGCACATGACCCAGTGGAGGTATCTGGACACTCTGTTGTGTCTGTGAGTGTACTCCGGTGGTACCAGCGTAGTATATCCCGCCACCACGTGACTGACAAAAGACACTTATTACTATTATTATTTATTATTATTCACACTTTAGAATATTATCATACTTAAGTGTATTATCAAATGGAATTGCTACTATTAGAAATTTACTGACAAAACGAATAGAGTTCTTCAAAGAATTAACAATTTTTTAAATTTCATAACGTTATGGTTTCTTGTTAATAGTATTTAAACAGGCTTTAGTATGGTTGCAGAAAATTATTTCCGGTGATTCTCTGCACAGTCGAATGTATAATAATTATGTTTTCCAATCTATAGTTCGCAGCAAATTTAAAGATTGTGTCACATATGTTATTCTGTGCTGACAGACATTATTATGTTAAATATTTAGCGTCGTAATATTTCAGTTGACATGACTTTTATGACACATTGTGTTATTATGCACAGTTAAGCGCTTTACAAGACAGAAAATTGCGCTGGCATTATTTTTATACCCTTGAGGAACGAGCAGCACTTATACATACATATTTTAGTACCTTTTGTGTTTGTCGACGTTTATTATTTTAAGTTGTTTAGAAATCAGTGAGTTAAATTAGGCACTGTGTTATATGATTAATTAAATGATTTATGTTTGTCTCAAGTTTAAAAAAAAATTTGTTCAGGCATTATGCCAGTCAATTCTGAGAAAGAAAAGTATATGAATAAGAAAAAATATATAACAAAATATTTGATGTTCAAATTATTATATATGCATTTTTGTCACCATAGAAAACAGTTACCTGTTAAGAAAATATGGGTTTTAAGGCACTTTTAATGGTTTCTTGTTTTATATGTGAGAATCTGTATCTCCTGTTTTATTTGTCACAAGGTGTTCCTTTTTGGTCCGGAGAATGACAAGAATGACACGGTCATCAAACTTGTACAATTTTTCTAGAGTTGAAATAGAATGTACGGTTCAATAATTGTTGTAAATGACTGAATTTCAATAAATAATTCAAGGATTTTCAATATATTTTTTTGCCTTAAAATGCCAGGAATCTTATCATGTAATTCAATACTTCGTCAGTATTAGCTAGAAGAGTAGTTGTTTTGGTTTTTCCAATAATGAGTGTTTTAAAGTGTTTTCCTAAGTAGTAAATTAGCGTGACCCGATTAAGGTACCAATATACAAAAAGTAGATAATTTCATATTAAATAAAAAAGTGTGAATGATTTAAGTATTTTCAATATATTTTTTGCTTTAAAATGCTAAGAATTCATTCATGTAATTCAATACTTCGTCAGTATTAGCCAGAAGAGTAGTTGTAGTGATTGATTCTCCAATCATGCGTGTTTTAAAGTATTTAGTATATTAGCGTGCCCAGATTAGGGCAAAAATATACAGAAAGTAGGTATTTTCATAATAAATAAAAAGTGTGTAAGTTGTGATTTGCATATACCTAAATAATCTGTAATCATGATAAATGCAAATAAATAAAAAATAATTAATTGTTTCTGGTCTTTATTTAACAACCATTGTATGCTACTGCAAGTCCTCTTCATTGACAGTATTTCAATGCCTACTTACAACTCGTAATAATTGATAATACATCATTCACAGCATAAAAATAAAAGATAAAAGAAAAAAGAAAAAAAAAACAATCAGAAGTCGATATTCGGAAAAAGATATTTTATATATGAACATACTACCAGGGGCGAGCGTAGAGGCGATTTCAATGTGAATGTCAGTCGATATTTCGTTGAAGCAACGTCGAGCGCGGTTAGTACTTGGATGGGTGACCCATCTTGGGAAATACAGCGTTCTCGTCCCACCTTCTAGCGGCTTGTATATCAGTGTATACGCGGAAGTTACGTAATTTCAGATGAGAATTACGTAGTGGATATACCATCCTGTTAAATAAATAGATAAAAAAAAACATACTACCTATGCCTTAAATATGACCAAATAGATCAATTTTTATACATTCATATCTACTTTCGGAAATAACTGAAAACTAATTAAAGGTACACATCAGAGAACAGTTACACCCAAAAATTATACCCTTAGGGATAATAAAAGTAAAATTACGCCAATATCTATAATTATTTACCAGCACGGAACACTCTAATTTCCTGTATTTATTGTTTTCGCCATAACCAATAATTACGCCTCTCTGTGGCTTGAATAATAAGTGTTGGAAATTGAAATATCCAATATGCCCTACTAAACCAGGTAAAAACGGAAATATGTAATGTGCTCTTCGTATTGTAACAGTGCTTCCGGTAATACCTAATGTTTGACACAGAATGTGTAGTTAAACATTGGGAGGACGATGATTCTTTTAAAGAAAATAACATTATTCACTATTTGATAAATACAAGTCTAAGAGGGTTTGGTTTATAATTGTGAGGCAGAACATTAGAAATTTATGTTATTATTATCTTTGAAAGTCTATTTGTGTTATTCTATCTATTAGCAGTATTTCTTTCCAACTTGATACAATTATTGTTTACTTGAAACAACGTTTCGAAATAAATAAATAAGTAAATAACAATACGAAACATCGTTTAACAGGTAAAATTTTATTGATAATAAATACTAATTATAACTTCAAAGAATAGTATAGAAATAAAAACCGCTGCCCAAGGAGTCACTACTTCCACATCCGGATTTTCTATCCAAGTCACTCACAACGAAAATATTTTGCATGTGGAAATAATTGTTTATGGAAGTTTAATAATATAATATTTGAAATTCTCTACCCAAAAAAACCCATAAAACGATACCCCACATCGGTAGTGGGGTGGGAGTGGATAAAGTAAAAAAATATTTTGACGTTTCTGGTACACACACTAAATCACATTTTTTTTTTGATCCCCTTTAATAATGGGGTGGGGGTGGTAATGGGGGTGGCTAATGCCAAAAATTTTTTTGAGACCTTAGTTTCTCTTGTATATACTAAATACTAATTTTATGAACTCTTACCTGCTTGATTTACCTATTTACCCCAAATTTACCCCAATTCACCCCCCATCCCTTCGACGGAACAAGATGAAAATATAATCTAGTTCTAGATCTCGTTAAAGTACATATATGTACCAAATTTCAAGTCAATATCTCAAACGGTTCCAGAGTAAACGTGCGCACAAAAAAAAAAGTTACAGACCGACACACAGACCGACAGATCGACAGACCGACAGAAATTTTTTTGCGCTCAAACTTAAAATCTCGACGTTTCATGACAATAAAATTTTTTTAAAAATTTTTTGTCGTTACTATACTTCCACTGGATGTGGAAGTAAAAGTTACTTGACCATTGATTCCGCATCCCCTTGCGTCAAGTAAGCGATGCTGCCGGTGCTTGCAGAATACGTGTTGCACGTTGTAAAAAATTCAAAATTTCGAAAAGGCGGTTAAATACAACATACATATTATCTTTTCAAGGCATGACAACGTAAGACTTTTTTGTGACCCTATACAAATCTGAATTTACTTGTAAATGATTCGAATAAATATAAAATAAAACATCCTTCTTTCAGTTTTTAAATTCAAAACTTTCTTTATGCAATATGCTAAAATAAAATATATACCTCAAGTAAGCTGTTACTGTGATTATTTCACTCATTAACGCTGTAGCCAATGAGAGCCCGTTTTTTCACAACATTGCACCAATCAAACGTCATTATTAGTGATAATTCAAGCTAGATCGGCTTTTGACAGTACCAACATGTATAATTTATCGCTCTAATTTTTTAGGTCGCTGCAGCGGCAAATATTGCGAAAATTTTTTGACGTTTTGTGTCGTGAAATGTATTCAGCAAATAGGACAAATCGTGCTTTTAAATGTTATCTATAAATATCTTCTCTAGCTTATTACTAATTGTTAACGTAAATTGTAGTATTGTAGGTATTAATAACCTAAAAAGCCAATGCTGTGTAGAACTTATATAGGTTCGGGACAAGTTATACACAGCTTTCAATGGCTTAATACCTAACGTAATTACAAAATAATTTTCACGACTAAAATTAAATATAAATATCTAAGAAACAGACAAATCAGTTATTTCAAGATAAATACACAAATGTAGGTACTTACGTATGATAATTCATCAATCATCACAAAGCAGCTAACACTTATTTGGAAAATCAAAACTCTTCAGTATCACTATATACATTATAATTCGTTGGACTTAAAGTCGTCTACTTAAACAAGTAAACTTTAACTTAACTATTAAACTTCTCAAATTAGAAACAAGGATTAAATACATAAATATATATTAATAAACACTTTAATATAATAATTCAATTCACTGTTTAGGCCAGTTAAGTTAAGCTAGCGTTACTAGATGGCGGTACCATACCATCTGAGCCGCAGCCTTAGAACGTAAAAACGATAGATTGGTAATATGCAATTTGTGTGATTATACCCGTAATGTGATTGGTCGAAGCGTGCTTTGTTGTGATGACTAGTCTTATAAGTTACAGTACCTATGGTTTAACGTATATTGTTTTTCTTGATTGTCATAATTTAAACCTACTTTGTTTTTTATTAGTTGAGTCGCTTTGGAAATGCATTTTTATGTGACGTAAATGATGAAATTGAAGATAAAGGTGAATAATCTCTAAAAAGTAACAAGGTAACGTCTGAAGGCAATTAATTACTGAACATAATATAGAAGATGTACTTAAAGAATTATTTATTCGTGAAATATTCTCCACAAATACCACTCGTGCTTTAAATTTTATCTAAAAATTTTTTCTCAAGCTAAGTTGCCCCTAGTTAATATAACTCGTGCAAATTGGCAGTTTATTATCAAAGATTAAGTCCCTCCCGCTAAAGCGGTCGGGATTTAATCAGATAATAAACTGCCAATTTGCACTCTTTATATTACCAGGCAACACGCTTTCGAAAAAATTTGAAGCATTAGTGATATTACATACGAAAATTTCACCTTAAACTAACACGTTTTAAACATAGTCTCTCTTCAAATGATTAAATGATTAAATGAGCCGTAATACCAGTATAACGGTGCTGTAGCCCCTATCGGGTAGAAACATCGACTAATCGCTTTTATATTATTGGAAAAGATACAGTGACCTTTCCTTTAACTACTTCTAAAATGTCAAAGCAAAATTCAGAAGTTGAAAGTATGGGCCACTTTTTACAAAATTTGGCCCACTGTTGGTTGGGGTAACCACAGCAGAAAGAACAGCTATAAAAATGGCTCAACACTTTTAACAGAATTTTCTCCTATGCACATTCTAGAGCCAGCATTTTCTTATCTTGGGATATGCCAGTTGCTGTTGTCCACATTCTGAAGGCCAATCAAACAGCCGAGTCACACTTATTCATATCCAAGTCGCAGTTTCTCACATCTACACGTAAGACACAATATGCGAGTTGCAAATTTTTGCATCCAGATGTCCAATGGAACATTTATGTGGCACCAAAGAAATATCCAAATGGCAGTTTCACACATTCGGATTTTCTATTATACAGACGAGTGGTATTTTTCCATCCCCAGACATCGAATGAAACATCCAAATTGCAGCTTTCACATATAAATCCAGTTTTTAATCTCTAGATGTCGGAGTAAAATCTTTATTTACATCCAGACGTAAAAAGCAGAATTCGGTTTTTCAAAACAAACTGCCTGTTTCTGAATAAAATAAAAATGAAAAATTTTGCTAGCTTGTAATCATATCAACTGTTAGAATCCACTACCACCATGATTTTAAAGCAGTGGGAGCCATAAGGTCAAGAAAATGAAGTGTTAAATAATAGTTCGTAGCTGTTCTTTTTGCTGTCATTACCCCCGCCTCTTAACTCTACTCCGCACTACCGCACTATTGGATGATATTTAAGAGGGCCTTAGTGTACTTTGATTATAGCTTAAATGGATCATTCTCCTCAAACCGTAACAATTTCATATTAAAATTTTCTAAAACCAAATTTTGAGAAAATTAAAATTTAATGCGACATTTGATTATCAATTTAGACACTTGAGGCATATATTATACTAGCAAAAATCAATGGAATCTATTTTAGATTTACAAAAAAATTCTAATTTACCGATCATGGAGGTGACAATAATGACCACGGAGAAGACTCAAATATTTATTTAGTGAAAAACATAAAAATACAGTAAGTCATTTTTCAATTAAAATTAGTAAACATTTATAAGTTGTTATCAAAGGTGTATATATATTGTTCTCCACAATTTAGATCTATCTCTGCAAATTTTCTTTCTTCCAACTGATTTTCTACTTCTGGAATTTTGTCAAGTTTCCTGACGTTCTTCTAAATAATTTTCTAAAATGTTATTTTGGATGGGGAGAATTTTCTTCAATGTAACGTTGAATCTGGTTTTCTTGTTTTTTACGCTCGCGAAAGTCTTTGGAGCGTTTTTTCCATCCTTTTCTCACTACCCGTTGTTCACGTGCAACGAATTTAATTTTTCCCTGCCTCTTCCTTTCATGATATCTTTATCTTTCTTTTTTCTTAGCTTCTTCATATTTTATGGGATCCTCTTTCTTTTTTTGTTTTAAGCTTCTCATAGTTTCTCGCTTATCCTTTTTTCGTTTTTCCTTGTTGACTTTAGCCGTATTTAGACTGTAAAGGAATATAATACATCTATACACGTCTAAGTATTTGACTTTTAAATAAAGAAAAAGGTCCAGAAAAATCACGATACATATGATATACTTTATTACAAGAAAGTGAAAATATTATCTTCATTTCACTAAGAATAAAATCACCTTCGTGGTCATTTGTCTTTGAGGTAATGGAGGTGATGACCACGGAGGTGACTAAATCAATCAAAATTCCCAATGCGTTAAATGTTAGGTTAAGAGGGGCAAAGGAAACATCAACTGTTAATTTACTGGTTTTTCCATTATAAACAAGAAAACATTTTTTAACATGATTTTACTATTTAACTAAAAAGGTGCCCCAAAAGTGATGTTTAATAAAAATACTTACCTGGTTGTGTGGATTATTTATAAAATATTAACCAAACAGTTCACAATTTAACACACTCTCACACGGTTTTAAGGGAAACTAACTTCAATTAAAATTATCAAATATTTAAAAAGCATTTTGACGTCCTCTTTCGGAATTTTAGGGTATTTTATTGTTAGACCATGGAGGTGTCTAGCATAACAGGGACAAAATTGTTTAATCTACAAATAATTACTAATTGATATTTAACTCGATATATGTATTTTCATTTTTTTTTTAACAATAAACTCTTAGGTACAAAATAACTGGGCCAATTTGTTACTGGGGACAGACCACGGAGCGTGACTGTTAACTATTTCAATGAATATTTTTATATATAAACTATACTATATTATGGTCATATTGACTGTTTCAATGAATAGTGTCTATTATTTTGACAATAAATCATAGAACTTTTATTTAGATTTAGATTTTTAGAAAGAATAATCGCAGGGACTTTCAAACATACGGTTTGTGAAGAATGACCCAAATATAACCCAAACAAGCTAAAAACGTACTCTTCGCCAATTTACTGAGCTTTTTGTATAATTGTTACACATTCTATAGGATACTCTTCGCAGTTTTCTTGTAAATAATGTTAGTTTTTGGACATCCTAAATTTTGTGATACCATCTTTGTTGTGAAAAAAATTATATATAAAAAAAAATGAAAAAAAAATATCCAACCTGTGTGGGATTCGAACACACGATCTTTGGATTGCAATCAATCAATAAACAATTTATTAACAGTTTTTATACATTTATGTGCCTCACCGGATCCTAGCCCGGAGCCAGCCAGACAACCACGGCGAACATCGCCGAGGTGGGTGTGAGGCTGGGCGGAGTAGGTCCGGTTCGGCTTGGAAGTAAATTCGAGGGGGATAGAATCTCCTGTCTGCCACGTGCAGACTTGAAAGCTAGATTACAATTTTTATGTGTCCACATGGACCTAAAAGTAGCTTAAAAATAAATACAACACTGAGAACACTAAAATCGTAGGCGAGCGCACTTCGTAATTTTGATTGTTGATACGGGAATCACAACTAAACGAAAAAACCCGTTCGAACAAACGACGACCTTGTGGTCTGATCGCCGACAAGGAAGGTAGGGTGGAAATAAAATTGTGGTTTAAAAAATTAGGATTTAGAAAAGTTTTCGGCCTAGAGGGGATTTAGAGAGACAAAAAGGAACAAAAACAACAAAAAAAAGATAAAAGAACAAAATTGTACAAACATAATGGGGAGAAAGAGGGATTGGAAATATGTAAAGTTGAGGAAAGATAAGAGTAAGGGGGTAGGGGTAAGTTATCGTAGAAGGAAGTGTGGCTAGGGGAGCTGCCGGAAGATAGGCAACGCCTGGTATGGTAGGGGGTGTCTTATATCGAAAAGTATGGCATTATGCTGTCTGATTCGGGTAATGTTGCGGGTAAGCAGGCTACCGTCCAGTTTAAACTGGTAGAATTTTTGTGAGGTTTCTTGGATGTAATCCGCTAGTGGGGTTATATCGTGGCAACGTGCATAAAGATCTCTGAAATGAGGCGCATAAATTTGTGTTCTAATACTCTCAACTTCCGCATTGTCGTGGCCGGGATCCTGCATGACATCGGCGCCGCGTATGTGATGGCCGGCCTGATTACCATTGTGTACAACAACTTTTTATTAGTCTTGTTGAGTCCGCTACCTCTTGCCAGGAGCGGATACAGACTCCTGGACATGAAGTAGACCTTGCGTACCGTCTCGTTAACGTGTGTATTAAACGTCAGTCGTTTGTCTAAGTTCACCCCCAGATATTTCACGCACCGTTTGATTGGAATTTCTCTACCCCCGATTGAAAGTGGCGTTAAAATCCGATTTTCGGTGAAACGGCGCGTGAATAGAATCGATTCCGACTTCTCGGCGTTGATCCGAATCTTCCACTTATCGTAATAAACCGTGGCACGGGCCAAGTGTGCCTGCAGCAGCATATTAGCCGCTTGCGCGTTGTGTGAGTGCACGTACATAGCCGTGTCGTCGGCGTACTTGGCAAGGTTCGAATTAGGGAACTCCGGGAAGTCGGAGAAGTATAAGTTGTACAACTTTGGCGACAGGCACGACCCCTGGGGGACGCCCGCGCGAATGTCCCACCGAGTTGATAGTTTATTATTCACTCTGACCTGCAGCGATCCATCTGACAGGAAAGAGTGAATAAGTTTGGTAATGTGCGTCGGAAAGACTAGCGAAATTAGTTTGTAGAGTAATCCCGGGATCCATACGGTGTCGAACGCTTTCTCAATATCGAGGAGCACCATGACGGTACTCTTCCCGAGGTTGCATTGTACCTTGACGTCATTCACGATCCTGACGACCTGCTGCACAGTGCCCCTGCTCGCCTGAAGCCGAACTGGCACTCGTCGTCGATGTGAAGTTCATCCTGCGCAGCGTCTAATCTGATTAGGATGATTTGGATTGCAAGGCAAAACTTTAGCCACTGCACCACCACATTTCGCAAGATTTCTATTTAAGTACAAGCGACAAAAATTAAGAGAATATATTTTTTTTAAATTAAATAATTAATACCTTTTTTATTTACTGATCGATTTTCTTCAAAAACAATAGGGTTCTTCCTCTAGCTAACACTAACTTATATTCCAAATTTCAATAGAATCGGACTTTTCTTTCTTAAGTTATCGTGCTTACAAGAAACGTGACGGACGGACGGACAGACGGACATTTTGAAAGTTCGTTCACTAACACAATGATATGAAAATTTTTTCTCTACGTTCGATATTTACGATTTTAGAAATGTGCCGATCAAACACAATATACTCTTCGTTTTTGCGAAGAGTATAATTAAAGCTGCCTGTTTCTAGTAGAAATAATGCATAGTTTTATGTTAACTTTGAATTATGCAGAATCCACCGCCACAACCCCTGCTTTTGAAAGTGTGGGAGCTGAAAGCACTAAAGGTAACCCTACAAATAGAATAAGCATACCTTAAAACTTTGCTGCATGACTCGAGCTGCAACATATCACAATTAGACACGAATAGATTAGGAACCATTTTCCATTTAAAACGTGCTTGATCCTTTCTGTTGTCATTTTAGTCCAGTGCAGTTACGAAATCGTACATGTAAAAATGAAACAAATTGCCCTAAAGATAAAAGTTGCGGAATTTTGCAGTCATTTGGGTACCGTTTAACATATTAAAAGTCCCCAACTTTCCAGTTGCCGGAACCCCCTTTTATAAGGGGTGCCACCCCAAAAATCGGTCACTTTCTCATATATTCGTCATTATTTTGGAAACCAAGAAAAATTTAAGAAAAAATGTAGAAACAATAATTAAAGAGAATAGAAAAATACAATTTTTTTGTGTTTACAAAAAAAATGTGGTATCAATGGTTAATAAGTTATGAAACTATAAATATTCAGTATATAATAGAAAAAACAAATTTTTTTTGAACATCAGATTTTTGCAACCAAAATACTTGACAGTTAATAATAATAATAACAATAATAACATTTATTTACATTAATTTATATAGTACATACGCATATATTAATTAGATAACAGTGTAAATAAATATTGAAAATAATGGCAGACTATAATAGTTACTAAAAGTAGGTGTCCGAGACTTCCTTAAGTTTTCGAAAAAACTTGACTGTAGGTCTCGAATTCCTGGGAGGTAATATATTCTTTCAACGCTATTGCTATATTAAATGTAATAAAATACTAAAATAACAATAAAAAAATCAAATAATAATAGGTGACTAAAGTGATACTTAAGTATTATACAATACGTAAACATGTATATACATTATACGTACACATATCTTATGAAAAGGGAAAAGACAAAATATATAAACATAAACATAAGGAATGCAAATATATATAAAGAAATAACAACGATTCTGTCAAATGTATATTTCCACCATAGAAGAAAAAGGTAAAAAGAAGAAAAGCGGATATAATAATGAGCTTTCATAAAAGCGTAGGTTTATTTTCAATTAACCACTGACGAAGTTTTATTTTTGAGGACTTTTTATATATTATTTGCTTTAATTCGGGTGGTAGAAGATTGTACACTTTTATGCCAATGTAGTGGTACACTCTCTGTCCAATGTCTTACTTTTTTTGGGTAATAATAGATTTTTTTGTGTTTTGTGTCCTGTATTATGTATATGTTAGATATAATCCGTTATTAATTTGTGTTTTGACATATTTGTTAACGCAGTTAAATAAAAAAAGGTTTCTTACGTCACATATTTTGGTATATTTAAAAAGCTCCTCAGTTGAAAACCTTGCCGGTAAATTAAAAATGATTTTGAGTATTCGTTTTTGTATGGCTTCCAGAGGTTTTATTACATTTGAGTATGCTCCACCCCAGCCAATAATTCCGTAAGTAAGCAGTGATTTTACTAACGCATAGTAAATGGATTTAAGTTCGTGGATACTCAAAATGTACTTTAATTTTTGAAACATGTAGGACAGCGATCTCAGCTTCCTGACTAAGTTTTCAATGTGGTGGTTCCATCTCAAATGATTATCTACAATTATTCCAAAATATTTAACATATTCTGAGTTTTCCAAATTCCATATAGTATTCCTATGTTTGAGTTCAACATCGATAGTTGTATAGGATGGTAAACCCTTTTTATAACTCGAAAATGGTATATACATTGTTTTATTTAACTTAACCGTTAGCAGGTTGTTATCAAACCATTTTGTTATTTTGTTTAAATCTTCCTTTATTTTTTTATTTATTTCAGCTCAAGTCTCTCCTTCTACAAATAGTACAGTGTCATCAGCATATGACACTATGTCTCCGTAACAGTCTAGGTTAAGAAGATCATTTAGGTATATTATGAATAAAATAGGTCCCAAAACAGTTCCTTGTGGGATACCAAATGTTATTTTTTGTTTATCACTGATGTTGGTGCCTATTTTTACCGATTGATATCTGTTTTCCAAGTAGTTGCTAAGTAACTTGAAAGTCTGTCCCCGTATTCCTATATTTTGGATTTTGAGTGGAAGTAATTCATGGCTTACCGTGTCGAAAGCTTTTGCCAAGTCAATGAAAACTCCTGCACATGGTTTGGCTGAGTCTAAACAATTATAAATTTTTTTCGTTAAATTGGCTATTGCATCATTGGTTGACATGTTCTTACGGAAACCATATTGCTTCTTAGACACTAAGTTGTAACATTCCATGAAACTGACTAACTAGTTATTTATTTAAAAGCCACAAAACAATATTTGAACATAAAAACGACATTAATAAGTTAGTAATAGAAGAGTTACACTTACAATCAGAAAAGGATTTAAAGAACTCGCCGATTGGAGGTATTCTGAATGAACTTCGTAGAAGGTTATTAAACGGAAGTCAAAAAAGTAGAACTGCTAAATTGTGGGCTTTATATTGGGATTTGGTTGAACTTGCACAAATGTTTATTCGCGCAGAAAGATCAGCAGATTTTACTTTGCATCTCTATTGTGTTCAATCCATGATACCAATTTTTCAAGCAACTGGCCATCTCCTTTATGCCAAATCATCTCATATATACTTACAACAAATGAACCAATTCGCAACAACCCTGAAACCTGATGAATATAAAATGTTTATAAATTTTTTTACTGTCCGCCGTTCTAATAAGAAGTTTTGGTCTGGGGTATAGACGGACATGACCATATAACAGGTACTTATGAGGTCATTAAAGGCAGAAGGAGGATTGACATGAGGACGAGGATTGACTGAATGTACATTGGTAAAGTGGGTGTCGTCAATGCCTGAATGTTCAAAAGTGTCTGATGCTGTAGAAACTTTTACTCTAGCGAAAGTCACATACTCTGAGCAACGTGTTGAATTGCGAGAATCTAGAGAGCAACGAGATAGAAATGATGTACAAAAACTTTTTGAATGGCTGCAAATTAATTCGCCTTTTGGTCGAGATACACCAGAGCTGTTGTCATTATCGTCAGGAATAGTTGCTACAGAACAAATAAACTGTGATTTAGCCAGAGAAAAAGGTGAGCGTATTGTGAACAGTATCGTTGGGCAAAATTTTAATGATATCAAACTTAAAAGATCAAGCAAAGTACAAAATTTAGCATTTCTTAATAAAAGTGTAAAAGTGTACAACCAGATATCCCCGATTAATCCAAGTCAACTTTTTAATAGAATCATATACACCTATAACTCTGAAAAATATTTAAAGGAATGTTTCTGCTATGAATTGGCCCCATATCCTTTTGCTTTATTTGATAATGGACTGTTTCAAAAAACAAGAAAATCTGCGTTGCTTGGATTATTGGACAAAAAATGTGCCTCATTAAATTCAACTCCTGTTGATACCATTTTTGCAATTGTCGGAGGATATTTACTCCATAAAATAATTTGGCAATTTCCATCAACTTACAGTATCATCCTCGGGCAGTATGTGAATTATATATTGCATAACTATGGTAAAAGAAGCATTGTTGTTTTTGATGGATATGACTCAACTTCTTATGACATATTATTTTCAGAAAACACTACGACCACCGTAAATAAGGATCAATTTTTTTCAAATAAAAGTAATAAAAAAAAATTGACTAAATATCTTAAGACAGCCGGTATCCACGTCGTTCAAGCAGAAGGTGATGCAGATAGAACCATAGTAGATACGGTCCTTGACGTTAGGAAATCAGAAAATTCAGTTACGTTAGTAGGTCAAGATACCGATCTAATGGTCTTATTATTGTTTAAAACAAAAACAGATAATGTTTATTTGTTACGACCTGGCAGTTCCGCAAAGCCAAATAGGATAACGGATATCAATCAACTACAGGATAAGATAGGTTTCATGAAGAACTCAATTTTATTTGCTCATGCAGTTTCTGGATGCGACACTACGTCAGCTATGTATAAAAAAGGAAAACTGTCTACCTACAGAATTCTTGAAAAACGTCAAAATCTACGTACCAAAGTAGAAATATTTTTGGATCCCAATGCAGAAAGAAGTGTCATTATTGCTACCGGGGAATATTTTTTACTAGCTCTTTGCGGTGCACAAAAATCAATGAAATTGTTAAATTACCTTCGATTCTCTAAGTTTCATAATATTACAGCGCGGCAAACTTTGACCAAAAATTTTGAATTAGCTACTTTACCACCCACGACGGATGGTGCAGCTCAACATAACTTACGAGTTTACCATCAAATTCAAGAATGGCTGGGCAACAGTTTATCACCTATATCTTGGGGTTGGAAAAAGCAAGGAGAAGTTCTTACACCTGTTATCGCAGAAAAAGCTATCGCTCCAGAATTTATTCTTAAGGTGATATTTTGCAACTGCAAGACTAATTGTGGAAAGCCGTGTTTATGTAGAAAATCTGGTTTAAACTGCTCAAATTTATGTGGACAGTGCCAAGGAAATTCATGCAGCAACGTTTTTCAAGTAACCGAAGATGACGAAAATCCAGTGGAAGAAATTTAGTTTATTTAATTAACTTGTACAATTTCTATGTTCAACCTAGTTTTTTCTTTGAATGTAAGTACAATAAATACATAATTTGTTTATTATTTTAGTAACTACAGTTTACGTAAATGTTGGAATTTTAAGGGTGTTTTAGTTTTCTACCATTTTTAACTCTCACTGTACGCCACTGAATTAACTAAATTGTACTTTGTTATATATCAATTTATAGGAAATGTAATGAGCTTTCGTTTTGCTTTCTTCACTTTTTTTTCTAAAATAATTGCCAGTCGAGATATATCGCAAAAACTAAAAAAAGATACCTTTAAGGGTGGTTTTAGGGATGTTCCGGCAACTGAAAAGGTGGGGACTTTTAGTATGTTAAAAAGGATGATATTTACTTTTAAAATCTGTAGCATTTAGCTTTAGGGCAATTTGTTCCGTTCCCGACCTTAAACGCACTGGACTATTTGTAAAGCACAAGGTATACATTGTGTACGTCCCTAAAATAGTCAACGTTTACATTTTTCTTTTAATTGCACCACAAATGATGAGGCAGTGTAGTGTATGGCAACCGCTTATAATTAGCTGATCAACACTTAACTGTAGATTGCCTTTAATTGCAGTTGTAGAGTTGCAGTTGCATTTGCAAGGTGGGAACAGGGTAAATCATTTTATAAATTTATTGCTTAAGGACTAAGATAGTCACAATAAATTTACACGCGGTAATAATAAATCATTTTAAACATGGGAATTATTTTACATAGTTAAATACCATTCAAATAAATCATTATCGTACAAGCTAATAGCAATGCGCGTAATTAATTAAGCAGTAGGTATAAGTTTTACGAGTGGGGTCAAATTCGATTATCGACAGATTTAAATTAATAGTTGGTACTAACTAATAGTTCCTTCGATTTAAGCGATATGGACGAAATTTGGGTCATTTTTTTTTCAACGAAAGAAATTCTGAAATTAGTGATAATTGCCAATAATTATAATTTATCGGACGCGGTGAAAACATATTATATAAATAACGAACATTAATAGAATAAAGCATAGGAGAAGAAAAGATAAACGGCATTATTATAATAATTAACAAAAACAATATTAGAGAATATTATTTAGGTATTATGCAAATCACAACTTACACACTTTTTATTTATTATAAAAATACCTACTTTCTGTATATTGTTGCCCTAATCTGGGCACGCTAATATACTAGTCAGGTAAATACTTTAAAACACTCATTATTAGAGAATCAATCAAAACAACTACTCTTCTAGCTAATACTGACGAAGTATTGAATTACATGATAGGATTCTTAGCATTTTAAAGAACAAAAATATATTGAAAATACTTAAATCATTTATTCAAATTTAATCATTCACACTTTTTTATTTAATATGAAATTATCTACTTTCTGTATATTGGTGCCTTAGTCGGGTCACGCTAATATACTACTTAGGAAAACACTTTAAAACACTCATTATTGGAAGACCAATCAAAACAACTACTCTTCTAGCTAATACTGACGAAGTATTGAATTACATGACCCGACTAAGGCACCAATATACAGAAAGTAGATAATTTCATATTAAATAAAAAAGTGTGAATGATTAAATTTGAATAAATGATTTAAGTATTTTCAATATATTTTTGTTCTTTAAAATACTAAGAATCCTATCATGTAATTCAATACTTCGTCAGTATTATCTAGAAGAGTAGTTGTTTTGATTGATTCTCTAATAATGAGTGTTTTAAAGTATTTACCTGACTAGTATATTAGCGCCCCCTACAGAAAGTAGGTATTTTTATAATAAATAAAAAGTGTGTAAGTTGTGATTTGCATAATACCTAAATAATATTCTCTAATCATGAAAAAGCAAATAAATAAAAAATAATTAATTGTAAAAACAATATTACGTGTTTTTGTTGGCGTGTGTTGTATATCGCTCACAACGTACATACATGTCATACGTGAATATTGGGCTTCACTAGTTAATATGCTACGTTTCCGCCCAAAGAAACGGCTGCCAAAGGAATCACGATTTCCAGATTTTTTACCGAAGTCTCTTAGAACGAAAAAAATTTTAATACTATATTTGTACTCCACCGATGGGTGAAGCGCACCCAAAATTTTACACACCAAATTTCCTCTTTAACGAAGATATACAGATTTCCTCGAATTTCATCGGATTTCCTCCAGATATCCTCGGATTTACTTCACATTTCCTCCTTGTTAAAAAAAATTGATAAGTGGGGGATAGGGGCAGAAATCCGAGTAAAGAATTTTGAAGAGTGAGAGGAGAAATCCAAAAAAAAGATTTTCTGAGACTTCCTCTGATGAAAAAAAATTTTTGATGAATTGGGGGGAGAAATCTGAAAAAGAAGATTTCCTGAGATTTCCTCGGATTTCCTTCTGGGTGTACACCAGATTTCCTTCGCGGTATGCCCCTCGCACTTCACTATGCGGAAATAATTATTTATAGAACTTTAATAATATATTATTTGAAATCGTCTACCTAAAAAACTCATAAGACGATATCGGTAGTGGTAGTTGATAACAAAAAAATTTTGAGGTATTTAGTTCTTGTACACAGAATAAATGACAATTTTATTTTTTATCCCCTTTAATGGTGAGGGTGATTGTGGAGGTGGCTGTTGCCAAAAAATCTTTTAAAACCTTGGCTTCTCGTGCATATCATAAAAAAATATATAGACCCTTACTTATTGCTTTATTTACTTATTTACCCCCATTTGTCCCCCAACCCTTCAACGGATTATGATCAAAATACGATCTAACTCCATATTTCATAATAATACATATGTGCACCAAATTTCAAGTAAATATCACGACGTTTCATTGTATCCTAAGCCTATTTGAACAAAAGGATTGAAATTTCTTTTTACCGTTATTATACTTCCACGATAGTAACACTTCAAATAAAATATATAAAAATAGCATTGTTTATACTAGGATAGCTCGGATTCAGGTAGGTATGGCAGAAACCCATAATACAACATTTTCGTTTCTAAATTATTTTTCAAAGCTTGGACCAAAACTTAACAATTACAAAATATTCAAAATAAACAGTTTCGTCTACTTTTGTCTGTAGGTTCATAATTAAGTATCCTAGAAGGGAAAACAATTATAAAAAAAATAGAAATACGCGAAATGGAGTACTGAGGACATGCCCAAAGAAGGGACCCAACACATCCACAGAAGAAAGCGATAATATTGAAGCAACAAACTAAAAAATAGAGAGTCCATGCTACACGTAGAGAACAACAATTGAGATGTCATAAACAAACTATGAAAGGGCTAAGCAAATTGGGAACGAACAGCGAGAAAAAAAATTAATACCATAAAGAAAACACAATGATATATGCTCTGCCAGAAATGAAGGAAACAAAAACACAAAAAGGGGAGCATAAGCGTACGACAAAATGCTGCGAAGCATCTCACAGGTATCTACTGTACCATGTGTCATGTGGTTCTTGCTGCTGACAACAAACATGGCCTAAATTCAACCCAGTGTAGATGTAGCCGATCCAGTGGTATGATTTTGGTGAGTGGCAGTAATGCCTACTCTACGGTGGTGTATCAAATCAAATCAAAATTATTATTACTATTATTTGCAGCTAAATTATTTAATATTTCTTTGTTAGTGTTTCTTTAAATGCATTTTTACACAACACAATACATTTTAATGTAATTGGACGTCGATGATTTAACACAATATCTTGATTTTGATTAATGTATCTAATTGTCTTACTGATATTCTTTTCACAGACGTCGAAACCGATATTATTACGACAGTTTTAATCGTCGCCTAATGGTATCAACTGGGTTGACGAAAGTATCCAGTGTTATAATGTTCAGAGTTTTGCCCTTCGTGGAAATTACTTAGGTAGAAGTATCACATCAAATATGATAGCCAGGGAGATAGCGACAGTTTTCGTAAAATCATTTCTTTAATGCTAGATTTTTCTCAAGAAAGTTTAGATAGTATCTATGATGAAGGTGCAATTCTACCAGAAAGTGGTTAGTAGTAGTAGTAGGAGTTGCAAAAATTAGTAAAGAATTTTAAACAACATGTTGCAAAAAGTTGCATAAATGTACTATATCTACAAGATTGAAATTTTACTTATTCACAGATGACATAAAAACATACCGTCAGGTCTACCACCCACGCAAAGTGGGTGGTAGACGTTTTTGACTTATATCTGCAGGGCTGAAATTTTTTCCTGGAATAGCTTATTGAATAAAACACTCAGAAAATACAGTCTACCAATCGTCTCATGTTGCTAAAGGCTAGGTAAGCGCAATGGAATGCGAGCGCGTGACCGCAGCCGCTGCGTTCCGGGCCATTGCAGTTCGCATTTTTGCATTTTCCGTCTTGGAATATTAATCTACAAAGCTGATTTTTTGTCTACACTATTTCGATTAAAAATCACATTCTACCTCAGCTGAAAG
The DNA here is from genome assembly GCA_936432065.2 of Rutpela maculata. Taxonomy (NCBI): domain Eukaryota; kingdom Metazoa; phylum Arthropoda; class Insecta; order Coleoptera; family Cerambycidae; genus Rutpela; species Rutpela maculata. Next base: position 145,682,038 of record OW386289.2, read on the forward strand.
GTAGCTAAATCTTTGGTAGACGTTGTTAAAATTACAGGGCTAAAAAAAGTTAAACGATTTGTAACGTTCTGAATTTCTTTTCCATGTACCTAAAAATTTTACAGTTCCCATCATTTCAATTCAATTTTCGGTGGTAAAAAGCATGTATAAAAAATTCAGATGGTATAGATACGTTGTGGATAGAAATGTGAGAGATAAAGTAAGCTTATTTTCAGTGAATCGAAAGTAACTTTTTTTACTTGCACCCTTTATCGATATATTATTATAGTTTCATGTGATATTTTTTATATAAATTAATAACACAGAATATTTCAATAAAATAAATTAAATTATCATAACTGAATATAGGGCACACATAGTATTCTCATAATCAACGGTCGAATTCTTCCCTACTGATTTCTTAATCTCCATATTCACTCTCATAGCTGATTTTCATCGAGCGCGAGCTCATTACATTGAATGGAAAATATTTTTTGTTACCTGAGTCAACGCTGCAATATTCTTCAAGTGTTGCATCATCAATAGATTGATGCCCACTAAACCAATTGAAAATATATTTATTCGCTTCAAGATTACAACTGAAATCAAGAAGGGATAAAGTTGTCGAGTTGTTCAAATTAGCATTGGTCCAGATTTGTGATATGTAAACTGATCTGAGGAGGTCTTCCCGAAGCTCTGATTGACAAGGCGGCAAAGAAGAGGAATCAAAACTCTTAACGTTTTCGAAAGATAATTTTTCATGCTTACATCAATGTCCTTACTTCATTTATTTCATTAGTTTTTTTTGCCATACATCGGGCATACAAACTCCTCCAATGTATCTTTAGTATTTAATTGACAGTAATATTGGAAAATAATAATAAACTTTTAAAGAATTAATTTTTGAATAAGTTATAAAAAACAATTATTTTTTACAATGAGATTTACAGAGAATTTATTATTTATTAATATGTTGAATATATTTTTTTCGACATAAAAAAATACAGGATGTAATCAGTTTTACGTCATTAAAAAAACTGGTGGTGGGGATCGGCTAAATGAACAAAAAAACCTTATATAACATGGGATCTAGTTTTACAAAACAAAATAAACAAAAACTTCGAAAATTTTCAATAATATTGTTTGAGAACTGCTGGAATGTTGGGATAGGCTTTTATCTTCGCGTATGTCGGCGCCTCTAACCATAAAATACGCTAATACGGCTTTTTCAAAGTGTCGCGCTCCTTTGTTAGAGACCGCACGTCGGCGAGAACACAAGTTGATAATCACACTTTTTTATGGCTTTTTAAAAGTAGGTAAGGTCTTTAGCACGTCGAACCCGTTCGGTGTTTTTGTTCTTTTTAAATTTTGGGACACGTATTTAAGATTTATTTTATTGACTTACCGTTCAAGTCGTTAAGTTCTTGATTACGTACAGACACTACTTGTTCGTTCTTTTTGTGTTGCTTTTTGGATTTTGGACCAAGTTTTTATTTTTATTTTCTTTATTGACAACGTTAGTTGATAGTTTAGTGTGGTATTTTAATGTACATAGAAACCATAAAAAATGATCCTAATTTACCAAATGTATTGAACGGAGTGCGTATGTCTTTAGTTCGACGTGCCGAAAAGTGCATTGATGCAGACGGAAGCCATTTCGAACAATTTATGTAAATCAACAAATTTATTGGTAAGTTCTAGATTTATTTCGTGTATTTTAGTTTTCGATACCTGATCGGCAATTCGTTAAATAAATCAGATTTTTTCCTAACTTAAAATACACATAATTGTTTTTTGTTATCGTATCTCAGATGTCTAACTCTTTATTTCCCATTGTTAAGCAGTAATTTCTCGTTTTTTAAGCTTTTAACCCAGAATACTCATTTAGGTTACAAATATTAATAAATCACATTTAAATCTGAAAAATCATTAACAACAATAAAAGCTCCAATATTTTGTTCCACATTAAAAAAACACACATGTAAAAAAATGCTGTGTTTACGCCCATCATTTGCATGCAATTCTGGAAAAAGAGATAATGAATTATTTACATTTTTATAATTGGTTCCGTTGAGGTACTCATCAAAGGTGCCGCCCTTCTTTGCTTTGGAACCGCTGGCCGCCGCGTGCCGGCGAGAACGAGTCGGTCGGTAATCTTTGCACTGTTTTATGACAATTTAAAGGGAACTACACGTCCATTGGTCCAGAAAGGCAGTGGTTCTCAAATGTTTCCTACCCTAATATTCAAATTGTTTACCTAGGTCAGTTTTTTTCAAAGTGCCCCTAGAGGAAAAAGTCATAAAGGTTTTTTGTTTGTCTAGTCGGTCCCCATTACCAGTTTTTTTAATGACATGAAACTGATTACACCCTGTATAAATTGAAAGACAAATTTCCTTACCGAAACATAAATCATAATGGAGTAAATAAGAGTATTTATTAACACATCTATAAGAAAACTGTCGTCAATATTAATGAAGAATATAATTGTCATGGTTTGACTATGTATTGCCATTTTGGCAACGTCTACCAAAGATTTAGGCACCTTTCAGCGGAGGCAGATAGTGATTTTTAATCGAAATAGTGCATAAACTCCTTGTAGACAAAAAATCAGTTTTGTAGATTAATTTTCCACGGCGAGAAATGCGAAACTTCTACACGAATTGCAATGGCCCGGAGCGCAGCGGCCGCGGTCATAAGCTTGCATTCCATTACGTCTATCGAGGCTTTAGTAACATGAGACGATCGGTAGATTGTATTATTTTGATGTTTTATTAAATAAACTATCCCAGAAAATAATTTCAGCCTTGTAGATATAAGTCAAAAATATTTGTTTTTTACATATTTTGCGTGGGTGGTAGACCTGACATGGCAACGCTTCCGACGCGGTAGAATATTATTTTGCGGTATGTTTTTATATCATCTGTGATATAATACATTTATGCATCATGCTGTTTAATTTTTTACTAATTTTTGCAACACTAAAAGTTTGGTAGACTTGCATTTTCATCATTGATCCTGTCTAAGCTATCATGGGAAAAATTTAGCTTATAGATATTAACGCGAAAAATCTGTCGCTATCTCCCTGACTATGACAATCGGGGCTAAATCTAAGCAAAATTTATGACTGCCCAACCGATCACCAGCCCCCAATAACATGCTTGCTCAGCAATCAACATGGTATCTTGATCTTAATTAATTTATCTAATTGTCTTATTGACGTTCTTTCCACAGAAATAGAAACCGACATTTTTACGACGGTTTTAATCGTCCCCATAGCATCAACTAGGTTGACGAAAGATGTGTCCAGTGTTATATTGTTCAGTTTTTCCCTTTGTGGAAACTGCTTCGATAGAAATATCACATCAAATACGGCAATCAGCTCATCAACATGACCTGCTTAGCGATGCAGGTAGACATATTAAGCACTTTGTTTTGTGTGTTGTACATGTCTAACACAATCTAAATATACTAGTTTTTTTTTAATATATTTTGATTTTTTTTTTTGTAAAATTTAAACTCTAACCCTTTGTACTTTTGTATTTTTATCTTTTACTGTTGCCCATTTTCAAGTTTCCGACTGCTCATTTTCAATTTAGTATTGTCTGTTAGGACAGGCCCTGTTTACAATCGACCTTCAGGACCAGTGAAATTAACTATTACCATTTTTTGTGAAGGACAGTGTTTGAGTACTGATGGTTAGATTGTTTTAATGTTTTGTTTGTTGAATATTACTCGTCACTGATGTACTCTTTTTATTATATTAATTTTTTCATGCATGAACTTGGCTAAGCGAGGTTAATTTCCCAACCGGAAATTTTCTACTGTGTCAGTGGTAATATCCGGTTATAGCACTAAGGATAGGTACTTTATGAAAGGAAATTTATGCCCATAAAATAATTATTATCTAGCAAATTAATTATTGCTGAACATTTTCCTACACGCTAACGCGCAATGCATTTTTAGTTAAACAACCAATCATTTTAAAGCTTTAATAAATACAGGGGTGGGTTAGTAAATTATAGATGGTAGTGCATTATTTTTGTTATTGTGGAACCATATACAGGTAATAAGATATACTATTTATTTGAAGTCCAAACTCTTTATTTCCCAATAACTTTACACTGTATTACACACTTAACTAAACAAATAATAACTATAATAAACACTTGGCCATATAAACAACAACCATATTAAACACTTTCGTATACACTTCAATCTGTTCTACACGATCACCTCTCGACTACTGCTCTGCGCAGGTTACTGTTATCGCCTTATCACACCGGTCTCCACAATTATTAACGATACGATAATCAGTTTAATTTATATATACTTTATATATAAAGGCCTTTCGACATCACAATTAGAAATACGACCATAGTAGCATAGCGGGCAGCGGTCTAGAGTGTCCTGTCTGGAGTGTCTTGTGTGGTTAACACACTTGATCATGTAGAAGAAATTTGTATACGGCGTCTGAAGGACGTGACACTAATTAATTTATTAAAGGGCGCCAGTCGCATTCTCCCTTGTTCGTATGTAGTTTTCCACTTCCAGACGGGTTCTATGTATATATTTATGAGATGTTTGATAGACGGGAAAGGCAAAAGCTATACTTACCGTAGATTGCTATGGACGCTCTCCCGAAAATTGGTTTCTCTTTTGACTCAGCTTATCTCATTTATCCAACAATTTATTGGATCTTGTGGCTTAGAGATCTCAGATTTCCCTTCATAAAAAATCCCTCTCGAGCTTGTGTGATGTGACCGGTGATTGAGTTACAGACTTGTCGGAGACACCCGATACTCAGTTCTGGTCTAACACACAAAAGTCCTTGAGGGATAAGATTGAAAGTCAACTATTCAATCAATAATAAAACGTGCCTCAAGGCATGGTGAATAAGAAGAAAGAAAATGCAGATGTCTCGTTTGTTGTCTCTCGTCTGTGGTAGCATTTGGAGCCTAAATCATTAAATCGATTTTGTTCAAATTTTGCATATGTATTAGGGACTGGAACACTTCGAAAAGTTGGCTCCAGATCAAATATGTGGAGGGCGACTCTACCTAGAGGCGGTAAGAAGATGGAAAATATTTTTCTTCTCTAAAACGACTCTAACGACTGTTCTAGAAGTTGTTCCTAGAAAATGCAGGCAGAGAGGATGTGGGGTAGCTTTAATATATTAGGTAATTTTTTTCTCTAAAACAACCCTAATAATTTTGATTAAATTTAACACACTTCTACTTCCTTAGTAGCAGTATGAAATGATATAACCAGTTGCTCCTAGAAGATGCAATGGAGGGAGGCTGTAGGAGTAGGCGTTATTTACAAATTTTCATCTGTATTATTGTTTATGGATAGTGGTTAATAGCGGGTTTTTTCCTTTATTAATTCTAGGAAAGCGGTAATTTGCATTATAAAAAGTAAACCCCGTCGAGGATTTGAACTCCGATTCTCTCGCAGAACTTCAAGAAGCTTTAAAATTATTTATTAAACATGTTCATTCGATAACAATAAATTTGGTAATATTTCATGCCTACGATAAATATATATTATTACATGAGTAATAGTATATCTGCGGACGACTACAAACAGTCGCGTATATGGCGAGTGGATTAAAACAAAAGGGGGGAGGGGTGCCCCCAGAGAGGGGGTGAATGAAGTAAACAAAAATTTTTGAGGCCTTAGGTTCCTTAGATAAATTACAATTTTATTTTCTTCACCCACTTTAATAATGGGATGGGGGTGGCTAATACCAAAAATTATTTTGAGACCTTAACTTCTTTTATATATACTAAATACCAATTTTATGTACTCTTACGTGCTTGATTTATTTATTTACCCCAAATTTTAACTGGATTATATTTGCATCTTATTCCGTTGAAGGGTTGGGGCGTAAATTGGGGTAAATGGGGGTAAATAGGTAAATCAAGCAGGTGAAAGTCCATAAAATTGGTATTTAGTATATACAAGAGAAGTTTGGCATTAGCCACCCTCATTACTACCCCCACCCCATTGGGGTGTGAAAAAAAATTGTGATTTAGTGTACTGTCGTGCGCAAAAAAATACAAGTCATGTAACGTATTTTTGCTAAAATCTAGTTGTGTACATCTAATTTTAATTTTTGTGACATTGTCAGTTATTTGTCAAAATACATATTACATATTCATATAGAAACAGATTTACATTAGAAAAAAATAATTGTCCTATTTTTTATTTGCTCACGACAGTACAAGTACCAAAGGCCTCAAAATATTTTTTTTCTTGATCCATCCCCACTACCCCCATCACTACCCCCACTTCACTATCGATGTGGGATTTCGTTTTATGGGTTTTTGGGGTAGACGATTTCATAATATTATGTTAATAAACAATTATTTCCACATTCAAATTTCCGAATTTGAAAAAAAAATTGTCAAATCTCTGGCCCCTCGGAAGCCCGGGCCCCTAAACTCAGTACATAATAGTCCCCCCCCCCATACGGTGGGCCTGCACACATACACACAGACCTGAAAATAAAATCAAACGATTTCTATGATATCAAAACGTGAGATTTTATTAAAACAAAAAAAAAAACTTCGGGCTGGTTCCAATACCTCCCGAGTAGGTGGGACGTACAAATGAAAATGATGCAGTTTACAGTAGAAAGTGAAGGCATATGCGCCCTTATGATAATGCGATTTAAGCCGGGCCTGTGAAAATTATACAGAAGATGCCGTCGCGTTGACATGAAAATTAATGTATAAACGTTACTTGGTTGTTTATTATTTATATTCCGCTGTCGTCGGGACAAATTGAAAACGCATGCATTTGATACTTATGCGAATTACCAGTAATTCACTTGCATACGTTGAGACGTAAATTATCAGTATTAAAAATATTTCTCAAGGCATGTTCGTGTAATTTTTAATGTTTTTAATAAGCGTAAATGATGTTTTAGAGGTGTAATAAAATGTTGATCATAAAATGGGCTCGCTAACAGACAATGTAAAATTTTTATATTTTCTAGACTGTCGCTAAATTAAATTTTTATTATACTAATAGCTTGGGACATGGATAATAAAAGTGATAATTTAAGTAATTGTTTGTCGGTATGTAACCAATAAAGGTATTGACATGGACATTAACTGTCTAGCCATTCAACAGCATTCTATACATTTCTTAAGATATGTGCTATCTAATAAAAAACAATAATTTTCACCTTGATATATCATTCTGTAAAGAAATTAAAACATAAATTGACGACAGATTTGGTGTCTTCGGACAACATTCTTCTGATAGCAATTATTTTAACTTTTTAGTTTGTTTATCATTAGTTAAATTAATTCCATACTGATGATGCTGCAATAAACCGAAACTTTAGAAAAAAGATGATAATGATGACGGGCCGAAGAAAATCGAAAAAATCTAGAATTATATACAAAATGTTTTATAAACTAACTAGGCCAGTAGTGTAAAACCAAAAAATTATACGAATCGGAAATAATTGCTACAAAAGGTTTTATTGTTTTAATGGCTTCATTTGTTCCCTAATATGATTATGTTGGACAAATTTTACATTTTTTTTTTCTTCACCCCGTTCCTACCTCCAAGGAACCAGCTTTACAGTATCTTCTCTCCATAATTTTCTGCAAATGCAAAGGGGTGTGCAGGTGGTTGTGGGTGTCGGAAGGTTGGAATTAATTACTCATTGATTTGTGCCAACAGCAAGGGGAACTCCTGCACTAACTCCCTCCAACCAGATGCAATTGACGAACCAAATGTTGACGAAGACCTGGACTACATATATGGGGCGACGAAAATTACAGACTTTCCGGAGCCGAGTGTTGGGGCGACGGACTCCGTATCGGAAATTACAGCCTTTGAGGAGCCGAGTGGCCCACGAGAATCAAACATCGACGTCTGCGAAATTTGTGTACCTACCTATTTTTTCCCCTTTTCATCTTCATACTTTTAACTACAATTTTTGTTATTATGAAATGTAATCATCACTAATTGATTTCAGGAATTGTCTTTCTTATCCTGCCTCCATCTTTATATCAGTTGAATCGATCTCATAATATTCTATATGAAACCATTTTTTAATATTACCTTTTTATGAATTCTACAATTTTAATATTTTATATATTTACTAAATACAAGACTAGTACAATGAAGTGCTATGGTACTATGTTTAACATAGTGAAAATAACACATTTTTCATAAATGTGTAAAATTTGTCCAACTTTGATGAGCACTAGTATCTAAACGGGTGGTCCAAAAAATATGCATCTGGACTCATTCAATGCAGAATTTAATGCCCTACAACTTTTAATAGGACTGCGTTTTCGATATTGTGAGTCCTTTACGAGATATAACCGTAAAACCCTTTTGGGAGTACATTTTTACCCCCCACCACTTAAGCACAACTCCGCCGGGGAGGAAAACCTAGGATAGTCATACTAGGCAACAAATAAAGCCATTAAAAGAATAAAACCTTTTGTGGCAATTATTTCCGATTTGGATTTTAAGCCTACTGGCCTAAACGGCCAAGAAGGAAAAAATATATTATATCCATTATCGGTATAAATTTAAAATTAGTTTTATTTTGGATACATGAAATATCAGGAATTGTTATTGCTGTACTGCGTGAAGCAGAGAAGCGGAAAAGGATAGTGGTATAATGCATATATGCTGTTATATGATTTGTAAAGTTCGGGAGGAAGCAATTAAGCCAAAACCATATGTGACACAATATCTTACCTTGTAGTTAAATTGGAGAATTTGGTAACTTCCAGAGTTAATACGAAGACGGATCAAACTATTGGTGAATGTAACACTAGGTTCAGATTTCAGATTTGAAAAGAGAAGCTGGCCATGACCACCTGTGGATCTATAGCGGCGCATCTGTTCTAAGTTTACTTAGAGCTTCTTATCCAGCTTTGCCTTTTATATTAGATTTCGCAGCATTGATAAGGGCTCCTTAGTATAGCTATCTGCTCTTGGTTTCTCTTCGCCAAGTAGTTGGAATCTCAGTCTGGCTAGGCCTTCACAATATCCTAGCACATGTACTGGGGTTTACTCTTCCTCTTGACAAAATATCCATGTTGCATCCTATTTCGGGCCCATTAGACTCATATGTCTATCAAGCCTTCAGTGCTCAGTTAGAAAGCCCAGCATTATTCGAACGGCCCTTTTATTTTGGCGTAGTAGCTCCTCCGTAAATTGGCCGATCGTTCTTTACTGAACTCTTTGGCCTTTCTCTGTCGCGGATAACGCGTCCACAATTCCAGGAATTTATTGTTTAACCATATATTAATAAATATATGGTTATGCATGGCTTAGCCACACCGTAAAAGAGCTCGGGTCCCACTAGGGCCTTAAATGCACCTTCCCGGGTCAGTTCATCAGCCTTTTTATTTCCTCTGTATACCTTGTGTTTTAGTATCCACACAATCCCATACTGGTCTTGAATCGACCTGCATGGAATCGATTGCCTTTTGCGCTCCTTGTCTGTGGGAAAAAATGGCAATTGACTGATTAATAGTTCTTTTCCTCATTATTTCCTTTACGTATGGCTATAAAGCGGTCACTTCAGCCTGAAACACTGTGGCGCGTATTGCTTGACTTATGGGTATTTTTGTTTTCGATTTTATCCCCAAAAATCCCAGCTCCGACTCCCTGTTCTGTCTTGGAGCCGTCCGTATACTAACTATTTGTGGTGATATTGGACGACTGCTTTCCAGTCCCTTCTGGCTTGTATTTTGATTTGAAAATTTTTGTTGAACTAATACTTTGGGACTACTATCCATGAGCATTCCTAGAACTGGATCAGCCTTCAGCTCTGAGTATAACTTTTGCTGCTCTGTTCCGTGTTGTTGCCTTATGGGCGTTGTGCTTTGCATTGACCTATGCACTGTAGTTGTATACGGGCAAGAAAGTCTTTGTACGCCTCTTCATAGCCTTATTGCTGTTGTAGATTTTTCAAGGTGTCGCTCGGCTCTTTCAGCCTGTCTTCACATAGACCTAAAACATATTTTGTGAATTATCCTACAATTAGTGGTTGCCTAGAACTAGCAAACTTTTTACAAAGCTTGTGATTTTCCCGGAAGCTAATTTCTTTATGTCTTCAGGCGTTAGTTCCACCTTTTCTAAGTACTTTAGCCTAGTGCTGACTAGCATCTTGCATTCGCAAAGAATATGTTCCGCAGTTTCTATTGCGGTATCTCAGTATTTGCACATATCGTTGTCTGCCTTGCCCATATTCTTAGGATGATATCTGAAGGGACAATTGCCTGTTAAAAGGCTTAAGTCGGACTTTTCGAGTTCGAAAAGCCTTGTGGCATTCTTTCTCGAATAAGTGATGAACTTTTTCGTTTGTCTTTGGCCTGGAGTATTCCAGTAAGACTATTTCTCTTCCTTTTCCCATTTTTGGATGTCCTCCATTATGTGTCCCTTGCATAATCCGCAAAACGGCTCGGGACCTAAAAATGAGGCCCTTGCTTTTTTTTGCAAGGGCGTCTACAAATTCATTAGCTGCAGTGTCTTGATCCACATACCACTGATTTGTAGGTTATCATGGGCCTTACGACGACATCGGGTCATCTTGAAGTTTAATTTCCTGTATTTTCCACACATCTGTCTGCATCTTCCCAGGGTAATCGTTGCTTCTGTGTGACTTCTTGGATATTGGTATTAGATGTCAGTCTTTGGTCGAAACTGTCTGCTAGGTATTTAACATCGCTGGTTAATGGAATTTCCACTCAATTGAGTCTTAGGAGTTCTAGGTCTCCCAGAGCTATTTTTCATGTAGAAGTGACGACTGCAGTTTTGTGAGGATTTATGGAAAGTCCTTCTTCTTTACGCCACATCTCGATAATATTTGGGGCTTTTTGCGAATGCTCTGATATCTGTTCCCAAATTGCCTCTTGACTACTATCGCTAGACCGTAAGCTTATCCTAGGCAGTAAAAGCCTTCTGTAGCGTACTTACCTACATATTAAAAAAACTCTGTTACTATAGAGAATAGAAAAAAACAATGTAGAATAGAATAACAAAATTATATTTTTATCAACTGTTAATTATTATTGTTAAATATATTTTTCTTTACAAGTTGAAATTTAAAATTTATTTTATGGAATAATCTCCATAAATTGGTGACCCCGATGTGATAGAACACCATGATTTTTTGTCACCTAATTCAATATCTCAAATAAACTCAACCAATTTCAATCTACAATTATTAAAAGACGCTCAATCCACCGATTGTGAACTTTCCTCTGTATTAACTAATCAAGCAAATGTCAATTCTAAAGTCAAATACTGTTTACAAAAAATCAGTATTGCTAATTCGGATCATGAAATTTGGTGCAATGTTTCTTCTTCTAAATGTCAACCATATGTACCAAACTCTTTACGACGCGCAGTTTTTGATATTTTTCATAATTTAACGCATGCTGGTATTCGTGCTACAAAAAAACTTATCAATTCTAACTATTTCTGGCCAAGGATGAACACCGATTGCAACTTGTGGACCAAAACTTGCTTAAATTGTCAAACTTCTAAAATAAATAAGCATACCAAAACTCAAATTGGTAATGTGGAAGTTCCCAAGGGTAGATTCGAGCAAATCCATATTGATCTTGTTAGACCATTACCACCTTCACATGGTTTTTCTTACATACTAACAGTTATTGACCGTTTAACTCGTTGGCCAGAAGCTTATCCTTTATCAGACATTACTGCAGAAGCTGTTGCTAAAACTTTATTTCGTCACTTTGGCATTCCGATTCATGTCACGATAGATCAGGGAGTTCAGTTCGAATCAAATCTTTCCGTGAATTTTCAAAATTTTTAGGATTTCACCGAATTTACACAACTTCATTTCACCCAGAATCCAATGGCATGATAGAAAGATTTTACGGAACCTTTAAGACTGCATTAATCGCCAGAGCTAACTCAGTTCATTGGTTTGATGAATTACCAATTATTTTATTAGGTTTACGGGCAATGCCTAAAGATGATTTACTTTGTTCATCTGCAGAACTTGTCTATGGCCAAACTTTACGTCTTCCTGGTGAATATTTTATTAAATCACATTCTGATATTAAACTATCTTTACTTATTAGCAAATTACAACAATATTTTAATAACTTACAATTCACAAATCCTAAACAGGATCATTTTCGAAATACATTTGTCAGTCCAGACATTAAAGATTGTTTGTTTTGGTATGGAGGACCTTTTAAAGTTCTTTCTAGAACAAACAAAATTATAACGGCCCTTAAACGTGGAAAAGATTAGACTGTATCTTTAAACAGAGTTAAACCTGCATATTTGTTAAACGATGTTGTCAATCTATTCATCACTTGTGACTGTAAAAAAGTCCGTTTTTTTTTCCCCCCAAGGGAATGGCTTTGGGGACGTAGCCCGTATAGCCACGACGAAGTATTTGTCACTATGTCTATTCTAACCTAGTCGAAGAAGAGAAAGCAAAAAAAAAATAAATAAAGACAATGAGAAAAATAAAAGGAAGAAAGATAACGCAGGAATAAACAAGGACACACTCTTCACGCCCAGGGGTCTTTCAAGGCGACTTTATATAAACACACAAAATTGGAGACCACGGTTAGTAGATGTTCACAACATAGGGTTAAACAATAGGATACAGCTCTAAACCTACGCCAATCTATAGCTTAATTCTTATCAAATATAGGAAGTCCAGTACAATTTTACATAATGGCGGCTTTTCATTAATTACAGCTACCATGTTTGATATATTTGTTGGGAGCATTAAAGGTAAGTTTGCAATCTTCGCAAGAAATCGATTAATTTCTGTAGTATGATTTCCACACCCAAAAGTCCGTTTCAATATTGATACTTTGGTAGGTTTTTACTTTGCAGGGGGGGTGTAATATGTAGCGTACTTACCTACATATTAAAAAAAACTCTGTTACTATAGCGAATAGAAAAAAAAAACAATATACAATAGAATAACAAGATTATATTTTTATCAACTGTTAATTATTATTGTTAAATATATTTTTCTTTACACGTTGAAATTTAAAATTTATTTTATGGAATAATCTCCATACCTTCTGTGGAAATTTTCCGCGTATTGTGCGGCGAATATACTGGCCGCACTGCCTATCATGTACTGGGTTCAAACCATAACCCCGGCAATGACAAAGTCGGTATGTATGGATGTATATTTGCGTTTTTCTAAATGTGTAACCACTTCCGGACAAACATGGCTTTAGATTTGGAAGTTATCTACTATATGTGGCGTGTATATGTTCGCACAGATCTTGCTTTGTATTTGGAAGTTATATGTTGTTTTAAATATTTTTTTTGTAAGAAATATAAAATGGATACATTGGCTTATCTGTGTAGACAATATTTTGTCTGAGGAGAGTATTAAATTAACTAGGGAAACTTTTCAGTTAACCTCGATATGGCACCAAAATTAACAATACACTTAAAGTGTATTTTTTGGGTAACAATCTACCAATAATTTTAAAACAATTACTAAGTGTTGTGTGGCAAGATTTACAGAGGGCTGAGGTTTAATAGTTGACCATTAGGAATGATATTTTACGACATTTTTACGATTACCTGTATGGATATAGGAAATAACAGACAATTTATAAAACATATGTAGGTATTCATATTCGTCATAAAACGTAGTCGCATATAAAATAATTTCAATGAAAAGTCATAAAATCGGTCAGTAAATTCGTAGTAGAGGATGTACAATTAATATAATCCATAAAAAATATATAAAGTTTTATTGGTTTCCTCCCGGAAAACAACCCTGTGGCTCTTTGTTAATATAATATGTATATTGTGATTTTTAACGTCACAACACTGTTTAGATATTGCCTCTTTTTGCATTTTTTTGTTGCTTTCTAGGAAATTGTATGATTAAAGCTTTGTTTCAATCCAGTAGTGCTTCAGGCTGCTTTTAAATAATACTCTTTGTTGATTCAGTTACAATATCTATATTTTTATTTAAAAAATACATGGTTTTTCAGAAACATAAACACTTATGTTTCTGTTTTCGGATCACAAAATGTGAATTCTTAAGTCGAATATCATTCAGTTTTGATCTTGAAAGACGAAAAGAGTACTACCAAAAAAATGTTATATTTCTAAAGGATGAATAAATAATAACGGTGGTCCGTGATATGCAGTTACGAGAGATTGGAATGCTTGAAATGAGGTAGGCGCCAAAATCAGTGTATGAAGCCTTCAACACATGTTCAGCAATTGTTATCAATCGATTATGGCGGATACATCAGCAGACAAGACGTAATAAAGAACGTCATATAGGAACCATTGAGCAGCCAGTACACAATCATTTTCTTCGGTTTCAGATACTTCGAGAACTGTTACAGCTTTGTTATATCGACGTCCTTTTTTGACAATTGTTTTTTGAAATTGTTAGTTGACGACATCGTAAGATAAAAAAATGATGCCTATATTAACTAACCTTATATTTTTGACAAAATGTTAACGTCAGTTTGCTACGTCAATTTGACGTACTTGTAAAGTAACTGATAATGCTTACAGTACACGCAAATTAGATTAAAAAACACTGAATAGGGGAAATAATTTATAAAATAATAATATTTGAGATGCGTACTCTAGTTGGGGTTAGAAAGTTAGAAATAGATACCCGAAAAGTTCCCCCAATTTAAGACGTCCCTTTTTTTTTGCAAAAAACCACCCTTAACGGGGACTTAAAGTTGCTTTTTCACTTTTATCTTGTAAACCGTTCGACACAAGAGAAAAAGGTATAGGAAATAAAAAAATTATCGTTAAATTCTGCATAAAAAATGATCTTATTAACCTTGTAGCTTATCCTCACCTATTTCGCGCTAACAGCGTCCGAACAAGGGTAGTCGTTTGGAGCACATAAGCAAAAATCAATCCTATTCGAAGTTTCACAGCGAATACTTTATCTCTGTATATTTTCAATAAATAAAAAGTTAAATAAATAAAATAAATAAAATAAATAAAATAAATAAAATAAATAAAATAAATAAAATAAATAAAATAAATAAAATAAATAAAATAAATAAAATAAATAAAATAAATAAAATGAATAAAATGAATAAAATGAATAAAATGAATAAAATGAATAAAATGAATAAAATGAATAAAATGAATAAAATGAATAAATGAAATAAATGAAATAAATGAAATAAATGAAATAAATGAAATAAATGAAATAAATGAAATAAATGAAATAAATGAAATAAATGAAATAAATGAAATAAATGAAATAAATGAAATAAATGAAATAAATGAAATAAATGAAATAAATGAAATAAATGAAATAAATGAAATAAATGAAATAAATGAAATAAATGAAATAAATGAAATAAATGAAATAAATGAAATAAATGAAATAAATGAAATAAATGAAATAAATGAAATAAATGAAATAAATGAAATAAATGAAATAAATGAAATAAATGAAATAAATGAAATAAATGAAATAAATGAAATAAATGAAATAAATGAAATAAATGAAATAAATGAAATAAATGAAATAAATGAAATAAATGAAATAAATGAAATAAATGAAATAAATGAAATAAATGAAATAAATGAAATAAATGAAATAAATGAAATAAATGAAATAAATGAAATAAATGAAATAAATGAAATAAATGAAATAAATGAAATAAATGAAATAAATGAAATAAATAAAAGAAAAATAAAAAAATCATTCCTGTGCATTTTTCTCGTTAAAGTAACCTGTTTTAAGATATTCGCTGTGAAACTTCGAATAGGATCGATTTTTACCTGTGCGCTCCAAACTACCCCTCTGTTCGGATGCCGTTAGTGCGAAATAGGTGAGGATAAGCTACTTGGTTAATAGCACATTGTTATGCACAATTTAACGACAAATTTTTAATTTCATATACTTTTTTCTCTTCCGACGAACGGTTTACAAGATAAAAGTGAAAAACCAGCTTTGAATCCCCATTAGGGGTGGTTTTTTGCAAAAAAAAAGAGAACGTTCCACCCCTAAATTGGGGGGGAACTTTTCGAGTATCTATTTCTAACCTTATCTAGAGTACGCATCTCAAATATTATTACTTTATAAATAATTTCTTCTAAAATGTCTAATATGCGTGGACTATTAGTGGTTTCATGCATTTCAGGTAGTTTGTTATAGTACTTTTTTATAGATGGCGCCACATGTAAAACATTAACAATAAACAGTCACTCTTTATCTTATATTTAAATAAATTTGCAAACACTAAACAGTTTTAAATGTATTCATTATTCTGAACACATCGACTAGTGATTTGCTTGGGACTTAATAGTATTTCAGTTAAAGATCATTACCACCCTTTTGTAACCGACAACTTGGGTGCAAGAAACAGTGTGCGGTACTTTTTCCATTTACATAGTAGCTCATCAGGAGCACATCAAACATTAGAAAATGTGAATCTTCGTCCAGAGCCCTTGATGATCATAGAGGTCACTACACTTAAGTGTTTGATTTACTAAATATAAGTGAATACCAGTTAATCAAAACACCCTATACAAGGTCAGAAAAAGGTCGCTGAATATCACCAAGTTAACGTAATAAAATGATGCCTTTGGGTTGTGACATTGTGATGTGACTTTCACGTAAATATTACATCACTTTTTACGCCAAAGTGATATAAAACCTAACCTAAAAATTACGTTAAAATACTGGTCTACAACCTAGAGTATGCTAACATTACTGCGAATGGCCATATCATCATTTTTATAGCAATATATAAATTATGTGTTGTGGCATCTAAATTTTTTGTCGTTTTCATTGAATACTTTAGAAATATGCCTTTGAATTCAAATCTACATTTTGTCAAAGTCAAAAATCGAGCTGAATTTTATTTTTATGTTGCCTATATTCTTTTGATATATGCACTTGTAGTTGTAGTGAATTTTGAAATGATGAATATTCAAAAACTTGCCTCCTTTCGGTAGATACTGCATCTCATTATCTTTCATCTTGAAATCTCATTCCTTTCTATTCTCTGGAAACAACATCAAGAATATCTTGCTCTTGCCAGGTACTTTATTGTTTACAGACATTTCCCGATTCAAAAGCAAATGAACATAACTTTAAGTGCAGCATGGCTTTCTGAAGCTTTATAGGTTCTTGCTCTTCTCGTGCCTTTCTTTTAAAACGTTCTCGAGCTTACATATATATAAGTACCGGACATTTTCGCCTGAAATATGCTGAAAGGAAAACCTTAGACCTTTGACGGCCTACATTTTGTGCCATATATGCTGGCTCCTACCCTCTTGTTCATCTTAGATCTATGTGTGTATCAGACGAGTAACGTTCTTTCCAATGGCCCTTCAGATCCACATACCTGGCAGTTGGGGATTAACATTTTATAAGTATGCTCAAATTCGTGCCGCATCGCATAGTCTACGGGTTTGGTCATTGATTCTAAGTAAAGTTCATTTAGAACAGTCAGATGACCAGCCAGATCTCCTGACTTGTGCTGAGTACTGCGTCCTTCTTTATGTGTGAAAGAGGCAGAGTAAACAGAGCTTCCATTACCGTCGTTGAACAAGTGTACGGTGCTTCTGTGATTTCAAGACACGTTATCTTTACAATTACATCAACTTGCTTTGTGCCGTTTTTTTTTTGTTTATGCCTGCAATATCAAAGATGTACAACTGACAAAGGATTTAACAACCGTCGATATTACCAAGTTTAATTAAAGATTTTACGCACGGTACGTCTGCTTGTGGAATATTTGTTGTCTCTATTAAAGAAAGTGAATTATTATCGAAAAGCGTTAAATTCAATACAGAAGATCACTTACGTAAAGTAGAAATAGCAGTGGGCCCAGGGTTGATCCTCAAGGGAGTACCTCAGGGACTCCTTATTCTGTCCCATCCGGTATACGAATAGGTACTCTGTTTGCTCAGTATTATTTTTTTTTCACACTCTTTGTCAGGATGTGAGGTGTGTACTCCAAGTGTATTTTTGATCCGGTATTGCACCTAGATATTTTACTTCACTGTATCAGTCAATTTGAGTTCTTTTATCAAGTTATCTGAATTATTTATTGAATTGGTCATTTGATTATATATAATGAAACAAAATTAAATAGGAAAATATTTGCTGAGTGTAAAAAACAATATAGTGATTACTGAATAAAACGAAAAATTTTATGCAAGTTATCTTGCGAGAAAATTTCTATTTGTCAAAATTCTTCCTAATTTTCTCCAGTTTTTGTATCTTCTCCCAAAATGTGCTAAATATTTTTAAATGGAACGATGAATATTAAATCTGATTTCTTCCCTTTCTATTTAATTTTCTATGTAGGCCATATTACGTAGAATCAAATCACGTTGCATCACATTGCATGTCGCATCGTATCATACGTCGCGCGTCGCATCATTTGTCCTTCAATTGTAGGACAGCATCTCACGTAAAGGAAATGATGGCAATATTCAAATCTAATTTATTACAAAAAATAAAATATATATTGATATAATATAAAATGAAAATGATTATTATTCAGACTAGTGTCTGATAGTGTAGGATAGTACACCCTACAGCGATCTTGAACACAAGTAAATTCAAATAAACTAATGCAAAAATATTGTAGAATTATCTGCTTATACCATTTTGGGCGCTCGGCGGAATTCGATGCATTTGTCGTTCTTTCTTGATCCCTTTTCTAGAAGTCGGTTTAGTTTACAAAATACTTGAGTTACATCACAACAATTTGCCATGTCACATGACTTACTCCACTGTCTAGCATCGTGATGACTTGACCATGATAAAATGTTTGTTATATTAATAGATAGTGACATTAAAACTGATAGTAAAACGAGCAAAGGAAAGCCGCAATAAGAAATTACAATAATTAAGTTAATAACAAATAAAGGATACTTTTCTAACTATCCGGTGGCGCACTTGTTACAGTGAAAGAACAAAATTAAATTCTATTTTCGGCAGTATGATTAACGGGCACGTCATATAAATGAGAAAAGCACACCTAAATATTTTCACACCACTTATTATAATTCCATTCTTAATTTAAATATGTATTTTTACCTAAAATATTCATCAAGTGTGAGAAATACAATTCGAAATATCATCAGGGCTGTACGTAACTAACGAACCATTCCGTTCACGTTTAATTAAATACATAAGTGCGTTTAAATTGGATAAACAAAAATACACGGCTATACAATTAAATAAATTAAAACATCGTGTTACATATAAAAGCAATCAACACTGCCGCATATTGAAATTCATTTATTTAACATCTGGGAAGTAATATTTAAAATTTTCGGCAGGTGTAAGATGAGTTTTAATTTAGAGTTAAGTACTGATATAAAAACGTAATGTATGTCATTTTCATTCCGGTAAGTATTTTAACATTTGTTTTACTTTATAGTACTGCAATTAATGAAGTAGTAAAGAATAAACAAGCAATATATTCATGAAGGAACAATGGAAAAAGTTTCAAATATTGAAATGTTAGAAGACAGGTGAATTCAGTGTTCTGTTGAATTAATTTATTATTATACGAACGAACAGAACTAATAAAAGAAACGAACCACTGGCCTTTAAAAAAGCCAGCATCAAAGGACCAACTACTAGAAATAATAGCCAGAGCTAGAAGAAATATCACATCTGAAGTCGACAAAATAAACACTACGTACCGGAAAGGCTAAAGGCGAAATCCGTAGAGATTATCACCAGAGTATAGATAGGAATGGCACGAGAACATACAAATACGCATTCCCAAAATCAATTCGCCACAAAGTATAGACAATTTCAGAAGAATAACACTATGCAGCATAGGATACAAATACTACGCACAATTCCTGCTCGAGCAACTAGAGAAGTACATCGAAAAACTACCAGACTACCAGACAGCATCCATCAAAGGCAAATCAACGGACGACCATATGTACACCACCAGAAGAATCCTGGAGAGAAGGGACAAAACTACACAGAGTCAAATTGAAATACCTAGGACAAGTAATCCTACTAAACATAAACAAATCAAATTAATTCTCGGTTTATAAAGCTTTAATTTTGATCTCCACCATTTTTGAAATTAATATTTGTGAGGCGGAAAGCAAAAAGGGACCTCTTGTCGGCGATGTCAATTTTTCAGTACAGTCGAATTAGTGGATTGGGTCAAAATAATTGATTTTCGGATTTTTGCGATTTATTAACTTTACAAGTTGTAATCGATTACAAAACCGATATAATTGGATGAGACACTTAAAATAATCGATAAAGCAGTCGATGTTCAGCCCTGGAAAAGGTACTTCTTGTCGCTTATGGAGAAATAACATGGGACCGACAAGAGGTCTCTTTTCATAAACTCACTAGTAACATAAACAAAAAAAAAAACATAGAGATATGATTTTTGCACCAAATTGTTCGGAATTAAAGCTTAATTCATTTAATATCAATAACTAAAAACTGGAATTTGCCGACAAGAGGTCCTTTTTTGCTTTCCGCCTCACATTTATTGAGATGTTTGCAAACAAACAAAAATCTTACGTTTTTTCGAAAATCCCGTTATGGTTTAAAATGTAATGTTTTTCTAAAGAAGGTGCTGTAAATGGACGAAAAGAAAATTACTGACTACTTATAGTCAATTTTTATTGAAAAAATGTGAAGAAGCAGATTGTGTCTGATATAACTTCTTTGTTTTTATGCTACAGAAACAGTCAAAAAATCATTTGAAAGCTTTCATTCTTTTATTCTGGTCGTTAGCATTTTTTATGCAAGTGCCATAGTTTCTCATTTATTTAATATTTAAACTAAATACTTCATCTTAAAAACGATAGGGATGTTATCCTGCACATTGTTTAAAATAAAGATTTACAGCTCTGACATCTGCGAATATTGCAATGTCACAGATGACCTGGATCATATATTTTTAAATGTAAAAGACACGTAGAAGCAATTGATAAATTATATAACAATATAATAAAATATGGCAACATCCCTACACCGTTCAATATACTACATCTATTGTCTTTAAAATGAATATTTTTGACTACTTTATGGATTTCTTAGAAAAAACAAAAATTAAATTATAAGTTAGCTTTGTTCCCTATGTTCTACACCTTTATGTTGTATATACCCTCCTAATCTTGGACTTATTTTGTGTGTCTCTTAAGTTGGCATGACAACTTTTACCAAACGAAAAATAAACAAGTGAATAATTTGTCGTAAGCTATCCGTAAATTATCCGTGGAGTTAAATATTTTGCCGAGACTTATTTAAGAAAAAAATCGTGTGCACTGCTAATTTGATATTAAGTTAACAGGACACACCTAAAAAAACTGAGAAGGAAAAATGATAAAGCAATAAGCCAAAGATCAGAATTTGCCGTAAATTATCCGTAATTTATCCGTGGGGCCAATTTGTTTGCCGCGACTTTTTTTTTATCGTGTGCACTGCCAGATATCAAATTAGCCGGACGCTTCTCAAACAACTATGAAGGAAATATCATAGAACAATGAGACAATTTGCCGCAAATTATCCATGTATTCAGCTACTTAATCAAACATATTTAGAAAACAAAAGGAGCATAAACAAAACGAGTAGAAGTTGCAGTCGGACGTGGCCGACTACGAGTACCTATTTGATTCATATTTTCCACAAACACAGCATGATTCACCTTCAAAGGGTGCACTAAGATTAAGTACATCTATATACATTTAATTTTCATTTCTCAAATAGATATCCGATGTCAGTAACGCCTGACTATAACTATCGTTCGTTTCGTAATAATTGGTCATGCTAATATACATATAAACTTTTTCCGTCAAATGGTCTTATTAAAAATACCGTGATAATATTTTAAGGTAAAATTGTTATACCATCTAACCTACATAAAGTTCGCTCGAACCTGAAAGACGCACTATATATTGCAGTTTAGATATCTTGTACATCTTTGTATTTTTATGTTCTTGATAAAAAATCTTTGGAACATTTTTGTCTAAAGTCATAAAAACTCATAGTTTTTATAAAATGATATGATGATCACCCTATATGACGGAGATGACCGAAGTCAGGAAGTGCTCTACAATGCTATTTTGTATGTTTTGTAGAAAATCCAAAAATATGCAAACATATGTATCAAAGATTTTAAGTGCAATAGAAATTATCATGTTTAGTAGGCATTCGCATTCACTGCAACTTTTATTCTTTTCATAATAGTTTTATTAAAAATACCCCAATAACATTTTAAGACAAAACTGATATATCGTCTAACCTGCGTACAGTTTGCTGAAAACCGTACTGTATTGCAATTTAGATATCTTGCAAACTTTTGTTTCTTTTTTGTGTTCTTAATCAAAAGTCTTTGGCCTCTTAACTTAGAATAGAATATAGTTTATACAAACATGACTCACACGATTTACATCACGCTTCTGACGATCACCCTATATGATGGATATGATACAATTTTATTGGGAAGTATTCTATCATGCTATTTTATATATGTCGCAAATTCGAAATGAATATTTTAAGTTCAAAAGAAATTATAATCTTTGATAAATACCGACACCCGCAATCGGCAATGCCAAACGGCAGTTACTATTTATTGCATAATAGTCTTACTAAAAACACTTTAATGATATTTTAAGGTAACACTGTTATATAATCTAACTTACATAAAGTCGGTTAGAACCTGAGAGACTACCTGTATAGTGTATATTGCGGTTTACATATATCGCCTTCATATTTTTGTGGCGTAATCAGAAACCTCAGTAACATTTTACTCTTAAATTACAAGAAAACGTAGTGTATATAAAAGATGAGAGTTTACACGCTTTTAACGATCGCCCTGTATGATTAGCATGATTCAATGTCAATACGAATTATTCTGCCATGCTGTTTTATATATATTCCAAATTCTAAAGAAAATATTAAGCCTAACAGAAATTATCGTATCAATAGATATTCGCAATCGGCAACACCGGACTGCAACATTATTTCATAATAATCCTATTAAAAATACCATACACCATAGTTGGTATGAAATTTTGTGCTTTTTCATATTTTTCTGTGCTTAACCAAGAATCCCAGGAACACTTTGCTCTAAAATTAAAATAAATACCCCTTTGAGATAAAAATGGGAGTTTGCAGTCCTCTTGTGATCACCCTGTATAAGGGATATGGCCCAATTTCACTAGGGAGTATTCTACTAAGCTGTTTTATATATGTTTCAAATTTGAATTAAAAATATTAAATGTAACAGAAGTTATCGTGATTACAAGAAACGGTCTACACACATACAGACAGACAGACGTTTTTTTATTCGATATTTGAATTCAGTCTGTTATGAAACGGATTTCTGTACAAAAATTTATTCCGAAGTTAAAAACTCTAGTTACTGTACTATATTTTTTTGCACACCCATGTATACTTATTTTGCAAGACACCCATCAACTCTTTTATTTTAGATGAAGCATCCCGTATAGAGGTATAAGCCTACATATATTAAACTGTTGTGAAATTATACTGAACCACATATAAGTTCTTTGACTCGTTATGTTTTAAGTTAATCACTTTAGAGCGTCCAAATTCCGTGTTTTTTAAATAATAATTTAAAATCTGCAAAAATAACCTGCATACCTATATAAAATAAAAATTTTGTTAAAGTTTACTTTAAGCCATAAAATGTAAATTCAAATAAAATCGGTTTTAGTTTCAGTTAGATACTTTTGTTTTTGATAGTGTCAACGCAACTCAACAATTTTACTTTTTTTCTGCGCTCAATTACTGTAGAATCGTTTAAGACATTGACTTGAAATTTGGTACACGTATGTATTTCAACGAGATCTGGAACTAGATTATATTTTGATCTTATTCTGTTGAAGGGTTGGGGGTAAATTAGGATAAATGGGGGTAAATAGGTAAATCCAGCAATTTACCTCATATTTCTCGCGAACTAATTATTTTATCACCCAAACTATATTATTATATTATTTATCGTTTTGAAACAATACAGTTGATGACCGTCTAGCCAAAACGTTTCACAGTATAAACGTAGAATTAACACTATTTTGTAACGCCATATATACATTTTTTAAATATCTTTTCTTACTTTAATTTTCAATGTAAATGACCGGGTCAGTTTTGGACTCTTGTATGTACAATAGGCCCTTCAGTTCGGTGTATCCCTGGTAATAAATTTGGTATTTTTTAATTGCTTACAGATGTTTGTTATTTATCTATTGTGCTCCTTGCCCCCTTTACAGGCATGTTTCAATGAGAATAGCAACAAGTGACATTTTGGCGCAAATAAAATTTTATAACGAAAGGTTAAAATACCAAAACTGATAAATACTTTTCTGTATAAAATATGTGATAATATTTTTATTCTGTCCTTGCATTTGGAATCATAATAAATTATAATTATTGTTATTAATTCCTTCCATATAGAGAAAAACTGTATTGGAAAATTTTGCACAAAGTTGTGAAAAATGCCTTGTTGCATTTTTATACAAATTCGAATTTTTTTAGCAGTATTGTTTAAAAATATACTTACCGTACAAGATCATTATTCTAAAAACATTATTTATTTCCACAATTATTCCTGTCACTCTTTTAAGACCAACATGGAACGTAATTTTTGAAAATTGGGATACAATTTTTGCTTCGCAATTTTTTCCAAAAACTGTGAAGTAAAAAAACCAAGAAAAAACCGAACCTACACCACTTATCTAGTAAACTTTTAAAAAATTTCTTTATATTAATATAATATAGTACATAGTATTATTATAACATTATTAAATGATTATATAATTTTAAAACGTGTTCTTGTAATTTTACTTTCTCATTATATCTTGTATTTGGCGATGTTCATTTATTATGCCTATTTAATTTAATCAGGTATATTATAACAAAATTTTTTAAAAATTACCGTAGAATAAATAGTGATACAGAAATCCTTTCAAAACAGAAGGAACTCAAATATTGAATAAAAAATGCCTGTACGTAGGTGTGTTTGTTTGTGTGTGTGTGTGTGTAGACAGTTTCCTGCAAAGATGATAACTTCTGTTAGACTTAATATTTTTAATTCAAATTTGGAACATGTGTAAATCAGTATAGTAGAGTACAGGGTGATCGCCAGAGGAATGTAAAGAAACTTAATTAAGCACAAAAGATACGAAAATGTGTACAATATCAGAACCGTAACACACAATGTGTCTCTTAAGTTTGAAGTAAACTTTACGTAGATTAGATGATATATCAATTTTACTTTAAAAGGTATAAATTGTTTGCATTTTTTACGAATTAGTGACAGTTGGAGTCAGACGTTGACGACTTCTAATACCTATTTTCTGCAATGAAAATAAAATATGTATAGACTACACAGTCTATATTATTTTATTTCTCTCAGAGGAACCGTCCAGCTCAGTCTTTCAGGGGATGATTGAAGAATTTTTTCTGTTCAGGACATAATTTGAAAACATGTAAGAAATGTGTAAAAGCTAGATTTTATTAAACTATGTCGTTTTATGTAACTCTTCGAAAAATAT
Organism: Rutpela maculata; assembly: GCA_936432065.2. Lineage (NCBI taxonomy): Eukaryota > Metazoa > Arthropoda > Insecta > Coleoptera > Cerambycidae > Rutpela > Rutpela maculata. Next base: position 145,707,547 of record OW386289.2, read on the forward strand.
GATATAATAATAATCATAATAATATATAAATGGTACGGCCACACTGCAATTATATCATCGCGTCCTTTGAATTTTTTCATTAGTAAATTATCCTTATGTAAATTTTCGGGAAAAAACTAATAATGACTTGTAAGGTTTCTATGAGAAAAGTCGTTGGAGCCGTTTTTAAAAAAACGTTTTTTATAATATAATATTAATATTGTTCCACATGTGAAAATTTAACCATTAACCAAAAATGGGAGTAAATTAGAAAAAACAAGGACAACTTGTTCAATAAATTTTAAAGTGAATTTGAGAGAGTTGGATAGGTGTGCATAGAAATAAACCAGGAGAAGTTGCAGTCGGGCGTGGCCGACGGAGCATACCTATTTGTTACGTATTTTGTACGAACACAACACAATTCACTTTTAAAGAGATGTACTCTCGTACTAATCGAAAACAAATCTCCTTAGAGTAAAGAATCGTAACGCCAAATTGCATCCCGTGGGAGCCTCTGCTAGAATATTATAAGTGGTACATACAAAATTTTACTTTTTTAACTTTATTTAAAAAAGTGGTAGTTTTTTGTAGCTTTCTATGAGACACAGGAATTCATATTTGTGTTTAGGATGAAAAAAACAGTCGAACACCATTACCCAACATACAACATGTCCAATTTGAAAATATATGTATTTTTTTAAATTACTGTATTTGATCAAAATATAGCGACCATATTGCTTTCTAGTGAAAAATAGACCGCATTCGTGTACACCAGATATAATTTAAGAGAACATACTCCAAACGTATGTTTTGCGCCAATATGAGTGATTGTAATTTAAAATATTTTTTAAAAATGGCCGCTTGGTTCTTAAGAGAAAATGTTGACGCGTCCTAATCGAAAACGAATTTCCTTGGAGTAAGGAATAACCATGCTAAATGGTATCCCGTGGAGTTGAGATGCCGCAGAAAACTTCCTACCTCACCCACTATTATGCTCCTTTTGTTTTCTAAATATATTTGATTAAGTTGATGACTTAACATAATTTACGGTAAATTGTCTGATTATTCTAACATACTTCCTTCATAGTTGTATGAAAAGTGTCCAGCTAATTTGATATCTGGCAGTGCAAACGATAAAGAAAAAAATCGCGGCAAACAAATTGGCCCCACGAATAAATGAATAATTTGAAACAAATTTTAAGCTCTGCCTATCATTTCGTAGATTTTTGAGGTGTGTGCGTGTGTGTGCGCGCTAACTTGACACCAAGTTGGCAGTGCAGACGCTTTTTTCTTTTAAATAAACCGCGTCACAAAAAATGACTCCACGGATACTTTACGGATAATTTACGGCAAATTCTAAGCCCTGGCTCATTGCTCTATCATTTTTCCTTCTCAGTTTTTTCAGGTGTGTCCTGCTAACTTAATATCAAGTTAGCAGGGCACACGATTTTTTTTTTAAATAAGTTTCGGCAAAATATTTAACTCCACGGATAATTTACGGATAACTTACGACAAATTATTCACTTGTTTATTTTTCGGTAGGTAAAAGTTGTCATGCCAACTTAAGAGACGTTAGAAAAATGCCCTGAAAGACCCCTGCGCGAGAAGTTTGTGACCTATGTACATCCTTAGTTTTGTTTCTGACAGTACGTCATGTAATTTATTGTTTAGATCAGATGTAGGTTTGCAATTTTTCTTGTGTGCTGGCTCTGTGGTTTTGGCCTTTATGCCAAAAAAAAATATATATATTAGGGCACTACCTTTATATTCAGATCTCCGAAACCATTAATTGTACAGAATTTGAAAAAAAAAAAGCGAAATTTATCCTCGGTTTAGTAGCTTTATTATTTATTTCTAGCATTTTTTAAAATTATTTTCGAGTCATGTGATGAAAACCGTTTCGAAATACTTTCTTTCTCAAGCGGAAACACCAATTTTCAAATCGTTATAACTTAATAGACTATCAATTTATATGAAAAGTTTTTTTAAGTTTTTTTAAGTTTTTTTTTAGATCCCACTCCCTGGAAATACATTTTTCGCAATTTTTTAAACAATCTAAATACTTGAGACTGCCATCTGAAATATTTCTGATTCCAAATATTACATAACAAACATGTAAAAAAAAGTTCAATCAAAACTGGTTCTGTTCTTGTGGGTTCCGAAGTAAAAACCTGCATTGAACTCGACTACGGAAGACCACGTATAAGCAAATCGTTCCGTGTTCAAGGAAAACGTTAATGAAATAGAAATTCGTGGTCGACCACGCCCGACTGCAAATTCTACTCATTATAGTCGGTTAGTAATTTTATTTTCTAAATTATTAGCACCACTAAATAACCAAAGATTGTCATTAACGTTATTATGTAAAAATATATACATAACTTTGCAATTTTTATGTATACAGGAAAATATTTTCAGCGAACACTTAACGCAATAAAATCTCCAGTGAAGTTTATGACTTAAACTGTTGAATCCAAATTATTTCATTTCCGTTTTTTATCACGACAGGCAATATTAAATATGGCATCGTATTTTATTAGTGCATACAGATTTTTTTATTACCTTAAATTTAAATAGAGTTTTATTTCGGCAGACTCATAAAAATAATCCTTTGGAGTTCTTTGTTCTTCGGTGTTTTTATTTGCTTTCAAAATTCTTAGCGCGATCGTAAAACTGTGGAGAAATGAGTAAAATCTAAGTAATTAACATCGGCGCAGCAGTTTGGTGAAGAGGTCCCTCTTTAGGATCGGGGAAGCGGGCAGTTTAGGTTTGTTATAATTTGGTCACGATTATTAATATTTTGTATAAATATTAAAAATAATATTCGAATATTAAAAGGTATATGTTATTGTGTACTCGCGTCATCAGCTACATTGCTAGGAAAATAACTCGGGACTGACTATTTTTTCCTTAAATCCTTTATTGGAGTGTATTAATTGCGAATTTTAACTCAACCAGAAATTTTTTTTAAAAAGTACAAAATTGTGAATTGTTCAGTACCAGTTCGTCTTACTTCAAAAGTACTTCCAAGAGAAAAAAAATCATAAAACTTTGTGTAAAGCAAAAAAAAATTATAATACGAATAATTTTCAAAATATAAATAAATTTTATTTTTTGTAATTCTTGACATAAAAATCGTACTCTATGGATTTATTCAAATATGGACGACCCTTTTGGTATTTCCTTGATAGGTTGCTTTAATTGCTTAGGGCTTTAGATACCTCTGCCAGAAGATGTCTGGTTGCCAATACCAAATGTGCGGCAGAAAAACTTGTTTGTATTGCACTTTGCTTCCTCTGGCTCATTCCAGTAAAATTAAATGTAAATTACTCTTTGATAGCGGATTTGGCAATAAATGAAGACTTATTAACATAACTGCATTAGCAGAAGAGTACGACCTCAAAAATGTTCGGCATTACTGGGCCTTCATTCATTTACTGGATGCGACTCAGCACCTTTAAGGGAAAGGAAAAATAAAACCCCTAAAAATGTTACTTTCTATAATGAAATAAAGTAAAAAAATATTATGAGGTTTCTGGTTCTTGTATGCACACACTAAATCACATTTTTTTTTCATCCCCTTTATTAATGGGGTGGGGGTGGCTAATGCCAAAATTTTATTTGAGACCTTAGCTTCTCTTGTCTATACTAAATATCAATTGTATGAACTATTACCTGCTTGATTTACCTATTTACTCCAAATTTACCCCAATCTAGTTCTAGATCTCGTTAAAGTACATATGTGTACGAAATTTCAAGTCAATATCTCAAACGGTTCCAGAGTAAATGTGCGCACAAGAAAAGTTACAGACCGACAGACAAACCGACAGACCGACAGACAGACCGACAGACTGACAGACAAATAGAAATTTTTTTCCGCTCAAACTTGAAATCTCGACGTTTCATGACATTCTAAGCCTATTTGAAAAATAAAAAATTTTAAAAAAATTTTTGTCGTTACTATACTTCCACTGGATGTGGAAGTAATAGTCTTTGTAATGGCAGGAGTTTCACGCCGTTTTTTTTCTGCGTACCATACGCAATAGTGATCTGAAGCTGATTTAAATTATACCTATTCAATTGCCTGTGAATAAAAAAAACTATCTTTTACCTAATACTGTGCAAGTTATTACCTCTTAAAGTAGGGAAGTTTTCGAACCTGTTTTATCGGATGGCTGCGTTGCGAAAATAACTTCACATTCAACGTAAAAACTGAAATAAAGAATAAAATTATTTTCTAAGGGTATAATTACTTTCACATCCAGTGGAAGTATAGTAACTACAAAAAAATTTTTAAAAAATTTTATTGTTCAAATAGGCTTAGAATGTCATGAAACGTCGATATTTCAAGTTTGAGCGAAAAATAAATTTCTGCCTGTCTGTCGGTCTGTCGGTCTGTCGGTCTGTCGGTCTGTCGGTCTGTAACTTTTTTGTGCGCACGTTTACTCTGGAACCGTTTGAGATATTGACTTGAAATTTGGTACACATATGTACTTTAATGAGATCTAGAACTAGACCATATTTTTATCTTGTTCCGTCGAAGGGTTGGGGGCTAAATTGGGGTAAATTTGGAATAAATAGGTAAATCAAGCAGGTAAGAGTTCATAAAATTGATATTTAGTATAGACAAGAGAAGCTAAGGTCTCAAAAAAAATTTTGGCATTAGCCACCCCCATTGCCACCCGCACCCCATTATTAAAGGGGATGAAAAAAAAAATGTGATTTAGTGTGTGTACAAGAACCAGAAACCTCAAAATATTTTTTTACTGTATCCACCCCCCACTACCACCCCCTGTCACCACCCCCACCCCACTACCGATGTGGGGTATCGTTTTATGGGTTTTTGGGGTAGAGGATTTCAAATATTATATTATTAAAGTTCCATAAACAATTATTTCCAGATACAAAATTTTTTCATTGTGTGACTTGGATAGAAAATCCGGATGTGGAAGTAGTGATTCCTTGGGCAGCGGTTTTTTCCGTTAGCCATGTTATAATTACACTGTAAATTTTCATTATCTTTCTCTGCGTATAGTTTCATTTATTTATATTTACTCGATAAGCCAAGTTGGCTCGGTAGACTAGTTTTTTTGGCGCCATTAATATACCTGTATCTCAACGGATTAGATTAGTTCATATATCTTATGACATAAGCATAGAATACTTTCCGTGACTACCAAAACTGTCTCATGTTGTGCCTCGACAGACCAACTTATTTTTGTGTCAGTAAAAGCAAAACTTTTCTAAAGTTGTTTCATTTATATACTCGATTACGTGGTCCTTTTATTGTCGCCGCCTTATTTATAATCCTAAGACCACTAACAAGCAAGAGTCACCTCCAATTCATATTAAGCCACCCTATCTAGATCTTTTAATTTTTAAGAAATTGTCTGATGCTTTCGGATCCCAAAAATTTTGAATTTTATGAATTTTCTATATCTAGCGTGACCCACTTTTGATGCCCACCCCCCCTTCTATATCTCGATTATTAGTCATTCAATTTCAACCAAATTTGGAATGGTAACAAAGACCTTTGGGTCCTTTTGGGTGAAATAAAATTTGTCACTGGCATGAATTTTTATTAAGAATAAAGAGGTCTAGTTTTTTAAAAAGTCACGAGGGATTTTTCTACTGAAATACTAACGCAATATTATTGATTGGCAAGATTTAGAACCCATATATCCAAGATTTACCAACGTTTTGAATTTGGTTTTCGAATTATGGCCACTGAATAAAATTAATAACTTGGTAACGAATTGCCCTTCGCAAAAAAGTCATTCTCTATTTTCTCTTTAAATTAATTAATTCCGTGTCATTGATACTTCCAAATTCTGCAATTCCTAATGCCCAAATAATTTACAGGGTTGCTGGTTCAACATTTTTGATAATTTGTCAGTGAAAATTCTTGGTCTACAAAACTGGCAAATATCAATGACAGCGTGTAATAGAAAAAGTGAATTTAAAACGAAATTAAAAAAATGCATTTTTTCGAAAAACAATTCGTTTCCAAGTTATTGATTATTTAATGTTTAAAAAATGCAATTTCAAGGGGACCGTAATTCGAAAACCGTAAGTCAAAATGTTAAATTTTGAACATAGGGGATCTAGAGCATGCTGATCAATAATATTGCATTAATGTTTTTATAAAAAAAAATCCTAACATGACTTCTCTAAAAATCAACCCTTTTTTTCTTAATAAAAATGCACGACAGTGACTAAAATACATTTTCTTCCATTGAAATAGGTCATAATAAAGGTCTTTGATACGGGTCCAAATTTGGTTGAAATCGGATTACCAATAAGTGAGATATGGAGAGCGGGGTATTAAAAGTGAGACACGCTGTAAATAGAGCTGTAAGTTAGAAAAATGATACATCTACATAATTAAGGAGTGATGAAGCCAAGACTTCCATAGCTTTTATCCTCTGCGATAAATACTGTGTATTGTCATAAATTATGAGTGTTAATTTTATATTTTATATTAACTTGTTTAGGTGCGGTCCAAACCTCCATTATTACAGCTTTTAACCTGACCAACAACTTGCAGAGTAGCGTAGCGTAGTGTCTTCAACAGTAATTTTTAAAGAATTTTTAAAATGTTCTTGATTTTTCTCGACATCTGATTTGGAGGCAACGAGATAATGACCTTTGGTCAAATTAATGAAAGTTTAAATTTTATTATTTATCCTCACACAGGCAGCATCTACCTCGATTGCAGAAACCAAATAGTATATCTGACTTTCGTCAGCATAGAAATGGCTTCGACAATAGACCAAAATTTTAATCAACTCACTCAGGCATTTCAGGCTCATAAAAACAGTAAATAATAGTAGACCCAAGATAGAGCCTTGCGGTACTCCTAATTTGGTATGGTCAATGCATACTTCTTATTGTCGATTTCTTCTGTAGTTCCTCAAAAATTCAACAGATTCAATAGCTAAACCAATATAATATTAATAATGTAATATTACTTCGAGGATTTTAAAACTCATCTAGTCCCAAATTATTTCCTTATAGCTCTTATGCTGAAAGCGATTAGCTGACTGGACTAATACGTCAAGATCGCAGTGTAAAAAAAAATATATTTTTCTAAGTTCTGAGCTCAGTTGTACTAGTAGTTTTTAGTCTCTTAAGTTTTTTTCACATTGCTGGCCGTTGAATGATGTAGTCTTGCCAGTAACGTTGTCTACCGGCTCGAGTATTTAGTAAGGATATATATCTTATCGCCCACTTTGTTCCATCATATTAACCCGTCGTAACGCTTTGTTCAGTTTTGCTGATAACAGTACTTTCTATAGAAATTCCTTCTTTCAGAAGCTAACTGCTGCCTGTTGATTCCTGTACGTCGAAATTGGTAGAATTCCAATAGGATTAAATCGTATGCGTTTGTAGTTCCCTTTTGTCTGCAAATGAGCACGTAGTTGAAATGTCGTTATGCGATATATTTTTCTATAAAAAGCCTCTAATTAAAACAATTTTAAAATAAGAATTGATATTATTTTGAATATATCTACGGCGAAAGTAAATAAGTTAAAACAGGATTTCACAAAGTTAGCAAATGTCTCGGCAAACGTTTACAAAATCACAATATTTATGTTAACCCAATTTGTGCAAACAGTTACTCAAAACTAATAATTGTAAACAGAATAGATATTATAAAATATTATGAAATTATGAAATATGATATTTTTGGGCATGATTAACAATGCTTGTTGAGTGAAAATAAATCGATGATACAACACATTTCTAAAAAAATGAGTGAAACGAAATCTTTATATTGGACAAAAAAAATGTGCAACAATTTTGCACAATTAAAATGTATACAATTATGTAAAATTTCGCTTTTTATATTATTTAAAACAATGCAACAAAACCATAATATAATAACGAACTTTTGTTTTTAAATTGTTTTCCCTTTTTCCTTAAGCATAGAAAAAAACAGCAAAATTTTATATGCTGCACTCATACAAGAATATTATAATGGTTGTTTGACAACATTGATTTTTTATCAACGGACATATTGTAGGTTAAAACTTTTCGTAAAATCCAACACTCATCAGAATCGACTTATACCCTAAAATTGTTTAAATTTCGGTAGCGGATGTGTAAGTTTATCATAGATATTTTGAGTTTAGTCTTAAAAATAATATATGATATTTCGAGGGAAAACTGTTAGAGATACATTAAACACACTGACGTATTTATTATAAATATACTCGAAACTGATGAGAACCTTATTCAATATTTCAAAGAAAATGCTGGTTCTTAGTAGTTTCAAGCTTTATACCTCTTAAGCTGACTACATTAGACTGGATTTTGTTAAATTTAATTTCATCATGCGAAAAAATATTCTATGGATGGTCGAGTTATTCTGTTAACTAATGAAACCATCTAACATTTTGAATAAATTTTGCTTATTATATATAACTGGACAATTGTTTAAAATAATTATTGTAGACAAAAATTGTGTTTGTGTGAATAGGTATGTAAGCCGTTTCTTGTAAACGTGATAACTTCTGTTAGACTCAAAATTTCTATTTCAAGTTTGCAATATGTATAAAATACATTATAGAATACCCCATATGAATATTGGGCTGTATCCATCATACAGTGTCATCTTCAGAGGCGCATAAACTGTTATTATTTGTGTAAAGTATGTTTTATTATAATTTCAGAGAAAAATATTACTGAGGCTTTTGACTAAACACACCAAGATAGAAAGACATAAAAATTTATTAAGATATTTGCAAAGAAACAAAAATGTTACATTTTTTCTAAAATTTATTTACAGTTTAAAATACAATTTTTTTCCAAACCAAGCTCTGAAAGCAGACGAACAAATTTGAGCATCTAGGCCATACTATACACAGTGGCCACGAGAACCGACCCAGGCTTATAGCTCATTTGTTTATGAACCAACTTTTTGAAATTCGGAATATGTATATAAGACCTATTTTTCGATTTATGTGTAATGAAAATGACCGACTTCCGGTTTCGACGGAAATAACATCAAATTTGATTTCTTTAAATAGAGCACCCTGTATATTTTGGAATTTTTGGAATCTACGGACCAAATTCTATCCGATCACGTTGCGAAATTTTCATTTTTTTTTTTTAATATTATTAAGATATTATTCATAAGACTATTACGAAACGATTTAAGTTTGTAATTGGGCATTGCTGACTGCGAATATCTATTTAGACAAACAAATAAAAAATGACGTTGGACGTGTACTCAGTGGTACCACGTAGAAATAAATTGTGCCGTCTTCGAGTAAAATATTAATCGAACAAATATTCAGATTCGATCTCGCCCGACTGCAATCTACTCGTTTAATTTCATTTCTATACCTTTATAAGAAATATTCAAAAATCATTTATAAAAATTGCTTGAGTTAGTTAATGACAACGACAACTTTAACAACAATGGTGATAGCAACAGGCACACGCATTTCTAATACATGTCCAAATCTTTTCTGCGGTCTGAAATTTTTTATTAAATACGAATTTTAAATTTTTACTACATTAATATACATTTCCGTTCTTTTAGCGATCCATTTCTTTCTTTTTTTGTAAGGTTAGCAAAAAAAACTTGCAAAACCTATTATGACAACTATTTAAATTTCACCAAACTGGCCTACTTTTAAAATTATTTCGAGTAGAGGCACGTTTTGTAAACACAAATAAGGAATTAAGAGAAAAATAATAATAGGCTTCTATATTGCCTTTCCTGACAAAGTACCTACCTACTTAGCACTTAATCTGCTACCTTTAAATAGTATTTTGTTGGAAACTGGACTCGGCGTTCTATTTGAAATTACTTTCACATAATGTTTATATTATAATGACCCACATAATCCCTTTTAGTGTAACCTTTTGAGGGTAATAAATGTGTAAGTTGTAATGAATGGAAAAAGTTCAGCTGAGCGGCGACTTGCACCTTGCATTTCGTTAGCCTTTTCCCGTTTGCTAAGAAATATGTTTTTCGTAAGTTTTGTTATATTGTATGTATACTGTGTGCAACTATGAACAGACACTCAATACAGACACATCAAACTGAAATGAGCAGCAAATAGCGAGGCTAAAATTCAACTTTTAACATATTCTTGTACCAAAATGAGCAGTTTTTTACGGCATTTGCGAATCATATAGTATAAATAATCAATCGATATTAAATTTCACCTGAAAATAATATTTAATGAATATTGAAGGGGGCTCTACTTGTATATGAGGACACAATTATGTTTTTGCTCCTGTTGTGAAATTGTAGTTATTCTTAAGGCATTTAAACATGTGTACAGAGTGATTTTAAAAATATTTTTTTCAAAAAATTGTTAAGAAAGAAAACTTAATTTCCTTGAATATTTTTTACCTCACCCTGCAAATGAACTGCGTTAATGTTTTCTTATAAAGGTTCTAATTAGCTTCAATTTATGTTATTACCTCATATTCGAAATTCTTTTTGGTTTTAAAGAAAGAAATTAAAAACACCCCTTCCGATTAAAACATCCTTTCCGATTCCAAACTGATTTTTTTTAAAATAACTTTGAAAAGAATGTAAATAATACTTCTATGCATTATTTGTAGAAAAACATATCACAAACAATATTCAACGTAACAAAACAGCAACAAGAAACAAAAGAAACAAATATTTTTAAAAACAAACTTATATTAAAATGTACCAAATAGGAAATTGCAAATTTTTTTTTTAATATAAATTGAAGCTAATTAAAACCTTTATAAGAAAACGTTAACACAGTTCATGAACAGGGTGAGGCAAAAAAGTACTCAAAGAAATTAAGTTTCATTTCTTAACAATTTTTTTAAATAAATTTTTTTTTAAATCACTCTGTATGCATGTTTAAAGGCTTTAAAAATGTCTACAATTTTATGTGCCTAACATGGTCATCGCTTCAAAAATAAAAATGTTACAAGTCTGGGGAGTTTTAAGTGGCGCACCCTGAGTGTTTCATCTAAAACTGCACAAACCAGTAACCTCAGATCCAAATATATTAATTGGAGTCTGCGAAAATGGTTATCGAAACTTGCATACTATTATTATTTAGGACATATAAAGGGTGATCTACCATGATGTGCGGAAAATTTATCAGTAGGTTGTTAGCCCAGGAATTTTAGTTTTTTACCCGGAATTAATTATTGTAAAGCTGAAAATTTCCAGGATTGTAGTTTTGGTCCAGGACAACACGTAGCAAAAAGTCTCCTATTCTCCCCCGTCGGCATCCCTGTTTTTTCAAAGCAACAAGGACCTAAGTCGCAAAAATTGCAGAGCTGACTATAAAGTGGCACAGGAAGGTTGTTACTGGTCCGATTTGGGCCGAAATAATCATAAAAGATTAGGAGAAGCATATCCGTTCATATTTCAGATGTTCCATGCACATTTTTGTTCATAATTTTCCGTTCTAGTTCTGTCAACATTTTAAAAATTTAAACATTTTTTAAAAAAATTAGAAAAATTCCAAAATGGCGCCATTTCTCTTCATAGTCTGGGCTTTCCATTGGTATGTCCACCTTCTCTGTAGCGTCACCCGTTACGGAGTTACGCCACTTTGAGTGTCGCAGCGGCGACACTCGGTCATTTAAGTGCGTTCATTGTTGCGTCTATCACGTCTAGTCTAAACAATCAAGAAGGCGCAAGACGAACTATACCCTTAGTTCTTTAACTTTGACAGTTCTCTAAGTGTATGCATTGGTTCATTGGTGCGGCAAAATTGAGTGATCTTAGTTAAGCCATGTAGCATAGGAATTTTAGTTTTTGACTTTGAATGAATTATTGTAAAGCTGAAAATTTGCAGGATTGTAGTTTTGGTCTAGGACAACACGTACCAAAAAGTCCCCTACTCTCCCCTGTCGGCTTCCCTGTTTTTGCGGAGCAATGAGGGCCTAAGTCGCAGAAATTTCAGAGCTGGCTATAAAGTGCAGCAAGAAAATTGTTACTGGTCCGATTTGAGTCGAAATGATCATAAAAGCTTCGGATAAGCATATTCGTTCGTAATTCACATGTTCCATGCATATTCTGTTCATAGTTCTCCGTTCTAGTGCTGACAACACTTCAAAAATTGAAAAAAAATTGTAAATGGCCCCATTGCGGATAAATGAAGACTCGGAGGGGAACACGTACACGAATAAACATTTATCTTCATACTTTGGGCTTTCCATTGGTATGTCTATTTTCTCTGTAGCGTCATCCGTTACGGAGCTACGCAACTTTGAGAGTAAGCACGCGGCGGCGGCGCCCGCCATATGCCCGGTGGAACTGCCCTAGCTGCGCTGATAAGACCAGTTGTGAATAAGATTTATTGAATGAAATTTAACTTGTCAGACTCAGAAAATGACTTTATTCAGCTAGGCAATTGACATTATTGATCTACTGGGAAGTAGGGTTGTCCGGATCATTATCCATATCCACGACTGGCTGTTTGTGTAGCTGGATTCTCTACACATTCGGCACATGATGCTGCAGTTCAGACCAGAGTTCCTGCACTCGCACCGGGCACCGCAGTCCCTCTTGTAGGCACAAGAAATTAGCCGTAGCATGCTATCGGGAGCTGGTTGCCTTGTGGTAGGAACAGAAATCGGAATCAGGCCCTGGAGTCCTGATTTTCACCCCCAGTCCTCCAGAGAGGAGTTAGGAAGAATATTGTGAGGATTTAATCTCCCGAAAAGCTTGCAGCACTCAACTAATGTGCATGTGCTTTTTGCAGATCCAACAATGGCTAGACAACAAGGCAGCCAGCTCCCAATAGCCTGCTACAGCTAATTTCTTGCGCTGCAAGGCGGACTGCGGTGCCCGGTGCGAGTGCAGGAACTCTGGTCTGAACTGTAGCATCATGTGCCAAACCTGCAGAGAATTCAAGAATGCACATTACGCTAAATCGATAACAATTTATTGTAAATAAGTATGTTTCAAGTAGTAAATCATGTGGGTAACCAATAAAAGGACACACTTTATTTTCTTTATTTGACAAAAACTTTAAAAATATTCGTTGCACTCTTTCTAATACCTCGATATAATTTACATTAATTGGACATCAAATGATAGAATTGTATTCAATTTTAATTGTAGGTGGGTTGCAAAATTCACATCAGGAATTACGTATAATAAATTCTAAACTTCTATTGGCAGCTAAAATTACTTGATTAATATGATAAATAAAAGTTAATTTTGAATAAAAAATTAATCTAGTTGCTTTGTATTTGTATTAGCAATGTAATATTCAATAAGAAACATTCATGCGGGGAAAATGCACATAAATATTTTCAACCTCAGCAAATATAAAAAATTACCCCACTGTGCTGGTAATTATATATATAACAAACTTCCTATAGAAATGAGGCCATAAAATTCTTTTAGAATGTTCAGAAGCAAACTGAAAATGTTTTTGAATGAACATTGTTTTTATAACATGACCGAGTTTTTTGATCGGTAATGGGGAATAGCTCACCTTTATATACAGTGTGTCCCAGGATAGATGTAACAAGAGGTGTAATGGACCAAAAATTTTGGAATTTTGGAATGGTATTTGGGGATTGGGTCCTGCTTGTTGTAAAACTAAGGTATACCAAAAATGACTTGATTTGGTGTCCTACAGGGTGTTTTATAAGCAAAGTTGTAAAAATCACCACTAATAAAGTACCTTTATTTTTCAAAATATGAAAAAATTCCACTAAGAAAAGTTATTTAGAATGCAATTTTATACCTCTATACCAAATTTCGGAAATATAAAATTATTTTTTTGAAACTTCCCATTTTTTGCGAATTAAGAGTTGAATTCATATTTAAAGTTGTGTAGGAGCAAATGTTAATCATCTCAAAAGGTAGGCTACTGGTAAATAAAAAATTGAATATATGGATGTAAGAAGGTATAATGTTAATCGAACTAATTGTAAAACAAGAAACAATTACTAACAGAAGATTAATGAGGTTTAAAAATTATAACAAGTAATAAATGTCAAAAACATAACAGATTCACAAACAAATGAATTATTGACCAATACAAAACAATGTTTACAATTTTTGAATTATTCGACGTAGCTACCACCCACATCCACACACATTTCAATCCTTCGCCTGAAGTCCTTAAAACTGTTTCGAATATGATCTAACGGCATGGAGTTTACGGCATTTGTAATTCTTTGCTTCAATACTGCTACATCGTTAGGAAGTGGTTCAACGTAAACCAACTGCTTGAGGCGACCCCATAAAAAGAAATCCAATATTGACAGGTCTGGGGATCTCGCCGGCCACTTGATCGGTCCATTCCTGGCAATCCAATTTTCTGCAAAATTTAAATTCAACCATCGATTAACCATTTCTGTGGAGTGGCCAGGGCAACCATCATGTTGAAAATGAACTAAAGGCATATCTCTTAAAATATTTAAATGTTCTTCAGAAAATCTTTCAAGAAGCTGTAAATAAGTGTGCTGGTTTAACCTTCCCTCAATGAAATAAGGTCCAATAACTCCAACGTGATAAGAAACGGCACACCACACATTCACTTTTTTATAATATTGTCTTCTACAATGAATTCTAAAATTTGGATTTTCAGAAACCCAAAACCGACAATTCTGAGATGAAACAACACCATTAGTTGTGAATGTGGATTCGTCTGAGAAAATTATGAAATGATGAAAAAATCTCTCTTCCATGATTTTTTTTCCAATGGTCAAACAAAAATCCAACCTACGGTCGTCATCTCCCTCTCCAGGCGTATGTTTATAATTTGCTTTATATGCCCTAATTTTCTTTGTCTTGTAAATTCTTTGGAGTTCAGACTTGCTAATATTAATAAGAGCTGACCTTTCTCTTAGTGGCATCCTAGGATTTTCTATAACAGAGGCCTGAGCTATAATAGCCCCAACATTGTCTTCATCATATGCTTTTATTTTTATTTTCATGTTAAGAACACTACCAGTAGCCAGAAACTTTTTAATTATTCTCATAGCTTGAGTACGTGACAAAGCAGTGTTTGGAAATTTCAAATTAAATTGGCTTACCACTTCTCTTAGCGAGTTATCACCACCAATTCCGTAGCATTGCACAATATAAATTTTTGCACGCATTGTGAGTACCATTTTCACTTAATTTTTTATGCTTGTTTCGTTAATTTGAAACGGAAATTAAGGATAATATTGACTACGTCAATAATAAATGATAAATGTGTATCCACTGCTTTTCTCATAGCCTACTTTAGTTTCTACATAACTTTAAATATTAATTCACAAAAAATAATTTCTATGCAGTTTTAATTGAATGGTTCAAAATAGAATACTAAAGTTCCAAAAAAATAATTTTATATTCCTGAACTTTGGTATAGAGGTATAAAATTGCATTATAAATAACTTTCCTTAGTGGAATTTTTTCATATTATTAGTGGTGATTTTTACAACTTTGCTTAACTCTGTAGAACACCAAATCAAGTCATTTTTGGTTTACTTTAGTTTTATAACAAGCAGGACTTAATCCCCAAATACCATTCCAAAATTCCAAAATTTTTGGTCCATTACACCTCTTGTTACATCTATCCTGGGACACACTATATATTTGTTATTTTGTTTCTCATATTTTCTTTTTTATTATATATCTTTGTAGTCTTGTTTGGTTTATACAATTTTTGTAACATATGACATATATATTATATTATTTGGTTTTTATATTTTATTTTTGTATCTTATATTTTATGCGAGTTTTCATGACAAAACCGATATTGTTTCTGTAACAAGATTTATGGTGAAAAAATGTATTGTATTCTATTCCTTTTAATCAAGTAACTCAATATGTCAAAACCTTGTATTGTTTGATGGAGATTTTAGTGTCAGTGTGACTAAATAAAATAGGAATTTGTCTTGTAAAAATTCACTTTATAAATTCAGAAAAATTTGATATGATATAATTTATTGCGAAAGTTTAAGAAATTCATGTCATGTCCAAAAACTGTATTTCCGTCGTGATTTAGATCATCTACCCACAGACGATACGATCATTTATAGACGAAATTAAAATTTGGGACGTCTGTAACACTTTTCACAAATTTTTATTATTTTTGGTTTTAAAATTATTGGCTTAGCAACTAGATTAATTTTATTATTAAATGGATTTTAACCAAAAGCATGAAGCGAAATATTAAAAAAAAAATAATGAAACGCATTCCAAAAACACTTTTCAAAATTAAAAGTATGATACAGTTATCGCCATTTCAAAGTTTTTGCCATCAAATAATTATTCTCCAACCTTGCGACACTAAAACTACAACAGACGATGCCGTCATTAATGCCCTAACTAATAGAACATGTTTCATTCCATAACTCTTTTTGCTGATTTCAACTATTATCTTTGGTTTTGAATTCATTGGTCTGTATAGTTTTAGGTAAAACATTGTGTATATTAAATTTTCCACTCCCTTCAATTCGTTTATTAGACATTCCCTGCCTGTACTTTAATGGGATTCGTTAAGATACAAATTTTCCATTAAAATACAAGTTTAAATAAATAATAAATAAGTTTATAACCAATAGAAAAGCGACACACTGCAATATTCTGTCAATAACAACTATTGACTTGAACATCTGACAAATCTAAAATTTATCAATTTTGACAAGTCATATTTACTGTTTATCTAGCTTTTCAAACTTTGTGCTTCTTGCAATCAAAATGTGAACATGTGTGACAGTGAAAGTGAAATTGAAATAATAATTCATAATATTTTCTAAATTGTAAACTATAATTATTAATAAATTTCAGAAATAAAGTGTTATTTTTCTATTTTCTTATGACTAGTCGTAGAAAAAATAATTTATGCAACTCACATTTAATGGCTGTTAAGAAACAAGCATGGGAATTATGAAATGAGCCGTAGGTGAATGCCATAATGAATGATCGTTATTTTAATATATTGTTAAGAATTAATTTTAATTATTAATATTACTTCGAAAATTATTTAATTTCATTTTCATTTACATTTCATTTAGATCAACGTCCTGAGTCCTGGGTTTAGCCGTAGGCTATTTCATCACTCGACCAGAACCAGGGTGTATTAAATAGGTGATGCGACGACAACCCTCACAGTGGCTTCATAAGTGCTTACTTTGTACATAATGTAATAGATGGCAGGACCAATAAGTTCTCTCATTACTTACGCAATTTTACAGGTTCTGTGCATAAGTGCATACAATGTTGCATACATTCCCGGTCTTTTGTTTAGTGAAACAAGAGTCCAGTGACATCTGACATTAAGTAGCTAAATTAAAACATTGAAAGAATATATGCAACACTACATGCAGCATTGCACGTGTCGCCACAGCTAACCTCAAAAAGATATATTTCTTGAGATTTACAAGTATTACGTAGCTATTATTAAAATTTCTGCCTGGTTCCTGTACTTTCAACCAAAATCAAGTTCAACGTAATGTGTATGAAGTTTTAAACAGTTTGTCACAATAAAATAAGACACTTTTTGCAGGTTAAGAATCTAACCTATAATTAATAGTCTATTTTTATCAATCAACAATATTGAAAAATTATTTGCGTGAATTTTTAAATATTTGCTTGGAGCTAGTATGGCTCCAAGCTAAAAATGCCTATACAAACATTAAAAATGAGAATAAATGAAAAAACCTTAAAATTTGAGGTTATGTTAGTTATACGATGCACATGCACAGGTAATTGTAGGACCTTATTGCTCGCGCCATCTACGAAAGTAAACAGAAACCATGCACTTATTATAATAGGAAAGTGCCGTACGTCGGACCACCTATTTAATACACCGTGACCAGAACACACGTAGGTACACTTAGATAAGCGAACAACAACTGTTTTCTGCGACATTGCCGTCTGCCGCAACTGACACCCCCTATAGAGATATAACAGAGGTTATTTTTTAAATATTTTTAAAAATAGTATCACCCCAAAAAATTAATACCTGAAACACTCTGTATATGAAAAAAACTCTATTTTCTTTGTAGAATTTCTTAATATGTAAGCTTTTTATAGTTAATCAATATTATTTTTATTATTACCCAGTGGATCATAATATAAAACAAACCCCCATTTTTAATATATTTTTTCCAAATATTATATTATTAGTGTCTATTAATACGTTCCCCTAAAAATATGTTTTCCAAATTTCTTGAAATTTCGTCATAAAGGGGTTTAATATACCTGGACTATATTACGTAACTAGCAGAAACTACTGGCAAAACGTCTACACTATCTGCTTTTTTTCATTTTAAAATTACATTTCCGAATCTTGTGCCTTTAACACATTTCTATTTGGCCCTATTTATGTATCTTTAGGACCACATCCCTTCGAAAACACGTACACACCTTTTCCATCGTGCACCTGCTTGCATATGATAATCAAAGAGATAAATATTTGATTTATGAGGTACGTTATTTTGACATCGGCTCTTTTTTTAAAAGCTCAATGATGTGTTAACATTATTTTAAGTGGTCCTTTGCTTTGATTTAGACTGGCAGGGCTTCTGCTGGCATCAATATGCCCTTGTTTAAATGAAGCATGTTTTGTGTACCATACCACATTCTGTTTAGATTACAAACTAATGTAAACTAATAATTTACTTCAACAAGTGTTTACGAGTATGTGGTAAAGGACAAACAAATTGAGATTAATATAATAGTAATATATCTGGAAACCATTTATTGTATGGGAGCTTTAAATGAGAGTTTAATTCAATTATTAATCTATCGATTAATTATATTAATCCCACAGACTGGTCTTCATTTCAGTTATGTTTGATTATTATTTGTGTAAGAGTATAAACTTTATGTTTTCAAATTATGTTCATTATTTTCATATTACTTTTTATACAGAGGCCTAGTTTACAAACGAACTGGTTTAAGATAAATATTTTAGATTTTGGTTATTTGGGTTTATCTTTAAATTATGTTTATAGCAAAGTTGTAAACCTCTTGTACATCAATATTTATTAAGTTTGTAGCTGTACGGCAATCGTTAAGATCGAAGGAAAATAAAGTTGGGTTTTTTTTGGAATATTTCAACAATAAATCGTTAAATAAACAATGTTCCGGCGGTCAAAAAGTGAACCTAATTCAGGGTCATGTTCGTAACCAATAAAACTATCGTTTAATCCACGTGGCGTCCTAAATCGAATTACAATAAATTTCAGTCCTTTCTTGACTAATTCCACTGGACTATAAGTATGTAGGCAATTGATTGCTGAAACATTTTAAATTTAAATATACAGCCATTCCATCTGAAAAAAATGTGTTATGACGGTTTAAAAATGTACAAGTTTGAATCACCGTGGAAAACACTCCGTAGAGTTGGATTCAGCTCTGAGATGCATGGAAATTAGTACACGGACTTGACTAAGATTCAAAATGAGACCACAGCCACATTTGCGAAAATACGTTTTTTTCAGATTTTTCTCTTGGCAGCTGCAAATGAGTTTTTTTTTTTTTTTCGGAAAAAGTAGACTAACCTGGCAATGCCTGGGCATAATTCCAAAAATGATATGTGCCTACAGAGAGAATTAAGAGTTAAATACAAATATATAAAAAAATTAGGATTTTCCTTTTAAAAGAAGCTAGTATTCGCTTGTCATCGCTCGATGAAACACCCTGTAGATTTAAAAACAATTTTAGAATATGCCACTCAATAGTGATCATGTACGCGCTCACCCTGTATAGGTATATATTTATTACATGTAGAAAATATTTTAAAAACTTTATTACGCGGAGAATGACCATCATTTTAGTGTATATTTTACCGACATTATATAAAAGCACCACCATACTCGGCGCACTTCTTATGACAAAAGAAATAAAACTGAACGATTTCGCGGGTTCGTCTGAGAAAGACGTACTTTAGTATTTGGTAGGTGGAGAAAGAGACGGGATGTTTCACCACATGCTCTAAGATGAAAATCTTGTCATATAAGTGCTTGTGGGAACTTGCTGGGAATGTTAACACATGTGTTCACCCATTCAAGTATGCCTGTGCCCTACCAACTTAAAACTTCACATGCTTTACAAGCGTTTAGTTACAGTTCTCTATAGTTAAGTATTGCCGACATTTTTCAAGATATCTTTGTTTATCGAGTGGACAAATCTTTCATTGTTCAGTATGTGTCTACTTGTGAACCGCAAATTAGTTTTAGGGGGATATTACTACTCTAAAATAAATACTCCATACTTGAGTAAAGCTATTTGTTATCGTAAACAAAGAGATTATATAAAATTATTAACAAAATCATTTTGCTTATGCATATTAGGGTGGCCCATCTCTATAGGGGGTGAATTTTTTTTGCGTATTTTTTAAGTCTCACCCCACGAAAATATACTATTATACTAGGAATAATTTATGTCAATGTTTCAGATAATTCGGTGAACGGTAACCCGTGCCGCATTCAGGTAGAAATTTGTAGATAAGATTTTATTACGGTAATACACTTAAATTTTACTTAAAATACAAATATCTACCTCTTTTCTCATAATGTTTTATTGGTGTAATTATTTCCTAGAAATTATTTGTTTTGGAAGTTTGGAAATATAATGCACCTACGGTAGGTTTTTATGTCAGTTTGCAATTGTGTTTTACAGTGGTGACATTATAAGTTCTAGCATACGTTCCTTTTTGAAAAAACATTTAACGATGGCTGATGTTAGATCCTTACGAAAGGATACTTTCATTTACTTAGTTGGACACTATTCGTCACAAATCATTGGCAATAAATTGCCGTCTAATAAACAAGTATTACAAGTGCTCTTTTATAACATTCGTGAAGTGAAGCTAAGTGTACATGAAAGTGCTAAATTAACAATAAAAGAGGTGTCAGTTTTTCGGGATAAAGCTCGCATTCCGACACGTCAGGGTTTTCATTGTGTTAAACAACTAGATAAACTTTATGCAGAGTGGAGGAACTTACAAAAATCGGCTAAAAGGGCCAGTGCGGGAGTAAAGAAAAAAATTTCGTTGAAAAATTGGACGATCTTTTTGACATTTCTCATGCAAATGCATTGGAGTTGATGAAAATAGATGAAGATAAGCAATTTTTAATTAACCAAAGAAAAAAGGGACGTCCTGGATTTATGCATGGTATTGATTACCAACTTGCTTCTCAAGAAAAATCAGCTGAGGAGAAATTACAGAAATTATCCGAACGAATGCAACGAAGTCAACAAGAAAAAGCTAGATTAGAGGAAACAGTCACCTGTCCATCATCAAGTAGTAATTGAGCCGACTCCAACGAAAATGAAGATGAAATAATCGAAGCCCAAGAAGAGTTGTTACAAGACCAGCCTGGCCCGTCACAGCCAAAAAAGAGGAGATTGTATGGAACATGTAACATCATCACACCAAAAATAGCCGCTGCATTTGATGCTTGCAAAATAAGCGACAGGTATGGAGTCCATATTTTGACGGCAGTAGCAGAAGCACTAGGACATGACACCATATCTTTGTCCATCAGCAGAACCACACTTCAGCGCTCTAGACAACGCATCCGCGAAGAAAGAGCTGAAATATTAAAAACTGCCTTCGGTCATTCTGAATTGCCGGCCCCAGTCATCCATTGGGATGGAAAACTTTTACCTTCTCTCACTGGAATGGGAAATATCGATAGACTTGCTATCTTAGTTACTAGTGGAGATATTGAACAACTACTTGGAGTACCAGCTTTGCCCAATTCAACTGGAAGAGAACAGACTGAAGCAGTTTATGATGTGCTTTGTGAATGGAATTTGGACGAAAAGGTAATAGCTTTGTGTTGTGATACAACAGCATCAAATATGAGTTATATAAATGGGGCAGCCACACTATTGCAACAAAAATTAGAAAGAGATATTCTATATTTTCCTTGTAGACATCATATTTTTGAAGTGGTTTTGAGAAGTGTGTTTGACACAAAAATTCCTTCCTCATCTGGTCCAAATGTGCCACTATTTAAACGTTTTAGGGAATTTTGGCCTAAAATAGATCAAAATAAACTAAAAACTGGATTTCAGGTATCAAATATTAAACACATTTTACAACCAGTTAAAGCCGAAATTGTAAAGTTTCTGAATGCAGCTTTAACTTTGCAACAGCCTCGTGATGATTATAAAGAATTTTTAATGCTTTCTAAACTTTTTGTTGAAGAAGAGCCCACTCACACGACATTCTATCAACCAGGGGCATTTCATCATGCACGTTGGATGGCCAAAGCCATTTACTGTCTAAAAATATTTTTTTTCCAAGATCAGTTCAAACTAACTAAAAAAGAAAAATAGGTATTGAAGATATATGTCTCTTTATTGTAAAGGTTTATGTAAAGGCCTGGTTTACAGCGTCATTTGCTAGTAAAGCACCGCTTCATGACTTAGACTTTTGTAAAGAACTCATTAATTATCAAAATATTGACAAAGAAATATCTCAAGCCGCAAGTAGGAAAATAGTGAACCATTTGTGGTACCTTAATTCAGTAAATGTTGGCTTATCTTTCTTTGATGACGATATTTCAGTTACCACTAAAAGAGAAATGGTTAAAGTTTTGAATAGGAAAGCACCAAATCAAGAGGGTATTAAACGACTTATGATTAGTAACATTACTGACGTTGAAAACAAGGAAATTCAGGACTTCATATGCGAGAACACTAAACAGTTTTTTCAAAAATTAGGTTTGTCTATGAAATTTTTGGAAAATGATCCAACAACATGGAGGGAAAATGAAAGTTATACCCGATGTTTCAATATTGTAAACAAAATTAAAGTTGTAAATGATGCCGCTGAGAGAGGAATCAAACTTACTGACTATAATGACATTTTAACAAAAAATGAAGACCAAAAACAGTTTTTACTCCAAGTTGTAAATGATTATAAATCACAGTTTCCAAATGTAAAAAAAGAAACCCTGTCGCATGCTTTGGCCTAGTGCAAAAAATATTGTTTTTATTACTATATGTCTTGTAGATTTAGGATAATATTTGGTACTATGTATGAAAAAAACGTTTCATAATAAAATACACAAAGATAAAACGAGAGTTTTATTTTAAAAACTTCTAGTCTAGTTTTCTTAGACTACGAATTTACAGTAGTATGACACATGTTATAGTCACAACAGATAATGTCTTTGATATTTGTATGACTTGATTAGTCATTCTAAAGATAAATGTTGCTGATTAAAAAAAAAACAACAATGCATCAACCAAAGAATGTAAATAATTCCATTTACTTTTATTATTGCATAATAATGCATTCTACGGCACCCCTCGCCTTCAATTTGCCTCAATAATATTTTGAGGGGACTGTTTTTTCTTCAAATGGAACCATTTGCAGGGGTGAGAAATAAAAAATTTCGATTTCGAAAAAGATGGGCCACCCTAATGCATATATTTATTTGATAACTCTTATCCTTAATTTTTATGGCCTCTTGCATCAAAGGCATGCAACCAAATAATATACCTAAAGCCGCCCTCATCTATCACAAGACTAAAATCAATGAAATTGAGGCGTTATCTTATCAACATTCAATAAAATCTTCCTAGGTAAATTTCAAGTAAATATAGAGCACCAATTATAGACTTTAGCATCAATGTGATTAATACAAAATCATATAAAAACGTATCTAATAAAGAGAACTGTTACATAAAATGAACATGGCTGAACTTGGTTGTCAAAATAAATGTCGAGGCAATCTAAACATTTTTTTCAGCAGATTTCTCTCGCTAATCGCAGATTTCGTAATCGCCATTCGCAGATCTCTCGCAAATGTAATACAGGAGCCGAATATCTCAGAGAATCTTCCTTACTCGTATTTATCTACGTATATCAAACAGAGCATAACTACACTGAAAAAAAATATGATCTTAATATTAATGAATGAAGGTTAATTGGCTGAGAATTTATGAATCGGTTTATTGATATAATGTACATTCATTAATACAATGTACACATTTATTAGTACTATGTAAACGTACATTATATTAATAAACGGTTTCATTAATTTGACCGATGAACCGATTCATTATTATTTCGAACATATATTTTTCAGTGTATGTCTTATCTATGTTTATCTGTCCTATCCGGTGAATTGTTTGGACTTCACAGGGAACAATTTTGATTTCTTAAATATATACAAAGGTGGTATAAAAAAAACTATTTTTAAAATGCCTTGAAAAATCCATTTTGCTGTAATAATATCCTTAATACCATCATAAAGCGACTTGTAGACTAAAAGGTTGTTAAGGCCTTTTTAAATTCCATCATAAAACTCCTTAGTGGGGCATGGTGCCGGTCTTGAAAACCTTGTTCATGCCGTTTTAAAACCTTTCTTAAAACCTATTTTAAAGCTGTCGGAAGCTCTTTTATTAAATTCCTGCATTTCTAGAAAACACCTAGAAGACTACCTTAAAACTGGTTTTTAAAACTGTTATAAATCCATATTAGAACTGAGAAGCTATAAGAATGTCCACGAAGGAATCCAAATAATTTTATTATTGCATTTTTTTTTCTAAACTGATTTAAGGAAACACCATCAGACTTATTGAAGATAAAATGGAATTTGAAATTTATAAAGCGTAGAGTGGCACTATAACCTCTCTAAGGCCGATTTAAAAGGTAATAATAAAAAGGTATGACAAAAAGATTAAAACCAACGGCAGCTTATCGTTAAAACTACAAAAGAATGGCCCAAAAAACAAGGGCGCCTCAGAAATAATAATGATTTTAATATTCATACAAAATATGCATAGACGCGTAATCAGCAAATTTAAAAAAGTAGGCTGCTTCTCGGTTTCCACAGTAATTTTCAGTCGATTTTTGTAATTCTACTTTAATTTGCTAAAGAAAAAGTGTTAATTATTAATAATTATAATTGTGAGATTGACCTTGAATTTTTTTATATAACAAAAAAAAGATGGCCGGCCAACTAAAAACCTAATTGTCATTGTACAGTCCTCTCAATTAAACTATTAAACTATATATTCTAATAATGGTAATAACGTAGAACATTTACTCTAAATGAAGTTCTTTTAGTCTTTTTGTATACTATCACAAATAATCCCTTCCTTACATAAATGCAAATGCACTTGGCGAAGATCACATGGACTTGATAAAAGCTGTAATAAAACGTTTGGGATTTAAAAGAACCGCCTCCAAGACGAACCGTGTTGACATTTGATACAAAAACTTAAAACTTAACCTCAAAATAATTTGACAGTGTGACGCACGCGTATGTGTTCTAAATATACGTGTATACACATGCATCAACGACACTTCAGGCATAATGTTTATTACTTTTATAATAAATGTTTTATTGAGGTTTAAGAAAGTGTTTTATGGAATTAAAATTTGCCTTTTAGATTTATAGAGGATTTTTTTCTTCATAACGGTTTCATCGCAACATTTTTAAAGGATGTTTTTGGAGTCTAGTTTTGTAATGGCCTTTAATAAGTACTAAGGCATTGGGAATGTCTAGTTTTAAAAAGGATTTAAAATGCATTTATTGCAAATATGTTAAAACAATAAAGAATAATTTAAAGCCTCTTTAAATCTAAATGGAATTTAAGACGTTAATAAAACTAATTAGCTTTATGGAGAGTTTTATGTAGGTATGATAAACCCATTACAAATACGTATTATCCTAGAAGCAAATTAACTTTAAAATTAGGTCTTACAGAATGATTTAAAACTTACCATATAAGAGCAAGTATACTTGAAGCCTAAAAGGCCTTAACTACAACATCAATAAAGCACAAGACTATTTCCTAACCCTGACAAACCTTTCTTAAAACCTCCTCAAGTTCAAATGACTTTTAAATTATTATCCGTATGGTAATTCGTAACGTTGACAATTTGTAGGAACTCACATGCAATTCAAAAGAAAATCAAGAAAAATATGTAATTTTATTAAGTCTGATTTTATCGATTCCAAAAAATTAAATGTTGTGAAACAGTATCTAAAGATTCTACTAAGAAAATATAGTAAGTGTGTCAAGACGATATGGCGACTAAAAAAAATCTAGAAAAATATTTTTGGATGTTCCCATCATGTTTCTCAATTACTTCCACGTCCAGTGGAAGTATAGTAACGACAAAAAAATTTATAAAAATTTTTATTGTCCAAATAGGCTTAAAATGTCATGAAACGTCGAGATTTTAAGTTTGAGCGAAAAAAAAATTTCTGTCTGTCTGTCGGTCTGTCTGCCTGTCGGTCTGTCTGCCTGTCGGTCTGTCTGTAACTTTTTTTTGTGCGCACGTTTACTCTGGAACCTTTTAAGATATTGACTTGAAATTTGGTACACATATGTACTTTAACGACATCTAGAACTAGATTATATTTTCATCTTGTTCCGTCGAAGGGTTGGGGTGTAAATTGGGGTAAATTTGGGGTAAATGGGTAAATCAAGCAGGTAAGAGTCCACGCAATTGGTATTTAGTATATACAAGAGAAGCTAAGGTCTCAAAAAAAATAATTTGGCATTAGCCACCCCTATTACCACCCCCACCCTCTTATTAAAGAGGATGAAAAAAAATTGTGATTTAGTGTACGTACAGGAACCAGAAACCTCAAAATATTTTTTTGCTTCATCCACCCCCCACTACCACCCCCCTATCACCACCCCCACCCCACTACCGATGTGGGGTATCGTTTTATGGGTTTTTGGGGTAGAAGATTTCAAATATTATATTATTAAAGTTCCATAAACAATTATTTTCACATACAAAGTTTTTTCGTTGTGAGTGACTTGGATAGAGAATCTGGATGTGGAAGTAGTGATTCCTTGGGCAGCGGTTTTTTTGAACAAATGTGCCACAATTATATCCACAACATATATATATATTTTTATTTAAATGGGTCAAGCCGTTCAAGAGATTCAGATAGTTTTTGATATTTTGGTACCTTTTATTACACTTGAACGGTTAAATATTAAGGACTAAATTTGGTAAAATTGTAAGTGTCACTGACAGCAATCAAGATGAAGAAAATGAGCATTATCTGCGCTAGGGCCGATTGGCCTGTCACACTTTTTACTTAACAATTTTGGGTAAGCTTAAAGTTAAAACTAGGGCATTTTAGTTACTCCATGTTAAAAGCTGCTTTCCATTCTATTATTAATAAATATGTCATATCAATTAACTTCAGCTCGAAACTACAATCCTCTAAATATTTTGTCTTCCTGTCCATTATCCCTAGTGTTAAGCAGACTCGAAACTAAAACGTTTAGTTACAGTCCACATCATAATCCGTTTTTTGTTTCTGGCAGTAAATGCTAAATGATATGAGACATATGTCGGATTATACTAAACTTCTATTTATTTAATTTTTTGTCGTCATACGGCTGAAGTAACTTTGAATGTTTTCTTATGGTTAATTCTATGTAATAAATTATCTGGATTTATCTTCTTGATAACGTAATAAAACTTTTAAACCTGTTAATATTAAACAACATTTTTCAATTTGGTATTTATATACGCACCCAGCTAGTATCTGGGAGGTGTCGTGGATATACGAAGGAATACTATTATATAAAGTAAAAGACACTTTGAAAGTACAAATAAATTATATGATCTTTCGGAGCTTCTACAAAAATGATAAATGCTTTAATGTCTCCGTACTCTCGAATACCAACCAAATTTATGTAATAAATTTATGCCGCTTTTTA
This sequence comes from Rutpela maculata, assembly GCA_936432065.2. NCBI lineage: Eukaryota > Metazoa > Arthropoda > Insecta > Coleoptera > Cerambycidae > Rutpela > Rutpela maculata. The sequence continues at coordinate 145,735,166 of OW386289.2, forward strand.
TAGTTTCATGGGCCGTTTGAAGCCGTGTCCAAATTTCGAAAAAATTAACTGCTAACAACATATGTCCCATAAAATTATTAGATTTATTCGTAGATTAATTCATAAGTTATTCAAGGTGGGTTAGGGTCCTAAGTCAATTGTGAAGTTTTAAATATAAAAGCGTACGTGTTTTTACCAACGGATTCTATATTCTCATATTAGTGGTAATGGAATTGTATATGTATCTAAATACAGCATTGAATATTTTCAGAATTTTGTTATGATCTATTGAGAGGACAGTTCGGTTTTTGACGAATTTTCAAATATGGTCAAATATGGTAGTGGAGGCGTTAATTTTATTATACACAGGGTGGACCATTAATAATAGGCTATAATTCAAAGGTAGATTCTTTGGATCAAAATATAAGTATATAAACCAAACCTGATGACGAATATTTTTTTATTTTTTTTACGAAACGCTGTGACACCTTTGACTAGAAAATCTCACGCGGGAGTCATTTATATGTAGAAAAAGTACACTTGATAGAACTTGGTAATTACAACCGATTTCGAGAAAACTGCCGCAGAGATTTTAAGAATTCTTTGAAAACAAACTCAATTTGAAAAGGACAAATTTTATTCATTGAAAAATCTGCTTTGGTGACATCCCAGTTCTGTCAAAATATCAAGCTAATGAAATTATATGTAACTGACAGAACTAAGACGTCACCAAAGCACACCTTTCAATAAATACAATTTGTCCTTTTCCAATTGAGTTGGTTTTAAAAGAATTATTGAGACTTTTGCGGCAGTTTTCTCGCAAACGGTAGGAATTATCAAGTTCTATCAGCTGCACACCTTTTTTACGTAGAAATAGCTTAAAAAAAATTTTTCCTCACGAAATTGGGAGAAGATCGATCAAGAGGTAGTTAAGATATTGCAAAAAAAAAGAAAAAGAAAATTACAAATTTTACACCCTGTGTCTCTTTCCATAGCAACTATTTACTAAAGAATGTTTGGTTATAGCCTCATATTTTGGTCCAAAGACCTTTGAACTGTGGCCTATTTTATTAGTGGTCCAACCTTGCAAGCAAAATTTGAGCGCAACATATAAAGAAAATGATTGAACTTCGACTTTATATCTCTTATGGTTCTTGAAATATTTTTATAATTTTATGTAATTTTATGTAATTTTCAGTAAATTATTTTATTTTGAATCTTTTATATTACTATTTGAACGGTTTCTTACCTCACTCGGGCTTCTTTAAATAATAGTATATTCATTATTTTTATTGCATTGCAATGCCCCACTGCAATTTTAAACATTTTGAAGCAAAATTGAGATAATCCACGTGAAGTTCATTCGAACTTGAGACACTCACTGTATATTGCAGTTTTGATATCCCATCTTTTTGTTTTGTTCTTAAGACCTCGGTAACATTTTGCTCTAGAATTATAATAAAACATAGTCTATGTAAAACAAGACAGTTTCACGCATCTTTCGACCACCCTGTATGACAGATAGGGCTCAGTTGCCCACCATACTAATTTACATATAGAGTGTCCCAAAAGTATAACTCAGAATGGCGAGATATGAGGAAAATGACCTCCATAAGAATTGTTGAGGTCTTCGGAGGGCACTACTTGACTATTATTAGAAAAGTTTTGATTCGCTCGACCAAAAATTTTGCTACATATCAGCGGGTCATTCCTTTTCTTATTTAACAACGATCTATACAATCTTACTCTCCTCAGCGTATTTCCTTCACTTAAATGTTGAACTTTCTTCATTCTGTAACATCGAAATCTTTTTTTTTTAGTATTTCTCTTGCACTGTCCTCCTTTATGCTACGGTTTCTCTGAATTTGTCTCAAAGAGGTTAATTCATTTTGGTTGAAATAATACAATACTCTTTTCACTTTTCTTACATTATCCGTAACATGCCCTCGCCTTACTACTTTTTTGGAATATGAACCATGTGTTTTTAGATTTTGAAATAACTTTCTAAACAAAATTCGATTTGGCTGCGCAGTATCTGGAAAGGACACACCACAAATGGAAATCTAGTATCCATTAAATTTCTCTAATATTTAATATGTTGTTCTACTAATCCAGTAGATCAAAAATCTCAATGGGCACGAGGAAAACACAACCTTCTACCAATTTTTACACTCTATTATGGTGAAAAGCGCTCGTATTCATTTAACAACTACATTTCTATAAAAAAAAATGTTTTAACACGGTAAAAAAACCTCAGTCGAAGGATCTGACTTACATTTAGACACCCTTCCACCCTTCCCTACCCCTTCCGGGAGGTGAATATCGCTTTCACGAATGTACAGCGGTATCTTTGGTTCAGGAAATCACTCTGAAGTACCCCCTTTAAGGGGGCGATTCTCAATAAAGCGGCTATACAGCGGTATTTTTGTTCTAAAAAATTATGAAACCACTCTGTATTACGCTATGTTTTGGTTGAGATATTTTGTATATATTTGAGGAAAACTTGTCAATGAGAGTTATCAGGGGATTGGTCTTTGTTAGAAAGAGAAGAGAAAACACTTTTGAATCTTCAAAAGAAAGTGATAAAGTGATAAAACAAATCAATGTACGCTGATCCATTAAATAAAAATATTATTAATAAGGCATTTTTATTTTCTGGAAAACTAAAAGGAAGCTTTCTATACTTGGTGTCCAATGTTGGGCAGTTATAAAGACGTCACAGTTACAGGAGTTGTTGAAGTAGAGACTGTTGAAGCGAACAATAAGAAAAGCAGAACAAAGGGAGAAATAAAAGGCGGCAAGTCATTTGAACAAATTTGAAGTTAGTAAAACAATCAAACTAAAATTTTTGAGTTTTGGAAAGAAAAGTACTCATCTGAGTAATTCCATCACTTTTTGCCAGAAAGATACCGCTGTGCAGCTTTCATGGGGTAAGGGGTAGAGAAGCGTTATGGGGTAGCTCATAATAATTGCTACATCATCTTTTGACGTCTGCTGCTCAACTGAGCAGTTTCGTAACTTTTGTTCCGGAAGGATACCACTGTGCAGCAGTGAAAGTAATTTTCACACCTTGAAAGTGTTGGAAAATGGTCAGGGAATGGCTCAGAGTCATTGCTGCACGTATTTCTGAGATGTACTACTCATCTCAGTGGTTCCATAATTTTTTTTGAACAAAAATACCGCTGTGCAGCTGCTTGATTAAAAGTTTTCTGCTACACGGAGCAGTTTTATAACACCGGCATACACAAAAAAAAATTTTGATCACCAGATATATGTATTTTGGTGCGCTAAATCCAAATCTGACGACAAAAATGCATCAAGATTTTTTCCTACTGTCAATTTAATTCTCAAATAATGAGATACATGATCTTCTGTATCTAGAATTATAATAAAATATAGTTTATATCAAATAAGACAAATACTGACGATCACATATAGCTGTATATGAGGTAATCTACTATGTTATTTTACATATTATGTTCCAATTAAATTTTTTTGTGTGATTATAATATACTTATTTAATTAAATCAAATAAGCATAATAATAGAGTTACACAGATTTCCCACATTAATCGGATGAAATAATGAAAATTGTAGAAAAGCAGCAGTTGCAAATGATCCTAAGAATCATCTTTTTCTCGTAAATATTAATGAAGATCCTACCTGCACCTGCAGTGGAGACTTAAGCTTAAAGTATATAAATTAAGATACATATTTGCTAAGAAATAACAAAGATCAGTAACAATAATTTTAATTAAAATTGCAAGATAACTTCGTATTTCTATAACAGACGCTATAAACAATAAGAATTATTTAACGCCGACATATTTTTAATGAGAATAGTATGTTTTATTAATTTAATTGGAATGTAAGGTAACTGTCAAGTTTAATTAATAAACTATAATTTTATTGCTCAAAGTATGATCAAAGGAAAGCTGCTCCTTAGGTAAATGTAAGCAAAACAAAGCCTTGTGCTTGGTAATTGCAAGTGCAAAGCAAAGGCAGTATTAAATTCGTAGATTTCACTATAGTATTCATGTATATTTAATTCTCAGTGGCAGCGGTGTCTTAAGTGGTTTCTATACAAGGCGATGTAAACTAGAAGAGAAACTTTTTGATGGTTCCCACTATAATAATGCACACGAACTTTATATTATAATGGTTACTCTTGCTAGGTAACAAAGCGTAAGGGTGGTTTTCAAAACTAAACTTCTGAAGGGTTGTTTCAGAGAAAGATACAAGTACTGCGAATATACTAAAATTTAGAAGAATGCATTTTAGGCTATAGAAAATAATATCGTGTTTTGTCCCCAGAGGGTTGAAATTACCCCTAAATGCAAGAAAATTAATGACAGGTTAAATATTGAAAATTAGTTGCTGAGGCTATCCTTGTGTTTTTGATGTCGCTGATTATGAGTTTCAGAAATTTGTAAAAAATGGTGGTTTCACAATATCCGCACAAAAATATATCATCTTCTAGCAATGGGATAGAGACTGCAGTAATTGGCATATAAATTTATATCACAGATTAAATTAAATTAAAAAATGAAATACCAAAGCTGCGTGACTCAGTTTCAAAAATGCAGGGGAGAATTTTCTAGGAAATAATAAGAGTCCAAATTACAAAAATATAGTAGCGGAAATTTGCCCAGGCAATGAAGGTTTTTTATCGGAAGTAATTAGAGGCAAGTTGAATTTTTGCCAGTTGTTAGGACCTAATTAGAGAAGTATTTTCTCAAAAGTCCCCGCTCCTCACCCTTGCGCTTAAACCCCACCCCCCTTAAACCTCCACTTTGCAAGCCTTTTATTTATCGTTCATATCTCCGTCATTATTTATTCTAAATTCATAAATTTTATACCGTGTACATTTTTCTGTAAACATAATACTTTTACAAGAGTTTGCTAAAATAGGCAAATATTTCGCTTTATATTTGAATTTTTTGTGGTGTTTAGGGAACAACAGCTTATTTTTGATAATATCACAAAACAGTTTAAATAAAAGTTGTAGCGCAGTTTTCAACCTACCAAACGATATCCATGCTTCTACCGTTGGGGGTCGAAAACACGTACAGAGTGCAAGAGATTAATGCGTGTCCGCCGCGGCTATAGCCTGGCCTTAACTCGGGAGCGATTGCTGCGTCTTGTAGTCGGATAGAGACCCTTAAAATAAGCAAAAGAAAAGTGGCCTATGTAACTCGAGAACGTACAAAAACTGGAGTCATATTCTTCGGAATTGCGAAATTGGAAAAAATCTCAATTTTCCACTATTTTACGAAATATCTCGTAAATACAATATTTTACATTTCCCATCCAATAACTTTGTTTTTGACCATTAACTCGACATAAAAATTTTTACACATATATACTGAAACATAATAAATAGACTGAAGTACATAAAATTGTACCAAAAATAAAATATCTAGTACAAAAAAGTATTTTTATTCGAGATTGCATAGACTTTTCAGAATCGGCATTGAAAAAGTCTACATCCAGGAAACCTTTTTAATATTGAAGATAGAGTACTAGTATATGAAAGTGAAATGTAGTTTAAGGTCTGAATTTTGAAAAACAAAAATCGCTGTCTATAACAGTTTGGTGGTCATAGAAGTGCAATAAGTTTGAGCGTGGTTCGCGCTGCATTAAATCCTGACTGACCGATGCAGCGGACCCTCAATTTAACCGCGCTAGTATCAAGAACGGAGGAACCAATTTTTTTAAATTATGTATTCATTATATGTCTATTGTAAATCAGTCGCTGATATTTGAATAACTTACGATGATCAATTTTAAAGATCTGCTAAGTTATATAGGAAATATTCCATTTTTCAAAGAAATTTTAAGTTAGTAAGCATCAAGTAACTTTTTTGGCAATAGTTTCGAAAATTTTATATAAAAAAATTATGAAAAATTTTCACCGTAGGAGAAAAGCTGTGTTACATCGATGACTCAAATATTATTTACATGGAATACATATAAGATATAACAGACGTAAGTTACTCAAATTCAATAGACACATAATGAACAGATAATTTTTTCAATTTTATCAGGTCTACCGTTTTTAATATATTGACGGATAAAATGAAGGCTATTTTGTAAATATGCTCTCAGAATATGACAACGAATGGGCTTTTTGTAGTTGGTAAGCCTTTAATAGTAAAACATATTAATTTAAAAGGCGATATTTTAAATTAATATACATAATGGTAATTATATATAACTGATATTTCTTTTATTGAAAAAATATATTTGTTTTTAAATGATATTTCTTTATTATACATTTTAGCTTGGAAAAGAATGGGCTCCAATGGTCCATACTTTCCATTAATTCTGGACGAAAATATCATAAAGATTTGAAAAACACTATATACCTTATTAAGCAATCTTTAGTAACACATGCGCCATTTTTATTAATTTCACCAAATGATGAGATTCCAAAAAATACTTTTTTCACATAGAAATGTAATAAAATGAAAACTGTGTTGAACGATACGGTTAAGGATTGAGCGTCAGAGCAATGCTCATGTTACAAGGCATTTTTCTTACTTCCTATGCATTTTATAAAAAAATGTTCCAAATAAAAAAAAATCCTTATTTCATTAGCTTTAGCTTACTCGCTTACAGTATACAGTTATTTTGAAAAATAAAAAAGTTACCTCGATCCACACTTTTTCGCTGTAAATTACACAAAAATCGCAACTTCTCCATTCATTTTTATTTATTGTTCAAATCATATCCGAACAAATATTATTTTTGCATACACCGTTGAAAAGCGAAAGGATTGAATATTGTAATACTAAAATATCAAGTTTTTACGACAACAAATGACAAATATAGAGGAGTGGGAACATGAGAAATGTGAAAATAGTATTTTTCGTACAAAAGTTAAAAAAGTTGTGTTTAATTTGGAAGCGCAAGGGGGAGAGGCGGGAACTTTTGGGAAAATGTACCTCTGAGTGAGTTTTAACAACTGGCAAAAATTCAGCTTGTCTCTAATTACTTCCGACATATGGTCATTTTAGTCCTTAATTGCTTGGGCTAGCTGGGCTGCCTAATAAATTTAAAGCTGCATTTCTTAGATTCACATGTAGACTACTTTCCGGAAAATCTTTGAGGAGAACAGGGAGAACGATTCCATCAGGATATCAAGGAAATGGAGAGTCGATATCAAGGAAGGTGGGATATAAATATGATGGCTAATTTCAGCTGGGCGTTTGAAAGGGAAGTACCTGCCTCTTCGCTGATCTTTTGAATGTAAAAGACAGCGATACTATAAAAAGAAGGAGTAAAGATTTTCCTCTATAGATAAATATTTAAATAAATGATCGAGATTCCATCAGTCAGATTCATTAGAATTTTTGACAAATTTCTTGGATTATCCCGAAAAGCAGACCAATTGTAGACGTGATTTTAGAATCAGCTGCTCGAAGAACTCATCGCGTACAAGGAATTTTGGCCAAAATGAAAAAAATATTTAGATTTCTTGTAATTTATTATAAACTTGATACCTACCATATATAATCCTCAATTGAATGGAAATTAGCTCTCTCAAATCCTGGATTCGATATACAAGAATTTCATGTTTGAGCATTTTTTTAAGGTTAGGGATCAATACCCTACCTACGAAACACATTCCGGCCATGCATTGAAAGTCACTTTCTCAATAAATAAAATACAAAAGTGTTTTAATTCCCTTGCTTCGCAAATTTAAGGTACGGTGTATGAAAATTTCATATTTAAGTGATGTCGCACGTTTTTTTGAATTTATGTATGAGTTAAAATCTCCGATTAAAGAACTTATATCTAGATACATAACAGGCTATCTTTTTACTATATACCTTGTTTGCTCCTAACATAGCCACATTATATGTCCATTAAAATGGATAGATGAACATCACATCCCATAGGCAACAGTGGCGTTGTGTGTGTAGAAAATGTGTAGAATGGTAAATATTTTCATTAAAATGAATTATTGCAATTCCTGCATTACCGGCTCTTTATATAACGTGATGTAGGCATACGATATTACAGTAAGATAAAACAGTAAGATAAATATGTATTGAAAGGATATTAAAATTTAATTGATATTTACTTTATAACTGTAAACTGAACTTCATCATGTTACGACTATGGAACGATCGATTTTCTTCTTTTCTAAACTGCTTTCTGCAAACAGCACAGCACTTTACTATTTATTTACACTAAATATGTTGTCACTAAACTGTGTAAATATGAATAGAGAATATTATTTAGGTATTGAGCAAATCACAACTTATAATAAAAAGACTTTTACTCTCACCACATTTTGATCGAAAAACACGAAAAACGCTTATTAACATTAATGGCGGATATACTGTCAAAAGTGTCAAACTGAGATTATGATAATCAAACTGAACCGATGGTGCCCGAATCGGTCGCGAACATATCGTCTAGCCAATCAAGAACTTATGGGAAGAAGTGCCTTAGATTGAGAATCTTTCGGGATCACACAAAGTAATGTCATTATGTATCTAGATATAAGTTCTTTAATCGGAGGTTAAAATATATACAGGGTGTCCAACTTAAAACTCCCGACGTCATTTTCTCGATAACCAAAAGCGATATTTGAATTCTGTAAAAGGTATCTACTAGAATATATAAATGACTTCAGCTTTGAGTAAAAATGGTTATTTTACACATTGAGGTATAGATGGCGTTGCAATGCAAAAAAATTATTCGATCGCAGGAACGATGAAATGAGTTGTATGAGATGGAGAATTATATTCTGAGCAACTTTTATAATATGAACAATTTTCGAAAAATCACTGGTTCTCGAGATATTTGAACTTTGTTAATATACAGCATGCTCAATTTGTTTGTCATTTTAAAACACTTTCTTTAGAAAAAATTTCGATCCGCCATTTTGAATTTTTTTATTTTGACTTCAGAAAATCTTTTTTGATAATGTGTTCGTAATTAGTAGCCTCGAAAATCCCCCTGGCATATTTTTTATTCGAAAACCGGCTTAAATATATAAAAACCTTAATCAAACAATTATCTGCTACATCACTCTGATTTGTATTATTTAAATATAACAAACATTTTAAAAAAATCATCAAAATCGATCCTTTTTTGAGGAAAATTTAATGATTTTCAGCTTCATTGAATCGGCTGATTTCTCTAATCATGAATCGCAAGCAAGGGAAAATACATAATTTTTTAAAGAATAATTATGTTGGTACTGTAATTTCAGGCTTTGATTTATATAAAATGTCAAAATGTCATTTGAAACGTACGTAGTCAATTTGGTCACACTGATAATAGTCGATATTTAATTGGTATACGTCGGCGTCGCCTGCTTTGATTTGCACGAATTGGAACAATAATTAGCGGTTAATTTAACCATTTATCACTCTGCTAGGTGACATGTCCAATGTCCATTCTGAAAATTGTTTTTTTATTAGTCTACGGTAAGCATTATTTCGAACTTTTAATTTTAGAACTTGTACTTTTTTATGTATTTATTATTTACGGATACACTCCCTGCTTTATATTTATTTCTGTTAATTTAATAACTCATTATCTTTATCTTCAATCCCAAAAAGCTTTCACACACAGTGAGGATTCCAATTCAGTAGTTTCTCTTTGCTATAAAAAATAATTAGCATTCGTTTGTTCCATTTTTACTGCCGAATCGACATCCAATAAGCAAATCATTAACGCCTTATCTATACTGCTATCAGTCTTAACATCACTGTAAAATAGATTAGCTTTTAATTTTACGACCCATATAATTTATATGATAATGAACATGTTGGTTTTCTTTCTAAAGAGTAAAATGTTGTTTAGCCACTTTAACGTTTTTTTTTTTTTAATTTTAACTACCATCCCTACCAATCAAAACAATAGAATTCTAGTAATAAGCAAGTACAGTGTTGACAAATGCACCAGGATGAGCTCATAGATCTGCTGGACAGACTTTAGACAATAAGCTCTGATCAGGGTGAATATCAATTCACAATTTTGAAATTCTGACTTTTCCAGGTTTTCCAGAACTTTTAAATAAAAATTTTAGAAAATTTTTCTGCTCGGAACTAAAAATTGAAGAGGGAGAGGGAGGCAAATGGAAAACATAATAATTTGTAGTGAGGAAAATAGCGCCTTACACCCCAAAGAGGAAACATGAAGCAGCTACGGACACGTGTTTCGGAATTATTGTTCCTCATCAGCGTAGCGTTGCAACAAAAAGGATCTGAAAAGGACAGACAGGAACAATAATTGAAGGTTGAAAGCACAGTACACAGTACTCTTATTTGTGCATTCGTATCTAAATCGGCCTATTTAAGACCTTCACCGACAGTCCACATAAAGCCCTATGTGGACTGCCCAATTTCAACCTGGCGAGTCAAATAAAATAGGAACGAATTAGTAGGGTCAATAAAAATAGTAAGGAAAATATCGCCATATACCCCAAAGAGGAGACACGAAGCAGCTACGGACACGTGTTTCGGAATTATTGTTCCTCATCAGCGCAGCGTAGCGTAGCAACAAAAAGGATCTGGAAAGGACAGATAGGAACAATAATTGAAGGTTGAAAGCACAGTGCACAGAACTCTTACTTGTGCATTCATATCTAGATCGGTCTATTTAAGACCTTCACTGACAGTCGGCACATAGAGCCCTATGTGGACTGCCCAATTTCAATCTAGCGAGTCAACTAAAATAGCAAAGAATTAGTAGGGTCAATAAAAAATAGGGAGGAAAATAGCGCCATACACCCCAAGAGGAGACACGAAGCAGCTACAGACACGTGTTTCGGAATTATTGTTCCTCATCAGCGTAGCGTAGCAACAAAAAGGCTCTGGAAAGGACAGATAGGAACAATAATTGAAGGTTGAAAGCACAGTACACAGTACTCTTATTTGTGCATTCATATCTAAATCGGCCTATTTAAGACCTTCACCGACAGTCCACATAGAGCCCCATGTGGACTGCCCAATTTCAACCTGGCGAGTCAAATAAAATAGGAACGAATTAGTAGGGTCAATAAAAAATAGTCAGGAAAATAGCGAAATCTAGATATGAATGCACGAATAAGAGTACTGGTACTGTGCTTTCAACCTTCAATTATTGTTCCTATCTGTCCTTTCCAGATCCTTTTTGTTGCTACGCTACGCCGATGAAGAACAATAATTCCGAAACACGTGTCCGTAGCTGCTTCGTGTTTCCTCTTTGGGGTGTAAGGCGCTATTTTCCTCACTATTTATTCTTGACCCCACTAATTAATTTCTATAATAATATGTACCCTGTCTGATTATGGTTTAAGTGTAAATTACAACAAATAAACGAAAATCATGATTGTAAACCGATCAAATTGTTTTTATTTTTATTTCTTTATTTTCCAAATATTCATTTCGTTGACAAGCATCCTTCCAGTTGGGCCCTCATATTCTGCACTACATGCTGGTCCATCTTCATAGGATGTTGATAAATACAATTTTCAGGTGGTAGCAGGTCTGTCCATAGTATTTTTTGAAGAAAGTCAGAGTCGCACGTTAAGTATGAACAGTCTTCGATACTTTGCCATGCTTCCTAATTTTATTGGCTGAGAACTTCAACAATTCGGAATAATAGAACCGACTCGGTGGCCTCAGTGCTTATGTGATAGGCTTGAGACCATGAAGTCCCGGGTTCGAATCTTGGCTAGGGTATAAAGGTTTAGTGACGTTTTTAATATGCTACCTAGTCGCTGTTATCTCCAGTTCGAGTCTCAGTTGCGGAAAATAGCAATGTCGCAGGGAATGGCTGTTATGTTGTCCGTGTGCGCGCGTGTACTTGTTGAGTGGTGGAATAGCCATAACTAAATTCCGCCGGGACGGTAGTATAAAGAAGTCGATACGAAAAAAATACATGGATCACAAGACGTCTGGAGAAACGTTGTTCTGCTTATTGACTACATCTGGACATAATTAGTAACGAATTTATATCTAGATTAAATGTGTAAGCTTATAAGTTGTAAATGTTGTATTCTTTTCCTTTGTGTACGTTAGTATTTAAAGCTGTGTTCTATATATTTTATGTATGTATCTCTGTTTTTGTATACGAATAGCCTTTGTACTAAATAAAGCAATTTATTTATTTATTTATTTATTTAATTCAAGGGAGGAAATAATAATTTTGAATCAATAAATAAAACAAAAGATTGCATAATTAAGCCTCCGTAATTTTATTGACATGGTTCCCAGGCTTCACATTTCAATTTTATACGAAATATATGATTATTTATTTTATGTAAGTGGTTGAAAAATTGAGGCATATGCATATCTTTTGAATAAATAAGTAATGAACTTTTTCAGTTAGTATTATATCCAACCAAAATTTAGTGAAACAGAGCAAGTGGGGTGGTAGTGGGGCCTTTGGTTCTTGTACACACACATTAAATGATAATTTTATTTTTTCACTCCTTTTAATAATGGGGTGGGGGTTGGTATTGGGGGTGGCTAATGCCGAAAAACTTTTTGGGACCATAGCTTCTCTTATATATAATTAATACCAATTTTACTCTTACTTGCTTTATTTGCCTATTTACCCACATTTACCCCAATTTACCCCCAACTCTTCAACGGAATAAGATAAAATATAATCTAGTTCCAGATCTCGTTAAAATACATACGTGTACCAAATTTCATGTCAATGTCTTAAACGGTTCCAGAGTAACCGTGCACATAGAAAAAATTACAGACAGACCGACATACAGAGCGACACAGAAATTTTTTTTTATTCAAACCTAAAATCTCGACGTTTCATGACATTCTAAGCCTATTTGAACAATAATAATTTTCAAGATTTTCTTTGTCGATACTATACCTACTTCCACTGGATGTGGAGTAAAATGTAAAAACGCAATCCCAATTATCTCCGGAACGGTTAAATTATATCGAATTGAAATTTGAAATGCATGTAAATGGCTTTACTTGTAGATACAAACAATTTTTTTTTTCAAATTCTCTTGACGTGTTTTTCACACACAAAAATACAAAAACCGCTGCCCAAGGAATCACTACGTCCACGTCCAGATTTTCTACCCAAGTCTCTCACAACGAAAAAATTTTGTATGTGGAAATAATTGTTTATGCAACTTTAATAATATAATATTTGAAATCGTCTACCCCCAAAAACCCATAAAACGATATTCCACATCGGTAGTGGGGTGGGGATGGTGATGAGGGGTGGAAGTGGGGGTGAATGAAGTAAAATTTGTTGAGGTTTTTGGTTCTTATACACATACTAAATCACAATTTTTTTTCATTCCCTTTAATAATGGGGGTAGGGATGGAATGCCAAAAAGTTTTTTGAGACCTCAGCTTCTCTTGTATATACTAAATGCAAAGGGCATAGCCGGGTAAGCATGGTGTGACTGCCCCCAAGCGTCTGGCGCTTATATTTGTGCAGTAGGAAGCAATCTTGGAAAGTAGCAATTTCACAAAATATTAGCCCGAAAAAGGGACCGGTTTGGGGTGAGTAAGGGAGGGTTGATTTTAGCAAAACTATTTTTTTTCTAAGAAACGGCGCATTCAATCGTTTTGTAAAAAATATATGTTAAAGACCTACTGAGAAAGTACTAAATAAAAAATCATGCTCAAATTCCGAAAACAGATACAGTAAAAAAACATATATATTATTTTCAAATTTTTTTTAGGGTAACTTATCCCTGGGGTACCAGCCTGAATTTTTTTCTGTAGCATGTCTATGGACTCACTTATGTTATATTTTTTTCCCAGTCTTGTCCGAAGATTACGCCATACTTAAAAAAAATGCCGAAGTGTGCAGTGACGTATGCATATTTTGTGGACAATTAACTCCTTGCAAGTAAAAAAGGCCAAACTGCAAAGTAAATATGGATATCTGAGTAGTGTATACATATTAGTGACTAGTGATTATGGAGATGGTGAACGTTGTAAGAGAAACCAACATAAAGCTGCAACGCTGACAGTTAATTAGGTGCTCAATAGAGTTGACTCTTGCGCCGCAAAAATCAGTTTATAGCCGTAATGTTAAATATCATTAAGGGTAAAACCTAAAGTCAGCGGTACTATGGAGTACCTTGTCAAAGACTGTCATTATTCACATATTACCGTCGGCGGGGATAAGAGCTTGGTTGTTAACAATTTGCAGCACTAAATCGTAGCATTACTAACCTGAGAAGGATATAGATGTTAATCTTCCTCACTGTCATCTGCAATTACTGTACTCATGCTATCTTTCTGGAACAATAGGGAGAGAACTTCTGCCGGTTTAGGTATGCTTGCTAGATATCATCCGTACGAAAGGTAATACACGACAGCAGCTACATGGGAACAACATCCAACAGTTTGATACCCATTGGCACATTCACAGAAATGTCTTCTAACGCTGACACTGTGGGGAATATAGTCGAGGAAACATCGGTAAACCTTCGTTTTGATATGACGTGAACAAACTTGTATTTTGAGTACATTGGACTGGTCCTTAGCGTACTGAAGATTAAGTGTTCCGTCTTCATTTATGACTTCGAGGTACGAAATCGTTTGTTTATATTGATACGATCCGGTAAAAAACAGTTTTAAATCCGTCATTTCTGGGAAGTCCAGTACATCTTTGCTGGAAATATCTACAAAAGGCAGTTTTGCAATTTCTTTGAATGTGCCAGTGGGAATCGAACTGTTGGATGTTGTTCCCATATAGCTGCTGTCGTGCATTATCTTTCGCAAGGACGATATCTATCAAGCATACCTAAACCGGCGGAAGTTCTTTCTCTATTATTTCAGAAGGATAGCATGAGTGCAGTGATTGCAGATGACAGTGAGGAAGATTAACATCCATATCCATTACAGGTTAGTAATGCTACGATTTAGTGCTGCAAATTATTAACAACACATGACTGTTAAGACCAAGCTCTTATCCCCGCCGACAGTAATATCGATAGTACCGCTGACTTTAGTTTTTACCCTTAATGATATTTAACATTCCGGCCATAAACTGATTTTTGCGGCGCAAGAGAGTTAAACTCTATTGATCACCTAATTAACTGTCAGCGTTGCAGCGTTATATTGGTTTCTCTTACAACGTTCACCATTTCCATAATCACTAATCACTAGTATGTATACACTGCTCAGGTATCCATATTTACTTTGCATTTTGGCCTTCTTTACGTGCAAGGGGTTAATTGTTGACAAAATATGCATACGACACTGCACACTTCGGCATTTTTTTTAAGTATGGCGTAATCTTCGCACAAGACTGGGAAAAAAACGTAACATAAGTGAGTCCCCAGACATGCTACAGAAAAAAATTCAGGCTGGTACCTCAGGGATAAGTTACCCTAAAAAAAATTTGAAAATAATATATATGTTTTTTTTTTACTGTATCTGTTTTCGGAATTTGAGCATGATTTTTTATTTAGTACTTTCTCAGTAGGTCTTTAACATATATTTTTTACAAAATGATTGAATGCGCCGTTTCTTAGAAAAAAAATAGTTTTGCTAAAATCAACCCTCCCTTACTCACCCCAAACCGGTCCCTTTTTCGGGCTAATATTTTGTGAAATTGCTACTTTCCAAGATTGCTTCCTACTGCACAAATATAAGCGCCAGACGCTTGGGGGCAGTCACACCATGCTTACCCGGCTATGCCCTTTTATGGACTCTTACTTGCTTTTACCTATTTACCCCACATTTACCCTAATTTGCCCCCTAACCTCTCGACGGAATAAGATGAAAATATAATCTAGTTCTAAATCCCGTTAAAGTACATACATGTACCAAACTTCAAGACAATATATTAAACGGTTCCAGAGTAATCGTGCGCATAAAAAAAGTTACAGACGGACCGACAGATAGAATTTTTTTTTTTACTTAAAATCTCTATATTTCATGACATTCTAAGCCTATTTGAACAAACATTTTCAAATTTTTCTTTGTCGATATCATACTTCCACTGGATGTGGAAGTAAAATATACGAAAAATTGTACGTGTCTTTTTAATGGAGAAAACTGGAATTTAAATAAACAATAAAAACATATTTATTTATTTACTTTTATAAGCACTATTATCATTTACAATGTCAGCTAAAGAAACAGGGAGAAATCAATCTTTTTATTTTTAAGAGAGCAATAAAAATAAAATGAGTAGTAGCAAGAAAAAACATATTTATTCACCATGAATTGAACGTACAAAAAATGAACTTATTATTATTATTATTATTTTAAAGGGGAAATCATATTGGAAATCATAATGTATTATAATAACCTGCAACAATCGGTTCTTATGAAACAAAATGACGATTCGAACCAATACGATGCTGGACAGTTACCTTTGGTGATGTATATCTTGAAGAATTTCGAAATGCCTGTAGAAACTATAAAGGGGTCTACACACGATCCAGCGGCAGGGAGCCAGCCTTGTCGGTACCTTTGAAGTTTGGCAGGGTGGCCGCCGGGTAGCGGCAAAGTTTGTTCGAGCCACTAGTGGCGAGGTCAGTTTCAGTCAGCGAAGTACAAAATACATGCCGGCTTGCCTGCCTCGAAACGGACATCATCTCTTTGATGTTCCGTCGAAAGTATGACATTAGTATGGTCGTTCACCACCACAGTTGTCTAATTCCAGAAACATGTTATAATGTTTGAAATAAGTAAGTGAACTGAGAATTCATTTTACTTCCACATACCAGCATGCCCGCTAAATGTGAAGAGCTCCTCCCGTTGTCGTGCCGTCTTGTACTGCTGGTGCCGGTAGATATGAAAACGCCCTTTCGGCCCGTAAGCGCACGCACTAATTCACCCAGCCGTCGGACACACTTCCAACTCCGAGGCCCAGCACAGGGGATTAAAAAAGTAGCAAAAAAAATACCAGCACGCTGGCCACAGCATGCTGTGTGATGTGTAGACCCCTCAAGCCTGACAAAGTGGTGATTTTTTCTTCAAGAAATATGCAGCTTTGTCGCGTGTAGGAAACGAGTTTCCGTCATATGTCATACGTAGAAATTTTTTTATATGAATTATGTGTAGAGAACACTGTATATAGGATTACATTGAGTAGCAATGAAACTCTCTCCAAATGATGATTAAATGTGTAGTAATTGACGATTTGCACGAAAGAAAGTTTGGTAAAAAGTGTTTAAATTGGTATCACTGTAATTCACTGCACATGTTGACCCACTCGTCTAATTTCCAAACTTTGCAACAATTAAATACCTATAATATAATAATCATAACATTGTTTTCATTATCTTTAATGTTAAACCTACTTCCATTGAATATAAATCATCTTTATTAGGTTGTTTCGTAGTCTACAATATTTAAAAAATGTCGAATTATGCAATTTGTCAATCACTGCTGCCAACTCTTCTAAACTGACAGTTAGAAACAGTGTTTGACAAATTGCATAATTCGACATTTTTTAAATATTGTAGACTACGAAACAACCTAATAAAGGTAATTTATATTGAATGGAAGTAGGTTTAACATTAAAGATAATGAAAACAATGTTATGATTATTATATTATAGGTATTTAATTGTTGCAAAGTTTGTAAATTAGACGAGTTAGTCAACATGTGCAGTGAATTATAGTGATACCAATCTAGACACTTTTTACTAAACTTTCTTTCGTGCAAATCGTCAATTGTTAATATATTTAGAATCAGTACATACAGGTATATGGAGTTTCTGTAACGCCCCTGTATATTTTTTTATTTTATGCATGGACCACATGGGGTAGCTTTAATGTTTATACAATTCTGTAAAATTATGCAAATATTAATGATCCCCACAAGATGCATTCCAAACGTAATATTAAACATCGATTCCTATTACGCTGACCTCTAATTATTTGGATGTTATAAGTATCATTAAAAATTAATTTGACATTTTATGCAAGGCATTCACCGTAAAATACTTAGCTTAATCGTTTTCGACGTCTTTTGCAATGTTTATGCAGTGCATTATGTTTACATTTATATGATAATAGGCTCCTCTGCCGCTAAGCACTCTAGTGTTAAGTGGACAGACAACAATTCCAACGTACTGAAGACAAGAAATTCACTTTTATATCCAGATAATGAAGCCATAAACTTGACAACTACTTTTTTAAATGTTTTACTTATGGCTAACAAAGTGAATCGAGTAGATCAAAAATGCTTTTTTAGAGCGCTATAAAATCGATCCCGGTGCATACCGTTTTATTACTCTGGTTGAAGTGTTGATTACAAAGTATTCCTTTGTTTCGTAATAAAGTTATAGAAAGCCAAACAAATAAATATTGATGAGATTGCTACCAAGCCCACATTTAGGACTAATTAATGCTACCTGCATTTTATTTGTTATTCAAGCTGTTGAAGCTTTTATTACCCCTATACTATGCGCTCTAGTATTATGGACCAATTGATTCAGGAAAAATTGACAGAGATTTTATGAAACACTACTGCTCATCATTCTAGTAAAATTGTGTTGTATTACAAATACACAATATTCAGTAGGTTCATACATCAACAGATTCTAGAAATATTTAAGTAACTTTGAAATATATTTTTTATTACGTAATATTTTAATTAGATATTTGAATATATTATATCCAGGGCCATTTTCCCGATTACTAAAAGATATATTTGAATTCTATGAAAGGTCTCTCCCTTTTGAGTAAAAATGGTAATTTTACAAATTAAAGTATAGACGGCGTTGCGATGCAAAAAAACCGCTGCCCAAGGAATCACTACTTCCACATCCAAGTCTCTTATAACAAAATACTATATTTGCACTCCACTATGTGGAAATATTTGTTTATGGAACTTTAATGGTATAATATTTGAAATCATGTACCCCAAAAAATTATATGCCACATCTGTAATAGAGCTGGGGGTGCACGAAGTAAAAAAATTCTTGATGACTTTGGCTCTTGTACACACACTAAATCACACTATTTTTTCACCACCTTTTATAATGGGGGTGGTAATGAGGATGGCTAATGCCATTTTTTTTGAGGCCTTAGCTCTTCATTTTTACTACATACCAATTTCATGGAGTCTTACTTGCTTGATTTACCTATTTACCACCCTTTTACCCCAATTTACCCTTAGATGAGATAGATCAAAATAGATAGATCAAAATATAATCTAGTTCCAAATTTCGTTAAAAAACATATTTTAAGTGAATATCTTAAACGGTTCCAGAGTAATCGTGAGCACCAAAACGATACAAGATTAACAGACAGACCGACGCAACAGACAAATTTATTTTGCTCATATTGACGTTTCCTGATATTTTAAGCCTATTTAAACAATGAATATTTCTAAATTTTTTTTTGCGTTAATATACTTCAACTGAATGTCGAACTAATACGCAGAAAATGGCAAGTCAAAGATATAAATAATCGTTGTGTGCCATAAACTACACGATAGAAGTAAAGCCTCTACTTCGAGCATTTTCTTCGAGAAAACCTGCTACGCATCCATACTACTCAAGGTAACCCACTGTGCATCCAATTTACTCGAGGAAAGCCACTGCGCATTCATACTTCTTGAAGTAACCCACTCGCATCCATTTTACTCGAGGTAACCTACTGCGCATCTATAGCACTCGAAAAAAGCCACTGCGCATCCATACTACTTAAAGTTACCCACTGCGCATCCATACTACTTGAGGTAACCTGCTGCGATCTAGAATACTCGAAAAATGTCACTGCGGATCCAAAATATTCGAGGAAAGCCACTGCGCATCCATAATAGTCGGGGAAACCTACTGCGCATCCATAGTAGTCGAGGAAAGTCACTGCGCATCCATACTACTCAAGGTAACTTTAACAAGATAGAAGATAGTTTAGTCCTAGGTATTTAACCATATATCCCCATTCCATCACTTTCCTCAGACCTCGATCCATCTACGAACCAGACGATATCGGCAGCTCTGAGTATGTCCTCGAGTGGGTTCTAACCGTCCCTTTTCTGGTTGTGAGAAGAAGAACGAAGGCACCGTGCCATAACTTCTGGTCTCCAAAAGTGAGTGCATCTATACCGCATTGGATAAGGATTTTGTTTCACCTACCAGTTCTTCTCCTTCTTTTCACTAACCACCAAACTTCAGCCTTCCGAGCCTCGGCCTAAATCATCAGGTGAAGAGGCACAAGGTCCAGAAGGACCTTCAAACTTGTTATGGGGGTTCTGCCTATAGCCCTTGTGACTCTAAAATAAGTATTTAAAGCTGTGCTAGCTTCCGCTGAATGTATAGCCTGGCAATAAGAGAAAACCAAACTACCGAGACATAAGTATCATTGGTCTTACTATAACAGCATAGAACCATATTGTACCCTGGGGTTTAACCTCGATGTTTTACCAAATGTCTTTCTACATATCCAAAGGATGGTAGTAGCCCTTTGTATTTGTTTCTCTATATGACCTTTCCAGGTCAGTTTATAGTCCAAGATGACTCCCAGTTACATCGCGGTCCTGGAGTGCTTAGAGTGGTACCTCGACAAGACTGTCTAACCTACGTCTCCTAGTAAAACCTATAATTTAAATTATTTTGCAGCAGATTGCAAATAAAATAAAATATATTTCAGAAAGAAATGCCTGTTTTCTTCAATGCAGCAGCTTTTTTAACATTATAGCCTTGTCAATGAACGTTCAATAAGGGGGTCTAGAGGGAAATGCCGAGATCACAATTTTTGACTTGAGGGCTGTGTTTGGACTATTTAGGAGGTAAACATACCAAAAGTCCCCGAACCAAGAAGGTGGGGGGCTGCAGGGGAACGAAGAAAGTCCCGTTTTTGGTTTTTCGCTCATATATCGAAAACGGTTAGCCCTAATCAAAAGGTGGCTATATGCGGAATTGAAGCTGACTAAATTTTCTACAATAAT
Source organism: Rutpela maculata (assembly GCA_936432065.2). Classification (NCBI taxonomy): domain Eukaryota; kingdom Metazoa; phylum Arthropoda; class Insecta; order Coleoptera; family Cerambycidae; genus Rutpela; species Rutpela maculata. The sequence goes on from OW386289.2 coordinate 145,756,005, forward strand.
GTTTCTATTAATTTTTTTCGTATCTGTTATGGTTCAGTAATGAATTGTATATCTTTTGACTGTATTCTAACTTTATTATAAATTGAAAAAAAAATTGATAATCATCGAAAAAATTTCTTGTACAGATATCCGTTTCACAGCAGACTGAACTCAAATATCGAATAAAAAATGTCATTGCGTCTGTAAGTGTGTGTGTGTGGGTGTATATGTATGTGTGCGTGTATACCGTTTCTTGTATACACGATAATTTCTGTTAGACTTAAAATATTTCATTACAATTTGGAGCATATGTAAAACAGCATATTACAATAATTCCTAGTGAAATGGCCCATATCTGTAATACATGGTGAAAACCAGAGGCCTACAAACTCTACGTAAAATAAGTTTTATTTTAATTTCTGAGCAAAATATTGCTAAGGTTTTTGATTAAGCATACAAAAATAAAAATATGTATAATATTTGTAAACCGCAATATACCGGGTGTATGTCAGGCAAACCAATTTTATTTAAATTAGATGATATATCAATGTTATCCTAAAATATGGAACATGATATTTATAATAAGATTATTATGAAGTGAGAGTTTGTAGGCCTCTGGTTATCACCATGTATTACAGATATGGCCCAATTTTAATGGGGATTGTTGTAATATGCCGTTTTACATATGTTCCAAATTGTAATCAAATATTTTAAGTCTAACAGAAGTTATCGTGTTTACAAGAAACGGTATACACGCACACATACATATACACACACACACACACACACACCTACCCGGTGCGGCATATGTTATGGCATCTGTGCAACAGACCAAAAAATGGCATCATTCAATCTACTTGGATAGATTAACCTTTGAATGATAATATTTTAACCTGATATAATCGCCATAGCGATACACTCACTTTTGTGGGGGCTAGAGGGAAAATAAGTTAAAGGCGATTACGGCATCAGATGCCATAAGTACCTATATATAGACGTTTCAATGTATGATGCCACATGCACTGTTTCAGTGAGAGAAATAAAACATTGTATTTTTGGTAGAAAAAATTGTTGTAATAAAACAATGGATTTCTAAATGTTTTTTTTTTAACTCACCAACTCGTCAATACTTATTTTATCAATTAAAAGTGATAGAACATATTAAGATATTTTTTATATATTTATTATTATAGATAAAACATAATTATCACATTTTCCGAGTAGTTTCAAACTAAAACTGTTCTCCCTGGTTAATAAGAACATTGTTGCTGTTGATGAGAAAATCGATGATGAAAAAAAAAAAGATGGCAGTAGCGAATACTTTTTGGACATAAGTAGATCCTAATGTGTTCTATCTTTGAGTAAAATTTGGCTCAAATCAGAAAAAGACTAAAAAAGTTATAAGGGTGTTACAGCTTCAAGTGCGACAGCGTTAGTAAGTTATTTTATTGTCTTAGTTGTACGAAACCTTCGCACTTGACCCGTGTTTTTTTAATATTGTAATGTCTTATTGAATAAGTTATGTTACATTTATATGTTCTAGTTTTCAATTACAACTGAGATTACCCAAAATTGTCATTTTATGACTTATTCCCTCCAAATAAGCAAATTACTTCCACATCTAGTAGAAGTATAGTAACGCAAAAAAAAAATTGAAAATTCTTATTGTTCAGGTAGACTTAGAATGCCATGTAACGTCGAGATTTTATGTTTGAGCAATAAAAAATTTCTGTCTGCATGTCTGTCTGTCTGTCTGTCTGTCTGTCTGTAAACTTTTTCTTTGTGCGCACGATTACTCTGGAACCGTTTAAGTTATTAACTTTAAAGGAATGTATGTATTTTAATGAGTTCTGGAACTAGATTATATTTTGATCTTATCCCGTTGAAAGGTTGGGGGGTAAATTGAGGTAAATGGGAGGTAAATAGGTAAGTCAAACAAGTAAGAGTCCATAAAATTGGTATTTAGTATATATAAGAGAAGCTAAGGTCTCAAAAATATTTTCGGAACCAAAGACCTCAACTCGACTCCCCGAACGAACGAATGTAAAGCTGCGTAATTTCCATATTTTAGATTTGAAAAATCATTTTAACATAAATATTAAGTAACAAATAATTTTTACTCATGTTCCTGCATTAAAGAAGAATTAAAAAAAAACTGCTGCCCAAGGAATCACTACTTCCACATTCAGATTTTCTATCCAAGTCTCTCACAACAAAAAAAATTCTGTATGTGGAAATAATTGTTTATGGAACTTTAATAATATAATATTTGAAATCGCCTACCCCAAAAACCCATAAAACGATATGCTACATCGGTAGTAAGAGTGAGAGGATGGTGGAAGGGGGTGGTAGTGGGGGTGGATAAAGTGAACAAAAAAAATTGAGGCCTTTGGTACTTGTTCACACACTAAATCACAATTTTATTTTTTTCGCCCCCTTTAATAGTGGGGTGGGGGTGGTAATTATTTGAGATCTAAGCTTCTCCTATATACACTCAATTCCAATTTTATGGTTATTTGATTTACTTATTTACCCTTCAACCCTTCAACGGAATAAGAGCAAAATAAAGTCTAGTTCCAGATCTCGTTAAAATATATACAAATTTTAAGTCAATATTTTAAGCGGTTCCAGAGTAATCGTGCTCACAAGAAAAGTTACAGACAGACCGACAGACAGAAGTTTTTTCTTTGTCAAACTTAAAATCTCGACGTTTCATGACATTCGAAGCCTATCTGAACAACAAAAATAAAAAAAAACTGCGAAAAAACTGTGAAAGTAATAAAAATAAAATTTCAGAACAAAATATTCAGCAGGAAGAAGTTATCACGAGTTGCAGTAAATAAATTAGAAAATTGGTTATCCGAAAATTATCGTTTTTGCTAAAAAAATAATATTTCCTCACTCGAGACAAACAGTTTATAAGAAATGTTGTGCACAATGAAAAAATCTACGGAGTTTGTCTCTCGAGTCTCGCATATAAGCGTTATTGGAATATTAAAGAAAACAAAGTAAATTAAATTTTCAACAACCGCTACCTCGTTAATACTTACATTTATTTTTACAACATGCCGTATGTTTTTATATTGTAAATTCAGATTTTTACAAGTTTACTACCCACTGACTATGATTTAAATTTGAATCACAATCTATAATTATGCACATAAACTTAAAAATTTACCCCATGCTAAACTGCATCAATAAATAGTTATTTCTTTATATAATGTATTCAGAGCAAAGCGATATTGTATGTGTAAATGGGAAATTATTCTTATTATAAACACAATTTTCTGTTTTCTGCTCTTGCCCTTTTCTTTACCTGACTTTACTAAATTATAATTTCAATTATTCAGTCTTTATAATTACAGCGAATAGATAATATTAATGTACTTACCATGCTGCATTTGCATATATGTGGCTCATAAAATAAAATAAAACCCTTAAATACACACTTTATTATTTATGGCATCACACCGGCTTATGAACTTGCCAACGACTTAGATACGTTATAAAGCAGAGAGAGAATTATGCTGCATAGGGGGCAGCACCGGACTACGTGAGGTGTGATGCTATAGTAAATATGTGTGTGTGAGTAGTGTAAAACACGACATTATGGCATCATACACAAATAAAATTGAAGGTCATTGGTATCCGATTATAATGATACCAGAAACGCTAAAAAACCACTCCAAATTTTATGGCATCGTGTGTATGATGCCATTAAGTCAGCGGATGCTATAGTGTAGTGAAATACACACACACGATGCCATAGTAAATGTAATACAAACACACACACACACACACACACACACACACACACACACACACACACACACACACACACACACACACACACACACACACACACACACACACACACACACACACACATACACACACACTTACAGACGCAAAGACATTTTTTATTCGATATTTGAATTCAGTCTGCTGTGAAACGGATATCTGTACAAGAAATTTTTTTCTACGATGATTATTAATTCTTTTTTTTCAATTTATAATAAAGTTAGAATACAGTCAAAAGATATACAATTCATTACTGAACCATAACAGATACGAAAAAAAATAATAGAAACATTATTGTAGAAGTCAGCTTTAATTTTGCATATAGCCACTTTTTGATTAGGGCTAACCGTTTTCGAGATATAAGCGAAAAAACAAAAACCGGGACCTTCTTCGTGCCCCCCTGCAGCCCCCCACCTCCTACGTTCGGGGACTTTTGGTACGTTTACCTCCTAAATAGTCAAAACACAGCTCTCAAGTCAAAAATTGTGATCTCAGCATTTCCCTCTAGAAAACATTCATTGAGAGGGTTATTATGTTTTTTCGTTTCTCTATTTTTTTTCTTGTTAAAACAACTCTCAACTACAATTATAACAAATATTATTGAAATGACTGCCAACGATTTTTAGGTTAATATAAATGGCACCATTTTTATTATCAACTTCTAAAACAGAGCTTTAGTTAAATACTTCTTGAGTATGGGTGATAATACATATGGGAAAATTAAAAGACCATTTAGCTTAAGGGTGGCGGTGCCGTGCTTAAGAAAATGATTCATAATTCGGCAATTTCTCCTGCATCCCTGAACCGATTGAAAAAAATTTTGATAGGCTTTTAGAGAAAACTTGATAAAATGATACCAGACTGTTGAAATCAACAAAAAAATTTTTTTTTTGATTTTCGCACGAGGAAAAAAGATTCCCTTTAGTTTTCAATAGCCTATACCATTCTATAAAATTGTCTCTAAAAGCCCATATTTTTTAAGTAAATCGATATTAGAAAAGTTGATAATAGTAGTTGATAATCAGCAGTTAACAAATGATTTCTCTCTATTAAATAAGCACACTTTTCTATCTTGTAACTTGATGAAACTGACACACAAGCTGGGTACACCTTAATAGCAACTTTGCTTATTAAAAGCAAGCTAAATGGTGAAATTTCATTTTCTCACGGAAATGACTACTGCCAATCAGTAATCAAAAAACGGTAAAAATGTATGTTAAGTCCTCTTAAATTGCATCTTGTATAAAGATTAATCAAACTTTTATAAGGCTATAACAATTTGGTGGAATTGAATAATCTGATGCTTGTTAAACTTTTTTCCTTTAATTTAAATGCAAACCACAACTTAAATTACTCTTACATATAATGATAAATAGGAGCACAAGTACACCACAGACAACCGGTGAAAAAAGGCATAATAGCTTTTTATGTAAAAAAAACATTCTTTAGATACTTGTGGTAAACTGATATACCTATAAACAAAAAAACTCCGCTTTTACCTTTGTATATGAAAAGGATGCTATTATATTTTGAATGTAATCTGTAAGCTGCACGGTTATTTATTGAAAACGAGAAGAATCGAACGGGAAATAAAAGTGAATCAAAAATGAAATGCTTGTTTTCTAGAACGGTACATAGGCCCCTAGTTCTGTGCGGTGAATATAATGTTTTGTTTTACACTTACATTAACTTAGTGCGGAAATTACCCTCAATAAAATTTTAATTTTTTGTGTCCCATGTTAACCGAAATCATAATATATTAGACTAACTGCAGGGCACGAAAACAATTAAATGCACTCTTCCATTTTGTTATATTTCATGCCAGGCTACTTGAAACTCTTGTGGAAATTGCCTGAATTGAATTTGAATGATCTTAGAGACCACGGAAAAAACTCTATCTCATATTCTCCTACGAGTAGGTTAGTCCAGTCAACGCAAGAGTTGTAGAGAACATGGAGGAGGGGAGAATTTTCCTCTTCAAGAATGCGTTGGGGGTAGTTAGGAGGTAAACGTACTAAAAGTCCCCGCCCCTAGCCCCTCCGATTCAGAGGGAGGGTGGAAAGGTTCCTCTTTTCGATTCTTCGCTTATGACTCGGAAACGATGCATCGTACGGATAAAGGTAATCTATGCAAAATTAAACATAATTAATATAAAAATTAATTAGGTACCTTGAATATTTCTAACAAAGCGGTTTACCGTGGTCTGCTAATAAATCACAGTCACAAAACAATCTTTATTTTACAACACTGGACGTATTTACTAACGTAATATTTTGTCGAAATCTATACATTTCCTTAAATATACAGTGTGACTCACTTAAAATGAAGATACCCTTATAACTTTTTCATTTTGTTTCCGATTTGAATCAAATTTTACTCAAGTATAGAACAAATTAGGATCTACTTATGATCAGAAAAATATTCGCCTGCTACAAAAGCAAAGCCACCCGCGGTATCAAAATATGCGGAAAAGAATTAAAAATCATATTAGTGGGTTTTGACGGATTTCACGTATCCACCACAAATTGCTGAAACTGAGGATCCCCTTTGCCAGATGAGCTTATGTATGAGAAATTCCCCATCAATAACCAAATTACATTTTGGTGCACGTACGTTTGTGGCGCCGCGCCGATCCGATTCGTTTTTTAGAATTTATAACATTCAAAATACTTTTATTTTTTTCCACATATTTTGGTACCGCAGATTGCTTTGCCTTTGTAGCAGGCGAATGTCTTTCTGGTCATAAGCAGATCCTAATTTTTTCTATACTTGAGTAGAATTTGATTCAAATGGAAACAAAATAAAAAGTTATAAGGGCGTTTTCATTTTAAGTGACTCACACTGTATATTTGAGGAAATATATAGATTTCGACAAAATATTACGATAGTAAATACGTCGAGTGTTATAAAATAAAGATCGTTTTTTGACTGTGAATTATTAGCCTACCACGGTAAACCACTTTGATAGAAATATTCAAGGTACCTAATTAATTTATTTATTAATTATCTATATTGGCTGGCGAATATCTCGTAAACTATAACACACGGAAGAATATGAATACAAACATTCTTGTAGGAAATTTAATTATGTTTAATTTTGCATAGATTTTTCCCCATGCGACGCATCGTTTCTGAGTTATAAGCAAAGAATCGAAAAAAGGAACCTTTTCACCCACCTCCCTCCTAAAGCGGCGGGGCTAGGGGCGGGGAATTTTAGTATATTTACCTCCTAACTATACCCAACACATTCCTGAAGAGGAAAATTCTCCCCTCCTCAATGTCCTCTACAATCCCATTTTGGGCATTCATTGTTGGACTAGTACGCCTAAAAGTCAACCGCAACAGATGACGTGAGGCTGTCAAACGTACCATACAGCAAATGGGACTCAACTAGTTGTGTGATGTGTTACAAGACCTTCTGTCAAGACGTGAAGAAGAAGAATTATTGTTACTAACAATATATTTGCTCTTGATTCGTACGTATTTGAGTTATAGTGGTATAAAAGCATACCTTAAAGGTTTTGCTTCGCTAAACGGATAATAAAACTGAAAATAGGAGGCGTAAAGACAAATATTTTAATCGATTTGAACAATAATTTAGATTACTACTACAAAAAGTAAACCTAGCAGAATATTTTACTTTACAAGAAAATTTATTCGAATAATTAAATTGAAAAAGCTGTCGACCTTACCAAATTCCCTTTAATTTTAATGATAATTAATACAACCAATTTGGACTTTTTAGTCTCAAAATTACTTGAGCGCAACTAACTTCTGACAAAATATTTTGTACTGAATAAAAATAATGGTTCATTGTTCCAAATCTAATGAGGGCAATTTACACAATTACCTCCATCATATCTTAATGCCTGGTGACACTCTTCTCTAAATTGAAGCGTCAGTTACAGTAAACAATCTTGATAAAAAGTATTTCCGATTTTAAATTAAAGAGCAGAAGGCTTGTTAGTGAAGTTTCTTGAATGCTCCTAGAAAACATTCTATTATAAAGTCATTAAAATTTAACGAGATTATGTTTAAAATTGAAAAACTTATTACACAATTTATTCAACTTCAGTTTTGTCGAAATACATAGCCCGTGCTGTCATGGTGGAGTTGCTCTCGGGGAAATTAAAACCTCAGAATGCTTATTAAGTTTAAAATTATAGACATTTTTATGCTTTGCGTCCGTATGGTCGTCTTCTTGGAAAAAAAATGACGGGTGTGACACTAATTAATATGTTAAATATCATTTAAAGGTTAGTTAGTTAAAATTTAGAATCCTCGGTGAAATTGTATAATATTTGGGTCTTTATTGCAAACTTACAACTTATAAAAATTTTAAAAATGCGAAATTCAGAAACAATGACAAGTAATTAACTGTTCTTTCAAATAACTCTCCAAATTGATATTTTTAATTACAAATCTAACATTAAGGGACGGTTTTATAGGTTCAGATTAAACTCGAGTTTAACTAGAAGTTTCATTTAGAAGTTTAAATTGTAGATTTTAGTGTTTTGTAAAATACCGTTTGTCAAGATCGTCAGTGTTATTGTTATAGAGTGTTTTTTTTGTGGACAAGGAAAAAAATATTTACAAAGTGAAATTTTTGGCGTATTTTTGAATTGTGCGCCTTGTTGTGCCTTACATTTCTGTGAGCATGATGAGTCCTTTTGTGCCAGTCTTCGGCGCTGATGCCTTAAATATGTTATGCTCTAAATTAATTGTCTTTTGATACATTTTTTCTGTAAGTTTTTATTTATTCTTCGACTTAGGTCGATTCTGGGAGGTTCTATAACAATAACACTGACGATCTTGGCAAACGCTTAGTTAAATAAAAATAACGTAATTTTTTTAATGGAAAGTCACACAAACTTAATTTTAACATCAAAATGTTCGGTGTCTAAATAACAAGCTTCTCATATTTGATGTTTTTCTTAATAATGTAAATTGTGATATATTCTGTGCAATCGAACACTGGGCAAAAGAAGAACAAATACAATCACTAAAAATAGACAAATTTGTGGTAGAAGTTCATTTAAACATGGTGGAGTAGGCATTTTCACTAAGATTTTTATAGATAGTTGTAAGTTAGGTTATATAAATGATCATCAGATAACCATCATCTTAACGATATATAGAAGTTCCGATGGTGATAATAACATATTTCTAAAAAAGTTAACGGCAGCGATAAATCTTGTATTTAAAAAACACAAAAAACCTAATTTAGTTATATGTGGCGATTTTAATATAAACTTTTTAGCATCTTTAAAGAATCATCTTATTGATCTCTTAAACTCTTATTGTATTAGGCCTACCATAATGGAACCAACTAGAATAAATAGCTGCATAGACATCTGTGTGAACTTGGAAGAAAGCTTGTATACTAGCAATATCTTATAAAATGGTATTAGTGATCATCATTCTCAACTGCTAGTTATTACAGAGACAATAAATACAAAAAATAAATCGACCTTTAAATATAGGCAGTTAAATAACCTAAATAATATAAGACAGTTTTGCTCATTACTTGAAAACGAAAACTGGGACAGCATCTTATTAAATAATATCAATGCGAACGAAAAATTCGAGTCATTTCTTATTAGTTTCCTTTACTATTTCGAATTATCATTTCCATTGAAAACAAAAATTAAAAAAGATCTTGTTGTCGGGAATAATAAGTGGATGACAAGGGGTCTTAAAATATCGTCCCAAAAATTAAAAGATTTTTACCAATTATCTTTGACACAGGACGCCAATTTTAAACTGTACTATAAAAAGCTATTAGAAAAAGCAAAATTATTTTACAATAATCAATTGATAACAAATTCAAAAAATAAATCAAAGACAGTTTGGAATATTATCAATCCTAATAAAAAAACATACAAAATAATTAGAGTTAAATATAGACAACAATTTAATAAAAGATCAAAACATAGTAATAACCTAAATACCTATTTTAATAATATTCCCAATGCTCTATTAGGAGATGTAGCTTTAAGAATACACCTCTACAAAATTTAGATATAAATATAAATTCCTTTTATCTTGAACCGGCAACAACCTTAGATATACTTGATATTGTTAAAAATTTAAAAAACTCCAACGCATCAGGGAATGATAAAATCAGTGTTAATTTACTAAAAAATGAATAAATCGTTAGCATTACCTCTAACCAACATAATAAATACGTCGATAAGTGAAGGGTTATTCCCTTATTCCCTTATTCCCGGTAATGAAACTATAATGGATAATTATCGACCTATATGTATATTGAGTAGTTTCTCTAAAATATTTGAAAAATATGTAGCCGGTAAATTGATAGCATTTTTTGATAAATATAAACTATTTAATAAAAACCAGTTTGGCTTTCGTAAAGGTGTTTCAACCTCTAGCGCAATCACTAAATTTTTAACAACTCTTTATAACAACCTGAACGACAAAAAGAAATTTATTGGTGTTTTCCTAGATCTAAGCAAAGCCTTCAACGTGGTGTGTCACCAACGTCTCTTAGATAAACTCGAACTGTATGGTATTCGAGGAATTGGTTCAAATCACACCTACAAGGAATAAAACACTATGTAGAATTAAATAACCATTCATCTAATATATTAGAAAATTCTTTTGGTGTTCTTCAAGGATCGGTTTTAGGGCCCTTATTATATATACTTTATGTAAACGATTTTAATATCCCACGATTCATAATGTTTGCCGATGATGCATCCATTTTTATCTCTGACAGCAATATAAGTAATGCAATTAATGAAGCAAATACTCAAATACAACGGGTTCATGAGTGGTTCAATGATAATATACTTATTTTAAATAACAAAAAATCAACATTTATAAGATTTAATGGACCAAAAACTAATCTTAATTACAGTCACTTAATTAAAACAAAAGATGGTACCATTAAACAAGATAAATTTGTAAAATTTCTTGCTGTCCATATATCAGAAAATTGCTCATGGACCATTCACATTGATATTATTAGTAAAAAATTGCCCCCATTTGTTACTGTATAAACCATTTACGAGAGATAGTGAGTAGATCCGTATTGGTGACGTATTATTACGCACACTTCCACTCTGTCCTATCTTATGGTATCTTGGGTTGGGGTGCCTCAACAGAAACCAATCGTATTTTTAAGTTACAAAAAAGAGTGGTATGTTTTATAATAGGAGCCAATAGAAGAGCAAGCTGTAGAGATATATTTAAACAACTAAATATATTAACGCTACCATGTATATTTATCCTACAGTTAGCAATCTATGCCCGAAGTCATTTGTACGATATACCCTCACTAAACGCTAATCACTCATATTACACTAGGAATGCATTAACACTCGAAATATCAAAACATAAGTTATCTTTATTTGAAAAAAGTCCACAATATTTGGCAGTAAAAGTGTACAATAAACTTCCAAATTCATACAAATTGCTTGATCTCAAAAAATTTAAAAATTCTGTTAAAAATAATGTTGTGTAATAAATGTTATTATTCATTGTATGAATACTTTGATGACATCCTGTGATATTTCGTGTTATGTATGTTTATATGTATTAACTGTTGAAGTTTACATTTAATATGTATATATCTGTTATATTTATGCTAGTACTGACGATGTGATATTTTATATAGTATTGCATACATAATCTGTGTTCCTTTTATTAACTAATTTTATGTAATTTTATATTTTTACTCTGCAAAATGTTGACTTGTCCTATATCATGTTATGTGATCAACGTCCTCAACATCATGCCAGTGGGTGTAACTGAGCCGCCTAGCATATCTATGACTCGTAGACTTTCTTATCTCCACCTGTTACACCGGAACACGGTATGCTCCGCGTCGTCTATCTCCCCAGAGTAAATGCATTCTCGTTCTTCGATCTTCCCAATGTCGTAAACGTACTCTGCAAAGCAGCCATGCTCTGTTAGGGCCTGTGTAAGGCAGTACCCAACCTCCCCGTGTCCTCTCTTCACCCATCTTTTACTATCTGCAATGAGTCTCCTCATCCATCTTCCCTTACTCGAGATATTCCATCTCTCCTGCCACCTCTGATAGAGTCTACCGTTGGCCTCCTTCCTGCCAACTCCCTTGTATATCTCCCAGCTTTCCTTTGCTAGAAGGTCGACATATTAACACTGCCTCCTAGGAGACCATTAATGCAGACTCTCAGTGCCGCACATCGCTGTACCCTGGCCAGTCTTCTTCGCGTTCTTTCCACTGCCATCGCACTCATACCAGGGCCGCGTACAGGAGAATGGAGTGTACCACGCTGCAGAGCACACCCTTCTTGCTGGCCTTCGGCCCACTGGTTTTATGCATCAGCCTGCATATGGCCGTTGCCACTCACCCAGCTTTTTCCTCCATTTTCGTCACATGCACCCTGCATGTCAATTTTGAATCAAGCCATATGCCCAGGTACTTTATCGCCTGGCTCGGGCCGATTTCCAGCTTCCCTATCCTTATTTACATGACAGGGAAATTTCTCTTTCTGGTTATGACCACCAGCTCGGTTTTTCCAGGGGAAAGTTCCAGCTTCTTGCTCCTTACCCATCTCTCTATTTTTGCAAGAGCCGTGTTAGCCGCCTCCTCGATTTTCCTCGCCATTCTGGCCGTGTCTGCTATTTCCAGATCGTCGGCATATCCGATCACCTTAACGTTCTCCGGTTGGGGTAAGCGTATTGCCTCATCAAACATTATATTCCACAAGGTTGGGCCCAGGACCAGTCATTGTAGAACACCACAAGTTATCTTCCTCCACTGGGTAGTGCCCTCTACCTCCAACCCCATCCACCTGTTCTCGAGCTCTTTACTATCCTGAGCAGGTACGGGGCTATTCTCAACTTCCGTAACTTCTTTACTATCTCCCCCCAATCCGCCGTGTTGAAAGCATTTCGAACATCCAGCGTTGCTACCGCATAGATCTTCTTGACCCTCATAGCCTCCCCAACTGTCCCGGTTAGGCGCTCCTACCGTGGATCTCCCTTTTCTAAAACTAAGTAGATATTCCATTAGCTTACCCATTGTATCGAGCAGACATACCGGCCTATATGAGAACGGTTCATCTGGTGGCGTCCATTTTCGCTAAAATAACCTAAATTATGTTTTCTTTTTAGGTTATTTTCGCGATTTACAAAAAAAATGGTGGCCAATGGAGGTAAACAGACACCTGATTCACGTTCCGCACGTCGAAATACATATGGGTTACCCAATGGAATACCAGAAAAAAAACACTTTTTTTATTTTGTGTGTCAGTGTAATTAGGCAGAAAAATACTTCTAAGAACCTCTCCGTTGTTCAGAATAGCGCAGCTTATAATCCTTTATACAAATCTAAATATAAAAACTGAGTGTTAATAATATAGTCGTTTTACAAGTTTTTGAGTAACATAATAGCTAAAATCAGTGTGGTCTATACCTTAAACGAATTGATGACAAAACTACTCTTCGGCAGTATCAAATTTCATATAATATTTATTACTTTTGTTAGGTAGAATAATTAAACAAACCTCCTTTTCTCCAATCCGAGCCTCATATAAATAATTTTAATTGTGCATTCAATTAAAAATCTGAAATTGATAAAGCGTACGGTTTTATTCAGTGTGGAGTATATTTAAACTGCAATTAATGTTGAAATGTTTTATTTTACGGATACTCAATGCAGCTAGAATATGTTTATATTTTATATTAAAGAGTCCGCATAAATAATGTTGTTAATAGGTACATTCTCCATCTTATTACTTAGAAATTCAGAAATAGAAGGTAATTAATTCAATATTTTAATTATAGGAACTTTAATTATTTTTAATTGCAATATAGGTTTAGTAGTTATTATACCAATTTGATTTATTCAAATAGGTACATTATAACCGGATAAAAAATTTCCGTAGATAAAAAAAACGTACAGAAATCCATTTTATAACAGACTGAATTCAAATATCGAATGAAAAATGCATGTGTGTCTAGATTTTATTAAAGACGTTAAACTCTGTTGGACTTAAATAATTTTTATATAGTGGGCAATTTAATTTAGATCTTTCAGCCCGTTGGCACTTTTAGAGTAAAATGTATAACCTTGCCAGTTATGTGGCTTACATCCTGTAGATTAGGAATCCACTTGTCGTAAAAAAATCGTAATGAATATAAGGGCACAAATCAAAATTTTCTAACCAACCACAGCACGTGATAAAGCCAACCATGAAGCATATTTTATTAAAAAATCATTAAATTCTCTGTAGAATTTCTATTTTTAAAATAAATAAAGAAACGAACTTTTACATAGGCTTATATGGCAGTAAAAAACAAAAATCCTCATTTTTCCCGTTCGACTACAGCTGAAAATTAATTTAATTTTTCGAACACTTTTTCTTTCCCACGACGATATTTCCCAAACTATTATATTTAAAAAAAAAATTCTTTATAAAATGTTTGTTATATTTTTCAGATTGTAATTGTTCTTAAATCAGTTTTTTTGAGTATCTAATAACCAAGATATTTAATAATGTGTAGCGTGATGTCAATTTTCGAAGCTTATCGGCGGATTGAATTGTTTGCGACTCTGAACCCCCACTCATTGCTACTCTGCTTCAACAACCCCCTTTAACTCCGGGAGCACCCAAGTTCCACTTAGAATGAATACCTACACAGGACCATGAACTTATCAGATTGATTTATTTTACTTTTTCATCTATAGGTAAATTGACGTGTAAAAATACAAATTTCAGATTACGACGAAATGGACTTTCTGAAATTTTAGACATGAGATCTGGGAGGTTTAAGGTAGAACGTTGTTGAATATTAATGCAATCTATGCACCGGAGCGGCTCCAGAGAGAGCCTAAAAACAATTGTCGGATCTAAAAATATTTTAAATAAAAATTGTTTAGGGTGGAAGTATCACTTAAAAGTGTATCTTTAGTGCACTCAGGAAGGAATTTATAGTCGTATGTGATGAGGAAGTACTGTCGAGGTGAATCTAACCGAACCTGATTTGTACTTTACCAATTATTAATTTATATAATATTGTGTTCAATAGCATAAATGTATAGATATTTCAACTGATTTTCAAGTTTTATTAATTTTAAAATACAATGTTGGCAGATAACAGAATCCATATCAAAATAAAAAAGTCATGAAAAATGAAAAATAATATAATAAAATTTAAATGCCAATTAAAGATATACACTATTCACTTTCTTCGTCTAATTCAAATACATTTTTATTGATATAGTTGACTACACAATTCTTATGCGTGTAAAAAATGTCGGCGTCTTTGATCTTTACCGCACCGCCAAAGAAGCAGACATCTTTTACACGTATAAGAATTGTGTAGTCAACTTTAAGTAGTTTTTTATTTCTTCTGAACGAGGAGTTCTTGCAAGACTTTTCTCCATGCAGGAGCATAAGTAAATGCATGGCATGTTCTACCTTATTGCCTCAATCTAAAAGAAAAGAATTCCCTATGAATTTTTAAAACATCAAATATGTAACGACTTGTATAAGTTCGTAATGCTTAATTAAGTGTGCGAGTAGCATTCCTTTCGACCCTTAATATGTATATTTTCCTTTCCTTTACTTTGTCAGTAAACTTATTTTTAAGTAGTCTACTGATCTGTCTTTTGGACTTCTATCCGTCCAATTCTAAATACTAACAGACGACATACCATACCCTTTTTGCTTTAAAAAACCTTTCTCAAGAATTTTACATGTTTTGGTAAATGCCCCAGATCTCTTTTGATTTTACGTTTTCCACTTTTATTTTTATTGTTAGATAGACCTTTGTATTTTCTGTTGCGCCTTAAAGAACATAAAACATGATATTTAGCTTCCATAGCTATTAAATCGTTAGCACCAATTCTTTCGAAAATTATGGGATTTTGGTGAGCTGTTATTAGTCTTATTTTTCTTTCTGTGTTTGTGGTCATTCCTTGAGAGATCTTATTTATTGTTGATGCCTTTTGACAAAAAATACATTTCTTCATTAAAAAAAGTTAGTTTCATGCAAAGGCACACATCAGATGGACAGGCACTGGATCCATCTGAACTGTTTTCAATTTCTTTCACCTTTTCTATTTTTTTTCTATTTAAATGTTCTATATTTCTTTTGCTAGTAAAACTAGAATAGCAATTTCGGTGCCAAATCAAACCATCAAAACTGTTTGTTTAATAGAAATTCTACAGAGAATTTAATGATTTTTGAATAAAATATGCTTCATGATTGGCTCTATCACGTGGTGTGGTTAGTTAGAAAATTTTTGATTTGTGCCCATATATTCATTACAATTTTTTTTACGACAAATGAATTCCTAATCTACAGGATGTCAACTACATATTTGACATTATTATTATAATTATTATTATAATTTTAGAGAAAAATGTCACTGATGTGTTTGATTAAGCACATACAAGTATGAAAAAATACAAGATATCTAAACCGCAATATACAGGATGTCTCTCAGGATCGAATCAAGTTTATGTAAGTCAGATAAGATAATACATAATAATTTTACTTTAAAACAACATTAAAGTGTTTTTAATAAGATTGTTATGAAATGAATAACAGTTGCAGTCGGACGTTGCTGATTGCAAGTATCTACTAAATATGATAATTTCTGTTAGACTTAAAATTTTTATTTCATATTTGGAACATATATAAAGTAGCATGGTAGAATACTTTCTATTGAAAATGGATCATATCCGACATATAAGGTGATCGTCAGAAGCCTGCATATCATGTGGATTTTATATAAACCATATTTTATTATAATTTAGAGCAAAAAATTTCAAAAGTTTTTAATTAAAGACATAAAAATGCAAAAATATACAAGACATCTAAACTGCAATACACATGACTTCTTTCAGGTTCAACCTAACTGTACGTAAGCTAGATGATGTTTATATCAATTTTACCACAAACTCTTATTGAGATATTTTAGAGAGGCTATTACTCTATTACGAAACGAAGGGAATTTACAGTCGGGCGTTTCCGAATACCTAATAAACAAGACGAGTTCGACAAAATTTGTATTTCAAATACGTAAAAATGAAACGAATAAAAGTTGCAGTGGGACGCTGCCAACGGCGAATATCTATTGAACACGATAATTTCTGTTGAACTTAAAATTAGTTTCTAATTTGTTACTATGTATCTAAAATTAATTCGGGTAAATTTTTAGTCAAATCGGTTAATATTTAGCCGGGCCCCTTAGACTTGAAAATGCAGGAGAAAGCCAATTTTTCGAATTTTAACATGTTTCAAATTGACGTTTGAAATTTGGCTGAATTTTTAATGTTGCAAATTTTGACTTTTTGATCGAAAGCTCTCGTGGGCCCAACTCGATCCCATGTCTACAGAGATACAGCTATAAATTCTTGTAAAATTCAGTATCTTCTCGAACTTTTAATTTATTGATGGGGTATAATGGAGGTCAAAGGAGCAATTTCCGAAAGTTTTTTTTATCAGAAAAACACATACTTTGTCTAAAAAACGTTTTAGCCAATTTGACAGAATATTTTTCTCACTTACGCTATTTTTATTAAAACAACAAATCTTTTTACTGTAAAATATTATGAAGGGATATTAGAACGTATCACAATATAAGATATATGAAAGAAAACATTAAATCGAAAAATTTTCAATTCTACAACAGGTCATTTTTGTACATTTCTTGAGCTGTATCTCGGAAACTAGACATAGGATCGAGCTGGAAAGCTTTTGATCAAAAAGTCGAAATCTACAACATATTCGAACGTCAATTCGAAAAATGTTAAAAATCGGCTTTTTCCTTCATTTTCAAGGCCATGGTTATGCCATGGCCAAACCGGTTAAAAATTAACCGGTTTGGCTAAAAATTTAGCCGAATTAGTTTTAGATACATAGTAACAAATTAGAAACTAAACCATTTGCAAAGGGTATAGCCGGAAAAGTTAGGGAAATGTGCCCCCGCACTTACTTAGTTTCAGATGATGCAGTTTATAGAGTATATTACACGGTCAAAATTTTAACCCGCTACTACCCCTACGAAGGTCGAAAAAAAATAATATGTCTTTAATTATTATATTTTATTTTTCGATTTCTATGCAACCGATCGATTTGAAATTTGGCACGAATATTGCTTGCGTGGAGATAACTTACTCCAAAAAATAAGGTCATGTTATGACCATTTTAACCATCGGAAAAAAAATATAAATTTTTTTTAGAGGACAAAAGGTGGCTACGCTTCGTGGTACAATCACCATTCTATGACAGTCTTGTCATGTCTTGACACTTTGTGATTATCATACTAAATTGTCAGATTTTTTGCTGTGGTGGAACAATATGGAAAAAATAAAATTGGGCGAAACAAAATATTTACACATGCCCCTTAGTTGTAACAGTTAATACTTATAGCCTTACAAGGTATTGTTGCATATCTACAACCGACCGCGGGTGCCAGTGCGATGTTGCCAAGTCTACTCTTTTTCCCCAGACGTACGGAAATTCGGCACAATCTGTCAATACCACTTCTGGAGGTCCCAGGGGCGAAGTATTAACTCTCTAGGACCTTGGGGAAAAGTTTAGCAACGAATGATGTTCATTGTCATTACTGTCGCACTACGACATACTGAACCAGATGAAGAAAGTGAGGGAACGATCGAAGATGACCAGCCTTTTGCGCCTTCGACATCTTCTAGCACTACGACTAGTGACTCTGACGAAATAATGGAACTACCATTGCAAAGACTCGTTGCTACACATAAATACTGTTGCATATGTGGTGATGATAAAGAACTGACCATAATACCCACTAATGTGAAACTACAGTGCTATTGAAACAAACAAATATACATCCCCGAGGCAATCGTTGCAGTAAAATACAGTCGATTAAACACCGCTTTTATGAAGACGATATTACACATCTGGAACCATATGCCAATTGTAGCTCGATTCCTAGATCGGACTTATGCGTTCTATTCAATTCCTTAACCCCAATAACAAATCCAATAGGCTCTACAGACCACTGCGGTTTATCAGAGAAGCAATTATTAATGTTTATAGGCTTAACGGTAAATGCCATTTACGAATTAAAGTCACTGCTGGAAAATTCCAATACAAGAACTTCTTCTGTCCTTGTTTTTCTATTAAAACTTAAAACAGGTAGTAATAATAATAACAGAATGACCTCCTACATTACTAAATTGTTCGATATGGTGCCAGCGTGCAGCACACTTGCTAGGAAGCTGAACAAATTGACCATCCTCAGAATGGTATCGTTGGTATATTATTAAGGTTGTAATTAATAACCATAACCCTAATAAGATAGTCTGATAAACCGCGGTGGTCTGTAGAGCCTTTTAGAGTTATGTTATTGGGGTTAAGGAATTTAATAGAATGCATAAATCCGATCTAGGAATCGAGCTACAGTTGGCATATGATTCCAGATGTGCAACGTCTTCATAAAAACGCTGTTTAATCAAATGTAGACACATTTCGCGCTCAGGGATCCATCAGGGCGACTTAAGTTTACACATAGACTGGACCACGGATATTAGGTTAAACCACAAAGGTTATAAAAACAAAGGCATATTAGGAATCAATATCACAAGTCAGGATAAGTATTGACAAACGATAACTAATGTTAAACAACAGTACCATACTGAGATAAAAAATTATCCATCTGCGTAGCTAGCTGATGGAACCCATCCAAGGCCAAAAATGAGGGGAAAAAAATCAAATGTATTTTACAGTAACGATTGCCTCGGGGATGTATATTTGTTTGTTTCGATAGCACTGTAGTCTCGCAGTAGTGGGTATTACGGTTAGTTCTTTACCAAATCACAAAGGTTATAAAAACAAAGGCATATTAGGAATCAATATCACAAGTCAGGATAAGTATTGACAAACGATAACTAATGTTAAACAACTGTACCATACTGAGATAAAAAATTATCCATCTGCGTAGCTGGCTGATGGAACCTATCCAAGGCCAAAAATGAGGGAAAGAAAATCAAATGTATTTTACAGCAACGATTGCCTCGGGGATGTATATTTGTTTGTTTCGATAGCACTGTAGTCTCACAGTAGTGGGTATTACGGTTAGTGTTACGGTTAGTGTTATAGTGTAATTAATAATTAACTTTTATTCTAATCATTTAGTATATTTAAATTTGGTTAACATATCCTGCTAAAATAAGGTAAGATAAAATGACAACAGACTCCAGCGGGTCGAATGAGCCGTCGGACAAACCGCCTGACCCCAAGGATACACAAATGCTTGACAAAAACTTAGATGATAACGACCGAATAAAACATATCGATCTCGATAATAAATATAGTCATCGCGATACAGGACCGTACTTTGTATACATAGAACACCTAGACAAAAATATTGGTCGACTTTTCCCAATTAGAATTGGTCACTTTCTTTTTGAAAATGCGGTATTTAAAAAGGCTGTGCAAGATATCAAATCTATAGGTATCAATAGGGTGAAAGTGATTCTAAAATCTTATGAATCTGCAAATTTATTAATTAATCACGAAGTAATAAAAAAAAATAATTTAATTGCATATATCCCTAAATTTTATACGCAAAAAAAAGGTGTCATCCGCATGGTGGATACCTACTTCGACGAAGCTTATATTTTGAATAATATTGAGTCAAATATCAAAGTCATCGACGTAAAGAGAATGACAAAGAAAATAGTCGATCAAGAGGGAAATAGCAGAATTATTAAACGTCAAGTAGTTATACTGACTTTCTTAGGAGCATCTGTTCCTCAAAGCGTTAAAATTAATTTAGTGAGCTTTCCCGTTTTTCAATGTTTTAAGTGTCTTAGATACGGCCATACAAATAAACAATGTAAAGGTAACAAAAGGTGTATTAATTGTAGCGAGGAACATGAAGAACGCGATTGTATTACTGAAGCGAAATTTTGCATTTATTGTAAACTCGAAGGCCATTCTTCCACTGATAGAAAATGCCCCGTTTATAAAAAACAATATAATATAAAGCAAACCATGTCAACTCAGAATTTGTCCTTCAAAGAAGCTGAATGCCTAGTTAACAACCCATCTTACTCAAAAGTTGTTACTAATAATAGATTCGCACTACTTGCTGATTTAAATAATTTCCCTAATTTGCCCTCTACATTTAATCCAAATATAAATACAAATAATATTGCTAGGCGACCTAACCGTAGCAATGTAAATATTGCAATTAATAGAAAACGCAAAGCTAAATCCCCTATCAGATCTGATGTTCCTCCCCCACTTAGGGAACAATACAATAGCCAACCAATTATCCCCAACCCGTACCGAGAAGAATTCTTGAAATATAAGGAGACCTTAGCAGATCAAATTTCATTATTTATAAATAGCCTTATCACACACTTAATCCCTGAAATTCCTAGCACTAATATCCTTAATGAACTTAATGTTAAAGAGTCACTAATAAATCTCTTCACTAATCCTTCTGATAATAATAGTACTGTTACCGATGGCTGCTACAACGAAAATTAATAATAATTTAAGCATTATTCAATGGAATGCTCGTTCTATTGTATCAAATAAGGCTAGCTTATTAAATTATTTATGCAGAAACCAAACTGATGTAATCATTTTATGCGAGACATGGTTGAAACCAGAAACAAATTTCAAATGTTCTGGTTTTAATTGTATTCATTTAGATCGAGACAATGGAAAAGGAGGAGTTGCAATACTTGTTTCAAAAAAAATTTCGTATCAAGAAATCAAACTAACTAATAATTTTAATAACAATATCGAAATTTGTGCGGTTAATCTAAAAAATAGGAATATTAATATTGTATCTATATATAGACCGCCACATGTCAACGCTACAAAAAATGATTGGAATAATATTTTTGCTCAATTTCAGGGAAATACTATTATAGGGGGCGATTTCAATGCCCACCATAGTTTGTGGGGTTCTACGTACAGCGATAATAGAGGAAATATATTTGTGGAAGCGCTAGATAATGTAGACCTTGTAGTTTTAAATAATGGGGAGCCAACGAGAGTAACCCGCCACGCACAACCTCCTTCAATCGTTGATCTAACTTTAGTATCTGCTAATCTTGCCAACAAATGTACATGGATGGTATTGCCCGACCCCATGGGTTCGGATCACTACCCAATTGCTACCGAGCTAAAGGCTAACTTTGTCTCGGAGGAAATAATCCCGACAACAAAGTGGAAGGAATCTGCTGCTGATTGGTCCCTGTTCAGTATGCTATTAGAAACTGAACTCAGTAACTTCTCAACTGACCTTAACAATATGGACCAGTTCACATTCCTATCGAATGCGATAAATAATGCTGCTACAGCTTCCATACCCATTAAGAAACCTTTCGTTCCTTTAACGTCGCGGCCTATGTGGTGGGACGACGAATGCACTAGTTTATACAATGAGCGAAAAAACGCTCTTAATAATTATAAAATAGTAGCTAATCTAGAAAACTATCTGATCTACAAAAATATCGAAGCTAAAAGCAAATATATGTTCAAGCAAAAAAGCAAACAGTGCTGGAAAAATTTCTTAAACAACTTAAATAAAAACACTTCTCCTTCAGAAATCTGGTCAGTAATGAAAAAAATAAACAACTCAAACGGGGCCTATCCCAAGACTCTTTTAAGTCAAGACTTTATTGAAGAAATGTTTAATAAATTAGCACCCGCATTTGTACCTAACCAATTTCCAGTCACCGGCACTGAACTAAGTAATAGTGAAGATAGTTTTCTAGGAAGAAAATTCTCCTTATCAGAGTTGACAGATGCAATTAAAACAACACAAAGTACAGCTCCTGGGAAAGACAATTTTACATACACAATTATTGAAAACCTATCCACAACTGCACAAGAAATTCTGTTACAAATCTTTAACAATTGGTGGTTGAATGGAAATTACACTACACAGTTAAAAGAGATTATTATTTGCTTATTTATAAAACCTAATAAAGACATTTTAAATATATCATCATACAGACCTATCTCCCTCATGTCCTGCCTTACGAAAACATTCGAAAGAATGATTAAGGCAAGACTTGAGTGGTACTTGGAATATCATGCATATTTACCTAGATCTCAATATGGATTTCGACGAGGCCAAGGTACACTGGATGCGGTAGCTCAGTTAGTTACTGATGTTCAGTGTACTTTTTCCGAAAATAAATATTTGGCTTGCCTTTTTTTAGACCTACAGGGAGCATATGACTCGGTGGATTTAAATATACTTAACGATAAATTAGCATGCATGGGTATAAGTAGAAAAGTAGCTACAAATATAGTGGAAATATATACAAATCGGGAGATCTATATTCGCGATCACAATAATTTCCTTCATGGCCCAAGAATTGTATCACAGGGTATCCCACAAGGGTCCGTATTAAGCCCTCTACTATTTAATGTTTACACTGCCGACTTTCATAAAGTTTTCGATGATACCGTACACGTCACGCAGTATGCAGATGACTTCGCGTTTTAATCTATCCATGGTTCTTATGAAGAATGTCTAAGATCCTTACGATACATAATGTACATCATTAAAATGTATACTATAGAGCACGGCTTTACTATCTCTTCGGAAAAGTCTGCTGTGATGATTTTCACCAGACACAGATTGAGAACCCCAGAAACTGTGAACTTATGTGGCTATACCATACCAGTAGTCAATGACTATAAATATCTAGGCATCGTATTAGATAAAAAACTGTTATGGACCAAGCACATAACGCATATTAAAAATAAATGTGAAAAAGGTATCAATATGCTAAAATGTGTTGCAAAAAATAAATGGGGAGCAGACCCCGAAATAGCTCTGATGTTCTACAGGTCGTATATACGCTCTATCTTAGATTATGGATGTATACTATATGGATCTGCATCCAACACAAATTTACTAACCTTGGATCGAATACAATTCAAAGCAGTCAAAATATGCATTGGCGCTATGAGGTCTTCCCCATGCCCTGCAATTTTGGCTGAAGCACAGGAACCGCCTTTAAGTTTGAGAAGGCAATATTTAGCAAATAAGTTTTTAATTAAAATAAGAGGACTTAATACAAATGTGTTAACTAGAAGAATTTGTTTGCTTACATCCGAATGCCTTACTAACAGATTTTGGGCACTAAAAAATAATCCACCACTTGTAGATGCTTTTTTAGACACAAATGAGTATAATGATAATTTAAATATCACATCCTCATACCCAATTTTCGATAATGAATATGACACCATTTCATTTAAACCCACTCTCATCTTCCCTAAGTATGGAGAACACCCAATAGAAAATCGTATTATTATGAAGTCCATATTGAGCTCTCATAATAATAAATACGTAATATACACAGATGGATCTAAAAATGAAACAGGAACTGGTTGTGCTGTTTACGTATCAAACACCAATAAAACTTTTACATTTAGAATTCTTGACCAAAGCTCAATCTTCACAGCAGAACTATACGCATTAGACTGTGCTTTTAAAGTTATTATAGAAGGTAATATCGGAAACTCTATAATAGTATCACATTCACAAGCTGCATTGTTGTCTCTCGCAAGGAATCCAATACAGCATAATAATTATCTAGTTTGCAATATCAAACATAAATTAGTTACCCTAGCTAAAAAAGGTGTTGCCATCACATTTATTTGGGCCAAAGGACATTCAGGGATCGATGGAAATGAAAGGGCGGATCAATTAGCAAAAGAGGCTACCACGAAAACTGAAATAAATAACATTATTCTAAACTCCGATTTCAACAATCTATTTAAAGCAAACATAAAAGAAAACTGGCAAAAGTTATGGGCAGAATATTGTCACGACCGCCAAATCAAGACGGCCACAATAAGGGCCACTTGGCCTGCGAGAGGTTTTTCTGTTAGAAAATTATTAAACACAATTAAATAGTCAATAATATTTATTAATTAAATAATGGTTGCAGCCAAACAACAAAGTCACAAAATATGAATTAAATAACAAATAAAGTTTTCTTACCACAAGCACATGTCAGGAGGAGGTGGGTCCCCAGAATGGACTGCCACTGTCCATTCATTCTGGACTATTTATATGTTTGAGAAATGTTTAATCAGCATATTCCCTTCATACGTCATAGAGAGTTCCGAAGCTTATGGCCTGATGTTATTAATTAGTAATTGTAATCCGACACTCTATATCCTTTGTTACATTTTGAATGCTTTACTACTGTATGTTTTATAGATTGAAAAATAATAAATGGCAATGAATTTAATTTATTTATTATAGATTTAAATTTGGAAATCCTTTAATTTAGGTTTTCTATTTTTGTATTTATTTATAGGGAATATGCTAATAAGATAATTTGCCAAATTTGCATAGAAAAATGGTTATTTATTTTTTGACATGTGACAATATGTTAGATCTTCGAAAAATCACTATGCACTTATCCATCCTTCTGTACCCAATTCAATTCCTTATATATTTGATTATTACGTCCCAAGATATGTTTCCACTACTATAACTAGGTTATTTTTTGCTTGTGGTAGCCATCGGCAAGCTATAGCAAACCTAAATAGTGAATTGAGATTTTTAAATGTTCAATTTCCAGTCAACTTAACACACTTATTAAGTGCTAATAATCCTCAAATTTTTAGTGCAATTATGAACTTTTTGAAACAAGCTAATTTGAGAATATAAGAAATAAATAATACCCCCTACCATTTTCTCTTTGGTAATTATTCTGTGGCAAAGAATTTTTTCGGATGCCAACCCCCCCTCCCCCCAAAAAAAAAAAAAATTTATGTGTAGCAACGAGTCTTTGCAATGGTAGTTCCATTATTTCATCAGTCACTAATCGTAGTGCTAGAAGATGTCGGAGGCACAAAAGGCTGGTCTTCTTCGATCGTTCCCTCACTTTCTTCATCTGGTTCAGTACGTCGTTTTTCAGATGTCGTAATGCGACAATAATTACAAAGAACATCATTCCAAGCTCCTAGAGAGTTAATACTTCGCCCCTGAGGGGGTGAATCCTGGAACCTCCTCCAGAAGTGATATTTCCAGATTGTGCCGAATTTCCGTACGTCTGGGGAAAAAGTAGACTTGGCAACATCGCACTGGCACCCATGGTCGGTTGTAGATATGCAACAATACCTTGTAAGACTATAAGTATTAACTGTTACAACTAAGAGGCATGTGTAAATAATTTGTTTTACCCAATTTTATTTTTTTCCATATTGTTCCACCACAGCAAAAAATCTGACAATTTAGTATGATAATCACGAAGTGTCAAGACATAATATATCATAGAATGGTGATTGTACCACGAACGGTAGCCTCCCTTTTGTCCTCTAAAAAAAATTTATATTTTTTTTCCGATGGTTAAAATGGTCATAAAATGACCTTATTTTTTGGAGTAAGTTATCTCCACGCAAGCAATACTCGTGCCAAATTTCAAATCGATCGGTTGCATAGAAACCGAAAAAAATATATAATAATTAAAGACATATTATTTTTTTTCCACATTCGTAGGGGTAGTAGCGGCTTAAAATTTTCACCATATAATATACTCTATAAACTGCATCATCTGGAAGCCATTTTAACTAAGTAAGTGCGGGGGCACATTTCCCTAACTTTTCCGGCTATACCCTTTCATGATTTTCGGCCAGTGCACCACAATTACTCTGGAACGGTTTGTGATATCGACTTGTTTGGTACACTTATGCATTATAACGAGATTAGAACTAGATTATATTTTGGTACTATTCCTTTTAAGGATTGAGTGGTAAATGGGAGAAATAGGTAAAGCAAGCAAGTAAGAGTCGATAAATTTGGGATTTAGTGCGTGTACGAGAAGCTTGAAAAAATTTGTCCAAAATTGGTTTCAGCGCATCAGATTACTTTAGAAAAGTTAGATGAAAACCTTAGGAGAAAACTTTTTTTTTGTAGACCTGTGTTGTTAAGGCATATAATTTAAGTCCTTGTAGTTAAACTGTAAAAAGACATTAATTTTAATTTTCCGCACACCCTTTCATTAAATTTACTCATCATTTACTATACAAAAATTAATTTAAATTTTTGTTAAAAAAAACTGCTAGGAAGAAACGGTCTCCATATCTAATGTTACAATATCATCACCACCACCAATAAAATTGCAGGCCACAGGTTTGCACCCGTGAAATATACAGTATTATTTAATAAATCTAAGAAGCGTTACACTGTAATATTCTTATAAACTTTAAGGTGAAGCCGCATAAATTCCAGTAAATACGGTGATAAATCTTAAAATAAATAAATTGGTACGTGAAGACTTTCTGTGTCATACGAGCCAAAGTCATACACACCCACTGGCTTATATATTAATGTAAAATGACACCGTGAAGACGCCACGAGAGTTTGTCACTTCTTGTGGTTTACCGCTTCGTCGGGTTTCCGAGAGAGATGAGAGCGAACGCAGGGAAGTATGAAGATAAACTAATATTCGTGTTGATTAAATACTGCTTTAGAAATGCTAGAAGGTAACTTTAAATCTAGAAATATTTGTTGCTCATGTAGTAATGTTTAATTTGTTAATATGTATCTATCAATTGAGACAAATTAAAATAATTGGAAATAATTGAATCGTGTTTTCTAATTGAGATTTAAGCAATATTATTAGCAGTTTAAAAATAATAGCGATTTTAATTAATTTCAAGTATTTGTGCTTCGTATGTATACAGTCAACCATTACTTACTGAATAAAATTTGATGTATTTTTCTTCATAAATTTAATATTTAGATGTACAGAGTATTCCACTTAAAACTTGCGATAACTAAAAGATATACTTATTTTCTGGAAAAGCTATTCACTAGCATATATAAATGATTTCAGCTGACTTCAGTCATGAGAAATTACGTTCTAAGCAAATTTTCCCACACAACACGAGGGTGTCCAAAACACGTACAATGGCAAATCCCATTTAGTATTTGGGCTTGTCTATGGACATCCTAATATCCCAGTATGTATGCTTTTCGGTACTTTTTTGGTCATCCCAGTGTCACAAGTCGGTATCAGATAAAAGTAGTACCAGGGACGTCCTGAAGGATATACCGCGCTTATAACCCAGTGAACACACATATGGCTGTTACGTACCAAAGAGAGATTGTCAAGGTAACACGCACCATATTACCAAATATATCTCCATTATATAAACCATCTTCAAATGCTATATACATTTAAGTTATTAACAAACATGCCTGTTTGTTAAATACAAACATTATAATATGTGATTTTTACATAACTGCTGCATTACAATAACAAGTATTTTATATATTTACATGCCATATAATATTTATGTATGTCTGTTATCACCATGTAGATTTTAAGTTATATTGCCTGTTTGTTAAATAATAACATTAAAATATGTGATATTTATGTAACTGCTACATTATAATAACAAGTATTATGTGTATTTATCCGCTATATAATAATTATGTATTTCTGTAATCAGTATGTACATTTAAAGTTATATTGCTTGTGTGTTAAATAATAACATTAAAATATGTGATATTTAGATAATTGCTACATATTACACATCAACCCATCTTTATGTTTACACCAGATATAACATTTATATATTTTGTGATCATCATGGATATTTTAAATTTTTCTACAATTACATTACACATATATATTTAATCATGTAATTTGGTAAACTACAAACATGAAACAAGCTAGCTTACATATGGAATGTCAAAAAAGTTTGGTTAAGTATATATATTATGTATATTATTTTGGTGTAGTAGTGAGTGTGCTGCTATAGTTAGGTTATAACATCAGTGACCAGTGTAGTTTAATCAACATAATAATAGCATGCCCAATGAAAATAAGAAGCTCTTTTACCAATTAACGCTTGTGATATTAAACAAAAATGTCTTCAGTTGCCATTAAGTGGTAATGAAAATGTAATTGTGCCTATATAATACTTGATGACTTATTTGTTTAAATACTCTATAAATTTATTAAAATAGTGATTAGTGTTACCGGCCGTTTTATTTTTTTTATGTATCTAATAACAAAAAATAAAACTCGCCGATAATCCCGTTTCTTCATACAGTTGGATAACATTTTAATATTGTGATGTTTTACATTTCCCGGTAAATCTGGTTATAAAATTATTATAGGACATCTCTTTCGCACTCTGTATTACATAGTTCGTGCTAGAAAAGGATACGAAATTAACTCAAATATCCCTAACTATACCTACCAAAATAACTGTATCATGCAAAATAACCTAATCCTAATATTCTAACCTAACACAAGTGACCCTGAAGGAGGTACAACGTGACTTCTAACGTGCGTTTTAACATGTTAAAAATATCGTCTTTGTTTTTGTGTGGAATCAAGTTCAGAGATCAAAACTATTGTAGGTAAGTACGTAGAAGTGTAAATCATTAGCACCTCGGTGCAGTGTTAAGTCGCTTATTAGGTACCTACTTATTTGTTGGAGTTTTATTGACATGTTTCCCAATCTTGAAATTAAATTTAATGAAATTTAACTAAGCTCAAGCCACAGAAAAATTATAGGTGCTTTATTGTAGCTTAAATTATATAATCCGAGATATAATCACAATCATTAAAATTACACATTTATATAATAAATGGAAACAAAGTCCTTGGGCAACGATGTAACATATTGTAAGTACCTATAGGTAAAGACAAAGAATTTCTAAAAAAGTTAGAAATTGCTTTTAAGTAAGTAATACACAAAAAGTTATAAAATTTTGTCATAAACTATTGTTCTAGCTGCTGTTTACGAAACGTCCCACATTGTGAAAAAGAATTTGAGAACATCGCTAGTGAGTGGTTCAGACTGTCAAAGCAAAGGCTACAGAGAGAAAACAAGAAGCTGGAGCAGTTATTGTACCATAATTTATTGAGATATGTATGAAAAAAGGAAACCAGGCGCCAAAAACTAGTTTTAAGATAATTAAGTTTTAAGTATTAGTCTGCTTGCAAATTCATGCTGACAGGTTTGTCTGTAAGTAATTTTTTTTTTATATAGGAAATTTGTTTTCGTCATTATCTGAGTATTTGTCACGTTTGTTGAATTTTTCTTGTTTCTAATAAATTTTTAGCTCCTTTTTGAATAACTGAAGAATTCTTGTTTTTTCATTAACTATTTTCGTTCAGAATTTTAGTTGATATTTGGTACAATTAAACTTGGATAACCATACATTAAACCAAACTTTATTCGGATGTTAAATATATAGTTCAAAAAAGCATTTATTCAGTCACTAGAGTAAATAAGTAATAAAACTAAAAATTACCTGTGTTTATAATATATAGATAATATAATAACTCGACTGTCAAAAATAGTATATTTTGTGTATGTAGGTGTATAGACACTTAGAAAATGCAAAGTGTCGTACTTCTCATTAATATGCCTGCGATTTTCGTTTCTACTGTTCGTTTACGTCTATAACAAAATCAATAGTGTTATTGTAGCCTTCAACGTCACTCTCAAAATCCACAGTTTTTAAATGTTGTAAAAGTCCGAGCATCATTTGGAACAAACTTCATTAAGCTTTTAATGTCTACCTTTTTCCCTGAAACTTCTTTTAATATAAGAAAAGCTGTTCTGTTTTACCAAAAACTTATACACTTTTCTTGTCTCTATAGTAACCATGCTAATGTTTATTTCTTCGTAATTTATAGCGGAATGAAAATGATTCATGTATACTGTTAGGCTTTTCTTTATTTTTTTTTACCTTATTACATAGCTTGCAATCAGCTAACTTTTTTTGTATATGTTATTTTTCTTCAGCTATTTTATCTTTTATGTTTTCTGTTAACCAAAAGTTTGCTTGTAATAAACCAAACTATATAGTTCAGAGAATGTGCAATTTGGCATTTAGTTCCTTTATTAATTTGGCAGTTGGTTTATTTTTGATTAACTCATTATATAAATGAACGTATCCTTCTTGTATGACTTTGATTAATATATTATTATGATATACTTATGTATTTTATGAATATAAAAATTATTTATTTTAGATTGGACTTTTTTTACATCTAGTTTTTCCTTACTTGAGCCATATTGTAACAGTAGTACAAGGTGTCCCCGGATGAGATTAGCTATACAACAAATGACCTAAATTTTAATTTTTGAACAAAGTCATTATAAAACTTTCCGCATTTTTAAAAAAATACGATTTATGTTAAAAAAAAATTTTTTATGAAGGAACAGGGCGCTTAAAAATTCCGAAAATATGAATTTTGCCTAAGAATAAACTACCTTTATTTTTCATTTTTAATAAAAAAGCCATTTGAAATACTTTTCTTTCATAATCCTAAATTGTTTAGTATCTGTTACGGAAAAATACGAAAACTGAGGTAAGGCATTGGGGAAAAAGACATATTAAACAGGATTTAATAAACAATTTTTTCAAATTGCATTTTCCTTAAATGAGAAAAATAAAGGTAGTTTGCTCTTGGGTAAAATTTATATTTTTGAAATTTTTGAGCGCCCTGCATAAAAAGTACATTTTCTTAACACATCGTATTTCTTTAAGAAACAAAATGTTTTATAGTGACTGTCGAAAAACTAAAATTTAGGTCCACTTGTGGTATAGGTAACCCCATTTGGGGACACCCTGTATATTATTTGCTACCCCCTTGTGCATATACCACGGAAATTGCATGTTATATAGCACACATGTAACATCAGAACATATTTTAAGGTAAATATTTTGAAATACAATATATGTCCTTTACATGTATGTTATATATTTGCCACATATGAGTATGTTACAAGTTATGTTGCCATTACATGGCTATAACTTTTTTTGTGGCTGAAATTTTAAGGTCCATGTACCTTACATTTACCATACATCCAATATCCTTGGATATAACATGTTGAATAGATTACGTAAGAGAAACATACCAGGTATGTATCCGTGTTCACTGGGAACTAACGACGTACTAGGACATCTGAAGATATTTGAGGATGTTCTAAGTATTACGAATGGTCACCTGTAGTACATTTTAGCCATTTTAGTGTTTTTTGGCAATTTTTTGAGGTTAGAGAGGAACTTTTACCTGATATGGCAAATTTAATATCGCATTAGGATTCAGCGACCACAAAAACATAATGTAACCTTTGTTACAAACGATTTAAATGGTAAGAGTTAAAGTTCAACCCATATATAGTATCATTTTAGCGTTTTTTGCCTCTTTTTGGGGTTAGGGAGGAAACATTACGTGAAAATTCAATATTTTAACTAGTCATCGCTATGGATTTCTGCCAAAAAGTTCAACTAAACTCGGTATATACAAGGTCCTCTGTCTAATTTTCGAATGCATTGACAAAATGAGAAAGTGGTTGGGATAATTTTCGATTTTCCTCGGACCTTCGAGTCAATTAATCATGAGATATATACATAAATATAAACACACCACGTAGACTAGACAAATTAGAGAAATATAGCATAAAAGGAATATGAATTAACCTTTTCCATTCTTACTTAAGGAGCAGAACCCAACAGATACCACTAAAAACTGTACCTAATGATCGTGTAGGTAACAAGGCCGAAACAAAGTAATAACATGGCAAGGAGTGCCTCAAGGCTCTATTCTGGGGCCTTTAATGTTCTTATCGTATGTTAAGGATTTATCAACCTTATCTCCTTTTACCAATTTGCAGATGACAGCACAGACTAAACGGCAGTCTAAATAGTATTATTATTATAAAAGACCTCTCGAGTGAATGTAACAATGTCATTCAAAAAATGAAGGACAGATTAAAGAATAACACCGTTCACTTAAACCAAAATAAAACTGACTTAACGATTTCAGCAAAACTTTTAATAACACCGAATCCATCTATGTCAGTCTAGATGCCAAATCTTTACAAAATTCTGCGTCAACAAAATTTCTAGGCTTAGCAATTCAAAGACGATGTCGTTGCAGGTTAATATTGATGGCTTGGTGGCTTAATTAAATAGGGCAACCCATGTTTGTCGACTTGGAAATTTTTCAACTTATTTCTAACTATTTGGAATGTTTCCCTCTTCCCTAATATATTATGTAATCAAAAATCAAAATCTGTTGAGATAATTGTTATCAAAAATAATTGCGTCTAATGCCTTTTATGCAAACGTTTGTTTTAATATATTTTTTACATGAGCAAAACAAGTGAGAAAATATCGAAACATCTTGTACATGTTACATTATTGTAATAAGCAAGCGATGTGGAAAGAAAAATGGCAAGTAAATTTTGTTTGCAATTTAAGCTACACAGAGCATATTCCCTGCATGAGTTTCTTCCGTGGACAAATATAGAATGAAAATGTGATGGTATGTAAATATACCTTACATATTGCTCGCCTGTATACATACACCCCAAGTAGACACGCCTTACAGATAAGAAGTCGGCCGGTTTTATGTTGCTTATAACATCAACTCCTGTGCGATAGATAGAAAAGTAATTAAATCACAAGAGCTTCTCTCTAGGGGTGGAATAATGCACGACGTTTTCAAAAAGCTTTTAAAAGATTAAAGTAGCAGGAAAATATGTTAGAAAATAAAAATTTTATATCCTCAGAGACGCTTATTTCGAAAATTCGTAATTTTGTGAAGTGCAATAAACACTTTTGTTACAAGATAATTGTGTCGTGGAACGTCAAGTATTAATTTAATTTAAAATTGAGGATCTTGTCTTACGTCGCATTTGCAGTAATGAAATAATTTTAATGCCTATACTGTTTCTTCGATGTACAGTAGAAAACACACTAAGACATGTGTCATAATGTGTTCTTCGGTTTATAAAAATTTTCTTTGTTGTCGGTTCAATCCATATTAGGTTGTATTTTGTACTTCAGGGGACACATTTTAGTATAGGGAGATCTACTAATGTGCACTTGTTAGAATCAATTTTCTTATTGGAATATTGGGATTAAGTTAACAGGGAATTTTTTCCTTATAAGATTTCCGCGTGAATAATTATACATCATCTATTTATTTAACGGCATAGATAAGTGGACTCTAAAAACTGTTACTTATAAATAACACATCTACAAAAAAAGGCTTGCCCTGAGGTTCTCATCTAACTTTTCTGAAGTATGTTGACGCACCGAAGCCAACTTTGGACAAAACTATTTTTTCTATCGTCAGTTTTTCTCTACCACCCCTTTTATCCCCTAAAAAGGACAAACAAAGGTCTTGTCCTAATGTTTTGATATAACTTCTCCGAAGTATTTTGACGCGCTGAAGCCAATTTTGGTCACAAAAAATAAATAAATAATAAAAAAAGGATTTTGATCTGTGACAATGTAATAGTGCGGGAGCTAAGTGGCTTTTTCGGACACTCATCGTTACAAGCATTTTCTATGCGCTGATTAATTCTATCGAACTTAAATAACGACAAAATAGACTTCTGGCATATGTCAGCCCGTCGAGTTGGCCATGGTTCAAGATATAAAAATCAGTGAAATTATATAATCGTTACAAAGCCAATTTCTTTTTGTGTACACATTTTATGTTTAGAATGAATAAAATAAGATCGCCAGAAAGTGTGGGCCATCAGGGGCGCAACCAGAAAGGTCAAAGAGGTAAAAGAACGGAGTCATATAACATGATCGTTACAAACTTTTTTTAAGGTTGAGCATGTTTATTTAAATGTTTTGAACACAGAAAAAAATTCTCAGAAAGAAACTCCCGTCAGTAAGGCTAGCCAGAAAGAAAATGTTTAGGATTTTTGAAGAGAATTGTTTTTTTTTTTCACATATTTCATCTCAGAACTCTAAACTCATCGTTACAAGTTATGGCTCCTTTTTAAAACGTAAATATAAGTTTCTTCAACAGTAGAATGGCCTCCCCGTAAAGTTCTTATTGTCAACAAAACTACCATAGGCTCTTAAATACAGGAATTGAACACTTTCAGCTAACGACTCCGTACCGTGCCTCAGATGTATTGTATCATTATTACCTTTCTGGCTGCGCCTCCTGACGGCCCACACTTTCTGGCGATCTTATTTTATTCATTCTAAATATAAAATGTGTACACACAAAAAAAATGAGCCTTGTAACGATGACATGATTTCACTAATTTTTAAACAGTGTTCGTGACGCTCCTGACAGGAGGTGCCCCGCCAGAAGTCGATTTTATGAATCGTTATCATCCATTAAACCATAAAAATATCTCAAAGTTCATAAAACGATGAGCTGCCGAAAAAGCCACCTAGCTCCCGCTCTATAATGTTACTTTCATTTTTATTAAATACATATTGGAGAAAATATTTGCATCTCGTTGCTCCACTTATATTTTGTTTTTGTTTAAATATTTATAACTTTCAAAATAATTAGTTTTTACTAGTACTAGATGGCAAACAGCAATTATTTTATTTTAAGTAATGTTCAAGAAATCAGGTCAGCATAAGTTTATGATATTTTAGAAGAATCTGATACCTCTATATTCTTTAGTGCTCCATTTTCTTTAAAAGTGTTATGTCATGCCGGTTGTACTTTCACAATGTGGGTGGCTTAGGCGTAAGAAGTATTTTAAATTTGAATAAATTAAACTTATCGTAACTATTCCAAGAAATCTGAAGTCATATCAGTTAAATTTAATAATACCTTTATGTACTGTCGAGAGCAAAAAAAAAATAGGACAACTATTTTTTCTAATGTAAATCTGTCTCTATCTGTACACTTCCAATGAATTTTGACAAATATCTGACAATGTCACAAAAATTAAAGTACACAACTAGATTTTAGCAAAAATACGTTATAAGACTTGTCCCATTTTTTTTGCGCACGACAGTACCAGATATATATTTTTCGAATTTTCTCCAAAACAGTTGCTTTTTTCTTGTCTAGAAGAGTCATGGGTCGATTCACTAATTTCAGTGTATTTGTGGTAATATATTATATTACAGTACCTAGAGGAAAAAAATATACAAAATTTAGAAATGATGTGTAAATTTAAATAACTCAAAGAAATTTTAAAACTTGACCACTTAATATTTATTTATAAAGCACTGGTATAATTAGCTGGGGTGGGGTAGGTGTGTCATATATAAAACCTTTGGAATATATTCAAAAAAGGATAATTATAATCACTTTTAAAAGAGGTACATTATAGCCCACTGATGCATCATATAATGAAAGTAAATTATTTGATGTTAGGCAAACGTTTTGCTATTGCATGTTAATTCATCAACTTAATATAGATATGAAAGCAACGCTATTTCACGTGCACACAACACCAGAAATAAGCAGAAAGGCAATCTAGAAATTAAAAAAAATTCAAAAAGCATTGGAAAAAAATTTTTTTGGCTACTTTGCATCAAAATTATATAATATGTTACCTGTATCGATAAGAAAAAGGTAAAAAAATTAAATTCGAGGTAAAGAGATATATATATTCCGAAGATATGGACCTACTTAAAGTTATAAGTTAAATATAGATGATATTAATTCTAAATTAATAATTTTGTTAGAAAATTACTCTTTGGTGTATTTCTTATATATGGTAGTTAAGGTAGCTATGGCACAAAACCTATCTAATGATCTTATAAATTAGTTGCATTTCATCACATTCAAGAGTATATCAATACTCTTGAGTGATTTTTGTCTGTTTAAATTCAAAGGATACAAATATATTAGCTAAAACCTCTATCAAAATTAATTATTTTTTACACACATTTTCATTTTACTGCATATTCAAAAGTAAAACTTTGTTATAATTAAATATTATTATTAATATGTCATATACAGGGTCTCCAGAAATACTCGCATACGAGAAAGGAAATTTGGTGTACACCGAGAAGGAGATACGTGGAAGTCCTAAGGAAATCTGGAGAAAATCCGAGGAAATCTGAAGGAAATCCAGGGAAATCCTAGTTAAAGAGGAAATCTGGTGTACAAAATTTTGGGCGCGGTTGGCCTCTCGCGCATACCACTTTAGGTGCTGATTCTACATTCAAAAATAGTAAAAAAAATTTCTATAAATTTGACCGGAAATGCTTCCTAACTGAGCTACAATTATAGTGCCTAAATATAGATTTTTACTGATTATCTTGGAAATACTTTGTGACAACTGTATGAGACTTGGTTCACGATATTGCATTAATAAGGCTTATTTTTGTACGGAACTAACCAAAATTATCCGCAGACGGAAAAACGAGTTCCTCCATTTCCTTTTTCTAGTTTAAATTCTTTTTAGTTTAAGGTTTAATTATGATTCTCCGGCTAATATTACATAAAAAAGGCTCTCACGACAATTAGCAATACGACAAACCGTTTTCGAGGGAAAACAGTTTTAATGAAATGATAATTCCTTTGGTAATGCACATTATGATCAGGCCCCCCACATCAAATCATGGGCCCCGGTACCAAATTCACTGGCGGGATCCCGCGCCTAATAATTGATGAGCGGGAAAAAATTTTGTTGTCAAAATCTTTGGCGGGCCCCCGCGCTTAATAACTGATGAGTGGGGGGGGGAGAAATTTGAAAAAAAAATCTGTCAAGATATCTGGCGGGCTCCCGCTACGGGCCCCTCGGAAGCCTGGCCCCTAAACTCAGTACTCTCCCCCATACGGGAGGCCTGGTCACTGGTCATGATTTGTCAAAGTAGGCTTATGTTGACTAAAATGGCAAGGTTCACATCATATGAGTATATTGACATGATTATCTGCGATGGTATGGTTAATCAACAAGCACTATTAACCCTACCAACCGCACGATTGTAGGGGGCTCGACTCCCGCAACGAGAGCGTTTTCTAGAAGCAAATGTTATTGTTTTAGAGCCTCAGAGAATCGATCGAAGTTGAAAAACAGTAAAGAATCTACTTAATTTTTAAAGGGGACATTTTAGTGCATAACTAATCATATCTGAAGCATTAGCATCGAAAACAAGCACGAAAAGACTTTTACACGTTTGCAGGTACTAAAAGTTTAATTACACGGGTAATCAATAGGAAACTCCTGTACGCCATCAATTATCGTGAATGACAAGGCTGTCGTACTACTTTTCAGACACTCAGTAGGTTCATACTTACCAAATTCCTGATTGCCATTCATAAACTCTTTTTAATGACTTTATTTTTCAAAATTGGGCGAGCGTAGTGCCTCCTTGTACCACCCAAAACGAATGGGAGTTGGAATTGATAATTTTTGGGGGTAAATTAAGAAATTCCTTCAGTCTTCATACGTAAACCCATGACTTTTTTAAGTTTGACCCCTGTAGTGGGTTAGTGTCCCTGAATTCAGAGCTGGCAAGCCGCGTCAGGCAGATTATTTTTTTTTATTATTATTTATCGATTCCGCAAACCCCATTCCTAAACCTATTATACTTTTACAAGTCATATTTCTTATACATTTAGAGGTCTGCCCCACATCCCTGTACCAAAAAAAAGGACTAGCATTGACGTTTCCCAAATTAACAACAATTCACACATTTTGGGCGTAAACTTATTATACACAATTAGTGGTCGGCGGGTTCTTGGTATAGTACATGTTGGATTAAACCAATAAATGGTATCTTTGAACTGTTGCATTTTGCTGATTGAACGATTAACTTTAAGTCTCGGAAGCTTTTGTGTGTTGGGTCGACACACAGGGATTCTAAAAATGTAAATAGGCTATCTTGAAGTAAAAAAAAATCATTACAGTGTTATAAGCTCAGTACATCGTTAGAGGAAGCCAATCTTGGAGCGCGATAAGTACAGCTTTTACTTTTCTCCTATATCAAAGGACTCAGGTTCTATACACATCTCAAAACATAACGAATCCTACTGAAAGTGGAAGTAGCCTTAAATTTATTGAGTTTAAAATTGCTGTACAATCTAAATTGTTGTTAAAAATGTTGTATAGGAAAATTAAACTGTGTATGAATCTGCGTTGTGCAAGCTCCTGTAGTTCAAATCGATCTAGCAGCAACTCTTGTGGATAATGTCTAGGTGGATAAATACCATCAAGTATAAACGCAGCCGACTTTAAAAACCGTCATTGTACTCTTTCCAAAGACATACTATGGGTATTATAAGTAAAGTTCCAGACAACTGAGGCGTACTTCAGACGGGATCATACAAAGGTCATATGCAGTAGACGAAGCGTATGCACGTTAGTAAAATGTTTCGAGTTCCGTGTGACAAAACCAAGACTTTTGAATGCGGATGTAATGGTCATTTATATATGCCGGACAAAGGAAAGTTTAGCGCAAATATAACTCCAAGATCTTTTATGTAATCGGGCCTATCTAGTGTAGTATTGTCTAGGCTGTAATCATCCTCGAGAATGTCATCACATTGCATTTGGATAGATTTAGGGGCAAGCTATTTCTAATACACCAGTTATTAATCGTGTTCAATGCACTTTGAAGACGTTCACAGTCTAATACAGATGCTACCTCGCAGAATAATTTCAGATCGTCAGCATATAACAAAAAACGCACATCAAAATTTGATATAATATCGTCGATGAAAATTGTAAAGAAAACAGGCCCCAATATCGAGCTTTGAGGGACTCCTGATGCCTGAAGGCATCATGGGCCGTAGTTCCCTTTCCGAAACACGTTTGTAGAAAGGTTTCTTACTATTTTTGAGTCTAGTAGGAAATGCGGGTATTTTGAGATCCTCTGTATAATGATAGTGTTTTTATGGGTGATTTTTGTAATAAAAGGAACTGCAGCTGTGGTTGCAGTTAATATTACGATAACAATTCTTATAAACAAAGTAGAACACCGAGGACTCAACCTTTACATGGTTATTAAACCATATTTGTAACCATAAAGTTGATTAATTGCTTTAATGACAATATAATTTCAACAACATGAGAACCAACAAGTTTTGAAAAAAAAATTCTTGAACATAATGAAGATAATTTATATAAATGATTATGATTATACTTATCTCATTTAAAATGGAACTTTTCAAGTTAAATATAGCATTGTTGGAGGTAATTTTGGAATTATAGCTAATTTAGGTAATAAAGTATCGTTTGAGGGAATTCAGACAATACAAACATCGACAATATCGCACATACAAGGTGAACCAAATCAACTATATGGAATTCTGTTATTTTAGTAATAGAGTAGGATTTAAATTAGCATAGGCTTAATAAGTTTTGTAGACTCGCAAAAACAGGAACATTTTCAGTCCTCATTTTTATACACCTTCGCGTTAATTTTACTTCTAAATCGAAGTATAATAACTGTAAAAAAAATTAATTTTTATTGGTTCGAGATTTTAAGATTGAGCAAAAGAAATTATGTCTGCCTGCTGTCTGTCGGTCTGTCTGTAACTTTTTTGTATGCACGATTACTCTAGAAAGGTTTATGATATGAAATTTGGTACACCCATGTACTACAGCGAGATCTATAACTAGACTATGTTTTAATCTTAATCCGTTGAAGGGTTGGGGGTAAATGGGGGGTTAATAGGTGAGACGTAC
This sequence comes from Rutpela maculata, assembly GCA_936432065.2. Lineage (NCBI taxonomy): Eukaryota > Metazoa > Arthropoda > Insecta > Coleoptera > Cerambycidae > Rutpela > Rutpela maculata. Next base: position 145,796,187 of record OW386289.2, read on the forward strand.
AAGTAAGACTGCATAAAATTGGGATATTGTGTATGTACAAGAAGAAATTTGTTTCGACATCAGTCATCCCCACTCAACTATTAAAGGGGGTAAGAAATAAAATGAGATTTAGTGTGTGTACAAGAACCAAAGGCCTCAAAATCTTTCTTGGCATCAGCCACCCCCACTACCATCCCCACCCCACTATTAAAGCGGGAAAAAATAGTGATTTAGTACGTGTACAAGAACTAAAGGCCTAAAAACTTTTTTTGGCATCAGCTACCCCCGCTACCACCCCCCTCATGAAATTTGGATGTGGAAGTAGTGATTCCTTAGACAGCGATTTTTCTAAAACTATTTGCACTTTATATGAGCTTTAAAAGAACACAGAAAGGAATTGTCTTTCAGAAAATTTCAACAAACCTCTCATTTATCTTCTACTTCCTAATTTTGAAATATTATGGTCTATAAGACACATCTTATCGATCTTATTGCGTAACTTCCGAGAAAAAGGGGAGTGTTTGTGTGTGTCTTTCTTTGTAATTCGAAAAGGATTGAACCGAATTTAATGCATTTCTTTTTAAGTCAAAAGAATAGTTTGTCCGACAGTTTCCTAGTAGGGATTGCATTACCGGTTAACCGGTTAACCGGTTAACCGGTTATTAGGACAAAAAACACATGACGATAATTACCGGTTATTTTAATTTTTTACCGGTTATTTCGGTAAATTTTGAACTTGCGATATGTCACGTATTCAACGTTTCTATTTATGTCACTGACTAGTATTCACTAAATATAGAGTGACTGTCCCAACACCAAGCACTTTTAACAATAAATAAATAATATTATAAAAAGTAAACTCCAAACACCAAGCCCTAAGAAATACAAGAGAGACATTGACAATATCTTACGACAGAAAATTGAATATTTCACTGCCGTAAATATCCGTGGAATACATTTAGAAGTATGTTATTACCAATTTTTATTAACTTATCAACCCACCAATATCGATTGAGAAGGGCATCTTCAGCTGGTGGTATTCTATGCACAAATATCAGACGACTAACAGATATAGCTTTGAAAAACTAACCCTTTTAATAGGCTATTTTTAAAAAATATTGTATTTTTAGATCAGGTATTCAGTAAATGCCCTATTTGAGTTTATGTTCATAATTTTTGTTATTTAAGTGGTTATTTTTGTTATTTACAGAATAATTATTTATTTAAGTTTATTACATTTATATTTGTTCTTTTTGATAAATTAACTCATATATAAAAAGTCTATTTGACAGTCACATTTTTGTCACTTTGACAGCGATAAAAAAGGTGCATCGTTTTTTATCACCGATAAAAATGCCTATTCTTCAAAAGCAGAGTACACCTAGTAGTCGCACGTCACTCTGAAATCTGTACTGTCAGCTATAATTTTTAAGTATTGTGGAAACTATACTGTACGATATGAGTCGTTTTGAGAAAATTATAATAATTTTTAATAAATTATTGTTGTTGTTCGTTCACATTCATATTCTGTCGTTAATTTATCTTGCCAAAAAACACTCGAGCTTTTCTTTTATGGATAAATTTCTTTTTAACTCAAAATTTTGCCAATCAGTAATTTTGCTCGAAAAAATTACATTTGACAAAATCCCTCAACCTCCGGTCTCGTGATTTTTTCGTGTCAGTTTTTCCTATAAAATTGGCAAAATTATATCGTTACAAGGATAAATTTGTGCGATAAAAAAAAGGTCTTGTAATTTTACTGTTGATAAATTAACTCTTGTATAATAAAGTCTATTTGACAGTCACATTTTTGTCACTTTGACAGCAATAAAAAAGGTGCATCGTTTTTTATCACCGATAAAAATGCCTGTTCCTCAAAAGCAGAGCACATCTAGTAGCCGTACGGCACTTTAAAATCTGTACTGTCAGCTATAATTTACGAGTATTCGACATGTGTGGAAACTAGAGAAGAAAATATTGAAATCAGTACACCAAACCAAACAATTTATAACAACTGTGTTTTTAATAACTGTTCCTTCAAATAATTGTATAAATAAAGATAATTATTGTTGTTGTTCGTTCACACATTCTGTCGTTAATTCATCTTGCCAAAAAACACTCGAGCTTTTCTTTTATGGATAAATTTCTTTTAACTCAAAATTTTGCCAATCAGTTATTTTGCTCGATAAACTGACATTTGACAAAATCGCTCGACCTCCGGTCTCACGATTTTTTCATGTCAGTTTTTCTTATAAAATCACTGATTGGCAAAATTATTTCGTTACAAAGAGAAATTTATCCGATAAAAAAAGCTCTTGTGATTTTACTGTTGATAAAAAACCTTTTGTTTATTCATTATATCAAATATACGTATATAAAAATGTTTTTTGTTAAATTTAGATAATTTTGTACATGGAAAAAGACAATTGCCATTTTCATCCATTCTAAAAATTACCGGTAAATACCGGTTAACCGGTTATTTACATTTTTATTTACCGATTTACCGGTTATTAAAATTTCCGGTAAATTGCAATCCCTATTTCCTAGGGATCTGAGTACTAATCATTATGTCAGACATTGGTAGTTGATCTAACATTTTACTGAGGAACTATCGGTTTATTTTACGAAAGCCTCTGCAGACTCTTAGATTACTAATAATCCGGAAAATCTGTGATAAACAATTAAATTCTAAACTTTTGTTTTTAAGACTTATTAAAGTTTCTGCACTTGTGAACACCATTAGGTTATTTTGAATAAGATTTTATTCTAATAATAGAATTAGATTTTTGTCTCTGTAGGTACGAATCTGAATATCAGATATTCAATTAAACATTGCGATATTTGGTAAAAAAAAAACAGCTGAAGGGGCAAGCCAATAACTTAATATTTATTTTATAAAGCTGCATATCTGTGTATAAAATAAACCTATTAATACTGTTCTGGGTTCGGACATATTTTATTGCTATATTATTCCCTACTAAAAACTAAGTCTGGTCACTTATCTTCCTCATAAGTTATTATCATTATCTTTATTACTTCCTTTAATGTAAACCAGAACTCATAATCTTAACCATTACTTAAAGTTGGTACACACAACTATAACATTTTGTTTATTACCCTTGTTAATGAACTGCAGTCTAATTAATTTTCTGATTAAATTTTGCTAAGGGTTCACTTGCGCATGAAGAACATTTCGGTCCCCGCTTTATGCCATATCAAATATTTTATTACTAAACCGCCCTAGAGAGTGTTTATATGAATGACAGAACTTATAACGATGCCAGTTTCCAAAACTATGAATTCATTAATACATATATTTAATTATTTAAATTGAAACGGGCTTAAATTTATTCTGTCTTTCCACCTATTGTACAACGTCGAAATAATATTGTACATTAATAATTAAATTTTGAATATTGAAAAATCATAATTATTTGGACCATATATATCAATTTGAATTTAGCACACTATATGGGAAGCTGGAAATGCAAAAGAACAGATGCAAAGGAAATAGAAAGACGCGAGTAATACCCGTAGTGGAGCGCCTGGGGGATTTGACCTCGGACTTCTGTTACAGTGAATGAATTTATATGGTCGAGGTGGGATTTTGTTTTTATACTATAAATTTCAAAGTTTACCAAAAATTTTTTTGTGCTTTTGATTTTATCATAATTTGAACAAAAAACTATAAAAAATTAATATTTTACCACATAATTTTATTTTAAATAATAATTTTTTTTATGTATACATTGAATTTCTCCTAAATATACATAGAAGAATATCTTTTAAAGATATCTGAGTATAATAAGGGTCGTAGGGACCTTAAACAGGTAGTAAAACGTGGAGGGGAGAATGACAGCGACAGCTGCAATGTACAATTTTACGGACGTAGTTCTAGATTTTTAATTGCAAAAATCAAGAATATCGTTCAAGAAAAGTTATCAACATAGTGATTCGACAGATGCTAGAATAGAAAGAGATTATGTCGATGTAAAAAGATTGGTGGACTTCTTCAAGCAACACAGCCCTTTTCCTGATACAGATGCTGTTATGTCCATTGCTACCGGAATTACTGGAGATAAAGATAGAAATTGTTACGATGCTTTTGAAAAAGGTTTAAATGTAATGAAGAAAACAGAGGGAAAAAATTGTCGCGAATTGAAATTATCAAGGGAAGATATAATAAATCCTTTATTGGTGAAAAATAACAAAATTAAAATTCATGACGATGTGATTCCTGTTGATTCATTGCTACTGTTTCAACGTATTTGTATTTAAAAAAAAAAACCGATGAAGAGCTTAAAAATTATATGAATTACGAACTCGCAGCATACCCGCTTGCTCTATTTGAAAATGGCGAACTGCGAAAGACAAAAAAATTAACTTTTTACGAGTTATTCCCGGAAATTTCCATTAATTTAAAAAGTCTAGACAATGTTCATTACGTCATTGATGGAGGCATGTTATTAGATAGTTGCAAATGGCAATTGAATGAAACCTTTAAAATAATATGTGAGCATTATATAAGATATTTAAAGAATAATTATAATAGTAACACGTACGTGGTATTTGATGGGTATAAGAAAGAGAGTATTAAATCAGTAGAAAGAAATCGTGGTGCATTGAAAAATAAATGTGCAGATATTGTATTCGATGAAAATATGCCTTTGAAAGTAGCTCAAGAGAAATTTTTGTGAAATAACAAAAATAAAAGCCGCTTGATAGAACTGTTCAGAATTACATTAATTGACAACAATATTTTTACATGCCAAGCGGAAAGCGATGCAGACAAATTGATTGATACAGCAATTAATTTAGAAACAAAAAATGTTGGTTTAGTTTCGGAAGATATTGACGTCTTGGTTATATTAACGGCATTAGTGGAGGAGGATCGTGAAATATATTTTCTAAAACCGTCCCGAGGCAAAGTCCAACAAAAAATATTTTCTTCGAAAAGTTTAGAAAGATTGCTTCCGGAATGTAAAGAACATATTCTTTTTTACATGCTTTTACGGATTGTGATACCACATATGCGTTTTTTCACGAAAGGCAAAAATAAGTTTACCAAAAATTTTGAAAAACGTCATGATTTACACGAATCAGCAAAACTATTTAAAAATGTCGACGAAGACTCCAATAATATATTTCAAGCGGGTGTAGCATGTATTTTGGGTTTATATGGAGCCCCTGCAAAAATTAAAGATTTGAATATGTTGAGGTTCAATTCTTTCATAAAAGCAACGACCAAAAATACAAGTGTTCTTTTGTCATCATTACCTCCTACAACTGATGCAGCATTTGAACACATAAAGAGAGTGTACCTGCAAATCCAGATATGGCTAGGAAATGACGTAGCTATTGAAAATTGGGGATGGAAGTATTCCAATAACATGTTCATCCCAATAACAATGAATTAATTGCCGGCTCCGGATAATCTATTGCAAATGTTATTTTATAAGTGCAAAAAGGGATGTGGAGCTGCTTGTGAATGTCGGAAGAGTGGCTTATATTGTAATGTAGCATGTCTACAGTGCAGCAAAAATAGTTGTTTTAATACTCCACCTATCATTCAAATAAATGAAGCCGAAGAAAATATTTGATATGGACAAAAATGTAAATTGTTTAAATAAACAAATATTTTATTAATAATTTTCTTTTTATTTAATTTTCCTTAATTTACTTCTTTTCCCCGATTACTGTCTCTATATAAATAGATACGTTAACTTAATTTCGTTATACAAAAATATTCTACAGCCTAATAATATGTATTATACTATTTGAATTGTTGCAATTACCAATTTTTTTTTCAAATCAAGATCACAATTTTTTAATAGGTAAACTTTTCTATATATATTATTAGCTAAACATTCCATTTTGAATTTTTAAATTTCGTTCACTGTAACTGAAATCCGAGGTTTTCATGTTTTTAACGCTCCAGGCGCTCCACTACCGCAACATTCTTCTACCACAGCACGCAGAATTCCAGGAGATATACCACGAGGAAATTAAAAAAAAACTACTAACAGGGGAAAAACTAGACTGCTCTACGTTGAGCTCAAAAATAAAAATTGCGAAAAGACGTTAAAAAGACAAAAGCTATCTATGAGCCGAACAAGAAAGGCAACAAATAAGGAATAGAAACAGTTAACAGGGCTACAGAGAAACCATAATGGACGCGGAACATACATGGAAGACTAAAATAACTGAAAGAAAAAAGGTGGAGAGCAGCCATGACGAGAAAAATGCAAAAAATTCTTCGAAAACATTCAAACCTTCACAATAGGACAACGACTGAAGTAAGTCTTCAGAAAGAACAACATTATACTCATGGGAAGATATGTATCACTTTAACATTGGGTCAAAGTAATGGAGGAAGAAGGGAGCGTAAAGAGAGAACGAGTAAAATATATATTTTTTCTACTCCCTTATTTAAATTTGCTGTTTTCTGTACAGTCTGTAGAATGGATGAGTAGGCAATTCCAGTTAACTGAACGGGTATATTTCATATCAGTTCTAGGATGGATATGAAATGAAACCGACCAATCACAGTTCGTGTATTAAGTACATAGACAACTATTCGTTTTAAAATCAAATTAGTGCGTAAGCTGTCAAAGTAACTGTCAGTGTGTACTGTCAGTGTGTATTTGTGTAATATACTAATGTTTAATAAATTTTGTAGTTTTTTTAAGTTGAAGATTTGAAAAACTCCGCACGGCGTCGTTCTCAAACTTCTTTATCGTGCGATATGGATATCATATCCACTCTTGTTGCACAAACTACTATTTTAATTTTCGTATTTAATATTCTACCTATCGAACAAGGATGATCAAATGATCAACCAAATATGGTTAGAGTTAGAGGAAACAGTGCACTTGGAAGCGACAAAATAAATAGCGAATGAATGCACTATGGGCTGGAAAGGCTAAGGGAGTAAACTCCAGAAATTATCACCGGAGTATGGATGAAAAGCATGTCTCTACCTATGGAATGGAGTGCGATCATACGCCAATATTAATAGGAGGCAAAATAGTAACAAAAAGGGTAGAAACTTACGAAATAAAGGACTGACGACATGTCCAAAGAATAAACCTAATAATACATCAACTGAAAAAAGCGCTAATACTAAATAACAACAAGGAAAAAATAAGAACACGACAACTGGAAGTATCATGAATAAACTAGGAAAGGATCAGGAAGAAGTCGCAGAAATATATGTGTTGCCGGAATCAGAAATGGAGGAAACAGAAGGCTCAAAAGAAGAAAAACTTTAGAACCAAAAACACAAGAGTAGCATAAACGCTGCATATCAAGTACTGCGGCAACGCATCTAACAAGCATCTATATTACTATACCATGCGCCATCTGGCTCTTGCTGCTGGCACAAGCATGACTCAAATCCTACTCAGCGTAGACGAAGCATGGTGGTGAGGTTTGGAAAAGTGGCAGCAATGCCTACCATATGCTGCTAAATCAAATCAAATGTGGATATTTGTTTACGTCATTTGCGAAAAATATTGATTTGGAACACAATCGGAATCATGAATTTATCAAACAGCGCGTCTGCTGTGATATGCTTCTACTTCATCCTTGAGGCCATTTCCGTGCCTCTGTCTGCTGCATTCACCATGATAAGTGCTTATACTAACTGAGACAAATATCTTCAGTTTGCTGGCTGCTGTGAAGAAACTATTGACTTTACAGGAAAATGTATGGATAATAGTTTTCAGCAAAGATTTCCTTCAAATTTCATAACAGTATTGTTATCACTGTGCAAATCGACGAAATTTACACAGACTCCACTAAAGCATTTCACAGATTTGATCACAGTATTTCATGTTCAATATTTCAGCAATTTTCCCAAGAAATCTGCTGTTACTTTTCAAACCATATCTTGAAAATAGACACCACCATATTGTATACTGCGATCAACAGTCGATCTGCATAATTTGTATCTAGTTCAGGTGTACTTCAGGGTTCTGTGTTATGCCCATTATTCTTTAATATTTTCATTAATGACATAGCGGTTTAATTTGGTGTCAATTGCCTCACACGCAGATGATCTGAAGTTATACAATATAGGAATGATTCAATCATTGAATGGAAAATAAAACAAATTACAGTTGAAAAAAGGGAAATGTAATGTTCTAATATTTACTAAAAAACATTAACATGTCGAATTTAATTATTGTTTAGAACATTAATTGCTTACACGCCCATTAGTCACTCCGTGACCACGATACATTTGGCAGCAAACCATTATTTAATTGTCATATAACTACCAAAGTCAATGAAAGTTTTAGAACACTGATACTGATAATACTGTTCTCACAATTTGAAAGACATGAACATACTGACATTACCATATCAATCATTTGTTCGATCTAAACAAGAATATTCTCTAGTATTTCATCTACATATGCAAAACAGAGAGAGAATTCAGGTGTGGTTTTTAAATAAGTCACAAAAAAAATGGTGTCTAACCTGTTAATGGTTTTCTTGAGACTGTATTTTTAAAAAGATTTTACTGCTGCTTATTTCACTGCTATTATTCTTTGTTACGTAGTATTCGACACTGAATTTTGAAATTTCAATTTTATTAAAAATTATTTTATTTTATTAACTGTTAATAAATTAGGAAGTATATAATACATGGTTGCTTTAATTCAACACAAGTGTAAATTTAGTATTAACATCTAACAAATTCCAAGTTTTGTGACGTAATAATAGCCCACATTTTATATCTGGAGTCATTCAACTTCGTGCCCTAGAAATAAGAACAAATTTGATATTTTACTACTACGATTTACCTAAAACGATACTCTTACGCGCCCGTTAGCCAAATCCTCAATCCGGCACTGTATAAACTACATTGTTTACAACACAATAATATCCCTTCTTATTATTAATTTAAAAAACATGGTTTTATAGTAACGTACTACGTGTGTCACATTTTCATTTACAAATAATATATATTATATAAATACAAACTGTGATTGATTGTCTACTGAAAATCCACGAACAACATTTAAAGCATACGTTAGACCGGCTTCCGTATTTTATTAGAAATTCACAATAATAAATCATTTTTTTATATTATATATTCACTTGAATAAAAAAAGTTACTATAATTAATCATCAAGTAATTTGAATTCTATGAATAATTCTTGTATTTTCTGATCATGTATACTTATAACAAATAAAGGTGATATGCAATATGTTATGTTGCGTTTGTGTACTATATCTATTGCAGTTCAGATAATGAAAATTTTGAGAGGATCATGTGATGTGTGACAAAAACAACACCACGCGTGCGCACTTGCCTAGTAGTTACTAATAACCAGTTTCTGATATTTCGATATTCAGGCCTATGATGGAACGTTTACGTTATTTAACATGTATCTGTTATGTTGAGTGCTAACCAAAAAATATATGAGAGTGAGAGAGACAGATGACCGTAACATAGGCGTTATGACTAACGTAAACGTTCCATCATAGGGCTGATTGAGTCGGCTAATAACATCTATCCTAGTAAGGCCGGTACAATTGAGTGGTACTGGGCGGCACAAACTCGTCACTAGGCGGCACTAGTGCCGCTCACTTTATAACTTATTTGATGCTCTGGTATAAAAGGTTTCTAGACGAATTTGTTACAATTTGGATACTTATTAACTTAGGTGACCACCGAAGAAGGTCATTTTCAAAGGTGAACGCCCGGAGTGTGGATGGACCACTGCCAGGAATAAACATTGCTCTGAAAAATATGTTGAAGGTAGTTCATCGCAAATGCTACAATTCTTACAAGACGTCAACTGTTCTTGTGGAAAAACTGGACTACCATATGTTACTGCCTGTGAACTTTGCCAAACTGAAGGATGTGACAAACCACATAATAAATTTCTTAAATGTTGAAAAACATTGTTTTGGGTAATCAGCAAATAAACCTCAAAGAAACCTTTTCATATATTATTGACTCAAGTCTAATCACGTTACCGTGTCAAGACGAACTCTCCCTTATGAGACATCTTATTAACTTCTTTCATAAGATATAACGTGGTTATTTTCTGAAAGGAACTATCTTTATAAAAATCCATAAAAAAGGCAAAAAGTATAGCAAGGTTATTCTAAAAAAACTGTATTTGAAAAGCAAAATTCGTCAATCAAATAATGAATTTTTGAAATAAAAAAATAACAATATAACAATAACGAAATTTATTGCAAAGAGAAATACATGGGTAGAGCATTGAGACAAACAGGGTATGGACAAATAAAAATGTGCTTACGATAATGATATTCTACAAACAAATATTAGATAAAAGGGACACATAGAGAGACAGACATAAATAAAACAAAATAGCAAAATTTAATTAGTAAAAATATAAGAAATAGGAGATTGGCCAATTCCAAATGTAAAAATATAAAGGTACTTATAAACAAATAATTGTTCATTCACTTAAGATAAAGATAATCAGAAACAAACGGTTTAAGAATGAATCATGAAGTATTTACAAGAATTATAAATCAAAAGAAGTATAACAAACTTAACTAAATAGTCCAAATTTTGTGTTTAAGCACTGTTTATATGTTGCATAGTTTCTTTAAAAGCAAATTAATATGAGTTTTAAACAATTAAGGCGTAGCACTCGCGAAAACAATTTTGTCTGTTTGTCTAAAATTCTCAAGACTATCTTATTTTTGGCCAAAAAAGGTAAACATATTGTTTTTTTTTTTATTTTTGACCTAATTCTACAAGTTACGGAACCTGTGATAAAAGAGGTGTTTTCTACCCCTTCCGATCATTTCCTACTCTAATCATTTTTCAACTTTTTTGTTAAAGTCATTAGAACTAGATTGCACAAGGTTTCATCAAAATCCATTCATTAGCACTCAAATTAGAGATTTTGGTCATTTTAGCGCTCCGTTGACTGGACTAACTCTACATCTCGTAAAGTATTGATCCTACACAAAAAATGAATAGGAACTTATTTGTAGAAAATTTCATCTAGTTTAATTTTGTATAAGATATTTTTCGCTAGAGGTCGTAGTTTTCGAGTTATTCAAGAAAAATGTGAAAGGGGGACCTTTAAACCACCCCCCACCCCCCCGCTCACCCCCCACCGGTCAGGACTTTTAGTATGATGTGCAGGGCACCTCTCCTCGACAACTGTACCTAAATTGGACAGTACACAAATTATTTCTCATAATCGGCCTTTTTTGTACTTCGTTGACTGGATTATACACGGAAAATAGAGAGCTAAAAGATAAAACTGACATAAAGATTAGGGTGACGCAAATGTAAAACAAACACTACACTAGCGATCAAAATGTTGTGGCATGCCACTCACTGGAAATATGGGCTCAATGCTCCCTTAATTCTACCAAATGGAAGATAATAAAGTTTTATGTACTTGCAAAATCTGCTGGCCCTAAGGTATACACTATAAAGATGACAGCACACAGTTATAGATTAGTAGCAGTTGTATAGGCATAATTATTCCACTTTAGTTATAGTAACACTTACACTGGAATGTCTTTTTTACTATTTAACCACTCGTAAAGCAAACATAATACTTTATCAGATTCTTATTCAGTATGCACGTATTTACGAGACAAATGGTATTGTTAACATCTTATTTGAACTATGTGATAAAATTCATCTTTGTTCTTTTTAAACCACACACAGGTACTTGACTTTCTTAACCCAGATTCTGATCAAAAGTGCATTAAGGGGTCGGTAACCAACGGCAACGCAAGCATTGTCATATCTGAACTTGCCATTGGAGGAATAGTTCCCGCGTGGTTAGTTTACCCGCTCATTTTCTGAAATTTCTAAAAGACTAACTCGTATATAATTACTGTCCGAGAGGGCCGGCGTTAAGTTTTTTTTTGCTAAAACTAACAAAATAGGTGATTCTTGTAATGAAGACATAACATTAGGTAAATTAACGAATTTTAATAGAAATTTACGAATACGTAAAAAATCGAGCGTTACAAAGAACGAATGGTTTCTTTGACAGTTATTTGTTGAATACCCAAAGCAATGTTTTTCAATAACTATGCAAGCAGAAATAATAGATTTTCGTTTTTAGAGACACCTGTTGACGATGAGTGGCGACTAACTCTGTGTATCAAGCGTATATTGTATAACCAGTCCAAATATGGCCTGGTAAACCTGACTTACTTGATTATATAGGATTGCATTTGACAATATTATTTTCCTGGACAATTTATCTCATTCTCAATAATACAATATTTTTTTAGTCTAACTCTCTAACACAAGAACCGAAAAATTAATTAGTCTCAAATTTTTACCACGTTATTACTACCTATCTGTTAACAACGTGTGTTTATATGACGGACAAATTTTAATAACTGTAGAAAATATTGATTATTTTCTAAGCTGTGTCGACAAAAGTTGAAAATTTGCGCGAGAACGTATAGTATACGAGAAACTTTAGTGTCTTTTAAAATAGACATCAAGTATACCGAGAGGAAACAAAGATTATATATGGAAGCAACTTTTTTATTTTGAACTTTTTTCTAGAATTATCTGTTTTCAAGAAAATAGCATGTTAAAATAAGGAATACTCCCACGAATGAAACGATGTAGATAACGGCGTAAAGTTAGTCTCTTCATTCATTATATCAAAACAGACTCATATTGACATTCTTTATTATCAGCCATGTGCTTTAATTGTTGTAAGAAATTATTGAGTAAAACTTACAATAAATGCACTAGCACCACTTAAATCAATTTGTAAAACTAGTTTTCTTGAGACTGTATTTCAAGAAATTGATTTGTTATGATAATGAACTAACATAAATCATAAATAGAGTATATAGTACAGTAAAGCGAAGCAGTAAAAATAAAAATGGTAAAATTCCCAGCCCGAAAACGATGAAAGGAATTTTCTTAATTTTTTTTGCACTATGCTTTATAAAATACGTACGTCAAAATCTATATTGTCGCATTACCTGCTTTTTATTTAAGGGTGGAAAGTGGAAAATTAATAACTCTTCTAATTTTACCAATAAATTAACAAAAATCCATATGCTTATGAAAATTTTAAGGGTTGAAATTACCCTTGAATACTGAAAAATTAATGTCTTTTAATTTTACGAATAAAATCACGAAAATCCATATACTTATGTTTTTGCGGTCGCTGAATATGATTATGAGGTCAAAACATGGGAAAGACGAAAATATTTAGGGTTGAAACCACTCTTAAATACTGAAAAATTAATAATTCTTTTAATGTTCAAAATAAATTGACGAAAATCCATATACTTAGGTATGTTTGTTAGGTCGCTGAATATGATTACGAGGTCTAAATTTATTTAAAAAATGGTTGATTAAAAATGGTCACAAAAGAGTATAGTAATATGTCTAATTTTATTAATAAGAAAGATTATTATAAATAAATCAAATGAAATACAATTAAGTAAATTAATTAAATAATATTTTTAATCTGCATTCTAGACATGCTAAAATGCAATGCAACCCGCTTTTTCTGCGTACTCTTCGATAACATAAACGGCTATTACTTGTTTCTCTACCTACTATAGACATTTAATATGCGCGTAGAAACTGAAAAGATTCAACATTTTTAACTGTCATATTTCTGGAACAGTTTGTCGTAGGAAAAAAAATAAAAACCCATTTTTTTATAAGCTTAATTTCATTCTAATATCATGTTTTTATCAATTTTCTAGTTTTTGAGATATTTCAATTTTAAATACATAATTTTCTTGCGTATGCGCACAAGCGCCATCTTTAAAGCTTTATATCTCTGGAACAGTTTGTCGTAGGAAAATAAAGAAAACCAAACTTCTCCTTTTTTTTTCATTTTTGGACTCTTACCATTTTTTATAAAAAAATATTTCCTGAGCAATTTCCAAAAACCCGATTTTTTTCAAAAAAATATGAAAATTTTCATTATTGAAAATGGGTACAGAATGAAAAGTAATTAGGTATTTTACAAATTCTAAAAAATTTGAGCCTGTTAGTAATGCATTAACCATATCTAGAAGAATTTTTTAAAAATTTGAATTAATAAGAAATTAAAGCAATATTATAAAAGGTCATAATACGTCTCAATCAAAAGAAAATTTTAAATTATAAAAAAAAATTAAAAATATTAATTTTTACAATTTTACAATTTTTCTCATAGTGCAGATTTTGAGTAATTTTAGATTTTAACGTCGTATATTTTTTCTGACCGTTTCGGCGCCATTTTAAAAATGCCATATTTCCGATACTAAAAATCAGAGAAAAAAAAAAGAAAAAACCAATCGATTTGTTTTCGTAAAAGCTTTAAATTTGTACCCTTGCATTTTTTTTTATTAAAGTCCACATTTTTCGAGTAAATTAAAAAAAAACGTCTAGGAATACTGATTTTAGGGGGTGAAAATTGCAATTTTCAGTTCGCAATATCTTGAATTATATTATATGCATTTTAACTATGTGTATTTTTTTGCGACAACCCCGAAGAGGGGGTGGGGACCTAACCAAAAAGTAGAAAAAAATGACAATATATACATACGTTATGAAGCACGTTGAAGAAAAAAAATTTGGAAATTCATTACATCGTTTTCGGGCTGGGATTTAAAAGCTTCACTTACTGTTATGTACTAATATTGTCATTGCATATTTTAATTAATAAGTATGACCCATGACCCATTTCACGTTAGAAAGTATGATAAAAAGTGTCATGGCGAAAACTAGGCTGGTATCACTAAAAGAAGTAAAAGTCACTGCACACGTTGACCAACTTTGTAAAAATGAAATACCTAGTATATAAAAATCATATTGTTTTCAGTAGCTTTAATTTCAAGCAGACTTTAGCAAGTTTAATCTTTAAGTTTTAAGCTTACTTTAATAAGTTTAACATTAAAGATACTGAAAACAATTATATTATAGGTATTTCATTTCTATAAAGTTTGGGAATTAAACTAGTTGATCAACATGTGCAGTGACTTTATGTGACACCAATCTAGTTTTCGCCATGGAACTTTTTACCAAACTTTCTAACGTGAAATGCGTCAATTGTTACAAACAATTTCTAATAAATTTTTTTTTTCATAATTATCAAAGAAAGCAGGAAACAAAAATAATTTTTATTTTAAATAATTGCTTGTTTTTTACATATATTCATTTATTTCTTGTTTTGAAAGATTATTATCGAACAAAAATTCAAGAAATTTTAGGAAATCAGGAATATTGCATATTGGGCAAAGTAACTTGAGTATGTGCATTTTTGATTTCACCAACGATGATCTTTATTTATTTTTATGGACACAAAAAATTGATTAAGGACCATCAGACCAGCTATTAAGGCTAATAACCGTTCGCTCTCATCCCAACAAAAGTATTAGAATAACAAATAAATCTAAATAAAAATATTTTAATAATTGGGCTGGGAGCTATTAGTTATCCGCGCTGTTGTACCAAAGGGCTTTTACAAAAAAAATCTGGGCGTTCCCAGTTTTGAACAAATGGGTAACCTTATGAAGATTAATTATTTTTATTCATTGTTATAAGGAAATCACGATTTGTCAAATGCTCTATTACAATAGTCTGACAATAAAACGTGAGAAATAATCTCGACCGAACGGTAAAAGTAATTGAGGTTTCTTACAAAGCATGAATAATTTGACACAAATACATGATGTAAAATTTATCTCAGTTTCCATTATAACTTGAAACTCGCGTTATAGGATAGGTGTTCCATTTAATTTTTTCTTTGCTTTTTTAGAATGCATGTATTTCACTTAATATCCTATCGAATAACACTGCGAGTCATTTAAATAACAGTTAAACTAATTGTTAAATGTACAGGGTTTCCATTAAATAATGGACCAAACTTCACCGTAGGTTTGTTGAGTAAAAATAAATCGATTTTAAGTCAATATACCAATTTACCACGAGCAATTTGGCCTTAAACAGATTATTTCTACCTAAGGACCTATCGAATAAGTTTGGCAGAGTGATTCACAATGAAAGAAACATGCCGTCACTATTAGCATTCTTTACAGCATATCATGAAAAATAAATTTTATGGTTAAATATAGAAGTCAGATTTCTGATAAAATGGTTGCAAAGGGTTCAAATTTGGGTCCCTTGTTGTTTCTGACATTTATCAACGACTTGCCAGATAAACTTCAAATCTAATAATATATCGCTCGCATATTACGTGAAATTTCATGCGCAGATTCATTCACATGATAACTGTCCAAACTACAAAAGAACATCGGCAGTGCCTTTAAATGGAGTCTTATAAATAAATGTCTTTATATGTTGGTTATGTCAAAGCGAAAACCAGTTGCACTTAGCTATAAAATGAACGATGACTTTCTTGCTAAAGTGGAGATGGTATGTGATCTAGGGGTACATTATGATGATAAGTTGGATTGAGGTACATATCAAGAGAGGAAAAACACTTCCACCTTTGGGATTTATTCTACTTCAAAGCATCAAATTAATGTTGCAGTGTTAAAAATGTAAATAATATAGATATTATTAATAAAGTAGTTAATAAATATCATATTTATATTTATAATAGCTGATGCCCGCGACTTCGTCCGCGTGGAAATTCGTTCTGGTCTAACTTCGTTTACGTGGAATTAAGTACATTAAGATACTAACCCACTGCACATTGATTGCATTTAAGGAAGTCAATTTCCCAGCACACAATTTCATTGCACACAAGGAAGCCCACTGCGCATCCATAATACTCGAGAAAATCCACAGCGCATCCATATTATCCGAGAAAACTCACTGCACAGAAACTTACTGCGCATTCATAGTACTCGAGAAAACCCACTGCGCATCCATAGTACTCGAGGAAACCCAATACACATCCTTAGTATACGGGGAAAGTCTTGTCTATTTTTGTGTTAGAGCGAGTTAAACGAAAAAAATAATTATTTTAATCGACAATAGAGCACATGGGTGGGTATGTGTCAAATTTCATGCTTAAAAACATCCCTCTCCCTATTCACCCGTTCGGGGGGGGGGGGGGGGGGGGCGTCGAATACGTGTCTCCTTATTTCCTCAGAAGATCCCGTCACTGCAATATCACGACTTCGTGTCTAATAAATTTCAATGAAGATTATTCCTACCCAATTTCACGCTTCTAGGTCTGTTTCCGAAAAGTTTCCGAAAAGCGCAAGAACCACCCCCTCCTCGTTTATCCATTCGGGGACCTCTTTTTGAGAACCGTCGAATACGTGTCTTCTTATTTCCTCAGAAGAGTTAATCGCTCAAATAATCACGTTTCTGACTTATGCGATTTCAAAAATACGGGTGCGCTTTAAACCATCTACCCACCCTCGTTTTCACCCCTTTAAAAGGTGAAAACCGAAATTTCCACATATCTAATAGATTTCAATAAAAAATATTTCTGCCAAATTTCACGAATCTAGATCTAACAGTTTCCGAAAAAGCCTAAAATTTCGAAAAATCCCTTCTTTGTGGTTGCTTACGCTATTCGAGGACGCTTTGTGCAAAAATTTGAAGTTTCTAGACCCAGCGGTTTGAGCTGTGCGTTGATAGATCAGTGGAGTCAGTTAGTCAGGGTATTCTTTTATATAGACAGATTTGTAATTTCTGTTAATATAAGTTAATATTTTTGTCATTTTTAAAATATTTATTTATGTGGATATATTATGTTTAATTTTCTTGTATTTTTTTTACAAATAAAAACGTTCTTTATTATTGTCGGGTAATTTAGTACACTGAAAAAAATAATTCATATTTTCGCCGCTTCGAATATTATTCATTCTAACAATTACCTGGTTAACCAATGATTTTGTTTTTATTTACCGATTTACCGGTTAAAATTATTTCCGGTAAATTATTAATCTTCGTCGAAGACACATTTATTAAATTTTCATTGTATTTGGGATTTGACGTTTTGAGATAGTTTTGAGCAACTTTTCAAATAAAATTATTCGAAAAAACTGTCTACTATGTTTTTGAGAATTTTGGAAATTTTGTTTGTATGGACACACTTATTTTAACACATCCAACAACTCTTTGTAATAATGCTCTGCTCCAAAATGATAAATAAGGTTAGTCTCTCTTAAGCTACATTTACATTTTCCGTTTCTCAGCACCAGGAATCCGATTTGGTTTAGATATTACTCTCTATATGGTAAACTAGAGGTTTTAACTTTGGAATAATGTCATAAGAAAACAATTTCGTTTATTTTTGGAAACTTAATTGTAAATGCGTCAATGAAAAGATTCTTTCTATATTATGCGGGGGTTTGCCAACCATAGAGGGTGGATGGCACCTCTTTTAAAAAAAATGGGGGTGGTTTCTGCCACTCTATGGGGGTAGTTTTGATCATCGCATCAAGACTAATGCAGTTACATACTCTTTCTAAAATAACTGGGTATCGTAAGCTTTTTTTGCAATCACTGCAGTTTTTCTTAATTTCCTGTTGTGTGAGGGGGTGAGTTTCAATGGAAAGTAGTGTTAACTCCATATTTATACGTTATATACTTGAATGTTTATATTTAATTCGATTTATTGAAATTCAAGACTTCGTGGAGCGTTAAGTCATTTTTACACTGTTTAGGGAGCGTTTTTTAGCGCTAGGGGTTAATTTTGGGGGTGTACGATTTCTTTTGACCTCGGGATACAGTTGTCTCGATAGCAGTTCCAAATTCTTTTTTTTTTGTGGGGCTTATCATTACTTATGAGATTATTACGAAATTCTAAATATTTTTTTACTTCTAGGTACTGCACTAATAAAGTTAATCCAATTTTCAGAGAAATATTCACATGTATACAATATTTTAATCACACACAAGTACTATATTTTGTGTGCTTTTTCTATTTATTTTCCTACCTACCTGATTTTTTTAGTAATTTGTTATTGACTACTATATTCACCGAAGGACTGATGTATAATGAATACAAATACATTCAAATTGTAAACCAATCACATAAATTATGTATGTTAGGTTATAGGTCAAAAGCTAAACAATTTATTGTCTATTAACTATTTATAGTAGAGGTAATTTTAAACACATTCGTTTGATTAAATCCTTCTGAATACATTTTTTGCGGTAATATATATAATAAAACATGGTCCCTATTCAACAATAATTACTAAATATTTTAGTCCTTTAACAGTTTACTGCTCATTCGTTTACGACTGGATTACAATTTTTCAGTTTATCGAATGGCGTATTCAAATTTTAATGTAACAGTTTTATTATTAACATTCGGTAAATTTATGCCCATTAAAATGTGACTTCTGTATCCATAAATGGAGCTAGTAGCTTTTACATGAAGTTTAAATAAGGTTTATGGTAATTGGGCAGTTCGTAATCATATGAAAATATTTGTATAATTCAGGAAAGTTATAATATCTTCCTTAAATGTTGTGTTTTAATCACCTTGTTTTAATTAATGTCGCACTATTACTCTGTGAATGTAAACAGAATTAAATAAATTAATTTTGTTAATACAATATCTATCTATCATTTATATGTAATTATTATTTACTATATACAACTAATAACATACTATTCGCTTGTTTATTGAAGCTTTTATGTAATTGAAAGAAGTTTATTTTTTGAGTAAAGTTGCTACATTTTTTATTTTAATTTCTCAGTGATATTGTCTTGGTCACTAACAAATTCCTTACAGATCTAATACATTAATTAATTAATTAATCTAGCTATAAAACAAGGTATAGTCTAATAAACTTCAACATGGCGTATCCTAAGGTCGCTTCAACATGTAAACTAAGAGAATCAGCGACTAGTTTCTCTCTGTGTCACTACAATGATGGCTCTGTGCGCATCTCATATCAAATCGTACGTCGTGTTACCAAAACACCTGCAAAGTTAAAGTTTAATCGACTTTATTCTTTCAAACGCACTGAAGAAGGCACTAGTTATACCTATTTACAAAAAGGGTGATAGAGATATTGCTCTAAAATGTTCTATATCATTAGCTCAAAATTAAGGAGAGTTTTAAAAATAAAAATTGCAGCATATTTTAAAAAATAATAATTTACTTTTTCAACGCAGTAAGGTGTTAGAAAAAAAACTAGTGTACCGTACCAGTGATGGTATTTTGAACTCTGTTGAAAAAATTGCTTGTTTTGAAAGAAGAGAGAACATTTCGTCAGCAAAGCTTTTGACTGTCTCTAACATAATAACTTATTAACACCAAAATTTAAAATATACAATTTTGATAACATCCTAAATCTTGTTGACCAAATAAGACATAATGGTTAAATTCAATAATAAATTTTTCGAAGAATTTTCAAAGAAATATTGGAACCACCAAGGATCGGTTCTAGGACCCTTACTCTTTTTAATATGCATCAATGGTCTTGCAATTACATACAACTGATTTTCTATTTTTTGCTGATGCTGATTTTTTGCTTCACGTCAAATTTCGCAAAATTGTATTAATGCTCTAAATGCACATCAAAAAGCCCAACTCAGTAGGTACCGAACTGTGGGTCCAGAGGACATTTTAAACTTAAATAAAAATAGTTGTCAAATAATGATTATTCCATCGAGAGAAATTGAATTGCCAAATAACAATGAAGAGGTCAAAGTTTTGAGCGTAGCTCTGAATCCAATCCTTATATGGGACAAACATAGCTGGAAAGTGGCAAATAAGGTAAGCAGCGATGTATATCTCCTATCTTTACTCAGTGAATGTTTCTTCAGTAGTATTAAAAACTGCTTACTATACTCTGTCAATTCTGTCAAATTCTATAATTTTCTTTCAAGGTATTAAAAAATACTAATACCGATACCAATTTAAAAACAAAACTATACGTACCGTCCATTGGTAAATCTAACTAAAAATCTAAATTAGTGCAGAGGATTTCCATTTAAAATAAGCTAACAATATTTCTTAGTTAATATTCTTCACTCTATATTTACCATTGACTGAAGCGAACGCAAGCGATCTCATGTTTCTCTTCTGGCTTCGTAGGTAACAATGAAGATATTGAGCATGAAGCAGCCTTTTTAATATCACATTGATTTAAATGAGATCGTTAATTTTTAACTGTTCACAATGTTCAACAAAAATTCAAGATTTCGCTTACAGCGTATTTCAAGTCATAGTAATTTACAAAAATTCTTTGATAGTCTGATGAACAGGTAGAATGTCGTTTTCGAATTAAAGTATGCCATCAAATAGCTAAAAATTCATGTATAATTTTGAGTTTTTGGGACATGTTCGACCGACGCGTAAAAAAAATATTATATGGGACTGTTGTAGAACCATCAAAATCTGCGAAATCAGGCACTATCAGAAATAACGTACTATGAATATTTGATCTTGGAAAGATTTCCGAAAGTACGATGAAATCGCACTTTGAAAAACATCCTTCTAAAAAATAAATAAAAAATGCTTAGGCTGAGATTAGACATCATCGGGATGTGTCCCAATCTTACCATGTGTGTTATGCAAATCGGATTTACTTTATTTACTTATTTGGTTAGGCATTTATTTATTTTGAACTAATTTTCTTTCAGATTAACACCTTGATTCTGTAGATTGGGATGATAATTGATTTTAAGGTAACAATAAAATTTCTTATGTCTGTTCAGAACCCTGATCACAACACAGAAAGTAACGACGTAACCCTGATAGTGAATAATAACATTAAAACATAAATCAGAAAAGGTGGACAAATACCAATGAGCATAGCAGACAGCAGGATAACAATTTTATATAAGTAGAAATTCTTTTTACTCGTATATCTAAGGGCGAAGTTCTTATACCGTAATCTAAGAGGACACAGCCCCACAAAAAAAAATGGTCGTGACCTGGATGACTGACCATGGTATTCCTATGTATTTTTCAACGCTGAATCCGAATCCGAGGTGAAAAAAATCGTATACCTCTTAAATTTGTGTGCAGAGCCAAAAATATCCCTTAAATGGGGGTAAAGTTACAAATATCAGTATCATTACGGACAGGAATATGAATGGGCACTTTACAACCCTCGTGCTCTCAATTATTATTACCAAGGGTGTAACAACACCCCCCCCGAAGGGGTTGGTACGCCTTCTACACCCCGAACATAGGTCTGCACCATGAAATCTTCTGGCTTACAAGCTCTTGAGAATGTAAGGAAGACGTGGTGGAGGGTGAACACAGCTCTCCTAAAGGGGTGAAAACTACTCTCTTGAAACAGCCTCACTTTGCTTTGCAAAAATTTCAGTTGGAAATAACGACTAAAGTAGAGTCCAGAAATTCAACCAAAAGGCAGTGAGGAGTGCTGCTGGCTAGCTGATCTCGTGCGGGGCTGAGTCGTGGATCCTATTTTTAATACGAGTCAGAGAGAGAACCAATAAGTTCACAGGTAATCGCCCAGCTAGCTTGTTTCGTGACCAAGAAGGGAGTTATAAGAGATATTAATTTCCCGGGCGCCATCCTCAGAAAAATTGACATTAAACTACCCTCCTTAATCACAAAACTGACTGCTGTGGAATAGCCTGATGTTGGAACAGACACAAAACATATAAAAATGAAAAATGTAAATTTTAAGATAATATATGACATTTATTAATCAATCTAAAATTGTGAAAATGCAATGACATAAAAATGGAATTAAATAAATAATTGAATCAAAAGGAGTAAATATATATACATGTAGCATAAAATGTGACCACATGGTCTCAAAAGACTATCAAAAATATTTAATATTTAGATGACTAATAAAGTTCCCGGTAAACACATCCTAGTACTTATTAATCTAGTAAACAAGCCATGATAAATATATAAGATATTATAGGTAAATCGTGATCAGATGTATAAAAAAAATATTTAAATTACGTGATGATTAATAAGAGTAATAATTCACTTTTAATTCTTGATGTCATGAGAATCAATGCACAAAAATGAACAATAAAGAAAATAAGCACTTTTCTCACAAATCCAGTATTAGAAAATGAGTGAGTGACCCTGGCAGTTTCTACTAATAAACTCGTTAACCACATATGTCAGGACCTCTGGACCTCTGGTGCTATAAAGTAATCTGGTTTACCTGGATGACGAGAGAGTTTTGCTATGTGTTGTTATTTGTTATATAATTTACTAAAGTTGACTACTTTTTGACTGGACTATGCATAATTGGATCTGACCATGAAGTTATGAATTTATGAATCTCATAAGCATTTAACCAAATCTAAAAGATTATGGATAGTTGCAATTTACATCTTCTTATTTGAATAATCGATGACTTATTAAGCAACAAAGCAGCTAACTGGATAGCACAAAATTGCAAGTAGTACTAAATTATTTAGACTTTATAATTTAGACAAATAAATTTATCTTGACAAATTAAGACAAATTAAAATAGAGTCAAAATTTAGGCAAATTTTGACAAATTAAGCTGGATTTTAAGTGAATTAATTAAGATAGTAAAACTCCTACGTTCAGGAAGAAGAAAGAACATAATTAGCACGTGTTTGCTTAACCACTGTTATCATTAAACATAAAATAAAAAAAAACAGAATACTAAAAAATATAGCAAAAGGCCATTGAATATTAATGAGACAAATTAAATAAATAAATTTAAATACCTTATACTTGAATGATCACTAAAGTAAAAGCTGATAATGGCAGAAGTGACACCACGTGTGTCTAATTAATTATCAAACTTATGGAGTGACTGTAGTTGCTGTGCCAGAACTCGGAAAATCAGATTTCCTTCGTAGTCTGTGACGATGCATGAATCGCTCTGCGCCAGCTAGTATATCGGTATCCCCTCCATTCAAAATACCATCCCAAAGTATTCTAAACCATACTAAACAAAAATTACTAGTTTTTAAATTTAGTTAGCACATTGCATTGTGCTATATGTATTGTTTAAGACAACAGGTAGTATGCAAAACTGAAATTAGAATTTAATCAGAGATTCGAAGTGGTCATAGGCTTTGCGTTTAACGAGCGTCTTCGTAAAAAACTGTAACAAGAAATAAATAGACGGTTTAAATATAAAGAATGCAAAAGGGTGTAAATTATATCTAAACAACAATGCTATTATGAAATAATTAGATGTCTGGGCATAATTAATATAGAGTTGGTAAACATAATGTACAGTGTGTACCAAAATAATGTGTTTTATTAGATTTTAATTAAAAATGCATAAAAATCTAAGTGGAACGCTACACTCTGCTGGACTTGGGTGGAGGAAGATGTGGGAGAGCAAATTTTTCTTGTTTTTACTGCGCAATGGTCGCAGTGCACTGTGCAGAATAGCCCTCAACTGCTTTGCCCGTATCCGTCTAAGGGGTGGAAACGACCCCCAAATTCGAAAAATTTTGAAGACCGAAAAGATACACTCTGGAGTTTTTCAATCTGAGAGAAGAGAAATCTACCAACGGTATTGAGTTTGCACAGCAAGATCAACCTTTAAAGTAGGTAAAGAACATGAGTGGGAAACAGGAAGGCGCAGAAGGATGTGGGAAGATTAATTTTTTTCAGTGCGGAATTTATCGAGCTCTCATACATCTTCTGTTATCTCTTCTCCAACCCCGCTTTGTCTGGCTTAACCCTTTTCCCGACCTCTGCGTTCTATACTTTAATTGGACACACACTTCTTACACTCTCCCGCGCTCTCTCACTCCTGCTTCGCTGGGATCATGTTACATCCTTGGCAATAATAAATGAGAGCACGATTCATACTCCTTTCCGTAAGGAAATTGATATTCATAACTGTACCCGTATTTACGGGATATTTTTGGCTCTGCACATAAATTTAAAGGGTATTACGAATTTTTTTGACCTTGGATTTGGATTCAGTGTCCGAAAATACATAGAAATACCATGGTCAGTCATCCAGGTCACGATTTTTTTTTTGTGGGGCTGTGTTAGTGAAGAACTCTCTGGTAGTGGATTCCTAATGTCACAGACGATGGGATTGTCACCCTCAACATATATATTTTTTATGTGTCCTTCAGACGCAGGATGGCAAGTTCGTCCACATGACCAGGACAGAAAACAGTGATTTCACTTAAGCGATTACAAAATTTAACAAACACTTTGTTTTGTATCTTCCTTCCGCGTGCGTCATTTTCTCATTAAATCTACAAATAGCTATTATCTGTTTGTCCGTAGAACATGTAATTTTTTTTAGTTAAACTATGAAAAACTTTAGAATAGAAACCTTCTCAATAAATATGTGGAATGCAGTAATATTTCGTCTAAATATAATTGGGAATGAAAATGTAGAAACTCACAAATGCTTTAAAAATGCTTAATAACCTGCTTTATTACCATATCCATATTTAGGTAAGCGGTCTAACAATAAAAATACAGTTTTAATTAGTACAAGATAGCTCAGTTTGTTTATCAGTTTAAATGTTATGACTTCATTTCAGCTTAAAACTCTTAAAAAATTTAGTTTCCTCATCTTATCCAGGTCATAAAACTGAAGTGTTTTATGTGTTTATGTACCGTTAGCTGAAAAATGTTAGAACTTCTTGGTAACATAAATAAATATTTTACCACTGGCGTCAAAATTATTGCGAAACTTACATAGTACTAAACGCTGCTATAATATATTAACTAGCCAACTAACATGTGTCACTGACAAATCTCTTCCTAAGGAATTTGATGAACTCTTTCGGTCCAGTAAAAACCACTTATGCTGATGATGTCAGCAGAGTCTTAAGAACTCAATTAGGCGGTGTTAAAAGTAGTATTTAAATCATTACTAAACAACCAGATTATCAACACAGAATTAGTTTAAAGACGCAGAAGCGTTTGATTAAGATATATCATCGCTTTTTAAATTACCAATTTCTATACAGTGATTCAAGGGAATACCTACTTTTGTAATGCACTTAACGGTTTTATGGACAGCTAAAATTTTATAACTTTATTAATTTTATAACTTGCGTCTTAGTTGTTATAATATTTGCATATGATATAATCTTGATTTGAATATGAATAGCACATGAATCTATTAAGAAGTCAAATATTTCTTATAACTTGCTACCGATAAATTTAGTAATTTACTATATACACGTATATAAAACATGGGAAAATAGTAGATTGTTTAAAAAGTAAAGAAAATTAGTAGTTTTCTGGCGAGTTTAAAATTTTAAGTAACAAGCTTAAATCACCAAACTCTGGTGGTTTGATAATATTCCTAATAATCTTTCAAAAGAATGTATATACTTTCTCTGCAATCCGTTGGTTCATATTATAAGTCTTGGATAAGAAATTTTTTAATATTCAAATTAGCTATCGTATAACCGTTGTTTTAAAAAAAGGAGACGACAATATGTACAAAAATTACAGAGAAATAAGTCTCCTCTCTAGTGAGTCAAAAGTTATTGAGTTAGCTATAAAGGAACCTCTCTCGTCATTTTTGTATTAAAATAGCTTGCTCTCTAGTTCACAATATGTCTTTAGTAGTAACAGAAGCACCGAGATAGAATTATGTGTCTGTCATCATAGCATAATCAAAACATTAGATAACAAGAACTATGTGTAAGAGCTATTTATAGATATCTCTAGATCTTTGGACTGTACTGATCATGAGTTATAAAAAGCTAAACTTTATAGATATGGAGTGAAAGGCACTCCTTTAAATTCGTTGTATTCATACGTAAAGGACAGGAAGCAAATTGTACAGACTCTTAATGGTGAATCCAGTAATAGACTAGAGGTAAAACATATCGCAAGAATCTGTCTATACTTCGGCCCCTCCATTTTACACTTTTTGCCAATGATTTAATTCCGTGCTTGAATCAAATACATAAAATATTTTAATAAATTAAATATATGAATACTCCCTTTTTTTTCTACAGGTTGTGATGTTGAGAACCCGCTGTACCGAGGCTTAATTCATTGTACCTCATAATCTCGTTAACCCATTAGTTCCTCCCAAAAAGGTGAGTTTATAGGCAGCTAAAATTTTATAAGTTTAAAGTCGATGGAAGCGCTGGGGTCACAAATGGTTCCCCGAAGTATGAAAGCCTTCCAGCCACCGAGGCTCGACATAATATGTGACATAATCTTCGTCACCCACTACATTCTCAATTGCGCCTACCCCGGCTAGGTGTTTTTTTTAGTGTGCCATTAGCAGCCAAGGCTGTTTTTACACTTTTTCTGGTCGGCTGATATACCTCTTCATTATCTACATGCCCTAGTATCCTAGTGTCCACTCCTGTTCTACACTACTCTGTTCTTCTGGTTTTCCCAGCGAATTAAGGCAGTCCTTTGCCGTTTAGAAATCACTGCACTACTGCATCCAGAACTTTGCTTGGCTGTCAGTGATGATACTGCATCTTCTTTCAGTGAATGTTCTCCGTAACTTTCTAAGAGCAGATTTTTCACAGCTATGACCTCTGTTTGGAATTCTGCTTGGAAAACTGTTGTGCGTCACTTTCCACGACTAAGTATAGTAGAGATAGGCAGAGTGGTGCTTCCACAACCATGGTAGGCGTTGTTGACATTGCTCCCGTTATCCCTAAACGCGTTACTCTATGCACCTTTATTAGTTTTCTCATTGCTTCCTGTTTTCCAGCTTCGAATCGTCAGATCAGGAAGGCATAGGTTAATGGTACCATAATCATTTCGTACAATTAGTGCACCATTTCTTATTATAGTCCCCAGTTCTTGCTATCATTCTTCTGTAGGTCCATAAGGCCAGCGTGGCTTTAGTAGTCACTTTGTGTAGATGTTATTTGAAGTGTATTTTGATATCTAGTACCAGGCCCAAATATTTAACTTCATTTCCCGCAATTCTTTTTTCTTGGTACCAGTATGACAGTAATTCTAGTTGCTCCTGAAAAATGCAGGGATTTAGGTTATTCAATAAACGTTTTCTCTAAAAAAGCTGTACTGCCATAGAAACTATAGGGAGGGAGTAAGTGGGGTAAGGGTTAAACAACTGATTATAGGCTGCACTGTATTGTATAAGCCTTACTCCTACATGGGAAGTTAGTCAGGGTTCTGACGGACGGTTTATTATACGTATAACACAAGAGAGATTGTAATGTGGAGGCAAAATAAGAGAAATATTTTTTTCATTAGATGCAGACAAATAGTTTGATTAAAAATTCACGGACAGTTTAAAGAGTTAAATGCGGCTGACAGCGCTAATCATAACGAAAAGTTATGGTGTAAAATGAGCATTTAAACTTTATATTTTAAAACTTTTGAAGAAAACGCAAAACGCTATATAAGCATTTTAAGCTGCTCTCCCTAATAAGACATCTGTGTTTGTTTAACATCATCTCTCAAGTCTCAATAAAATTTATATAGACCTACTCATTAAGCTTCACAGATATATTTGACTTATAATCTATGTTTAAGTATACTGTCTGAAAACTTTAGAAAATGGTTTTTTAACTTTAATGTGGACGAGGAAATTTTCCATATTTACATAACCGGTTAATCTGTTCTTCAGACTTAGACAGCAGTTTGATTATTTTTAGAGTGTAGTTTGTACTCAATTCATTATTCTGCTAAAGTATATCCTATGATACTTAAAGTAATAAAAGCTAATTGTTCCTTTGGGAAAATTGAACTGTAATTCGTTGGATGGATCGATTAAGGTTGTGTGTGTCTGTAAAGTAACGTAGCACATAAATAAACTCTCATGACTCTTAAAGATGATATACCAAAACATTTAATAATAATAGTAGTAATATATAACAGAAACATATGATAATATTAATAATAATCTTTGATAAAATCAAAAGTGTACACTCCGAAATGCTACGCGTTAGTTCATTTTTCAAATTGTTATTAATTTTTTGTTATAATGTTATAAACAATTGGCTTTGCAATTGCTAACGTATACATTAGAAGCTATTAACAATGGCAAAAAACAAGATTGTTGCATTTAGTTTTCTTTAACAACTGTCATGTTGATACCCAACACGACAAAGTCTATCTATTCTCAATTGAAAAAGCGACGTATCGTCGAAGCAAGAGAATGGGTCAGCAGGGTAAGGTGGATCATCGAAAACTTGCCGACAATGCCGCCTAAGACGATAAAAGCAACCGACAAAGGCTACCACAAAACGCTAAAGTTACGATTGCAACAGACACCAGCAGAAAGACTTATTCCTACTCAGTGCTCGTATTCTCCTGCTCTCCAGCCATCTCAGACCTGCCTTTCACTGCGGAGAGCCAAAAGCTCAAAACTGCAAACTGCCAGTGGTGTGGAGTGGCTGGCATGTGAGCTCCTTTGCGTAGGAATAAGTTTTTCGGTTGATGTCTGTTGCAATCGAAACTTTAGCGTTCTGTGGCAATAAATAGTTATTGCACTTGACGTGGCCAGTAATTCGTAATTCAGCGCTGGGCGGGGCATTAGTCCGGGGAATAGCTGTTGGTTACAGTCTGGTTTTTATTATATATTTAAGGAAACGCATAGAGGAGTTCAATAAAAATATTTCACTAGTAAATATTCTGCTCTCTAAAAACATACCCACTAACTGTGCATATGTCAGGGCTACTGCTGTTTCGACTGTAATGCAGCTCATCCGCTAGATGGAGCCTGCCATTTTTGTTGCATGTCGTGGTTTTATAAATCTCGTCATGTACCAAGAGTGAACAAGGGCCTCGTTCAGCCATCTCAGACCTACCTTGCACTGACGAGAGCCAACAACTCGAAACTGTAGTCTGTAAGTGGTGTGGAGTGGCTGGCACGAGAGCTCATAGGAATAAGTCATTCGGCTGGTGTCTGTTGCAATCGAAACTTTAGCGTTTTGTGGCAAAATTTAGAAATGTACATTGTTTCTGTCATAACTTCTTTGTTTTTTATGCTATAGAAATAAATAAAGATCATTTGAAAGCCTAATTAATAGTCTTTCATTTTGGTTCTTACCGATTTTGACGTAAGTACCATAGTTTCTGAGATATTTAGCATTTGAACTAAATACTTCGTCTTATAGACGTTCGTACGCTATATTTATATTTCCAGATCTCCGAAACCATTGACTCTACAGAAATTAGATAAAAACGAAATTCATCCTCAATTTAGTATCTTTCTTCTTTGTCTGTAGCATGTTTTCGCTCAATGTAGTGCTTTTCAAGTTATTTGACGAATATTGTTTTGAAATACCTTTTTTTTAAGCTAAAATCCCAATTTTCAAGTCGTTGTAACTTAAAGAATATCAATTTTTGTTAACAGTTGCATAGAACCTTTTCTTCTTAAAATCTCATTTTCTTTCAGCTCCAATATTTTAAATTTGTTCTTAGTTACCACCCCCTGAAAGGAGGTGGCATCCACCTCCTATAAAATAGCAAGCCACCGCACAATATAGAAACTTTTCTTTGATACATTTACTATTCAGTTGCCAAAAATGAACGGAATCCATTTCATATGATATTATTCCGAAGTTAAAACCTCTAGGTACTGTGTTAACACCCAGAACAAATTAAAATAATGAAATCAGCAAGGCAATTCCTCATTCACCCTTGCTTGATGCTTAGTTCGATTTTACTATTATATAAAAATATTGGATTCAATATGATCCTTATCAACAATAAAAAAGACTGTACTGAAATTCTACAATTAAACTCTTTATTAAAAAAGAGTTTCTAGATTTAATATAAGAAAGAATTATTTGTTCTGTGATAATAATTCTCATTCAAATTACAGTCATGTCCATATTATTACATTAATACTTTTTTTTTTTTTCTCCAATTTTTGGCCTTGGATGGGTTCCATCAGCCAGAACACTAATACTATAATCACTTTTATTTCTTAACGATTTTCTATGTTAATAGATGATACTTCGTTTAATTCCTTTACGATATTAAAGAAGGGTTGTAGCATTGTTCCTTATAATCAAAGACAATCTACATTAATTATTAGTTAGTTTTTTCAATAGTCTTTTATTAATAGAATTTATTAAATTACTATCTATCGATATAGGAGCTGGATTATACTATAATTCGAATATAGGTCGGGTATTCTGATTTGAATAAATAATAGACGCATAAACAGTGGTGGAAAAATGAATAGTAAACGTAAATATTGATTAGAAAGTGAATATTTCATGAATAATCTTAAATTATTTTTGGGGTATTATTTCGAGGCTATCATTAAATTATAGTTTGTGTGTGCCTCAAGGAGTAGAATCTTGCACAGTAATCCGAGTAAAGTATAATGCATACAGAAATTGTACTCTGTAAAAATAAATCGAGTGCATGCCAATAATTATTTGTTGAAGGAGAAATTAATAGTCGACAAAATATAAGAATATGAATTTCTTCATACTGTAAAAATCATTTTGATTGGTGTAAAAATGATATAAAACGTCAGCATCATTAAATTGTAATACCAAGTTTTCACTTAATAAAATTTTCAATGTTTGATTTAATAAGTATAGCCACTAAAGTCTGTTCGCTGATAAAATCCCGGTCTTATAGTGTAAGGAATATCGTCCGAAGCTCTATCCTTCCTTGTCTTTATTGAAATATTGTTTGTAACCTAATCTGTAAGTTTTTGTGGTCAAGTTATGACCGACGTGCGGCATTTCTATTCTACGACAGCAAACCAATTTGCGTAACGCGTGTCGTCGTCGAATTCGGCTGGCGATTTCAGAGGCGGGTCGATTTTCTTGGAAGTTGGGTATAGCAGATACAGTGCACTTATTTCAATTAGTGCCTAAGAGGGCAATTTTAGTCTTGTTCTATTGTTAAAATAGTAAACATGCATCCTGGAGAATTTTTAAATCCACAATCACAGCAGTTAGTTTTGAGTTTGTTGGAATATTTTCCAAAGGAAAATGAAAATGGTGGACTTTTATTGTCAATAAAAGCTGTTCAAAAGCGAGTGGGTGACGCTTTAAAAATCGATGAAAAGGCTGTAAGAAAAATAGGTAAAAACGACAAAGAAAATGTGGAAGCTTCGGTTAAACGGAATCGTAAAAAGTCCAAAACAGAGTTACACGATGCTGTAAAATATGAAATAAAAAATGTTATTTACGACATGGGGTCTGATCATAAACCTACTTCTGCGGCTATCCTTTTAGAAGAGCTAAAATATAGAGCAATAGTTGATATTGGCCGTACCAGTTTATATAAAGTGATTAAAA
Source organism: Rutpela maculata (assembly GCA_936432065.2). NCBI lineage: Eukaryota > Metazoa > Arthropoda > Insecta > Coleoptera > Cerambycidae > Rutpela > Rutpela maculata. The sequence continues at coordinate 145,828,225 of OW386289.2, forward strand.
AATTAGGCGTTTGCTTTAAAAAAGATGATAATAGAAAAGAACTGTGTGAAAGACCACAAATTTATCTAAAACGGCTAGAGTTTTCACGCAAATACGTAAAAAAATTGAAAAGTAATGACTCCAAAGATGTGGTGTTCTTAGACGAAACTTGGATCTGTAGCAGAGGAGGATTAAAATGTTCTTGGCAAGATGATTCCAGTAAATCGAAAAGGCGTCGTACAGCTACAGAAGGTAAAAGATTCATAGTTGTACATGCAGGATCTATTCATGACTTTGCTGAAGATGCGAGTTTAGTTTTCTCCACCAAGAATAAGTCAGCAGATTACCATGACAACATGAACTCTGAAAATTTTAAAAGTAGCTGACAGAGAGACTTTTGCCGGGGTTATAAAATCCAAGCATTATTGTTTTAGATCATGCTAAGTTGAAGAAAAACAACCAACCCGATCTTGGACGAAAGAAAAAAATACAAACCTGGTTAAAGACCAAAAATATAGATTTCAGTGATACCTCATTTAAAGCCGAATTGCTACAAATAGCTGGAGCTAACAGAACAGAGCAACACTATGTTGTCGACAATTTAATTAGAGAGCGTGGACATGAAGTACTGTAGCTTCCACCATATCACTGTCAGTTCAACCCAATAGAACTTGTGTGGGGAATTTATAAGGAGTATTACGACAAACACATTGGGAAAGATGGTTTTAGTGACGAAGCCGTTCTTACTATGTGGAATGAGGCTTTATCTCAAGTGTCGAGCTCAATTTGGTCCAAGGATATAAATCACACAAATAAATTGATCGAGAGGTTCATACTGAAGAAGTTATGTCACTCATTATAAATGTTAATAATGAAAGCGACGATGAGGGCTCGGAAGAATTAAACATTGGCGAAGAAAACTAAATTTTTATATTTATCTTATACTTGGTATTTGTATTTTACTACCATATTTGTTTTATATAGGGTTCGGCATATTTAGTTTAAGTATATATTTTTATGTTAAGATCACATATACTTATTTGACAAAATTCTACTAATGAATAAAAAAATTTGGCTGCAACTATTTGAGTGTATTTATTTTGTATATTTGCTCTATCGTATTTTTACTTCCACATCCAGTGGAAGTATAGTAACGACAAAAAAATTTTAAAAATTTTTTATTGTTCAAATAGGCTTAGAATGTCATGAAACGTCGAGATTTTAATTTTGAGCGAAAAAAAAAATTTCTGTCTGTCTGTCGGTCTGTCGGTCTGTAACTTTTTTTTGTGCGCACGTTTACTCTGAAACTGTTTAAGATATTGACTTGAAATTTGATACACGTATGTATTTTAACGTGATCTGGAACTAGATTATATTTTCATCTTGTTCCATCGAAGGGTTGGGGGTAAATTGGGATAAATTTGGGGTAAATAGGTGAATTAAGCAGGTAAGAGTCCAGAAAATTGGTATTTAGTATATTAAAGAGAAGCTAAGGTCTCAAAAAAATTTTTGGCATTAGCCACCCCCATTACCACCCCCACCCCATTATTAAAGGGGATGAAAAAAAATTGTGATTTAGTGTGTGTACAAGAACCAGAAACCTCAAAATATTTTTTTACTTCATCCACCCCCACTACTACCCCCTATCACCACCCCCCCCCCCCACTACCGATGTGGGGTATCGTTTTATAGGTTTTTGGGGTAGAGGATTTCAAATATTATATTATTAATGTTCCATAAGCGATTATTTCCACGTACAAATTTTTTTCGTTGTGAGTGACTTGGATAGAAAATTTGGATGTGGAAGTAGTGATTTCTTGGGCAGAGGTTTTTACTTGACACCAAAACAATTCAATATTAGTATATTGTGTATTTAGGTGTGAAAGCAATACATTCCCGGACGACGATGTAAATTGCATCGAAGTCCGGGAATGTGCTTCCACACAGAAGTACACATACTATTTTTTCTGAAATCACATTCAATATTATTATAAATTAAGGAATTTTTATTAATGCATAACATTTTTTCATTACAATCTAACTGCTTACTAATAAATGCAATTTTAATGTGAGTTGGTTTATCTGCGTGTATTTATTTACTGTCTAAAATATACATAAAAAACCGTATGGGAATGTTCCCGTACGGTTTTGTTGATCGTTGCTTGGCAACGGATCTTTTCCGGTCTGTTTTCTGATAGTTTCTTAGCGAATTGTGCATTTTTCGATCTGAAATCACACCGAAAATGTAGACATTGCCGATTTCAAAAAGAAATATTTATTTAACTTAAACCACTATAAATTTACAATAGATATATTATATATGCTTATAATTCAATTTCCTTTAACCCTTAGTGCCTAAGCGGGGTAACTTGGTCCCCCACATTCAAATTTTTTGCTGCAACTTTTTTTTGTGAACAAGTTGGCCATCCTGCTTCTAGCTATTTATCAATTGACATTTGAGGTTATGTAGTATTCAATGCATGTGTGATTCAGTGGCCGTTGTTGGATATTAAAAACAAAATAGGTAAGTGAGGTACCCCGCTTAGGCATTAATGTTAAATGTTGTGAAGTTCCATAATGGTTTATTTATTGCAGTTTTTTCGTTGAAAATGAGCCACTCGAACAAGAATAGGCCTTTATCACAAGCAGAAGTAGCAGAACTAGCTGAGAAAATTGGTTTGTCAGATTCTGATGAAAGTGTATCAGACGATGAACGTAGGTAACGGCGAGGAATATGTATTGGAAGAATACGTCACAGATTCAGAAGATGACAATCGGAAGAATATTGAACCTCATGCCGATGATCAGGAAATGGTTGAACCAAATGCTGCTGGTCAGGGTGTTGAGGGTCAGAGTACTGATGATCAGGAAACTATTGAAGATGAAAGTATATACACCGCTAAATCAGATATGAAGTGGAGCAGTAATCCTCCGAAGGGCTCTAAGCGTCGTGCAACAAATATTTTGAATATTAACTCCGGTCCCACACCTTACACTGGTACCGCTGATTTATTTATGGAAATTTTTAATTTATTTATAACTATTGAAATAAAGAATATTATGTGTCTTTACACTAATGAGGAAGCTGAAAGATACTTTGCGGAGTGGAAAAAGGGACATCCAAACTCAAAAAGGAAATGGAAATCATTGGGCTCCATCGAGTTAGATTGTTTTATAGGTATTATGATCAAGGCAGGTGCTTTGAGATGCAGAAAGGAATCAATAAAAGAAATGTGGACCACTAATCCCACTATACTATTTGGAATTTGTTTGTTGAAAATTGCATACAATTTTATGAGCCAGCTAAATATGTGACAGTTGACGAGCAGTTGGTTACGTTTAGGGGACGGTGCCCTTTTAGGAAATATAGAAAATCGAAAAATGCCAAATAAGGCATTAAAATTTGGGCAGCAGCTGATGCTAAGACCTCTTGCCTCTGCAATTTGCAAGTCTATACTGAGAAACTTCCTGGTATTGGAAAGGAAAAAAATCAAGGGTATCGGGTAGTCAATGATTTTGTTGAGCCCTATTATAATACCGGACGAGGCATTATCAGCGATAATTTTTTCACCACAGCGCGGCTAACTTTTTACTAACTAAAAAACTTACGCTAATTGGAACGTTGCGTAAAGATAAAACTGATACTCCCAATGAACTGAAAGTAAAATCTCGTCCAGTGTTTCCTCGACATTTGCATTTACTAAAGACCTGACGATTGTTTCCTACGTATCGAAAAAAAAAATAAAATGGTACGTATGTTGTCTTCTCAACATCACGATAAGGATATTGAGGTAAGAAAAGATAACAAACCCATAATAATATTGGACTACAATACCACGAAGGATGGAGTCGATAGTGCAGATAAATTAGTTAGGGAATACACATGTGCTAGGAGAACTCTACGCTGGCCCTACCGGCTTTTCATGAACATATTAGATATATGTGCCATGAACTTTTTCATTATCTACACTAAGAAACATCCAGAAAACAAAAGTCTCTCGTCGCCGCCACATATTTCTATTGCAACTTGGAGATGATCCAGCACGCAGAAACATGGAACGTCGTGCTAGTAATGATCAACTCCATAGAGGAATAAAAACTGCTCTACATATTGCGGCATTGCATTCACTGCATTACCTGATCTTCTTCAAGTTCAGGTAGGCGAACCGAGGAAACGAGGTAGATATTATAAATATTCCAGGAAACAAGACAAAAAAAAGTAAAGTGATCTGTAGCGCTTGTAAAAAATTCGTGTGCGAAGATTACCGCAGAACAGTTACCACCACTATACTATACGTATTGATTGTGACGCAAAGGACTAATCAAGTTTATTTTCATTTTAAAATTTTTAGCAGATTTCTTATTTTTTGTATTAATGTTAGCTAGTAATAAAAATGCTTAATAAGTATTCTGTAGGTGTTTCACTATGTTCTGTACCTCATGAAAGCTAATTTACCCAAAAAAAAAAAAAAACGGTGGGGGACCCTACTGACCCACTTAGGTCTTTACGCAGATCGGAAGGCCTTGGCCACATAAGGGTTAAAAAAATCTAATTAAATACATCATGTAAAATATAAGACAAAGCGATGCCACTGTGCATTCGAAAACACCAACGAGACTACGGGATCTTAGTTCAGACGTTCGTAACGTCACACCGGGACTCTATCAGCGAACAGACTATATATAGTTGTCTTAAATTAGTGTAGGCGTTTATTCATACTGTATTTTGAGTTTCAACTAGACCTAAATTAAAGCTATTAAAAATATTCTCTGTCTTGTTTTTAACACCAAACATTACCAACGAAAACTTTTTCGCAACAAACAAATAATGACTTCCTACTGAATTCACTAGCCTATTGACATCCCGGTTCAAATATTCACACCCCTGTTGATTATGTCAATAATTAAACGAAAAATAAAGTTGGGTCTTATTGGCATAAAAATGATAATGACAATTATGTAGGTTAGAATGAAAATTGGTCATATAAATTGTGTACAGCAAAGGACCCAGGACTGAGCACTGCGGTACACCGCGTGCAATACTTTAGTTTCTGATATCTGTGAACTATATTTTGTAGCCTTTTGCTAGCAACATACATGCAGTGTCAACGAAATCATACACAATCATTTGTTACATTTCAAAGACAAGAAATATTAAAAGCACAAAGAAACTGGATACAAAATTAATAAAATATTTTCTTCTACTCTCGACTGATTAAACCACTCTAAAAATGTATCAACTTTTTCATTCTCTTTAGAAGTCATCTAAAAATACATGAAGCTACATTTAAGCTGGGTGCCTCTTGATAGAAATTCTTTCTGGTATTTAACCTGCTTATAAACTTCGTCAATAGTAAAACATAGTTCATAAGATATAACGCATTAAAAATATATAACTTTCTTCCGATTGGTACGCCTTGATTCTGTATTATACAAATAACCTATTGTAAAAGCGACAAAGATCCTTTATTCAAATTTATTATATGTTCATCTCTCTTTAAAAGATGCCGGCCATGTCTCGTAAAAATGCTAATAATAAACATCTTTTACCAAACATAGTTTTTTGCAATAAGTTTGTAATGAATTCATTTATTCAAATTAGAATAGAATACATATGGAAACCTGAAACTAAGCAGACATCCCACATTTTATAATATATTAAACAGTGACTCCATTATATTAATGCTTTGTTTATATAGAATATAAAATTAGAACCTCCCTCTTTGTATGATATGTAAATACGATAAGTATACGCCAACCATTCATAAATAATATTTTGAATACCACTCTGTCAACAGTAATAAATACCAGCCACATCAGACAAGTGTTTATCGGGTCCGATTACAACCAGTCCATCTTGAATCTTGTATAGTAAATATTTGACCACAAGGATATCAGGTAGGCTAGACGGCGAGGGTTCCTTGGGTAAAAGAAAATTAATACATATCGGTTTGATGTGGTGAATAAATAAAATGGTACCAGTGAGTCCCTTTTCAATAATTTGTTTGCAAGCAAATTATTGATAATTTTGGGAAATTGTCTCGATTCGCAGATGGACACTTTTGCTGGTTCAAATTGTATGAATCTTAGCCCAGATAACAGAACATTTTATAGTGAAACCTACTCGGAAACCTACAAAAACTTGCAAAATGAATAATTTTTTTTTTAATGAGTTCGTGAAAGTGTATAGCTTAATATCCCGAAAAATGTACATTCCGCTCGGATGTAGAACGTAAAAAAAATTTTTTTTCTTCCATTTTTTCGAAATTTTGAAATTAAATCAGGCTAGGAAAACATAAAAATACAGGTGGATAGACCACGTGTTTCTGAACAAAAAATATTCTAATAAAATTTATCGCTAAAACCACGGTGAATAACTTTGTCACTCTGCGCGGCCAAGCGCAGGGTTAAATGCGTACCTACTATGGACCTCTTAAAATTCTTAGATGTTCTAAAGAGTAAAATGAAGCTTTTTTCTCTCTCTGATTTTTAACATTTTTCTTAGCGAATAGGAGGATAAATAGTGAGTATGGAGGGAAAATATATAATTATGAACCCATACACAGACACTACTCATAGCCACAGGATAGAAAGAGATTCGCATGAATTTTTACCTACATTTACTGTATTGTATTTATTACAGGTACACCTATCCACATTTCAACTATAACCAATGGATTCCTTATACTATAGTCAACCATCCTAGGATGACAAGCTTGAAAATCTTATTTGTCTCTGTCCAACAGTGATGATATTTCTTCTCTCTCTGCGCGGCTACTTGCCATCCTAGGATGGTTGACATTTGTTAATGTATTGGAAAAGTTCCTGAATTTATATTCAAAACTATAGAGAGTTATAAGGATAAGATCGTGAAAATCGCTATTTCTGATCATGATGGGATTGATCGTATTTTCGAAAAAATGCATACAAATAAAATAATTTGTGTTTGAACATTCGAAAAGTATACATTTTTTCCGAAATACTGATATTTTATTTTTCCCAGTGGGTCAGTTATAGCCTCCAATATATATATTTATCAAAAAAAAATCATCAAGCAAGGCAATTAAAATGATTTGAGATGTACTTTTTTTGAATCCACGTTACTACAACTTAATAAACCATAATAATCATTAAGTGTACATACTTTTTAACAGTTCTCAATGAAGAAAGAATTTTTTTGAAGGACTTTTATTTTTTTTCTATATTTTTTATTGCGACGATTGAGTTTGGGCGTGTTAATATATATAAGTATATTCTTTGCTTGTATTGTTTAAAACAAAAAAGCATGGGAAAGCTACAATTTCCATCTTTTAAATGAACCAACGTTCATATACAGTGTGTCCCAGGATAGATGTAACAAGAGGGGTAATGGATAAAAAATTTTGGAATTTTGGAATGGTATTTGGGGATTGAGTCCTGCTTATTGTAAAACTAAAGTATACCAAAAATGACTTGATTTAGTGTTCTACAGGGTGTTTTATAAGCAAAGTTGTAAAAATCACCATTAATAAAGTACCTTTATTTTTCAAAATATGAAAAAATTCCACTAAGAAAGGTTATTTAGAATGCAATTTTATACCTCTATACCAAATTTCAGGAATATAAAATTATTTTTTTGAAAGTTCCCATTTTCTCAATAAATTAGTATTTTATTTTAAACCATTCAATTAAAACTGCATAGAAATTATTTTTTGTGAATTAATGTTTAAAGTTATGTAGAAGCTAAAAGTAGCCTATGAGAAAAGCATAAAAAATTAAGTGAAAATGGTACTCACAGTGCGTGAAAAAATTTATATTGTGCAATGCTACGGAATTGGCGGTGAAAACTCGCTAAGAGAAGTGGTAAGTCAATTTGAAATTTCCAAACACTGCTTTGTCACGTACTCAGGCTATGAGAATAATTAAAAAGTTTCTGGCTACTGGGAGTGTTCTTAACATGAAAAGAAAAATAAAAGCATATGATGAAGTCAATGTTGGGGCTATTATAGCCCATGCCTCTGTTATAGAAAATCCTAGGATGCCACTAAGAGAGAGATCAACTCTTATTAATATTAGCAAGTCTGAACTCCAAAGAATTTACAAGGCAAAGAAAATTAGGGCATATAAAGCAAATTATAAACATCCGCCGAAGAGGGAGATGACGGCCGTAGGTTGGATTTTTGTTTGACCATTGGAGAAAAAATCATGGAAGAGAGATTTTTTCATCATTTCATAATTTTCTCAGATGAATCCTCATTCACAACCAATGGTGTTGTTTCACCTCAGAATTGTCGGTTTTGATGGGCTTCTGAAAATCCAAATTTTAGAATTCATTGTAGAAGACAATATTATAAAAAAGTGAATGTGTGGTGTGCCGTTTCTTATCACGTTGGAGTTATTGAACTTAATTTCGTTGAGGGACGGTTAAACCAGCACACTTATTTACAGCTTCTTGAAAGATTTTCTGGAGAACATTTAAATATTTTAAGAGATATACCTTTAGTTCATTTTCAACATGATGGTTGCCCTGGCCACTCCACAGAAATGGTTAATCGGTGGTTGAATTTAAATTTTGGAGAAAATTGGATTGCCAGGAATAGACCGATCAAGTGGCCGGCGAGATCCCCAGATCTATCAATATTGGATTTCTTTTTATGGGGTCGCCTCAAGCAGTTGGTTTACGCTGAACCACTTCCTAACGATGTAGCAGTATTGAAGCAGAGAATTACAAATGCCGTAAACTCCATACCGTTAGATCATATTATTCGAAACAGTTTTAAGGACTTCAGGCGAAGGATCGAAATGTGTGTGGATGTGGGTGGTAGCTACGTCGAATAATAAAAAAATTGTAAACATTGTTTTGTATTGGTCAATAATTAATTTGTTTGTGAATCTGTTATGTTTTTGACATTTATTACTTGTTATAATTTTTAAACCTCATTAATCTTCTGTTAGTAATTGTTTCTTGTTTTACAATTAGTTCGATTAACATTATACCTTCTTACATCTCGTATATTCAATTTATTATTTACCAATAGCCTACTTTTTGAGATGATAAACATTTGCTCCTACACAACTTTAAATATGAATTCAACTCTTAATTCGCAAAAAAATGGGAAGTTTCAAAAAAATAATTTTATATTCCCGAAATTTGGTATAGAGATATAAAATTGCATTCTGAATAACTTTTCTTAGTGGAATTTTTTCATATTTTGAAAAATAAAGGTACTTTATTAGTGGTGATTTTTACAGCTTTGTTTATAAAACACCCTGTAGAACACCAAATCAAGTCATTTTTGGTATACTTTAGTTTTTCAACAAGCAGGACTTAATCCCCAAATACCATTCCAAAATTCCAAAATTTTTGGTCCATTACACCTCTTGTTACATCTATCATGGGACACACTGTAGATTGAACAAATTCTGATTTAGTGGCGTAATTCAGTGCGAGTTATAAAGTTACTTGAATATTTTTTTCCGGGAATACCGTGGCTTTAACCATAAATTTTGTTAGGACATTTTTTGTTCATAAATACGTGATTTATCCATCTGTATATTTTATTTTTCCTAGCTTGACTTAATTTCAAGATTTTGAAAAAATGGATGAAAAAAAATTTTTTTTTCACTTTTTTTTATGTTCTGCATCTGAGCGAAATGTAAACTTTTTAGGATATTATTTTATACATTTTCACGAACTCATTAAAAAAAAATTATTCATTTTGCAAGTTTTTGTAGGTAAATACCTTCATCGATTTGGCTATGATTTGTGATGACTGATGACATACGAATGTGTATTTTATAAGAAAGTTCGCCTCACCTCTGAATAGTACAAAAAGAAATTATTTTTGGGTTTCATAAACTTGTTTGATTGCTGTAGCAAATTAAAAATACACAAATTTTTATAAATTAAGAAAAAAATTAAATGTCATCGCTAAATGTCAAAAAAATGAATTGATTTTAATTTTATTTTGTTTGGTTGCTGTAATCCCAAAGTCTTAAATTGCGAAAAAATGAGTATTCTAGAAACTAACTTGGAATGTTCCAATTTGAACAATTTAGGAAAAGTATTATTAGGTGTTTCTCGGGGTGGATCCCCACAAAATGTCATGGAATTTTTTCACCCATCCATTAATTTGCAAAAGTTTCCCTTTAAATCTTGCAGTATTTCATTTTAAAACATTTTTATGAAAATTTGTAGCTTTTGAGGAAAACCAAGTAACTTAGGTGGAGTAAAACAAAATATAAATTCAGAGTATAACTATGAGACTACACCGAAAAAAAAATTGTATTACCGCAGTTTTTCTGCTAAAACTCATCGTAAACCTTACGAAAAGTGTAGCAAGAAGTTTTGGATTAAATTCGAGTCCGGGAAGGCACGTGCATTAAAAAAATAATATTAAATATTGTGTTTCTTCCCAATTTTTCTTAAATATTTTTTGATGTATGACTCGTGATGACAAAAAAAAATACATTTTTCAAATTGAAATTGGGAATGAAACTAGATTTGTCCGAGCATTTTGGTCAATTTGATGACATGAAGATAACAACAAATGGGAGTGGCCATTTTTAAACAATTGATGATAACTTAGCAATAATTCCCATATTTTAACGAGACCATAAGGAAATATGTCTATGAGGGCTAAATCAAATGTCAAATTTCTAGTTAATGCTATGAATATATAACATCGCCGAAAAAAACAATGGCAAAATCAAAAATTTAATCGTCAATTGTTTAAGTGTATTAAATCATACAATTTTTTTTCTTCAAATTGTAGTTTCTTTATGTACTTTTCAGTAGAAGTAGAAGTAGAAGTAGAAATTTATTTGACCAAGTTATATAATACAATACTTTTGGCAAGACAAGGAAAAATTACTCTAATAGAGTCTTTGAATGCATTGAGATGCATGCAGTCACATATTAAAAATTTAAAAAAAAATATAACTAACTCAAGAATACTTATATAAATACAAGAATATTTATTAAACACATAATAAAAAAACATACAATACATAGTTATCTTATGTAATGGTGATGACGGTAAGCGTTTTCATTAAGTAATGCATTATATATTACTGTAAACTACATGTCAAAGGAGGTTTGCATATGTTCTTCAGCTGAATAAAAACAGTGAGTAAGGAAATGCTTTTTCATTATCACTTTAAATTTATTAGGGTTATTCAATTTTTTTAAGTTATTAGGTAGGCGATTAAACAATTTAATATCCAAAGAATTTATAATTTAATTTTTAATTTTGAAGCCAGAAAATTTTGTCCGCGTAACAAGAATTACCCCACAGCAGTGTGCCATAACTTATATGAGAATGGAATAGCGCAAAATAGCTCATTCTCAGAGTCTCCATAGATAACGATCTCGTTAGATTCCGTAATACAAATACAGAGCTCGATAGTTTGCGATTCAACTGTGCTATAGGAGAAGACCAATTTAGTCTGTCGTCAATGGTGATGCCGAACAGCTTTGCGCTGTTACCTTTAGTGGCTGTTCGACTTGTAGAAAATATTAGGTTTTGCGTTTTTTCCTTATTAAGTTTTAACTTACTCGATGTAAACCATTGTTTGGCTTCAGAAACAGTGTCGGTACTTTTCAGCATGAGGTCATCCATGTCTGAACCTGAATTTATTATCGTTGTGTCGTCTGCAAATGGTACACAGGCGTTGGAAAACATGTTATGGAATAGGTCGTTGATATATATATAATAAATAACAGAGCCCCCAAAACTGAACCTTGAAGTACTCCGTGTATAACTGGATTAAAATCAGAAAAATTATTTTTTATACATACAGTTTGTTTTCTGTTTTTTAAATATGACCTAAGTAATTTAACAAAAAATGTTCTTAAAACCATTTTTTTAAATTTATTTAATATATTTTAAAAATAAATGCATTTTATTTATCAAAATTCTGTCCAAAAATGAAAATTATTGGCATATGTCAAAAGTACATAAAAAAAAGAATTAAGAAACAATGAAAAACGGTTTGGTCTAGATCATTCCAGTTGGAAGCGAGATCTGACATTTCTTCGTTTTAACCATTTATAAATAAATTAAGTGATATAATAAATTTTGCAGCGAACTTTTCGCTGAACATATTGTAATTTATTTAATCACATAAATTGTTGAAAAATCACCTATTTGAAGTTGCCAGACAGCGCGCCGAAATGATAATGTCGCTCAAAACGTACTCCTGCAGTCTTGTGAAATAGCAAAAACATTTCCGTTTTCCCAAAACGTTTTCCTCGTCTGAAAATTAATAAGTAAATGGTAATTGTAAAATGCCAATATTTCACTCTGGGGAAGGGTAATTATCTCCCTCTATGCACGCCCTAGGCAGCGAAGCACTTTTTACCTTTTTGTTTGCTCTAAATCGTAAACTATTAACAATAGAGAAAAATTGTTTGAATATAAGTTGTACATTTTTTTATTTCATACAATACCGATATTATCTAATTCTAGGGTAAAACTGACAGGACATGAGTTAATTAGGAAAAAACAATTTTAACCGTCACTCACTACTACTACTACTACTCACTACTTCCACATCCAGATTTTTTATCCAAGTCTCTCACGACGAAAAAAATTTTGTATGTGTAAATAATTTTTTATGGAACTTCAATAAATATAATATTTGAAATCGCCTACCCCAAAAACCCATAAAACAATATGCCATATCGGTAGTGAGGGTGAACGAAGTAAAAACAAATTTTGAGGTCTTTGGTTCTTGTACGTACTAACTCACAATTTTATTTTTTTCACCCTCTTTATTAGTGGGGTGGGGGTTGGTAATAGGGTGCTAATGCCAAAAACTATTTTGAGACCTTAGCTTCTTTTATATACACTAAATACCAATTTTATGAATTTTTGCTTGATTTAAATATTTACCACAATTACCCCTCAACCCTTCAACGGAATAAGATTAAAATATAATCTAGTTCCAGATCTCGTTAAAATACATATGTGTACCAAATTTCAAATCAATGTCTTGAACGGTGCCAGAGTAATCGTGCGCACAAAAAAAAAGTTAGACAGACAGACAGATTTTTTTTTGCTCAAAATTAAAATCTCGACGTTTCATGACATTCTAAGCCTATTTGAACGATACAAATTTTCAATTTTTTTTGCGTTAGGTACTATACTTCTACTGGATGTGGAAGTAAAAGAAAGTATCTTGTAGGAATTAATCACAGGTCAAATGACAGATTGACTGACTACTAGAGCGTCCTTCGCTTTTGAGGCCGGTTAAAAATGGAAACTTTTCCAAACCACCATGTATAAAATCGTGCGGTAGGTGTGAAAGAGCGTTCAAAGTACAGCTAAACAACTTCAAACTCATTTCGTTGCGGTTGTCTGCACTTAGAAATGATATGTATTTGCATAAACTATATTGATTCAAAATTACACCAGAGAAACGGAGCAGATCTAACGGTATTAAATTTATGCCATTGCAATGCGTTAAAATGAATACTTTATTACAGATATAGTATATGTTGTGTAAACATCGGTAAACATAGAAACAATTCAATTGATTTGCATTAAACGTAAATAAAGATAAAATACGAACAAATTTCTTTCTATGTAGACGTTGAGTTTTATTGAATTTTAATGCATGTATGCACACTTAGTGAGGATTTATTGGAAAAGGTAGGAGGCAGACATGAGTATTATTGGAAATATCGTAAATTTTTAGAATTATGGCATTAAGGAACAAATTAACATTAAATCAGGCGGTAGAATAAAAAATAAATCTTGTTAACGATTTTTCTTGTAAATAAAACGACAGCGTTGTCTCCATTATACGTACGATTTTGATATTTATTTTTCTTTAAATACAAGATAGTGACATTGTTTGTTCATAGCGTTTATTCAAAATTCTAGTTAATTAGCATTTAAAATGTTCGAGAGATAATATCGTGTTCAGTTTTATGTTTTAATTTGATATAAAACCAGTTTTTAAGGACCTATGTCTAATTAAATTATGTAGGATTTTTCCACATGATTAAACACCACCACTAAAATAGTACTGCACTGAACTAAGTAAATAATAAAAATAATAAATTTTATGACAAAAAACCATTTTGAAGTAGATTGATGCAAGTTTAAAGCGTTATAAATTCAGTTCAATTCAATTCAATTTATTCATACTAATACATTACAAAATGTTTACACATGTCAATAATAATTAAAGATTTGTAGAGAAAAGGCATTTAAATAGATTACAGTTTAAAAGGGTCTACACACGATTCAGCGGCAGGGACCCTACATTGTCGGTACGCTTTGAAGATAATTGGAATTCCAGCGGACTAATTCACTTTTACGAATGAGTTCAAAGCATGCCGACATGGCTGGGTCCCTGCCACTGGACGATCAAAATTTGTATATGAAGGATACAATTTTAATATGACAATAAAGGGGTCTACACACGATCCAGCGGCAGGGAACCAGCCATGTCGGCATGCTTTGAACTCATTCGTAAAAGTGAACTGGTCCGCTGGAATTCCGATTATCTTCAAAGCGTACCGACAATGTCGGGTCCCTGCCGCTGGATCGTGTGTAGAGGTAAATATAGGTAAATATTTTATTGTTCTTCTATCGTTAAAAGACAAACGATAGAAGAACAATAAAATATTTACCTAGTTGAAGTTGTTTACATAAGTAGATTAAGATAATATAGTTATTTTTGTAACAAATACCTAAAATCATGTTTTTTGGGGCGAATCGTTGTTGTTTCCGAAATAGCCGATGAGTCCCAAAAAACTGATTTTAGGTACATGTGTGTGTTTTGTGTGTTTTTAACCGCCTTCCATGTCACCTCAATGACCCTCTTAAGTCTAGAAGATCTAGATTTGTTTGAGTAAAGGAGACGGGGAACTACAGTTTATGGTGGAATCCGAACCACTTCTTGGGAAAAATATCCTACGAAAAATGTTTTCGCTGTGTGGGGCTCGAACCCACTTCGCTAGGTATGCTCAGAGAGCAAGCTAGTAGACTAAGATACCAGCAACGGATTTACACATGTTATTTCAACAGTCATAAGAATCGGTATGCATACCCTTCTTAACACACTAAACAGGAAACGGAAGTTCTGGCACCTCGAAACGGCCGAGTTTAGTAACAAATTCAAATTTTTTTTTTCCATTTCCAACGTAAAAACTACTAAAAATGACGCAGGCTGTTAAATTTAAACCTTTTCGTTCACACGAGCCATGCATGCGTAAAATTATTAAATATGCATTTACATAGTAATTGGTGAAAAAATAAGTTTAAAACAATACACAAGAAATATGCAATTATAACAATACCTAATTATCACGTCTTTAACAATATACAATAACAATAACTGAAATTAAACAATTCTCAAGTCGAACACCAAATCAAAATACGATATTACGCAATTTACATACAACTGAAGTTGTGACGTCAAAATTAGTAAAATATTAAACCTAAAAATTGGAAATTGCCATTGTTAAAATTGCTTTAGAGAATTATAAAAAATCTACAAAAAAAAACGCAAGTATTTATGAAAATAGTAAAAAATAATCTACGACTATTGGCACTCCATATTGGTATTGTTTCATTACACTCTGTTGTATTTTAATAGTCTTTTATAAAAATTTGGGAAAAATTTGAGGCCTCGACCGGTTTCAACCAAGCCGGTCGGAGAAAAGGTCTTTGAAACGAAAAGGTTTAAATTTGACAGCCTGCGTCACTTTTAGTAATTTTTAGGTTGGTGGAAAAAAAATAATTTGAATTTGTTACTAAACCCAGCCGTTTCGGGGTGCCATAACTTCCGTTTCGTGTTTAGTGTGTTAAGAAAGGTATGCATACCGATTCTTATGACTGTTGAAATAACATGTGTAAATCCGTTGCTGGCTTTCCCTCTATAGACGCACTAACCCACTGAGTCACCGACGACCCATGTTACAAACAACATTTTTTTTTTGTTAAAGGTCCCTAAAACATATTTAAATTGTTGATCAGAGCCAATATTTTTCGAAAACAGTGAGCTTCGAATTTTAATTATCATGTAACCATAGTAACCAGATTGTATAATGTAAACAAAAAAATTTTGATGCTTCTTTTTATACGGTATAAAATGCGTATTCCACAAATTACATCTGCAAAAGCGAAGGAAATTGTGTTAGATTTACTTCCAGTGAAATCTGGTCAAAATGAAAAGGAATATGAAGCATTCATTTGATGGAAAGAAATGAACATTGTAATTGTAGACGAATATGCAATGTTGAACTATTTACATGAAAAGGTAAGTGCCACTATTATTTGCATTCAATATTGATAACATATGTAAATTATTATTGTGACTATTTTCGTACCTTCCTATTACAGTCTTAAGAAGTAAAACCATCTACTTTCTGATCAAAATATTCGATGATAAAAGCTGTTTTGTCTGACTAAGAAAATATAGAAATAAACAAATTCGTCGGTCATCTCTTTTTTTAAGCAAAATTCAGTAGGCTACGAGCCCAAGTCAAAAGTTTTGACGCGCCAAGAAATATATTTTTGATAAATGCAGACGATGAGAAGTATTTATTATTCAAAGTAAGTTTAAAATCATACTTTAATGATATGCATCAGAGTGATATTTAATTTCTCATTGGCGTGTGTGGTGCATGCAGGAGCGAAGAGCTGCATTCACTAAAAATACAAGATGTTGTCCAAGGAGACACACGATGTCTTCTTACAACAATTCCCTATACGATGACCAACATTAAAATAGTGTTTCCCGTGGTAGCTGAAGGTGAAGCTGTTAATCCCATGGAAGTGTACCAGAAATATGTTCGACTACGATCAGCGAATGTTAAACACGATTATTTTTTTATTTCATCTCGTAAGGGAAAATGTACGGTACAACGTGTAGGAATCCATTCTCTTGGGAAAATGCCCTCTGTCGTGGCTGAATTTCTTAAACTACCGAACCCGACAGGGCATATACAGTATACCGGGCATTGCTTCCAGCGAAGTTCTGCGTCTCTTGATGCTGATTTCGGTTTAATCTCGTTGAAATGGCTAGGAGAATGGAAGCGAGTTTTTTCACAATATTATTGTTCTTTTATTCTAAATAATAACTAATTCCAGGTCGTCTTCAGTGGCTGAGTCATATATAGAAGAATCAATTGAGAAGAAGAAAAAGTGACTAGAATGTCAATGAGAACCAACGAGTAACATAATATTGGTTACTACCGAAGCTACTACCACAACATCAAAAGAAAGTAACTCGATACCTTCGGGTTCGGGTATTTCGTTTGGAGTAATAGTTTTGAAGGTGCTCAAAATTGTTCATTTTTGGCCGTAATCATTTAATTATTATTAATTTAACTCACAAATCTAATAATGAAGTCCTATCGTTGTACCTATTAGTTTAAAAAAAGTTGTTTTGTTGTATGAACCATTTTGCCTTATTTACCTAAATGATCCTAAAAAGTTGGCATGACAACTTTTTGGGATTGAGTCTAGAGAAGACTCATTTTACGGATTCAAATGAGTCCGTAAAATAGCTATTTTGGAGACCAAATTCAAAAAAATATATACTGATATTGTATATTTGAAATGTCACCATTTCCCATACACAGCTTAATGAAGTTCACAATGCTGTACAGATTGTTTGTTGAAAGGCTTAATTTCAGATGGTTTTTGAATTTATTAAATGGTAAGTTTCTGAGTGCCAGAGGAAGTTTATTGAAACGTTGAATGCCGATTTTGTGGGTTTTTTAAAATCTTTGATGAAGTATTACTAGGCTATACCTAGATCAAGTATTATGATTGTGAATATCTTATGATCTACGTAATCCTCACAATGTTTTTTTTACATTTAATGTATTTTCATGCATAATAATAGCATAGAGTCATTATTCTTAGAGATGAGAAAATTGATTTACAACTGACATCCCAGTTTGCTTTTACAATGCTTTTTACTGCCGCTTTTTGTAGAATAAATACTTTGTGAAGGTGAATATTTGCAGCATTGCCCCATACCAAAATTCTATAGCGGAGGAGTGAATGGAACAATCCGTAGTAGGTAGTTAGCGCTACTGATTGATTTGATAAGTCTCTGATTTTTCTTACAGCAAAGTAGAGATGGGCACGTGACGTGAATTTCACCGTGTCACGCCGTGTCACGGCGTGAGCGTGTACATTTAAGGTACCAAATCACGGAAGATTTCGTGAGTGTGCGTGAGTCAAAAGATCCCGTGCGTGAGCGTGCGTGAGATAATATTCACGCCGTGACACGGCGCCCCATCTCTGCTTTAAAACTTCAACCTGTCGTGTCGTGACAAGAATAAGAAGCGAAGCGATAGACGGAAGACGGAACACGAGCGCGAGAAGGGAGGGAAAAGGACAGGAGACAGGATGAATGACGCAACATTCAAATCAAACTGCGTAATTGCAATCTCTCTCTACTGCATTCGCCAGTCGCCTAGCCCTCCTGGCCTGGTCTGGTCACTCTGGTCCAGAAATGGGCACGTGACGTGAATTTCACCGTGTCACGCCGTGTCACGGCGTGAGCGTCTACATTTAAGGTACCAAATCACGGAAGATTTCGTGAGTGTGCGTGAGTCAAAAGATCCCGTGCGTGAGTTTGCCTTAACATATATCAGTCGTGCGTGAGTGTGCGTGAGCTAAACGTTTAAAGTCGTGAGCGTGCGTGAGCTTGAGTCAAAATCGACTCACGCGCCCATCTCTACAGCAAAGTATAGAATTAATATGATCGTCACATGTTAATTAAGCATCCATATGGATTTCCAAATATTTTACATTTGTGGTACCAACATTTAAGAATGGTTTAACAGTAAAATGTTTTAACCGCCTTCCATATCACTTCGATGACCTTAAGTCTAGGAGATTTAGATGTGTCTAAGCAAACGAGACGGGCTCCTACGGTTTATAGTGGAATTCGAACAACACCTTGGGGATAATTTTTTATGAAAAATATTTTCGCTGTGTGAGACTGGAACCCACTTATGCCAGCTGATAACCAGTGAGCTACCGACCCCGAGGTTTAAAATTGGTAATATCCTTCTGCTGAACTTAATTATGCTCCTCGCAGAAATGAATTGAAATATTATATTTTAAAATGGTTACTGCAGAGGAATTGCGTAGATTCGTGTATAAAGTAAGTACAAACGCAAAGAAGTAGATGGCATCTCAAACGAAATGCTTAAAATGAGTCTTGTGTATTGCAGTGATGCTTCAACTTATGAATGTTTCGTTTACAGACAGTATCATACCTGAATAGTGGACACAGACATGTTATTTTCACAGCAGTTCCAAAAAATTACAAAACATTTATTTCAAATGAACTTTAACCAATTAGAATATTTTTAGTTATGCCTAAAGTTATAGCGAAAATAGTGCATACTCAGCTTAAAACTCATATAGATCATTACAATATGTCACCAATTAGACAATCTGGCTTTAGACCCACTCATAGTACGATCACTGATCTAATAGATGATATGCCGGAGGCAGGCCTGTCGAGAGAGGGGGATACGGGGGTGATTCTCCCCGGACCCGGGCTCGTTTTGAGAGGGCCCGGGCTTGTTTGGGGGGCCCAGTTTTGAAATGTTGAAAATTTGTATTATAATTATTTCCTCGCATATTTTAATTTTTTTTTTATTTCTGCTCCCTGCCTATTGCCCCCCGCTCATCAATTTTTTTTTGGATTTCTCCCCCTCTCATCAAAAAATTTTAGTTCGAGATTTCTCCTCCCGTTCATCAAAAACATTTTTTCCGGATTTCTCCGCCACGCTCATTAAAAAAAAATCGGATTTCTCCTCCCCGCTCATCAAGAATTTTTCCTGATTTCTGCTTTCCGCTCATCAAAAATTTTGTTGGGATTTCTCCCCCCCCGTTCATAAATTTTCAAAAAAAAACAAAAATTTCTACCGGGCCCTTATTTTTTCTCCATGACCTTGGTTGGAGGCTATTGTTAAACCTAAAGTTACTATATTTATAATGTTGAACTATTCAAAGGTATTTGACCTTGCTACTAGCTAAATTAAATTACTATATATCACATAACGTCCTGAAGTGGTTTAAGCATCTAAATTGTCGCCTCCAGCAGGTTCAAATTTCAACAGGAGAAGGCAGGATTTTTTCTAATAATGCTGATGTAGCTGCCGGTGTATCGCAGAGGCCTACTCTTGGACCTCGGCTTTTTATTATATGCACTTCGGATATTACACAGGAACTCAAGTCAAGGGTTCATTGCTGTACAAAATAATTGACAATTATATTATTTTTTTGCACCCAGCGAATTTCAATTGGCAGTTAAAGAGTGATCTAGAAAATTTAAGTAAATGATCCAATAAAAATGAACTGTGCTTAAATCCTTCACTTTTGCCTGGTGCGATTTGCAGTGAAAAGTCGTCTGTCTTGCTTATTTCAGAATAAATCTTTAAATCAACTGCAAATATCTTAGAGGCTAAATCAATAATAAAGATGAAAATTGAAACTGGCCCTAAATTGGATCCTTGAGGAACAGTGGACGTGACGAGAAGTTGCGAGAACTATAATCACCGTATTCAGCAGGTACTCAACAAATACACTAATTTAAAAAAATTTTTAAGTTTTCATTTTTATTCTTTTGATAATACACCTGGAAAAAAATTTCATATTTCTAATTTAGGAATATTATCGACGAAAGTAACTGCAAACCACTACATTTTAAAAGCATAACAACAAACGAATATTTCTTCCAAACCTAGAAATATAAAGTAATATTTTGACCTGAAAGACCCTGTCTGACGTGTAGGATCCTAACGCCGATTAAACATTTTTGGACAATAAAGGAACAGGTGAAATGACCTGACGCCGCATTCCTGAATATAACAGATTATATTACAATAAAATCTTTGACACTTTACAATCATAATTACTTGTGTTAAGTAAATGTAAACATAAATTTCGAAATATCTACCTGTGCCTATGAATTCCTACAAACGACTATTTATGCCCTCTGTCAACGTAAATAAAAAAATTGTAACTTAATGAATTTTTTATAGTTTATATACAACTGAAGAGATCTGTAGGGTGGTGGGTTAATTTTTATTCATGCATTAATTATTTGAAAGCTTTTTTGTGTCCGACGCATTAGCGAGGTTTTGTTAAGTATCTATCTGATGTTTATCTACCAAAATTATTATGAATTTGTCGACCAACGAAATTTTAAATACAATAATTATAATAATAAAGGCTTTCGCGTTTTATGAAGGTTATTACTTTCGTAAAGTGATGCGTCAGGTTGAATAATAATAAAATTAAACCAACGTATATAAATAAAACGGGCAGTCCTAGGTAGCCTTTTAAATAATTAAAATAATATGCTTTCTCTTTTCATTCGACAGGCACGTAGGGAGATTCATATAATAAAAATCCTTTGACTACTACATTTTAATTCAATTTAACTGGAAATATTCTGCTTCATTAGGATTGTTGGATTCATTAAGAGCATTAATAAATTGTAGCGTTGCCATTTTGGTATAGAAGTTTTTATGATTTTTCCATCGTCTGTGTGAGTTCATCGATCTATGGTTGCTTTTCGAAAGCGTACTGCTATTGGTAAATAGTGTAGAAATATAGCATACCTGCTATAGCTAATATAAAGCTATTAAATAAATAATAAATTAAATTTCAAAAGATTTTAATTTTAATTTCAAAAATAATTCTTTTATAATAATTTGTTATCTTATAACCATAGTTATATATCAATATTCACATATATGTAAGTGAGTACACTACATATACATCCCCCCCTGCAAAAGAGAGATCAATTTACCAAAGTATTAATATCAAAGGTGACATTTAAAAAAGAAAAGTCAGATTTGAATGACAGTTGACCAATTATAGTTATTCTATATATAAAAATGAGGCAATATATCTTCAATCATTCAATCATTTAAGGAATATATATATATATTGTTGTTTCTTAGGTTTTCGCGGGTGTTAAATGAAGTGTTGGTGTACTTCCGGGTGTTTTCCCACGTAGTTGATAGGCTCCTGCTGGAGCCATTGTTGTCTAAACGACGTTTCGGCAGAATCCCATCTGCCATCTTCAGGTTCTCGCTGAAAGCTGCCTACTGCTGCTCCTCGTTGCTCGAAATGGACCAGTTTTTACGACTTGGCAAAGAATTATATGTCCAGCTCTAAATACCGCTTCACCTTCCTTAATGGATCTACTTATTCATCCAATGTAAGTAAAAATATCACACAATTCTAATTCTACCTTCGGAATATTTGAAAACAGTTCATAAAAGTAAAGAAATTAATAAAATAACAGAGGTGACATTATGACATCATAATGTTTTCCTCACCATTTCCGACATTTTGAAATTCACTGCTGCCACCTGTTGACTGTGATTTCCCCCTATACTGGCACTTAGTCAATGCAAGTCAGCGCCAGAAGAAATGACGGAAAATCTCACTATTTTAAGGAAAGCCAAAATGTATAAAATGAGGAAGCAGTGTTTAACAAAATATGATTATATAGAATTTTGAACTCCCCTGTGTTGGTTCTGTTGAAACAAATAGCTCTTTTAATAACACTTCCTACAAACAGGTATGTCTTCAACATTTGTAATTTTATTTGTTTATTTATTTTTGATTACTTTTCTCTCGGAATATGACATTTAATGTCACGCCACTGCCAATACGACAAATGTTCCAAAATTCGAGCTTTCCAACAGTACATCCAATCTGCTTTACTGAACAGAATTAACTTTAAAGAGAATTTAAGGACAACTATATCATAAAGTTCACTTTACTTAAAGGATCGTTTTGTCCATATTTATGAAACTGGGTGTTAGATACAGATTTAGATAGCTAAAAATCTAAACTGTTTGGTAGTAAAATGTACAAGTGATTTTCTATTTTTTCTATATTATCAATAAGGCGGTAAAATTACTAAATTGTTTACTATATTATTAAAATACTTATATGTCTCTCACAAGAGCACTTCGTTTTGCCACTAAAACATTTGGTGTGGTAATCGGCTGTTTTTATGTACATTTTACATGCTGATTCGTGTTGTATTTTACTTGGAGAATATCCTTAAAGACATTTAAATACAAATAAAAACATAAAATGGTCGAGAGATATAGAGTTGCTACAAGTAAGCCAATTTTGAAAGATTACTTCTTTAATTATTTAAATGGTTTCAATGACAGAACACTAATATTCCTTAAATCAGTTAAAAGCATATTATACTTGTAGCAGGTGTTAACTACAAGCCAAGCCAAGAATCGTTCTGACAGTGATTCCGATTCTTTTTAATCTGACAGGGATAGTGATTATAATCCAGATCTCTAGAGTAACATCCCTAGTGTGGCGAATTTAGAAATACCAGATGTATCATTAACATTAACATCTCTCACAGTATTGTTTTCCTTTAATCACAACCTTGCTAAACAACTACTTACACTGAATTTAATTTGCGTTATGCCAAAAAAAAACACGAGAAAGACAAAAGCATGTTACTGGACTGAGGCTCCCTAATAACGTGTTTAAATATAGGAGCTCAGTCCATCAGCGCTTACTTCGCTTCAAAAAAAGACCACAAGATGCTTGAAACGTCAAGCACTCAACATACCTAAGCAGCAATGTTGTTGTTTCTACGTGGTAGTCACCATTAGTGGAACTTTAAAGGTTCCCGCAGCTAAAAACGTTACGTAATGGGAACGATCCTTCTACCAAGCATTCACCAAAATGGGGAACAGCAATTACGTAGCAAATTATTATTCCGGTACTTCTACCGTTACCGCGTTGATGACTAGGTTATTAGGTAAACGGGATGTAACTAAGTAGTAGAAATGACTAACTTTTGGAACAGATCAGCTGACTGGAATGAAAGTGCCAAGTATATTTTTGGCTCCCTCTTATTCGAATAGCAAATTAATGACTTATTGAGTTTGAGCACATAATATGTTGAAGGTCTAGGTTAAGGTGATTATGTACAATATAAGTATATATTAAAAATCATGATGTTTTCGTTTACCCTGAGTGTGGATATTAAAACCATCACTTATTTTCTGTAAAATGTTATTTATCATGGTACTTTGATAAAAAAGACGCGCCGCCTTCTGGAAAATGTTTTTTTTCGTAAAAAATGTCTATTTCCAAAAATTATGTGTACAAGTGAAGCTGCAAAATTTGTTATGGAAAACTTTTTTAAAATTTTATATACTATAAAGTAATAATAATCTATTTATAAAACATGTTTGCAAATGACCATAATAAAACCATTTTTTTTAGCATTATATTTTCAACTATGCCAGTATGGCCGTCTTCATTCAATAACAGAAAAATAGCGTTTTCAAATGGAATCACCTTGTAGTAAAAATCACTTTAAAACCCCTTTATTCTTAGAAATAACCTCATTTTTACTCAAGATGTCACTATTAAGTTACACAATTTTGAAGTTCCAAGAAATTTCTCAACAACGTACTAGGGACTTCAAATTGAACACTTGCGGTTATCATTACTTTGAAGTGGTCCTTTGGTAATGCTGTGCGGTCAGCATTACTACCAATTATAACTTTACAGTTGAGGATGCTTCAAAGTAATGCAGAGTAGTATCCGCGACGTTGCACATTCTGCAGCAGTTACTTGAAACTATACAATGCCTGAATTCAATATAATCTACATAATTGTTACTGCAAGGGTATACCACAAGGTGAGTTTTACACTAAGGTCGCAAATTTAGTAACAGTTATGTCATGCCTACTATATTAAAGTTCCGATACCTCAGATGCCAGTTCCCATCACTTTGAATGCTGCTTGGGTAGTCAACATGGAAGAAGACTCGGAAACCAGCAGCCAAAACACTATTTTGAATAGTCCTTCATTCCTATTTCTCTTCAGCGTTGCCTTCGAAATGTCTTCTTTGTTTCTTAACTTACTGTTTGTATTTTTTGATAAACATTTATGATATACCGTGTAATACTATACCGCTGTGTATATGGGTAAACAAATAAATAAAGCAAGAAATAAATATGTTGTATACCTAATAAATCATGAACTAAATCCACATAATTACTATTCT
The DNA here is from genome assembly GCA_936432065.2 of Rutpela maculata. Classification (NCBI taxonomy): domain Eukaryota; kingdom Metazoa; phylum Arthropoda; class Insecta; order Coleoptera; family Cerambycidae; genus Rutpela; species Rutpela maculata. The sequence continues at coordinate 145,853,251 of OW386289.2, forward strand.
GCATAAAGTATAACCTTATAATAATTATAATCCTTATATAACTACATAAGTAAGTCAATATCTGGAGTAAATAAGTCACGCTACGCTCAAATAATTTTCCAGCAACTGCATCTAATCAGGTCGGCGCAGAGCAATTTCAATTTCCTGTTAATTTTATTTAATCTGGGACATTGAATTTACATGTTTAAATGAAACAGTGTTTAATATTACCCCAATCTATATGGAAAGCACTCGGCTTCACGTTTCACATTCACATTCATTTGAAATTGGTATTGTTTTTTTACTATGAACACCAACATTAGGAAGTATAAAGTGGAAATTAAAAGAAATGAATTTAATTGTGTTTTGGTGTTTAATTATTTGTTTGTTGATAGAACATAATACAATAACTCAATTGTTTTTCCAACAAGCACACATCAATTTCACATGAATTAAATTCTTTGTGGTAGCAGTAGTCAGCTGATTTTTTATTTTATTGAGTAGGTACCCAAAGCCTAACAACAAAATATATATTCAGGCAACAAATATTAAAAAGGGTGCTATCACTAGACGTCATAAAAATACACTTTTATTTCGTGTTTCATACTAGATCTTTTCTAATCCTCTTGCAAAATATAGCCAAAATAAAATTTTAATTCAACTTCTGTACCGTTAGAAAATATTATTTGGGTCATAACCAAATCACAACTTACACACTTTTTTATTTACTTAATATGAAAATATCTACTTTCTGTATATCTTAATCTAGCAATGCTAATATGCTACTTAAGTAAACACTTTGAAACACTCATTATTGGAGAATCAAAACAACTGCTTTTCTAGCTAATACTGACAAAGTACTGAATTACATGATATGATTTCTAGCATTTTAAAGCAAAAAAATATACTGAAAATACTTAAACCATTTATTGCAATTCTGTAATTCGTAATAATTATTGAACCTTACATTCTATTTCAACTCTATAAAAGTTGTATTTTTCGAACTCGTTAGTTCTCATCAGTAGAGTATTGAAACATTCACTCAGTATTTACAAGCCTATTCTTGATTTATTCTAACAATTAATTATTTTTTATTTATTTGCTTTCATTATGATTAAAAAATATTATTATGGTGCTCTGTACTATTATTTCGATGTTTAATTTATCCACTATTAGCGTCCGTTGATTGTCTCCTAATCGTCATGGGAGAAAAGCAGGGTATTCGCAATATTCTAGAAAACATGAAGCCGCATCTGGACACATCTGGACTGAAAATACACTTCAAGAAGAGTCTAATATTGACGCAAGACTCGTCAATAAAAAAGAAATTTTTAAGAACATATCTGATGACGGCATACGGACTTATAAGGGAAATCTTACAGAAAAAATTAACCACTTCGTAGACTGATCAAGAAGATATACATAGCCATAGCACACTTCCAACAATGATATACGAGGTTAAAAACGCGGCAGCGACGAAGGCAAGCCTGGTAGAAGAGATCTGAGAAAAGCTGAAAGGAACATCTACCAATTAATCGCAAAAACAATAAAAGCAACATCGTAAAACCTCAACGTTAATAAGAAAGGAAACAATTACAAAAAGGAAAGAAGGCACTCAATACGTCTACTGAAGAAAGTGCAAATTCTCATACTTTAACGATGTAGATTTAGAAAAAAATCATATTTTCTACACTTATTCAAATTTGACCTTCATATTAAAACATTTTGTTAAAAAATAAAGGGGATAATAGTAAAATTTTGAAACTAACTCATTGTTTTGTTTGTGAGTTTCGAGTGAGCAATTTCATAACTTAATAAATTTCAAGTCAATCTCAGAATGGTAATTTTTTTTAGATATCTAATCCAGCTTTACAGAGAGCTATAATTTACATAAGTGTCTTGCAGAATTACCCAATTAAACATTACTTGTATCGGCGAAACTGGGCGCTGAGCGAAAATACAGCACTTATCCAACAGGTGTGCAATTATGACTGTCAACGCTGTGGGGTGATTGGTAATTTTAGCCATAGCCAGTTTTGCCAAGCATTTAGTCAATGTATGTAAAAGAGACAATATTAGGAAAGGACAACGGGGTCTCTTCTCGAATCTCTATTAGTAAAAGTCGCAAACGACTTTAGGAAAATGTCTACCAAAACTGGCATGACTCTAAAAGTGGGCGTGGACGAAGTAAAAAAAATTAAGAAACCTTTGATTCTTATGCACACACTAAATCACAATTTTATTTTGTTTGTTTTAATAATGGGATGGTAATGGGAGGTGGCTAATGCCAAATTTTTGAGTCCTTAACTTCTCTTATATATGTCGTAGTCATTAGATGAAATACGTCATTTTGTGAAAAGCCTAGGCAGTACATGAAATGCCGGCATATCATGCAAATTCTTGAGGTTGCACAATCTGCATAGGCATTTCATGAAACGCCGTAGTCGTCTCGGCACCTGGCGTTGAAAGTCATTCTGCACGATCTGCCGCAAATTAGACCGGCAGATTGTGTTCTATTACTTGCTGCCTATTTGTTTTGTTTGTTATGAAAATTAAGAGTGAAAAAGACTTGTTCAATGATCATTACAAAGAGTCCTATGAAGCAAAACCGAAGAAATGATCATATACCATCAGGAAATTAAAGGAGGTGCGAGAAATATTTGATTAATTTTGAGGTTAGGTTAGGTTAAGATATTATGTTCGTAATTCGTAATTTTGTTAGTAATCTAAAACCCGAAACGTACCAAATAAATATGAACCTAACCTCAAAATTAATTAAATCTCCATCGCTTTCTTTGTAATAATCATTGAGAAAGTCTTTTTCACTATTAACTTCCATAATAAACAAAATAAACAGTTCAACATGATCGAAACGGCAACTAACCTAACCTCAAACACACAACGCAACAGAACACAATCTGCCAGGTATCAGTCACTTCATGAACAGTCAATATCTAGTTTGCGGCAGATCGTGTAGAACGACTTTAAACATCATGTGCCGAGATGGCCACAGCATTTCACGAAATGCCTAGGCAGATTGTGCAACCTCAAGAATTTACATGATATGCCGGCAGTTCATGTACTGCCTAGGCTTTTCACGAAATGACGTATTTCATTAAATGACTACGACATATATACTAATTACAAATTTTATGGACTCTTACTTCCTTGATTTACCCATTTACCCTCCTTTACCCCCATTTACCCCAAAGCTTTAATGGAATAAGATAAAAATATAATCTTGTTCCAGATCTCACTAAAATATATAAAATACAAAGTGTACCAAAGTCAATATCATAAACGGTTCCAGAGTAAACGTGGCACAACAAAAAGTTACAGACAGAAGAAAATGCACCTGATGACTATTGTAATCTTTGATAAGATAAGAAGGTTTAATTGCAATGTTAATGATCTCCCGATGATACCGTCTTGACTGTCGAAACTTTGGTCAGTATACTATGCAGTACCTTTGTATTTGTAGAATCGTATCAAAGGTGTTACAACATTCTTCACGTGTAATTTTTTCATAAAATGTTTCATAACCTTCATATTTACTGATCGATTTTTCTAAAACACGCTGGGGTTCTTCCTCTAGCTAACACTAATATATTCTCCTAATTTCAATAAAGTTGGACTTTTCTCTCTTAAGTTATTTAGCTTAAAAGACACGTGACGGACGGAGGGACATTCAAACAAACTGGCAGAAAAACCCAGGCGGACATTTTGAAAGTTGTTGCCAATTCTATGACTAACACAGTGATATTTTTTTCTCTAGGAGCGATATTTACAATTTTTGAAATGTGTCGATGAAATAAAATATACCCTTTGCTCTCGAATTTCAAAAGAGTACAATAACAGATACGAAAAAAAAAATGCATATATCAGTAGAGAATTTTATAAGCTTCATTTTCTTATATAAACATAATTTCGATACCGCTAATGGTTAAAGACATACAAGGAAAAAACTGAATAAGGACGATATATTTTCAATATGGCGGCTCAAGCGCAATATATTGAGTTCAGGACTTTTAGTACGTTTAATAGTAAACCTTAATGAACATCTTTGCCACGTTTCAAAACTTTATCAATTTTTTCCTCTAATTTTCTATATTTGACTGGATTAGTATCATTATAGCCGTAAAAAAACAACGTTCGTTTTCTACATCGATTTCACTGACATTCAACGCTGTTAAACAATTTGTATCGGTAACGTACTCATTAGACAGTGTTGACATACTTCGTTATGCGACATATTTGTCGAGTGGTATTACCGGTGCCTACTACTGCTCAAGAATACCATTTTAGAAAGAATGCAACAATTATCAGTGACATTTGTGTGGTGGACAATTCTAATAGAGATTCGAGAATAGATCCCCAGGTAAAATATGTACGGACATTGCCGTCTACTGAAACTGGGAATAAACAGTGTCAAGTCATGTTCCCTCATATGAAGCGCTCTAACTCTCTGTGCCACTGTGCTTGATGACTTGCATCCCTAATTTAATTTTCATGTAGCGCTTAATTACCACCACCACTTCTCTTGAAAAATGACCCAGAAAATGTAAAATAAATACAATCAATATCCCTTCCTTTTTGACGCCATTTTTTACCTAACAACGAAGTGACTTCTATAAATGAGGTTAAGTGTTACTCTTTTTGTTAACGAGCAAGATATTTAGCCTAAAATTTGTACGTTATTTAAAAAGTAAACTCGCCCCGTCGAAACAGTTTTTGTTTCAATATACGCTCCTCGGTGCAGAATGGAAGGGTCGCGTCAGTGAAAATTAAAAACAAATAACTTTATTAAGATTAATGGTAAATGCCTTAGTGGCGCTGAAGCTTAACAATCAGCCCAGTGGAGCACCCACATAAAATCAACAAGTAAATATTTGGCAACTTACCAAAATTTTTAGTAGGAATGATACTCATAACATACCAACCACTACCACATGAAATATAATAGTGGGTTAAAATATTTTCCACGAACTCACGCTAAGAGTCAACAACATTAAGTAGGTATATTTTTATTTCTTACTACAACGCAAGGTATTTACAGATTATAGTAAAAATATTGCGATAAGGGTAATACTGAATATTTACGCCGTTCGACTTGTGAAATTCTCTTTCATATAAACGAGTGTTTGATGCAAATTAAATCACTTACTTAGTTTACTTGTTCTTATCTGATTGAGAAATGCTATGAAATTGAAATTTTGACAGGACTTAATTAGTTAAAAACCCCTTTATTAGGAATAAATTTTCAAGAGTTTTTCTGATCATTGCATCAGTTGTGACATTCTCTTAATTTTGCGTTTTCCATCACAAAAAAAAATGGTTACAAAATTGTATGCGTTTAAGAGAGTATTCTCTGGCATGGAAATCAATTTTTAGGGACAGAATATTCAATTAGAAATAGAAGTTTAGACCATAGTATCTTACTAAATAAGTCCGAAAAAGAATCTTTACAGAACTCACAGGGAAATTTCAGGTGGATGCTGAAGATGAAGCCTGAAAAATGTGAGTACTGCATGAAGCGAGACAAAGTTCCCCATCATGACATCAAGCAGACCGTGTTTCCAAAGGCTAGAATATTAATTTTAACTGTCAATAGTTATTGTAGACTCTATAATAACATTATATTAATCATAATAATTTGATTTTCTAATAAAAGCCTCAAAAGTATATGATAAAAGTATGTTTAACCTTTTGTTGGGGGTTGGCCATTCCAAAAAACTTTATTTATCGTATCATTAGTACATAAACACGATTTATAGGCATTTATTTGTATATTATTTGCAAGTTAATTTAAATATACTTCTCGTTCAAAGCAACAGCTACATTATTCAGTGATAAAAGTAATTACTTTTATCGATTTGAATAATAATTATATACCATTAAAAGCAGCACACTGAAAGTTTTCCTATAAATTATTGTGGAACGAACTCTGCGATTAACCTATTTGTGCGGATGTGGTTTGAGAACATATTTGTTTCAAAGCAAATCATAATAATAGTAATATTAATGTTGTAACCGTTTGTAAATTGTCGAGAATTTCCAACAGCGAATGACATACTTCATAATTCTCAGTGATATCGTACAGCTATTTCTAAACTATTATTTTCTGTTGCTTATAAATTGAAAATAAACTTACCCCGATTATATAGTTCTATCTCTTGTGTCAAAAGTCTACACTCAAAGAAAATGATAGGTAAATTCAACCAAAAAGAGCATATGAAATCGCGCCTATCTAGTTTCATAGTTAAATCAATCAGTAAAGAATAGTCATACAACTTTATTTGTTTTCGTAAACAAATAGTAGTTTAATAATCATATTTTCTTGTAACAAATTAAATAGCACAATCACATTTTTTTATGTTCACTAACCATTTTCAATTTGGTCTACAATTAAATAGTTCAACGACTTTGTTTTTTGTTCACCAACCAATTTTTAGGTTGATCTACACTTTATTTTTATTGTATGATGAAGTTTTTTTTGATTAGCAAAAATCTCAGTATTGAGACATCAGACCAACCAAACTAAAGATTAGAGATCGTTTATAAGATCCATCCAAATATATCGATGATCCCTGAGCGAATTTGAACACTGCAATCATGTTATTAATTTTCTATAAATTCATAAGAGCATAAGATAATGCATGATTGATTATTGTCAGTGATTTGTATGTGGCGTCATCTGGGAATAATTTCTGTAATAGACTACGTGGTAAGCAAGCAAATTTTATGGTAATTCTTTTAGAACTTCTAGAAGACGACAATAATATTGGTTTGTCCACCAAGTACAATAGTACAGCGAACTAATGCTGGGTTAGAATTACAATTCGATAATAGTTAAAAATAAAATATACTATTATCTAGTTTAATTTGACAGAATTCAACAAAATAATAGTCAGACGAACAAAATAATAGTCTTATTCATCTATTTTTTAAGTTAATGCTTGTTTTGTTGTACGACAACTTTTTATTAATTAAAATAACAATCACCTCTTGTTTAAAAATATCATCAATATAGTTTGGTTTAACAAAATTAACGATATTGTTAGTTAACCATTTTTTTTTGTTGAATTTACCCATACTGTTTCTTTGAGTGTAATCGTTGGTAAATGAAACCAAAAGTGCATACACCAGAAGTTGTTTATCTTGTAGGCAATGTCCCTGATTTTCAAAAAAATTTACTTTCATTTTAGTTCTTTAATCGGTCAAAACAAATAAAGAAAATTAATGGATATAAAAAATAAACAAACAAAAAAAGTAATTCTTTTTTTTATTTTCCATTTGATAATTAAGAAAAAATAGTATATTATTTTATTAGGAGTAATTAACGGAACATAAATTTTCTTATAAAATAAAATAGAACAACACAAACAAAACGTATATTATTAAATATTTAGTCTTCTGTTGATTTTTGCGAACTTCTGACAAATTTCATCGCAAGTTACAGGAATCTCTTAGTGAATATTTAGCAGGGCCAAGTCATTAAGGCGACTTGATGTGGCAAGTTTTCAGTCATGTTAAACTCGAAGTAATAATTTATAGTCAGAGGGTTGTAGCTCTCCAGGGGGCAATTGTCCCCTTGCCCCCCCCCACTGCAAGTCAAAATACATTTTAATTTTTTTCGGAACCACTGTGTATCATTAGACAGCTGTATTTTACTTTCCCCCAAGTGGACAATTTCTGTAGCCACATTTGTGGGGCTGGAAGAAAATTAACAACTCCCTTTCACCTACACTACATACACTACATACACTGCATACACTACACTACAGAGGCACCGGCCCCAGCTTCTATTTTATCACTGATAACTTGCAACTGTACACTCAAACAGTATGGGTAAATTCAACAAAAAAAAAATGGTTAACTAACAATATCACACTATGTGAAAATAATTGTTTATGGAACTTTAATGGTATAATATTTGAAATCATGTACCCCAAAAACCCCATAAAATTATATGCCACATCTGTAATAAAGGTGGGGGTGAAAGAAGTGAAAAAAATTCTTGATGACTTTGGCTCTTGTACACACACTAGATCACACTATTTTTTCACCACCTTTAATAATAGGGTGGGGGTGGTAATATGGATGGCTAATGCCTTTTTTTTGAGGCCTTAGCTCCTCTTATATTTACTAAATACCAATTTCATGGACTCTTAATTGCTTGATTTACCTATTTACCCCCATTTACCCCAATTTACCCTTCAACTCTGCAACGGAATAAGATATATATATATATATAATCTAGTTCCAGATCTCGTTAAAAAATATACGTGTGCCATATTTTAAGTGAATATCTTAAACGGTTCCAGAGTAATCGTGGGCACCAAAATGATACAAGAATAACAGACAGACTGACGCAACAGACAAATTCATTTTGCTTAGACTTAAAATATTGACGTTTCCTGATATTCTAAGCCTATTTAAACAATGAAAATTTCCAAAAATTTTTTTTGCGTTAATTTACTTCAACTGAATTTCGAACTAATACGCAGAAAATGGCAAGACAAAGATATAAAAAATCGTTGTGTGCCGTAAACTACACGATAGAAGTAAAGCCTCTACTACTTTCTTTGAGGAAACCTACTACGCATTCATACTACTCAAGGTAACCCACTGTGCATCCAATTTACTCGAGTAAAGCCACTGCGTATTCATACTTCTTGAAGTAACCCACTCGCATTCATTTTACTCGAGGAAACCCACTGCGCATCTATATCACTTGAGGTAATTTACTGCGCATCTATAGCAATCGAGAAAAGCCACTGCGCATCCATTCCACTCGTGGTAACCTGCTGCGCATCCATTGTACTCGAGGAAAGCCACTGCGCATCCATACTACTTAAAGTAACCCACTGCGCATCCATACTACTTGAGGTAACCTACTGCGATCTATAATACTCGAAAAAAGTCATTGCGCATCCAAAATATTCGAGGAAAGCCACTGCGCATCCATAATACTCGGAGAAACCTGCTGTGCATCCATAGTAGTCGAGAAAAGCTACTACGCATCCATTGTACTCGAGGAAAGCCACTGCGCATCCATACTACTTAAAGTAACCCACTGCGCATCCATACTACTTGGGGTAACCCACTGCGATCTATAATACTCGAAAAAAGTCATTGCGCATCCAAAATATTGGAGGAAAGCCACTGCGCATCCATAATACTCGGAGAAACCTGCTGTGCATCCATAGTAGTCGAGAAAAGCTACTACGCATCCATTGTACTCGAGGAAAGCCACTGCGCATCCATACTACTTAAAGTAACCCACTGCGCATCCATACTACTTGAGGTAACCTACTGTGATCTATAATACTCGAAAAAGTCACTGCGCATCCAAAATATTCGAGGAAAGCCACTGCGCATCCATAATACTCGGGGAAACCTACTGCGCATCCATAGTAGTCGAGAAAAGCCACTACGCATCCATGCTACTCGTGGTAACCTACTGCGCATCCATTGTACTCGAGGAAAGCCACTGCGCATCCATACTACTTAAAGTAACCCACTGCGCATCCATACTACTTGGGGTAACCCACTGCGATCTATAATACTCGAAAAAAGTCACTGCGCATCCAAAATATTCGAGGAAAGCCACTGCGCATCCATAATACTCGGGGAAACCTACTGCGCATCCATAGTAGTCGAGAAAAGCCACTGCGCATCCATACTACTCGTGGTAACCTACTGCGCATCCATTGTACTCGAGGAAAGCAACTGCGCATCCATACTACTTAAAGTAACCCACTGCGCATCCATACTACTTGAGGTAACCCACTGCGATCTATAATACTCGAAAAAAGTCACTGCGCATCCAAAATATTCGAGGAAAGCCACTGCGCATCCATACTACTCGTGGTAACCCACTGCGCATCCATTGTACTCGAGGAAAGCCACTGCGCATCCATACTACTTAAAGTAACCCACTGCGTATCCATACTACTTGAGGTAACCCACTGCGATCTATAATACTCGAAAAAAGTCACTGCGCATCCAAAATATTCGAGGAACGCCACTGCGCATTCATAATACTCGGGGGAAACCTACTGCGCATCCATAGTAGTCGAGGAAAGCCACTGCGTATCCATACTACTCGAGGTAACTTTAACAACATAATATTTGAAATCGTCTACCCCAAAAACCTATAAAACGATATGCTACATCGGTAGTGGGGGTGGGGGTGGTGGTGGTAGAGGGTTGGTAGTGGGGGTGGATGAAGTAAAAAAATATTTTGAAGCTTTTGGTTCCTGTACACAAACTAAATCACAATTTTTTTTTTTTCATCCCCTTTAATAAGGGGGTGAGGGTGGTAATGGGGGTGGCTAATGCCAAAAAATTTTTTGAGACCTTAGCTTCTCTTTTGTATACTAAATACCAATTTTATGGACTCTTACCTGCTTGATTTACCCATTTTCCCCAAATTTACCCCAATTTACCCCCCAACTCTTCGACGGAACAAGATAAAAATATAATCTAGTTCTAGATCTCGTTAAAGTACATATGTCTACCAAATTTCAAGTCAATATCTCAAACGGTTCCAGAGTAAACGTGCGCACAAAAAAAGTTACAGACAGACCGACAGACAGAATTTTTTTTTTTCGTTCAAACTTAAAATCTCGACGTTTCGTGACATTCTAAGCCTATTTGAACAATAAAAATTTTTAAAAATTTTTTTGTCGTTACTATACTTCCACTGGATGTGGAAGTAAAATAGATGAATAAGACTATTATTTTTTTCGTCTGACTATTATTTGGTTGAATTCTGTCAAATTAAACTAGATAATAGTATATTTTATTTTTAACTATTATCGAATTGTAATTCTAACCCAGTATTAGTTCGCTGTATTATTGTACTTGGTAGACAAACCAATATTATTGTCGTCTTCTAGAAGTTCTAAAAGAATTACCGTAAAATTTGCTTGCTTACCACGTAGTCTATTACAGAAATTATTCCCAGATGACGCCACATACAAATCACTGATAATAATCAATCATGCATTATCTCATATTCGTATGAATTCATAGAAAATTAATAACATGATTGCAATGTTCAAACTCTCTCAGGGATCATCGATATATTTGGATGGATCTTATAAACGATCTCTAATCTTTGGTTTGGGTGGTCAGAGGGCTCAATACTGAGATTTTGGCTAACCAAAAAAAACTTCATCATACAATAAAGTGTAGATCAACCTAAAAATTAGTTTGTGAACAAAAAACAAAGTCGTTGTACTATTTAATTGTAGACCAAATTGAAAATGGTTAGTGAACATAAAAAAATGTCATTGTACTATTTAATTTGTTACAATAAGATATGATTATTAAACTACGATTTGTTTACGAAAACAAATAAAGTTGTATGGCTATTCTTTTCTGATTGATTTAACTATGAAACTAGATAGGCGCGATTTCATATTCTCTTTTTGGTTGAATTTGCCTATCATTTTCTCTGAGTGTAGGGAAGGTTGCGGTAAGCGAGGTGGCTGTGCAAATGTAGGTTGCGTTGCACGACCATGTGCAGAAATGGTCGTGGACAGAGTTGTACCGAGAGATCGAGAAAGACTGAACGTGACGTCACACGGAAAAGTCACTAAAATTATCAAAATTGATTTCTATTCTACATACATTATTAAAACTAATTTCCTATGTTGCTAGTCACTGTTGCCAATCTGATGTCTGTCATTTTCGTGAATGTTATTATTATTGGCTTGCATTTGATTTATCATTTATCTCCCTTTCTGACTAATAAATCAGTGTTTTTCAACGCAATCAGTTCACTGTCACTTGTGTGACAAGTTAAGAAAGAAATTCACATTTTGAGTAAATACTGTAATCGACTATATTTAAGGTTACTGTCGCCAACGTGAAAATGTTGAAAGTACCAGAAAATAGTACATATGTATGCAGTATGTAGGCGGCACAAAAACAATCTTTAGGGAGCGGCACGTTCAGTCTTTCTCGATCTCCCTGTACAAATTCGTACATAGACACTGCGGGCATTGATATCCAATAGTGACATCAACCAACTTCAGTGGATTAAACCTATTGGGGAGGCCACAAAAAAGCGCGCCAAGAATTCTGCGTCAAAGATGGTGTAAAAATGAACTCTTGCCGCGATAAGTGCTGTAATGTTGAGTTTGCAAAATCAGATGAACAGATCAACTCCCTAATTTGTTCGGTTATTTACTGAAAATTATTGCGTCTATCGAACATATGTATAGAGCCTTATTTGTAGCAAATTTTATGTAAAATATTATCAATGAGTGTAACATTTTCTATAGAACCAACTACATCGTGGGAAAATTCAAAAAACCGCGGCGAGGCGCATTAGGGGTTGTTTTTAAGGGCGAAGCTCACACTTGTGCCTTTGGAACTCTTTTGTTTATTAAAGGGAGCATGTAATCCCCAAAGGGCAAAAGATTATAATTTATTTCCACTATTCCCTCATTTTAGGTCTAATATCAATGGGTTATATCGCACTTCTGCCTCGTGCCCATTGACGCTGCTACAAAATCCTAACTTAAAGTAGGAGAAGAAATAGCACAAAAATGAAAACACACATTGTATCACGCATCTGTCAAGAGTAAATAAATGGCCTGGCCTCATTAAATCTCGACCGTAAAAATCGTGACGTCATACTCGTTTTATCGAGTATGTAAAATAACACTATTTCAAATTAATTTTTTTTTTTTTTAATTTTTTTATTTCAATAATTTATTCAACGGGTAAAACCCAGTTACAGGATAAATAACAACACAATTACAAGATTAAAAACAAAATAACGAATGAATATAACAAACACCAAAGTGAAAAATAGGTTATCAGAACAACAATATAAAACGCTCAGGACAATTAAATGTGTAAACGGCAATTGATACAACATAAAAATATTCACAATACAACGTTTGCACATAATATACATAGCAAAACAAGCAAGATAGAAAGGGAGAAACAAATGGTTAAACAATTGCTTAAATTCGTTTTTTATCAGAAATATTGCAGTTGAAAATATCCAGCTTTTGCTCTATGTTATTGTAGTTTAACCAGATTTGACGCGACGGAGATGAGCTTAAGATGTTAGGTCGAGGTGTAGGTGTCATTAGTATGTTACTTCTTCTAGCGGACAATCTAGGACTTCGGTATTTAATAAGTGAGGTAATAGAGGGACAGCTGATTTCGTTCTTGATGATTTTATACAAGAAAATTACAGTGCACATTACCCGTTTTCTATGTAGACTAAACATGTCTTTGTTTAAAAATAACTCCTGGATAGTTACCTTCCAGGATAAATGTTTTCGATTTGAAGAAACGTCTCTGTACTTTCTCAAGTGAGGTGATATAGACATTATAACTGGGACTCCAAACAATGGAGGCATATTCCAATTTGGATCTAACAGATGTTATAAATAATAGACGAAGAGTAGACAAACTTTTAAAGTCCCTACTATTAAGCAGAATAAAACCTAGGGATCTATAAGCTCCAGCAACGCATTCCTCAATATATCTGTAGAAAGTTAGTTTTGAATCGAAGACAACTCCTAAGACCTTCACGAAGTCAGGTCTATCTAAGATGCAATTATCCAAAATATAATTAAAAATGATAGGCTCAAACTTGCGCGAAAAGGACAGCACGTTACATTTGGTAGCGTTTAAAGAGAGTTGGTTATGAACACATCGGGCGTTAAGCGAGTCTAAACTTTGCTGGAGTTTTCTGATTTAATGCAAATATATAATTTGAGATCGTCAGCGTAAAGTAGATAGCACACGTCTAGGTTGTCAATAATATAATTAATGAAGAGTGCAAAAAATAGAGGGCCAAGTATGGAATCTTGCAGAACTCCTGACGTTTGTTTAAATAATACAGATTGGAAGCTACAATATTGAACAGAGTCCGACAGGTTAAATAAGAAATAAATAAATGAATAATGAACCCAATGCAAATGCAACATATTTCAATGATTTTAATAATCAAAACTGTTATTAGAGCAAAGAGAGAATGTACCTTTACTGATATTAAAATTTGTGCGCATTCCCCAATTACCAAATTACACATTTTTAAGACATATTATCTTTGGAAAAAATAGTAAGATTTTTGTGTTGTTTTCGGTAGTACTTTATATGGTTTTCTTTTATAGGTGATTCTAGCAACACTTTGCATATAGTATATCCTACAAAATATTCTAGTTTTATCTTCTACAGATTTATTTTGGTTATTTCGTATCGAAACTGAAATGGCTCCACACGTCAGTAAGATATATTGTTATTATCCGAGTGTTAATTCCGCTTGTTAATCTTAATAACATTCATATTCAATATACGCGATTAACTTTACTACAATGGAAATTTTGATTAATGATGAAGTTAATTCATCAGAAAATGAACGCGGCTGGTTAAATTATGTATAATAATAGTACACAAATATTTGGGTCACAGCGTTTGAAAAATATAAGGATTTAAGCGTAACAGTAATATTATGTCTTAATAGCTTAATACTCTACTAGTATTGTTTGGCGCTTTAGTGTATAAACACTCTCTAACGTGTAACTAAGTAACTAAGCATGTACTTATTGTTGCAATATACAAAAAGTATTTACACAAATCAACAAAACAAGATGAAAAATGTATATACAGGGTGTTTGATACGTCGATAGAAAGTTTTAAGCAGGTGATAGTGTAGAAGATCCTGACACGGCGTCTGATGGACGCGGCACTAATTTATTAATTATGGGCGCCAGTCGCGTTCCCCCTTGATTATGTGTGGTTGTTTCTACTCCCAGTGGAGTTCTATATATTTAAGAGATGTTTGATAGACGAGAAAGGTAAAAGCCGTACTTACCGTATATTGTTAACCGCCTTCTCTCTCAATGTGGCTTCCCTGGCGATGCATTTTAGCTTATTTATCTATCACTGTAATGGATCCTGTGCTTAGAGATCTAACTTTTATAGAGCTTTCGCGATCCGATTGGTGTATTGAGTTACAGACTTGCGGGGTCAGGAGACGCCCGATACTCAACTTTAATCTAATACATGAAAGTCGTCAGGGAAAAGACTTAAAGATAGTCACTCAATCAGTAAAATGCAACAGTTCAAATAATACAATTTATTGATAAGAATCAAAAATAAATACAATTAAGAGTATACAATAGCCCATCTAAGAAAATAGAGATTTCAATAAGTCTCCTCCCCAAGTAGGCCAGGGACGAGTGAGGACGTTTATATCGCAACTACCATATAATGGAGAGTCTGCAGTTGCAATCGATTAGGTGAAAAGATTCACACGACTTCTTCAAAAGTTTATGCAGGCATTTTGGTTTTAGGACTGACTGAAAATAATATAAAAATATTTTACTTTTAAAAATTTTGGGAACACGTATGTATTTCAACGAGATCTAGAACTAGATTATATTTTTATCTTATTCCGTTGGGAGGTTGGGGGGGGGGGGGGGGGGTAAATTGGGGTAAATGGTGATAAATAGATAAATAAGCAGGTAAGAGTTCATAAAATTGGGATTTAGTGTACGTATAAGAAGCCAAGTTGTGTGATTTAGTGTATGTACAAGAACCAAAGGCTTCAATTTTTTTTCATTTCATCCGCTCCCACTGCCCCACTACCGATGTGCCATATCGTTTTATGGGTTTTTGGGATAGACGAGTAGACGATTGCAAATGTTATATTATTAAGGTTCCATGAACAATTATTTCTACGTATAATTTTTTTTTGGTTGTGAGAGGCTTGGATAGAAAAAACTGGATGTGGAAGTAATGATTCCTTGGGCAGAGGTTTTTTTTCTCTTCATTCCACATTTACCTCCTTAGTCGAGAGTTCCAAACAAACGAAGTAGTGTTCATGTAGATTGGATACCAAATTCATTTTTATGAGATCATAAGTTAATTGCTTAAGTTTCTTGAATCGTTTTTAACGTATGGAAGAATAAGTGATGTATTTATTAGAAATAAGTTGAAAAATACATACGTGCACCAACTTTCAAGTCGATATCTTAAACGGTTCCAGAGTAATCGTGCGCAGAAAAAAGTTACAGACAGACCGACAGACATACAGACATTTTCTTTGCTCACCTTGGCAGTGAGTGGAATTAAAATAAGATGCCTAAACAATGGATTCTTGGGGTAGACGAATTCAAATATTATATTATTAAAGTTCCATAAACAATTATTTCCACATACACAGTTTTTTCGTTGTGAGAGACCTGGATAGAAAATGTGGATGTGGAAGTAGTGATTCCTTGGGCAGCGGTTTTTATTAAAATTTACCTCCTTTATATTTTATATGTAAAAATTATATTATACTTCAAAATAGGCTTGGCATAATATTCAATTTTAGTTCTATTGTAGTTCTCTTCTACCATAACATTATATACTACTTCATTCTAATGTTTTGACCCTGTAATTGCTTACCTGTTGGGTGGTTGAATCTCAATAAATAATATAATAGCAACAAAATCTGACAAAAATCCTGCGTCCAAACCGCGTTTTATAATAAAATAATCATAAACAAATATATTAAAATTCAGTGGCTATGAATAAATTTTAGGCGGTAATATATTCTAAATGAATATTTATATAATATCAATTATTTTACTGCCTTATGCATACTAATACCCAGGAAATCTAATAACTTACTAGCCCTGAGTCCAGTGTAGTGAAAGAATAAAATTAATCTGAAATGTAACGGTTTTAACACACATATAATAATATATCAAAAGCATGTGCGCCATTAAAGCCGGAATAAAAAGCAATTCACATTCCGAGTGTTGTGACTTCTGCAGGAAATCTCTATTAGTGGTAATGACAATAAAATTATTTGAATGGTATTAAAAATTCATCATACTCATGCGGAGGCTGCTTTTATGGACTTAACTGGTTTTAGTTTTGTTGTCCGTTTTACTTTAAGCAAGTGTCCCTCACTTTGTAAATTTATAATTACTATAATTATGGTGAAGAGAACGGACCTAATTTAGCTACACGTAACAATAAACATTATGTTAACAACGACTCGGTAGGCATGACTTGCGATGAGAAAATATTTTGCTACAGCTGTGATTTGAACATATGACCTGGAAACGAATATTATTCTTAATGTATAGCAGAGCGTTAATTAACTTAATTGTCGAATGTACAATTGTTGTGAAGATAAATAACTAGTACACCGAAGATTTACAACAGTGTTAAAAGAAGTTTAAAATGTTGAGCACTTCATTTCGCTGATGAGGTGGAATTTTTTTTCTCTTTCTATTTTGGATTTGAATGTGTTTCATAAAAATTTTTTTATCGAGCTCCCAGATTATTACAATCTATTTTGAGAACATCTGCCACCATTTCAATTACTTCCAATTCTCTTGCATGAAACCGATTCTGTAAGAATGCTGGACTAATAAGCATAGATTCCCTATTATATAAATTTGATATTAACATTTTTTTAAAACCTCGACAAAAAATTCTACTCGCCATACTTTAAAAAGGACGGAATGATAATTGGAATAGAATGTCACAACGGAAAATAGCTATTAGCTGTGATTCACATAGTTTTTTTCACTCCTTATATATCTGTTATATAATACTTTGAGTTTGATATAGGCTCTTTGAATTAACTTATATACGTGTGAGAATCTTCATTCAGTTTTTTTTTATCGCCTTATTTATTTTAATGTCCTGGCGGAGTTTAGCCAATGGCTATTCTACCACTCAACCAGGATGGACACAGACAACATCACAATACCCATTCCCTGTGACATTGCCATCTGCCACAGCTGAGACTCGAACTCAGGAGAGGAGAGCGACTAGACCATGTTGTCTCTCACACAACCGCAGTCTAGCCCACTGCTACCATCTCGGCAACACGAGAAAAAAGCCACTACACATCCATACCCTAGCCAGGATTCGAACCTGGGACTCCGTGGTCTCAAGCTTAACACCTGCACTGCGTCACCGAGCCGGTTTTTCATCAAATATGATACCTAATATTTTTTCTGGGAGAATTGCAATGTGGTGATATCAATTATTATATTTGGATCATTCTTTGTATTCATCAGCTTATTATTAGAACAAAATAGAATAGCTATACTTTTATTTAGATTTAATTTTTAAGTCAGAATACTTTAAAGTCTTAATTTATTTTACTTGACGCAGATTGGATTTCAGAGCTAAGAAAGGAAGTATAACATCTGCACGTCGTCTGCATATGATTGAAGATTTGAATGCTGCATGTAACTAGAAATATCCGCTATGTACAATAAGAATAATAGTGGACCAAGAATTGAACCTTGCGGTACGCCCGAAATAAAGAGCTTCACAGTGGATGTTTGTTGAGCAACAGTTACTCGTTAATAGCCATCATATAAACATGATTTAAAATACTTAAAGCTCTTTTATCGAAACCATAACAGTGTAATTTAATACACAATACATTACGATCAATCGTGTCGAATTTTTTTGAAAAATCTAATAATATCAGAACTGTCTTAAGCTTGTTATGATGAACTTGTAATATATTTTCAAGTAAGTTTAGTAATGATGTGGTTGTGCTATGTTCTGCGCAAAAACCAGGCTGATGTACGGGGAGTAACCTATTTGCCGATAAATATGCCGTAATTCGACGTTCAACAACCGTCTCTAACATTTTTAATAAGACCAGTAAAAGACTAATGGGCCGAAAATCAGAAGGTAATTTTGGATCGTTTATTTTTTGGCAGCGGTTGAATAAGTTAATTTCTCCACTTTGCTGGAAAAATCCTTCTTCTAAACCAATGTAAAAAATGTGGAGTAAATATGAAGCAATGATTGGAAAGCAAAGTTTAATAATTTCTAGTTACATCTGATCTTCACGACTAGCATTTGATTTAAAAGTTGACAAGATCTTATTTATTTCCTTAATATCGGTAGGTATAAATTTAAAATCTAAATTATATGTAAAATACCTAACCAAGTGAAAATTGCTATTTTTCACCATAAGTACTAACTTTTAAAAGTTATACCATGTGTCAGTGATATCACTTTCACTTTCGAACTGCCATTTCTTCAGATTTTAACGGATCGAGAACTTGCATCACATGTTATCAAAACAAAATTATCTATATTAAGCTATCTGTCAAGCTTATACGGTTTCACCGGAAGTACTTATTGTTGTTTGAATCAATTAAAGAGTATTTATATCTTCTAGAGGTTCATATTACTACGGGAGCCCGTCCCAAGTGCCCATGCACCCCCCCCCCCCCCCCCGGATCCTTGGGGACAATGTTTTTCATAATGATTAAAGCCTAATGAACAATTTTGGACATGTCCCCAAAAAAAATTGGATGCACTTTCAAAATGGCGTCCGTTAAAAAAAATCTGGAAATATTGTCTTTGTTATTTAACACAAACAGTAAAAAAGATCGAGAAAAACTTTCTGCACAAAAAACAAAGTGCATAAAATTTCCTACAATTTTGTTCCTATACCACGGGAGCCCACCCTAAGTGTCCGTGCCCTCCCAGATCCTTGGAGATAATGTTTTTCATAAAGATTAAAGCCTAAGGAACAATTTAAGATATGTCCCAAAAAAAATCTGGCTATTCTTTCAAATTTTCCAGATACCATTGTTGCCGTTTTCGAAATAAATGTCCACAAGTTATAATATTATTATTATTATTAATTTTTTTCAGTTTTATTTTATTTTATGTTATGTTAATAATATAAAGTTTTATTATACGCCTTACAATAATTGTCACAGTTATTTCCTCTAAGTGATTTACCGATATATGAATTTCCATGTTTTCTTAATTTTGGACTCATTTATCTGGAAAAGGGTAACTCCTATCAAAATATTGTATAGGAACAAAATTGTAGAAAATTTTAAGCACGTTGTTTCTTGTGAAAAAGCTTTTGTCCAACTTTTTTAGTTTTTGTGTTAAATGACAAAAACAACGTTGGCAACAGTTTTCTTTAACATATGGCCGCCATTTTGAGAGTACAGCCAGTTTTTTTTTTGGGAGATGTCTTAAATTGTTCCTTAGACTTTAATCTTTATGAAAAACATTGTCCCCAAGGATCGGTGGGGGGGGGGGGTGCACGTACAGCTAGGGAGGGCTCCCCGACTATAAAAAAAAAATAATAAGTTTGAATAAGCAGTCAGCGTTGTAATACATCATTACATATTCGCATTGAAAAAACCCTGCCGAAGGAATCACTCCTTCCACATTCAGATTTCGTATCCATGTCTCTTACAAAGGAAAAAAAATGATAATCTATTTGCACTGCTCTATGTAAGAATAATTGTTCATAGAACTTTAATAATATAGTATTTGAAATCGTCCAAAAACTCATAAAATGAATATGGTAGTTAGGGTGATTGATGCCGAGTCTTTTGGTTCTTGTAAACACACTAAATCACAATGTTATACATTTATTGTGATAGTGGGTGTAGCTGAAGCTAATTTTTTTAAGACCTCTTCTTCTTGTACATATGCTAAATCCCATTTCTATGGACTAATTTGCTGTACCTACTTATCCACATTTGCTGTCCAATCCTTCAATGGAATAAGATAAAAATATAATTAAGTTCCGTATTTTGTTGTGTTACATAGGTGTACCTAATTTCAGTTCAAGGTCATAAACTGTTCCAGAGTTATAAAAATAAAAAAAATAGCATCAGCGACACCCACCACCACGTGCAGAAATAGTAATTTCTTAGGCATCGGTTTTTATAAGCAATTATAGCTTGCAATTATTTCAGAAACTCTTCAACTGATTATTTTTTTTTACCTACGATCACTACTGTAAATAGTAAAAAGCACACTACCTGCCATCTATGTAAGTTGAATTTTACATATTGTAAACAAAACGCACTGTAAACAAATCGCACGGTAAACAAAACGCACGGGACACGCAATTATAGGTGGCTTATATCGCTGACGCGGGGTTTAAAAAAACAAATGCGCCTACTTAATTTTCAAACGCTGTCAAAACTGACATAACATTTGTTGAATAATTTTGTTGACTAGTAAACTAAATCCAGATTTTACTAAATTACTAAATAAATATGATCGTAGGTAAAGTATAGTACATAACTCGAGTTGTAAGGCAATTACGCACTCATGGAAATACGCACTCGCCGCTACGCGGCATCGTGCGCAACTTTTCCATTCGTGCGTAATTTGCTTCTTACATCACTCATTACGTAATATACTATTATCTTATCGAAGTGCTTGTAAAACTACCTTTCCTTTGAGCTACTACAAGGTAGATTTGAGAAAACAATTTGGAATGTTGGGGGCATCTCGTCATGGAAAATATAAAATTAATTCTCATATGAGGTGTGCAATTAAAGACAATTAAAATCGACTTGATATTGTACAATTGTACTGTGAGACACGTTTATTTTATCGCAATAGGTTCTTTTTGCACTTATTCTACGTAGAATTTTATACGTATCAAGAAGTATATAAACACTTTTGATGGTGATTCTGTTCTTTCCGTATAAGAGATAAACTGCCAAAATGTACCATTGTTGATAACTTCACCCGCACTTATTTTATTCACAAAACTATTTTATGAAATAAGATATTAGCATCTAATTTTTTCCTGTTTCAGTACCCAATGACTAACCAAATGTTCTTTTGTTTCACTTTCTCGACATGTGAATATCAGGTAGAAATTGTTTTAACAGTGTTATATTGTTGAAAATGTATAATTAAACTAATTGTTACAAAAAACCGCGGTAACTTTCAACCAATCGAGGCCTACTAGTTAAGTTATAATGTACCGCAGTAACATAAATAACAGCCTAATGATTTATTTCGTAATTCCAATTATGAGATTAGAGGAAAAGCGCTATTAAGTGACATTCAGGTGATATTGATACCAAATATCCGTGTCAACTAACTCAGTACATTAATAATCTCCCATTTGGAATGCAGTAAATATGTGGTTCTATGCTTAATTTAAATAATCATAATACTGCTTAATTGAGGCCTTATGTGCCTACTTATAATATTTTACAACTTTATTAGATACGCTCTCATTCTTATCAAAGTAAAAATTAAGGTATTTAGGTTACATTTCAACGTATATTTATGATATTACCAACAATTCAATACCTGGAATATTCAAACCAATTTACTGCTAATATACGATGATTCAGAGAAGGTTAAGGAGAAATGCGCCTTTAAAACTGGAGTTGTTATCAACAAAATAGTTGTAATGAATGTTTCAAAAAATATTTAAAATTACATGTAATGCAGTGGGACCCGATGATTTATCTATTAAAATGTTATTATATTTAGTTCCACATTCAAGCAGTCATATTATTTTTATTATTAATAAATGTCTATTAACAGGTAAATTTTCTGTCATGGAAAATGCAAATGTCATTCCCGTATCTAAGAATACCAATCCTTGCTTCCTTCTCATTTTAGTTCTATCAGTATTTTATTAGTCATGTCTAAGTTATATACTAGAGAACATTTTACAGAGCCAGTTAAGTGACCACTTAAACAAACTAACTAACGTTTTACTCAGTCTGGTTTCCGTCGTCATCACGGTACAGCTACTGCTTTAGTTAATATAACCAATGATCTGTTTCGAGCAAGAAACAACGAAAAAATGTATGTCAAGTTTTGCTGGAGCACAGTAAAGCTTTTAATACATTAAATCGTACTATCCCCGGAACTAAATTTAAATATTTTTATGTCAGCTACAGCTCTTCAGTTTTTTCAAAAAAATTTAAATAATGGACATCAAGGAGTTGTTTCAAATAACATACTTTCCGAATTAATTGTTATAAACAAAGGTGTTCCTCAGGGTAGTATCTTAGAACCCTTACTATACTACAGATCCATGCAAGCATCTAAGATTCTGTCATGGCCATCAATACGCTAATCATACAGAAGTAAATTACTCTTTTATTTATGATTAACTTAGTTCAGCTATTCGTCACATCAATTCAGATCTATAGACATAATTAGTAGATATTGTGGTGCACATGGATTAATCTTTTGGAGAAATTGGCAGGTTTTGGTGTTTTATCGAAATTGTGACTCTGTTGTCAATCACCTGATGTTTAAATTTGAAACTTGAATCAGTAAGTAACTAAAAATCTCGGTCTTAACATGGATATCTTTAGGAACGAGCTCAAAATAATAGAATCGTATAATACAGAATAAACTAATGCATTTTTGTCATTTAAATATACGGTCAATCTTCACGAATTTCGATCTTTTTCTGATTTTGTAAGCTCTGGAGATGCGTTTGATATCCTGGGGAAGATTGAAGCGTGGTTAGATTCCGCAGTGGATGATTCGGCATTGTCTATTGATGAACATTATATAGACCTCCAAATACTAACTTGGAGGCATATCTTGAAGAGTTAGAAAGTTATATAACGTCTTATTTAACTGAATATGATTATATAATTTTCGGAGGAGATTTTAATGTAGATCTCTTGAATTCCAGTAGCTCGAACTCCAAACAAAGTATATCATTTCTAAGTAAATATAATCTTAAACAAATAATCTCTAGTCCTACGCGCGTGTTCAATAATTCCAGCACCCTTTAAGGTGCTGATGGTAATGGGGGGGTGGCTAATGCCAAATTTTTTTTTGAGACCTTAGCTTCTCTTGTATATACTAAATACCAATTTTATGGACTCTTACCTGCTCTATTTACCTATTTTCCCCAAATTTACGCCAATTTACCCCCCACCCCCTAGACGGAACAAGATGAAAATATAATCTAGTTCTAGATCTAGTTAAAGTACATATGTGTACCAAACTTCAAGTCAATATCTCAAACGGTTCCAGAGTAAACGTGCTCACAAAAAAAGTTACAGACCGACAGACCGACAGACCGACAGACAGAATTTTTTTTTCGCTCAAACTTAAAATCTCAACGTTTCGTGGCATTCTAAGCCTATTTGAACAATAAAAATTTTTTGTCGTTACTATACTTCCACTGGATGTGGAAGTAATTCATGTCAAGTTTTATTGGAGCACAGTAAAGCTTTTAATACATTAAATCGTACTACCCCGGGAACTAAATTTAAATATTTTTATGTCAGCTACAGCTCTTCAGTTTTTTCAAAATTATTTAAATAATGAACATCAAGGAGTTGTTTCAAATAACATACTTTCCGAATTCATTGTTATAAACAAGGGTGTTCCTCAGGGTAGTATCTTAGAATCCTTACTATACTACAGATCCATGCAAGCATCTAAGATTCTGTCATGGCCATCAATACGCTAATCATACAGAAGTAAATTACTCTTTTATTTATGATTAACTTAGTTCAGCTATTCGCCACATCAATTCAGATCTATAGACATAATTAGTAGATATTGTGGAGCATATGGATGAATATTTTGGAGAAAGTGGCAGGTTTTGGTGTTTTATCGAAACTGGGACTCTGTTGTCAATCATCTGATGTTTAAATTTGAAACATGAATCAGTAAGTAACTAAAAATCTCGGCCTTAACATGGATATTGACTTAGATATACCTCAAATATAATTCTGACCTCACTTAATAAATTACAGGTTTGTATATGTGTGAGGATAGTTTTGATACCTATGTCAAGTAAAGGTTATTTGATACTCCCATATCTTGAACATTTCAATATTAGATATCGGCCAGATTTACTGCAGAGAGACAAAGATAGCCTTTAGAAGGTACAAAATACGTGCACTAGATTTACTTGCAATATTTGAAAATTCGATCATATATTTGAGACATGTAAGAATTCTAAGTGGTTCAAGCTCAAATCCTGATGGCTTACTTAATTTGCGAAATAGATACCTTAAGCTAACTCAGTATCTCCTAATAAACTTATTAAAGGTAGCCTGTTAAGCGACGTCGAGAACTATTAACTATTATTAGATATGATTCGGCAATATGTTCCAATGCAGCTTTCCTTACAATTCTCTAAAAGTAAAGACGACATCAAGGCAGATTCCAATATTATCGCTTTCCGGAAAAAGGTTAGAACATTAATTTACAACAAACGACATCTGACGTAATGAAATATTCACTCGTGTATTTAGTAAGAGCTGATTTTTGTTATTATTAAAATAGATATTATGTCTTAACTTGAGCAGCTCTGTTAGATACCACCACCTTCAATCATATATTGCTTTGATATTATATTTTGCAACTGATAAATAAAAGCATATTATTATTATTATTATCTTATTGACAGGATTTATATTTTTTTAAATTTTTTTATTTATTTAGATACATCATCCAACAGTCAGAGACCAATTACTGGATGAGAAGTACATACAATTATTAAATCAATGACAATAAGTGTAACAAAGAAAGCAATACATAAACGATACATAAAACATAAATTATTGTGTGTACACAAAACACACGTATACACATATGCATACATGCACATATACATCTACAGAATGTCATAAGAGAAAAAGCTTATTGCAGCTTCAGTTTTTTAATGGATGTAATGGAACAGTTGAAAACATCAAGGTTTTCCTGCAGGCAGTTGTAAGCACCACACTTAAAATATAGAGGGGAGAAGCTTAAAGCATTTGTTCGAGGCGTGGTAAGGTAAAAAGTCATATGAAGCCGGGTGCTTGGACGTGGTCCATGAAACATAAGTTTTTCAACTATTTCGGGGCAATTTATGTTGTTGTTAATCACTTTATGTAAAAATGTGAGTGCCTGTCTGTTCCTACGATCCTCTATACTATCTGCAGAAAACCTACTTAATAGCACCTCTTGGGGATATCCAATTGGCGGGTATATACCATCCATCTTATACGACAGAAATTTTAGAAATCACCTTTGAATGCCTTCAAGTAGGTTTATAGATGTAACATATCCTGGGTGCCAGATTAAGGACGCGTATTCGAGCTTGAATTTGACATATGCATTAAATAAAAATATCAGTAGATTGGTGTCCGTGAAGACCACCGAGTTTTTTATAACAAAGCCAAGGTTTCCAATTGCAGAGAGAAAAGTACTTGTACATGATTTTTGAACGTTAATTTGGCGTCCAAGATCTTTAAAACAATCAGTTCGTTTTAATGGTTTGAGATCAAGTCTATAATCATAAAGAAGAGTTTCTTTCCTATTAGTGAATGACATTATATTACATTTACTGACGTTGATTGGCAGCCATTTTGATTGCACCAAGCTTGTATTTTCTCGAGATTTCTTTGCAGCTTGTGACAGTCGGTTAACACCGACCTCCAGGTTATCGACAATATCGTTTACCTTGTAGGAAACTCCCATATTCACGTCACCTGATGTGACGGCAATTTCAGCCGACCTTTGACGACGGTACTCTACATATTGTATTCTGTTGTTAAGATACGATTTAAAAAAATTGGCAACCAACTGGGAAAAGCCCATGGTTTCAAGTTTGTGTAGCAATACACCATGTTCAAGCCTGTCAAAAGCCTTCAAAAAATCTGTATAAATCACGTCAACTTGTGTGCCGCCGTCGAGGTTATGCAGTTATGTTTTGTTGCAAGTTCACGACTTTCTTCTTGTGTGTGCGCCGGTGCAAACCTGAAACACAACCTATCACAATAAATGTATTGTTACGTGTTTACCTTTACCTTTTTGTAAACACCCTCTATCGTGGATCCCGAAATAATTACTTTACTAATATCACATTGAGTCACTTGATCACTTTGCTTACTTCTTGCTATCTGAACTAAACTACTCTGCTCACTGAACTGCACTACTCTTACAGGGCTTCTCCATTCCCTTGTATAGTCCTAGTCCTAGTCCTAGGTAATCCGTTCTGAAATATTCTGCCATGCTCCAGCAGAAGTCAGCAGTTCTCTAGATGTTCTAGATGCCCGCCATCTCTGGGATGATAGCCGAACTAACTAGCTAACTTAGTTCTCTGTTGCGTATACATCGAACTTGTAGGAAACTCCCATAGATGTCTCTGGGGGTAGAACATGTAACAGTAGATTTGGTCTATGTTAACGGAATTTTTTTCTACGTTCGATGAAAGTCAAGCGTTTTTCTTGAAAACTGAGGACTTTTGATTTCATTGAATGTAGAGAAAAATCCAATGACACAGGCCAAATTTGATGGCAGATTCGGATTCAGTACACAAAAATACTTACATTTTAACAGGTTGTGTTTCAGTTCACGACAAGTTTTTTGTGTGTCGGTGATATTATTCAAATCTGCTGAAGCTCTCTCAACTTTGGTTTATGTAATTATTTATCATTGATTTTCTGCAGTAGCCCATAAAATATTACTATTGTATATTCTAAAAAATAGCAATTAATTTTCACCATGTGTGAAATTAATTATTAATATTATACAAATTTTTAATTATATAACAAGTCCCAGAATATTACTGGCGTAACGTAAAATGTAATTAAAATTCAATTATTATTATTCTGTTTTATTTCGATGCGGGATAATAAATTATATAATAATAAAAATGTTCGATTCCAGTATACGGGTTTCAAATGTATTAGCTGATGGTAACTCTGTACGTGCTCAATATATTATTGCAATTTTACTTTTATTGAAATCTGCATTAAATTTAATCAAACTATCAAAATCTGTCAAATAATACATTGTAATTAAAATGAATTAAATTTAAAACAAAACCATTTCATTACTGTTTTTATCGTATGGTTTGAGATTTGCAATTAACAATCAGGTATCTATATGCATGATGCTTAAACTAAATGCAATTTTGCAAATTACCAAAAGCAAGGTGGCAATGGAAATTGGTTTTCGGTCAATTTCGCTCAAATTCTAGTATGATGTTCCTCTGACCTTCCTGAGAAAAAGGCATAACCTTCTAACTCCTTTCCTTTAATCTACAGAAACCTCAGAAGATGCTGGGGTCTCATAGAGTGAAAACTACGTTTTAAGCTCTTTGAAATGCGTAGAGGTAGGTAAAGAGGTAGTTAAATGCAATGCATTGTTAGTAGTAAGTGAAAATAGTCACAATCGCATATCAACGCGTATATATATACATTTACACTTGCATTTAATTTTAAATGCGCATTTACTAGCTAATCTATGTATAATAACGAAGTTATCATTCCTTGAGACCCTAGCATCTTCCAAGGCTTCTGTAGTTTAAAGGAAAAGAGTTAGAAGGTTATTCCCATTGAGACTTTTGTTCAGGATGCTCAAACCAACATCATACCAGAGTTTGAAGGAAATTGACCGAGAATCAGTTTCCATTGCCACCTTACAGGGTCCTTTCTCTCACGATTACAAAAAGAAAATATCAAACTATTTACTTTAAACTGCCCACCAAATGTTGAGCTACCACCTACTTAGCTTTCAGGCTATAGGAGATCATTTCAACGTATTGTATTTTCTTTCATAATACATTCGCGTTACCTTGTTATTAATATTTTGCGGCCTAACCAAAACGTTCTATTGTGTTGATGATCAATACCTAGTAGAAAAATTACATTTCTATGAATTTAGGAGCATTATTTAAAGTTGCTTTAAGTTTTACTAAGATAATGCAGTCGAAAAATGTTAGCTGAGATTACCAAAAACTAGCTATTACCAATAAAAGCTAACCAGAAAATGACGAAATATGGTGTTCCGCAGGGGTCAATACTTGGCCTTACACTTTTTTAGATCTACGTCTACGATTTGGTTGATAGCTTTAGAATGGTTCCATTTGATTTAAATTCTGAAATGCACAAGAACTGAAATAACATAGGAAAAGTTAAACACGTATACAGCACCAGACAAAACGAAAAATCATTACTAGTACCAAAAATGAGTAAAACTATTGGCCAAAGGTGTTATTCTTTCATAAGACCAAAAATATATAATATCTTACCAGATTATATGACAAATCTGAACTCTAACACCATTTTAACCTCCCCACAATAAAATTGTGGGAGGTTACTACAATTAGTCCAAAATCGAAAATTGAGATAACATCAAATCTTTACGTTTTGAGGTCCCAGGAACCCAAAAAAGTTGTTTTTGAAAAATGTCTGTGTGTGTGTATGTGTGTGTGTGTGTGTGTGTGTGTGTGTGTGTGTGTGTGTGTGTGTGTGTGTATGTCTGTTAGCACGATAGCGGCGAAGCCACTAAACGGATTTGGATGAAACTTTGCATGAGGGTTTCTTTAGTGCTCCAGAAGATCTGAAAAGGTTTTGGTTGAGATCGGATTACGTTTGTTGCTGTTTTGGCACAACAAGCTGTTTATTTTATGATTACTTACAATTTGTAATCGAACCATTGAAAAGCAGTAAAAATTCCGATTTCAACGATATATCACACTTGCACTCTTTAGCTTTGGTTTCCGTGAAAAAAATTAAAAACCAAATAACACGCTTCTTGTGTAAAATATATTTTATAGTGGAACCACAGAATACAGTAACTGCACAGAGGCGAAGTCTTTGGCGGTTCCTTTCAGTTTTCATGGCTCGTTTTCTGTGACCTTGCGTACCAGTTGCGTCTACACCACGGTGTATTAAATAGGTGGTCCGGCACTTTCCTATTATAATAATGGCTTCGTAAGTGCATGGTTTCTATTTACTTTAATAGATGGCGCGAGCAATAAGGTCCTACAATTAGGCGATCCAAACCACGTGACTTCCAACATGGCGCTGAGGGCAAACATCCGGCAATCCTTTATTTTCATTCGTTAAATGAGTTTTTTTTCGGTGGCCTTGGCTACGTTTCCGCGAGTTAATTAAAATAAACCCCATGTTTGCCCTCAGCGCCATATTGAAAAATAATTTTGACAGGTCGTTGGATTGCCTAATTACCTGGGCATGTGCATCGTATAACTAACACAACCTCAAATTTTAAGGTGTTTTCATTTATTCTCATATTTATTGTTTGTATAGGCATTTTTAGCTCGGAGCCATACTGGCTCCAAGCAAATATTTAAAATTTCACGCAAATAATTTTTCAATATTGTTGATTAATAAAAATAGACTGCTAATTATAGGTTAGATTCCTAACCTGCAAAAGTGTCTTATTTTATTGTGACAAACTATTTAAAACTTCATACATATTACGTTGAACTTGACTTTGGTTGAAAGTACAGGAACCAGGCAGAAATTTTAATAATAGCTACGTAATACCTGTAAATCTTAAGAAATATATATTTTTGAGGTTAGCTGTGACGACACGTGCAATACTGCAATGTTTTAATTTAGCTAATTAATGTCAGATGTCACTGAACTATTGTCAAAAACAAGAAGCCGGGAATGTATGCAACACTGTATGTACGCATGCACAGAACCTGTAAAATTATCTATCTATGCGTAAATAATGAGAGAACTTATTGGTCCTGCCATCTATTACAAACTAGTTAGAACTTTATAAACATTACATTGAACTAGATTTTGGTCGAAAGTATGGGAACCAGGCAGAAATTTTAATAATAGCTACGTAGTACTAAATTTTAAGAAATATATATTTTTGAGGTTAGCTATGACGTCATGTGGAGATCCCCATTTAAGGATACACTGAAAAGACAGTGTATTTCGAGTTGGATTGAAAAATATTACGATTTGAATTGCTTATAATCGGCGCCTATTTTCAATTGAGTTGTACACTAGGTTTTATTTATGAGAATTTTAATTCTCGCTTAATGTTTTCAATATCCCAAAATGAGTGGAAAAAAAAATTCACAAATCCAAACTTAACACGATAAACATCAACAGTGTCAAGATAAAAGTGAGGTTGATTGTTAAACAATTAAGAAATGGCGATGAGTATACAAATTTGGTTTTGGCGGGAAGGCTAGCCTTCGCCTCTGTATAGTTACTGTACTCAGTGGTCTAACCTAACGTTCAATAGACTAGTGTGTTAAAGCGTGCAGACTGTATGCTGAGTAAATTTGAGTGTCAAGTGCATCGAGACGTTACACGACGTTCATAAAGCCCACGGAAGGTGTGAGAAGCCTTCGTGAACCGCTCACAAGCCCTACAAGTATAAGCAATCTCACCGGAACGTTTTCGGTGAGTTTTTTCCAATAAAACTTTAAAAGTGACATTATATTTTAAAAACTGTTTCCGCTACTTCCGCCATCCCACCGGAAATTCTTCCGGCAACATAACTTAAAAATAATTTAAGACATTGGTACCAACCTAAAATATTTTTTCGAAAACTGTCAAAAACCAAATTCCCCCAGAAAAACATTGAAACCAAAAATTTGACAGCTTACTTCCCCGACCGATTTAGTGAAAAATCGGCCGAGGCCAGAAGATAAAACAAAATATATCAACTCAAACTTAAACGATCCACCATGAACACTACTCCGGCCACATCTGGCAGGGAAGCTGTCCACCAAGAGTTATATGGTTTTTCCAAAAGATGGCCATCCCTACCACCCATTACCAACGAACGGATGTTTTCGTTTAGTTGTTTCCCGTATCAATAATCAAAATTATTAAGTGCTCTTGCCTACGAACTTAGTTTTTATAGTGTTGTGTTTATTAACCTCCCCACAATAATTGTGGGAGGTTACTACAATTAATCCAAAATCGAAAATTGAGATAACATCAAATCTTTACGATTTCGAGGTCCCGGAAACCCAAAAAAGTGGTTTGTAACTAATGCCTGTGTGTTAGCACGATAGCTACGAAGCTACTAAACGGATTTGGATGAAACTTTTACAGGAGGGTTTCTTTAGTGCTCCAGAAGATCTGAAAAGGTTTTGGTTGAGATCGGATTACGTTTAGTGCCATTTTGGCACAAGTTGTTTATTTTATGATTACTTAGAATTTGTAATTGAACCATTAAAAAGCAGTATAAATTCCAATTTCAACGATATATCACACTTACACCCTTTCGATTTGGTTTCCGTTAAAAAAATTAAAAATAATTCATTATATGCGCACATATGACAGCATCCAAAAAATATTATTGGTATTATTGTTAGGGGAAAACGTATTTTGCCATCTGTCAAAAATATTTGGGTTGGTAACCTTTGTGAATGTTGATTTATAGCTTATGGTACGTGACGTCACAGCTAACCTCAAAAATATATATTTCTTAAGATTTAAGAATATTACGTAGCTATTATTAAAATTTCTGCCTGGTTCCCGTACTTTCAACTAAAATCTAGTACAGTGTAATGTTTATGAAGTCCTAAATACTTTGTCCTAATAAAATAGGACTCTTTTTGCGGGTTAGAAATCTAACCTGTAATTAGCAATCTATTTTTTTATTAATCAATCATTTTTAGGTCACATGGTTTTGACAATTTTGACATTTTGCTTGAGGGACAACAAAACGCAGTTTGCGTGGTTTTATATATTTTTTTCTGATTTTCTTGAGAAACTGTGTGTGTTTTCGTAATAATGTCATATAGTGAATATTATCCAATCCTTATGGGTGATGTAAAGTGTCGCTACGATGAGAAAATCAAAATAATAGACAATATTGACCCATACACCCTTGGAGTGGAGACCTTTCTGCAGATTTGTCTATTTTACCTTGTGTGTCCGTAATTAATATGGTAAATTACTTAGTGTCGACTCACAGCTTCTTCGCAGATCAGCAGTTAAAGGCATACAAATCTTTACAAGCATATAAATATTATGAGGCTGGATTTGTGCAAGAAGTTTGTGCAAGAAAGATAAACTCAAATGTATTCATTGTTATGGGCAAGGCAAGTTTACATTTAAATAACTAAGTGCTAGCTTTCAGTGATATATTATCCGTATGTAGTATTCAATAGACTTTGCCAGAAAGTGATTTCTTTACCTTTCTTCTAAGGTTTTTTACATTCAAAATAAACCTTATCTCACAATCGCACCTTGTCGCAAAAAAAGATGGTGTTTTATTTTTATTTCACATTTAAAACTGAGATTACTTCTTTGTTTACATTGGAATAAAAAGTTTGGTTATCCCTCAGGCAATATGGTCGACTTATCGTGACGTCATCCTAAGATGGTCTATATAGAAAAATTATTTGCATGAGTTTTTTAACTATCTGCTCGGAGTCATTGTGGCTCCAAGCTAAAAATGCGTAGTCAAACATTAAAAATGAGAATAAACTTGAAAAACTTAAACATGTTATATCCCTAAATATATTTCATAACCTAAAAATCAACATTCGTAAAGGTTACCAACCCAAATATTTTTGACAATGCCAAAACTTATTTTAGTTGTTTTTTTTTTAAGGTAATAATTGTTTATAGCCGTGTTCGGATATTACGTCTGATTGATGCGACACGTCACAATCGTTCATTGCAAATCGAGCTAACTGAGCTAAATCTTAAACGTTCGAATATTACAAAATAAAGGCCTCGGACGAAGCTCGACTTGCTCAACCTTTTTGATCGAGCAGGAAGATTTTAATTTGATGCATGCGTAGTCTGCTTGAACAGTCCATAATGTTATTGACTTGTTGAAGTTAGAGTGTCATTTGGGCTAAATTCTGTGTTATTATTTTTTTTTCATTATCCAATATTTTACAAAATCTTCGAAACGTTATCTGTTAATACCCTTATAATATCCGGCAATTGATTAACATGCAACATAAACAAACATGAGAGGTTATGTTTTAACAGATTGCTTGTAGTCCGCTTCAGTTCGTTCGATATTTGTTGATGAAATAAATGGCTCCAAAGTCACGTGTAATTTATCTGTTTGCTCAGTGCTCTGATTTCCGATGTAATATCCAAATACAGCTGATAAGGATCCACCATGTGGGGAGGTTCCAGCCGCTTCCAGTAGCTGCCGATTTTTTAAAACTAAAATCAAGCAATGGATAAACGGCCAAGCAAGGAACAATATACACCAACTTATAGATCTAAAAAATAATTAAATCATGTATCTATTCCTATTTTTGTTATTATTTTTTTAATTTTTTTATTTTTATTTACTTATTTTACTCATTTATTTTACTTATTTTATTAATTTTATTAACTTTATTTATCTATCTCAAATTCATCTCCATGAAAGAACATACAGTGAAATAACTATATGTTATACTTTGTTCTGTATACCCGACATGTATTGCTTTTTAAACTTTGTTTTAAATCTGTATGCACGAGCGAGATAGTGAAGTTATTACTTAAATTAAAATTTTGCAATAATAAAAAAGCTTACTTTGGTTAAAATAAGGTTCCACGCAAAAGGTTCAACCTTCTGTGGACTTAATGTTTGTTGAATCTCAAACTTGTTCGTAAACTAAGCACTCAATGTAATTTTCGATAAACTTTATTATATTTATTATTATTATGGGGGCGAGCGTAGAGGCGACTTCAATGTGAATATCAGTCGATATTCCGTTGAAGCAACGTCGAGCGCGGTTAGTACTTGGATGGGCTTCCATCTTGGGAAATACAGCGTTCTCGTCCCACCTTCTAGAGGCTTGTATATCAGTGTATACTCGGAAGTTACGTAATTTCAGACGAGGATTACGTAGTGGATATACCATCCTTCGGAGGGGATGTAAAGCAGGCGGTCCCTTGTCTATTAAATGTTAGGCAAGTAAAAGATCCCTACTCTTCTTGAGGGAAGAGGTTCGGCAAAATTTCCAGGTTGGGGGTAGCTCGTTTCCTGGCGTCGGTGATAGGCCCTGGTAGCGGAAATAGGCCGACGTTAAACAGTTAAAAAAAAATAATAATAAAAAAAAAAATTATTATTATGATGTCAGTATTATTTTTAAAAATCAATACCGGAATTTGGGGAATTATTGAGTATTATATAAGTGACTCTAAAAAAGTTACTATTGAATATAAATAAAACACACAACATCACATTTCATTTAGACTATAATTACATTAAACATTATATTGAACTTACCGACTCGGTGGCGCAGTGCTTAAGGTGTTAGGTTTGCGACCACGGGGTCCCGGGTTCGAATCCTGGCTAGGGTATGGATGTGTTGTGGCGTTTTTCATGTGTTACTGAGATGGTAGCAGTGGACTAGACTGCGGTTGTGTGAGAGACAACACGGTGTAGTCGCTCTCCTCTCCTGAGTTCGAGTCTCAGCTGCGGCAGATGGCAATGTCGCAGGGAATGGGCGTTGTGATGTTGTCTATGTGTGTGTGTCCGTCCTGGTTGAGTGGTAGAATAGCCATCGGTTAAACTCCGCCAGGACATTAAAATAAATAAGGCGATTAAAAAAAAAAAAAAACTTCAACATAATACAATTTCAACAGTAGGTAGTATTAAATTATTGCATGTGATTCTGGCTCAGAGTCTGAATTGAAAACTCACCTACTGGAGAAATTGGCTAATATTATGTATGCAGTTATTGTACCCAAAAATATCAGCTTAGAAATTGCATATTGTGCATATTTTCAAAGTATAATACATTAAATTCTGCAGGGTTGGAAAAAAACAGTTTTTTTTCATTTTAAACAGGTTTTTTTTAAGTTTTAAATGATATGTTTAAAACATGTTTAAAATAGGTTTAAAACATTTAAAACGATATTCAACTAAAATTAAATGATGCCAGGCACACTATGTCTGCTACTACTACTTGATGTCAGATGACACTCAAACGGATTTTACAGCACTCTACAAATAAAATGCTCAGTTTAGCACACATGACCACTATATCGGAATTATTTATCGGAATGGACCATCATCGGCACTTTTCCTGCTTTCCCACAAACTCCAAAATAATACATTTATTTAAAACATCGCACTGTGTTTTAAACCATGTTTTAAACAGTTGTTTAAAACATCGCGTTGTGTATTAAATATGTTTTAAACATTTGTTTAAAACACAGTGCGATGTTTTAAACACTTGGTTTAAAACATTTTGTTTTAAACATGCCAAGCCTGGAATTCTGGGGAGATGCCACCAAGGTTGATACTACATTCAACATATAAAAAATGGCTATTAAATCAATACATTTAGTTTTACTACCAAACAGCAACATCAAAGATTTTAATGGATTTATATGTGGATGATATTGACTGGTTAAGTTAGCTATGTTACCAAGATCAGAATTGATTTTATGAACTGCCTCGTTGACCTCAGGATCATAAAATTTACAAAGTAAATAGCAGCATACATGTGTACTTTGAAATATTTCATCTAGCGAATAAAAACACTTGTATAAAAGGAAAATAGAAAGGGGCCTAATACTGAACCTGGCGGAACACCAGCAGTAACGAACAAAGGTTTTATGTAACTTCGTCGATCTTTACTCTCTGTGATTGATATTAATTATATTTTTATAGCATCCAATCCGTATATTTTTCAATAAAGGGTTTAATTTTTGAGAATCCTGTTAACTGCATGTCAACTATTATTGTATTGTCCTGTACATAAATTATTTTATTAACTATTTTTTTAGTGCATTCATCTTATATACTTTTCACAAAAAATTAGAGCTGGGTTCTTTCTTGACAATTAGTTGTATTATAACTCTTTTATTACAGCTCCACCTTGTATATTCTCCATCAAAAAAATAGCAAGTTGG
Organism: Rutpela maculata; assembly: GCA_936432065.2. NCBI lineage: Eukaryota > Metazoa > Arthropoda > Insecta > Coleoptera > Cerambycidae > Rutpela > Rutpela maculata. The sequence continues at coordinate 145,889,616 of OW386289.2, forward strand.
ATCCTTGACAGTTGTGTTAACTACGTGCCAAATATTATTATGCTCCATCAGATTTTTCATCGATTATTTCTTAGAACGTCTACTCTTTAAATTTTCCACTAGACAGACTGATGGAGTTGAAAAATCTTAATTCTCGTAATCTACTTAGTCTGAAACTTGAAAATCCGAAGAAATCTCGAAGTGATTTCTTTACGATTACAATATTTGCCTTCCTTTCCACTTTGAACTAGGCTAGCACTCTTTAAATATAATTTTGTGCAAATTTTTATATTTAAAACTAAACACATTCAAATATTTATAAAATACCACAAATATCATTGGTCCTAACTCCCCAGTGCACAATATTTATATAAACATAACAGCATTGCACATCTCCCGCATTAAGAATTCTTTTCAACCCACAGGTTAAATCCTTGGGGGTTGCACCGCCCCAGGGCTATCGGAGGTGATTCAATGCCTTTGATTTTCATGAATAGTGGGCAAATGCGAACAGAAAAAGGCCAGTCACAGACTGTAGCAGGTTTACCTCAAAAAGAATGTGCCCTTTGTTGTCTAACCATGAGAACTACGAGGTCCTTTAAGGTAAGCGAGTCGTGGGCCTGCTTTTGACTCACCTCAGCCATAGAAGTCGTTATGGGTGGGCAAGACATTGTATATTACAATTTTATATATACTATAAAATTCTGGAAAATATAAAAGCATTTCTAAAATACATGCCTTTACGTTAAAGAAAAAATACTGGGGATGATTATTGACTCGGGAGACATTAAACATATAATGTTTCATCTTACTACGAGTATATCCATCTAAATAATTTATTTTCTGTGAAACAATATAACATAAATTGTTATTTAAATTTTCCTTTTCATAGAACAATTAAAATACATAACAAACATGTCTCAAACTATTACTGTGTAATATTTTTCTGCTTACAATCTCTACGTTTCTCTTTAAGTCGATAGGCTTTATTATGTTTTTATTTTTATAATTTGTTAGTAGATACAAATTATTGGATTTTTCTTGATTTTAAGTAAAAATAACACTGCAAAAACGATGAGGGTCAACTTTTAGTTCATTCGTCAGAAATTGTATTTTAAGGTTCAAAACGAAAATACTAGTAAAGCATGCCATCATCCGATAACAAACTTTATGTATTTATATTACACTTATCAATCAATATAATTCAAAAAGAAATAAAATGACGGTTGTCATGAAAAACGACAAAAACGATGATAGTAGCACAAAGAAATTCAGTGGAAAGATCATTACCAGAGCTATTAATTGCTAATTAGTATGAAGGATATCTTTAGTTCATGATGTTTTTAACGTCTTCTCGTCCATTTTTAATTTCTCTACATTCTTTTATCCACTGTAATAAATATGAATGAGGATAATAATAACAAGAAGAAAAATACGCATATTTGTACATAAATCGCCTTTGTTATGTTTGCTATGATTATAAATGGACAAATTATGACATCATCTAAAAGCCATGATTTTGAAGTTGATTTTACTTGTGTTGTATTGTTTTGTAAGCCAACTATTCTGGAATGGAAACCCATGCTGATAGTAATTAAAAATTATTTTTTCTTACAGCGAGTAGCAATTAAGTCATGTTTCTTTTCTCAAAAATTCAAAACACTCTGTGAAAATCACCAGTGGCAAAATTGAAATCTAGTTCAGACCCGATTGTAGCCTCATCTTTTCTTAATATTTACATGTTTGGCACTATTTTTTATCGTTATTAAGAAAGTTATATCGGGTGGATAAGAATCCAAAATTTTTGTTTCTTGGATGCCATTTTTTTACTATTTTTTTTACTATTTAATCGATCACACACACACACGCATACATATACATATACACATATACGCATATACGCATGTACACATATACACACATATACAACAAATTAATGATACAATGTTCTATTATTTGTTTTTCATAGCTATTAATCAATAATTTCCAATTCATGTTTCTAATTAGCGTTTAATAGCATTTTTTAAATGGTCATATCTTCGTAACCAATGGACTGACTTAGCTCAACTGGGTCTTAAAATAAAGCGAATGGATCTTTCTCGTATAATGTCATTAGATAGTTTATGCAAAAAACACATAAGAATACGTAAAGAACGAGGACAGAAGAGTCCCAATTTTTAAAATTGCACGCCATTTTGGTTACAGGCTTAAATGGAGAAGGGATCGTTGTGAAAGCATCTTTCATCACCGTAATCTATGGCTTCTATTAGTTTAATGGTTTTTTAAATTGTCAAATTTACCTCAAATATCAAAGAAGGTTAGTTTGCAACGACCAAATTGTTCAAAAACTTGATCACTTGCAAAATTCGCAATGGATCGTCTAAGAGTATCCAACGTTCATCTCAAGATTTAGCCCCCAAGATCCTGACATCTCATTCATTCTTCGCCGACACTTTCCAGTCAGACATATCTTTTCCTTCACGATTAACAAATCTCAAGTTCAGATACTGGACAAGGTTGAAATGAACCTGCCCAAGCCAGTGTTTAGTCATGAACATTGTACAACTTTATGTTGCCTTTTCAAGGGTTCGTCGTTCAAAGGATATCAAGGTAGAGGCGAAGACTGATGCTCAGGGCGGTTGACTAACAAATTTTTTACAAAAAAATATTGTTTCCGCGGGAGTAATTTGAAGTGCTCGACATTTAGTCATATAAACAGTATCACTATCGATAGATTTTTGTAACTTATTGCCATGAGATAAATTAGCTCGTAAATCAGTTAAACGAGAAAAAACGCTTCACTTCACTTTCATTAAAATAAAAACTTCAAAAAGCTAGAGTTATTTATCAACCATATTACTGAAAGTTGCGTTATATTTTTACTACATATTTGAAAATGTTCGCGGTCGAGAAGCTGTATATCCTATGCAGATTGAAAATTAACCAGCTATAGTTAGTGTTTACATAGGTTTCATCTTCCTGGACCACGAAAATAATCTGTAATAATTATAAACTACGCTAAATAAACATTTTACGTAAAAATATTCTTATACGAATTATTCAAAAAGATATAAGAACATAACTGAAACAATATCACATTTATTAAATCGAATATCGTTGGAGAAAAATTAATTACTGATGCGTGTTTAGATCCAAATAGAAATAATCTACAGTTCATCATTGTTCAATGGTATACATGCAAAAAATAAATTTGGAACTTGAAAGCATTAAGCAAACCATTTTAAGCATTGCATTGATTCTTTTGGGAATTGAACGTCGATTTAATTTTTTATAAGCAAACGAAATCGGCAAATTTTTTTTTTGATTGGCTTGTTAAGTTACTGCCGTAAATTGACGGCATTGACGGCAGTAACTTAACAAGCTGATCAAAAAATTATTTTGAAGATTTCGTTTGCAAAATAAAATGATTGAGACAACATAATAAAGATTTGAACAATATATTAATACCCCGCCTGTCCTTCCAACATGTATTTTGTTCGCAAAATTAAGTATCAAGGAGCAAAATAACTGATTGGACGGCGGAATAATAAGTTGAGCGTCGAAAAAATATTTTTAGCATCCAATATTGATCTGCACTTTTTGCCCAGCACTTTAATGGTGACAGTTTAATAACTTGTCAATAAAACAAATGATAGTAATTATACTCGTTTGCTTAGAATGAACCAAGTCTTATTATTGGACTAAATTGTCAAAGACAGTCCCTATCTTATAAAGCGATGAAAATAAATATTACAAGGTGCCGGCCGGAGGAGTAGATGATTGCAAACCGTTTGAAACGATGAGAGATTTTTGGCGAATTTGAAAAACAATGCTTTAGCTGTTGACAAAAAAAGTGGAACACTTGGCAAGTGCAACTGCCCAATGTCTTGCAAGATGTACATCTGTAAATATGTGATTGAGCTAGCTATTTACGTAAAATATATGACTCCACCTTCGCTACTGAAGCGAACAATGTACTAATACAACAAAAAAGAAAAAAAAGACTTCCTTCAAATGACAAGTGTACACTTGTTGTTTATATACTTTCCTTAGTCGTATATTACATTACTTTTAAGTTGTAATTACTTACTGATTATATGTTTGATGATTAATTGAATTTCTTTTATTTTACTTTAATCCTCACTCGCGTTGCATATATTTAAAGGTTTTTAGATGCAAAATTTAATTCAGATCGAACTGTAATGATCAAATTTTTATTATTGATGATTACATAGTCTTAAAGCTGAAAAAAATAAAATAACAACTCAACAAAATATATCGATCTCACCTACATGTTTGTTTTGATAGTTACTTAGTTTTAGAGCTACCCATAAAAACATTAAGAGATGACCGTCTCTATTAAATTTACTGACATTTTACTGAACAATCATTAATTTTGCTGCCAGTTACATTTTATTGCCTAAAGAAAATCAAATATTTCGGTGATCATTTAAATCACACCCCAAATTATTTTGCAGAAAAACTCAAGATCAAAATATTTGACGACCCGCCAATGGAAGTGTCATATATTATCATTCAAAATCCCGCTACAAAAGTGTACCCCACTGAGAATATTATGTAGGTTTGGAATAAAATTTAGGGTATGTTTTACTAAAAAACATTTGATTAACGATTGTCCATGCGGCTGTTAATTTAGAATACAAGTGACTTTGTGAAATCTCCAACCCTCTAGTTGGACAAAAGGACACAACAATAGATTTAGTTGTCTATTTATAAATAGATTATAATCACTATTTTGTAGTGTTCTATACAGACGGTCGTATATTTGTCAATTCGGTTGTATTTATTATGTATCCTCTCAGATAATTATAAAAAATGAGTATCATTAATAATATGGGATCATTTTCAAATTTCCTTGAATAAGAGTGTTTTAGATTTAAAGGAGTGATAGGGCAAATTTCATTGTCAGATTTATCTATTGTTATCCCATGTCGTATCCGCCTTTTATAAAATACCATAAATATCGTTTTACTAACGAATCATTACAAACGGTGTGATTAAAATGGAAGTAAATAGTAACTTTATCATATTTTTCATATACTAATACAGTATACATATATAACTTTCTCATACAGGATGTCCAGTTAGTGTTCCCTCGGGAGATTGTGAAAAAACGACTAACTTTATAAAAATCTTTCAATGTTTCATCTCTTCTACAATGTAAAAAACCGCTACCTAAGGAACCACTACTTTCACATCCAGACTTTCTCTCCAAGTCTCTTACAACGAAAATACTATATTTACACTCCACTATGTGGAATAGAAGTAAAGCTTCTACTTGAAACATTTCGAAGAAACCTACTACACATCCATACTACTCGAGGTAACTCACTGCGCATCTATAATTCTCGAGGAAACCCACTGCGCATTGATACTACTTGAAGTAACCCACTGCGCATTCACACTACTTGAGGTAACCTACTGCGCATCAATGGTACTCGGGGAAAGCCACTGCGCATCCATACTACATACTATTCGAAGTAACCCACTTATTATAGAATCAAGAAAATAATAGAAGATCTATAAACACCAGGTTGCATGGTTGCATGGTTGCATGGTATTCTAATTTGAAATCGTAGAAGCTAGACACACACGCGATGACGCGTTTCTGGAGCTACCTCCTCATCTATCCTTAAAACATTGGTGTCAATTTAGCAACCTGCTAAAATAATCTTGAAAGGCAGGCACGCTGGTGTTCGTTTATTCATAGGACTCGTGGTGGTGGTAGAGGGGTGGTAGTGGGAGTGGTTGAAGTGAAAAAAAATTGAGCCTTAGATTCTTGTATACACGCTAAATTACAACTTAATTTTTTTCACCTCCTTTAATGATGGGGTGGGCGTAGTAAGCTAAAAAATTTGTTGAGGCTTTAACTTCTTTTGTTTACAGTAGATAACAATTTTATGGACTCTTACCTGCCTGATATACCTACTTACCCCCATTTACCCAAATTTACCCCCAACCCTTCAACGTAATAAGATGAAAATATAATCTAGTTCCAGATCTCATTAAGATACATATGTGTACCAAATGTCAAGTCAACATCTTAAACGGTTTCAGAGTAATCCTGCGCACAAAAAAAGTTACAGACTGACAGAAATTTTTTCTTGCTCAAACTTAAAATCTCGACGTTTCATGACATTCTAAGCTTGTCTGAACAATGAAATTTTTTTAAAAAATTTTTGCCGTTACTATACTTCCACTGGATGTGGAAGTAATTATTTTCAATTATACAAGATGTCGAGTTACACAAGAAACTTAATTTTTTTAAATGAAACCCAATGTATGTTTTTACCTACCATATATACAAGGATGTACGGATAGAATCGGAAGAGTTTTGGAGAAATAGAACGTCAAAGTAATATATAATGCTGCACAACATATTCCCAAATACCAAGATCCATAAGAACTAGAATCATCAGGAGTATATAGCATCCCATGTTCCTGCGGACAAGTTTACATCGGAGAGACCAAACGACCAGACTCAGAGAACAAAGAAGAAAAATTCTACAAAATTAGCAGTTGCCGAACACTCAGAAGAAACCGGTCATTTGATAAAATTCGACAAGACAAAGGAATTAGCCAACACCATTTTTAATAAAAATAATATATGCCACACACACATCACAATCTATTTGGATTCTTGCAAGACACTATTACTTCCTCTATCGACGATAGATGAGAAACTAAAAGCACGAAATTTATAAAAATCGAATTTCCTTCGAAAAAAATTACTAAGACTTTCTCGATGAGGCAAACATTATCAATAATTTCCACCAGTCATCCCAACGACCTAATTGGACACAGACTAGTGTGGGACTCACTGACTACACTGACTAATTACACTAATACTGAAATAGAAAATTTTAGAGACGTTATTAATAATATATTAATTTTAAATGAGTTATGATAGGCTTCTGAAGCCCTCACTTTATTAATAAGTTTTGCGAACATTTTTAACAATAAGTCTGTCATTAAATTGTCCAATTAGAGCTTCATTTCTCTACATAATCAAACCAAAGACGTCCTGTGATCCCACGCATATGTAACGTTTTCACATTTTCCTTATTCATTTCTTAGTACGTAATTACTAATTATCCACATGAGATTCAAATTACTTGAGTAATTGAAACTAACAAATATTAGTTAACCGCGTTTCAAGTCACTGTAGTTAGCCATTTAGATGTGCACTGATCACAATTTTACACATTAAAGCATATAAAATTATGTAATAATAATTATTATCATATGCTTAATTATTGGATGGATATGATACTCCACGCACTGTAATTAATAATTATAGAGCAGTCTTTCTCGATTGTCGCTATATTTGGTAACTCTCTTTTACGATGTTCATTTTCACACATCTTACATTGATTTCATACTAACTGTAATAGTTAATTGTGCACTTTATATTAAAGCAAGGTACTTACATGGTGATAATATAAGCGGCGTGACGCCGTCACAAACACAGCCCATCTTCAGAACTGTGGCCCTATGCAGTCCGCTTAATTATTTTTTTTACTCGCTTTCGATGTGACATGAATATATTTGCCCAAATCGAAATACAATAAAATTTTTACTGCATGATGCTTAAAAAGCGAGTTAAAAAGATTTATTTAAAAATGTATTCAAATATTTCATTTACGAATTTGAAAAGATATTCATAACCTTTTTTTTTTCAGGAAAAATTTTCTAACAAAAAGGAAGCCAGTTTCTATGTATATACTGTTACGAGTTTACATCCCTTTTTTAAATGCCCTGTATCTTGGATCCGAAGATTACAACACCAGGGTAACACTAAACACTGATTTACACCGTGTACTTCACTATTTCAGTCACTTGATCACTTTGCCTACTTCTTCTTTGATCTGACCATCTGAACTGTCCTAAACTATCTGACCATATGCACTGTATTAAAACTGTCCTCTCCCGGCTTCTGCATGCCTTTATATCCCCAAAGATTCAGAATATTCTCGATTTATCTGTCCCTTTCTAGTAGGCTCTCTACAACTTCCAGGCTCTGACACTGCACGTCATCTCTGGACCGATTGTCAAACTAACTAACTAGCTTAGTTTCTGTTACTTATAGAACTTGTAGGAAACTCACATAGATGTCTCTGGGGTAGAAAATGTAACAATACAGAAACTGATTAAGTAAAGGGTGTCGCCAACAAAAATTTACCATTGCTTCACAATAACAGCAAAATGATAAAATCGTTCTGTTGCAAGTACAAACTGTGCTCTTTAAGCGACATATGTATTTTTTTCATTGGTCTGGCTTTCCAACGACAGGATGACTGGCAGTATCTCATTCCCTAAGAGTTTTGGATACAGCTTCCGAGTCAGATTCTTCTCAATGGAAATAAGTCCGCTTATCTCGTCTTCTCCAGTCCACTCGTTATTCTTCGCTCGTTTGCTGGTTTGCTTGTCTGTTCGCTTCTGTTCATCTGTTTATCTGTTCTTTTGTTCGTTTGATTCTCGCTTGCTTGCTTGTTTCCTTGCTTGCTTGCTAAATTGGAGATACTGGAAATTCCTGAAAGTCTATGGAGTATTTGAAGTCAGAGAGAACCAAATCAGGCGTAGGTTAGGATGGGTCTGAGTTAGGATTTGTGTATATGGGTGGCTATGTGGGTCTAACGTAGTAAATCATAGTAGTTCAGTGCAATCGTACCAGGCGGCAAAGAGGAGAAAGAAATCAGTAATAACCGAAGAGAGGACTATCTATATGGAGCACTAAGCCATCAGTTAGAAGGAGAAAACATAACAACCCCGGCGGCACACAACAACGCTACGAAAAATCAAGAAAAATGCCCATTATACTATCAGGAGACTTCAATGCACATATAGGAAAAGACGATCAAACGGAGGAGGACAAAAGCATCATAGGAAAACCTTTACTCCACACATGGCCTAACGAAAATGGAAACGCGCTGAAAAACCTATCACACATGTTTGACTTAAAAATAAGAAATACATGGAGTTAAATCTGCATTGACACCTGGAGTAGTGGAAACTCAATCTCACAAATAGACCATGTCCTGGTAAGCAGAGAGGTAAGGGAAAGGATCAAGAAGGTTAAAGCAAAAAGGATAGCAGAAATCCTAATGAAGAAAGCGCTAACACTGAACAGAAGCAACATTGCCACTCCTGTGCCATGCGTCATGTGGCTCTCGCTGCTGCCAACAGGCATGATCCAAATCCAACCCAGCATCGGAAACCGAGGAATCAGAAGACTCAGGAAAAGAAGATTCGAAGAAGCAGAAACACAAAAAGAGGAGCATAAACACTCAACACATATTTCACACGAAGATTCAGAAGAGGCAGATGCCCAGAACCAAAAACAAGAAAAAGGGAGCTTAAACGCTCCCTCACGATACAATGCGGTAACGCATCTCACAAATACCTACACCTCCCATCCCTTATTCCTTTATCATGCACAATGTGGCTCTCGCTGCTGGCAACACGCATGACCTTAGTCCAACCCAGCGTGGACGTAGCAGGCCCAGCTGTATAACCCTGGGAGTGACCTACCGCATGCTGTAAATCAATCAATCAATCAATCAATGGGTGGCTATGTGGGTTGAGGAATGAAGGAGTAAAAGCAAAAGGATATATGTACTCTTACAAGACTTGATAACTTGGTTAGTAACATGGTGGTCAAATAAATAATACTAGATATAAACATTATATTCTTCATCGAACTATTTTATTTTTAATATAATTGTTGAACATTCTATAGCATACCCGTCGAAGTTTTTTGAAAATAAATTATTTTTTTAGGTATAAGGTGCTTGTAATTTTAATAAGCTGCTGATGATCTTGACTGGCGAAACGTCATACAGTATACCACCGAGTACTTTTATGTTTGTAGGTTACACTCTTGAGATGCATTTTTTTTTCTTAAATATTCCATAATTTCTACATTTACCGATTACCTAGTTTACTGTTTAAACTTTACGGACGGACAGACAGGCGGACATTTTGAGAGTTGTTCAGAATACGGTGACTATGACAATGAATTTTTACGAGCGATATTTACTGTTTCAGAAATGTGCCGATCAAATGCAATATAAGTACTCTTCATCTTGGTATTTGCGAAGAGTGTAATAAGTTTATTCTTAAAAGCACCATTTTCTTATAATTAATGCTAATTTTGAAAACCTATTTATATGTAGACCAAATTGCTGTGCACTTGCTGAAGTCATCTTTGTCATGATAAATAGCTTTTTTATTTAGTGAGGTACTTCGGTACAAAAAAACTAAACCCTACTTCAAGATAATTCTATGTCCTATCCGATTATTCGGATTAGGCATATTATACGCACAAAACTAATATTATTATTATAGTAATAATCCTTTGTTCAAATATCCCAACTTAATCCGTGATTAGTGGCAGCCCCTATGAAATTGTAAAGCTATATTTACTTACCACTTATGTATGTAACATTTTTTTATAAGAACTACTTTCGATAAATACAAACAATATTAATTTAAACTGCTTAAGTTTCAAGGAATGAATTTAATTTCTTTTCGAGCATACCAACAGAGTAAAATATTTGAACCTTAAATAAAATGTTTCCGTTTCTCTTTGATTTTGGCATAATAAAAGTAGAAATCGAATGTCTTTTTATTGAGAAGTATAGGTGTAAATTCAGTTTGGAACAACGTAATAAAGATTTTGAATCAATGATGCAGTCCAAACGACCAATTTTCAACGAGGAGCTAATTTGATTGCTGGAACGATTTAGAATTGATTCCACTATCACGAATACAAGCGAGCAAAATTTCAGTGGGTCGGGGTTCACATTCATTGGGTTAGTGAGTAAGGTTCAATATGTTACTGATAAGTGTCAGTAGCCAGACAGTGAATAAATTTGAATCAATCCAGTCACACCCACGTATTCAGGAGAAGTCAAGAAAAGTTTTTAAGCTGTCATGACTGCAATATTATATTTTCTGTATTTTATCCTACAACTAACCCAGTTTTATAAACCTTATATCTTTTTAACTGAATTTGATACATGCAATAGAGAACTTGCCCAAAAAATAAAATTGAATTAAAATACTCAAAATCGTAAAGAGATTAAAATCTGCCGGATTTTACCCACTCCTGAAACGTGACGTCAGTGGGTGAAAGTCAGATGACGGCATCAAGCGACGCCGATTCTGCTTTCGCATGCTCATTTATCAGAAACAACTAGCAGTGGACACAACCTAACCTAAAATTCGTTGGAAAAACATCTTCAATATTCTGAAATGTCACAAAATGATACTTTTGATTCGTTCGTGCCGAGTCGAATTTTCGAATTTCGTCATGCAATTTACGATCAGGTTTATCTGGAAGACTTCCTCTTTACGCCACGACATCGTACGGCCGTCCCAATGGTGTTTTTCGAAAAATATGAACGTGTCAAAATTGCATGTTTTTGCAATTTTTTCGACTCCGAAATGTAAGCTGTTTTTTGCTATTTTTCGCAGTTATCTCCAAAACGGTGGGAGTTAGCTCGAAATAAAAATAAGGTCAAACAAGATTTTCCACTACGAATCTTTTGCTATCATCAGACTTTTGATTTGTTTTTTTCGTTTCGGAGATAACTACAGAAATATCGGCCACGTACGGCAAAAAATCGCAAATTTTGAGCTTCTACAGTTGGCAACTTTTTAATCTTTGCTCCTACGCCAAAATACTACTCTAGCTAATTTAAATGTAATTAAATTTGCTAAAACCCTTTTTTTTATTTTTTGAATGCGACAAAAATTAAGGAATTAGAGGGGGCGGGATTTGGGACTTTTTTTTTTTCGGTAAAATTTCTCCATTTTGTTACCATAATTAATCGGTAATTAACTAAAATCGATATCATTTACGATGTTCACTTAATATCATGTACTATTTTGACGCTCCGTTAATCTCGGCCCTTCGAAACAAAGGTTTCTGAGAAAAATTATTTTTTTGAGATTTATATATATTCTATAGGAAAACGTGTAATTTCCTACATTTCCTCGAATATCTCGATAATTATTGTTTTTTTCGAACAATTTGTAGACAGCTTATGTAAAGAGAAGTAATTGAGCTTTCCGACCCTATTTTAATTTTTTCTCTAACATAAAAAGCAAAAGACCGAATATGCGGACGTCTCAAAGCTAACCGCCGCCCAGTCTATTAATTAGGGTGAATGGCTAAAGTACGCCATCTGTTGGACACCACGCGAGACCAGTTTTCACCCGGTGACGTCACAGTGCTTTTCATGAGGAGTGGCGAGGATTTCAACTTTAATTATTTATTGCAAAGTAAGTACTGCGATTTAAGAGCTGATATTCGGCGTGTGGCGTATTTTTATACATAAATACACACTTTAATGAAATAAAAAAAAAAATGGGCAAGTTCCCCATTCTATGGGAATGAATCTAATGGATGTATAACTCAATTGGGTGTATCCTATGCGATTGTATTAGGCCCCCTTTTATTTACCGTTTTTATAAATGGTATTATAGTTCATCTCGAATGTTTGTCTTTTCTATACGTAGAAAATCTAAAAATATATTACAAGAATTTACAACAAAGGCCAAGAAAGGAACTCGCACCGATTTTATGGAAATTGGCCCCCCGGTTAAGTTGGCTGAATTTTCAATATGGCAGATTTATTTGTGATCAAAAGTTTTCATGGATTCAACTTGATCCTACCTATCTAGTTTCCGAGATACAGTTCAAGAAATGTACAAGAATAACTCCCTCTCTTTTTATTTAAAAAAAATCCGAATTTAAGATTTTTAAAAAATTTATTCTAAATTGTGATACGTTCTAATAGCCCTTCATAATATTTTGTACTAAAATGATTTACTCTTTTAATAAAAATAGTGTAAAAAAATAAGTTTGAATAATGTTGGCGAAGGCGCTGGGAATTCTGTATAAAAATAAGTGAAAAAATATTCTGTAAAATTGGCTATAACTCGTTTTACATAAAGAATGCGTCTCAGTGATCAAAAAACTGTAATTGAAAAACTTTCGGAAAAAGCTCATTTCACTTCTAATACCCCATCAACAAATTAATAGATCGAGAAGATACAGAATTTTACAAGAATTTATAACTTTATCTTGGAAACTAGATGTAGGATCCAGTTGGGCCCAAAACAGCTATTGATTGGAATCTACAACATATTAAAAAATCGGCCATTTTAAATTTTTACAAAAATAAAAAAATGTAATTTTAATGAAATTTTTAAATTCAATACCGTAGCTAAATTAATACAAAAAATAACATCGACTGCAACTGGCAATGATGATCTCAATATTACTACGATAAACTTATGCTGCCCTTATATTATAAAGTTCACTACACACATTATAAATTCCAGTATCATAGAGAACTATTTTCCACTGAACTGGAAACATGCTATCATAATCCCGATTCCGAAAATTGGGAAACCGAGAGAATTGAAAGACTTAGGCCAATTAGTATCCTCCCAACCCTTTTTAAAGTACTCGAAAAGACCATTAATCTACAACTCCGGGAGCATATTAACGAATACAACATTCTACCGGAAAATCAATCTGGTTTTCGGCCAGTGTATAGCTGCAATTTTGTAAATAACGATTGACTCGATGCAATTGATAAAGGTAAGCTAACGGTTCTAGTATTACTGGATTATATTCTGAACTATGATAGCAAATCTGAACTTTATCGGCCTCGACACAAAAGCCGTTAATCTTATAAAGAGCTACTTACACCTGAGAACCCAAAGTAAAGTAAAACTCAGCAGCAATTCATCGGTTCCTTTACCTGTAACGCTGGGAGTACCACAAGGATTCATTTTAGGACCTTTGGTTTTTACAATATACACTAGCAACTTTAACAGCTATCTAAAGCAGATGACATTCAAATATACCATGGCTTCGAACCTCACGAATATAAAGTAGCACTTACTAAAATTAATAGTGATTTACAAAGAATGTCTTCCGTCTCTCGTCAACATCATTTGCTAATAAACCCAAACAATTGGAAGCAAGTCTACTCGTACCAAGATTGAACATAATATTGGTTTACAAATCAATAATACGAACATTCCAGTCGTAAACAATATACGTAATCTTGTTATCGTTTTAAATAACTCATGAATATAGACTTCATGTCACAAACATTTTGAAAAAAGCTTATTATAAATTAAAACTTTTGTTTCCTCATAGACCTTATTTAGCTCGGAATATTAAAACACTTCTATGTGAATCTCTTGTTCTGTCAAAAATTAACTTTTGTTGTCAAGTGTGAAAATAAAATACAGAAATTCCAGAATAGCTGTATTAGATTTACTTTTGTCATTCTAAAATATGAGCATGTATCTCATAAACTCAAAGAGCTACACTGATTAAACATGAAGAATAGATATAAACTCCATTCTGCCTGTCTCTATCATAGAATTGTACGCACTAAACTACATTCCCATCTCTATAACAAATTAGTATTTCGAACTGATGTACGCAGAATTAATACCAGAAACAAGGATATATTAATGGCTCCTATTCGTCGAACATTCCAGTTCGAAAGATCTTTCAGCTTTAACATATATAAAATATATAATAATGCCAAACCCACACAAAATTCTAAATGAAAGATTGTTTAAAATAAAATTTAAAGAACATCTATTTACTCAACAGTGATATTAAACCATTCTTCTCGTATATTACTTCCACATCCAGTAGAAGTATAGTAATGCAAAAGGTCGGGTCCGTCTGTAACTTTTTTTGTGCGCACGATTACTCTGAATTTGTCTGAGATATTGACTTGGGTACACGTATGTGTTTTAACGAGATCTGGAACTAAATTATATTTTGATCTTATTCCGTTGAAGGGTTGGGAGGTAAATTGGGGGTAAATGGGGATACATTGGGGTAAATAGGTAAATCAAGCAAGCAAGAGCCCATAAAATTGATATTTAGTATATATAAGAGAAGCTAAGGCACAAGCCAGCCACATTACCACCCACACCCCATTATTAAAAAGGGCGAAAAAAACAAAACTGCGATTTAGTGTGTGTATAAGGCCAAAGGCCTCAAAATTTTGTTTCACTTCATCCACCCACCATTAATTGTACAGAAATTAGAAAACAAACAAAATCCATCCTCAATTTAATAGCTTTCTTATTTCCCTCCGTTTCCGCTCAATGTAACACTTTTTAAGTTGTTTGATGAAAATTGTTTTGAAATGTCTCTTTTCTCAAGCCAAAATTTTTATTTTCAAGTCGTTATAATTTAAAAACTATCAATTATTATGAAAAGTTGCATATAGCCTTTTCTTCTCAGAATTGTATTCCCTTTCAGATTTTTTCCTCGTATCAAGTTTATAAAGAGACATTTATTTAATATTTCATATATCTAATTTGCCTTTCGACTGATGAGATAAAAAATAAAAAAAGAATGGATGAGAAAAATTCATCGGCCAAATAACTGACGACCTCAAATCCATAGGTCATTACAGGTATGAAACTGTTGCATAATATAACCGTGAGTTGAACATTTTAGTGTGTTCATTTAAATAAAAAAAAATATACATTCTTTTTATAAAACGAAAGCAATCAAGCGTCAAACGAATATTTTTTGACTGAGATTGATAAATTCATAATTTAATATAATACATCTAAAAGAAAAGTACACAAAAAGGTGCCGAGAATAACATCTTGTGCGTTCTAATGTTCTTACACTTTTCCCTCATATAACACAGTTACCTACATAAAATTAGTGACTACCATAGAAAATCTCTGCGTTACAAATCGCGTCAGGCCATGGAGTTATGTCGCATCTGTTCGTTAGGACCATTTCAGTCGTTCCGCAAAATCTTGATTAGTTGTGCTCAGTGAATTTCTTATGTGGATCTTTACTTGCATCTGCCTATAACGAATCCTCGTTTTTCAACTATTTTCAATTATTAAACTGAGTTTCTTAAGGATATGTGTCATATGCTTTCAGCTTTAATTTTAGTTGAATAACGTTTTTGAGTGGCATTAGTGACACACGTCTCCCTGGAATTCCATGTAAAATATTATTCTTGTCGTCTACAGATATTTCTTCTATGCACCGGGTATTAAGGCAAAAATAGAAGAAATTTGTAAAATAAATTAACTTTGCGGTCAAAATAAACAAAGTAATAATCTCGAAATAGGGAAATAATCAAGTTGCTGTAGACGAGGTAATAAATGTAATTCTTGTCCCGTGGCGTTCCGCATATTTATATATTTAAAACACAAACCGTTTTCTTTTCCGGCTTCGCCAGCGGTTCCCACTCAACCGATTTTGTTTATTCTTTTTTTAAAATAAAGCTCTTCACCACAGATGTGTCATCACTAATTTTATTTCCACATCCAGAGGAAGTATAGTAACGCATAAAAAAAATTTAAAAATTTTTATTATTCAGATAGGCTTAGAATGTCAGGAAACGCCGAGATTTTAAGTTTGAGCAAAAAAACTCTGTCTGTCGGTCTGTCTGTCTGTAACTTTTATGTGCGCACGTTTACTCTGGAACCGTTTAAGATATTGACTTGGAATTTGGTACACGTGTGTATTTTAACGAGATCTCAAACTAAATTATATTTTGATCATGTTCTGTTGTCGAAGGGTTGGGGGGTAAATTGGGGGTAAATGGGGTTAAATAAGTAAATCAAGCAAGTAAGAGTCCATAAAATTAGTATTTAGTATATTTAAGAGAAGCCAAGGTCTCAAAATCAGCTTTTTCACTTTTTCACTTTTATTTTATTCATTTCTAAGATAAAACATTTTTTGGAGAATATCTCTTTTCATCATGCAGCTCGTCGTGAAACGACATGTTATTCTCATTTTAGGTGACGGTAATTATTTATTTGTTTATTTGTTTATTTTATTTCCACATCCAGTGGAAGTATAGTAACGACAAAAACATTTTTTAAAATTTTTATTGTTCAAATTAGCTTAAAATGTCATGAAACGTCAAGATTTTAAGTTTGAGCGAAAAAAAATTCTGTCTGTCGGTATGTCTGTAACTTTTTTGTGCCCACGTTTACACTGGAAGCGTTTAAAATATTGACTTGAAAGGACCCCGCACACCATATAGGGAGATTTCTGCCTCCAGTCAAATTTAATCTAACCCACGTAAAAATGTTCTTATGAACCCCCTGAACAAATGTTCAAATGCAGCCAGGTCCGAAAAGGTCTTCGTTTCGAGATGTGGAGCCCTAAAGATCGTTCCAAATCCAAAATCGCCCAAAGTTACCTTGTCTTAATGACTAAATTCTATTGCTGTTTCCATAGAAATCAATAATAAAACAACGAAATATCAAGTTTTATTTCACACTTTTTTATTTATTTTTCACTTGTCTCAGTAATGACATTGTCTTGATTCATTGAATTTCCTACTATCCAAGAACGAGTGTGTTATTTTTTTAAAAATATCGGCATTTTTGAGTACGTGGACACGAATTACTGATCGAAATTGTTTAGGTAAGATTACCACAGAAAATTTCATAATCATAGTTCAAATAAAAATCAATAGACCTGGTTAAATTGCTCATTTAATGGGCATTTAAAATAAAAAAAACCGCTGCCCAAGGAATCACTACTTCCACATCCAATTCTCTATCCAAATCACTCACAACGAAAAAACTTTGTATGTGGAAATAATTGTTTATGGAACTTTAATAATATAATGTTTGAAATCCTCTACCCCAAAAACCCATAAAACGATACCCCACATCGGTAGTGGGGTGGGGGTTGTGATAGGGGGGTGGTAGTGGGGGTGGATGAAGTAAAAAAATGTTTTGAGGTTTCTGGTTCTTATACATACACTAAATCACAATCCCCTTTAATAAGGGGAATGGGGGTTGGTAATGGGGGGTGGCTAATACCAAAAATTTTTTTGAGACCTTAGCTTGTCTTGTATATACTAAATATCAATTTTATGGACTCTTACCTGCTTGATTTACCCATTTACCCCAAATTTACCCCAATTTACCCCCCAACCCTTCGACGGAACAAGATGAAAATATAATCTAGTTCTAGATCTCATTAAAGTACATATGTGTACCAAATTTCAAGTCAATACCTCAAACGGTTCCAGAGTAAACGTGCGCACAAAAAAAAGTTACAGACAGACAGACCGACAGACAGACAGACCGACAGACAGACAGACAGACCGACAGACAGACAGACCGACAGACAGACAGAAATTTTTTTTTCGCTCAAACTTAAAATCTCGACGTTTCATGACATTTTAAGCCTATTTGAACAATACAAATTTTTAAAAAATTTTTTGTCGTTACTATACTTCCACTGGATGTGGAAGTAACATGATACACTCTGAAAGTTCAGATAAAAAAGAACAATTCTAATCCTAGGAAGCTCGGAAAACAATAATTCATCATAAGATTTTGAGTCACAGAACTTAAGAGACATTTTTTATTTAAAAAAAAAGTATCACAACTTTATTCTTGAATTGAAAAAACTGCAGCGAAGCCCTTGAAGACCCACGGTGTCATTAACATGAGTAAGAAATATGGTGTTATTTAAGAATTAATTATGCAGTTCTGAATTTCCATAGAATCAAAGCCAACTTTAATTTAATGTTTTCAATTTTAAAACGTATTTGGAACGATCTTTAGGGCTCCATATCTCGAAACGAAGACCTTTTCGGACCTGGCTGCATTTGAACATTTGTTCAGGAGATTCAAAAGAACATTTTTACGTGGGTTAGATTAAATTTGACTGGAGTCAGAAATCCCCTATATGGTGTGCGGGGTCCTTTGGTACACACATGTTCCGTCGAAGGGTTGAGGGGTAAATTGGGGTAAATTTGGGGTAAATGGGTAAATCAAGCAGGTAAAAGTCCATAAAAATCGGTATTTAGTATATACAAGAGAAGCTAAGGTCTCAAAAAAACTTTTGGCATTAGCCATTCCCATTACCACTCCCATTATTAAAGGGGATGAAAAAAAATTGTAATATAGTGTATGTACAAGAACCAGAAACCTCAAAATATTTTTAATAATAATTTAACTGAATATGAAAATTTGTTATCGTCATATGGTGCACACGTTAGTCATGTTGAATTGCTTTGCATTTCATTAGTCAATTATGTCCTAATTATTTATTTAGAGTATGTGGAGACGATAACAACGAAGACAGTTTTAACTTGAGTAAAACATTATTTATAGCTAATTAAAATCGTGAAAAAATCACTTTCCGAAATGTTTTCCTTCGTATCATCATGTTTCAGATTATGCAGATACGAAAATTTAGGTTTTGCATTCGGTAAGCATGCCAAAATACACAGACTGTCTCATTTAAAAATCATAATATGGGACACATCCGGCGAAATCGTAAGTCGTAGAAACTTGACAGGTTGATACAAAAATGTCATTTTGATAACATGTAATACATGAGAAGCAGAATTTTTAACTTTAATAACAGGATCAGATGATTCCCACAGAAATTAAACGTATCGCTCGGATACTGATGTTGGCCTCATCAGTGATGCATTAGGAACTTCATCAGTACCTATCACCGAGATGCTTGGGCAGTCAGTATATGACATAGACGTTTCGTTTTTCCCAGAGGATTGGAAGACGCCACTCGTTGATTGCATATGGATATAGGTGTCTCCTGTCTTGGTTCTCCAATCCCCCTCGGAGAAATATCACGAGGCTAAACCATGCTCGATAAAGATTTGTAACTGAGATTTCTGAATACGAATCATCTTTGATTTTAGATAAATTAATTTGAGAGAGTGATTTGGCCTTCTGATGACCAAAGGACACTTTGATCATAGGTTAAACCATATACGAACGTAAAATATCCCGCTCTTTCAAAATCCGTGGTCAAAAACGCGTTTCCATTTGATAAACAAAAGTTGACCCTGGAATGACCTTGACCTGATGGGATCGAACAGACCTCGGATTCGGATTCAGCAACCCCAAAAACGTATAAGAATCGTGGTTTTCTAGCTTAAATGCTTTTCCCAATTTGACCTTGGAATGACCTTGACTCTGACCTGATGGGTCAAACAGACCATTCGTTGGGATTTAGTTACCCCAAATACGTGTAAAAATGATGGTTTTCTGCACTTAAAAGGTTTCTTCCAAATTTGACCTTGGATTGACCATCACCCTGACCTGATGAGGTCAAGCAGATTCCAAATTCGGATTCAGTGACCCCAAAAACGTACAGAAATAGTGGTTTCCTTCGCTTAATAGTTTTTTCCCAATTTAACCTTGGATTGACCTTGAACCTGACCTGATGGTCAAACAGATCCCGGATTCGGATTCAGCGACCCCAAACGTATAGATATGTTGGTTTAGTCTGGTGAACAGAACATTTTTTTTTGTGGGGCTGTGTAATAAACCGCACTTAAAAGCTAAAACAATTACATCGTCTTCTATCCTTTACGTGAAATATAATATGGCATTTTAATAAATTCTTTAAAAACAATTACTATTTTGCATTAAAAGTTACCGTAAATAGATATTTTAATTACTGGAATATAATAATTATTACCAAATTTAATTAGCATGTCAATGGAGAAATAATTATTTTTTGTATACAGAAAATTATAAAATATGTTATGTTCACCGTAACTAAAGGAAATGAAAACTGTTTTCCAAATTTAATAGAGGATATAATAATTATTATTATGTTTAATTTCATGGTAAGATGGCATCTTTGGCTTTATGTACTTCGTCGGGTAGTAAAAACACTTGATTATTACTAATTTAGATATTAAGAGTACTATTTCCACTCAGTAAATAACTTATAAAAGCCCAGTTTCAGGCAAATGTGTATGGCCATAATAAAATATATTACCAAATTAAAATGCCCCTAAATAATTATTATTATGCTACCTTACACCATCAAGGTAGAATAAGTCATAGCGCAAATAATGGTAGAGAATAGTGGGTATACTTGAGTTAACCAACGCAGAGAATAAAACCGAAGTAATCCCTTAATATAGTAGGTGCATTTTTTAATACTGGATATTCTAAGGCATGCAATGTAATAAATGGTTATCTGGTATTTTCTTCCTATCTTGATCATGCTGATGGATGCCCCATCAAATTTTTCACCAGAAGCTCGATATTTAAGAAAATGATGCTAATTTTCACACTTCTTTCAAAAAAGTACACGTAGCTCGAGAAATATGATGGATATGGAAAATTACTAGAGAGCAAATTTTTAGAGCATAAAGAAGTAGATCACGGTTTAAAAAATTGTAGTACTATAGGCTGTGAGGAGGTAAATATGACGTTCTGTAACTAACTGTATATTACCCTTTTTCCTCGATACACCTTTACATTTTGGCATGTTTTGAAGTGGTTCCTAAGTTTCCAAGGGCGTAGATAAGGGCTAGAACACCAAAATATTTTTTTTGCCATTTTGCTCCCCCGCCTGCCAGTTCAGTTTTGAGACGAGGACTAAATCTCTTTATTTGCGATTTTGACCCTCCCCCGCTTTTCAATTTTGAGACGAGGGCAAACATTTTTTTTGCAATTTTGCCTCCCCATCTGAAAGGTCATAAAAAAAGTTTTTACAGTTTTTAATGATATATAAAACATGGTATTTGAAGGACTGTGTTATAGAAATAGTTTCATTTACATTACCTAAATCTTTATAAATTAAATAAGTATATAATATGTTTTATTCATTATACTAATATTTGATTAAATAAAAAAACTTAGAAACCAAAATTTACTTATTATTTTGGATAATAAATAATTTTTCGAATAGTGGAGTCAACTTAGGACTAAATAATTCGCAATGTGAATGGTCTGGTCAGGGCAGTTTTTTGTTTTAATGTGTTCAACTGTTCAGGGTATCAACTTAAGTTCACAGTTCAGTTTTGCAGTTTCTGCGAAGTCAGCGTATTGTTTACTTAAACAGTTTAATCGGTTTTCTTTGAATACCTCGAAATCTCTAAGTCCTATGGAAAACAACGGAAAGAAGGAAAATGTTCGTTATAAGCTATATACAATAAGAATACATAAACTATAAGGGGTGATTGCACTTTATAAGAGCTATATTCTTCAAAAATTGCACCGAATATTGTCCATTATTTTCGAAAGAACAGTGATGTGTTTATAAACGCATAATTTTGCAATGTTCATTTTTTTAAAAATAATAATAACAATTGGAATGAATTATAGTTTATATACTTTTTTTATTGTACAGCTCAAACCGAATATTTTCCTTCTTTTTATTGTTTTCCATAGGACATAGATTTCGAGATATTCAAAGAATACCGGTCGAAAAGGCGGTCTAAAAAATTAAATTATTTAAATAAACAATATGCTGACCTCACAGAAACTGCAAAACTGAGCTGTGAACTTAAATTGGCCCCCTGAATGCGTTAAAACAGAAAAACTACCCTGACTAGACAATTTACATTAAAATCCTAATTTGACTCCTCTAGAAGTGTAGTTCAACACCACGAACTAGGTCCCTTACCAATTTCAAGAGACATAGCCTAGCGGCGTTACCATATCGTTCCGGATATCATTCATTTCATACCTAGAAGAGCAAATAGATGGTCTATCAACAGATTTTATATGACCCGATGAAAATCGAAAGTGTCTACAGGAGCAAATTTGTTAGGTTAGTAAAATAACTAAACACGGTGCGCGTGATATTCAAGATGTTCCCAGAAAAACCTGTTCTGCTGTTGTTTCATGAAACAGTTCTAGACATAACAATTCCTGATCATTTGAAGTTGAAGTGGCTAGAATTGGATGCGTGAAAGGAGAGAATTGTTGATTTAGAAGTTTTCTTTTAATGGATGGCAGAAATTGCTAATGCTGTTTATGATTCAAGCTTTCCACCTATCGTGTATTCAGAAAAATTTGCACTAAAATTGTTAACTGCAAAATCTTAAAAAGTTTTCAATACAAATTGAATTCAAAGACTGTTCACATTGGGGTGAAAATATTCATGAAGGTAACCAATGGTGCCGAAAAATAGAATCTCAGCAAATTGGAGAAGATGAAGAAAGTCATCAAAAACTTAAATGTAGAAAGCTAGATTTATGAACGGTTGTAAATTTTTTCACCATCCGCGTATCTATAAAGATATTCAACAAAGAAATGAAGACATAGAAGAAACAATCAACAGTCTAGAGAGAAATAATACATTTCAAATTGAAACATCGAAGAAACAATTAATGATGATGCTGATACAGTTATATGGATCACATGAAAATATGAAAATAATAACACTGACATGAAACAGTAACAGTTGCATTAATAGATAGGTAGGTAGTGAATAAATTGGGGTTATCAAAAACTAAAGAAGATGTATGTTTACAATAGACAAATGATGTGGTTCTAAAAGAAGAAAATTATCTTCGTCTAGATATAAAGATATCCACTACCAAGGAAGAACCTAAGAGCTTTATTTTAAAAGTAGTATGGACAGTAGGAAATTTATCGTTACCATCACATGCAATGGGATCATTTAGTCAGATTTCATATTTCACTTTTTAGTACGTGTATACGAAATACTCGACGAATAATTATAACACTGAAAATTTGAGGTTGATCCGATAAGTAGTTTCAGAAATGCACCGCTTCAAATATGAATCGATGCTCTCAAATTGCTGACGTCATTCAATCCGAAAGTGTGTTTCGAAGTTGCGTGAACGGCTATTTAAAAGCAGGTTATGTCTAATCTGCCAGATATGTACTATAATTATGGTTTTTTGAATTTCGCTCTAAAATTAAGAGATTTTTAGAAAATGTAATAAAAAAAATATGCTAAATGAGCCAGTTCAAATAAGCAGTTTCCTCGCCTTAAGAACATCCCAGTTGAAAATGTCAGTTACGAAAAGCCACTAATTCTTAAAACACAATGTAAATTTGATTACTGCAAAACGAACTCGCAGTGGATTTGCCTATAGCAACAAAATATAAATTGGGTTGGTTATTGCATTGGAATATAATTAAGAATAAAAATTAAGTTATAGGTTAGCTTTGTTCCCTATGTTCTACATCTTTGTATTCTATATACCCTCCTAACCGTCGGTCTTATTTTGTATGTTTAATAAAAAAATACCCTGAAAGACCCCTGAGCGAGGAGTTTGTGACCTATGTACGCCCTTCGTTTTGTTTCTGACAGTATGTCATGTAATTTATTGTTTAGGTCAGATGTAGGTTTGTAATTCCTGTTTTGGGGCTAGCTGGTTTCGGCCTTTATGCAAAAAAAAAGAAAAAAAAGACATTACGTATGATCAGGAACTTCAAGAAATAGTCAAATCCTAATTTTCATCTGAATTATTTGCAGTTATTTTAAATACAAATGTTTTCAACTCGGAAGAATTAAGAGCAACTTAAATCATGAACAATACAGCAAAAATAATTAGTGGGAGATATAAAATAGGCCTACAGTGGAAATGTGAATTCATTAAGCTTTCAGAAAGTAAGACTAAACAGGTATTTCGGAAGGAAGTTGACTTCCTTGAAGAAAACTTAATACTCTACAAAAAAGATCCTGCGCAATTTCTCTGCATTTGGATTGGCTTGGCAGCGTTTTGGGATATAGGTAAGAAAACACAGATTCTAAACAGTTTTTCAAATTTAAATTCTTAAAAGTACTTGAATTTCTACTACACGACGTCATTTATGATAAAATCAGTACAAAATCGCTATCCGTCAACACGGTTTTATGAAAAGACGCTCTACAACCACCAACCTACTCTGTGTTACACAATTTGTTTCGGAATCCATTGACGATCAATCCCAAATCGACATCATTTATACCGATTTGTCCAAGGCATTCGACAGACTTGACCGTAATATGTTGCTTGAAAAACTAAATTGTGCCGTACTTTTAGATAGCTTGGTAACATTATTCAGGTCTTACCTGTCAAACAGAGTCCAATATGTTACCTTCAATGGATTCAAGTCTGTCGAATACGTTGCTACCTCGGAAGTACCGCTAGGGCCGGTTCTTGGACCACTATTTTTAACAATATTTATCAATGACATAGGGGATAACTTAACGGATAAGGTTAATTATTTAATGTATGCTAATGATTTCTTTTCTA
Source organism: Rutpela maculata (assembly GCA_936432065.2). Lineage (NCBI taxonomy): Eukaryota > Metazoa > Arthropoda > Insecta > Coleoptera > Cerambycidae > Rutpela > Rutpela maculata. The sequence goes on from OW386289.2 coordinate 145,914,659, forward strand.
GAATTTATACCATTGACGGTTGTCTTCATATGCAGGAAAATTTAAAGAAAACAAGTAACTGGGGTACTAAATACAATCTTCCATTAATTTCGCAGAAATGCAATGTTATGTCTTTTACACGCAAGTCCATATCTGTTTCCTACGATTATCATATAGACAATAATATACTTCATAGGCCCGAAACTCTACGTGACTTAGATAAAACCCACTCTTTTAATACACATATTAGCACCATAGTATCAGAAGCCAGCAAGACTCATGGGTTCATAGTTAGAAATTCCCGTGATTTTTCAAACTCGCTTAAGATGCTTTGTTATGTTAGATCCAAGGTTGAATATACGACAGTTGTTTGGATCCCACACTATAATGAACATGTAACCAGTTAGAATCGGTTCAACGCAAATTCCTTAAATTTATGCATTTCAGGTCTGAAGGTACTTATCCAGCGATCAGTTTTCCACAAGAAGACCTGCTGGATAAGTACTCTTTAGTTAGTTTAAGCCGTATGCGGGAATGCTTGCCTCAAATTTTTCTTTTTAAAATCATTAACAATATTATTGATGCACCAATATTACTGTCAACTCTTTTAACATCCTCAGAGCAGTGTCCCGCAATAGTTCTGTATTTTACCTAGCTACTACGCCTCGTACAAATATTCTAAAGTTTTCATCCATTTACGTAATATGCTACAATCACAACGCAATCTGTGGTGAACATATTACCAAAAAAATTAGTTGAATTTGTTTGTTTTTCCTTTTTTGTATTTCGTCTTTTATATAGATAATTTTAAAAAATTATGGTTTGATTTTTTTCTGCCCCTTTATCTACCATAAGTTATTTTAATCTCGAGATACATTTTTTTATTTAAACACATCTATTGTTTTTTTTACAATGAATTATTTTTATTTATTTGCTTTTATCATGATTAGATAATATTATTTAGGTATTATGCAAATCACAACTTACACACTTTTTTATTTATTATAAAAATACCTACTTTCTGTATATTGTTGCCCTAATCTGGGCACGCTAATATACTAGTTAAGTAAATAATTTAAAACACTCATTATTAGAGAACCAATCAAAACAACTACTCTTCTAGCTAATACTGACGAAATATTGAATTACATGATAGGATTCTTAGCATTTTAAAGAAAAAAAGTGTGAATGACTAAATGTAAATGAATGATTTAAGTATTTTTAATATATTTTTTTCTTTAAAATACTAAGAATCCTATCATGTAATTCAATACTTCGTCGCTATTAGCTAGAAGAGTAGTTGTTTTGATTGGTTCTCCAATAATGAGTGTTTTAAAGTATTTACCTAACTAGTATATTAGAGTGCCCAGATTAGGGCAACAATATACAGAAAGTAGGTATTTTTATAATAAATAAAAAAGTGTGTAAGTTGTGATTTGCATAATACCTAAATAATATTCTCTAATCTATTGTTTGTTAACATAATTACTTCCACATCAGTGGAAGTATAGTAACGACAAAAAAAAATTTAAAAATTTTTATTGTTCAAATAGGCTTAGAATGTCACGAAACGTCGAGATTTTAAGTTTGAGCGAAAAAAAATTTCTGTCTGTCGGTAACTTTTTTTGTGCTCACGTTTACTCTGGAACCGTTTGAGATATTGACTTGAAATTTGGTATACACATGTACTTTAACGAGATCTAGAACTAGATTATATTTTCATCTTGTTCCGTCGAAGGGTTGGGGGGTAAATTGTGGTAAATTTGAGGAAAATAGGCAAATCAAGCAGGTAAGAGTCCATAAAATTGGTATTTAGTATATACAAGAGAAGCTGAGGTCTCAAAAAAAAATTTTGGCATTAGCTACCCTCATTACCACCCCCACCCCATTATTAAAGGGGATGAAAAAAAAATGTGATTTAGGGTGTGTACAAGAACCAGAAATCTCAAAATATTTTTTTACTTCATTCACCCCCACTACCACCCCCTATCACCACCCCCACCCCGTTACCGATGTGGGGTATCGTTTTATGGGTTTTTGGGGTAGAGGATTTCAAATATTATATTATTAAAGTTCCATAAACAATTATTTCCACATACAAAATTTTTTCGTTGTGAGTGACTTAGATAAAAAATCTGGATGTGGAAGTAGTGATTCCTTGGGCAGCGGTTTTTTAGTAGAATTTCTCTATAGTTGGGTCAAGTACCTGTTGTGCAGTGTAATCAAATAAATAAAAATGAATAAATAAATAAATAAATAAATAAATAAATAAATAAATAAATAAATAAAAATTCAGAAACGTCACAACATGGGCATACAAATACGGAAATACCCCATCGAATAGTGTATTTAATATATCTCCATTTTATTAGGTTATACCGAAGGAGATCATTTTAAAACTGCATAATAAAATTACTTACTGTTTTTATGACCTAAAAATAATCGTTTCTGAAAGAACTTAACTGCTAAGTGGCATCGTTAACAATCCGAATTCGAGAATTGGGCCAGGGTTGTGTTCCATTGAAATACACAAAACTCTGAAAACTCGTCCATTGCGAGCGGCGTAACTAAATTACCGGCACCGTATCAAATCACTACATTTGCCATTTTGCCGATTCCAAGTTGTTCTCATTCTGAAAAGTAACTCGCAGGTGGTCCTATCTAACATGCGGATTTGTATCCCGAACAAGGTCGACATAAATAGCTATTGTTACTACTTTTGGTGTTTTGTTGTGAATATGTTCGCACTATGTAGTATCGGAGGGCAAGTTTAAGAACAACTCTTTAGGGACTTTAAGAAAGGAAGTATTTTACCTAGACTTGTTCAATGAGGCCGAATAAAATGTATCAACGTCTCGTCGATTTGAAAAAGCGTTTGTATAAATGGACTAGTTGGGTGTTCTCTTGATTTCGATGTTATATGATATAAATGTAATCTAAGTAAAAAACTTTCGATAAAGAAATTTGATATTTCTGTGTATTTTAAAGAAACTAGTTAATAAACGATGATAAAAATGAATTAGTTAACGCAGGGATTCCCAACAAGATTTTTTCAAGGACCCCCCTCATCGGTCGCTATACTGACAAGGACCCCTTAAAAGCTTAAATTCTTCTTAAAATGAAGATTATGTAGAATCTACCACTGCAAGTCAAGTAAAATACAAAACAATTGAATATCTCGGTGACATTTCGCGGACCCCCAAGACAACGTCCGCGGACCCCCTGTTGGGAACCCCCGAGTTAACGGATCAAGGTGAATCAAGCTTAATGGACATGAAAGGTCCTGCTCTAAAACTTAACCTATATAATAATAAATTCCAAAATTAATAATTTCTTCGATCAGTTCTTGCATTCATTTTTACATGAAATACAAATATTATCATCATACAAAAATGTTTAACAAACATGGTAAACAACGTTATTAAAAATGTTATTCATAGTACCTCGATTTTAAACTAATATCTACATGACCCGATCAAGAGCACATGGAGGCCTCCGTAGGATATTTATTAAGTATAGAGTCAACCGGGGTTATTGTGACACAAAATCTACGACAAAACTATATGAAAAAAAAATAGGTTAGATTGGCCAAACCTTATATCATGTGATGCCATATTCTTGTTACATATTAAAAATAAAGTTTCAGCGGAAAAAAATATAGCTTGCGTCATGTGATTTTGTGTCCAAAAACTTTTTTTTTTGATAAAGCTTTTACTCCGGAAAAGTTTCACCACTGTTATTCTGATGTTTTTGTACATTAAATTATCAAGGACGCTTCCAACAGTATTTTGATGTATAATTTGTTAACATTACTCTTTGCTGATGGTGTCATAAGAGCTATCAAAGTTCAGGGACTATTGTGATACATTTTCAGGGGCTATTGCGATACAAGTTGTGAGGCTAATATGACATACGAAATGATGAATCTTATATGGTTATAACTTATGAAAAACCTATATTCATCGTGTTTTTATTGCAGTGGGTTTCTCTTTGTTGCGGATATTTAGTGCTGAAGTCAGGGACGGATTTAGCAATAGGCATAGTAGGCATGTGCTTAGGGCGGCAGCAAGATGAGGGGGGGGGCGGCAAGATTCAGGTCGGGAATATAAAAAAAACTGTGACGATGGTAGCAGGAGCACAGCAAAGATAAACTATACAGAAGTGAAAGCTATAAGGCTCACGATAGGACTGACCCCATATCCGCCATTTTATAACCACCCGTTCTATCACAACACAAGCCATGTGATTATTGTTTCATTTGCGATTGACAGTTTTACAACGCTTAGATGATATTTTGTGGCTGTTTAATTTTCGATTACGAGGTATTGAGACAATTTAAAAATTTCGTTTAATTCTTTAATGTATTTATTATACTCTTCGCAAAAACGAAGAGTATATTGTATTTGATCGGCACATTTCTAAAATCGTAAATATCGCTCGTAGAGAAAAAAATTTCATATCATTGTGTTAGTGAACGAATTCTGAACAACTTTCAAAATGTCCGTCCGTCCATCCGTCACGTTTCTTGTAAGCACGATAACTTAAGAAAGAAAAGTCCGATTGTATTGAAATTTAGAAAGTAAGTTAGTGTTAGCTAGAGGAAGAACCCTACTGTTTTTGAAGAAAATCGATCAGTAAATAAAAGAGTTATTAATTATTTAATTAAAAAAAAAAATCCTCTTAATTTTTGTCTCTTGTACTAAAATGGAAATCTTGCGAGATATTATTTCCATAATAATTTTTTTTTTGTTTATGAAGTTTACTAATATATATTTCATAGAAGTGAAATATATGTATGAATGTCGAAAGATATATATCACAGACAATCAATTTTTGTAGCAATAGGCGGTGGCGCAGCGGCTAAAGCTTTGCGTTGCAATCCAAAGGTCCCATGTTCGAATCCCAAAGGTTGAATACTTTTTTTTAATTTTTTTTTCATACAATTTTTTTCACAATAAAGATGGTATCACAAAATTTAGGATGTCCAGAAACTAACATTATTTACACGAAAACTGCGAAGAGTATCCTATAGAATGTGTAACAATTATATATAAAAAGCTCAGTAAATTGGCGAAGAGTACGTTTTTAGCTTGTTAAATATAAAATTGTAAATTTTTCTTGGTGTATTATGTACTGGACGGCTATAATCTGTACAAAAATAACACTCAGTGTATTACTTTATTAGAGTTTATTGTTGTCTTGTTCCTATAATATTAGCCACACATTTATTATTTTATTAAATGATATATAACAGTGTGTTTATTAAAAGTTTTTTTATGAGCAAAACAGTTTTATTTTATTGGTAGTATTGACTTAAGGGGCGGCAAATTTGACCATGCCTTGGGCGGCACAAAACCCAAATCCGTCCCTGGTCGAAGTCAGAAAATCAAAATTTAATAAATTCGAAGCCGTATGTTTAGAGCTTAAAATGGTTCGTAAATATAAGAAAAAAGAAACGCGTTTTTCACTAAACAATGTTTTACATTTACGCTTTAACCCTTACCCCATTTTTAAATTTTAGATTATTTTTTAATAATAATAATAATAATAATAAATTGTCATTATTTATTTTTCTGTCTTGGCGGAGTTCAGACTACATTCTAAAGTAATTTTTTGTTTGATATAAATCACTTATTTTCCACAAGTTTTTTCGGAATTTTATCATAAAAAAATTATTCAGAAGAAACACACTAATATAAAGTCGCTAATATGTATCTCAAAAACTCTCATAGCCACAAAAAACAATCCGCGGTGTATCACTAATAGCCCCAAACTGGGGGCTATTTTGATACAGAAATTTAATTTTTTTGTTGGTCTAATCTTTATTTTAGTAAAATTTCTGCACTGTAATCTTAAAAAGAAAGTAATTTAACACACAACAGTAATTTTTTATAAAACGTCTAGGATAAAACACAAAATTTTATTTGAAAAGTTTTGATTTTTGTATCATATTAGCTACCTAGTTGAATAATAAAAAAAAATTATAAAATAAAAAAATACGAGTCTTTTAATTTGTTTGAGATACTCAAATCCAGCTTATTTATTGTTGATAAGCTCAAAGATTTATTATTACAACGAGCACATACACCATATTTTAAATTTAAAAAAAATGTAATGAAATCTACTCAAAAAGCTCCTTCCAACGACACAAGAATGTTTCCTTTTTTAGAACATAAAAAAATTGATACCTTAGAATAGAAATAACAAGGGCCCCAGAATACTTCCTTGAGGTATACCTAAACTAATGCCAAGTTTAGTAGACTTTGCACCAAAATAACCTACAAATTGTTTCCTGTTCGTAATGTAAGATTTAAGAAGGCTATTACATTGACCACGTAGTCCATAGCTTTTTAACTTGTGGGTAATGAACGTACTTTGGACACTACCGTAAAGCTTTTGACAATGCGAAATGGAACAAACTGGAGGCTGTATTATTGGAGATGAGAACATCCAAACATCTGGTCTTTTTTATTTGTCGACTATACGAGAAAACTTTACTTTCGTGACAGTAGATAACACTAATTCCGACCAATGTAAAGCACTGAAAAACGTGTCCCAAATCATCTTCAACTTTTATAGTGAACACGTGATGGTACGTGTACTGGGGCACTGGCAGGGTGGAGTAGCTATAAGCGAAACTAAGATTTCTAACTTGAGATATGCAGATGATACCTCTTTAGTTGCAGTAAGAAAGAATGAGCTGATACACTTGCTAGGCAGGCTTCAGATAACAAGCTCTGATCAAAGTTTAAGTGTAAATTAAACTATGATTTTAAACTGAGAATATAACCACACAGATTTGTTAAGAATATGTGACAATATTAAGCAATATTGGCAACTACAAATATGAAATTCGCTAAAGATGGCAAGATCGGTAACTCGTCAGTTGAGCAAAATCTGGCCACCGGCTCGGTGGCGCAGTGCTTAAGGTGTTAAGCTTGCGACCACGGGGTCCCAGGTTCCAATCCTGGCTAGGGTATGGATGTGTAGTGGCGTTTTTCATGTGTTGCCGAGATGGTAGCAGTGAACTAGATTGCTGTTGTGTGAGAGACAACACAATCTAGTCGCTCTCCTCTCCTGAGTTCGAGTCTCAGCTGCGGCAGATGGCAATGTCGCAGGGAATGGGTGTTGTGATATTGTCTATGTGTGTGTGTCCGTCCTGGTTGAGTGGTAGAATAGCCTACGGTTAAACTCCGCCAGGACATTAATATAAATAAGGCGATTAAAATATATATATATATATATATATATATATATATCACGAAACAAGCAAGGATCAGACTTACTAATGTCCTAATTTTCTTCATATTTCTTTATGCCTTCGAGACATGAATCGTTAGGGAACCAGATAGATGACGTATTCATTCTTTCGAAATGTCTGTGTGAAGACGCCTTTGCTGCGAATTCTCTAAGAGCCCACCGCACTAAGCGACTTTCCACCATATTCTCATATTCTCCCATTTTGGCCACATCAACTAGAGAAAGGAAAACACAAAACGTTTAATTTTTCAAGCATGAGGCGAAGAGGATGCCTTCTGAAACGCAGATTTCACCAGGCAAATGTCGAGTTAAACAAGCTAAAGAAAAGTGAACTAGTAGACATTATTTTAGAAGAAATAACTAAAAAGTTACCATTAATAGTGCAGTTAGCAGTGACTTATTGAATGAACAACACGACGATAATGTTTTTACGACACAAAAGATATCTGCGTGCAGTGTGACAGGATTGCCTGTTTAAAGGTAAATATTCAACATAAAATTTTAGCCAAGGAGACGGAAACTCTAAAAAATCTAGTTCTTCACCCAGAAAAGAGGATAGTTGCCCAGAAGGAAATTGTACGATTTCTCAAGCTAAGCAAAGACAAATCAATTAATAATAACAATAAAAATTATTCTCATATTCTAAACCCAGAGCCATTTACACGCAACATGCATAAAGTTGCCGAAATTACGAATAACATTGAATATGCGATAAGCCAACAACTGTTGGTATTGGTGTCCGTATCTCATCTCGCCGTCCTGGTTGAGTGGTAGAGTAGCATTCGCTAAACTTCGCCAGGACGTTAATATAAATTTAAAAAAAAACTGATAGCCAAAAAAGTTACTCTGCCGCGACGTAGACAAAAACGGCGCCTCAAAAAACTGCAAACACTATCACATCTGATCAAGTTAGTGTTGCTATTAAAAACGCACAATCGGTCACAAGAACTCATCGCAGTTCATTGACCGCAAATACGTTATTGGCACGAATAACAATTTAAGTCAAATTACAATTATACCTAAACTTGGATATTTACATGTGTATAGATTAGGCCCAGAAACCACAGAAGATGCACTTATTAAATGTCTAAAGGTGACTTGTCCCTGATATCAATTTCTCCTGTGAAAAACGAGAAAAAAAAGACAATTCAACACGTTCCTTTAAAGTGTCTTTTCCTCTAAAGTATAGTGGGGAAATATACATCAGATATTTGGCCAAAAGGTGCAGCAGTAGTCAGGTTCAAGTTTCCCCAAAAAAAAAATGTTACCAACCAGCCTTGACGTCTCAACCTACTCCTTAATCTCAACAAATTATGTGGTATCTCACGACGAAATGTAAAGTGTTTGCTACATTAATATCCAGTGTCTCACACAAAGTGAATTTCTTAGAGGAAATACAACCCTAGTTTCTTATGTCCAACTAGGTATTGACAATCCAAAGAAAAAAACCGCTGCCTAAGGAATCACTACTTCCACATCAAGACTTCCTATCTAAGTCTATCTACAACGAAAATACTATATTTGTACTCCACTAAGTGGAAATAATTGTTTATGGAACTTTAATAGTATAATATTTGAAATCGTGTACCCCAAAAACCCATAAAATGATGCCCCATCAGTAGTAAGGGTGGTGATTCTTGATGACTGGTTTCGGTATAGACACTAAATCATAATATTTTTTTCACCCCTTCAATAATGGGGTGGGGGTTGTAATAGAGGTCGCTATTGCCAAAAATGTTTTTGAGACCTTAGCTCCTCTTGTATTTACTAAATACCAATTTCATGCACTCCTAATTGCTTGATTTACCTATTTGCCTATTTACTCCCATTTACCTTCAACTCTGCAACGGAATAAGATCGATATATAATCTAGTTCCAGATTTCGTTAAAATACATACGTGTGCCATATTTTTAAGTCAATATCTTAAACGGTTCCAGAGTAATCGTGAGCACCAAAAAGATACAAGACTAACAGACAGACCGACGCGATAGATACATTTATTTTATTCAAACTTAAAATATTGAGGTTTCATGACATTCTAGGCCTATTCGTACAATGAAAGTTTTCAAAAATTTTTCTTGCGTCAGTATACTTCAACTGGATGTAGAAGTAATAAGCAGAAAATAGCATGGCAAAGATATAAAAAATCATTCTGTGCCGTGGACTACACGATAGAAGTAGAGCCTCTACTTCAAGCATGTTCCTCAATAAAACCTACTACGCATCCATACTACCCGAGGTAACCCACTGTTTATCCAATTGACTACAGGAAAGCCACTACGCATTCATACTTCTTGAAGAAACCCACTGCGCATCCATTTTACTCGAGAAAACCCAGTGCGCATCCATACCACTTGAGGTAACCTACTGCGCATCAATGGTATTCAAGGAAAGCCACTGCGCATCCATAATACTCGGGGAAACCTACTGCGCATCCATACTACTTGGGGTAACCTACTGCGCATCTATAGTACTCTAGAAAAGCCTCTGCGGATCCTAAATACCCGAAGAAACCTACTGCGCATCCATACTACTAGAGGTAACCTACTGCGCATCGATGGTACTCGAGGAAAGCTACTGCGCATCCATAATACTCGGGGAAACCTACTGCGCATCCATATTACTCGAAGTAGCTTTATAACCGGATATTTGAAATCGCCTACCACAAAAACCTATATAACGATATGACACATCGATAGTGGGGGTTGGGGTGGTGGTAGAGGGTTGGGGGTGGGGGTGGAGTAAGTAAAAAAAAATTGAGGCCATAGGTTCTTGTATACACGCTAAATTACAATTTTATTTTTTTTTTCGCCCCCTTTAATAATGGGGTGGGGGTAGTAATGGGGGTGGCTAATGTCAAAATTTTTTTAATAATATAATATTTGAAATCCTATACCCCAAAAACCCATAAAACGATACCCCACATCGGTAGTGGGGTGGGGGTGGTGACAGGGGGTGGGAGTGGGGGGTGGATAAAGTAAAAAAATATTTTGAGGTTTCTGGTTCTTGTACACACACTAAATCACATTTTTTTTTTTCATCCTCTTTAATAATGGGGTGGCGGTGGTAATGGGGGTGGCTAATGCCAAAATTTTTTTTGAGACCTTAGCTTCTCTTGTCTATACTAAATATCAATTTTATGAACTCTTACCAGCTTGATTTACCTATTTACTCCAAATTTACCCCAATTTACCCCCAACCCTTCGACGGAACAAGATGAAAATATAATCTAGTTCTAGATCTCGTTAAAGTACATATGTGTACCAAATTTCAAGTCAATATCTCAAACGGTTCCAGAGTAAACGTGCGCACAAAAAAAGTTACAGACCGACAGACAGAAAATTTTTTTTCGCTCAAACTTGAAATCTCGACGTTTCATGACATTCTAAGCCTATTTGAACAATAAAAATTTTTAAAAATTTTTTTGTCGTTACTATACTTCCACTGGATGTGGAAGTAATTACAGTCAACTTATGTTAACGAATACACTGTAGGAAGTGATTATTGTCACGAAACACATATACATGGCGATACAGTTATATCTGCTAAGAAAGATATAGTTTTCTCTGCAAAACTATAAAACACCTTAATAAATTATCAATTGAATTACGTATAGAATGCTCTGTCGCAATGTATAACAAACAGTTTTGTATTGTAAATATTCACAGACCTCCATCAGTGGACTTTGAAATGTTTTTCATGCAATTATCACAATTATTATGCAAATCATCGCCCGAGTAAATTTGTTATCATTTGTGGTGACCTGGACAACATACACTCCAGAGTTTTGTCATATATTTACGTCACTTAATTTGATTTCATTAATTTTTGAACCTACAAGAATAGCCACAAATTATGTACCACGCAAACGATCATAGACTATGTTGTTACCGGTAATAAAAAATTTACTAGATGTGAAAATTTTGACCCGGGACTGTCTGATCTCCATGGTCAAATGATACATTGTAATCCTCCTTCTGTAGTATCCTTGGAAATATCCAAAAACATAATAAACGCTATAAAATCAATAGTCAATTGTTGTTCTTGCCAAAGTTTCTCTCATCACGTTGGTGAGATATTCCTGTGTTATAGAGTTATATTATTATTTTTACTATTTCAGAGACATACTGTGCACATATAAGCAGCTTAAAAAGTATTCATTCATTTGGGGCCATTTCGCTTAGTAATGGTCAGTAAGGAAAAGGCAAAAATAAACTTCCATTTAAAACATAATACAGAAATTTTTATTCCACCATTATGTCAAGTGTCAAACAAAGTGGTTGGCTATAGGAACACACACGGTGCACCAGTTATTAATTTTCCTTTCAAAATTTAACCGCTGTGCTGGCTATAAAATTTTTAAAAGAAGCGTTAAAATAAAGGTTAGAGAAAACAATTAACGCGGTTTCGCTAAGAGCCGCATAGCATATAATGAATAGGCGGCTGATTGTAAAGTCTCGGAATATTTCGTGAAACAATCATTTCAAAAGCGACTTCAGCGCGTCCACCTCTAGCTTTGTAGACTTGTGGTTATGTTTATTTATATTATTTGTAGTTTACATATACATGTTATTTTAAGGTTTTATGAGTATTTTATTAATTATTATGACTTATTAAGACAATAAAGCGGGACGTTTTGAAGTTGTTTTTATTTGATTTGGTATGCACATAGTTCAGGTTACTATAGGTACGCGCACTAAGTAAATATTATGATAATTGTTAAAACAAAAATATTAAGTCTATATATAAAATATAATAATATTACTAATAATAATACTAATAATGATAATATTAATAAGAACTTCAGAACTGGCGGGGAAGAACAAGGAGTCTGCTACCAACATGCTTGCCATTCCAATCCTACTCTACTCCTTTGGAGTAGTGAAATGGAGTGGAGAGGAGTTGCGTCAACTCCACGTAGGAACCCGCAAAAAGATCCATTTCAATAGGAATTTACCTAACCTAAATCATCCGTTCCACGGCTATACTTCCCGCGACATCGGGGAAGTCGTGGACTCTTAAGCTTGGAGAGTTTCCATAATAGGATGGTTCTGGATGGAGCCTGTAAGGTCATCAGGAGTTCGAATCTCCTCAGCTGCATGGTCCGGGGCCATGAAAATGTAAAGGTAGGAGCCTTTTTGTTTAAAGCAGCACAGATAGCAGCCAATGAACTTGGTCTCTCCTTCGACGTCGAGCAGGTAAATCGCGACTCTGTCATCGAGTTGGAACCAGCTCGGCGAACCAAATTAAAGCTGCAGAACACAACATATTTCTGCAACTTCACACGGATAAGCCAATGCATGGAGTTTTCTATAAAAATATAGAAAACCTTGACTTACCCGAAAGGTTGACCTTTGCCTTCTTAAGGTCAGCCGGACTGAAGTCTAAGACCGAGGGATTCATAACGGCTTGCGAAGATGCTGTATTCAGTTCCCTCGCCTATTGTAGTCGTGTCATGGGTGTAGAGGTCCCCGATGTCAGCTGCAGAGCCTGCCGCAGGGCGCCAGAGACTCTAATGCACTTGCTGTCGACTTGCTTGCACAACATATGCAGTCTCGGCCTATGCCTATATCCAAAGGCACGTTGGAGCATTACGAATGCTTTGTTATCATTTAAGGTACTCGTATGGGATAGACGATACACTGGTGCTGCTTTACGCTCCGGGGATATTGAATCCGTTGTGGGAAATGAAGAGTGTCTAATTTATTGGAACTAGCCTGACGTAGTCCTCCTCGATCACCAACTCAAGACAATGTATGTCGTAGAGTTCTCGGCTCCCGCGGAGAACAACATTGTCTTGAAGGAGGTGGAAAAACGGACAAAAAAATATCGAGATTTGTTCTTCGAACTCCGCAGACTATATCCAGACCCTATTGTTAAGTTGGTGGTACTGATCAGACGAGACACACATACTACTTTCGGTACTGAAGATCATACCGGCATGACGAAACTCAGCAGATATCTTAGCCGGCGGAATGCAGAAGGCCGTCATCTTCGGTTCGTTACGTCTACTCAGGGCACACGATTCCCAGACGCAGTAGTCACTTACCCCACGGAGTGGGGAGTGACTGCCGGTACTATCAGCTCCCCTCTGTGAATTTCGGAGCCAAATAAATAAATAAACAAATAGAAAAATAATAATGATAATAATAAAATTTAACACCACTGAAACAGACGACAAATACAACCTTTTATTGATAGAGTACTCTCTGCACAGGAATAAAAAACACAATTGAGATGTAAACCCTTGCATGGACGATATCTCATAACCATCGAAAATGGAACAATTGACACCTAAGCATCTACAGCATATTTGAGACCTGGGAATCTGTTTAACGAAAGAAAAGGTTTTATAGCAGCAATCCAGGATCAAGTCATTACCCAAAAATATACTGGAAAAAGATACTGAAAGAGAATATCGAGGACAACAAATGCCGTATATGTGGAATAAAAGATGAATATCTCGATGGCATAGACTCTGGATGCTCGATACTGGCCCCAAAAGCTTACCTAGATCGACCTAACAGAGTCGCAAATATTATCCACCAGGCACTGAAGGCTAAATATATGGGCTTAGAGGAAACAGTATCTTACTACCTATACGAACCATTATCAATGAGCATACCTACCTCTACTGGGCTGGAAAAATTATAACAGACCGCACCATCTCTAGCAATACACCAGACATAGTACTTACAAAAAAGGCAAGAAGAAAATCTTCATCACTGATAATATAGTTGTACCCCCGCCCGCAAATATCGGAAAAATAAATAAGTACTTTTAGTTTCTAGCTTATTCCAAATTATTTTTTGTATTCAGTTACTATTCTGTTTACTATGTATTACTTACGGATTAAAATAAACTTTACTTTACTTTACTTACCGCTAGCCGATGAAGTTAAGGGGATGTGGAAAATGGAAAATGTCGGCACGATAGTGCCAATTGTAAATGGAATCATTGAGGAGATACCGAAGAAGCTGCACGCTAGCTATTAGAATACGGGGATTAGAAAGGAGACTACGTATCTATGCTGTTGGGAGATTGATGCAACATCAGCATAGTGTGGACTCAAGAAACTTCCTAATGGAACTTAATCCTTGGTACGCAATTACCCGGGATAAGTGAATAATTGCAGCATTTTGCTGAGAATTGTGATGAGACAATAATAATAACGCTTGTTGAGAAACATGATGAGGATAAAAAAATGTACTTCATCCGAAAAGAAGCACCTAAAATCCAGGAAGAATATCTATGGAACGAACCCACTGATGAGGACGCCAAGAATAAAATTAAAATCAGTATCGAAAAGAGGAAAATATACATTACACAAATCAACACCACCTAGAGATTAAAGCCACACAACCAGCTGGTGACGTCACTGAAGGAAGGTTTTAGATATTGAGATACATAATACATTTGGACGTAATTAGAACAATAAAAATCACTTCTAATTTGCTTCTACTAATTCTTATAAAGTAAAAAGGTACCTAATTAAATTCTGAGGCAAAACTAACTAACGAAAAGCGTATTTGGTCACTCAAATAAGTGAAAACCTAGCCTCAATTTTAGTTTCGTTTGATTTAGACTACTAGACTTAAAAATAATAACTCACCACAGAGTGCATAGAAATTTTAAAGTTTTCTCGATCAATAGCTTTAATCCATTTGTTTCTGAGTTTCTCATCTTTGGGAAATTTAAAAACGTGTACCTTTTCCCCGGTGGCATAATTACCAGTACAGCGAGGAAGCAGCATTTGTTTACCCTTTTGCACGGCAATTAAATATTTTATAACTATCACTGGAATGTATTATTTGTTGTCTGTTTTATTAAAGTGGGTTTTACATCACATTTACACGTTTAAAACACAGAATAAACAATAAGATACAATACTACTAAAATTCAAATACAACGATTTGTTTTATTTGACACTAGTAGAGGTGGGTAGTACTCGTACAGTGGTACGAATGGTATGAATCCCACAAAAATAAAAGATTCGTACATTTCGTATCGCCGATACGATTGGTACGAATATGGAATTTCGGTACCGGTATTGCGATGCGATACTGGGCCAGTTGTATAAGGTTAAACTTCAAACGGTGGATGGGGACCGCGTGTTTAAACTGGAGATTTCAGATTTTAAAATACTCATAACCTTATAATTGAAAAAATTCCCTGTTTTTATACGTAATATGATACAAATATGTATATAATATGGTTAAATAAACGCTATCATCTATCTTTTTACTGATATCTAATGACGACGACGAAATTATTAATGAAATCGAAGGTGCTCGAAGTCCTAAAAGTTTACACTGTATGGTTAATATAACATTATAATACTCTGGCCCTAACTAACACCACATATAATATTCTATAATCTATGCTGAACACTGATGTGGAGTGGAAGTGTGGGTACGAATAGTACGAATGGTACGAATCAGTACATGATACTGTTTCGTATCATGGAATCAGTGGTACGAAACATACGAATAGTACGAATGGTACGAATCAGTACATGATACTGTTTAGTATCATGAAATCAGTGATACGAAGTGGTACGAATCGTACGAATCTCTCAATACGAATCTTGTCTTGATACGGATTTATTTGGTACGAATCCTTAAAAAGAGTCGAATTGCCCAACTCTAGACACTACACTTGACAGCCGTTGAAGCGTGACGTCATGTCAGTTGGTTGTCTGGCTTTAATCTCTAGGTGGTGTTGCACAAATCCGATGCATGCACAATTCTTCCGAGATCTCGATCAACCAGCAGTTGACGAAATAATCTGAGCAACAATAAACCTAACAGACCCCTGTTGTTATATTATCTAATCCACAGGAATTAACTTGTTAGCTTTAATATTTCATTAAATATCTACTTCTGCTGTGGTAACAGGTTCTAAAAATAAAGTATTTTCAACGTTAATATCCAGGTTAAAATTACTATTTTAGTTTAAAATGTTTTTATCTAACAGTGAATTGAACAATGAATTTAAAATTAAAATGGGCTATTTTGAATACATTCGCTTAACGCCTGTTTTCAATTTGTATTTCACATATCGTATTGTTTTTATTTTAATCGTTATTATCAATCAATAAAAAATAATAGAAAAGTATTTTTTATGCTCGTTGTAACATACACATTGTTCAGTATAATTTACCAATTTATTTTGGTTATATCAATTGTGCATAACTATTTCATTGATAAAAACTATCATTGATATCATCTAATAAATCAATTGTTCTCAAATTATTTTAGCAGGTTCCACACTAATAACATGTAATTGAAAATTTATATAGTTAAACAGTTTTAAAATCGAACATTTTCCTACGCCGACACAGATACTTCAGAATTTTAGGACATTAATCTTTAAATTAATTAATTTGGAAGTTTACCCGCTCATCTGTCATCGGAGTTTCCTCCAACATATTATTTTTTAATCAGCCATTGAAGTTCAGTAAATGACAGTGATGAATAATAGAGAACAAGGGCTGCCAATTCAAGATTCGGGGAACTAAATGATGTTACTTTACTTTCAATTTCGAGGGAACACGTTGAAATAATTGAGCATGGAGACTAGAATTAGGTCAAACAAATTCGGGAAAATTGAGTTGTAATTTTAGACTTTTTTGTAACACGAACTTGGACGCACTTACATCGTAATTCTGTGGCATTTCTTAAAAATGAGCAAGTTTATGATGATAGATATTATTATCGTTTTAAGTTATAGAACAGGCATTTGTTTGCAAATAATTCGTAGAAAATACAATTCAATTTATATAGATATATAGATAGCGTTTGTTTAACCACATTATATACATGTTTGTATATTTGTAGCAAGTCAACTAGACAAAAACAATAATAACAAAAACAGAAAAATGGGTAAAATATCACAGATTTTGTAATCAGTACGTTGTATAAAACGAAAGCTATCTTACAGTACATTGATTATCATATAGTAATAAGTAAGAAAAAAGTAATAAGTAGTAAAAAAAATAATAAAAGTCTGTAAGAGTAAGTCTCTTCCACATTAATATAAAATGCATTAACGTATAGATACTTCTAAATTAATATGTATTAAAGTGATGACTAAATAATCATCAAATGAATAAAAACAGTGATTCAGTATAATTCTTTTAACAGCGTTTTTAAAGGAGTTTAAATTTAGTAATGTAACTTCAGGTGGTAGTTTATTATAAAGATCAGGGAGGGAGTGGTCTAACCACCGGGAGTTGTCTTGGCGCCTCCTCGTCAAAAAATATTCGATTTATCAATATTCCCTGTAATAACCCCGATCTGTCTTAGTACGGAAAAATCAGAACAAGGTTTTTCATTTAGAGATGGTTCCAGAAGGGTGGGGGATAGTATTGCAAACATCGTATTCCTCGCTCTCGTTAGGGAGCATGTGACGAGCTATTTTAAACGATTCAGAAATTTCATTTCAACGCGTGTCGTTCTATTAGATTCAACTCCAAAGTTAAGGGATGAAATGTCAATTTTATAAAAATTGAGCAGTGAAACATGTATTTTTGACGTCATATTTGGAATCAGTGGCTCAAAAAACATATTTTTATTTTTGGAAGCAACTTATGCATTATGCAATTTTATCTATTTCCTCATCAACTGTGGTATCGTGTTAGTAAGTGTGTATTCAGCTATCACCAATAAAAAAAATCAACTCGGTGCGGCACGAATTTTCTTTACAGTGATGAAATTCTTAGTGTCGGGTGGAGTACACCAAAAAATTGAAAAAAAAAATCGTAAGATTTAAACCGTCGAAAACCGGATGCTATATAATGGTCAATATTGTTGCTTTGGGATTCTTTAACACCTTGTTCGTGTTAGACGTCTATTGTGGAACACCCTGTATATCTCGCAATTGACGTGTACATACTGCTCGTTAGTGGTCGTGATTTAAAAATAAGTGTTTCATTATATTTGTTTTTTATAGGCCCTGCAATTAATTATGAAAAATACATGATAACAAAAAATGCTTTTTACAATAATTGTAAAAAGCATTTTTTGTTATCATGTATTTTTCATAATTAATTGCAGTGCCTATAAAAAACAAATATAATGAAACACTTATTTTTAAATCACGACCACTAACGAGCAGTATGTACTAAATTATTTAGTACAGTACCTGGAGATAAAAAATATGCAAAACTTCGGAAAAATGTCATATTGAACGGATTTCGTTCATTTTTGGCAGTATAATAGTAAACTCTTCACAGAAACGTTTCTATATTGTGCGGGGGCTTGCTAATTTATAGGGGGTGGATGCCACCCCTCTCGGGGGTCGGCACTTAAAAAATATATATATTTATTGGAGCTGAAGTAGAATCCAAGTTTAAGAAGAAATGGTTCTATGCAATTTTTCACATAAATTGATAGTTTTTAAGTTATAACGACTTCAAAATTGCGATTTTAGCTTAACAAAAAAGGTATTTTCAAACGGCTTTCATCAAGTATCTCGAAACGTATTACTTTATCGAAAAAATGTTACAGACCAATTACATAAAGTACAAACTGGGAATTAATTATATTTTTTGTTTATTGATGTAGGATTAATAATTTCGGAGATATTTAAGTTTACATTTGGCTTCCAAGTGTTCATAAGATAATTATTTAGAGTTAAAGTTAAATATCTCAGAAACTGTGACACCTACGTCAAGGATGCTAATAAGTAGAATAATAGGTTATTAATTAAGTTTTAAACTGTTTTTTTATTTGTTTCCGTAGCATAAAAACAATGAAATTATGACCCAAGCAATGTGCGTCTACACATTTTTTTAATTACAACGTCGCCATTTTGTTACTGTAATTAGCAAGTAATTAAAAAAAAGGGATTTCAAACACTGTTCCTCATTAATATACAACATGACGTAGACGCTCAAATTTTTTCGTTTGTATACAACACTTGCTTTAGAAAAAATTACAATTTAAACTATAAAGGTATTTTCGATAAAACGTTATTTTTTTTCTTTTCCAAATATTTCAATAAATATTAGTTTTATTGAAAAATGGGTAGAGACCAAAAATAAAGCTCATAAACTGGTAATGAATTTCGCTTGTTTATTTATTTACATAGATTTAATAATTTCGGAGATATGAAAGTTTACAAATGGCGTCCGAACATTTATAAGACAAAAAATGCAGTTTAAATGTTAAATATCTCCAGAAATTGTGACACCCACGTCACGCATGCTAAGAAATTAAATTAAAGACAATTAATTGCGCTTTCAAATTATTTTTTACTCGTTCCTGTAGCATAAGAAATAAAGAAATTCTGATTGAAAAATGTGCGTATTTATATTTTTTTATATAAAAAGGTTGCCATTTTGTTACTCTAATTAGCCAGTAATTTAAAAAAATTATCTCAAATACAGTTTTTCGTTAAGATGTAGCATTATCTGGATGCTCAATTTTTTTGCTCATTTAAAGCACTTGCTTTAGAAAAAAATGCATTTTAAACTTTAAAGGTAATTTCGAAACACTTGGATACCAAATATAAACTTAAATATCTCCGAAATTATTAATCCTACATCAATAGAATTAATTCCCAGTTTGTACTTTCTGTGATTGGTGTGTAACATTTTTTTGAATAAGTAATACTTTTCGAGATATTTGACAAAAGCCGTTTGGAAATACCTTTTTTTTTTGAGCTAAAATCGCAATTTTGAAGTCGTTATAACTTAAAAACTATCAATTTATGTGAAAAATTGCATAGAACCTTTTCTTCTTAAATTTTGATCCTATTTCAGCTCCAATAAATATATATATTTTTAAATGTTCAATTTTTTTGCTCATTTAAAGCACTTGCTTTAGAAAAAAATGCATTTTAAACTTTAAAGGTAATTTCGAAATACTTGGATACCAAATATAAACTTAAATATCTCCGAAATTATTAATCCTACATCAATAAACAAACAAAAAAAATAATAATTCCCAGTTTGTACTTTCTGTAATTGGTGTGTAGCATTTTTTTGATAAAATAATACTTTTCAAGATACTTGACGAAAGCCGTTTGGAAATACCTTTTTTTAAGCTAAAATCGCAATTTTGAAGTCATTATAACTTAAAAACTATCAATTTATGTGAAAAATTCCATAGAGCATTTTCTTCTTAAAATTTGATTCTATTTCAGCTCCAATAAATATATATATTTTTTAAGTGCCACCTCCTGAGTGGAGGTGGCATCCACCCCCTATAAATTAGCAAGCCCCCCGCACAATATAGAAACGTTTTTGTGAAGCGTTTACTATTACACTGCCAAAAATGAACGAAATCCGTTCAGTATGACATTATTCCGAAGTTAAAACCTCTAGTTACTGTAGGTACCTACTAATTTCCTATTTCGTGGAATTCAATTCGGCATTTTATTCGCAACTACAATTTAATAATAATTAATGAATGCTTCTAGATAATAGTTGAATTTTCGGTTTTCTTTTACAGGAAACAATGTTTACCAAATGAAAGTATTTATGAAGCTGACTGAAATAGAAGAGACTCGCGCTCCACCCTAGGTAGGTAGCTGGACTTTCAAACAATTGTAACACCAAATTTAAATGCTTCCGGCATACTAACGCGCTTTAATTAAACTTACACTAAATTCGCCCCACAGTTTTTTTTATAAACTAATTTGTTTCACGCTATAACAAAAAAATACCTTTATTACAGGTTATTTAATAGAAACCAACACAATTACCAGACTGTGTAATCCCTTTGACCAACCAACCTTGGCTAACAATCTAAAAGTACATTACATCAAAGCAAAAAACAGTAAAACCAACAGAATAGAATAGCACTTGACGAAAACAAATATATTATTCCCCCTAACTCGAAATAATACCGGGGGGTGCGGAGCACATGTGAAAGACACCACCAGTCAACGCTCCACATGTCGCAGCTGTCAGTTGTTGCGCATGTGCGAAACCACCTGACCACCATCAAGTGCTCTGTGAAGCAAACAAACATCTGCCGACAAATGACAATCGCAATGAGTCCCAATTCAATGTTCCGCAATCGAACGCAATGCCCGGGTTTAAAGAGGGGCGTAGCAATCAAATTTGGAGATATTATTTATGATATGCAATATGGTTAAATGTGAAGTCAACTCGATTCGAGATTTATGACGTGTGTGATACTGTTAGTTACTACACTTTGTAGATTTGACATGCCGCAAAAATTAATAACGCGGAATGTCGGGGCAGTTGCTAACAATGGCACTCGTTATAATTCCCCTGGCGGACGTACAAATGTGTAAAAATTGTCGCAAATTCAATTACATATAATTAATGGAAAAGATTTGTGTAATATATTGCCTAAACTATTTAAGGGAGCTGAATTTGTTCGAGTTTTGCGGCTTTGTGTTGAGGTTAACGAGATAAATAAAATATAAGAACGTAATATGATTCACTGCCCAGACTACTCTGCATGATTTTTGGTGATATATGGATTACATTCGTTTTTTTTTACATTGGGGCATCGACTACTAGTCATTAGCTCTATATCTCACAATAAGAGATATGTATACATCTATACAGGTACTTTAAGTGTATTGGTAAGCTGATCATTATTGGGCATCAGATTGCTAGGATAATTTAAGGTAAGGTAAGGGATTAGTCTCAATAATTAACACTATATATAAGATCTCTCAAGTCACATGTATACTTATCAAATCTTTTGGTATATATTTGAGCACTTTATATATTCAATTGTGTTCTTTAAATTCGTTTCACGATTGTTAAGGCATATTTTAATTTGATTTGATACATTTTTCTTCTATGTTGTCCACATATAGGACACTCTATTAAAATATGTTTAACCGTTAATGCTTCATTGTAATTATTACAATTATTGATCTTCTGTAACTAGATGTTAAGTTGGTGTGATCTATTCTGTCTCGTTATTACATATTGCTCTCTTCTTGTCAATGGTGTATTAGCTTTCCATTTATTCACATTTCGCTTTATTTCTTTTAGTTTGGTATTAATTCCATTCCATTTCGCTTGCCAACTCTCTATAATTTTCTGTTTTAAGTATATTTTCAAATCACTATTACGTATAGGTATATCCTCTGATTGGTCAAGATCTGCTGCCTTTTTCACTGTGTCATCTGCAAGTTCGTTTCCAGGAATACCCATGTGGCCTGGGGTCTAAATACTAATTCTTTGTTTGCCCTGAATTTGTAACCAATGAGTAAGCTCTAGGATGAATTGCACCAATGGATCGGCGGAGGAGCAATCAGACAATGCTTGCAATGCACTCAGCGAATCGGAGCAGATCAAGGTCACGAAAAAATTACTCATCTCGGAATATCTCAGAGTCATCCAGATGGCATATAATTCTGCAGTATAAATGTATATAATGCATGGCCTCCTTCGTAAGAATTCACTATAGAGTAGAACTGCGTTAAAAGTAATTCGGTTAACATCACTCTTTTTGAATTTAGTGCATTCTAAATGAAATTTTGGGGGTATCAGCGTCCACGGTGGAAATTCAGTTGGATGAAGATTGTAAATGGGAGTTTAAGCTTTCCTGCATCGAATTTAAGAGTTCACATAATCTTATGCCGACTGGTCTTGAGATGGTACTTCTATTCCGGTATGGTAAGTATAAGTTTCGGCTGAAGAGTATCTTATAATTAGGATGCTCTAGTTGCGCTCAGATAGAAAAAGAATAAGAAACTAGAAACTGCTGTCGTCGGTATTCCGGCTTCACAGCAGAGTGCCTTGTACGGGTTTGTGCGATAAGCCCCTAAGGCCAATCTTAATCTTTTTCAGTCGGTAATTCCGTGCTCACCCATATACCACATATCCATAATCCATTCTGGATAGTATCATTGTTTTGTAGGTATTGAGAAGGATTTCTTTATCTACTCCTCAATTGATGCCCTACATCTTAACAAATTAAGCACTTTCTTACATTTCAAATTAAGCACTTTCTTACATTTCAATGAGATATCGTTTATATGGGCCCCTGGTACAACTTACTGTCTAAGGTCATTCCTAAGAACTTTGTTTCAGTTTTATATTCTAACACTCGATCTAAAAAAGGCACACAAGGAGCAAGTAATTATATACTTTCCGATAGTCAGGCGGCATTTAAGGTGCCAAGTCCATTTAAAAAATTGGCTGAGGATTTTTACAAACAGTAAAGCAACTGGCTGTTAACAACAAGGTTACCAGATCATGAATTCAGATCGCCCTGTAAGACAAGGCCCTAAGTCATTCAATAGGTCGGTGTCGTTTTGTGGGACAGCAAAATATTGGAGTTAAAAAATGGGAGGATGAAAAAGAATCCTCCTACTGAATTCTAGATGAAAGACAAAGAAAAACTTGGTAAGCTATCTGCAAAAAAGAAAAAGACCTACTCGATCTCAGCAAACCAAAAATAAGGCTAACAGGCGTTCTCACAGGACACTGTGACACCAACTCAAGAAACTGAACATAGCTGAGGACAAACTAGGTCGCTTTTATACTTAAGCGACTAAAACTGGGTATGTAGAAGGACCTTTGGTAAAACATGGGGCTTAAACCCCAGGGTAACAATGTGGTACTATACTGTGATAGTAACACCAATGATTACTTATGCTTCTGTTGTGTGGTGGCCTGCTACAACCAGGCTATACATTCAGCAGAAGCTAACTCAACTTCAAAGACTCGCCTGTTTGGGAGTCACAGGAGCGATACGCACGACCCCCACAGCAGCTCTGGAGGTCCTTCTGGGCCTCGTGCCCGCCCCTTCATTTGGTGATTGAGGCCGAGGCTCGGAAAGCGGCCTACAGGCTAAGGTGTGGCGGTCAGTGGAAAATAGGAGGAGAACAATTAGGGCACACAAGGGCCCTTTCCCAAGCGATAGGGACTCACTCACTTCTGGAGGCCAGGAGTGATGATATAGTGCCTTTCTTCTCCTTCTCAGAACCCTTTGAGGTTGTCATCCCCAAAAGGGAAGACTGGAACCCACTCGAGGACATACTCAGACCTGCCGATATCGTCTGGTTCACAGACGGATCGAGGTTTGAGGAAGTGCTGGAGCGGGGATATACGGTGAAAGGCCCAGGGCTGAACTTTCTTATGCCCTGGGCAAATTCGCCACGGTATTCCAGACCGAGATCTTTGCTGTTTTGGTCTGCGCACAGGAGAATATCCAAAGGAAATATTCCAACAAGCACATATATATATGTAGCGACAGTCAAGCGGCCCTCAAGACCCTTGCATCAGTCCGGACCAAGTCAATCCTGGTTCAAAACTGTAAACAGGCTCTCTGTGAACTTGGCTCATCGAACTGGGTCAAGCTTCTCTGGGTGCCTGGACACAGCAACATTGAGGGTAACGAGCGGGCAGACGCTCTGGCCAGAGAGGGTTCTCAAAGGCCCCTACTGGGTCCGGAGCCGGCTCTCGGCTACCCTAGATCAAATGCCAAGAAGTTAATAGAGAACTGGACACAGTCCCAGTTCCTTGACTTCTGGGCCTCTTACCCAGGACTCCGGCAAGCGAAGCTCCTGCTTACAGGGCCCTTGCCGAAGCGAGCAGAACAAATCCTGCGACTAAGCAGGAAACAGGTCAGAATCGTGGTAGGTCTTTGTGGTAGGATCGTGGTAGTCACTTCCTGCCCTAGTCTCATGAACTTGCGGCACAAGCACTTCGGCATTGGTTTTCCGGTGCTGGAGGAAATAAGGAACGCCCCTATAGGATTTTGGCCTTCGGGTTAGAATCCGGCCTGAATGGGGGCATCCAGTAAATACGTAGCGGTAGCACAATGGGCCACAAGGCCTGAGTGCGGCGACCCTTCGTCGCCCCGCTAAAAGAAGAAGAAGAAGAAAACTGGGGAACATACTTTGCTTATGCAAGATTCTGGTACGCCAAAAGCTAAAATACTAGGAACAAGTAGTTTTGACACTTTCCGAAGTGGGAAAGATGCCCCCCCCCCCCCACGACAATTTTAAGACACTTAAGATTTGATGAATGCACATAATAAGATTTACTCCTACGTTGGTGAGCGACGATACTAGCCATTGGGGATCTGCGAGAGGTGATTCTGCAGAATCATTGTGAGCTTGCTCCTGGTGGTCAGAGTCCTTCTTTGACTCTGCGAAAACAAACTGATAGATAAAAAAATATTTAGAAAATATCTTTTTAGGCCGAGATGAACAGATGTACTTCATGCCTAACCGACCCATTAGCAACCTAATCTAATATTATAGACTACTTTTCAAACTAGTTTTAAAGAATCAATAGGTTGGGTTTTAACTACTCTTGCCAAAAAGGTGTTACCGAAGAGCTTCGAGTTATATCATTGGCAAAAAAAAAAATATGTATGCATAATCTGATTTCAATCAAGCCTTAAAGTTGGAAAAAGTATCAAAACCACAAAATAAAAAAAAAAGATGTTGCGGTACAAAATATAGTTTTCCACGTAGGTATATAAAATCCTAAGAAGCTATTTAAGCGACAGATTGCAAGGTGTGAGTTTGAACCATACAGACAGTGAGACTAGAACCATTATTTGTGGGTTGCCGTGACTAATGATTTTGGCACCTCTTTTATTTATAACATACTTAATTGATCTATACTTACCCTACTCATACGATCATCTTATTCTCAAATATGCTGCTATTTCTAAAAACAAACCTGAGAGAAAGCATATGATAATTATGAGAAGCCGAACCTGTATAAAACGTCAACAATATCTTTCTTTTCTATCATCTAATATTTCAACTTTTGTTTAAAAATATTTTTATTGCTATGACGTGGGTGGCTTACATGATAAAAAACTGCGTAATCATTAACATTTCTTTAACTGAAACCAACATAAAATTTAATATTTGTTTCATTCCTTTTACCATATCCTCAGTTATTATTATTTCATTATAGTGTATGTTTTTATCGAGGAATTTCAATTTCATTACAGGCGACTTCAATTTTTGTTGAATGTCACAGTAAACAGTTGGAAATAAAAGGTACAGTAGAACGAAAACAAACGCGAGTAGTACAATAGACACTGATCACCCCGTATGACACATAGAAGGGTTGAATAATTGGGTTGAATGGGGTTATGTATTCAAATAATTGTATTATATGGCCTTTAAAGAAGGGAATCGTGTTTTTGTTGTTGAGGGAAACAAGTGCAAAGCGTAGCCATTGTTTTTAATCGCTATGTGATTTAGTGATTTAAATAGATTTTGTTTCATTTGACGCTAAGTAAACCGCTGGCTATATTATGACAATTTTATAAACCAATTGAATTGTTTCTGTCGATTATTTGAGTTTAGTCCATTATTATGGATCTTTATTTCCACTTATTTTAACATTGAAATTGTTTCTATTTTCATATATGGGGCATGAATTTGTGAAAAATGCTTATTGCATTTGCAGCATGACGTATACAAAGTTACTAAAGCTATAGGTTGCCTGGTATCTTTGAGAAGGATTTAATTTTAACTTTTTATAAACTCACCATCATAAGTACGATTTTAGCCGCCTTGAAAGCTAATTTACTTTGTTGTTCTCAACTAAAATGTTATCAACAAATGATTTAAAAGGAGGAGAGGCTATAGGGCCGGTTTTCGGCTCTTTTTATTATTGGTCCAAAAATTTCGAAATTTTTTTTTATCATATTGAATATCTAATCTATTCCACCCCAAGCGGAACCTTCCTCCTCCATGTATCCTCCTAAATTATTAAAGAACCAGTTTACATTAGTACACATGATTAGATGTTTTTGAACTTGAAAAACATATTTCCTTTGAACAAACTGCACTCTATTTTATATCTGGCAAGCTTCCTCTACTACTATACAACACCCTCCAACGACAAGCACCCTCTCCCCCACTCACATAAACCTTCATGCTCCTACCAAGTACAAAATAGTTTTCAAATGATTTTTTTGTTTACATTATTAATAAAATGTCAATTCCTCCACCAACACGCACTCTACAGAACCATTCCCGCCAGCCATCATCGTTCTGCTACAAGCTTGAAAATGGTATAACGAAGATTTTTCTTACGGTTTTTTTTATCGACAGTAAGATATAACCTTGCGCCCGTTTTACACCCTTTCCCTACGTCCAAAGCAACAAAAATACGAACAAAGATAGAAAAAAAATTCTATCCTAAATCTCTCTACACAACAGAATGGTTCGGGAAAGGGGGAGAGTTCTTTTAAAACTATTTTATATCTGGCAGCAGCATAAAGGTTTATGTTGTGGGAGGAGAGGGTGCTTGTCGTTGGGAGTATTGAATAATAGTAAGGGGAGCTTAGGGTGTAGTTTATTCAAAGGAAATATCATTTTCAAGTTCAAAAATATCTAAGCGTGTGTACTGATGTAAGCTTGTTCTATAATCATTTAATGGGGTTACATGAAGGGGGATGGGTTGGGGGAAGTTCTGCTTGGGGTGGAATAGATTAGATATTGAATATATATGATAAAAAAAATGTTCGAAATTTTTTGACCAAAAATAAAAAGTACCGAAAACCGGCCTTATAGGCCTCTTCCTTTAAAAGAAAATTCTAACTTCTCTGCACACTGTTATTTCAACTGTTTCTGTTAAAGTAGTAAAATACATTGCCATTTTCCAAACAATCCTACATCACATCAATTTTACTTTTTCATTGGCAATACTTGAAAATAGGACACTCGTCAATGTTGGGTAGGCAGTGATATTTTTTTTATTTCATGAAAGGGGAGGTTGGTCGTGAGTGTAAAACTGAGTTTTGGTGCCTGGGGGGTGCTGTCGTTCGGAATCGTCCAAACAAGGGTGCAGTTTGTTTTTCCATTTATCTCCGTAACCGTGAATTTGAGAAAATGTTTTAAAAAAGAATTTTTTTAGACGATGCAATTCTCTAGAACTTGATCCCTTTACTAGTCCAGTGTTAGACGGTTTTTCGCTCAGAATTCTTTCGAACAAAACCGATTGACGTGAAATTTGGACAGTAATTAGTGAATGGCACAAGGAACAAAAGTTATATTGTGTTGATGTCTGCTTTTAGCCTAGGAGTGGAAATTATTACATTTAAAATAACTGCAGAAATCGATAGGGGAATAAATTCTAAGCAAAAGATGTTCTATAAAGTTTTTTTCATGAGTCAATACTTTTTGAGTTAATCGTGATTGAAAATGTTGATTTTTAATCTAAAAAATGCATGTTTTAGAACAATTTTTCGCGAATAACTAAAAGTTTTATCAAAAAAATTATTATGAGCAAAAATGACTCTTACAATTCGATTGCTGTTTCTTCTTATTTCTGTATATGTAATACGAACCGAGTTATGGATCGTTGAATGTAACTTTTTATTCGCCGAAAACTGAATTCGAACCTTTCAACATTAAATAACGGACAAACGGAAAATTTTTTGGAGGAAAGCATATAAGCTCTTTTTAAAAGTACGTGAAAATACCTTTAAAATGAGCTTTGGTAAAAGTTGTTAGCATAAAAACTAACGCAGTTATGATGAAAATAAGATGGTTGTCTCGTTTTTTCGGAGAAAAAATCAGCAAGAAAACCAATGGCTTCACCGCAGGAATTGACATTGAACGTAATCCATTTACAATTTACTGTATTAAAGTACTCACCATATGTTCTAGAAGTTTTATTGGTTTGGGATGCCTACATTTGAAAAAAAGTGTGATTCAAATTTGAAATGATTTTTGAAATTTCTTAAAAATTTTTCATTTTTTCACAATAATTCAGAAACTAAAGAATATACGTAAAAAATACTAGAGTGCAAAAATTATGTTTTTCTTTTGCTGAAAGTTTTATTTATTTTTCTAATTTTTCTGGGATTAAAATTAATTGAGGTAACACCGTTATAAGTTTGCATTTGAGTGTGAGGACCACCTTCCCCGAGCCCTTCAAAATCAAAAATCTCAAAAACGAAGGGTTCAAGGAAGTTCAACTTCACATGTCTTGTAGCTCTTAAAATTCCCTGCAAAATGCTTTTTGGAGTCATTGAATAACTTAAAAATTAAGGAAGTTATTGTTGAAAAGCAAATCGCATTTTTTTGGTGAAACTTTCGGAGCATGTAAATTATTTTATTCTTGACAATTTTAAAGCATTTATAAATATATGTAAACACATAAGCCTGTATATATGTATAACTATATCCTCATACATGACACACACCCACACACACACACACACATACACACAGATATTTTGTAATGGTACTTCAGAGCTGGAAAAAATTTTAGAAGCCTGTAGGTACTGTACACTATCACTGTACGTAGCTGTTAAAGAGATATAGTTAAAAAAATTGAGCCGTCTCGATGATTTATCAACGTTTCTCGAGCAGATACACTATGAGTTCTTTATTAAGTCTACCACTAAAAACAGTGCTGTAAAATTAACATCCCTTGTTCCGAAATTCACATTTATGATGATTTATTTACAAACCCAGATGTGGCTTGGGAACAAAAATATTCGTCCAATTGATTGGGGATGGATTAATAATGAAGGATTTTTACTACCAATAAAAATGCTGAATATGCCTACACCGGAAGAACTCCTCAAAATGATATTTTCTAATTGCAAAAAAGGATACGGCGGAGCTTGTAGCTGCCGAAAAGTTGGACTTTTTTGTCTCACAGCATACGGAATACACGGAAGCAAGCTAATTGAAAAGTTGCAATAAATCATAAATTGTATTAAAAACAGTGACGGGATTTTAATTCATTATACAGACATTTCAAGCTGTTGAAAACTAATTTTTTTAAAAATTTCGTCATAAGGGATGATTTGAAACGTTGTAACACATCATAAGTTATATTCTAGGACATGAAATATTTATTCTGCATATTTAAACATGATTTCAATGTAACGCTTAAATCTGTTTTTGGTAGTTGTCACCCCCAAAAAACAAAATGCACACATCAGGAACATATAACTTTTGAAGAGGAGGGTTAGATAAACTTAATTACAAATTTTCATCAAAATCGATGTTGTCCGAAAGAATTCAGATGTAATACCCTATTTTTACCGTCAAACACTGGACTATACAGGTTTATTTGAATTTCTAAAAAGTACAAAAAAAAGTTAATTTTGAACTATTTTACATTTAAACTTACGGTAAATCATTTCAGGAGAATACATTGACTGAGGATTTATTTTAAAATAAATATGCAATAATGAAAAATTTACAATAATATATTTCAATTAAACGTTACCTTTTATTATTAATTGCTTGTAATTAATATTAATATTAGGCGCACTATAAATCATTTTCAATGTGAATATGTTTCGGTAGGCAAGGCTGAGTTCATAATTAATGCAGACTTTTTAGAGACAATGGGGCTAATTAGAAGACTATATAAATATTTTTATACAATGAAAATCATAGCAGCTGCATTTGTCCAAACATAATAATTAAATAACAAGAGTTAACCAAAATTTGTGTTAAATTACCTGTCTAGAAGCCAACGGTGTTTTAATTATTTTAATTATTAAAATCAAGTATCCAAAGCTCCTTGAATGACTTGATTTAAATAAAATGTCAAGTATTAATTACTTCATTGTTCCAACACATAAAATTTTATCTAAATTTTCTACGAATTCTTTATGGTAAATTAATTGCTAGGAATTAAAAAATTAACGTAACAAAACATTAAAAAAAAATATTTACATAAAATTGTGAGAAGGTTTTTCTAAATTTTATATTACTCAAAATATTGTTTTAAAGATGCAGAAGATGCAGAAGATGCAGAAATTCAGGAATATTATTTTAATAAAGTAATATTATCACAAAGCTTATGATTTCCAGATTTTAACGAATTATGTTGAAATGTCGACTATACGAGAAATTCCAGTAAATAGGACTTTCATCTACGCTTAATTATTTAGTAGAGAAAAACGTATAATTTTAACACAAAAGACATTAGCCCCATGGAAATACACGGTGATAATGTGATTATTAGGGTGATTTTACAGTAGTTTTATGATGCTTAATTACCGTTTCACTGATACTTTTGTATAAAAATAGGCAGTGGGATACAAATTATCTTTTTTAATTAAAACGCATTGTAAGGTCATTTAGCGTAACGATATGTGACAAAAAATAACGAAATATCAGGTGTTGACAAAATGTATAAAAACTGACCATGGCAGGCCTCAATCAGAAAGGGTTCCCAAGCACGGTGATAATTACGAAATGAGATTAAAAAAGTTAATGATTTAAAATAAAAACCGTTTTTACGTTTTTTATAAACGTCTACAGAAAAATATTGTTATGCTGTCTTATGATTATTACATGTGACTAGAAAATACAAGGTTTCCAGAAATAGACTTCGATGTCTTGATTTAATATACTGTATCTCATTTTATCACTTATAGTGGATTGTGTGAGTCGGACGAAAACCCGACTATTGTCTGATGTCTCCCCTCTCTTTTCGAGGATGCTGAACACCGTGGTGGTGGCAGAATTTCTCACTGGGGTGATCCACTCCCGCAAACGGCCAAAAACCACCCCCAAACGGGGTCAAACGCGTATTATAATTGTTTAAGGGACTCTTACTTGCCCTTACTTGCTGATCCCCCATTGTCGAGGATGCTGAACACCGTGTTGGTGGCAGAATTTCTCGTTGAAGTGACCCACCCCTGCAAACGGCCAATAACCACCCCCAAAACGGGATCAAATGCGTATTATAATTGTTTGATGAACTCTTACTTGGTTTTCGAGGATGCTGAACACCATGGTGATGGTGAAATTCCTCCCCGGGGTGACCTACACCCATAAATGACCAATAGCAACCCTCAGCATACCCCCGGGCAATGCTACACAGGAAAAAACATTATGATGTCACCTCTATCTGGCCAACAAAGTAGTCATGAATGTATATTTTTTGTACATAGTTTTTGGGAAAAATAGTTTTATATAGTAACTGAAACAATCGATTTATTTAATTATATTATATTATACAAAACATTTTTATTGAAGGGGTATTTTTTTGCCATTGAGGGAGTGAACGGTTGTCAAGTACTCGATTCGTGATCCTCTTCGTGTTCGGCATGCTCGAAAATGGGAGGGAAAACTTTTTGTACGGCGGTATGATGAACACCATGGTGGTGGCGCTCTCTCACCTCTTTGGAAGGTGGTTATTGGCCTTTGAGGGGGTAGGCTGGTGTCAGGAATGCGTTACAGGATCCTCTCCATAATTAGAATGCTCGAAAACGGGGGATTCTGTCAAACATTATCAATACGGGTTTGACCCCGTTTGGGGATAGTTTTTGGCCGTTTGCGGGGGTAGGTCACCCCAACAAGAATGCCCCATAATCCTCGAAAACGGGGGGGGGGGGGGGAGAACTACTTTGGTTGCATCAGGTAATAGTTGGATATTTCGGGTTTATTTCCGACTCACACAATCCACTATTATCCTTCATATCATGTAGTAGAATTTGTCATTTTCCGCATTGTAGTAATTAATCTGATTTCAATTTTACATGCATAAAATTTTCCATATCCATGTGGAATGTGGCATAATACTTTGACATCTGAATATTGTTAAGAGGCTGTGTATATGTTAACAAAGAAGGTTTTATGTTGCTGTCTATCATCAAGTAATCTATCTTGACCAGCAATTTAGAAAATGGTGATCGAGGTTACAGATTGCTATTCTACAATCACATGATCAAAAAATAAGTCTACTGTTTTATCGCATATACACTGTAGAGCAGACTATCCTTTATGGTTCTGCCAGTAACACTCTTGTGCTTGTGAAATGGTTGGATATCATGCAAAACAAAGCGCTTAGAATCTGTCTAGGAGCCATGAAATCGACGCCTCTTGAACCATTGTGAGTTGAAGTCCTAGAACCTCCTCTCATACTTAGACGTCAGCTTCAGGCAGAAAAATTTGTACTGAAGTGTTATTGCAAACATTCATCACTGATCGACAAAGTATGTGAATTTAATACGTCTGACCTAATATCTAAATATTGGATTAAAAAAAAATGTCCTCTTTTATGCAGCGCCTTTCGCGAGACACAAAATTTTTCCAATATAATAACAAAGTTAGATCCTAGCAACGCAACACTTTGATCTGCCGGGTTATTCCCCAGCCATTATAGTGTAATATACACCGATGCCCCTGAATCGAAGCAAGGTACAGGATGCGCCTACCTATCTCATATAATAACAGCTATAGCGAATACAAACTTCCTGATCATTTTTCCATTTATTCAGCTGAAGTCTATGCCATACTCTCAGCCTTAAACAATATGCCAGACTACTCTTATAATTTCATAATCATGTCAGATTCACTACCAGTGCTTACATCAACAAAACTCAGTTACAGTCCAAACACACCGCTCAACCTATTCATTGTAAAAATTAAAAACAGATTATTCGAATTAAAATCAGCCGGTAAAAAAATTGTTCTTATTTGGGTTAAAGCTCTCGTAGCGTTGGAGTGTAATGAACGTGTTGACATACTAGCTAAGGAAAGCATTAACGACGGAAATGAAATGAAATTTGTTTGGAAGATCGCATATGCACATGTAAGGAACTTTTAAAAAATTAGTGGTCAAAACTGTGGCAATCCTCCTAGGTGATACTCATTGGAATAGATATACACTTATTCAGCCGACCAGTCCTCCATCAAACCATGGCATGAAGATTTACATATTACAAGAAAATACATAATCATCATAAACGGAATAAAATTTGGACGTGCTTGTTATCCATCCTTCCTTGCAAGAATTGGCATTGTACAATTCAATCTCTGTGAATACTAATATTGAGGGGATCTTCAACATATTTTCCTTAGTTGTGAGAAAAACAATAACGAATGCAATCTTTTATACAGCATAATAAACAACCACATACCAGCAACTTTCATGAATATTAAAACTGTAAATGAAGTACGAGAATATGTATATGTGTGTATATATATATATCATATTTCATCTTCCACTATTATCACATGATATTTTTCCAATTAGTTAGATATAACCTCTGTAGTTATCCTTAGTGTATAATTTTCCCTCATTCCCTGGCCCAGTATTGTGTGTAAAATTTTAAAATGCCTCGACGGCCCCCCGCATTTAACTTTGATTTTTTTCTATCCACATCCATTCGTTCTCTTCTGACTTGTTAGTTTAGGGACATGTATAATTGTTCTGATTTTAAAATTGTGACTGATGACTGCATGGAACTATTCCTAAAAACAAAATAATTGAAAAAAAAAATGTTTCTTTTGCAATAACCTTTAACCAATAAAAATATTCTGAAACAAAATTATATGAGTGATATTGTTCTGAAAACGGTATATACTAGTATACTTACGGTGTTCTTCACTTCTCGTCTTCACATCCTGTATCTTTCTTATTATACTTGTTTGATTTAATCTTACAGGTATATTTATAACCTGAAAAAATTTTTAAGCAAAAACATTTTTTGTACCTAAATCCGTTTTATAACATGTTGAACTCAGATTTCGAATAAAAATATGTATGTGCTTGTATGTATGTTTGAATGCATGTATGTATGTATAGGTAAGATATATTGGGGAGGGGCCAGCGAGGTAAGGCGGGTTGTTGAAATGCTTGACGATACAGCAGCCAAAGCCGATAATAGAGACTGACAAAGGCTAGCGGTACTCTCCTCGCTACGTTATTCTACTATAGGAATTTCCTGAACTAGATGTGTATAGACCATTTCTCGCAAACACGATAAGTTATGTTAGACTTAAAATTTCTATTTCAAATTTGGCAAGTATGTAAAATAGCATAGTTGAATTGAAATTAAGTCACATCCGTCATACAGGGTGACCGCCAAAGGCGTGTAAACTATCACGTTTTATGTAGACTATTTTATTATAATTTTGGAGCAAAATATTACTAGGGTTCTCTATTAAGAACGCAACAATACGAAAATGTATATGATTCATTTGTGTAATTTCTAATGGTTCTAAATTAACAGGACCAACTCCACCCCAACCAACAACGTCATATCTTATTAAGAACTCGACTAAACTTTTATATAAAGTTATAATTTATTTTGTTTTTAAATTTTGTCGAAGTTCTTTAAATTTATAAAGCTCAACTAAGTTTTTGCATTGCTGCTCTAAATGATATATCTCCACTAATTTTGTAATGCTAAAGAAGTGTGCTTAACTCTTCAATGAAAACAGTTTAGTGGAAGGTTTTCGAAGTGTCATTTATATTGTTATGTATTTTAATTCGGCTGTATGCAAACGATCTAGTAAACAAAGGTTAATAAACCTCATGCTTTTAATTTATGACTTTTATATGATGTCGTCAAAATTGGGAATCCAACTGTAGAAATATTTTTCTCTCGCTGTTGAAATTTTGATAACAAAATTATATTTATCAAAATATCATTTTTATGTTGCTTGCTTCTTGCGAATTTCCCAAAAATTTAAAAATTTTTATATTGTGCCAAGCTTTGACTTCAATAATACAGTAACTGGAGGTTTTAACTTCGGAATAATGTCATATTGAACGGATTTCGTTCATTTTTGGCAGTATTATAGTAAATGGTTCACAGAAAAGTTTCCATTTTGTGCGGGGGCTTGCTAATTAGTAGGGGGTGGATGCCACCCTCTCTCTCGGCGGGTGCCACTTAAAAAATATATATATATTTATTAGAGCTGAAGTAGAATCGGATTATAAGGAGAAAAGGTTCTATACAATTTTTCCCATAAATTGATAGTTTTTAAGTTATAACGACTTCAAAATTGCGATATTAGCTTAAAAAAGAAGTATTTCCAAACGGCTTTCACCAAGTATCTCGAAAACTATTACTTTATCGAAAAAATGTTACAGACCAATTACAGAAAGTACAAACTGGGAATTAATTATATTTTTTGTTTATTGATGTAGGATCAATAATTTCGCTACAGTATTAATTGAGACAATATATAGATTTAGCCATATTATTAAGACTTTATTAATGATGGCCATATTTGATATGAATCCATTTGATTTCATGAGCCAAGTATCCAACTATAAATTGATATTAAGAATTTATATCATGCTGTTTCAGTATTCACTTAATTTAGTCTGAGAAACTTAAATGCATAAGGAACACTGAAACAATAGAAACACACAAAAACTATGAAAGTTTCAGCTTCTTACTGCCATTTGCATAAGTTAGCGCTGCTATTATGTAAGCTGCGAATTGTTCTTTTAGGTGCATAAAAAATCCCGAGGGAACACTCAAACATCTGGGAGAATCTCTCCCATCTTCCATAACCAAAGTTTAAATTTAATAAAACTCGAAGAAATATTTTGACAATTGTTTTCTAAGTTTTCGCCGTAAATCACGAGAGAGTTTATGTTCTTTTAATAACCCACCCCATGGATGAATAGAGGATCGTAAAATAAAATAATTATACGTTTGGAAACGTGAATCGAAAAGCCTCATGAACTTTTCACACATGTGGCTATTGCCCATAGGCGTAGAAGGTGTTTTAATTACGTTTATTTAAAATATTCTTTGTGTAATGAGAAAATTAAAAACAGGAATTCTTGCCATACGTCGCAAAAGAAATAAGATGCAATTGCGGACATGCGTTTCGAAATTATTATTACTCATCTGCGTGTGCTTTTATAGGAGTAATATGTCTAACAAAGGTTGGAAAGCACAATGAAAGTACTCCATATTATTTAATCCTTTTAGTTATCTTTCCATATGGAAATAAATCAGTACTTATAGGGCTATGTTCTGACTGCCCTCATAAAATATTCCCTAAGCTACGCTATGCTGATGAGGAGCAATGACTCCGAAACATAGATCGGTAACAGCATTATTGTTTCTTTTTATGCATGCACGAATTTCTGTTGAATGAACCCCGTAAACTCTTTTATTCTGTATGTAATTTTATTCTGATACCAAGAACCGAATTCATTTTACAGAATCTCACACATGCTGTAAATTATTATTCTCTATAATACAGTGATATTGAACACAATGCCTTTTTCGCTGATAGTGTAATCGTGCACTTGAAAAGCACCGCACGTGTCCGATTTTTTGACAGACTCAGTTTTTGTATATTATTTTTATAGATTTTGGACTGAGCCGCTCGCGTTACGTTAAGTGAAATATATTCGAAAAAAACCTTTAAATATTTAATTAATTACAGAGTCACAAAAAATAAAGGAGGTCATGTACTATTTTACCGACTATCATATCTATATGTATTTTGGTGCGCTAAAACCGAATCCGAGGTAGAATTGCCACATGTCGTCAATATTTTTATGTAATCTCAAAAAACCCCTTCGAACAAGCCTGAAACTAGGTAAAAAGTAAATTGGGAGATTAAACGAGTTGACCCATGTATGTTTCTATCCGTATTTTGGGGCGCTGAAACCGAATCGGAAGTCAGAATTTTCTTATCATGTCATAACATAACCTCAAAAAAATCTCAAGAAACACCTCATAAATAGTCAAAAATGCATTTTAAAGTAAATTTATAGCATATTATTATATGAGCGATTATGTTAGCCATTATTCACGAAGATGACGTTTGAACCCACGAGCCGTAGGCGAGTGGCGCAAATCATCTGAGTGAATAATAGCCATAATCGCGAATGTAATACTATGCTTTTTCTACACCTATTAAACAAATAAATTAGACTGAAATTTGATAGCATTAATCGGTACCTATTCGTATAAGTCGAAAATGTAAACAAACAATATGGCGGTATGGCGGTACACTTGTCACTGTCACGTGAGTTGATTGTCAGCCGGAGCAGCAAGAGTTGATCGCGGTCGATTTAAAATATCATTGAATCAGCGAAACAATCATTTTTGAATTTGTATTTGTGATTGGCCGGATGCAGTGAATTATGAATCGATAATTCACTTCAGTGAATTATAGGCACGATTTTTCACCAAAAAAAGCTAATAATTGTCATATAATTAAATAGGTGTAGAAAAAAAACTTAAAACGACCACTTTGCTGAAACTGAATCTCAGGTCAGAATTCTCCCATCATGTCAGAATTTCGACATAACCTCAAAAAATCACCATAAAACACCTCAAAAATGGTTAAAAATGTATTTAAAAGACAGTTTAAACTGATTATAAGACACTAAAATCTACTTTTAGATGCATTTTTAACCATTTATGAGGTGTTTTTTGAGATTTATTTGATGTTATGTCAAAATCCTGACCTCGGATTCGGTTTCAGCGCCCCAAAATACGTATAGAAACATGAATCAACTCGCTTAATCTTCCAATTTACTTTTTACCCGATTTCAGGCTTGTTCTAAACTGTTTTTTGAGCTTACATGAAAATACTGAATAAAATAGTATACATACCTTGGTGGAAAATTTCCTTGCTGTCTCGAGAATTATCTCTCGACAACAATGAAACACTTTCCACCTCGATATGTAATATACTATTGTGTACCTTTGTTCTAGTGGTTAATTTAATTACATTCGTTAATAAAACACACTAATATACACACTTATATACTAATATATAAACTAACTTTTCTGTAGTCCGGTGTTTGTTTGTTTAGATTTGATGATTCGAAGTGAACTCTAAGACAACTTTTTCATACCTTTCAGTGCGCCTTTAACTGTCCGTATTTACACTAAAATTTTCTAGTTCTTGAATTTTCGCCACAGAAAAGATCCCGATGTGACATGATTCGAACCGAAGCATGGGCGGTGAAAGGGAATATGTCTGATTTATTTTAAAATTGCTTAATAAAAGGTCCTTTGACAATATCATCCAGTCTTCTTTTTTATTATTACAGACTGTTTTCTTCTTTAAATTCTTCATTAAGTCATGCACGTCCATATAGTGTTCCATATATTGTTCCCTATCTTGCAAGACTCCAGCAGTTATATACATCTACTAATATCGAAGGCTACACAAGATCTGGCAAAACATAACATAAGCTTGCTATTAGGTATATTTGGTAAATTTCAAGTTATCATTATGTTCTGACCTTTAGATGCTTCAGTTTTTTTTTGTGAATTCTCTAATCATAGTGGAATAAACATCGAGGCAGATGGACAGGTAGATAGATAGGTAGGCAAAAGAAATTCTAATTTGATATCATTAACAATCTACAAAATATCGAAAGGTCCCCGCACCTTTTGTATGTAATTTGGTTTTCCGGGAGCTGAAACTTTGCACAGTGGTAGTTTATGATATCTCGATCAAAAGTTTCCACGGGTACAAAAAATTTTAATGATAGGGTTTCGAGATATTGGCCAAAGAAGATTATAATTTAATAATTTTTTCAACTAAAAATAATTTTTTTCTGTAAAACGAATTCTCAGATGAAAAAAAAATTCTTCATTTTTCAAAATTACATATAAAAGGTGCGGGTCCTTTGTAGGAAAACACAAAATTATAAAAATATCTATTGGTACGGTAGCTGGATGAGTAAAGTACTTGTACCTACTTATTTGGTAACAAAGATCAATGGATTAATTTCAACCTGAAGTACTGAAGTAGCATAGGAATTTCTTATTTATTTTGTACTAAGATATGTGCTTCGAATTCCACAACGAACTGTTAGCTCGTCTTTCTTTACTTGACACAAAATCGTAAGTTTTAGAGCGGTTACTTCTTCAGTGAATCGTGAGGTGATTAATAAAACATTGAAAAATCTACCTTTACAGATTCATTCATGCAGATTATGTTTATTATGTTAATTAGTATTAGTGTGCATTTTGTGATGCATATCTTTTATTATCCGGTGAGTTTTTTTTGCCCTTATGTTTTTGGAGTAGAACATCTGGAGATGATTGGAAATGTATATAAAGCTGTACTGGACATTGCATGATATTATGTGGTGTACTACTAGATACATATTACAGAATTTAAAGTTTCTACCTTATAATATACGTTAATAATAATTAAATTCTCTACTAATGTACCTGTGATGTTTTTTATTATTATTTTTTAAGTTTATATAAATTATATTTCTTGTATTTATGAATTTATTTTACTAAAGTTATAATATTAATAAAAAAATAAATACGATTCTCATAATTACTTAACCCATTAATGGCCAAAGGTGCGTAAACGCAACTTTTCAACCAAAT
This sequence comes from Rutpela maculata, assembly GCA_936432065.2. Lineage (NCBI taxonomy): Eukaryota > Metazoa > Arthropoda > Insecta > Coleoptera > Cerambycidae > Rutpela > Rutpela maculata. Next base: position 145,954,928 of record OW386289.2, read on the forward strand.
TTTTTTTCAAAGTCGAGACCAATATTTTACACTTCTAAGTTTTATAGATTGGAATCAACAGTTCAGAGAGTTCAAAGAATATTTTTGTTTTATTTAAAATATCTCTCTTTCATCTTTTAAAACTTTTTTGAATATGTCACAATTTAACCGGTTATTAACATCACCAGAAAATTGTTTTTTTGAGTTAGCAATTAGAAAAAACCGCTGCCCAAGGAATCACTACTTCCAGATTTTCTATCCAAGTTACTCACAACGAAAAAATCTGTATGTGAAAATAATGGTTTAATATAATATTTGAAATCCTCTACCACAAAAACCCATAAAACAATACCCCACTAAATCACAATTTTTTTATCCCCTTTAATAGTGGGGTGGGGGTTGTAATGGGGGTGGCTAATGCCAAAGATTTTTTTGAGACCTTAGCTTCCCTTGTATATACTAAATACCCATTTTATGGACTCTTACCTGCTTCATTTACCTATTTACCCCACATTTACCCCAATTTACCTCCCAACCCTTCGACGGAACAAGATAAAAATATAATCTAGTTCCAGATTTCGTTCAAGTACATATGTGTACCAAATTTCAAGTCAATATCTTAAACGCTTCCAGAGTAAACGTGCGCACAAAAAAAGTTACAGACAGACCGACAGAAATATTTTTTTTGCCCAAACTTAAAATCTCGACGTTTCATGACATTCTAAGTCTATTTGAACAATAAAAATTTTTAAAAATTTTTTTGTTGGGAGTAATAGCAATTATTTTATACATAAATAAAATACATACATTGTGATACTATATTTTTGTATTCACTCATATTTTAAAAATGACGTCCATATTGCCATATTTATATATAGATTGGATGCGTACACGCACTTTTGGCCAATAACAGTTAACACTTTTATGTACTTAATTTCAAGTGTGGAAAAGTCGAAAATCTCGGTATGTAGACATCGTGCACGGAAGAAGACACGGGTCCACTATTTATTTTTTGTCCCAAATTATTTTGTCGAATAATATCATCTTCACGCAACATAAATATAATAAAATCTACTTTGATATGACTAGAATACCCAATAGATATCGGCTTCCATTTTATAGAAACTGTAATTTCGCCATTAACATTTCCATCTTCAGGTGACTTCCTCTAAAACGGAAATCGATATAGAACCCGCTCGATAATGGAAACGTTAAGAGCGACGAAACCACACCTTTCATCTTATTTGAGCTTTAACTTTTGTTACAACGAACATTTCACTTTCGCCTATGCGTCATATACAAAGCGCCTACTTTGTTACAACGTGAACTGCGAGTAGACATCAATGTTCCTTTTAAGAACAATCGAATGATGGAAACAATAAGAGCGAATTCGCCATTTTCAACTTATTTTGACTCTAGCACAAAATAGTACGATGGTATCGCTTTTATATTCACAAATCGATATCTCTTTCCATTTTCGAAAGATCGACGAAAACCGTCACGACAATGGAAACTTCAACAGCAGACCAGAATAGCATACCCTCGGCCAGCAAAAAGTCCATCTGACTATAGAATCACTATGGACGAAATAGGAAAACCACGACAAAGCGGAAAAACGAGCCGAGTATGAGGAAATGTCTGACGATGAAAAAATGAAGATTGATTGATTTACCAGCGTGCGGTAGGCATTTCTGCCACTCCCAACAATTATCACTGCGATTTATTTGTGGAATTTATTTTTTCTCCTTGCTTTTCTTTCTCAGTATATTTGGTAGTTTGTTCATTATCCTCTCGATTGTTGTTTTCCACATGTAACCTGGTCTCCCTGTTTTTAGTGTAGGATTTAATGAGGAATTTTTCACTTAGCAACGAGCACAATTTGGACCTGAAAAACCTCACTTGATAATTTATCTAAGAAAGTAATATGAAATCAGATTCTCAACATTATATTATAACACCCATAACGTAAAAACACACTCCTATTAAACCAGACACCAGCAAAAGTCAAAGATCAACAACTCTTGTCTGTTATACTTCTCTTCCCTTCCATTGCCTTCTCTCTTTGACTTGTTCTATTGCATTGCACCAAAAACACTGTACCTAGTTCTGAATTATGTACGAAACCAATCACTACTCACAAAATCGTCAATTGCACGTCCCGAGATATGTATTATCCTTCAAACACCCATCTCTCACCTGACAACTCAAAATTAGATCTGATACATCTGTTGTTTCCCTGCTTCATGTACACAGCCTAATGCATCTGCACCCAGATTGCTTCGAGACTTTTCAGAAAAAAAATTATTCTAGTTGATTTGATTTTTCTTTATTTATTAATTTAAATGTCTGTTTCAGTCAAAGGTGCGAATATGCACCAACGTTTTTTTTTTTTGAAAGTAAATAATATTTTCTTAGTGTTAAATTAAGACTATAATTTATGTATTTTTAATGTACTTTTATAAAAAGATCTCTAAAATGGCAACTTTTTATTGTCTTGGCCATTAATGTGTTAATACTACCTCTCACTAGTCTGTTCCGCCTATGGTGTTACCTACTATTATTTTAGTTTCCAAATACTAGCCCCTTTTTATTACTTTTGCGTCTGGGTAACATAAATATTACTAGCGACGAAGTATATACCTATTTGACTTAGGATTGACATCCGCTATAAAATATGTCGTATATTTTTCTATTTGTATAATGACTTCGAGAAATGCTATCTTCGGTAAATATGTAACTAAGGCCCGGCTTATTAATGACGGGATTACTAATTTAGTTAGATTGGTGTTAAAACTCTATTAGTTCATTACATATTAACTGACTTAATTCTCATAACGAAGTATTAATTGACACCCAACCGTAATTATCTTGGTAATGAATAAAAAATGGAATATTGTTGAGTGTTATTTATTTTCATAAAAGAAACTCCAGTTCCTTATTCGACAGTATTGTAAACAGGGTGTTCCAGAACATATCATCAACTTTTATTTTTTCAAAAGTTGAGGATGGTTCAAGGCTTGAATTAAAGGTAATATTGAATTAATCTATAATAACTAAATTTCTCCTTCTCCTATTTATGGATACTAAAATAACAATGAAAAGTAAAAAATTGGTATGAGAACATAAAAGATACCATATGAGGAATTAGAAATATGAGAAAAAGAAAATGTAATACTCAGGTTTAAGAGAGGAAAAAGACAAATCGTTGATTTAAGCTGTTTCTAGCTATTCTTAATATCTCCCGTTGTTATAGTTAATATCACAGAGCTGTGATAAACTATTACAGTTTTCGCACTTTGCATTTATTAGACCGATTAATAATACATTAGGCCTGCTATAAAAGCTATAAAATATGATTTTGTTCCTTAAACTCGGCCTGGATACCAAAAAATATTATTGCTATAACAACGTCGAGAATAAAGTCTCTAAATTATGTTAATTTGCTACCTAGCTTTTGGTGCACTTTTTTGAAATATAATAGATTATTTTTAAAAAGTTTATATGAAACACCTCTCTTAATATTCGACAAAGAATGTTCCTGATTTTTACACCTCTTTCTTGGATACTTTGTATAGAACAAACCGAAAGTATCAAATACCTCGGCGTAATAGTCGACCTGTCACTTAAGTAGCATAAACCTTAACTTTTAACAAAATGATAGAAAAATTACATATCCATATTTAAAACTTTAATTGGTGTTCTTAATAATAGGCTAATTAGGAATTGTCATTGTAAATGTATGGCATGTTATCCTGAGGTGAAGCTTTGTGAAACTAATCTAGATAAAATGTGTGTTTGTCAGAACATAACTATTAAAAAATCCTGAGAAAAGTAATATGTTACACAACGGGAATTTTATTTTCAAATTTAAATATTTTCACTTTTGAAAAGAACCGTATATGTTTGACATACTTAAATATTATCATAAACATAAGAAAATCCGTTAGCCTTTTTGAACATAATACTGGAGCTATCAAAAATCATAACTCGGATACAAAACGAGAACTAAAAAAAATATAATATGTTCCAAATAAGCTTAGACTAGTTAATATATTTCTACTGAATAAAATAATGAATATTTTAGTAAAAAAAAACTTCGAAATTCACCATCTTCCTCTGTCTACTTCCGCCCTGTTGCCTCGTACCTAATCTACACCACTCTACTATTTTTACCCTAACCTACATCCTACCCACCACTACATTACTCTACTCCATGCTTCTACTGGTATCCAGTTATGCAAAAGTTGACAATGCTTTCAATCTTATAAGCTTGTTGAAATGCTCTTTAGAACCTTCCATCCTAAATGAAATACAGCGGTACATTAAACATATTACAAAAATTAAAAAGAAAGAGATAACAAAATGGATCGTCAAAATCTGATTATGTTAATTCTCTGTCCCTATTTCTGTCTAGTAAATTAGACTATTTATAATCTTAATTAGAAATAATAAAGTCCATTCCATCGAAAATCATCGACCCTATACAAATAATTTTTCTCCACAAATTTCTCTACATATCCACATCAGCAGATATATCTTTTTGATACAATTGAATTTGTTAGATCAAAGATGAAACTTTAAGACTAAACTTTTATATTTCATAGATTTGAGCATCAGCAAGTTCATTTTATGCTGCAACTTGATAAATAAATGATTCATATTCCTATAATAACATGTTAGATATGTGAATAAAAAATATATCTAGGCCATAAAAACTAGAGAGGCATGCTTAGAGTACTTATTTTTCGGTAAATTTCCACTTTTATGGGATTATGATTAACAAATGTGTTGAATGTTCCACGTGATAAAACTGAGAACGAATCCCTAAAGTGGTAAATATTGGTACTTTGTATGCACTTCCGATAAGTTTATCGACTGTAAAGCTTGCAAATAAACAAAGTAGGTAAACTTTACTAAACACTTTAGGTACAAAACACTATTTTACATAGAAAACCGCAACTTTTCAGCGCAATTTCCTGAACACATCTCTACCCACTCGGGCTGAATAAGAGGCAAAAGAGTTGACGGAAACATTCCCCGCACGTTCTCCTTTGCATGTGTCCAACATTTAGCTGCGCTGGAAGGAAACATACGACGTGACTGCCGAAAAAAATAAAGAAACCCCCGGCAGACGATGGAGTTACTTGCCAGGGCCATATAGACGGTGCAAATCGGTATTGATTTGTGTCCAGGAAATCGCATGCAAACCTGCCACTTCGACCGAAAACTCACGATAGCTCTGGAGCTGTAAGCTAGACATTTTTCAAGCTTCTAGTTTAAATTGCTCGGAACAGTTTTAAAAAGAAATCTAAAATTGTCGCTGCTGAATATTGACTTTTAAATATGATATATATTGCCAGCAGTGTGAACTACTATATAATAATATAGTGATGCCGAAATGCCCTCTTTGTGCAAAGAGGTAGTGGTTAATATAATTATTTGATTGAGATATCCTTTGTTCTAGGCAGACATTTGTTCATCTTGAATCATATTTGTCTCATGTACGTAAAATAGTTTCAGTATATTACCCAAAAATCAGTTCGAGACTAAAACAAGCTAAAAACGTACTCTTCGCCTGTTCACTGAACTTTTTATATAATTGTTACACATTCTATAGGATACTCTTCGCAGTTGTTTGTAAATAATGTTAGTTTTAGAAATTTTTAGTTTTATAGTACGAACTTAGTTGGTAAAAGACTCAGTGTAAAATAAAGTAAAAATAAAAAAAATTGTACCATACCCTATTTGGGTTTCGAACCCGGGACCCTTTGATTCCGAGTCAAAAGCGTAAGAACTACTCCACCACTTAACACGTAAAAAAACGTAAATTTTTGCATTATAAGAGACGAGCTAAAATTATATTTCCACGGTTGTATATTACATTATAAAATGTATATTTGTAAAATATAAAAATATTTAAATATTAAAATGAAATATTATTTCACCAGATTTCTATTCAATTACAAAAACATAAAAAACAAAAAAATTTTTTTTTAAATTTAAATCATTAATAACATTTTTATTTACTGATCGATTTTGTTCAAAAACAATAGGGTTCTTCCTCTAGACAACGCTTGCTTACTGTCCAAATTTCAGTACAATCGGATTTTTCTTTCTTGAGTTATCGTGCTTACAAGAAAAGTGACGGACGGACGGACGGACAGACGGACATTTTGAAAGTTGTTCAGAATTCGTTCACTAACACAATGATATGAAATTTTTTTCTCTACGAGCGATATTTACGATTTTAGAAATGTGCCGATCAAATACAATATAATAATAGTAACGCAAACGATATAAGAGTAAGCTATTTAAAATTAAAATCTAGTAAAAATGACTCTAATTATTATGGGCCTAATTTTCGAAGTTATCTGCACAGTGAAGCAGATTCTTAGTAAGCACACAATGTTGATGTTCACAATATATTTGTAGACATTAAACAAGCGTACGATTAAATCGACAGAAATAGACTGTATCAAATAATATATGAATTAGCAATACCACCCAAATTAATAAGAACCATAAAAACCACAATGGAGCACGCTAGCACTTCAATTCGCTATAAGACAAATGGAGGTCGGAAGAGAAGATCTACTGATAAGACTGTCCAATTAGCTGCCTATGCAGATGACATTAATATCATGCCCCGAACTGAGATGAGGGCACCACAAGTATACTCGCAACTGAAAAACCATACCAGGAGGATAGAGCTAGAAAAGACAAAAGTCCTCACATAAACAAGAGCAAATACATGCAAACAAAATATCACTGCAGAGGTTAACATCGAGACGGTAGCACAATTTACGTATTTGGCGGTGGAGCGCTGCAATGGCGGAATGGAAGAAGGAGATCCATAAAGAATAGTACACACGAATAAAAAATGTACACCGAAAAACGAAGGTAAGAGTATATAAAACAATGATCAGGCCAATAGTTAGCTACGGCAGCAAGCATGGGTCCTAACAAAACATTTCACAAATAAACTAAATATATTCGAAAGAAAGGATCTGTGAACGATTTTAGGATCAATACTCGATAATTGAATCTGAAGAATAAGATATAACAACGATTTATACCAACTTTTCAGAGAAGTACCACTCTCAGAGTACATCCGCATACAATAGTTGCAATGGGCTAGGTACGTAGTAAGAATGGAAGAGGGAAAACTTCCAAAAAAAGCGCTTAACACATGAACTCATGGTAAAATACCAGTGGGAAAACCAAGGAAACGCTGAAAAGACGCAGTAGCGGAAGACGCACGGAGTCTTCTAGGAATCAGAAGTTGGGGAAGAACAGCTACGGACAGGGATATTTGGAGGCGAAAGCTAAGGGAGGTCAAGGCTCGATTTGGGCTGTTGGACTGTAGAAGAAGAAGAAGAACTTTTTAAGTGCAAAGGAAGCGTGCAAAGTGTGGCATAGTACAGATTCATCGAATTTAAACGCATATATTTCCAAAACAATAAAAGATTCATATATGACGCCACTCACATTTTTATGAGAAATTTAATTCTCTACAATGTTGTTCCTTTAGTTCTTTTCACAGCTCTTACCATTTTCACAGTGTTCATTTTAATGTGGGTATTGCTACCTACGTATATTATATATCTATCTATATTGGAGCCGCAATCTTGAATTTTTCAAATTTTCTGGGAGTCAGAAAGATACGCTCTACCTCCATGCCGAATTTTAAGTTCCTAGCTTAACGAAAAGTATCCAGACGATTCATCGGACAGCCGAATATAAGTAAAAACTTCGTTACACTCTATTTTTCATGAAAATGAATGTTACTGTGTTTTTATTTATGTCTGCGAATTGTTTGGGAACTTCCGGACGAACTAAGTATTTTCAAAGATGCTTCCAAATGATCTTGTTCTTCAAAGTAGTGAGGAATTACTATTTGCCAAATCCAAAAACAGAGAAAGTCGTGTCGTATCATCTGAAGGCGTGTAGAAACTGGATCTTGTCGCTTATGACATCGTCGTATCGAAGGCTTAATGTTGAGTATAGTTTGTTGTTTGTTAGTAACACAAGAAGATCGATGCTATGGAAAATATGAAAATATGAAAATATGAAAATATGAAAATATGAAAATATGAAAATATGAAAATATGAAAATATGAAAATATGAAAATATGAAAATATGAAAATATGAAAATATGAAAATATGAAAATATGAAAATATGAAAATATGAAAATATGAAAATATGAAAATATGAAAATATGAAAATATGAAAATATGAAAATATGAAAATATGAAAATATGAAAATATGAAAATATGAAAATATGAAAATATGAAAATATGAAAATATGAAAATATGAAAATATGAAAATATGAAAATATGAAAATATGAAAATATGAAAATATGAAAATATGAAAATATGAAAATATGAAAATATGAAAATATGAAAATATGAAAATATGAAAATATGAAAATATGAAAATATAAAACTATGAAGATATGATATAAAGATATGAAGATATGAAAATATAAAACTATGAAGATATGATATAAAGATATGAAGATATGAACATATGAAGATATGTAGATATAAAGATATAAAGATATGAAGATATGAAGATATGAAGATATGAAGATATGAAGATATGAAGATATGGAGATATGGAGATATGAAGATATGAAGATATGAAGATATGAAGATATGAAGATATGAAGATATGAAGATATGAAGATATGAAGATATGAAGATATGAAGATATGAAGATATGAAGATATGAAGATATGAAGATATGGAGATATAAAGATATAAAGATATGAAGATATGAAGACATGAAGATATGAAGATATGAAGATATGAAGATATGAAGATATGAAGATATGAAGATACGAAGATATGAAGATATGAAGATATGAAGATATGAAGATATGAAGATATGAGATATGAAGATATGAAGATATGAAGATATGAAGATATGAAGATATGAAGATATGAAGATATGAAGATATGAAGATATGAAAATATGAAAAAATCACTACCTGAGGAACAGGTGTTCCATGGAAAAAGTGTACCTTTTTACTTGACCACGCCGCATTCCATACAAGGTGTGTTGTGCAGTGACCGTACCATTGATGTAAAGCATTTCTGCTTTACCGTACAGTCACACGCTGACATGCTGACTTTGCGGCGCGCTGTTGTGGAAATTATTGCTCGAAAATAAAAATTAAATAAAGAATTTGTAGGTTTTCCTGCTCTTTAATTTTCATTTGGAACGATTTTCTCGTAGGAATTACCCATATCGAGAAAAAGGCGTGCCGCGCGCTAATTTCAATCTTTCTCTTGCAATAAACAAAAAAACTGTCAGTTCTGCGAAAAAAATTAACAGTGTATAAAACAGCAAATTTTACGCCCTTTAAAATGTTGTATATTCTTTTGATGAATCCTCAACAGAATATTTGAAAAAACGTAATATAGTTTTTTCCGTAGAATCAGAATGCGAGGTAAAAAATGAAGGGTGCCATTAAAAATTCAAAAGCTAGCCCTTTTCCCTGCTCATTAGGAGTGGAGTTGGAAAAATGTTCTACTCATAAGATGTCTCCCTCTGAACGGAACAACTTTTGTCTGAAAAATTTTTCGTTATTGTCCCTTTCTGAGGAGATATTGTCTAATAAAATCAATACTTGTTGAACAAAAAAAAAACAAATTGAGAGCCAGGTTAAAAGTAGTAGTATATCTTTTCGATAATTAGCATCCAAATGAGTAGGAATTCAATGGTCTAGGTCTTCGCACTTTTTTTTGTGCCTGTGTAATTAATCAGGATAACAAACATTTTATTAGTTGTATTTTTTAATAGGTGACCTCATTTCGCTACGGGACTTCCCTATTGTTTCCAGACTAGAAAGTTCAAAAATAAAATTATATCCTTTAAGAAACTGACATCGCCATATTAAGTTTCCTTCTTCTGCCTCATAACGAAATCTCAAACTTTTACTTACTAAGTAGTTCGAGTTGGTTTAGTAATATAATATCGGTTCACCACATTTCCCGTGTTTCATAAAATGAGTTCCTCTTGCTACTGTCACAGGAAGCCAATGCTTTAGCTGAATTAAAAGATAGAAAATATAACGTTTTAAATGTATGTTTTATTAATAGCTGTAATTTCCTGTATACTTTCCATCCTAGCCGGAAAATAGCAGGTTATTTTATCGTCTGTTTATTTTTTTGGCTTGTTAACTTATTTGTTACGACGAATTTTAAATATCGATAAATTATTCTTATAAAGCGACAAAATTGGTTGATATGTAATAAAATATCCATTATAGGTAAAATGTGTCACATCAGCTAATAATATTTCCTTTATATTTCACGTCCTCGAATTATTTGAGAAATGACGTATTGCCAGTGAAATTTAAAATTTCATATTACTTATTGTTTCTAATAAAATATTGCATAATATATTAAATTTGGAGGGTGGTGTAGCTATAGGCGAGGCAAAGTTTCTAACTTGAGATTTGCTGATGATACCACCTTAGTTACAGCAAAAGAGGATGAGCTCATATACTTGTCGGATAACCTTCGAGCAATAAGCTCTGAGTACGGGTTAAATTGAATTACAGCAAAACGAAAATTATGATTCTAGACCCAGCAAATGAAAACCACCTAGACATACTAAAGATAGTCTTGCGAGAAGTTAACAACATGGTATGCCTTGAAACCTTTGTGGATAATACCTACAACTGCGAATATGAAATTCAGAAAACAACATAAATGGCAAGTTCGGCAAATTATAAATTTTAAGGATAATTCTTAATACGTTAAAAATTAAAAAAAGAAATAACTGTGCTTGTACCTTACGTTAAATAAGGCTTCTACGAGATTTTAGTACCTACTCGTGAATTTTCTCTCAATTCATACACCCTGTTTTATTACATTAAAAAATGTAAAATTTCCGCGAATTCCGCCTGTTAAATAAACATTAATATAGGTAAACATTAACACACGACCTATAATAGAGAACCTCCCAAATCAAAAGCCAAGAATATCCGGAAGGGTTGTAAAAACGTAGACAAACGTCATATCCATCGGTATTTTCAATGCCAGAACATGGACCCGAACGTAATACCAATACGCCAATACCAATATCCAATACAGTACAACCAGCATATTCGCAACACAATACGCCTTAGCCAACTGAGCTACCTTACCAATTGTAATAGGGAACTTGCACAAAAAATAAAATTGAAATAAAACACTCAAAATCGTAAACTGACATCATTAAAAACACCAGACAACAACCAAAATTTAAAAAAAAATATCCCAGAAATATAAGGGACTAAAACCTGCCTGACTTTACCCACCTTGAAACATGACGTCAGATCATGAATACTAGCGTCTAGGTAACAATATAACAATTGATCCTAAAGTGGAAAGGGTCTAAATGGTCGTAAAGAAAGACGGCATTTTATTTAAATATGATTTTTTTGACAAGTTGATCCTAAAGTGGAGAAATGTAATAGAGAAAGATGGCATTTTATTTTAATACGATTTTTTTGAAAAGTTAACATAACTTTGTCAGCAAAAAAGACTAAACATGGCACATTCAAAGAGCTTTACCATATGTACTAATTAATTGTTACCAACTGTGGTTTCTTTCAACTTATTGTGTTAATAATTCCAATTGTACAATATTATACTATAAAAATAAAAAGTGCGACGCTGTTTAACTTGAAGAGTCTTTATTTCTAAATACCTACCTATCTACTTTAAGATCCTATTCACACAAACTTCTTTTACTTCCACGTCCAGTGGAAGTATAGTAACGACAAAAAAATTTTAAAAATTTTTTATTGTCCAAATAGGCTTAAAATGTCATGAAACGTCGAGATTTTAAGTTTGAGCGAAAAAAAAATTTCTGTCTGTCGGTCTGTCTGTCTGTAACTTTTTTTTGTGCGCACGTTTACTCTGGAACCGTTTAAGATATTGACTTGAAATTTGGTACACATATATACTTTAACGAGATCTAGAACTAGATTATATTTTCATCTTGTTCCGTTGAAGGGTTGGGAGGTAAATTGGGTTAAATTTGGGGTAAATAGGTCAATCAAGCAGGTAAGAGTCCATAAAATTGGTATTTAGTATATACAAGAGAAGCTAAGGTCTCAAAAAAATTTTTGGCATTAGCCACCCCCATTACCACTCCTACCCCCTTTTTAAAGGGGATGAAAAAAAATTGTGATTTAGTGTATGTACAGGAACCAGAAACCCCAAAATATTTTTTTTACTTCATCCACCTCCACTATCACCCCCCTATCACCACCCCCTCCCCACTACCGATGTGGGGTATCGTTTTATGGGTTTTTGGGGTAGAGGATTTCAAATATTATATTATTAAAGTTCCATAAACAATTATTTTCACATACACAATTTTTTCGTTGTGAGTGACTTGGATAGAGAATCTGGATGTGGAAGTAGTGATTCCTTGGGCAGCGGTTTTTTTTTTACAATCTTTGGGTTGCAGTGATTTTATTTATCATGTTAATGTTCTAACTGTTTATATATATAAACCTATGAAGCCAAAGAGCTTTTATTAAAATGCACTAAAAAGAATAAAATAAATATTACGTAATTCACATCAGTTTGTCAATGCTGCTTAACTGACCTAAAAGCCTGTGGCGGATATACATTAAAATAATGGTATTTCTTTAGAATTAAATACCTATAAACTCAAGTTTGTTAGCTTCATAGGTTAATATGTATAAACAATTAGAATATTAACATGATAAATAATCACTGCAACCGAATAAGTTAAAGTTGTCTGTTCTAACCTACAAATCGTAATCTTCACAAAACATAGAAATTCTATACAATGCTTGCACCTTGATGGGATCAGTTGTTATAGGATATTATCTAGACGTTTTCACAGAGGGACTCCACAGCGCTTCTCCCGGGGATTTCAACTTAAATTATTTATTGCAAAGTAAGTACTGCGATTTAAGAGGTGATATTTGGTGCAGCGTATTTTCATACATAAATACACACTTTAGTGAAACAGAAAAAATAGTGAGCAAGTTCCCTAAATTATAAGAAGTTGTGAAGTTTTTATCGTGCAATAGTTCCAATCCAAATGCAAAATTTTGACATCGATTTCTCGACTAATAAATGTATTAAGAAGAAAAAGCATGAAATAAAACTTCTTAGAATTACATTTTAGAAAAGTGAAAACTTCTGTTGCTCCGCTAGTGTAATGGGAAATTATAACCACTAAATATATAGCACCTAAGCTACCAAGGATATGCGTGCCAATGTTAGCTAGTTACTGATAAATATCCCTTAGACTTCCTTATCTGCATGATGAACTGCTATAGTATATTGCATTTCCTTTAATATAATGGTAGGTTACTGTAGTTTAACAATAAGGTATTTATAGAACTACAAAATAACTTTCACTGTGAAATTATATTCGATTGTAAATTTACTGAATTTATAACATCACGGCTTATCTCTATTATAACATTGTTATGTATGTTGTTAATTAACATTAGAGCTGAATTTTCATCAAGTAGGTATCTAAAACGAAATTGTAAATTGCTCCTTATTTTCATTATTGATTGAATTTTAGTTGATTTATTAACTGACTTCAAAATATCGAAACAAGTAAGTACATTGTTGTTTATGAAAATCATAATAATCGTAACCATAAAGAAGGATTTCTTTTAGAGAATATTATTTAGGAATTAAGCAAATTACCACTTACTTTTTTATTTATTACGAAATTACCTAATTTCTGCATATTGTTACCCTAATCTGGGCACGCTAATATACTATAATTTAAAATACTCATTATTGGAGAACCAATAAAAACAACTTCTCTTCTAGCTAATACTGACGAAGTATAGAATTACATGATAGGATTCCTAGCATTTTACGGCAAAAAATATATTGAAAATACTTAACTCATTTATTTAAAATTCAGTCATTTACATTTTTTATTTATTATGAAATTATTTACTTTCTGTATATTGGTACCTGTAGAGAAAATAGCATAAGGAAAGTAGCAGAAATTGCAACACCTTGCCTGTTTGGGAACTACAGGAGCAATGTGCTCCTGTCCCACAGCAGCTATGAAGGCAATGTTGGACTTACTTCCTCTGCATTTGCATGTAAGGAAGGAGGCAGCCCTTAGTACCCTAAGGCTGCATCAGATACTTAAATTCAGACCAGGCGACCTGGTCGGTCACTTAAGGATTCTGGGGCTAATCCCAGTAGCGGCTCGTGATATTGTCTGCAGAGGAGGCTTGATATTTTGAAAGACAGTTAACTTGCAATAAGATTACAATTTGTACATTTCCCCACCACCCCCGAGGTAATTTGAAAGATTGGAAGATATGTTGCCTCTTCCAAAGGGAGGCTCAGCCTCCCCCGAGGAGCCGCCACTGGCTAATCCAATTTGAATCTATGATCAAACCCACTGATTCAATGCCAGTCAAGTATGACGTTGACGTTGGCTAGCATTTTTTGAACCCGAACCGTTCTGTGGCTTATCTAAGGGACACATAATGGAGGAGGTGCAAAAATGGTAAAAGGTTTATAAGCTAAAGAATGCCAAAAGGCTTCTCAAACTTAAAAAGTCCGACCCAAGGCTGAAAACAGGCCCTCTAACTGGCCATTGCCCCTTGAGATATCATCTCAAGAACATGGGCGTTGCAGAAAATGACAAATGCAGATACTGTGAAGCTGCAATTGAAATTGAGGAATATATACTTTGTGAATGCAAAGTACTAATCCGCGTTAGGATAAAGTACCTAGAACGGGCAGAACTAACCCCTGAAGATCTAGTGAAATTAGCTTCCAAGAAGCTTTGCACAAAGTTTTGGAATCTTGGTCAACTAGCTGTATGGTAATTCACAAAAGACCTTTTAGGTCGAGGTGAAGAAATACCAACTCGGGGCCAAGCAATCTACATCTACATTGGTTTAATCTGGTCATGCTAATATACTACTTAAAAGAAAACACCTTAAAACAGTCATCATTGGAGAACCAATCAAAACAACTACTCTGCAAGCTAATACTAACAAAGTAATCAATTACATGATAGGATTCCTAGCAATTTAAGGTGAAAAAATATATTGAAAACACTTAAATCGTTTATTGAAATTTAGTCATTCACAACCTTATGTTCTATTTCAACTCTAGAAAAGTTGTACAAGTTTTTTCGAACTCGTTAGTTCTCATCAGTAGAGTATAGAAACATTCATTCATTATTTACAAGCCCATTCTTAATATATTTTTATAATTAATTAATTTTTATTTATTTGCTTTTATCATAATTCGAGAATATTATTTAGGAATTAATAAAATTAAGTAAATCACCACTTACTAGTTTCAGACCTCCCTAGGTGTACTAAATTTCAAGTCAATAGCATAAACTGCTACAGAGTAATCGAGCGTACAAAAAAAGTTGCAAACATACAGACCGATAAGCCGGCAGTAATTTTCATGACATTCTAAAAAGAAAACAAAAAATGTATATATTTTTTACGATTACTCTACGTTCACAATTTGGAAGAGGTGTTTTAGGATTTTGTACAGAATTACTGGTATATCCAAGTTACAGAATTCATTCAAGTTAAACTTGCCACACTGTATATATACATACATACAGCTTCCGTCCATTTCCTGTGTAATTTCAATGATAATTAGTTCTGCATCTGTCAAGATAACTGTAATATCGCAGAATTCATTCGCGGTTAATACAAATGCGCATGAGCTGCGTGACTGGGAAAAGCACTTTGCAAATGAAAAATGTACACATGGATACAACCTTCAGAATTGTATTTAAATCGCCTTTTAAGCATCACGCTTCACCTATTGTAATTAACATATTTTGTTCGAGTTTTATGCAGTTCCTGCAGGACATGCAATATCTTCTATTACCAATCTGAACATCAAGTAAACTGCAAATGCAAGTTATTATATTTTAATTATCCTAATTATTTCCGCATTTAACTTTATTGCAATTAAAACTTTGAACTACAGCTATTTACGTCCACGTGAATGCGCAGAGATCTTTTATGAACTTATTGAAGAGAACGTTAATAATTAACCGAATAAATATACTCCTTTTCTATAAGAGAGGTACTTCTAAAGCACCAATTATTTATTTATGAGTTTTAACTTTTTTCTAAGATGTGTTTTTACTTCATAAAAAATATCTCGCCCTGAACAGAATATTGCCTGGAGTCTCTGTAAATGTAATAAGTTTTTTGTTTTCCAGAATATTTATGAAGTTTGTCGCTCTAAGGAATTCGCTAAAGGGTATTCGAAATGAAAAATAAGAAACAGCGGACACAATACCAGGTGAGAAAGTTTATGTGCGTATGTACACATTTTTGGTGATGTAATTTTACTTCCACATCCAGTGGAAGTATAGTAACGACAAAAAAATTTTTGAAAATTTTTATTGTTCAAATAGGCTTAGAATGTCATGAAATGTCGATATTTTAAGTTTGAGCGAAAAAAAATTCTGTCTGTCTGTCGGTCTGTTTGTCTGTAACTTTTTATGCGCACGATTACTCTGGAACCGTTTAAGATATTAACTTTAAATTTGGTACACGTATGTACTTTAATGGAATCTGGAACTAGATTATATTTTCATCTTATTCCGTCGAAGGGTTGGGGCTAAATTGGGGTAAATCAAGCAGGTATTTAGGATATACAAGAGAAACTGAGGTTTCAAAAAAATTTTTCTAGTTCGAGGTCTTACAAGTGCTTTAAGACAGTATTTCTTAAACTCTCTGAGTTTACATTTATTTAATAAACAAGACAAATTTAATTATTAAATATTAACCTCTTGACTCATCACTTATTCAGAGGATGATCAGTGTTTTCTTCTCTATAAGTTTACAGATCCATTTATAGTCGTGTTTCCTAGTCGAGATAACTGGAAACGTGATAAAAGGCATTATCTGAGTCTCGGTAATCTGCAATTATACACAAACTGATCGAAGACGAATGAAGAAACAGCCTCTAATAAGGTGTATTCCAGACTGGTATGGGACTGCCACGAAGAGTTCAAAATTGTGGGGGAGCGGAACAGAGTCAAACTACTATGGGTGCCGGGATATACTAGTATAGACGCCAACGAGAAAGCTGATGAACTTGCTAAACAAGGAGTAGCCAATATATTCTATGGTTCAGAACTCGCGCTGGGTATCTCTAAAGGCTCAGCCAGAAGGGTGATCAAGGACTAGTTTAAGAATAATATAACCATCACTGGACAGATATTCCTGGAAATCGACATGGGAAAACACCTATTAAAGGACCATACCCAAAACAAACTGAAGAACTGCTAACAACGAACATGGTGCAGCTGAGAATTATAGCAGATCTTCTGACAGAGTACTCTCCTGATAAGAAGCACCTGTACACAATCGGAAAGTTTGCTGGCGACCTTAACTGCAGATTATGCGGTAAGGTAAAAGAAATTGTAGAGCATATTACATACAACTGCGAGGCGCTGGACCGCAGAAGATATAATCTCTACGGACAAACACAAACAGACTCGGAAACTATTAAAACTCGCCCATTCTCAGATCTTCATCACCTTGTCAGCGGCACAGGAGTACTAAAATTGGCAGAGTAAATTAAGAGAGGGAGAGCACAATAAGCCCAGGAAGCTGCAGTGCCCTCGGAGAACTTAACAGGCGAGCCCTGGGTGAAGGAGTTTTAGTTAGCAAGAGTTTAACACTTCCTAACCAGCGATAGGAGCACGTGAGGGGCGGTAAAAAAAGGGGACAGGCGCTCGGTTACTTGGATGTAATCAAGGGCACGTATATCGACGCCTCTTGGCAAATATCATAATGTATTCTAAGCAGAGGTATATGTCATCTTACTGTGCAAGTGAAAATTTTAGAAAAGCTTTCGTTGACAAACATATTTATATATGCAGCGACACTCAAGCAGTTTTGAGGGCTCGTGAGTCAAACAAAGTGACCTCAAAATTGGTGCTGAACTGTCGAAATATTTTAATTGAGCTATATGAACATACGTCAATCAAACTTAGAGGGGTGCCTGGATACAGTGGCGTGAAAGGCAAAGAAGGAGCAGAGGAGCAAAAACTTCTTTCCCTGACCCTGATGCAGGAAAGACAGATTCTAGACCTGATAACATGACATTATCCTCTAAAGAAACATTTTTATACAATGAAGTTGAAGAATGGTCCTCTTTGTATATGTGGAGTGGGAGATGAAACTATCAGTTATATTCTGTGCTATTGAACACCACTAGGAGCGTCAAGATATAGAAGAACCATGAGATTTCCCTGAAATAGACTGCTAACCTTCACGTAGAGCACTAGTCTTTTCTAGAAGATCCTACATGTTGTGAATTCACAATGAACCGACGCGCCTGAATACTGTGAATCTCAAAATCTGCTGGCGTTCCTAATGATAAGTAATATATACACCTTGACATTTTTATATTTTACATTTGTCCAGTCCTAACTCAAATATACATATCTTATCTACAATACCACTACAGTCATGACATTGATGTTGCGCGCCAGTGCCGTAGAGAGAATGCAAAGGAGATTTTAAAACTATATATCCCACACCGAAATTCAATTACATAATAACTCAAGGCAAGCATCTATGGATGGAGAGCCTTAGCCAAAAGAGTCACATACTACCAAGGCATATCCTATAACTTGTTTTTTGTTACAAGAGCATTTGACTAGATTCTCTATGATTACAAACAAAACGAAACAACTTACAATCATGTGGTTTTCTGTTCTATTTGTCAACATTTAAGTTAAATCTGATTAGATTTTGAGCAAAATCTGTGTAACGAATGTTGAGATAATTAAAAAAATAATGTCAAGGTCACGTACCAGCATGGAAACAGACAATATAAATAAATTTTAATTATATGAATAAAATATTAATAACCTTTGTTATCGAGAAAAAAATATTTTGTAAATAAAATTAAGTTCTTGAAATATTGCCAGAATTTCCAGTGTGGCTAAAAATATATTTAAACTGAATATAGGCGGAAAGTCTAAGACATTTAACTGCGTCACAATGCAGTTGACCGGGACTACTAATATTGCTAATTTTTTGTTATTATCGTCTTATTAACGAAACAATTTAGGATGTCTTGTTTGATTTTGGGCTTAATTTTGGAAATTATGTTACAAAGTCTATACCATAGTCACGGAAACAGCTATAGATGTGCTGTCTCAAATTATGGTTTACAAGTTACCCTCTATAAAACACCTACCAGATGTTGCTAAACATTTTGGTATTACATATTATGATGCCATACATTCTATTATCTCTATTTATCATGAAGTAAATATGGCCAGTAAATGTAAGCAGATTTGTATCATTTATGTCGTTACTATATATAATCTTATCTTTTCTCCTAAGATAATAAATATAATAAAATATTTATTAATGATATATCATATATATTGTAACTATACATAATCCTATTTTTTCTCCTAATATAGACCATAGTTGACTAACATTAAAACACTATTCAGTTTGGAGAGTCCATTGATGTACCTCTACTACTGTCTATGTCATTTTGGAGCATGGAGCTGTCCCATACTACCTTGCTTCCGAAGCGTTCGACGATGTTTACGGTAATTGATATTTTTTTAATTTTTCAGTCCTGAAAAAAAACTGAAGGAAGACAATTATTTTAGTTATAGGTAGTTCATGTAGACCAATAAAATAAAAAATAACAAATAACATTTTTCTTTAAGATTCTATCACACCAACCCGCCCTGACTCTGACACCACTGGTTAGTTTTTAAAGAAAGTCTGTTTTAAGTTATGCTTCAAAGCGTCGTATAGTTCTTAGTAAACATTTTACAATTAACTATTAGAAATTTATGAGAGAGTAGATTTTAAATAATTAAATTTTTTAAAATTGCTTATTATATATATAAAATATTTATAAATATATACCTTGTAAATTTTAAATAATCCCTGTATATTTTTTAATTGAACTTATACCAATATTTTCCTAGCATTAGCGACCATTTCACGATTATTTTCCCTTCTTTCCTTTCTTTTAAAGCGATCCTGTATATTTTTCAATTATATTGTGTCAAGTTTCCTCTTCGATAATTGTGTCAACTGCAGTCTAAATATTATTACCAACATAGTTTCTTAATTAGTTATTGTTTAGAGTGACCACCCTTTATATACATTTCTGATATTTTCCTTCCTTGTTGTGCTAACTAGTTGCGAAATTATAATGCCCACCATCACATTTTTTCATATATCTTTAAGGGTGTTGTATATTTTTCATATTTTTCTTCAGTTGTGTTAACTGCTTGCGAAATACTATCGGGTTCCGTCACATTTTTTCATTAACCACCCTGTATGTTTCTTTCTCATATTTTCTTCTTTGACAGTTGTGTTAACTACATGCCAAATATTCCTGTTTTCTGTCACATATTTCTTTTTAATTACTTCTTTTAGGTATCCACACCGCATATTTTTCACTGGAAGTATATCTTAGTTCTTCGTTGGCAATACCTGCCAAATATTATTCTTCTCTGTCAAATGGTTTTGTGGATATAGATGAAATTTTATTTTATAATTTTTAGCCATCTTTCTTAAAGGCTGTTTAATTTTTCTTCAAAAATTTTTACCGGTTTCTTGATGACTGGAATCACTTTTGCTATACAATTTCAGTTCAACCCCCTAGTTTCTTCGCTTATTGCTTGAAAGCCATTGCGCATATCAGAAATATGTTCAGAACTTTATTTGTAGCAAATTTTATATAGAATGTTTTCAATAAGTATAATTTTTTTGGGGCCAACTATTTCGCAGAAAAATGCGATAAACTTGTGTTAGAGGTGGTTTTTGAGCTTGCACTCTCTAGTTTCTTAAAGGTAACTTATATTCCCCAAGGAGCAATACATTATAATTTATTTCCTCTGTTAGCTGATTTTATGTCTAATATCGATGGACTAAACCCTTTACATTTTTTCTAATTTTGCTTTTTATCGAAATGTGTTAACTTCTAAACATATAGGTTTCAGTTCTAATGCAGCAGCTCTCATATCTACGGCAAACTTAACCATATAATTAGGTATTCTCTTTTATTATTGCCAGTAGCTGCACAGTTGCTACGGAGTATTATTACAGAACAAGCGATCGTTATATTAAACACAATTACAAATTCGACTAACCAAAAGCATACAACTGATTCCCTTGTATTGTGGATTCACAAACAGCGTGAGGCCACCGCGAAATATAACGCATGTTTATATTACAATATGTATAACTGAACATTACGTAATGCTGATTGCGTCCGTGCCTTCTACAATGCGACTCTCATTACATGTGAAGCTTAGTAATGAACAATCATAACTGCATTTCCTGTAATGGTAATTAGTTAAGCTATATGCGCGACTTCTACTCTAAGTTGTGCAAATAAAATTTTATCAAAGCGAACTTTTAGTTTGCTCAGTTGTTAGGAAAACTAATAACTTGTTATTGCAATTATTTAAATTGGCATAAATTTCTATGAATGGGAATTATCCTGGTTTGTTAGTTAGTTAATTTATATTTATTGTGTATTCGTTTAAAAATGTTACATTCAAGGTATCCTAGCTAGAACAGTTTACCCTCAATAAGTTTTTTTTTTTTAACCATTTAACGTCGGCCTATTTCCGCTACCAGGGCCTATCACCGACGCCAGGAGACGAGCTACCCCCAACCTCTTCCCTTAAGAAGAGTAGGGATCTTTTACTTGCCTAACATTTAATAGACAAGGGACCGCCTGCTTTACATCCCCTCCGAAGGATGGTATATCCACTACGTAATCCTCGTCTGAAATTACGTAACTTTCGAGTATACACTGATATACAAGCCTCTAGAAGGTGGGACGAGAACGCTGTATTTCCCAAGATGGGAGCCCATCCAAGTACTAACCGCGCTCGACGTTGCTTCAACGGAATATCGACTGATATTCACATTGAAGTCGCCTCTACGCTCGCCCCCCTCAATAAGTTAGTATGTGATGAATTGTAAGAAATTTCCCGAATACGTCAATATAATTCCGGGGGCATTTTGAAATGAAGTGGACCCAATTAGTATGACATATAAAGACCCCGAATGTAGTCAATTCGTAATACATGAAATCATGGCATACTCTCTGAAAACTAATCATGCGTTATTGTGAACCGTATATGCAGTAAGTATTTTCTTTCCTTAAAGGTTACGGAGCCAGAACCCCGATGAACTCAAACTTAAGCTTATTGTACCCCATAGTCCCGTTTTTCCATAAGTCCCATTTTTTTCCAAAAAGACAGGTGTATAGTCCATGGGATCTCTGGCTATCCCCTTCAGGGTCACAAGTAGTCCTTGAAGTATGACAGCCTTCCAGCAACCAAGGCTGTGCATTCACATAGTATGTGGTAAGGAGTTTCCGCATCCTCACTACATATCTTGCACTTTGGATTGTCTCCTATATTGGTTAGGTGTTGATTAATGTGCAGTCCAACCTATCCGCTTTTTTATTACCTTCATTACCTTCATTGTTCTGGTGTCTTTACATCCACTCCAGATTATGCTATTGTATTCCGCCAGTGTCGCGAGGGAGTCAAGGCAGTCTTTTACAGTTTTGGATTCCATCTGACTGCATCGTTAGTAGTCGACTCATTTTTATTTGTTGAAATATTTCGGTATGGCATCCTATTCTTGGTATGGTCTCGTATCCGTTTGTTTTCAGCATATATGCTGCTAGCAATGCCTCATTCCCCACATCTAAGGGTGTGAATGTAGGGAAAGTAGTACTTCTATGGCTGCGGTGGGTTTTGTTGACATTGCTCCCGTTCTAGACAGGCCAATCTTTGTACCTTTCTTAGTTAGTTTTCTCATTGCCTTCCCCTTTCCGGATCAGGGAGGCACAGGTTATTACTGGTACCATAATCCTTTGGCATAACCAATGTACCATTTTTTATTGCACTTTTGATATTTAGAATCAGCCTCAAGTATCTAACTTCGTTAGCAATTCATTTCCCCGGGGATATAATTTTCATATGTAAGATGCATGACGATTAAATAAATCCCTCGCACCTCCCATATTTCAAAGAATTTTGTCTTTACATCAAATAACCGAGTATGATAAATTCTACATCTATTCAGAATATTATGTAGTACATGGGAGTCCCTAGATATCCTATACTCCCATCTCAACAAAAAGTAAAGCTACATTTTCATAATCTTAATTTCGACCTAAACTACATGAGTCATTATTGTTGAATTTATTTAGAGCTATAGTACATTAATACTCGTTCCTCTACGTACTATAGCCTCAACAAACTATCTAACAACAATAATAAACGATTGATATCTCCCTGCAAAGAAATATTTTGAGTTTTATCCAATTATTTTTGAAAATTCGTAATTTTTTTATACTCTTCATAAATATGAAAGCGAATAATTATTATTTCTTCCACACTCAGTAATCACCCTTGTAGATTGTATATTGTTTAAGGGGTCTCTTGGCCCTGAGTTCGCTTTCTTCACATCGACCTAAAAGGTCTTGTGAATTACCCTACAGGATTCCAAGACTATTTGCAAAGCTTGTGATTTTCCTAGGAGCTAATTTTTCTCTCCTTCAGGCGTTAATCTCGCATGTTTTAGGTACTTTAGCCTAATGCGGATTAGTACCTTGCATTCACAATGTATATGTTCCGCAGTCTCGGTCGCAGCTTCACAGTATCTGCATTTGTCAACTTCTGCCATGCCCATGTTCTTGAGATGATATTTCAAGGGGAAATGGCCAGTTAGAAGGCCTGTGATTAGCCTTAGGTCGGACTTTCCATCCCAGTAGCTCTTTGATCGGCATTTGTTTAGAATTTGATGGTAGGAATAGTTGTACGTAATACATCGTTGGATAATATACACTGACGAGCAAAATTAACCACCATATTAAATTTACCAAGATTTTAAAGTCGTTTGTCAGGTTTTAATAATAATTTTTGTTTGTTTTATAAGCTGACTCCTTTGAAATGTAAAGCCTTACTGATTTTATGTAAAATGTATTTTTCTTTAAATACAGAGCTTAAACAACAAAGCTATGATTTTTCAAAAATTAAAACACTATGTGGGAACCACCAGTAGCAAATTTAAAATCCAGATTAGAACCAATTGCAATCTCACCTTTTCTTAACATTTTTATTTTTGGTGTACATTTTTATCTTTGCTAGTGAGGGTGATATACGGAGTGGAAGAAATCAAAAATGTTTATTTTTGAGTGCCTTTTTTGAAAAAAAAACATTGTTATTAGTGGACAACGTAAGTACGGATGTAGCACAAAGTTTTATTATAGTTTAAATACTTAATTACAGAAGTACAAGCAAAACTAAGCTAGCAGCAAAATTAATCTCGATTTGTGTCTAGAAAATAATGTAGATAATTATACATTTTGGGGCATATTCATATTTTCTTACTATTTATTGAGTATTTTTCCCCTCGTGAAAAATATTGTAAAATTTAATGAAAGAAAGCTCTGCGCCTAGGGTTGCCAGGCGTCCGGCTTTAGTCGGGCATGTTTGGCTTTTGCCTAAGACTCTAAAACATGATTATTTCGTTTTTTTTTCGCTTTTAGTTGCTATTCTATAAATACATTTTATTCTTTTGCGATGACTTTTTCTGTTCCTATGTAACAGCTGTTTATTTTTAAATTAATCAAGTTTAATGAAAATATTAAAAGACTGACATTGTGTTTTAGTCATTTTTTTGTGGCGAACGAATACTGTTCGGCTTTTTGTACCAAATGTCCGGCCAAATTTATAAGTAAAAATACGGCTTTTCAAATTTTAGGCCTGGCAAGCCTATCTGCGCCATATTAATCTGACAGGCAAATTTTTGAATATTTCTTAAATTTGATTTAGAGTTTTAATTTCTGGCATAACCAGAAATAGGTTATCAAAAGAATTCAATGATTTGAAATAATTAATATTTTCATAGATAGATTTTTTTTAATTTTCATGTATTATCCTTTCTGCTGTTTGTAAAATCATATGAAAACTTTTTTTGTACTGTATACCTATTTCTACATTACCGTTTTGTTACCAAAAATGTTAAAGCGAGAATAAGCAACAGCACCCAGTTGAGAATAAATCTAATAGTTGAGAAACTCTTAATGCTTCTTCTAAGTTATGTGTATTTGAACAATTAATATTCATATCAATGTAAAAAAAATCAGTTAATATTTTTAGTATGATATATAGACAAGTACAATAAAATCAGTGACTCATATCGGAAATATGTTAAGCCTTTTATTATTTATTTTCATTTAAGTGTTCCTTGATATGTATTACATGATATAAAGCTGACCGGTAAGTAAAATTTAATATCAATAAAAGCTAATAGATGAGTAGGATGACCACCATGGTGATTTGTGTATATTTTTATTATCTATAAATCTATCTTGAATATTTTTTAGTATCTGTGGTTTAAATTAGTGTTATAATCACGGGTCAAATTTATAAAATCTGTAAAGTTCTAAAGAAACTGACTTCGATTTCATTTAAGAAAATTTAGTCTGTTAGATTTTTTATCAGAAATAAAAAGTTACTAATAACTACTTGGGCCCGTCGAAGTTCGACTGAATCAGGATGTTTCAAAATGTATCCTAGACATTATTCTTTGGAAGTACATCTTTGAACTTGCTACCGGCACTCACGTTTTCGAGAAATTCGAGGCCTTTTTCAAAGTAATGATCTCACTTTTTCGTAGAGTAGTTCATAAAAACAAAAGAGTCTACTCTATGCATCCTCCGTCAAAAAATATTGATGTATTTAGACCAGCTAATTATTTCATTTTTTAGTGACCAGTATATCGTTTTCACTAAAACTAAAATAGGTTTCTTTGTTAGCAATTGTGTTAACTACATGTCAAATATTATTGTTTTCCGTAACATTTTTTCTTAATTATTATTTTTTTTTTTTTTGGAGTGTTCAGCCTCTTTATTTTTCGTATGTAATATCACTAGTGTTGAAAATTTTATCGAAAATTTTTTCAAAAACATTGTTGCCTGGTAACATAAAGAGTGCAAATTGGCAGTTTATTATCTGATTAAATCCTGACCGCTTTAGCGGAGGAACTTTGATAGTAAATTGCCAATTTGCACGAATTATATTAACTTTTGGCAACTTAGCTTGAGAAAAAATATATGGATAAAATTTAAAAGCACGAGTGGTATTTAGGTAGAATATTTCACGAATAAATAATTCACTAAGTATATCTTCAATATTATGTTTTGTAATTAATTGCCTTCAGACGTTTTCTTATCACTTTTAAAGTTTACTGACCTTTATTTTCAATTTCTTCATTTACGTCACATAAAAATGCATTTCCAAAACTGCTCATTTAATAAAAAACAAAGTAGGTATAAATAATGTAATGGCAATGACAATCAAGATACGTTAAACCATAGGTATTGTAACTTATAGAGTAGTATTCTCAACAAAGAGTCATCTAGCATGCTTCGACCAGTCACACTACGAGTAAAGCCAGACAATATTGCATTTTACCAATCTCTCGCTTCTACGTTCTAAGGTTACCGACATGAAATGGCACCGCCATCTAGTAACGCTAGCTTAACTTAACTGGTTGCAAAGAGTGACAGTTTCAAGAATTATTATATTATATTAAAGTGTTTATTAATATATATTTATGTATTTAATCCTTATTTTTAATTTAAGAAGTTTAATAATTAAGTTAAAGTTTGATTGTTTAAGTAGAGTGAACTTTAAGTATAGTTGAAAAATTCCTTATAGTGAGAAAGTTTCTGACGTTCTGCGGGGAGAGACGAATAAATAGGGCGGGAAACAGATTTCCCGATGTCGGTCATTGGATGTCGGCATCTTACGTAGCGGTAGGAGTGACTTAACAGTCTAATAGTTTTGACTTCAGAACCGCAGTCGGCTAATGTGTTTGTACAGTAAGTAGCATGTGGCAGTATAATTCAATAATTACTTTTATATTTCTTTATTTGGTAATATGGCTTAGGTCCCATGACTCAATACTAAGAAATGTCCAATCTAAATTTCACAAGCCACGGCTGACAAATACCTACAATGAAAAAGCAAACGAGCGGAACAATATAGTTAAATCCGGCTCTGCGTTCTGCTCTCCTTGCCTCTCGACAACACCGCCTACTCACAATACTCACATCACTATTTCGATTATTTCAACTGTACAACGAATTATAACACATAGTGCTACTTAGTCCAGCGTTTTGTTTTTCCGAATAAGGTGTTAACCTGTTTTGTGATGAATTACCATACGTAAGTACATTTGTGTATTTAACATGAAATAATTGATTTGTTTGCTTCGTAGGCATTTGTATTTAATTTTAGTTGTGAAAATTGTTTTGTAATTATGTTAGGTATTATAAGCCATTGAAAGCTGTGTATAACTTGTCCCGAACCTATAAAGGTTCAGCCTTCGCTTTGAAATTGGGAGTTGTCAACTTATGTGGTTTTTTAGGTTATTTTTGTATTATTATATTACTACGCATATAATACAATACTACGATTTACGTTAACAAATAATAATAAGCTAGAGAAGACATTTATAGATAAAATTTAAAAGCTCGAGTTGCCCTATTTGCCGAAAACATTTCGCGAAACTAAACGTCAAAAAATTATCTCAATATTTGCCGCTGCAGCAACACAAAAAATTAGAGCGATAATTTTTGCATGTTGGTACTGTCAAAGGCCAATCTAGGTTGGATTACCACTAATAATGACGTTTGATTGGTGCAATATTGTGAAAAAAAACGGGCTCTCATTGACTACAACGTTAATGAATGAAATAATCGTTCAAAATATATGATTTTTTCCTTAGCAATCAGTTTTATTTACCTCCCGAATATTATGTTTCTCAGTAAAACATTTTTCTAGACATGTAGCCAAGGGACCGACCGACAGACGGACTGAATACCTAAATTTTCATAATCTAAATCTGAGATGAGAAAATCCTAAGTAATCTGCAATACTGATTTTTTCACGATTAGAATACTTCTCTTCGATAAGCGAAGAATATAAAGAATTTGTAAATTACATAGGCACGCAAAATAAAAAAAGTGGTATGTTACTGGAACTGCATTGAGTAACCCCCATGAATTTCGACGTACACTTGCTTTCAAAACTTTCTAACTTTCTATTTTCCGCTGTATTGACTCTGACATTTGAACTTTTGAAAAGTCAAAATGCCTTGACTGACAGAGCAAGAAAAAATTTTGATGCTTTCTAAATTAGAAGAGGTCCATAAGAAGGGTTGCTACTCATTATGGACTAGATAAAAGCACTGTTCTACGAGTAAAGAAGAGGTGGGAACAAGAATGAACCGTGACTAGAAGCCGTGTTCGGGAAGACCCAAAATTTCAAACGCGGAGCAGGACGGAGCCCTTTTGGATAATTTAAGGGAAAATCCCTTCAATACAGCCGGACAAGTGGTTTTTGAGACCCACTTTCCAGGATCGTGGGTGACAGCGTGCCGTCGTGTGAAAAAAATCAGAAATTATAAATTTCGCAAGTGCAAAGAGAATTATATTAACAGAATTTGGATCAAGAAAAGACCGGCGTGGTAGCTCAACTGGTTAAGGCGTATTGAGTGCCGAATATGCAGATCGACTGCCTACCGCGCTCTGGGTTTGACCCCAGCCCCGGTATTGACAACACCGGTGGGTGTGGATGTATGTCTGCGTTTTTCCGCACAGCCTTGGCTATGTATTTGGGAGTTGTCTACTATCTGTGATGTGTTTATGTTAGGCTTAGAAGAAAATAAGCAGTCCCGGATAATATTTTGCCTGAATTATATATACCGACCTATAAATTTTTGGAACACTAATATTTTCTGACGAAAAAGTATTTAAATCGTGCAATGATGGTCATTTACGGGTGTATCAACCGGTAAATTCAAAATTTTCTGAACGATATGTTTCACCACGAAACAAGTCTGGACGATTCTCTGTCAACGTTTGGGCTTGGATAAGAATTCTCGGTCCAGGCGCATTGATGGTCGGTTTAATGCATTAGCTTACCTTGACATCTTGCAAAATGTTATGCTTCTTTCTGTGGAACAATTATATCCTAATGATTTCATATTTCAACAGGGTAATTGCCCTATCCACACCGCTCGAATAATAACCCGGTGGTATCAAAATAACAATATTGAAATATTACTATGGCCGTCCTGTAGTCGTGATATGAACCCCATAGAAAATGACAAGAGAATTTATAAAAGGAACTTTAGACCTGCAAATGCGGAAGGATTGTGAGAAGTTATTCAAAATGCGTGGGAAAAGTTGAGCAGTATCAAAATTATTGGCGAAACCTTATAGAATCTATGCCCAGGAGTTTGGATGCGGTGCTAGAGGCTAATGGGGTCATGACAAAATATTAAAACATTTTTTAATGTATTTGTATTTATTTTTATATTCGTTTTAATTCAATTTTAATTAAATGTCAATATCATCTTTAACCTAATCTCAAAATTATCCGTTCACACAGCTAAAATTTTGCTAGATCGTTTTTACTTAATTTTGAATGTGTACGATGTTTTGAAAGCAAGTGTACTGAACACGAATCGTTTTTGCTCCATCATCCACCAATTTTTATTAAATTGCGAAAATAACCTAAAAAACCTCATAAAAACCAAGCATCATAAAAAAAAATTGATTCGTGTTCAGCACGTCGAAATACATGGAATTCCAGACAGACCACTTTTTTTATTTTGTGTGCCAGTGTTGTTTACGAAAATCCCCCCCTCTCTATTTGACACAGCTGAATACAGAAGTTGTACGTTATTCACGTTTTGCACAATGTATCACTCTATCATGATGTATATGGTGATTTATGGAGGTTATTTTTGACGGTAGAGCAAAAATTTGGGGTTGTACGCCCGTATGGCGTTTTTTATTATCAGATTCGGATTCAGTGTCGAAAAATACATGGGAATATTATCGGTGCGTTCAGAACTGTTACTTCCACATCCAGTGGAAGTATAGTAATAACAAAAAAAATTTTTGAAATAGGTAAATCAAGCAGGTAAGAGTCCATAAAATTGGTATTTAGTATAAACAAGAGAAGCTAAGGTCTCAAAAAAATTTTTGGCATTACCACCCCCACCTCTTCATTAGAGGGGATGAAAAAAATGTGATTTAGTATGTGTACAAGAACCAAAAACCTCAAAATATTTTTTTGCTTCATCCACCCCCAATACCACCACCCCCCCTGACACTACCCTCACCCCACTACCGATGTGGGGTATCGTTTTATGGTTTTTTTGGATAGAGGATTTCAAATATTATTTTTTCGTTGTGAGAGACTTGAATAGTAAATCTGGATGTGGAAGTAGTGATTCCTTGGGCAGCGGTTTTTTTTTTGTGTAACTAATTATAGGAAATTGCTGTTAATACCTATCACAAACGTATAATTTATGCAAAATTAAACATTTCAGTACATGAGTTACCAGTTGGGTAAACAAAAATTAAAATGCTAGTATTATTTTTGTGATCCTAATAATACCAACATCTCTTCAAATACTCATTACTGCTAAAATTTTATACATGTGATTAATAAAACTGTTAATTTTCTTTTTTATTCTTCCTTTTACGTTAGAAGTATTTCACTATAATTAAACCACATTCAAGATTTTAGTTGTATTGCCACTCTGTTTAGTTATATAATCCCAATGTATATTTATCTTTTCTGTGTTTGTTTGATAAATAAAGCTATGTAAGTTGTATAAATTATTTGTCTTTTCTTTATCCAAATTCAACTTTTATTACGTTTTGTCGTAAAATTTCATTAGTTACTGTATCAAAAGTATATTCTAAATTATTATTTTCTCTAATTCAACACATATTTGTAATGTATATAGTACGTATAGCATAGTTCTATGTCTAGTATTGCCATTGCACTATATTTTTTTGTTAAAAATAATTTGGAGAAAGCAGTGTTCTAGGCACAAATAATCTTTATTTTAAAGGGTAAGTAATATTATTGAACAAACAATTAGATATAATGACATACTTGAAGCTTATATATAATTACATAATTATTTCCACATGGTGGAATGCAAATACAGTATCCTTATTTCGTTGTTGTAAGAAACTTGGACAGGAAATCGGGATAGCAAAGACGACAGAGAACATTTTATAGTGAAACTTACAAAAACTTGCAAATTGAATATATATTTTTTACTGAGTTCCTGGTTCTTGAAAGTGCATAGAATAATATCCTGAAAAGTTTACATTCCGCTCGGATGCAGAACATAAAAAAAGTGAAAAAGCTTGACGTAATTTCAAAATTTGGAAAAAGTGGATGCAAAATTTTTTTTTCACTTTTTTTATGTTCTGCATCCGAGGGAAATGTAAACTTTTCAGGATATTATTCTATACACTTTCACGAATTCTTTAAAAATTATTCAATTTGCAAGTTTTTGTAGGTAAATACCTTCATTGTCTGGGCTAGATGTGGAAGTAGTGATTCCTTAGAAAGCGGATTTTTTAACGCCTTATTTATACTAACGTCATGGTGGAGTTTTAGCCATAGCTATTCCACTATTTAACTAAGTCACACACACACACAGAAATAGACAACAACCATTCCCTGCGACATTGCCATCTGCTGTAGCTGAGACTCGAACTGAGGAGAGATGACAGCCATGTTAAATCACTCGACAGAGGACTAACTTACTGCTACCGTCTCGTTAAAAACCCCACTAAACTTGCATACTCTAGTCAGGATTCGATCCAGCGACTCCATGGTCGCAAGATTAATAAGCATTGCGTCACTGAGTCGATTTTCTTAGCTTACGTCATAAATATTTTTTGTTGTTAGCTGGTTTATAATTTAATTAGAATATAAACTTGCCTACATTAATTTGTCAGAGATATGTAATATATAAGTAAGTAGATTTTTTATTAAAATGTAGCAATCTAATAAGTTTTACTTTCTATTTTAAGAACAGTCCCACATAATAAGTGTGGCAACTTTCTAGCATTCATTTACCATTTCAAGCGATATTGTTCCAGGCACGTAGACTCAAAGAACCCAGTTTATTATTTTTTTAAATCTCAAAACTGTATGTGATAATAACGGGTCTTACCCAAGTCACACACTTTCTTCTTAACAAAAGAACAAAAGCGCTAGTTAGCTTAAGATATGTATTAATTAATTAGCAGCAAGAAAAAACAAATTAGCACCATATTTACAGAACAATTGTCTTTCCTGCACTTGCACAAAATTATGTTAACTGTAAACGAAGGAAGTTAAAAATCGCGATATATTTTTGCATTTTAAAACATGTTGCTTTGTTAATTGTTGTTGTATCCTCGAAACCTCTTTATTCACTTTACAATTATATTTTATAACTTCTGTTATATTAATAACGTTCTAATAATCGCCGTGTATATAGGGTATCTCGTAAAATAAGTACAAAACATTAAATCAAGAAACCGAAAGAAGAAGGTAACTCAAAAAAAGTACAATTATAATTAATAGTAGAAAAGGACGGCTGACCCTTTGAAAACCTATCACCAAAGGATCAACTGTTTTTTTTTGCTAATTATCGATTTTGGTACCGTAGGTGGCTTTGCCTTTGTAGCGGCCTTTGTTTTCTGGTCATAAGTAGATTCTAATTTGTTCTATACTTGAGTAAAATTTGATTCAAATCGGAAACAAAATAAAAAAGTTATAAAGGTTTCTTCATTTTAAGCGAGTCACACTGTATATTTAAGGGAATGTATAGATTTCGACAAAATATTACATTAGTAAATAAGTCGAGTGTTGTAAAATAAAGATTGTTTTGTGACTGTGATTTATTAGCAGACCACGGTAAACCGCTTTGATAGAAATATTCAAGGTACATTATTGATTTTTTTTTATTAATCATCGATTTTCGCTGGCGAGTATCTCGTAAACTATAACACATAGGAAGAAAATGAATATAAACATTCTTGTGGAAAATTTAATTACGTTTAATTTTGCATAGATTACCTTTTTCCATACGACGCATCGTTTCCGAATTATATGCGAAGAATCGAAAAAAATTGACCTTTAGGATGCCACGTGGATTAAACGATAGTTTTATTGATTACGAACATGACTCTGAATTTGGTCCACTTTTTGATCGCCGGAACATTGTTTATTTAACGATTTATTGTTGAAAAATTCCAAAAAATCGACTTTTTTAAAGATTACTCAAAGACCTTTGACGATAGGTTTTTCAATTTGTAGATACTGTTAGAACTTTGAGAAACGGTTAATTTTAGAGGTGTTTCGTTTAAAACGCTTGAAGATTTGTTTAAATAATTGCAAAAAACCGCGAAAATTTTCGCAATTTGCAAATATTTTTCATTCTTTAACAAAAGCACTTTAGTGCTTAAAACTTTGACAAAATATATCTTTTATCACCCCAAAGTAACCTGTACAATTTCATCAAAAAATTTTAATTAGTTTAAGAGATATTCAATTTGTTTATTAAAAACATGAATAATGTAAAATGCAAATTCAACCAGTTCCCGTTGTCGTAGAGGGTTGATCTGGACATCATTTTTTTTGTTGAGACTTAAACTTCATGTTTTCATTAATGGTAAATCAAATTTGCATTATTTTCAACTTCAAAATGGCGTTTGAAAAAGTGTCACATTTTGAGGTTAGGTTTCTTGCTAATAACTTTTAAACAAATGAAGATTTTGCAATATCGTTCTGATATCTTTGTTGTTGGGGTTTTTTCACACATTTTCAAAAAAAAAAAAATCACTAGCCTTACTAGACGCCGAGATAATTTTTTTTTTTAATAAATTCGTAATTTGTTTATTAATAAACATTAACAGCTGAAACTTGGCGAACAACTAGTTTAATAGTCTATCTTTGCAATAAAGCTGCGTTTGGGGCAAAAAAATCAATTTGCAACGATAACAATAATAATTAATTTTAAATCAGCGTCAGAACAGGAGTGAGAAGCATGAGTCATATCTGTAACACGTTCATAAAATGATCGAGACGAGTTCAAATCCGTCAACCAAAAATTTATCGTTTCTCCGATTTTGACTTTTTTTTTAATTTGGGGTAGCGTGATGAAATACCTAATAATGTAATGTCGATTTTTTCCTAATTAAACAGTAATTTGTTTTAAACAAATATTTTTTGTTAAAAAATTTTTTACGAATTTATTAAAAAAAAATCATCTATTCCTCTAATAAGGCTACAGAGTCATTTTTTTTTGAAAATGTGTGGAAAGACATTAGCAATAAAGATATGAGAACGATATTGCAAAATCTTCATTTGCTTAAAAGTTATTAGCAAAAAACCTAACCTCAAAATGTGACACTTTTTCAAACGCCATTTTGAAGTTGAAAATAATGCAAATTTGATTTGCCATTAATGAAAACATAAAGTTTAAATCTCAACAAAAAAAAGGATGTCCAGATCAACCCTATACGACAACGGAAACTGGGTGAATTTGCATTTTACATTATTTATGTTTTTAATAGACAAATTGAATATCTCTTAAACAAATTAAAATTTTTTGATGAAATTTTAGATATAACTTTGGGGTAATAAAAGACATATTTCTTTAAAGTTTCAAGCACTAAAGTGCTTTTGTTAAAGAATGAAAAATATTTGCAAATTGCTAAAATTTACGCGATTTTTTGCAATTATTTAAACAAATTTTCAAGCGTTTCAAACTAAACATCTCTCAAATTAACTGTTTTTCAAAGTTCTAACAGTGTCTACAAATTGAAAAACCTATCGTCAAAGGTCTTTGAGTTATCTATAAAAAAGTCGATTTTTTAGAATTTTTCAACAATAAATCGTTAAATAAACAATGTTCCGGCGGTCAAAAAGTTGATCAAATTCAGGGTCATGTTCGTAATCAATAAAATTATCGTTTAATCCACGTGGCATCCTGAAACGAATTACAATAAATTTCAGTCTTTTTTTACTAATTCTACTGGACTAATAGTTTTTTGCGGTTTTAGGCTTTTGGGTATCCATTATTTTTATTATTTCAGCACGAAATCATGATATATTATTGTCGAGGCAAGTATTGTGTTTTTTTTTAGAAAAAATAGGTCTGCATTATAATTTGAGGTTTTTTATGTGACGTATAAAAATGTATTCAATTCATATTGAATACGTTTTATATTATCCTTTTACACATTGTACATAAAAAACCTCAAATTATAATGCAAACTATTTTTTTCAGTAAAACTCGCATTTCTTTCCTAGGTCAAAGTATATCATACAGCAATAAAAAAATGCGTTCTTTGTGCAAAAAAAATTAATGCCTTTTTTTGTTGAAAATTTCGTCAAAAATACGATCCATATCACGAAAATCGCGAAAAACTCTAAAAATACAAATGGCGTCCACAGATAGCCTGCGAATTTTTCAGATTGAAGCATCTGATTCTTGTACACACACTAAATCACGATTTTATTTTATTTTTATTAATAATGGGATGGGGGTGGATGATGACAAAAAAATTTTAAGCATTGGCTTCTCGTACATACACCAATTCCCAATTTTATGGACACCTACTTACTTGCTTCACCTACTTACCCTCATTTAATCCCCAACCCTTCAACGGAATGAGATCAAAATATAAAACAGTTCCAGATCTCATTATAATACATACCAGGTCTACCAAATTTCAAGTCAATATCGTAAACAGTTACAGAGTAATCGTGCGCACAACAAAGGTTACAGACAAAATGACCGATAGACTGAAATTATATTTTTTGCTCAAATTTGAAATCTCGACGCTCATTGACGTTTGAACAAAAAAAATCGTTACAAGTATTTACACAAAACTTCCCTCTCTATTTAGTGCTGTTCATTTATTCATTATTTTTTCTGTAGAGTGTCACTCTTCATACTTTCTTTAAATAAAATATTATTTTTCTCCTCCGTTTCTTAATTAGTTATTTTTTAGACCACCTTGTATATATTTCACTAAAAGTATGTCAGATTTCATTCTCGATAATTGTGTCAACTGCAGTCCAAATATTATATTCACCATAATTATTTTTGATAGTGATAACCTTGCATATTTTTCATATCTTTCTTTCCTGACAGTTGAGTTAACTACCTACATGTGAAATATTATCCGTCACATTTTTTCATAATGTTTTTAGGGTGACCATTCTGTATAATTTTTTTATATATTTCTAGTTGTGTTAACTACATGCGGAATATTTATTGCCACCTATTGCATTTTTTCATATTTTTTTAGGCTGGTCACCCTGTATGTTTCTAATGTTTTTCTTCCTTAACAATTGTGTTAACTAAATGCCAAATATTATCGCTCTCCGTCAATTTTATTTATTATTTTTTTTATTCAGTATCTTTTCTGTGGAATGACTACCCTGTATACTTTTAACTAAAAATTTATCAGGTTTTCTTCCTCGCACTAGTGACAACTACATTACAAATATCATTTTCCTCTGCAATTTCTTAATTTGGTATTTTTTTAGAGTGACCACCCTGTATACATATCACTAAAAGTATGTTAGATTCCATCATCGGTAATTGGGTCAACTACAGTCCAAATATTATTTTTCATAGTCACCAACTTCTATATTTTTAATATTTTTGTTGCCTAACAGTTCAGTTAACTACATGCGAAATATTATCGGTCACATTTTTTATATATTTTTTTTTTGGGGTGACCACCCTGTATAATTTTTTTATATTTTTATTCGACAGTTGTGTTAAACATGCGAAATATTACTGCCACCCATCACATTTTTTTAATTTTTTTAAGGTGACCACCCTGTATGTTTTCATATATTTTTTCTTGACAGTTGTGTTAGCTACATAGCAAATATTATTGATAGATAGATAGATAGATCTTTATTAACCATTCAGAGATACATTGAATGTACATTATGGCAAGTCAAACAAACGTAAATCGTGATAACACAGCCCCACAAAAAAAAAATTAAGTTCAGACCAGCGAACCACACCCATGTATCCCTATGTATTTTCGGTCGCTGAATCCGAATCCGAGGTCAAAAAAATTCGTACACCCCCAAAATCTTTAGCTAGAGCCAAAAAACGTCCCTGGACTGGGGTAAAAAGAATATTAAGCTACTAGAATAGTTGTTACATCCTAATCCATCGAATCATACAAATTAAGGTTAAACAGCAGCGTACATACAATAAATATGAAACACACCCCAGTGAGGGGCGAAAACTAGCCTCCATTTATAAAAAAATCGATCCAAAACAGTAATGACTGCTGAAAAAGCTCGAAATGTCTAAGTTTTGTTAAAGTGATAAGAAACTGTATCAGATCCGACATAATCTTCATAAACTGCCCCTATAGGGTTGAGGACAACCACCTCTAAGTTTGAAGGACACAAAACAAGAGAAAACGTAAAATCCAACAGGATTTATATTTTGCGTAGTACTCTAAAATATAACTAGAAACTTACATACCATCAACGTCCTACAGTGTTAACCCTCAGATGGTGTGAAAACTACCCCCATGTAAGATTTTTCTATAAAAAGTTACAGTGACTTCTATAAAAATTCGAAACACCTGCGTTGTGTGGAAGTGAGAAGAAACTAGAATATGTTCGATGCTGTGCTTGAAA
Source organism: Rutpela maculata (assembly GCA_936432065.2). Classification (NCBI taxonomy): domain Eukaryota; kingdom Metazoa; phylum Arthropoda; class Insecta; order Coleoptera; family Cerambycidae; genus Rutpela; species Rutpela maculata. Next base: position 145,992,514 of record OW386289.2, read on the forward strand.
ACCACCCCCATGGGGTTGCGAGATGCATCTCTATATCCGTAGGACGCAGGAAGTGTGCATCACGATTTTTGCTAATCGTAGTATCCATAAAAATGTAAATCCGGTTAGTTTCTATCTGCTTTTCCAGCATCCTACGGATATAGGGATGGCATCTCGCCCCCGTGGGGGTGGTTTTCGAGCACAGCGTCGAACATAGTCTCACTTCCACACAACGCAGGTGTTTCGAATTTTTATAGAAGTCACTGTAACTTTTTATAGATAAATCTTACATGGGGGGTAGTTTTCACACCATCTGAGGGTTAACACTGTAGGACATTGATGGTATGTAAGTTTCTAGTTCTATTTTAGAGTACTACGCAAAATAGAAATCCTGTTGGATTTTACGTTTTCTCTTGTTTTGGGTTCTTTAAACTTAAGGGTGGTTGTTCTCAACCCTATAGGGGCAGTTTATGAAGATTACGTCGGACTTGATGCAGTTTTTTATCACTTTAACAAAACTTGGACATTTTGAGCTTTTTCAGCAGTCATTACTGTTTTGGATCGATTTTTATAAATGGGGGCTAGTTCTTGCCCCTCACTGGGGGTGTGTTTCATATCCATTGTATGTACGCTGCTGTTTAACCTTAATTTGTATAATTCAATCGACTAGAATGTAACAACTATTCTCGTAGCTTAATATTCTTTTTACCCCAGTCCAGGGGTGTTTTTTGGCCCTAGCTAAATATTTTGGGGGTGTACGAATTTTTTTAACCTCAGATTCGGATTCAGCGACCGAAAATACATAGGGATACATGGGTCTGGTTCGCTGGTCTGAACTTTATTTTTTTTTGTGGGGCTGTGTAATTAATAAATAAAAGCATAAAAAAATATAATATTTTTGTAGTCAAATACAGGATAAAAAAAAACATGATAACGAAATATGTATGTACCTGCACATATGCATATATATATACAGACACATATTTAAAAACATATATATAACAATATATAAAACATATATAAAACATATATATAATATATAAAATATTATTCATTTTAAAAAATCACTTACACTGTAAAACGTAGGTTGGACTAGAAATTTTCTTACTTCTATTTTAAAAATTCTTACTGTGTTGATTTCTTTTACGTAACTAGGCAATTTATTGTACATAACTATGAAGTTGTAGTGTGGTGATTCCTTAAAAAATGTATTTTTATGGCTAGGAATTTTTAATACATTTCCATGTCGTGTTGAATACTCATGATTTCCGTTTAACTGTAAAAAACTGGATATATTACTTTTTACATAAGTAACGCATTTGAAAATAAAAATACTAGGCACAGTTAACAAATTTTTGCGTTTGAAAATATCCCTGCATGTTGCCCGGGGTTCAAGATTAAATATTAAGCGAATTATTCTCTTTTGACAGATAAACCCTCTACCTATATCAGTTGCAATTCCCCAACACACTATATTATTTGCAATATGGCTAAATGCCAATGAATAATAAACATTTTATAGACCGTCCTGATCCAAACATGATTTTAGTTGTAACATTGCAAAAAATGCGCTATTTAATTTAGGGCAAACATAATCAATATGTTTATTCCAAGACAATTTTGCATCAAGCCAAAGTCCCAAGAATTTAGAGTTCTGAGAAAACTGGATATTATCAATGTTGCCAACTGTCCTACGTTTGTGGAAGTGTAAGTAATCTGTTTTGGTGTTATTCAGGATCAGACGATTTCGCCGGCACCAGATATTGATTTCTTCAGAAACAATTCTGATATTTTCTAAGAGTATCTCAGAACTACTACCAGAGACCGTAATGGTAGTATCATCAGCAAACATAGTAACACTACCTCTATTGATGAAGTCCGGCAAATCGTTGACATAAAGCATAAATAAGAGTGGACCCAATACTGACCCCTGAGAAACACCAAGTGTTATGTCTTTTGGCTGTGTAAGGTGACTTTCCCATTTCACTCTGATCTTTCTGTGAATCATGTATGATTCAATCCAATTCAACAAATTACCACGTATACCCATATTGTACAATTTTTGTATCAATAATTTTACATCTATTGTGTCAAATGCTCGGGATAAATCGAACATTAGCGATACACAAAGTTTAATAAACGATAAGAGGCCGATTCTATAGATTTATTTGTTCTAAATCCATGTTGAGCTGTTGATAAAACTTTGTTAGTGTCTAAGAAAGATGAAATTAAGTTGTGGACAATTCTCTCAATTAGTTTTGAAAAGGTGCTCAATAATGATATTTGATGGTAATTGTCTATGTTAGTGGGATCATTCTTTTTATGTAGAGGTAAAACCTTAGCAGTTTTTAGCACATCAGGAAAAATACCTTGTTCAATGGATTTATTAATTAAATAAAGTGGGGTGATTATTATATGTATAATTGATCTTATCAGTTTCAGTGTGAAACCATCTAATCCAGAAGAATTTGGATTTTTTATACAATTTAAATATTTCACAATATTTTCTTCTTCAATATAATTGATAACTATGCTGCTTTGAATGTTTTTAGAGAGTGTACATGGTAAAGATAGGTTTTCTCCAAAATGTTAAGTTAATTTAATTGTTCTCCGTCACATTTTTTTCGTTATTTCTTTTAGGGCGACCACCCTGAACATATTTTTTTCATATTTCACTTCCTTGACAAATGTGTTAACTGCATGCGAAATAATATCATCCTCCGTCACATTTTTGTATATTTTGTTCCATATTTTTTCTTTGACAATTGTGTTAACTGCATGTGAAATATAATCCTCCTCCGTCACATTAAAAAAAAGTTTTAGGGTTACCACGCTGTATATATTTTTCTCGTATTTTTCTTCTTTGACAGTTGTGCTAATTGCATGCAAATAAAATTATCGTCCGTTGCGTTTTTAATTTTTGCATATTTTTTTTCATATTTTTACACTACATGTCTTCCTGTGTCTTCCGTCGTATCTTTTTTCCTTAATTACACTTTTTATGGGATCCACCCTGTATATTTTTTAACGAAAGTACATCCCAGTTCTTCATTGGCAGTAGTGTCAACTACCTACCAAATACTATTCCTCTCCGTCAAGTGGTTTTGTAGATACAGCGCCAACAGGCAGACAGACTGACGGAATTAAATGGCTTTAATTTTCATAATCTATTTATTCTGAAACGTGAAAATTCGAAGAAATCTTGTAGGGTAATTTTTTCACGATTACAGTACTTCTCTACGGTAGGTGAGTGCAAGTAATAATAGCTGTAATAAACGTGTAATACCTGTATCATATATAATATATCTAATACCTCTATGTAGGTTGTAATATGATTAAAATATGTTAAAATGGGTATAAAAAACCGCTGCCCAAGGAATCACTACTTCCACATCCACTTTCACAACTAAAAAATTTCTTATGTGGAAATAATTGTTTATGGAACTTTAATAATATAATATTTGAAATCCTCTACCCCAAAAACCCATAAAACGATACCCCACATCGGTGCTGAATGGGGTAGTAGTGGGGGTGGATGAAGTAAAAGAATATTTTGAGGTTTCTGGTTCTTGTACACACACTAAATCACATTTTTTTTTCATCCCCTTTAATAATGGGGTGGGGGTGGTAATGGGGGTGGCTAATGCCAATTTTTTTTTTTTGAGACCTTAGCCTCTCTTATATATATTAAATACGAATTTTATGGACTCTTACCTGCTTGATCTAGCTATTTACCCCAAATTTACCCCAATTTACCCCCCAACCCTTCTACGGAACAAGATGAAAATATAATCTAGTTCTAGATCTCGTTAAAGTACATATGTGTACCAAATTTCAAGTCAATATCTCAAACGGTTCCAGAGTAAACGTGCGCACAAAAAAAAGTTACAGATAGACAGACCGACCGACCGACAGACAGACAGACAGACAGACCGACAGACAGAAATTTTTTTTTTCGCTCAAACTTAAAATCTCGACGTTTCATGACATTCTAAGCCTATTTGAACAATAAAAATTTTTAAAATTTTTTTTGTCGTTACTATACTTCCACTGGATGTGGAAGTAAATGATATAAACAATTTGAGGAGGTATTGTTAATGACTATTTTACCCGAAAAAGGGGGGGTACATGCCTCAAAATGAGTATGGTACTCTAATATAATTCCATTTTTTATTACAGCGACTTGTGAAATCTAATAGCACAAATATTTCATATGCTTGCCCTTTATATTACTTTGTAGTTTAATCCTGCACATTAAATTTGTATTATTTTGATCTGTTTCACCTCCGATGACAACAATAGCCCATTATAATAAATCCCAGGACGTTAAAAGGCGAAGTAATTATTCAACATTTGATATCGACGAACTTAAGCCTTTACACGACCCATTAAAAGCAACAATGGCATTATTCCCAAATAACCGTCCATCACTGATTTATGACAGCAGTCATAGGTTATATAGACAACTAATCAATTAATGACATCTCCAAATTCACATGAGAGTATTGGACGTGAGTACAATACCACCCAGGTAAAAATGTTGTTTTAAACTTTTCAATGTATTAAACAGTCGCCCCGGATTTCATGAAATTAGATGTGAGAGAAATATAACTCGATTTATTTTTAAATAAAATATATTTTCAATGCGTTTTTTAATAAAAATATCTGTATGGAAAATATCATATCATAGAGAATTAACTTAACTTTGAGAATGAAACTATTCATCTTCTGTAAGAATGAGCTAGTTGTTTACGTATCAAATGCCATAACTTTGTAGAAAATAATTCTAGAAATAATACGCCGTAAGTGCAAAAAACCCACTGAATGGAAATTCTGAAAAAAAAAACAGCTTATAAAAATTTCTTTAAAAAATCGGCAGCTACAGAAAGCAGCTGGAACCTCCCCACTCGGTGAATCTTTGAAGCCGAAAAGAGCACTAAAAAATACGAATGATTTCATTTAATTACATTTTTTATTTATTCTTAAAAACCATATAATTCTTTGTGGCCGGTGAAGTGTTCATAATGGACCGTCTCAATTTGAGCTGATAAATGTTATTTTTATCTTCTGGCCTCAACCTATTTTTCACTAAATCGGTCGGGGAAGGTTATTGTTTGGTTGCTTGTCACTAATATCAGATGTCAAACTGACAGATGCCAAAATGTTTCAGGAGAAGAAGATTTTTTAACAGCTGTCAAATTTTTTGTCGCTAAACTTTGTTAATTCCAAATCTGTTAAACTAACAACTGTCAAAAATTTTGGTTCTAAACTTTGCTGGGGGATTTTATTTTTTGACAGTTGTCGAAAATTTGTAGGTTTCAGTGATTATGATCGAGTTTCTGCCCTTTCCGTACATACAATGTGTCCACGGCAAAGCGGTATTATAGGTGTAAATGACAATTTTTTTTGGATTACAAACACAATTTTTTGTATTCTGCTCTTGCTTCACCCAAAAACTATTTTTAGTATCTTGGACAAAAAATTTATAGAGGGCGCTGGTAACAGCTTAAAAATAAAAATCGCATCTGGTAAAGTACCTTTTCTGTGCGAAATATTGAAAAATTTTGTTAGAAAAACTTGCTCAGAAGTAAAGAATATGACGTACCAAATTACAGAACTAAAAACATTTTTTTTTAATTTATAAAATTTTATTTTTTTTTAATATTATAAATGTAATGATAATTTAAATTCATTTATTCTACCCATGTTCCTCCATTTTCAGCACATATCTCAACTCTGTTCTTAAATTCTTTGTAGCTATTTTGAATGGCTTGGAGGTCAATTGAATTTATAGCATTTATAGCTTTCAATATATTTACATCCGTTGTTAAATCATAGGAATAAATAATTTGCTTCAGATGACCCCAGAAATAAAAATCGCAAATAGTCAAATCAGGCGATCTGGGTGGATATGGAAAGGATCCAAATCATCCAATCCACTTTTCTGCAAAATTATTATTCAGCCAATTCCTTACTATTTGTGTGCTGTGGGCTAAACAATCATTTTGCTGAAAATACAAACGTGCTCTTTCGTCCAGTGGCAAGGTATGTAAATGTTCATGAAAAAATGTTTCCAGTAGATTTAAAGAGTTATTCTGATTCAATTTACCGTCAATGAAGTATGGTCCGATTATACCATTGTAGAATATTGCACACCAAACAGTATCTCTTTTAGAATATTGACTACCTGTAACAATTCTAAAATTTGGGTTTGTATCGCTCCAGTAGCGGTAATTCTGACTAGACACAACACCATTGGTGAGTTGCTTCATCAGAGAAAATGATGTCGATGAAAAAACCGGTCTTCTGCAAATTTTATAATAATAAAAAAAATTAAAATATTATAAATAAAAAAAAAATGTTTTTAGTTCTGTTTGGTTCAACGTCATATATTTTAATTCTGAGCAAGTTTTTCTAATAAAATTTTTCAATATTTCGCACAGAAAAGGCACTTTACCTGATTTTTATTTTTAAGCTGTTACCAGCGCCATCTATAAATTTTTGAACGCCTAAGATACTAAAAATAGTTTTTGGGTGAAGCCAGAGCAGAATACAAAAAATTGTGTTTGTAATCCAAAAAAAATTGTCATTTACACCTATAATACCGCTTTGTCGTGGACACATTGTATATATTTGAAGTATTCGAATGACCACCTCCATCATCACCAGTACAACGACCATCACAACTTCTTCTAACGGAGTCATAATACTACTACTGCAGCTGAAGGATGTATGGGGGAGATATTTTTTAAAAAGAAGTGGACTACGAAGTGCACTGCTATTTCACATGGCATACTAGATTCAGCCGATATATAGTGCGGATGCGATACGATGATTTGATGACCATCATTTTTTTTTTGGTACGAACCGAGATATTGGCGAGAAAATGATTTTTAAGCGATGTTGCCCCAAAATTGGGGGTGTTTCTGGGGACGGGCGAGAGGGAAAAATTAGTATGTCTAAAAGGGGCCTATAATGAACTGGTTCCAACAGTAAAATCTTTTGCTGTATTTAAAACGGTATTTACGCATCCTGAACTCCCTGACGACTGGCCTATGTAGTTAACATGCTAGATTTAAAAAAAACGAAGCAAAATACGCCATTTTAGTAAAACGGTGGCCAGAAATCAGATAAAGTTGAAGGGAATTTTTATTGCTTCTCTACTTTTACTTCCACATCCAGTGGAAGTATAGTAACGACAAAAAAATTTTTAAAAATTTTTATTGTTCAAATAGGCTTAGAATGTCACGAAACGTCGAGATTTTAAGTTTGAACGAAAAAAAATTTCTGTCTGTCGGTCTGTCTGTCGGTCTGTCTGTCGGTCTGTCTGTCGGTCTGTCTGTCGGTCTGTCTGTCGGTCTGTCTGTCGGTCTGTCTGTCGGTCTGTCTGTCGGTCTGTCTGTCGGTCTGTCTGTCTGTCGGTCTGTCTGTCGGTCTGTCTGTCGGTCTGTCTGTCTGTAACTTTTTTTGTGCGCACGTTTACTCTGGAACCGTTTGAGATATTGACTTCAAATTTGGTACACATATGTATTTTAACGAGATCTAGAAGTAGATTATATTTTCATCTTGTTTCGTCGAAGGGTTGGGGGGTAAATTGGGGTAAATTTGGGGAAAATAGGTAAATCAAGCAGGTAAGAGTCCACAAAATTGGTATTTAGTATATATAAGAGAAGCTAAGGTCCCAAAAAAAGTTTTGGCATTAGCCACCCCCATTACCACCCCCACCCCATTATTAAAGGGGATGAAAAAAAATTGTGATTTAGTGTGTGTACAAGAACCAGAAACCTCAAAATATTTTTTTACTTCATCCACCCCCACTACCCCTCCATCACCACCCCCACCCCGCTACCAATGTGGGGTATCGTTTTGTGGGTTTTTGGGGTAGAGGATTTCAAATATTATATTATTAAAGTTCCACATACAAATTTTTTTCGTTGTGAGTGACTTGGATAAAAAATTTGGATGTGGAAGTAGTGATTCCTTGGGCAGCGGTTTTTTATGTTTTCTCCCGATCTATTACAAACTAAATGGTGAGAATTTAAACCACTATAATAGAATAATTGAAACATAATCTCAAATATTTCACGTTGTAGAAATCCTTAAGCTGTTTATTACCACTATATTGAAGTAAACATACTTATTTAAATCAAAATAATAATGTATTTTAGTATATATTTAGTATTTCAATTTCACAGCTGAATATTGAGAACCTTCATTGGCGACGCCTGAGTACAGGAAAATGCTATACAGGCAGGTAATCGCTAAGTATTAACAGGTGTATAATCAATATCGAAATGAGGCGTTAGTCACGTTACGACCTATTTCTCATCTTTCATTAACTAGTATAAGCACACATGTTGCTTTGGGCGGAACTATTGGAAATTGTTCCAAAGGCGCTAAAGGAAATGAAACGGTGAAGTTACTAGTTCTGCAGTAATCACATTGCATTTGATAAGTCAGTTCTATAGTTTGAAGAAAATTACACGTACCACTCATAGTATTCAAGTTTATTGGAACTCCTGAAAACTAACAACGAAAACTTTCATTGTCAACATAATTAAAGGAACTAATGATGAATTAACTTCCTTCAAACTGATCATTAGTTTGATTAAACTGTACTTTGAGTAAATCGAATAACAGTGCCAAATTTCCAACTAGTTATTTAAGATTCAAGACGAAATACGATAGACAAATGTACGAGGCAAAGATTTTCTAAAGTAAGCGTTTCATTCAAAGTTCATTAAGATTAATTATTCTGAATATTTTAACACATTAAAATCTGTAATATAAATTCTTGAAAATTACTCGTCAGGTTGCAGTTGGCGGGAGCACCTTGTACTCCAAACGAGGTTAATCACTTCTTATCGTACCCTGGGTTTAAACCTCGACTCCAACAGATGGCATATAAGTAGGGAATACAGTTGCTTACCTATATATTTTTTTGTACTTGTATTTGTTTTGTCAAACGATTTTGATCCATGCATGCATTTCTATAGTTGTCCTCCGCTTGCTGTGCACTATGTTTGACGGCTTCATTTCATCTGCTGCGGTTGTTTATTAGCAGAGGTCGGAATAACCCATCGGATATGATGTAAAACCAGGGTTGGCTGTAGGTCAGCGCGTAAAGATTTGAATGCATGTATGAAACGATATCTTATCTTGATTTTTTTTTTGGAATTACATATTATGCAAAGTTGATAAATTCAATTTATTATAAACACTCACTCGAAGACAACTGGAGGTATATGGGGATGTGCTTAATACTAAACTAAGACACACAAGTATTTTTCACTGACGGTTACAAGAATAAAAGTATATGATCCAATAAAGATATCATTTTTCAAAAAAATTTCTCCCGGCAAGCTGATTTTTTCAGGGTCGATGGAGGGATGTCTCCCGAGTATCCGACCAAAAAGTCACAGTCCACACCCCTTGTAGGGTGTTGCAATAGGGGTGGTTTTTTATTTTTTGTTTTTTTTTTTGAAATTTTTTTTTTCCAGCTTGTATATAAGGTGAACTCGGGGAAGTGTAGTACGCACTTCCCTATTTTTCAATATTTACATTTTCATACATAGAGCCGGTACAAATACTAAAATAGTAAAGTGTTGATTTTTTATGTTAATATTCAGGTATTTGCGAGTACAATAACACGCGATTTTTTAAAGTAAACTTATGATGCTATTTTTGCGAGTAATTTTTTTGACTACAGTCAATGGTACGCTCTTGCCCCTATGTTTTGGAGCAAGAGCGTACTGAGCCGATAACTTTCTACTTAAGTGCTTGTATCAGGAAATGGGGCATGAGCGCAAAATTCAATATTTACAGAAAAATCAGTGTTTGCAGAACTAAATTATTTTTATTCGTTTAATTTTTACAAACTTTTAAAAATCCTAACTCTAGAGAAAAAAACAGAAATCACTGAATGTGAAAGGAAGAAAACCCTACTGAAAACTTGATTTCCCTTCGTCGCCCTATCAGTGGTTTCGGTAAAATTGTAATGATGTCTTCATCAATTACATCACTAGTGTCCTCTTGAGGAGGGTAACGAAAAGCAGTGACACCTCTATATTCTGATGATTTTCGTACAAACTTCATGACAGCTTCTTCATAATCATTGGTCGACACAATATTAGCTACAAAATACCTGACTGCATTTTTTGTGCAGAATTTAACAATAGCCCGTCTCCAACTTTCTTTTCTGTCACAGTTCTGAAGTTTTCTTTCTCTTCCGCTTCTTCTTCTTCCTATCGGCTCAGAAATGTGGATAATGATTCATTATTCGAAGACGAATGCTCACTTAAACAATCTGAATCATTTTCACTTTCATCTGAACTGTCGTATAAAATATTGCTTTGTTTCTTCGTCTTTCTCTTTTTTTTTATTTTTATTGGACACAGAAATCATTTCATCAATATTACCTTCTAAAGTATTTTTATTTTGTTTCTTCTCTTCATATTCTGTAAGTCTTTGTATTGCATCATCTGTTGTGATAACTTCTGCACCAGGACATACGCGTTTTTTCTTAATTTTCTCGTTGGTGTTATGGGTTTTCACAGTAGCAAGGAGCAATTGTTCAAAACTGGTTTTATCAGGGGAATGATGGTGAGACGTAGAAGGAATCGGTGTGGAATGATTTGTGTCAATATTATGAACCTGCAAAACAACACCTGGGATAGATGAGCATTGTGATTGTGCTTGTATTTCAGAATCCGGTAGTGGTAAATTATTGTGCTGACCACCTTTAATTGCAGGTGTAGAGTCTACAATTGGTATGGAAGGAGGAATTTGATGTAGATTTTGATGTTTAGAATTGTGTTGCTTCCATCTATAAAGAGCTCTGGGGTCATACATTGTTTCAGGAATAATTTGGTTGTTAAATGGAACTATCCCTCCCTTTTTAAATCCATTCCTAATCACATCTTCATTTGTTTCAGCCCAAGTTTCTCCAACAATTTTTGAAAATTCGTTCTTTGGTAGTTTGACCCCAATATGATGTCTTTGCCATATAGTCAGCTTAGCATCCCAACGATCTTTCAAAGACTTCATAACACTTAAGTCTAATGGCTGTAAGATATGGCTAGAGTGTGGAGGCAGTTTAAGTATGACAATATTTTCTTGTCTGGCCATTTCGACTAATGTGAGACCAACATATGTCGAATGACCGCCACATATGATGAGAACCGGTCTTTCTGCACCAACTGTTTTAAGGAAACTATTCTTAAAATAATTTTCAAATACACTTGCTTCCATCCACCCGTTAGATGTAGCTGCATATGTCGTGTCGGGAAATCCAGTATTTTTGTGCGCCATAAATTGGTCCCACACATTCTTTCCTTTGAAAATTATTAAAGGTGGTGCCTTTTGTCCGGATGCACTACACGCTAAAAGTATACTAAAATTCTCTCTGCCAGATGAACTTGTTGTGCGTGTGGCAGGAACATATTTTTTTCCCGACAATCTTAGTCTTCGACGGATCTCTACAGAAACTTGTTTCGTCCAAATTCCACACAAGATGTGGCTTATCCTTTAGATTCAATTCATCAAGTGTATTTTGTAATAATGTAAAATATTCGCCAATAATGAATGGATCATAAGCTTTCTTTCTAGCATATTCCACGTTTTGTGGTTTTTTAATAGATAGCTTATGTCTATTCTTAAAGGCTATCAACCAATCTTTAGAGGGATATCCATCTCTGAAGGGAGTTTTAATACCTTTACTGGTAACATATTCTCCCACCAACTCTAAAACCTCTTTTCTTGTGAGTCCATAGCCATATTTCTCCATATATCAAAGACCCTCCGCTAGTTTTTTTTCTTCATCTATAGGTAGGGCTGTCGATCTTCCGAAGGAGTTCGATTTTTTTCCACATCTTCCTTTGACATGGTCAATTATAGTAGTTAAAGGAATATTATAATGTTTGCTAGCCCTAAATGCAGTAAAAGTTCCAGATTTTACTTCATCTACAGTTTTTTTCAGAATTTCTTTGGTGTATGCTGTAACTCTATTACCCTTTCGTATATAATTCCTGGCCATCGTAGGTAAGTAATTTCACTCGGCATAAAATGGAAATGTTATAATGTAAGGTAACCTGAAAAAAATATATCTCTTTGAAATAGAGAATTAAATGGGGCAAGTACAATGGTAGTGGAGTAAGTGCGTAACTCTATATCGCACATGCCCCACCTAGAAATTACGCACTTCCCCGATTTTCTGCGTAACACATATTATTTTTTAAGGACAATGATGAACGTAAAAAATAAATACATGGTTGAAAACTAGACTTCAAAACACACAGAAGTGATTGATTAAACTTACCATAAGTCAAAAACACACAAAGATGAAACTAGATATACTTTGACCACCTGTTTTATTCACATGTTCTACAACAGTGCCTTTATTTTAATGTCAGAGTGTCCGAATGCTGCGATCTATTGACAAGTAGATACAACATGCTACACAAAGTAGATTTCTGTACTGTAAAATCCCTAGAAGCAATATAAAGAAAATTAGAGCTGACTAACGCACTTACCCCATTCTCGCACTTCCCCGAGTTCACCTTAGTTAATATTCTCTACAACTTTGTCTAATAAATTTTTTTGATAACTTTGATTTTTGACGGTCCAGCGCCCATTATATGGGAAAACATTCACCATATTTATTTATTATGGTTCAGGAAATATATAAACAAAAGGCTGAATAGCTGGTTTTTGCAGGGTTGATTTAGAACTGTCTCCTGAATCTCCAACCAATTTTTTGTTGTTGTTGTTGTTGGAGACTCAGGAGACAGTTCTCAATCAACCCTGCAAAAACCAGCTATTCAGCCTTTTGTTTGTATGTTTCCTGAACCATAGTAAATAAATATGGTGAATGTTTTCCCATATAATGGGCGCTGGACCGTCAATAATCAAAGTTATAAAAAAAATTTATTAAGCAAAGTTGTAGAGACTATTACTATGTACAAGCTGGAAAAAGAAAATTTCAAAAAAAAACAAAAAATAAGAAACAACCCCTATTGCAACACCCTACAAGGGGTGCGGACTGTGACTTTTTGGTCGGATACTCGGGATACTTGTGTCTCCCGAGCCATCGACCCTGAAAAAATCAGCTTGCCGGGAATTATTTCTGAGGTCGACTTTTACTGTACTAATATTACTAATATTTGTTCTAAATATTTTGGAGTTAAACTTCGGCGCCTTTCATTGAAAATCCATTTATGTTGTGAGAAGGACCGCTGGACGTCGACAGATTTAACTGAGGCATACTTAAAATATCGAAACTTTCGCACAGTTGCCACATTCATGCCCGGTGTAGCAAAGTCTATTTCTTTGTATATTGTCGAAGATCGACAACGTTTATTGCATCAGCTGCAGTTAATCTGATGTTGGCTGATAAGCTCTCGTTCGGCTAGAGAAATGTCTCATATTCTTTTAAATAATTTCTCGTTTTTTTGTTAATCACAAGCTTATTGCATTTTATAGCGCGAAACAGTTCAATTTATGAAAGTAGCCAGTGACTGCTGTGAAATAATCTTCAACTTTAGCAGTAATCTAAAACGCAAATTATTTAAAAATGGAATGCAAAGGAGTTTAAAATCTATTTGTAAGCCTGGGTTGAAACGAAATAATAATAAAATTAAGAATAAAGTATTTCAACACAATGGTTATGGCTCGACAGCAGCTTGCTGAAAATTACTAAGGATACAAGATTAAAGATTTAATAAAATTTTACAATTGTATTTAAAAATTAACAGCGTAGGAGATTTTAAATTAATATTTACTGGTCATATACCTAGATGGATGTTTATTAGTGTCAAAATATACAAAAGTGTTTACCCATGTCAAATATATAAATAGACCTAAAATATAGTATCAATAAAATCTATATGTATATATAATATAGGTATGGAATCATACTTAAAATTTAAAATTGCATAGAATTAATGAAATAGTGGTAAAATCTTAGAGTAATGGTTTGAAATAATATAAAATTTTATATTTATATCAATGAAATATGAGAAACAAATGCACCGTATCATGAAATCGTATGAAATAAGTTGTAATTATGGGAAAATGCAAATTAATATCATAAAAGTATAAACTTTGGATAGGAAATATGGTAAAATATATTAAACGTAATGTGAAAAAACTCTTACCAAAACGGGTGAAATGGATGCATTTACCAAAGTATCAACTGCGATGAAATGCTTGCATGGCATAATAGTACAGTAACTAGAGGTTTTAACTTCGGAATAATGTCATATTGAACGGATTTCGTTCATTTTTGGCAGTATAATAGTAAATGCTTCACAGAAAAGTTTCTATATTGTGCAGGGCTTGCTAATTTAAAGGGGGTGGATGCCACCCCCACTCAGGGGGTGGCACTTAAAATATATATATTTATTGGAGCTGAAATAGAATCAAATTTTAAGAAGAAAAGGTTCTATGCAATTTTTCACATAAATTGATAGTTTTTAAGTTATAACGACTTAAAAAGGCATTTCCAAACGGCTTTCGTCAAGTATCTCGAAAAGTATTACTTTATCGAAAAAATGTTACAGACCAATTACAAAAGGTACAAACTGGGAATTAATTATATTTTTTGTTTATTGATGTAGGATTAATAATTTCGGAGATCTTTAAGTTTATATTTGGTGTTTCGAAATTACCTATCTTTAAAATGCATTTTTTCTAAAGCAAGTGATTTAATGAGCAAACAAATTTAAGCATCTAGGTAATGCTACATCTTAACGAAAAACTGTATTTGAGATAATTTTTTTTAAATTACTGGCTAATTAGAGTAACAAAATGGTGACCATTTTTATATAAAAAAATATAAATACGCAGATTTTTCCGTCATAACTTCTTTATTTCTTATGCTACAGGAACGAGTAAAAAATAATTTCAAAGCGCAATTAATTGTCTTTAATTTCATTTCTTAGCATGCGTGACATAGGTGTCACAATTTCTGAGATATTGAACATTTAAACTGCACCTTTCGTCTTATAAACGTTCGGACGCCATCTGTAAACTTTCATATCTCCGAAACTATTAAATCTATGTAAATAAATTAACAAGCAAAATTCACTATCAGTTTATGAGCTTAATTTTTGGTCTCATTTTTCAATAAGACTAATATTTATTGAGATATTTAGAAAATGAAAAAAAAAATACGTTTTATCGAAAATATATAGTTTACACTGTATTTTTTTCTAAAGCAAGTGCTGTATACAAATCAAACAATTTGAGCATCTACGCCATACTATATACTAATGAGAAACAGTGTTTGAAATTCATTTTTTTTAATTACTGGCTAATTACAGTAACAAAATAGCGACGTTGTTATTAAAAAAATGTGTAGACGCACATTGCTTCGGTCATAACTTCTTTGTTTTTTATGCTACAGAAACAAATAAAAAAACAGTTGAAAGCTCAATTAATAACCCATTATTCTACCTATTAGCATCCTTCACGTAGGTATCACAGTTTCTGAGATATTTAACTTTTACTCTAAATAATTATCTTATGAACACTTGGATGCCAAATGTAAACTTAAATATCTCTGAAATTATTAATCCTACATCAATAAACAAAAAATGTAATTAATTCCCAGTTTATACTTTCTCTAATTGGTCTGTAATATTTTTTCGATAAAGTAATACTTTTCGAGATACTTGACGAAATCCGTTTGGAAATACCTTTTTTTTAAGCTAAAATCGCAATTTTGAAGTCGTTATAACTTAAAAAGTATCAATTTATGTGAAAAATTGTATAGAACTTTTTCTTCTTAAAATTTAATTCTACTTCAGCTCCAATAAACATATATAATTTTAAGTGTCGCCCCCTGAGAGGGGGTGGCATCCACCCCCTATAAATTAGCAAGCCCCCGCAATATAGAAACTTTTCTGTGAAGCATTTACTATTATACTGCCAAAAATAAACGAAATCCGTTCAATATGACATTATTCCGAAGTTTTGCATATTTTTTACCTCTGGGTACTGTACTATAAATAAAATTATAGTTTAATTGAAATATTAATGATATGGTACAATATGCCGACGAGCACTAAATTTTAAAATTATGACCCAGTGATTTTTCATCAACATGACGTACTGATGTTTGCAAAAATTTGCATAAAAAATAAATAGAAAAATAAAAAGAATTGAAAAAGGAAAATAAAAAGAAAAAGAAATAAAAAGAAAACAGAAAAAGGATTTTCAGACATGCTCGTCCAAACTTCAGTAACGTATTGTAGACAAGGTACATTCTAAAGTGCTTTTAAGAGGTTGGTGGCGAATGTATTCTGAGAAGAAAAATAATATATTCTTATTTGTAGACAAAGGCGTTCACATTTTAAGCTTGTGCGTCTATACAGTAGCTTAGATCCATGGATATTATCGAACAATTAGTATCGAAGAAAAACTTGCTGTTCTGTTTCGTCTTTGTACGTTTGTTGAAGACGGATAGCTGAATTACCAGATTAAATAAAAGTTCCACAACATATTTTGATAAAAAATTACTCCTAAATTTTCATCATAGAAAAGAAATTGTTGTATAGAAACTCATTTTATGACACGCTGAAGTCAAATATCAACTAAAAAAGTCCGCGGATATGTATGTTCGTGTTCGTGTATGTGAGCGTATCGCACGTTTTTTGTAAACACGATAATATCTCTTATATTTAAAATATTAATTTATGAACATATATAAATTAGCATGATTCATTCGTATTGAAATGTGGATATATCCGTCTGATCTGATGATCGCCAGAGGCAGATAAATTGTTGTGCTTCATGTCAACTATGTTTCACTATAATTACTTCCACGTCCAGTGGAAGTATAGTAACGACAAAAAATTTGTAAACATTTTTTATTGTCCAAATAGGCTTAAAATGTCATGAAACGTCGAGATTTTAAGTTTGAGCGAAAAAAAATTTCCGTCCGTCTGTCGGTCTGTTTGTCGGTCTGTCGGTCTGTCTGTAACTTTTTTTTGTGCGCACGTTTACTCTGGAACCGTTTAAGATATTGACTTGAAATTTGGTACACATATGTACTTTAACGAGATCTAGAACTAGATTATATTTTCATCTTGTTCCGTCGAAGGGTTGGGGGGTAAATTGGGGTAAATTTGGGGTAAATAGGTAAATCAAGCAGGTAAGAGTCCATGAAATTGGTATTTAGTATATACAAGAGAAGGTAAGGTCTCAAAAAAATTTTTGGCATTAGCCACCCCCATTACCACCCCCACCTCCTTATTAAAGGGGATGAAAAAAAATTGTGATTTAGTGTATGTACAGAAACCAGAAACCTCAAAATATTGTTTTACTTCATCCACCCCCCACTACCACCCCCCTATCACCACCCCCACCCCACTACCGATGTGGGGTATCGTTTTACGGGTTTTTGGGGTAGAGGATTTCAAATATTATATTATTAAAGTTCCATAAACAATTATTTTCACATACAAAGTTTTTTCGTTGTGAGTGGCTTGGATAGAGAATCTGGATGTGGAAGTAGTGATTCCTTGGGCAGCGGTTTTTTATAACAAAATGTTACTAAGGGTGATATAGTTTTAATTTGCCAAGTGAGTGGCATGTGTTAGAAAAGTATTACATATCTCGGTACATGCGATTAGCGACCTTGGAAAAAAATATCAATCAATCAATTTATTGGTGCTACATACAAAAATGGTATTTGTGCAAGTCAGTATTTAAATTTACAAATATATACATATAAATATCTCGCTAACATATAAGGTATAAAAACAAACATCAGGAATTTAACAAACGCAACATTTTCTTATATCCTATTAAAATTATACGCTAAAAATTCATCAAATAAATAAAAAGTTTCTTCGAGCAAGATGGCCCTTATTACTTCCACTTCCAATGGAAGTAGGGGGAGTGGGGGCAGATTGATGCACGTTTTTTTATAAATTAAAAACTGAGTAAATTTAAAAAAATGTTTGAACCGTCAATGCATACACAATTATATTTAGCCCTTTAACACATATCTTTACCCGGAAAAAGAAATTCGCGATTTAAAAAAAATGGGATTTGCATCAAACCGCTCCGTAAGTGGGGCACATTGAATCAGCTTATGGGGCACATTGATACTTCAAGTACTTACAAAAATATAAGAATATTATTTTAATAAAATGTTTATTAGTTAGATACTCAAAAACATAAGAAATCTTGTGATAATGAACTATTTGGTCAAATAAAATAACGATATCATAATTAGAGTTGGGCGATTCGACTCTTTTTAAGGATTCGTACCAAACGAATCCGTATCAAGAAAAAATTCGTACTGAAATATTCTTTCAAGAATCCGAACTGTCTTGATTGTACAAACGGATACGGTTACAACATCGATAGGAAATATACGAATCTTTTGCTTTTGTGGGATTTGTACCATTCGAATCACTGCCAGGATTCGATTCAATGATACGAATCATACGAGTTACTACCCAACTCTAATCATAATAATTTGAAACTCAACAAAATTATAGCTTGCAGAAATAATTAGACTAAAGAAATGTAAGAAAAAATAAGTTTTGAATTGCTTATTGTACGCTATAAGAACTAAAATTAAAATGAAAACTAAAAAGTGAGGCAGTTCTGCTTGTTCCTTTGGTGATACGAGGTCTTGGCAACTTACAAATTATGTCCGAGTTTTCAACACTAGATTTGTCTTCCACATTTGGATAAACAAACACTAATGATGTGGGTTTCTTTCTTAAGTAGGATATTTCAAATTCGGAAAAATATTTTGAAATCACTTGTCCCGCGTAGTGGGAGTCTGCAATCTCAATAGTCTCCGGGGCAGGTGAGCTAATATTTTCTTCTACAAGTTGTTCCAAGTCCCAATGTTCTTCTACTTTCGATGCATCTGTGTCGCTGTCGTCTAGAATTGGATGCCCAAATTCGCAAGAACTGGAATCTGAAATCAGTTTCGTATCTCCGTGGTCTTTTCTTTATGTTTTTGTTTGTGGTAATATAGCCTGGTAGATTTTTTGCGGTTTTTAACTGTTTTGCCTTTTCTTTCATTTCTTTATTCTTTCTTTTCTTTTCTTTTTCATCGTGAAGCATCTGCAATCTGTCTTTTTCTGGCGCGTCTGTAAAAATTCTTGATTTTCCCTTTTCTCTGCCTCTTCCTTCTGATGTTTTTTTTTTGGGTTTTGGATATGGCCTAATGGCTTCAGGTGTTATCATGACAGCCGAGGTGGATGGAGGGGGTGTACTGTGTCGTGCAGGAATACAGACCTCATCAGCAGGGTGGGCAACAATTCTATCTTGAAGCTGAGGAGTAACGACAAAAAAAAATTAATGTTGAAATAGGCTTAGAATGTCATGAAATGTCGAGATTTTAAGTTTGAGAGAAAAAAAATTTCTGTCTGTCTGTCGGTCGGTCTGTCTGTAACTTTTTTTGTGCGCACGTTTACTCTGGAACCATTAAAGTTATTGACTTGGAATTTGGTACACATATGTACTTTAACGAAATCTGGCACTAGATTATATTTTCATCTTGTTCCGTCGAAGGATTGGGGGGTAACTTGGGGTAAATTTGGGATAAATAGGTAAATCAAGCAGGTAAGAGTCCATAAAATTGGTATTTAGTATATACAAGAGAAGCTAAGGTCTCAAAAAAATTTTTTGCATTAGCCACCCCCACCCCATTATTAAAGGGGATGAAAAAAATTGTGATTTAGTGTGTATACAAGAACCAGAAACCTCAAAATATTTTTTTTACTTCATTAGCCACTACCACCCCCTTATCGTTTTATGGGTTTTTGAGGTAGAGGATTTCAAATAATATATTTTTAAGGTCCATAAACAATTATTTCCACACACAAAATTTTTTCGTTATGAGTGACTTGGATGTGGAAGTAGTGATTCCTTGGGCAGCAGTTTTTTTCTTGAATGCCAAATCTCGTAAATCTTATTATGTTCATTGGCAATTTGTTATGAAATTTGCGTGCTAAAAATCGAATTCCTTTTTGACTTTTAGTTAATCTGGCATACGGTGCTGCTAACATATTTTTCTGTCTTGTGTTATAATGGTAGTCACATTCTCTGTTTACACTTTGAGGATACAAGTTCTCTTTAGCATACAAAAGCAACTAATAAATATATATTGAGTGAGTATTTTTAGTCTACGAAACTGCTCTCTACAGTCTTCTTTATAATTTAACGCAGATATTGTACATATTGCTCGTATTTATAGAGCAAAAATTCTAAGCCAGTTTGATGCTTGACCCCAAACTAAAACAGCATAGGAAAGCAAAGAATGGCATTGTGCAAAATATGCATTTTTCAAAGCTTCCTCACCTACTTCATTTACAGTACAATAAAGGAAACGACAAATTTTAAAGAAAACAGAAACTTTGACAACTCTGATTGTACTAGCACACACCGATGATCTAATCGTCACGGAAGAAAATTAGGATATTCTTAACTTTCTAGCAGAACTGTGTCATATTCGAGAAAAATGTTAGTCAAATAGATTATTGCAGTTGACCACGCCCTACTGCAACTTCTTCCCCTTCAAAATAAGGCCCTCAACAAGCAATTACAATTAAAGAGGCAAATTGAAATCGATTTTTCTTTATTAAACTGAAAGTGATAATACGAACAAGTTATCCGATTGCCGTGACCGGATATAAATCAATAACTAGCTAATGGAATAAGAATCTTCGAACTTTAAACTCAATATTCTAATAACCTAGATCCACAAAACGATTCGCGGAGGATTGCCAGGACAGTCTGAAAATGTCAATAAAGTTATTTGAAATTGCCATGTAATTAGTGTATAACTGGTGCAACAAGCTTTTAGATTTCTAGGTCTAATCAAGTTTGGAAGCAAATTGCATTTTCTCATTACAAAAGTTCATTGATGGGCGACAGTAAAGAGGGGTAATATTCCGATTGTAACGCCTTTGTAACACTTTCATTTCCGGCCGAAGGGATGAGTGACTTGGATATTTGAATCTTTTGATCTCAGCTATTCAGCAGGGTCGTGTTTTATGGGATTAATATTTTTAGTCGTTAGGTAGCATTCTCATTTGTCGGCACGGTTTTGTAGAAGACTTCCAATATATTTTTTAATTTAGCACATTGACAAAAATTGGTGTAGAGTTCCATATTCTGAAAATCCACACATATTGTCAAAATCGATTAACTTTTGCAGAAGTTACCGTGAACCAAGGAAAATTTCACATTCAGACACGTACACAGTCGCCATGTGGAAAACCATTTTTCGTTACATTTTGAGCGTAATACAATCAGACACATTAGCTCATACGCCATATTCCGATACTTCCGTATCCTTGGAAACATGAAAGCTAAAGCATTTGTTACTTTATTTATTTTGTCTTGGGAAAACACAACTGAAGAAAGCATGACTATGCAACTAAAATTGTAAACTTCCTTACAAACAACTTAAAAGCTTTTCAGAGATCTTATATGGGACATATGAGTTGATTTGTTTTTTTCGCATTATTTATAATAATAATAATAATAATTTACTTATTGTTTTCACGAATTTTGGGAAAAACTTGCATGATTTTCAAGTTTAAAATCGGCCATTTTGAATAAATCATTTTGAATTCGATTATCAAAATCGTAACCAGTGGTCTCGAAAGCCTCTGTATGAATATTTTCGTAATTTTATCATTTAAATTGTTTACGTTATCACAATTTCAAAATATTTATTAAGAAATTATTGAGTTTTTTCAAAAACAAATTATTTGCATACTTTTTTTAATGGGTAAACTTTTAAATTGGTCGTTTTTAGAGTACGTTGCAAAAGGTTTAATTCAAGTCTCTCTTAAGCTCAAAGTATTTCCGTAAAAACGCACTTTTTTCATCTAAATAGTAGATACAATATTTTTAACCTCCCCACAATAAAATTGTGGGGGGTTACTGATATTGGTCCAAAATCGAAAATTGAGATAACATCAAATTTTTAAGTTTTGAAACCAGAAAAGTGGTTTTTGAAAAAGTCTGTGTGTGTGTGTGTATGTATGTTTCCACGATAGCGGCGAAAATACTAAACGGATTTGGATGAACCTTTGCATTAGGGTTTCTTTAGTACTCCAGAAGATCTGAAAAGATTTTGTTTGAGATTGGATTACGTTTAGTGCCGTTTCGATACAACAAGTAACAACTGGTATTGCATGTGAAATAGCAATGCACTTCGAGTCCACTTCCTTTTAAAAAATATCTCTTCCGTACATCTTTAAGCTGTAGTAGTAGTATTATGACTCCGTTAGAAGATGTGATGGTCATTGTAGTGGTGATGATGGAGGTGGTCATTCGAATACCTGCAAATACATGTACGGAAAAGGGAGAAACTCGATCATAATCATGTATTTGGAAAATGTTTAGGTCAATATCCTTAGTAGTAGTAGGAGTAATAGTGATAGAAATGAAAATTGTCATATAAACCAATGCCAAATAGCAAAGCACCCTTTTTTTGGAGATTAAAAAGCAATTAAGTGATTTTTTTGACATTTTGGCCAGGTACTTATGTTCAGCAGATCTAAATACACAGGAATACAATAATATTATTTTTGAAACAGAAATGTTTTTTTGGTGTATGCTTGTAAAAAGAATATCATGCATTTATAATCGTACATCATAATTGTGTGTTAATCCGTTAGTTGTTTTTTGATCTGCATAAAAATAACAATTTAAAAAAAAATCAGTTGCGATTTCCAAATTTCGGCTTTTTACGCCTATTTTTTTGAATTTTATAGACATTAAAATTGTTAAAACGGCACTATATAAACTATAGAAAATTTAATAAAAGGAGTAAAATCAATCAAAAGGAATGAAAAATGTATTACGACAGAGGAGCCAAAAAGTTATGTAATTTGACACCAAACCAAAATATTAAATTTAAAAGACATTTAAATTCGAATTGGCAAAGTAAAAGAAAAAATAACAGGCCACTCTCGTTCACATAGGATAGAAGATGATATAGGAGATAACAGTTAGTTACATAATAAATAGGTGATTTTTAGAAACAGTACATAACAATACTGAAAATGTAGATTCAGAGCATTTAGTAGATCATTGTAAAAAAGACTACAATATCAGTAAGGTGTAATGTGGAAATTATTGACAGATGAGGATAATGACATTAATAATTCTGTATTATCTGAAGAAAATTGTTACTTTTCCTGTGCTTCTTCCATGTAGAAGTTAAGGTAAGCTTATAGTTAAGATCGATTTAACTTTAACTACAGCTAAGTAGTTATATTGTAAATAGTTACTTCTTAGTTTATAGTTTTTAAATAATTAAAAAAACTAGACATTAAATGTCTATTGATATAGGGAAGCGCAGTTTTTACCTAAGGAAGTAGTGAGAGGTGGTAGAGGGTGGAAGATTCAAACTTTGATAATGTGGACATCATGATGTACACATAACTTTACAAAATAAAGAGAAAACCGCTGCCCAAGGAATCACTACTTCCACATCCAAATTTTCTATCCAAGTCTCTCACAACAAAAAATATTTGTATGTGGAAATAATTGTTTATGAAACTTTAATAATATAATATTTGAAATTAAAACCCATAAAACGATATGTCACATCGGTAGTGGGGGTGGATGAAGTAAAAACAATTTTTGAGGCCTTTTTACCTTATACACACACTAAATCACAATTTTATTCTTTTCACCCCCTTTAATGACGAGGTGGGGTAGTCATGAGGGGTGAATAATGTCAAAACATTTTTGAGACTTTAACTTCTCTTATATATACTAAATACCAAGTTTATGGACTATTGCTTGATGTACTTATTTAACCCTCTTTACCCCCCTCAACTCTTCAACGGATTAAGATCAAAATATAATCTCGTGTACCAAATTTCAAGTCAATATCTTAAACGGTTCCAGAGTAATCGTGCGCACAAAAAATGTTACAGACAGACCGACCGACAGAATGACAGACAGATATTTTTTTTTTGCTTAAACTTGACGTGGGAGTAATTGTCTGTTAACTGTCGATATATGAAGGAAAAATTCATGTTTGCCCCTTTTAACGGCTAAAAGAGGGTGGTAGATGTAAAAGATACGGTAGAAATTTTTTTGTGTTAGATCAGAACCTTAGGACAAGACCTTTTTTGTAGACCTTTAGTTATTCTGTACAGCATAAAATGCCTAAATTAAAAGTACATCCTAGGAAGCATCCGTCGTACATCGTAACTTATCTCAGACACTATTTTGCTTTATTTGCAGAATATTTTAGTAATTATTTAATATAAATTCCATTATTTCATTCCACGTCGTGTACTGTCTGTTCGCGATATCAATTTCAATTTTGTGCCGTCCAGTTTACTTTGACTATTTATAGTTATAGCCTTCAGAGACATACGTTCCACGTTAATATTTATAATAGAACATAAAACTTCTTATAGCTAAGATAGCTATTTTATACGTTGCTGTAATTAAATTCTAAAATTTATTCCTAAAGAAGACTTAAAGTTTTATGATTTTTTTACGTAATCCTGTCACGATCGTAAATGTAACTGGTTGTTATAACACCTAATTAAAAACACCAATTTTATTGAGGTAAAATAAATTATAAATGAATGGAAACTATTTTTAATTACATCTTTTCACACTTAATTCTTACTGAAAGTAACCAGTAGTTAATGATTTATTGGTAATTTTTTTGGGACTCGAAGAAATCATGGATTAGTTTTAATTCAAGAAATTAGTAACGATGGTTTGCTTTATGCACTTTAGTAAATTTTCTTTTTCATTTAGTTGCGCAATAAAAAGCAAAAAAAATAAGAAGTACAAGGTGATCCAATTATTTAAAATATTATTTTATATTCTGCACACTATTAGATTTACAGTTATTCACGAGGAGTCTTGAAAACTTTCTATGTTGTTTTGTGAGTCCAACAAGAAAGGAAACACTTAACATGTATGAACAGATACAGGATAAAAGATAAAGGCAGCAGAAAAACAACAAAAGATGGGGAACGTAAACAGAAGACTAAAAGAAGAATTGAAAAAAGAAAGTGAGACGGAGGGAAAGTCATGATGAATAAAATGCTGAAGATTCTTCGAAAATATAGAAATGCAGGAATGTTACTAGAAATAATGATTCGGGCAAGAAAATATGGCACCTGGTATCGATAAAATGAACAACGCATAAATACACTATGGACCTGAAAAGCTAAAAGAGCAAACCATAGAAGTAATCACCAGGATGGATGAAAAAAAAATACTTATCTATGGCACAGAATGTGACTAATTCACTGTGAAGCCTAGATGAATACAGAAAATTAACACCATGCCACATAGGATACAAACAATATGCACAATCGCTTCTCAAATAGCTAGAGAAATATATCTGAAAACCATTAGACTAGATTAGATTTGATTACATTATTTCGAGAGGTTAACCGCCCTCAAAATTTTGTATACCAGGTTTCCTCTTTGACGAAGATTACACAGATTTCCTTCAGATTATTTCCTTAAGATTTCCTGGGATTTCCTCGGATTTCCTGGGATTTCCTACGATTTCCTCGGATTTCTTTAAGATTTCCTCAAAATTTTTGAAGTGCGTGGGGGAGAATTCCGAAAAGCAAAAAATTTCCGGAGATTTCCTTCGACTTCCTAAGATTTCTTCGGATTTTCTAAGATTTCCCCGGATTTCCTAAGATTTCCTCGGACTGCTTAAGATTTTCTGGGATTTCCTTAAGATTTCCTAGGATTTCTTTAAGATTTCCTCGAACTTTTTTTTTAATTTTTGAAGAGCGGTGTGGGGAATCCGAAAAGCAAAAGATTTACTGGGATTGCATTGCCCAAGATTTGTTCGGATTTCCTAAGATTTCTTCGGATTTCCTAAGATTTCCTTCGCGGTTTGCCCCTCGCATTATCCTTTTATTCACCCGGTACACTTCAGACTTTCAAAATGTAAACATTGTAAGATACATTTTTATGCCAACCAAACGCAGTTATACCTCTCGTTTTCCCCTAACAATATACCCGAAGCGACTGATGCTATTCACAAGGACATTGAAGGGCTTGTGGCAAAATCATGAAACCATTCCTTAAATATAATTGCCAGCAAAACATCAGTTTTAGTATTTGAGCCTCAGTCAGTTGTATTGAGTCAATTACAGCTATCTGTAGAAGGTCAACAAACATCGCCTGTCGATAATGCGAAATATCTAGTAAAACAGTTCTTTGTGAGGCTCTCGTTTTGTCGCAATTTAATTTTGGTGATGTGTGTAGCCGAAACGAAAAACGAAAATCGAAATTCACCATTTTCTCCAAAATAGCTCTATTTTATTCAATCACTGGATCTAGAAGACTGAAATTTGGTGCTTTTAATATGCAGTTGTACATTAAGAAGAATTTTCTAAAATTTTTATTAAAAGGTATTGAATGTTTCGTTAAACATGAGGTCGTAATGGCAATGCATCGATGATGAATTCTAAAAGTTTTCGAAAGTGTCTCTTGTTGTGTAACTTTTCAGAATTCTTTTCACCCAATTAAGACATCATTTAATTTTCTTTGGTGTTTCTATAATATGTTGTCATTCATTTATCTCTGAACATTCTAGAAAGACAGTTTAAAGATGAGCAAAAACATTATCACAAATTTTCAATAGTTTTAATATGAATATAATATCTTACGCATTGTTTGCTTATCGAATTTCTAATAAATTCAAAAGTTTCATAAATCTATATAAAAATGTGCATTTTCATGTATGGTTCAATCCATATCTTGTTAAATAGAACATTAAAGAGTATAAACAGCTATTAATAAACCCCTAAATGTCAGTTTCCTTTATCTACACCATTCAAAACAATCTTGAAATAATTAAATTTATCTTATCTTCTCTTGTCTTTCTCATTTATCCAAGAGTAGTAATTATATTATTCCGAGAAACGGCTTCTGACAATAAAATAGGCTTAGCTGCTTATTTAAAAAAAAATATGATAAATATATGAAGATAGACTGCAATGTACAGAGTTAACTTAGAATCTGCTTAAGATTTTAAAACGTTACGTATGATCATTGTTAAGAAAACTATTTATAATAAAATCGAAGTACGATTCTACTTATAAAAAATTATACAACATATCGATGCCGGCCTTCTTTTAAGAGTAGCTTCATGTTCAGGCAGAGGGTCAAGCTGTCGTATAGCCTCATAAGATGTCCATTATTTCGATGGTAAGTGACCCATGGGCCAGGAGAAAACGCCAAAATGGAATAGGACTTTTCTTATGGCAGTCAGACTTTTGCAGTATACACCATGATTCCATGTTGCTGAAACCAGACTCAGCATTTTAGCTTTCATAATAATGAAGTTGAAATTCCAGAAAGTAATGCAAAATAGCCGCCTTATTCAACAAAGTACAAAAGGGAAATATAAAATAAATATATAAAATGACAAAAATATAATAATCACAAAAACTGTTTTATGTCGAGATAAAAAGGTACAAAATGAAAGAGAAGAATAATTATATAATATATTGAAAAAACCGCTGCTCAAGGAATCACTACTTCCACATCCAAGTCTCTTACAATAAAAAATTTTCAAAAATTGTTCTGTCGTTACTATACTTCCAATGGATGTGGAAGTAATTAAAAAAATCCTAATTCGGCTCTGTCTAATTTTAATGTCAATTTATGTTTATTTGGTTTGTGATTTTCATAAATTCATCCACACAGTAAAAACAGCTTTGAATCAACATATTATTTATAGTATTTTTGAAGCGATTTAAATTTAATAATATTATATTATTCGCTAATAAGTAATTATACATTTTTAGATTCAGGGACGTTTTATCGGATTTTTTTAACCGAAAATGAGACGTCCCCAACAAATTGACATTTTGTGTTATAGTTTTAATGATCAGAGTGTGTACTGAAATTACTGATATTTTTGTATATTTCAGTTAGAAAATAAAAATATATAAAGATGGTGAAGTCATGGCAGAATGATTTCGCCATCTTTATAAATTATGGTTTACAATGTTCTCTATTATCAGCAATTCCAGAAAGTACTCCGGCAGATCCCTTTCGAAGCCGAAACATTTTCTCAACATGAGATGATTTCCACATAAAATACCTGTCTAGGAAATATGTGAATGAACCAAGAAGAAATATACAGAGAACCAAATATTCTCTCCTATGACTAATATTCCAGTCAACGAATGAGTAAAGAGGACATGGAGTGGGGTAGAATTTTCCTCTTCAGGAATGTGTTGGTTAGGAGACAAACATACTAAAAGTCCCCGCCCCTAGCCCTGCCGCTTCAGGGGGGAGGGGGGCGGAAAGTTCCTTTTTTTCGATTCTTCACTTATAACTCGGAAACGATGCGTCGTATGCAAAATTAAATTATATTAAATTTCTTACAAGAATGTCTATATTCATTTTCGTCCTATGTGTTACAGTTTCTGAGATATTCTCCAGCGAAAATCGATAATTAATAAATTAATTAATTATGTATCTGAAATATTTCTGTCAAAACGGTTTACCGTGGTCTACTAATAAATCACAGTTACAAAAAAAAAAAATATATTTTACAGCACTCGACGTATTTACTAACGTAATATTTTGTCGAAATCTATACATTTCCTTAAATATACAGTGTGACTCATTTAAAATGAAGACAACCTTATAACTTTTTTATTTTGTTTCCGATTTGAATCAAATTTTACTCAAGTATAGAACAAATTAGGATCTACTTGTGACTAGAAAAACATTCGCCTGCTACAAATGCAAAACCACCTGCGGTATCAAAATATGCAGAAAAAAATAAAAAATTATATTAGGCATTTTCTTATCGCAGTGATGTTTACTGTAATATTTTATTCATAAAACCTGGCAGAGGAAAACTTCAAACCGATTTTTACTCCACCCATCAAATGGAGGAGCTAGGACTGAAAGAAATTCTGTTCCTGCGTGCTTTTACTGGCTGCTATTTAACAAATGTGACATTTGGGAAGAGTAAACTTGGTTTTATAAAACTTTACATCGGGTGACTTTGCATTTGTAGCAAGCTTTAAAAAATCGGAATAGCTTTTATAATTTTTAATGAATTAGGAAAAAATTCCTTAGTTAAAACACCTGTTTATCAATATGGTAAGTGGATACTGAATTATTTCAATAGTTTCCTTAATTATTTCACTCCTTAAATCGTAGACGTCAGTGCACGGAAAATTTTTTTGATAATGAAGCAAAAATATTCTCAGCTACAGTAGTAAAATAATTGTTAAAATAATGTCCTGTTAAAGTTTGATCATTGTTGGAAGAGCGATTTGTCTAAATTAAAATGTTAATATGTGCACAATTTTCAACTAAAACCCTCACCATTGAATAAGAAGTACCATAAATGGAAATATATGTTTAAAATGTAAATAGAGGCGAAATAAAACCAAATTCTGATTTAGTAATATTTTATCATCGTCTTATTCTTGTATAATAATCATAAACTTTCACGTTAAAAGTTGATGGTGCGACAAACGGAACTTTATTACCCTCCACCAAAATATAATCCTGTAAAAGATTATATTTATTTGTCAATAAATCCTGCCTTCTGTCTGGTTATTTATAGAACATCATAAAACTTTAAATTTTTTATAACGTAGTAGGCTCCGTATATAGACTGAACAGGAATTCTTTATTAATAATAATCGACGGTTCGATATTCCGATTCCATTATAGATGGTGGTTTCATTATAATTTTATCAATTATAATTTCCACATAAATCTATAGGAGATAATTAGATATAATGAACCAACAAATTTAGGCTTGTATAAATGACCGGCATGTGGGCCTTAGTTTGATTATATCCAGAACATAACGAGCTACTGATTATAAATTTATAACTATATTAACTTGCCCCCGAGTATAAAAATATAGCAATACTGGTTTTCATGAGAATATATAATTAAATACTGGATTAGATGTTATAAATTTGATTCTAATTGCCTTCATTGTCTGTGTTCTTAAAGACAGACGCGTTTAAGAATTTATATAATCAATTAAATAATGATACTGAATACGAGTTTTTTTTATTTTTTCCCTGTCAATTGATTTTAGTGTTTTACTAATTTAAGACTACTTCTTGATCTTGTCTTGAAATCAAGATCAGAACTTTGATTAGGATAGAGATGAAGTACTAAGGGAAAACCCCCTTAGTGAACGTCAATATGCATACCAGCCGGGAAAGTCTACAGATCTCGCGATGGATGATTTGAACAGGCTATTGGCAAAGTCATTGGATGATAAAGAATGGCAGTAGCTACATTTCTTGATGTAGAAGGAGCGTTCAACAAGGAGACAACGCAATCACTAACGAGTGTGCTGTCAAATAGAGGAGTCCCAACAGTGCTCTGCCAGTGGATTAAAGCCAGCCTAGATAAGAGTACCCAATCTAGGCGAGGCTACCTTCAAGGAGGAGTACTATCTCCACTGCTGTGGGCAACCCTTATCGACGAACTCCTCCGAAAAGTTTCCGCAGAAGGCTTTTATTGTCTAGGATACGCTGATGATCTAGCAATAGTAGTCAAGAGGCTATTTGTGAACAAATCAGAGCGGTCGCAAAGAGCCATAAACATTGTCGACAGGTGGTGTAGTGAGGAAGGACTTAAATTCTCACAAAACTACAGTCGTCACCTTCACACGAAAAAATCCTTGGGAGGCCTAAAACCCCCAAGACTTAATGAAGTGGAAATTCCATTTGCCAGTGAGGTTAAGTACTTAGGAGCAATTTTTGACCAAAAACTGATATGGAATTCCCACATCCAAAAAGTCACACAAAAAGCAATGATTGCCCTGGGAAGATGCAGGCAGATGTGTGGAAAAAACTGGGGGTTAAACCCTAAGATGACCCTATGGTTTTATACTAGGGTCATTAGACTCATGATAACCTATGGATCGGTGGTATGGTGGACCAAGACATTGCAGGTGGGAGCAATAAGGCTATCAAGTAGCGTACAAAGGCTTGCTTGCCTGTGCGCCATAGGGGTCATAAAAACTGCTCCCACGGCTGCATTGGAGGTCCTTTTAGATCTGACACCACTATATTTGTTTATCCAGGGAGAAGCTCGTTCAATGTTGCACAGGCTAATGCAAGGCACAACGCCCATAGGGCAACAACACAGAACAGAGCACCAAAAGTTATATTCAAAGCCGGAGGCAGACAACATTTTGGGAATGCCCACGGACACTATGGTCCCAAAGTATAACTTCTATAAAAATTTTCAAATCAAGCAGAGAGAACTGGAAGAATTGCCCTCCGATATCAGCACAAACAGTCTGGTATACGGACGGCTCCAAGAGAGAACAATGAGTAGGAGCTGGGATTTACGGGATAAGGTCGAAAAGGAAAATCCCAATAAGTCTAGGAATATATCATAGTATTTCGGGCTGACGTGGCCGCTATACAGTGATGTGCAAAGGAAGTAATGAGGCAAGGAACTGTCAGCTAGTCAATTGCCATTTTTCCGACAGCCAAGCAGCGCTAAAGGCATTCGATTCCATGCAGGTCGATTCAAGACTAGTACGGGATTGCATTAACGCCTTTATGGACCTAGGAAGTCAGAATAAAGTGGGTACCAGGACATGAGGGGAAATGAAAAGGCTGATGAATTGGCTCAGGAAAGCGCGTCTGATGCCCTGGTAGATCTCGAACCCGTTTGAGGTGTGGCTAAGCCATGCAAACGAGTATCCATTAATAAATGGGTACAGGATAAGTCTTTAGAATGGTGGAAGAGTTTCCCGCGACAGGACAGGCTAAAAAGTTCATTAAAGATCTATGAGCCAAATTCACGGAAGATCTACTATGCCAAAATAGAAAGGCTATTAGGATAATAGTGGGTCTTCTAACTGGACAATATAGCCTCAATATGCATATGAGTCTAATGGGCCTGGCAGATGATGCAACATGCATATTCTGCCAAGAGGAAGAAGAAACCTCAGTACATGTGCTGTGCCACTGCGAGGGCCTAACCAGAGTGAGATTCCAACTACTTGGTGAGGAAAAACAAAGAGCAGATAGCTATACTAAAGAGCTCCTATCAAGGCTGTGGAGACTGGTACAAAGGATAAAGCTGGATAAGGAATTCTAAATGAATTAGATGAGGAACGCCACAATAGATCCAAAGGGGTCGGTGGCCAAGGCCTAGCGGCCAGCTCCTTCCTTTAATCTAATCTAATCTAGCTGAAAAGATAAACGATTTTCAAGTAACACGTAACCCGTTTAAATGTCTAGTATAGTATAGTCCGGCAGAGGTTTGTTTTTGTTAGAAAATTATAAATATTTGGTCGTGATTGCGTGTAGCTATAACAATGAAATTCTCTGAAGGTTGTTTTTATCAATTTTTTAAAGTATTCTACTGTTTAAAATAACTAAAAGTGGTGGTGTATATATATTGTTCCTTCGAACACCTGATTTCTTCTAAATATATTAGATAAAACTTCTGCTGGCCGTACTATGCGGGAAAAATATCGGGCATGAGAGAAGTAATATACGACTGCGGCTATATGTGGACAACATCCTACCGTTCTTATTTGATTGGGACAGTCGCAGAAATATCGGCGTATGCTTTAAATTGTCGTTCCATTAGGTATATAATCAATGTAAATGTGTGACAGAGATTGTAAGTACACTTGATTTCAAAAAAAGTAGTACAACTCTTAGAAAAGAAAATGGCCTTTTTAGTTGTCTAAATTGTTCTTTTGACAGTAAATTAATGAAATTAACTTAATAATGGAAATATAGTTGTCAGTCAATTTTAATTACGTAAGTTGATGCTGTTATATTGATAACATTTTTAAAAAATTCTGGGAATAGACTAAAAATAGAACCAAAATAAGTTCAATAATATCAAGCGGACGTTAGATGAGATTAGTTTTGTTAAAGTTGCGCCCAACATATTAAAACTGGAAGTAAGATTAAGGCATATCAACAATAAAACTTACCACAATAAAATTGATTATATACCTAATGAAACGATAATTCAAAGCATACGCCGATATTGCTGTGTCTGTCCCAATAGCATAAGACGGTAGGATGCTGTTCATATATGGCCGCAGCCGTATATTACTTGTCTCATGTCTAATATCTTTCCCGCATAGTACGTCCAGCAGAAGTTTTATCTAATATATTTACATCAGAAAATATTCACGTAATTATTCATGAGGACAGCGACGAAGATTAATTATATTGTAATAGATAATAATTTGTATCATAATAAATAATATTTTCTTGGACTTTATTTTTATCTATACTGCACGTTTCTTATTCTTAACGTAAATAATAACTGTAATTCAGAGCATTTACTTTATTTATTTAAATTACAAACACATAACTACTTGTTTATACATTTATGAGCAAGTTTATATTAAAGAGAGATATAAAGTAATAAGAACTCCAGGACGGTCATAACGAGTTTTTATTTTTTTAAAAGTGTTACACCTATTTTATCTGAATGAAATTTTTGGTGATAATACTAGACATAGTAAGCTACATTATATATTTTTTCTGTGATTGTACCTCTGTGTGAACTATGAAAAAAAATTAAAAAAATTTATTTTTAATTTTTTTAAAGAGTAAATATAGTTGAAAAATCCTGCAAAAAATATGTAATATAGAACAATGTATTATCTAATAAAGAGTTTTCGTTTTATTAGTTTAGCTGCACTGGTTTTTGAATAAAATAATTTTCAAAAATACCCGTTCTAGCCTATATATGGTCAATTATCTCAAGAAGGCAGACAGATCGGAGGCTGAATTTGTGTCAATGGTAACTTTATTACTCACCGATGTGATAATACAAGTTACTTTGGAAATTCCTCTCTGGAGCCACTGACCCTATCTTATCCTGCCACAGTGGGCTAGAACCAACTTTAAATGAAATATGCATGCACTCTCTCAATTCCTACGGGAAATGGTAGCTTTATCTGTCCCGAAACAATTCCCGTAAAATCTGAAATCATTCCCTTGGCCGTTTTCTAGAAAATTCACTTTTATTTTTTTTGTTTTTTGAAAACTAATTTTTTGCATTGATAAAAACAAAATCTACTACATTTTTGAAGGCTGTGAATACCCGGACATATTTCAAACAACCTATCAGTTAAGTATCAGTTATCTTCTTCAATCCGTGATTCTTACGTTTATAAAAGAGACAAAGACAATATCTATTTTCATCTTGCGTTCTTGCATGATTTGCATTGCATTTGCATTTTGCATGATTTCTTTGATTTTAATCATGGTCACAGAAAATTTTCACTCTTGGAGTCTTGGATTGTTTGCCTAGTGAAGTCTAAAGAGTAACCGACCGAGCGAAGCCAATATTCTTTGGCAGTGATGACGATCTCAGATATCTGAGGTCGAGCAGGACTACTGCTCTTTACCCTAGTACATCGCTGTAGACCTGGGCCGGCCTCGTACGGGGTGGGCAAGCTTACTTTACATTAACCCCACTCACAAATGTGAGCGATGTGGATGATTTCGGCCCACCTCCCCGGGTCCTGGCCTGTTGGACCTTGCTGGCTAAGGCCTTTATCTTTTGGCGCTCTTCTGTCTTGATGATCTTTCTTCGGCAGCTGGTCACCTCGGGGTAGGCATCTGTCTGTTCGGAAACTTTGGGGTACTTTTGGCTGGGATTGACTGCCGGTATGTAGAATGTCAATTGACATCCTGTCATCCGGATCATCGGTTAGGTAGGAATGAGCTATGTAGCTTGAGGCAGTGCAGACCTAAGTGATTTGGTAGCACTTTCTATCTGCACGGAGCTAGGTGACTACGGGTACTGGATGGCATTTCGTCCGATACCTGCAGGGTAGTGGGTGGGTGGTTGGGTTATCGTCATGTCTCTTCTGTGGGTTGTCTTCATCGGCGGTGGTATAGTTCTCATACTCACCCGTTATCTGACTGAGCGAATGCTCAAAAAATCAGTTTTCAAAAAAAAAAAAATTAAAAGTGAGTTTTCTAGAAAACGGCCAAGGGAATGATTTTAGATTTTACAGCAATTGTTTCAGGACAGATAAAGCTACCATTTCCCGAAGGAATTGAGAGAGTGCATGCATATTTCATTTAAAGGTGGTTCTAGCCTACTGTGCTGCTAGACCCTTTCTGCACGTTGCTTAATCTGATTATTTGTTAAAATGTATGGTAAAAACTTTCGCAAATTTTACAGATTAAAATCAATCGCCACTGTATGTCATGTAAATATTACACCTAGTCTTTCTTTTGTTAAATCAATTATGTTTTTGTAATACATAATAGGTACCCTTATTAAATTTAATAAATAATGTTACCCGAGTCCATATTTCACTTAGTTTAATCGACTCCAATTTATGTTTTCAATATAATCCTTCTCAGTATAATTTCGAGCTACCTTTGCATTAGAATAATTTACATCGCAGATATTCACATCAGACTAAGTATATTATCATAGAACAAAAAGGGGCTCAAATTTAAAGCGACAATTAATTAAGCTCGCTTTTTGGGTCTCAAGTAAATCTTCAGGTAATTTCGTGATAATGAGTTTACCGGTAATGCAGAACTCCTATTTACCGGTCGATAATTAAAGCAATCTACGGGAATACGTGAGCTCTCTTCTGATAGTTTCATATCCATTCAGCGTTGAGCCGCTTTAGGTGGGATTAGATAACGTTTCACGCACCTTGAACTCTGACCTTAGAACTTTGTATTTGGGAGCGACCGGGGTAATAATATATGAGATGTGACACGCTTTCTATTGACTTTTTTCGAGCACATAAATCCAAGGGCTTAGTGAAAATATCTAAATTGGACCCTCTTCAAAGAACGCATATAAATCAAAACAAAATAATTTTATATGATTAGATATAAATCTGTTAGAAACAAAGTGAAACTAATAAGTGTTGAAAAGTTGCGAAGTTTGTTCGCGTTTGTTTCAGTTTTCACTGTTAGACACTCCCCTCGAAAATGACAAAGCCGTGATCTTGAAACTTTTTACGTACACTGCTAGACGAAAATAGGGGATATTCATTTATTAAAGTCAATCCTCATCTGAAAAATATTCTGCTAGCTAATCTCTTGGATACTGGTAGTTGTCAAATACAACTGCCAGCAGTCAAGAGATTAAGAGATGATTAGTACAGGCGCATAGTGAGCGATAAATCATAATAGGCATATTTTAATTAGATTATTTTACCCCTCCTATTATAGTTGATAATGGTCGGTGTATATGGTATTTCAGGAAAGAATTCCGAGAATAGTAGTCTGTGCAACAAGAGTGGATAATATATCCATATTGCACGATAAAGAAGTTTGAGCACGACGCCGTAGGCGGAGAAGTGCTCAATCTTCGAGTGCGATATGGATATTCCACACGAGTTGTACAGTATACTTTTTCTACAACCAGCTTAAGATAAAACTAAAAGATTTTAAAAAATGTATTAAACATTAATATGACACTTTGACAGCTTTAACAGCTTACGCACTAACTTGATTTTTTTAAAACGGATAGTTGCCTTTGTACTTAATACACATCCATCCTAGATAGTATATGAAATATATCAGTTCAGTTAACTGGAATTGCAAGCGGTCAGTCAGTATTCAATGATGTTTCAGTTATTATCGTATATTTAAAGATAAGTTATGTTTTTTCCAAAGAGAAAAATGAAAATTTGACATTGTATGCGTCATTGACATAAACACCAATTCTGGCAACTATTATTGTAGTGACTTTCCTAAATTTTAAGTTATGAGATATAAAGAAAATATTTTTTTAATGAGATTTAACGAGAAGTTTTAAATATTCTCGTGAAATCGAAAATTACCAATTTTCTTCCTTAAAAGTAATACGAGAATTCACATTGGCATTGTCATTGGTATTTACAGCAGCTTTATGAGCTGACAGCTAGATTAAATCAAAACCACAGTGAAAAATAATTTTGAATATTGCGAACTATTATCTAGGACGCCTGTAACGAGGACTCACAGATTAAAATATATGGATGTGCTTCAGAAACATCCTGTACATGTGTATGTAGGTATGTATGAAAAAATCCTTTCTATCATATTAAATACTATCGCGGAGTTGGAAATTTAACAACACACACGGCATCATGTTTTTCTTAGTTTCTTAGATAATATAAAATGGAATATTGATTTATTAAGTGACTCATATTAAAAGACAATCTTGAGCATTTACCTCAAAATGTTGGTAATAAACACCATCTCAGAGAAAGTACGTAGGTATATCAAATAGTGAAAAGAAAAGTAATATGAAACAGCAGGATGTTTTAGGGCTTCACTTACCGAGATGAACATCTTTCTTTATCTTCCAAATTACTGCTATTAATTTTGTGGCATTATATTAGAAAAAAAATATTTGCCGTCACCTTATTTTATCTAATGACAAACATCCTTTAGCCAGGTGTGAAGGGACACGGAAAATAAGATAAAAACAAATTTGTTATATCACACAATTTCTCAGAGTATATTTAGACTAGTCGTCGACAATTCAATTTGTGTCTTGCTGAAAAAATTTCATAAGCATATTAAATTCTGCATTTTAGTAAAATAATTACACATATACAATTATACGTACAAATCATCTACCAAACATGTTGGTTTGGAAAAATTTGGAAAAGATACTAATATAGTGTATAGAAAGATCTCCCGAAGCCCACCGTTAACTCATTAAAAAAATATAACAGTTACAAAAAAGTTCTTGTTATTGTGAGGTGAGGTACGGTACCGGTTTCAGTGAGTGGATATCGATCGGCGAAGTCATGTACGCCGATGCGAGTCCATCACTTGGATGGGTGACCGTAACTCATCTCGCCGTCCTGGTTAAGTGGTAGAGTAGCATTAGCTAAACTTCGCCAGGACGTTAATCTAAATAAGGCATTAAAAAAAAAAGTTGGGGTTTGCGATTTTATTTATTTAAACCTTGAAACTGTCTTTTTTATAACATTTCGTTAAATCTCAGAGATGGAGAAAACTATAAACTTAGCAAGGACCTTAGTTTTCTTCATCTTTCTTTACGCCTCTGAGGCATGGACCGTTGGGGACGTAGATAGACGACGTAATGATGCTTTCGAGATGTAGGTCTGGAGAAGTTTGTTACAAAGCTCCATCAGCTCATCTAGGAATGAACGCACATTAAATGCGTACTATTGTGTTGTATAAAAACCAAATGTTTACAATGATCTCTGCAATCGACTTGAGCTGGTAATATTTTAATGAATTTCTTCTGTTCACTGAAAAGTAGTTACGATAGTAATAGCCCCAGAACAGATCCTTGGGGTACACCATGTTTGACTACTTAAAACTCCGTGGATATGTTAATGTAATTGTCTATTTGTTAGATATGAGAGAAATCTTAATGCTCGTGTACCATAATAGGTTGGTTTTTATAAAATTGGTTAGATATACCGGGTGATTCAGTTTGGTATTCGCCCCCCTGTATCTTTTTTATTTTAACAGAAAACTAGAATAAACCATATATATTTGCAAATCGTTTGTCAAGCTCTATCGAATGACGTCCTTAAATCATCTTTTTGATCACATATGCCAAAATAACGATAGTCAACTTTTTTTTTTCAAATAGTATGCTATACATTTTTTTGCCGATTGTTGTAGAGCTTCTCTTTCTGCATTCAACCATGTGAAGAAAGTATACACTTCCATAAGGAAAATTTCGAGAAAATTAATAAAATATGAAAAAACTTCATTTAAAGGTTTTGTTTCTGATTCAACATAGTTAGCCAGGGAAACAGTTGAAGTTTGTCATTGTTAGTAATGTCAAATTGAAAATACTGTTATTTGTGACTGTGTTATTCGTTTTTGTTTTATGTTATACTTCTAAATAGGTTTACAAAATGGTATCTTACAATAATGAAAAAAAATTGGACATGATATTAATTTATGGAGAGTGCGGAAAAAACCTAAAGTAGCCAAACGTTTATATCAAGATCGCTTTCGAAATAGGCCGGTACCATCAGTCAAAATGTTTGTAAAATTTCTATCTAAAAGAAAAAGTTTACTTTATACCTCCAAATGACGTCGAAGATCTTAAAACTAGAATACGAATTGAATGCTGCAGATTAAATGTTAAAATTCATTCTTCAACATAAGGAAAATTTCGAAAAAATTAATAAAATATGATAAAACGTCATTCAAAGGTTCTGTCTGAATCAGCATAGTTAGCCAAGGAAGCAATTGAATTTTGACATTGTAAGTAATGTAACTAGTACCAACTAGGCAAATCAGATTCGAAAGAGAGAGATTTGTACGAGGATTGTGTACGGTACTGATGAGGCGTAAAAATTTCGAAACAAAGTTCTGTTTTTAAATAATTATGTAATTAATTTTTATATAAACAAACATTTAATGTCGTATCTTTAGTTAATTAATGATAATATCACTCAACAATAATATTAAAATAACAACTAATAATGAATAAAAATTACCAATAAAAAAACTACCAATACTTGAAAACTAACTAACAATTAAGAAAATAAAAACATTATTTATTGCTTCATATGTTCGAAGAGTCCTCCATTCGCTTCTAAACATAATCGTCCTCTGTTTATCACGCCTTGGGTACATACATGTTGAAGAATTTCAACATTTAATCTGCGGCATTCAGTTTGTATTCTATTTTTAAGATCTTCAACATCATTTAGAGGTGTAAAGTACACTCTTTCTTTTAGATATGGCCAAAGGAAAAAATCTAACGGTGTGAGATCCGGTGATCTGGCAGGCCACTTGACTCCCTCACTACGATTTCCGATCCATCTACCTGGATAAGCTGCATTTAAGTAATTCGTTACAATTATATCATTATGTGGTGGTGCCCCATCTTGTTGTAATATCATGTTATGCCTAATATGTAATGGAACGTCTTCTTTGAAATTTGACAACTCTTCTCTTAAAAACTGTAGATATCTTTCTCCAGTAAGCGTGCCTTCGTAAAACTTTGGTCCTATAATTTGTCCGTTGAGAATTCCACACCATACGTTAATTCCCCAGATATTTTGGAAATTAGTTTCCCGAAGCCAGTGAGGATTATCCTGCGACCAATAATGGCAGTTATGTCTATTGACAATTCCATTATTATGGAATTGTCAATTGTCAATTCATCTGACCACATGATGCGATCTAATATAGTCATTTCTTGAGCAACTGCCAACCACGCTACAAAATTTAGACGTCTCTCGTAATCTCGTGGAAGCAAGCCCTGATGTAAATGTATTTTATATGGTCGCAGTTTATTGTCTCTCAGAATTCTTTGAATTGAAGAATATGAAATATCAGTTTCTGTCGCTAACTGATGAATAGAAATATGCGGGTCTACGAAAATACGGGCTAAAACTGCAACTGTATATTCCTCATCTCGTGCGGTTCTGGGCTTAAGAACGTATCTTTTTTTTTTCAAAACTCCCACTTTTGCTCATATTTCTTGCCAATTTTGCAAACATTTTGTCTGATGGTACCGGCCTATTTCGAAAGCGATCTTGATATAAACGTTTGGCTGCTTTACTGTTTTTTCCGCACTCTCCATAAATTAATATCATGTCCAATTTTTCTTCATTAGTGTAAGATACCATTGTGTAAATCTATTTAGAAGTATAACATAAAACATAAACGAATAACACAGTCACAAATAACAGTATTTTCAATTTGACATTACTAACAATGACGAAATTCAATTGTTTCCATGGTTAACTATGTTAAGTCAGAAACAAAACCTTTAAAAATGAAGTTTTTTCGTATTTCATTAATTTTCTCGAAATTTTCCTTATGGAAGTGTATACTTTTTTCACATAATTGAATGCAGAAAGAGAAGCTCTACAACAATCGGCAAAAAAATGTATAGCATACCATTTGAAAAAAAAAAGTTGACTATCGTTATTTTGGCACATGTGATCAAAGAGATGATTTAAGGACGTCATTCGATAGAGCTTGGCAAACTATTTACAAATATATATGGTTTATTGTAGTTTTCTGTTAAAATAAAAAAGATACGGGGGGGGGCGAATACCGAACTGAATCACCCGGTATATAATCAAATGCTCTGCAAAGATCTCACAGTAAAAGTAAAATCGATTTGTGGGTTGTTTCATTATGAACTTGTTTTTCAAGTTTATTATGTCTTACATATCTTACTTTAGAGTTTTCTAGTTATATAATGATAAATGTGTGAATAAAAATATATTTTATAATTTTTATAAAACAAACACAACTAAAATTCCAGACGATAACAACAAAAACATGTCCATTTCGTGTTTCAGATTTGAAATGTACATACAGGCCACAAATAAACTTCGTGGATATCTGTATCGAAACATATTTGGAACCCTTTCCAAAGATACTTTATTTCAATAAATGAAATGCTTTTAGAATACGGTTTCGTATACATGCTGACCTGAATTTAAACAGTACAGATCCTACAAAGAAACGTGCTTTGATGCCTACTTGTAGTTCATTTTCTTATTTTGTTATTTCAATGTAAGAATTCCCAGCTCATGATTTTTATTCCTCAAAAATGGTAGATCCATTCAACTGATGAGAAACTTTAAGTTCAAGTTTTAAAATTACAAGATGTATTTCACACAAACGTACAATTTTGCTGAAATATTTATTTTTAGTAATTCTATATTTTATACAAGTAATTAAGTTTGAAGCATTTACGTGATACTCACCAAGAAGCAACTAACTGTCGCGTCGCGTCCTTTTGAACAGAATTTATGTACCCGTCGCAATAGTTCTCGAAGACCAACAAATCTACCATCACGAACTTAAAAGTTTTTAGTGAGTTCTTCGCATGTAACATTCATTTTCATTTTCAGGTTGCACGGATTTAATAGAGGTTTGCGATAAAGCCTGTCAGAAATTATTAATTGTGAACTTGAAATAATTTCTTTGCAAAAATAAATCTCTAAACATATTTTCACATAACCCCCCTCTTTGTTTGACACACGTCATTTATTAATTGTATTTTCTGTTGGATAACCACCATGTGTATTCTTTATACTAAAACCATATCAATGTATTTTTCTGGAAATTGTGACAACTGCACTAAAGGTACATCAAATTTCCTTCTCAAATAGATTTAAAATATTATTTCCACCATATATTTAGTTATTTTTTTTGATAACCACCCTGTATATTATTTTATTTTGTAAAACAGGCTTCTTTCTTGTTTATTTTTCACTAAAATTATGGCAGATGTCCTATTCGGTAATAGTGTCAACTACTTTCAAATATTATTTCCACCATGATTTACCAAACGAAATTCGCAGCATAAAAATTGTCATAAATTATTGAAGGAGACAAAGAATTTTCTCCTCGAAAGTGGGTGCTATAATTTACAGGAACAGTAACATAGAAACTAATATAGTTTATAGCTTGTTTGAAGATATTATTATTATTATTATTTTTTTTTTTTAGTTTATAAAAGCCAGTCACCCTTTATATTCTGTGGCTCCGACACTCACAGAGGGGAACTGGTAGTACCGGCAGCCACTCCCCACGTCCGTGGGGTGAGCGACTACTGGGTCCGAGAATCGTGTGCCCTGAGTAGACGTAATGAGCCGAGGATAATGGCCTTCTGCATCCTGCCGGCTAAGATCTCTGCCGAATTTCGGCATGCCGGTATGATCTTTAGTTCTGAAAGCAGTGTGTGTCTCGTTCCACCGAGGGCTCCTATGATCAGGACCACTAGCTTAACAGTATGGTCAGGGTAAAGCCTGCGGAGCTCGAAGAGCAAATCTCGATATTTCGTCCGTTTTTCCTCCTCCTTCAAGACAATGTTATTCTCCGCGGGAGCCGAGAACTCCACGACAAACATTGTCTTGAGAAGGTGGTCGAGGAGTACCATGTCAGGCTTATTAGCTTGTATTTGCCTGACGGTGGGAAACGAGTAGTTCCAATAAATTAGACACTTCTCATTTCCCACAACGGACTCAATATCCCCCGGAGCGTAAGGCAGCACTGGTGTCTCGTCTATCCCATA
Source organism: Rutpela maculata (assembly GCA_936432065.2). Taxonomy (NCBI): domain Eukaryota; kingdom Metazoa; phylum Arthropoda; class Insecta; order Coleoptera; family Cerambycidae; genus Rutpela; species Rutpela maculata. The sequence continues at coordinate 146,035,492 of OW386289.2, forward strand.
CGAGTACCTTAAGTGATAATAAAGCACTCGTAATGCTGCGTCGTGCCTCTGGATATAGGCCGAGACTGCATATACTGGACAAGCCGACAGGAAATGCATTAATATCTCCGGTGCCCTGTGGCAGGTCCTGCAGCTGACATCAGGGACCTCTATACCCATGACACGACTTCGATAGACGAGTGTGTTGAATACACCATCCTGGCACGCCATTATGAATCCCTCGGTCTCAGACTTCAGCCCGGCTGACCTTAAGAAAGCAAAGGTCAGCCTTTCGGATAAGCCGCGGTCTTCTATATTTTTATAGAAGACGCCGTGCAATGGCTTATCCGAGTGTCGCTGCAGAAATAGATCAATTTCAGCAGCTTTGACTTGGGCTTTTTGCCGAGCAGGTTCCAACTCGGTGACAGAGTCTTGGTTAACCCGCTCAGCGTCGAAGACCAGACCGAGTTCATCGGCGGCTCTGCGTGCTGCCTTAAACAAAAAGGCTCCTACTCTTGCACTTTCATGGTCTCGGACCATGCAGAGGAGGGGATCCGAACTCCTTATGACCTTACAGGCTCCATCCAGAACCATTCTGTTATGGAGACTCTCCAAACTCAAGAGTCCACGGCCTCCCCGATGTCGTGGGAGATATAACCGTGGAACGGACGATTTAGGGTGCAAACTCCTATAGAGATGCATCTTTTTTCGGGTTCCTACATCGAGTTGACGCAGCTCCTCTTGATTCCATTTAATTACTCCGAAGGAGTAGAGGAGGATCGGAACTGCAAGCATATTGGTAGCAGACACCTTGTTCTTCCCCGACAGTTCTGAAGACCAGATCTGCCGGAGTCGGTGCTGATACTTGCCGCGAAGAGCGTTTTTTACTACACTCACTTCTTGGGTGGAGCTTTGATCGACACCCAAGTAAGTGTACGACTCTCCGGCATCTAAATGATGTAAGATGCTTTCGTCCACAAGCTGTGCATCCTCTCCGTAGTCACCACATCGTCCTCTCTTGAGGTGGACTAGTGCACACTTGTCCAACCCAAATTCCATGCCGACAGCCTGCATGTACTCCTGTACCACCCTGAGGGACGTAAATTCCTCTCTCCGGAGGCATAAAGTTTAAGGTCATCCATGTAAAACAGATGGGTGACCTTATGCCTCCTATCGCCGGGGGTACCGCAGTTGTAGCCACGGGTATTTCGCAGCGAAACGGATAATGGCAGTAGTGAGATGCAAAACAGAAGGGGGCTTAGGGAACCTCCCTGAAATACTCCCCTTCTGAACAATACCGGCTCTGTCTGGACTCTGCTATTACCCGATGTTATGGTAAAGCGAGTCCTCCAGAGCGGCATGAGATCTTCGATACATCTCACTACGGGACCGGGCATCGCAAGACATCTGAGCAAGTGGACAATAAGCTCGTGGGATGTCATATCAAATGCATTGCGGTAGTCGATCCAGGCCATAGAGAGGTTACGCTTATACTGCACGGAGTCCTGCGTGATACATCTGTCGATCAGCAGGTTCTCCTTGCAGCCAGCGACACCTCTCTTTGACCCTCGTTGCTCATATATCCGTTCGTAAACCCGTTCAACTGCTTGGAGCACCCGCATGTACAAGATGCGTGTAAAAACTTGTAGCATGCGTTTAAGCAAGTCATCGGCCGGTAATTTTTTGGGTTAGACAAATCTCCGTTCTTCGGGATCAGCACTGTTCACCCCTCGACAACCCAAGAAGGAATTTGCTGCTCCCCATTTAGCCATGAATTAAAAATTCTGGCCAAATGGTGGTAGGTACTGGAAAACTTTTTCCACCAAAAGTTATTTATCCCATCGGGACCTGGAGCAGCAAAGTTCTTAGAGCCCTCAAGAGCTCTTCGAACCTCTTCTGGGGTTATCGGTTGGCACACCTCGTTTGGTTGTTGAAACCTTTGGCAAAAGGCTTCAAAGTGTGCCAGGGCTGGAGTGTCTCTGTTGAGTGGGAGCTTCTGTCCGTAGAGCGTTTTCCAGAAGTTTTCCACCTGATCTACAGTCGGCGGATTCTCCACAACATGCTGAGGCGGTTCGAAAAGGCGCGAGAGCTTTTTGCGGAATAGATTGTTTTCCGCCAGCCCCCTCGCCCGCCTCACTAGTGACTTTTTACAAGTCACTAGCATCCGTATCCAATCAAGGCAGTGCTGTTTGGTGGTTATTATTATTATTATTATTATTATTATTATTATTATTATTATTCCTTTTTTAATAATAATAATAAGTTTATTTCCTTTTGACCTGCTGCAAAATAAGTTTTGAACGAGTCAAATATAAATTACAACTAAGAAAAAAATATACATAGTACAAACATAGTCAAAAAAATTAAAGCACAATCAAAAAAATAATATTACACATACTTAGTCAAATTTAAATTTAATAAATAACAAACAAACAAAAATGTGTTTGTATTTTATTAATTATTGATGTTGTAATATTGAAGTGACTTTATTTTCTATTTTTACATGTTTCTAATAACGGTTTAAGAAGAAATGTTATTGATAACACAAATTCTGATAAAATTTGACTTGCGCAACCTAATTCAAAATTTTCAAATAGTCCCAAGGAAAGAACAATGAGTCCTCTAAATCCATAAACTAATCGAAAATAGAGTAGTATCACGTAGTAGTACCACTTCAAAATTGACCAAAATTGCTCTTTATTCTATTTCAGTCTCAGTTTTCAAATACATAGGTTTCCTCTAGACAATCATTAATTCCATATGTTAACTCAGCGAGAACAAATATTAAGGAGTTTTCTCCTATGAATGCTATGCGACAAGTATCATAAAATTCAAGATTGAGTTAACTTATTTAACTACGGTGTAACCTCATTAAAAAAACAATTTTGCGGTCATATTTTTGCAATTTTTTTATTTTTGATTGTCTCCTACAAAATGTACACATATGTTTGCATAATATCGAAATACTATATAAGTTGCGCATTATATTCCTTACCTTCATTCCGTAATTGGGTTAACACCTGTTGACATGTAATATAATAAATCAATAAATTTCACTTTAATTTAATGAAAAATTATAGAATTCTGTAACACAAATAAAGGCAGAATTTATATTGATAAATTCAGAATAAGTGCAAAAATAAAAATTAAAAAAAAACATAAATGTCATGACTATAAGCTTTTAAACGTTCAGGCGTTACAAATTAAATAACTTGTTGGCGATGTGGTGCACAGAAACATAAGTTAACGTAAAATGGACAGGAGTTATTATTTGTTACCATTACGTTCACTGCCACTCTACAATTATCAACAAAAAGTTAGGAATACGGAAACATCTTGAACTAGTAAACCCTCCGGTGCCAGCGGTACAACCTCAAAATTGACAAATAACTATATGGTGCGGTCGTCAGACTCTCTCGAACTAGATCATTAGTGGTCATGAAAGTAAACTTCGAGGAACTTATATTAGCATGACCAACTAGTTTTAGTGTTGTGGAAGTACACTAGAATTTACGTAAATGTTATTTGCCACCATTGTTTAAACACTTGCTTTTAGATAAAGCTACAGCGTGATACTCTGGAAATATCTTAAGATCCAGGTCATGATGCCAGGGGCAGTGGAAATTCGATTCACTGTAGTCAATATATCGAGTTACATAAAGGAATAATAATATGATCTTTTCACCATCGCAGATTAAATTTGTGTAATAGAAATTGTTAAATAATAAAGATATCACACGAATTCAAAATTAATTATATTTCACAACCTCTTCCTCATGATTACATAAATACAGTAGTTTTCGTCTCTTGAGTGATTCAGTTACAATGTGAGTTTTACCCGTACACCTTTACTGTTCAAGCCTTCGGTTATTGCTTCATTTTCTTATATCGTGAGAGTCAAACGATAACATTTAAGATTCTGTTATTGGAGTGGTGAATGTCAAGTACAACGGTGTAAAGTAAGAAACATATCCGTGTGTACTAGTGTCATAGAATCACACTAAAATTTATGTAAATGCTATCTACTACCACTGTTTAAACAGTGGAATAGTGGAAATTCGCTTAATTGTATTGAATATATCGAGTTACATAAACGAATATGATTTTTTACCGACGCAGATTAAATTTTTGTAATGGGGATTGCTAAATAAAGAAGATATCACACGAAATGAAATTGTAATTATATTTCACAACCTCTTCCTGATGATTACATAAACACAGGTAGTTTCCGTCTCTTGGGCGATTAAGTCACAATGTTTAAAGTAAGTTTTTCTTTTTATCCCCTCCCACACGTTTTACTTCTTGAGCCCTCGAGCGAGTCATACGTATATAAACTGCAGTAATGGTATTTGTATAATGTGTGGAGTGCTGAATATCAAGTACAATGGGGAAAAGTAAGGAACGTATTCGGGTGTTTTAGTGTTATGAAAGTATACTAGACTTTACGTAAATGTTATTTGCAACCATTGTTTATACCATTAGATAATGTTATAGCTAGATACACTGGAAAAAATCTCAAAATTCAGGTCATGATGCTTCACATATATCGAATTGCATTAAGAAATATGATATCTTTACTGGCGCAGATTTAATGTGTGTAATAAAGAATATAAAATGTAATTATTATAAAAATTCTAGTGGGATTAGGCAAATAAAGACGCTTGGCTGCAAAATTATATATTTAATTTCTCCTCATAAATTACTGTATGACCAACCGTTTGCGAGATATATCGTTCTAAACGAATAACTGCACGGTGAGGAGCTGAAATTGGGTAGTAAAATAAGGTAATTTGCTTTTTTTTTTTAATTTCGTTATTCAAAGAAAGTCCCTTAGAAGGGCCTGCTACCAAAAACTTAAGTTTATTGTGGTTAAATTCGCTTTTAATAGCCGCTAAACATTGCCTTTTTCAAACATAGAGTGACAGGCTGTGACGTCATGTCATCCGTACGCCGGCTATGCTCTCAAACGTTTGAGTGTGTGAGTTGATCAATATTGGGTTTTAACCAGTGCGTCGTGGATAAGTATTACATAGATCCTGTGTGAAACACTTAGGCGAAACCTCCTAATAAGCTTTTTATATTCCTGCAATTTTGCAAAACAAAAAAGGCGACGCCACACATGCGGTATTCGTTCATGAATATTTGTAGTTCGTTATAAATCATGCAAATGTGGATATAACATTCGCTGTTCATGTACGAATATTTACCATGCATCACTAGTACGAACATTGTTCGCCCTAGAGTCGACAAACTATCCGATATCAAAGGAGACGAATAACAGGGAACTTGCCTAAAAAATAAAATTGAATTAAAATACTGAAAATCGTAAATTAACATCATTAGAAACCCCATAAACAACAGCAAATTTAAAAAAAAAATCTCATCCAGAAATGTAAGCGATTAAAATCTGCCGGATTTTACCCAGTCTTGAAAAGACAATTCCGCATTTGTCAGAAGCAACTAGCAGTGAACACAACCTAACCTAAAATTTAAATACTACTCCATATAAAAGCCCAAGGCTAGATACTGGAAAAACATCTGCAATATTCGTTGATTTTGAGTGATATTTGTTATTATACTCTTCGCAAATACGAAAATTCAATTCTTGGTATTTTGGCTATACTTTAATGTAGGTATTTACACTAAAATGACCTTCACATACATAAATGGCGTTGTTTCTTTCAGAAATATCCCCCATATTATTTCTTCTGCACGCTATTAGCCATTTTGATCGGCGATTTTTATCTTTAAGTACGCGAATAAACATTTTATTTGCTGATTTAAGGCTGTGTTACCAATGTCAAAATATCGCGTTCATTAATTCGTCATTTTCTAATTCTTTCGCGAGGTTGTTCTTAAAAACGAACCAACAGAATTCAGATTTGATTTAATTATTATAACTAATTAACTTAAGTCTGTTATGTATAATATTTTATATTTGAATACTAAATGAAATTAAGTTTCCAAAATTTTCTCCTTTGGATTTTAAACGTGAACGTACCTCTCAATCGGCCGTAATTAATCTATAATTATTTTATTTTCTTTAATGGGTCTCAAATATTCAAATAAAATATGATACATACTAGAATAAATATATTTAACGTGAAAAAAAGTTAAAAATCGGCATAATATTTGCTCCTATAAAAGATTAACCTCGTGGAAAAAATTGCTGATTTTGTTAATATTAGTTTGACGTTTTACTACTAGATGGCGAGACAGAAGTTGTTCGAAGTGGTAACACTGCTGAAATAACACTAGAAAGACAGTAAGAGCAGGGTCGGACTAATTTTTAATTTCTCTAGTGTTGGAAATGGTGTTTAAAAGAATTTTTATTTACTTGCCGATTGAATTGTCCACATTCTGTAGTACTGATTATATATTTTTAAGATTGTTTCATTTATTTTTATTTATGATTGACCGGGCTTGATCTCTTAACTACATACTACAATACAAAGAGAACTGCCTATGGCTATTTATGCAGGGCTTTTTTCTTAGATTGTACGTAGAAACAAAGTAGCCATTACGATTTTTTACGATTAACATTTTTTAATAATAAGATTGATACGCTAAGTTGTATTCTTTATATTATAGCATATTTCACCCTTATTGCACAATTCTAGAGCTTCTTTCATAAAAGCTAATTTTTGTACTCTTTTTTTTTCAGAAGTCCTATAAATTTCTTGTTTATTGTTAATATTGCTAATAAATTATTAGTATGTCTAACAAAATATCATTACTAAGAAAAGCGATTAAGATTAGGATAACTATTTTTAATTCCGACTGTGAACAATCGATGTCATGGAGAGATACAAAAGAACTTGTGGTATACAGACAAACTCTCTTTGCACACTCTAATAGCGTATATATAATCAACAATTATTTTAAAAGAGTAAAAGAGTCTTTTATTTCTCGAAGGAGAGTTCAAATTCTCTCTGGAAGTAATAAAGGCGCGTTTGCACGCATCCAGTAATTTAGTCGAGTCGTTTAGTAATTTAGTACTCGACCAATGCGGACAGCACTTTCCACTAAGTCACTCGACTTAAACACGCTGTCCGCATTGGTCGAGTACTAAATTTCTAAACGACTCGACTAAATTAATGGATGCGTGCAAACACGCCTTAAGTGACACTTTAGTCTTTGACTATTAAACTTGCAGTACAAAAATATTGTTTTGAAGACGTGAATGTGAATGAATTTATTTTTCCATTCTGGTATAAATGCTTTATGAAGGGTGTAAAAAAAATGTCTACATTGTTCACTATTTCCTCTTTATTAAATAAAACAACTGTAAATACTTGATATTATTTTATATTACGCACAAACATAAACAAAATGTTCATTTCCTGGTTTTCAAAGCAATTTTATTGGTCAAATTAGTTATATCAAAAAGTATAAGAGTACGAACATGCCGAAGATGCTACGCGCTAGAAGTTCAGGAAAGAATGTTAGAGGATGAACTGCTGCTAGCATCCTCGGTACGTGCAGTCAAATTTAAATACAGGTTTGTTTTACAAATTGACGTCTTCGATGCATCGACTGAAACTGCAGCCTCAACTTCCAGCTGCGTAGCATTTTTGGCATGTCCGTACCCTAACTCAACACTGCTCCACATACAGAGTCAGTGAATAGTGTGTGGAGGGTCAATATCTTCCTCAACTATTTGAAATTTAAAAAAATGTTTCAGATAAAAATTGTCATAGTAAGAGTAGCATATGCTAAAATTGTTTTTAAATATACATAGGTGTTCCACATATCGGTGGCAAGCAAAGGCTCGAGTTTTTTATAAGACCAGGCGCGCACCGAAGCAGTAAGTAGGTAAACGTGATAGTGGCGTGGTAAACGTGATAGTGGCGTAGTAAACGTGATAGTGGCATGGTAACCGTGTGAAAGGAAGCGTTAGATAAGTACTTAGGACTGGTTTCCAGGCGTCAGAAGCTTGCGCATAATGATTTTAAACTGATCAATTTCATTATAAGCAAACTTCTGACGTTTGGAAATCAGTCCTAAGCACTTACCTAATTTTTTCCTGTCACATGGTCACCACACCACTGCCACACTACCTACTTACCACTTCGGTACATGCCTTGCCTAAATTGAACACATATCCAACATTTTTATATATATTTGACCAGTTGGTAGCAATGTCAACGCAGTATTTTTTTGAGTGAATACCAGTGTAACTGTGAGAGGCCCAGGCAGGGTGTATTAATTACATTCAATGTAAAGAATCCAAGAGCAATTCACGCAACCCGTAATACTTTGACGTGTTCGGTGGGTAATCTAAAAATAATTTACATTATTAGTTTGTTAGATATTATAGTGCGCAGTGCGCGATTGTTTAATTATTATTTACGAACATCAAATCTTATTTCAAAAGTTACAAGATAGAACAGGAGCTGAATAATTCGTTAATTCATTGTTATAAATCTAGTCGACTATTTTCAACAACGTTGATCACTTTGCAATACCTCCGTACGGCCCTGCAACACTTCTGTTGCCAACAACAGATAACCAAATCTCAACTCTTAACTAGGCAATTGTATGAATCCTGTCTTACCGGCAGAACCATTAGTTCGCTATTTCTATACAAGAATTGACTATGGCGTGCAAACGCAGCCTTAATAGTTGTTTTATTACACAGTGACACTACCTATACAGTGTTTGTAATAAGTATTTTCCATTTCTCAACACAAAACAGAATCATAAAATAAGTAAAATCTTCAAAGTACGTGAATTCACAACACAACATTTTCAGACAAGCAAACGTAAACGTAAACACGAAAGTTAGGTTAGACAAAACTAAAACGCAAATGCGCATGTGGACGTCTCAAAGTCAACCGCCGCGCGCCGCTCAGTCTTTTAATTGGGGTGAAGACGTACCGCTCGGCTAAAGTGCGCCATCTATGGGACACCACGCGAGACTGGTTTTCACCAGATGACGTCATAGTGCGTTTCGTAAGGAGTGGCGAAGATCTCAACTTTAATTATTTATTAAAAGTAAGTACTGCGAATTAAGAGCTGATATTCGGTGTGGCGTGTTTTTATACATAAACACACACTTTAATGAAATTTTAAAAAATGGGCAAGTTCCCCATTGCCGAGAGCATTATTTGTCGAAAAATAACGAATACAGTGTAAGTGTGATGTCGAGTGTGGTATATAAAATATGAATGGGAGACACAACTTAATTGTTGTGACTAAAGCAGGATTTTAGTTTCTATTATTATCTAAAACAGTCAAGCCCTGACGATATTTAAATATAATAAGCAAAACGTAAGCAATGTCGTGTTTTTTATTAGCTATTATTGATGCTCTAAAGATAATATTAATAACAGTGGCAAGTATGTTGACAATAATTTAAGCATTCAAGCATTTCGGTCCTATGGAGTTCATTGTTTCAAAATTAAGGCTATAAATTATAAACGTTCGATACAATATAGCTTTGCAAAATGAAGGGGCCCTTTGTATATAAAACGTATAATACGGACTGTTCCTACGTCACTCTACTAATTGTTTGTTAATAAAGACTTTACAAATAGACATTTAATATTCTAGTGTGGGTATGGGAGGTCTGAAAGCACCTGGCAGTGCCGCTAATGGCAACGTTGATCACAATTTCATTATGTCAACCAATGGATGGTGATATCTCAATTAGTATGCGTCAGTCAACCCATTGTGGACGTAAACCTTCGCGGAGTTCATAACACTTGGTGCTTCCAACTTAGATCGATTGGATTTCGCATGCTTGATTTTTATCTATAAATTAAATTTTACAGAACAAAGAAGTGAGAAATAATAGGTAGGGAGTTTTATCGCATGTAGTAAAATTCTTGAAAATTATCGGCAACTACAATGGAATAAACAATACGATTGGAAACTTTGATTTAATGTAATTCAAAAAATATATGTTCGATTTTCAATTAGGTTGAGTTTTCGAAAAATTACATCTTTTTTCAATAAGTCTCTGTCTGATTTTTTTTTGAATATTCACCATCCAGATTACACAGGGTGAGAAATAAACTCCTGTAAAATTCATCAATCGGCAAGTAGTGCCTCTTGTTTTAACATGAATATTTTTAGTACCTAGGGATAATGAAGACCTAATAGAGCGGGAGCTAGGTGGCTTTTTCGGCAGCTCATCGTTTTATGAACTTTGAGATATTTTTATGGTTTAATGGATGATAACGATTCATAAAATCGACTTTTGGCGGGGCACCTCCTGTCAGGAGCGTCACGAACACTGTTTAAAAATCAGTGAAATCATGTCATCGTTACAAGGCTCATTTTTTTTGTGTGTACACATTTTATGTTAAGAATGAATAAAATATGATCGCCGGAAAATGTGGGCCGTTAGGAGGCGCAGCCAGAAAGGTAATAATGATACAATACATCTGAGGCACGGTACGGAAGTGTTAAATTCCTGTATATTTAAGACCTATGGTACTTTTGTTGACACTAAGAACTTTACGGGGAGGCTATTCTATTGTTGAAGGAGCTTATATTTACGTTTTAAAAAGGAGCTAGAACTTGTAACGATGAGTTTAGAGTTCTGAGATGAAATATGCAAAAAAATCCAATTTTCTTCAAAAATCCTAAACATTTTCTTTCTGGCTAGCCCTATTGACGGGAGTTTCTTTCTGGGAATTTTTTTTCTGTGTTCAAAACATTTAAATAAACATGCGCAACCTTAAAAAAGTTTGTAACGATAATGTTATATAACTCCGTTTTTTTACCTCTTGACCTTTCTGGTTGCGCTCCTGATGGCCCACACTTTCTGGCGATCTTATTTTATTCATTCTAAACATAAAATGTGTACACAAAAAAAAATTGGCTTTGTAACGATGATATAATTTCACTGATTTTAATATCTCTTAAACCATGGTCAACTCGACGGGCTGACATATGCCAGAAGTCCATTTTGTCGTTATTTAAGTTCGATAGAATTAATCAGCGCATAGAGAATGCTTATAACGATGAGTGTCCGAAAAAGCCACTTAGCTCCCGCACCATAAAATCAGCAAACTTTGGAATCCGAATTACAAGAATGAAATCGTCGGAAGCCCTTTGAAACGTGTTTTTTATACCAAAAACTGTTTAGCCTCTACGATCATTGTTTTTTGTTACAAACAATTCCCAACAAACAATTTATGAACAAAATTGCAATTAATTGAGCTCTTACAGTTTGATAAAATATTTCAGAAGAAGTACTACTCTACTACTTTTGAGGTTGCTGATTTCAAATTTGAGGTCAATAACTGAAAATTCAAGATGGCTAATCCAATATGGTGGTAATAATCTGAAATACTACAAACGTTGAAGTTATAGACGTGAAGAAGGTACAAAATAGAAAAAGTTTAATCTGTAATTATTAATAATATAATACAATTAATAATTTTTTATTGGTGATTTTTATGGAAAAAGATATCTTCTTCAGTTTCTATATGTACATGATACTTGCTCTGCCCCCAAGCGGTGGAAACCACTCTAAAAATATAATATTTGAAAGTTTACTGTTGATTTATTTTTGAAACGCAGTTTATCGATGTTTTTTGGTTCGCTAATTACGAATCTGAAGTCAAAATTAAAAAAATGTAAAACGGGGGCCCCAATATGGCGATTTTTTTTAAATGCAGGTGATTTAATGAACAAAAAAATGAGCATCTAAGTAATACTATATATTAGCAAAAACAGACTGGGAATTATTTTGTTTAATTACTGACCAAGTCAAGTAACAAAATAGCGACATTTTTGTCCGAAAGACCCACGTTGCATAAGATCTTTGTTTGTTATGCTACAAAAACAAATAAAAAAACATTTGAAAGCTTCATTAATAGTTTTTAAATTTGATCCCTAGAATTTTTGACGCAAGTGATAAAGTTTCTGAAATATTTAACATTTAATCTAAATACTTCTTCATGTAAAAATTAGAACGCCATCTTTAAACTTCTGTATCTCCAAATCTATTTACAGATATACCATGTGTCCACGGGTTAGTGTTGCCGTCTAGAGTTAGAATTTCTAACTCTTGTCTTGATTAGAGCTAAAAATTCAAGACAAGACCCCCACAAACTCTTGTCTTGAAATTTCAAGACAAGACAAGAGTGAGTCCCTCAAAGATCAAGAGTCTTGATTAGACTATACGTATACGGGGTGTTCCTAAAGTACGCGGAAATACTCCGAGGGCGTATAGTTTGGGTCAAAATAACACTAAAAGTGAGATTAAGTTTTTTTCCTAGGACGCCCCACTTCGTAGCTATTCGCCCTTAAAAGGTTCAATCGTGAAGAAGGTTTTTTGCAGATAACTCCCAACTCCCTTTATCGATTCTTATAAAATTTGGACAGTATGTACAGTTAGTGGGTATCCATAATTGAGAAATATGGCGCCTTTCGTATCTTTTTTAAGAAGACAGGGGCGGACTACCCCCGACAGTTTTTACCCCCTAAACTTTGGGCATTTGACACATTTTTGGAATTTTTGCTGACTTTTTAATTCTCCTAAACAATTTCCTAAAAAAAGCTACTCTTGTTTGATTCCGATAAAGCGGCCCTTTTGCGGGAAAAAAATTCTCACAAGTTTCTTTTTCGTTTTTTAAAGTATTAATTATTTGCTATTGTAGTTTCATAAAGAAAATTATTATTAGGAATTTAGCAAATATTTCGTGTTCATTCATTTCTAGGATTTATTGTATTTATTATTAAAAATATTTTATTTATGTAGGTTTTCAATATTTGCTGATTTGACCCACTGAATTAAATTAATTAAAATTTTTTGGGCACCTTATCAAAAAAAATTTCTTTCTCGAAAAGCGGTCGTTTTATCGGTATCAAACAAGAGTACCTTTTTTAGGAAATTGTTTAAGGAAGTTAAACAGACACCAAAAATACCAAAATACCCTCGAAAATACCATTTGGCTCGTTAGAAATATTTTTGGGAAACAATTCAACATATTGCTTCGGATGACGTGAAGATAGGTGTCTCTTATGTCCAGTGTTGTTAGCGTTTTTCATTTGGATTTCTTTCCAGCAAATTTGACAGGTGCCAGTTTTGTCGTTATTTCGTATTTTCTTCATTTCGAAAAACTTAAGTAGAAGTTTTCCAGAATGACCCAATGTCCCGGCCTTTTTTTTCGCTTCCAATTCCTTTGTCGTCTCAGAGGGCCCTGGTTTATTAGTTGCGGTGGTTGATAACAGGTCATCGGATGTTGTTGATGGCATGACTGTGTCACTGTTTCTGTCTTCATCAACAGACAAACTATGATCGCTCCTACCAGTAATAATATCGTAGGTGTGTTTGAGATTTGGGTCGGTCTCCAATTTATTAACTGATGCACTATCGCTATCACTGTGTATAGCTATAGGTATTTGTTCTTTATGCAAAACCTTTTTTTTTTTGGCTGCAGAGACTTACAACAATGGCGCGTTTATGTCGCTCGACTAGTGGCGGGTATCGGTAATATAGCCCGATTAAAAAAATATATAAACAAATTTTTGCAGTGAAAGAAACAATTATTATTTGTGCGCCACAGCAATATCAATTTTCAGTTCCATTAAGATTAGGTATTTAATGTCAATTACGGCGCCGACCGCTGCCCACCGACAACGATGTTTGGGTTTTATACTTAAATTATGATCATGGAACGTTGAGAGAAATAAATGCTCTCCTAATCAGTATGCCATCATTATGTTTAGGTATGTACTTTGTTTCTAGACTCTAATCTAGACTCTTGTATAGAGTTTGTCAAGAGTTAGACTTAGGCAAGTCTTGTCTTGAAATTTCAAGACAGGACAAGAGTAGGACAACTCTTGTCTTGTCTTGTCTAGACGGCAACACTACCACGGGTGGAGTCCGGAAGAAAAAATACTTTTAAATTCTTGATTTTACGAAAAAAAAAAAATCTTGATGAAAGATTCTGCTTCACCAGAATCCCTCTGTTGGGTTATCGGATTCTTGCCAACTCTACAGGATTAGTAAAAAAAAAGTTATTTGATTGTGGTTAACTTCCAAATGTTTTGAAAAATGTTTCAAAATGATTCTAAAATGACGTTTTATATATTACCTATATTACATAAAAAATCATTCTGATCTCATATATCCATATTAGTTCAGGAACGGCGTCATCGAAAGGGGATGATAGTTACTTTAAACGAGGTAGTAGGTTTTTTTTATCTTGTATGTATTATAGAAAATATGTAGAATCCAAGTTTTAGACCTCCAAACCCTTGGCAAATTTTTGTGTGTACGAAAAAACCACGAATTTTTGGCACTTTTTTCAGATCGTGTTCTATAACTTAAAAACAATGCATCCAATCGAAAAATCATCAATTTTATCAAAATTAAAGAGCATTAAATTTTGCTTCAAATGAGTACTTCAAAGTTGAAATTTCATCAAGAGGTATGGGCATATTTTTTCAATTTTATTATTTTTAGTCAATTATTTTTATTTTTTTAGGTAAACTATGAACTTGAATTGCATGCTAAACATTTTCAAAATGGAAATTTTCTTAGCGACACCTTGGGAAATTCCATTACGTAAGCAATGTCATCTTCATTGTACTTTTTCATTTTTATAAATGTCCATAACACTTCCAGGTCTCATGAATTTAATTACAACTTTTTTACACTTTAATCCAACAACTTCCGCATAATTCAATTCATCTCTCAAACCGCAACATTGAACAATAAAAACTCTTTCAATAGTAAGTATGACTAATTTGTTCCAAAAATCTGATTAAATGGAAATATTTGGAAATTATCCATAATCAAATCAAGATTTTTGGCTAACACTGTTGAGGGGAAGGATCCGATAACCGAAAAAAGGATTTCTGGTGAAGCAGAATTTTTCACCAAGAATACTTTTTTTAATGTTCTTCCTCTTCCGGACTCCCTCTGTGAACACACGGTATATACCGGGAGTCAATGAGATCACTTTCTGACCGCCATTTCTTTATTTTGTAACGGGTCGAGATTAAACAAGGCACGTGTTACACGTTACCAAAACGACAATTTTTGATCCAGTTGTTAAGTTTCCACGACCTCGGGCTTCAGCGGAAGTGACTATACTATTTGATTTTCTATTTTATTGAATTTATTTAAAAATAAAAAATCACTTTCAATGTAATTTTTCTTGAACTTTAAACCAGTTGCCTTTGCAAAAATCATATGTCTAATAATGAAATGTGAATAATAGCCTTTGGTTCTTTCTTTTGTTTCTTAATAGGTATAAGTACTAGTGCAAACTATAAGGATCAATAAAAGTTATTTTGAAAGTGATTGTTTATTTTTAAATAAATTTAATAAAATAGAAAAACAAATAGCATAGATTTGAAATGGATATCAATGAATTCAGAAAAAAATCTATAATTTATTGAACACTATGAGCCACCACCTTCCCATTTGAAAAAAAAGTTTTCGATAAAAAAGTGATTTGTTCAATTTTGGAGGCTTCGTTAATAGTTCTTAATGAAATTAAACGAAGAATTATATTTTTCCCTTGGACTTTACCTGCCATAGAACAAATTTTGTTATTAGAAAGCACTCTAGACGAATGTCTTAAAAAGCTTAAAAAACTGAACAACTATATTGTCTTGAATCCAAATATGTAAAAATATACAGTGTGTTCCATTTCAAAATCGAAAGTTGCGGTCATGTCCAAAAATCCATTTTACAGGTAGTTTAAGCACCCCAAATTTCAAATGGATAAGTTAAAAAATAAAGGAAACATAGGGGGAGCCACTAGCCTGTGGCACCCGGTATAGTGTGTCGTGAATCGTGATCTACCAGAAATTGTCCCAATATTCATAAATATATAACTGAATTGAAATTCAAATTGAATTTATAATTAATATATGTCACAGAGAGGTCGACAGTTGATAAAATCACGTTTTCGAAATTTCTCAAAAATTTAAATGAAAGTATTTCACTTTCATATTACAGCTAAATGTAGTTTTTCAGAGCCAATATAACAGTGTATCACAATACATTCGGGAAGGTCAATTTCTGGTGGGTCACGGTACACAGACTGAAATTAAAATTGGCTGCAAAAAATTCAAAATGGCGGAAAGGGTTATAAAATCAGCACAGTTATATATAGAATGACCTCTAGATACCAAAAATGCAAAAATATACAGGGTGAATTATTTTAAAATCAAAAGTAGAGGTCGCTTCCGGTGAAAGCTGAAGTCATATAAATTAGACAGACAGATAAAAAAATGTCATTTGGTGATATGTGACACGAGTCTACTTTCATCTCTATCCGTTAAAAAATAAAGAAATGATGTCGTTAACACACGGTCAGTTTACAAGCTTTAGTTTTGATCTGACGTATTGTTTCGTTCTGTTATTTTTTCGAGTTATTCGTTGAAAACCGTTTTGAGACACCTACCTGTTCTCCTCATTTAAAATTATAATTTTCAAGTCGTTATAACTTAACTATCAATTTATATAAAAAATTTGTGTATTTACACATTTTTTTGTAAAATTACTTTGATTTTTACTAGTACATATAAAGCGGTTTCTCATATACGATAATATTCGCATCCACGTAAAAAAAATAAATTAACATCGCTTAATATTGCACCCACGATGCAACGCGAGGTTAAATATCTTTATTTCTAATTTTATTTTTGTTTGTTCTCGCCAAACATGTCGAATGTAGTTCTCGTTACAATTGTTATTATTTAGAGAAGGTTTTGAGGCACATAGCAGATAAACTGTAACACCTAAATCTAAACTTTACGACACCTTGTTGTGTCGTAAAGTAGAGGCCGACATTTATGATATTAGTTTATCATAGAAGACCAGTAAAAGGGACAAAGTTGCATAATCAAGTCTGGATTAAGTCTTATTTGGGTTAAAACATATAAGCCAAATATATGTACCTACATAAAAATGTCTAAAATAAATATGGCAAGTTATTTCTTTTTATGGGAGGTATACCGGGTGAGACAAAATCGTGGTACACCCCCTTACCTTTCGTTATTAAAACTTTGAAATTTGGTACAATGAATATACTTGGTATTTATAATTTTGTGACATTAAATAATATTTCCAGGCACTTCGGGTTTGGTTTTTTTATTTCACGTACCACAACATTGTATAAAAAGGAATACAGAATTATGCAAAATTAACATATTATTTTTATATTGTATAAAAACGTGTGATGTATAAATAGGTTAAAGATCGGTCTCTAATTATAGTTCATTTAAGTGAGTAATAGGTAATAAGTTGAAAATTATTCTGACCAGTTCATAATCAATGTAAATAAATTATTTGCTACTTTTTAGTCGAATTTAAAAAAAATAAAACCATTGAAAAAAAAATCATTTATTTTTTAATTAAGGCTAAAAAACCCTTTCATTTGATACTCATGTCAAGGGGATTGTGAAGAAAAAAGTAAGCCGCCATCTTGGAGCGTCCATCATATTGGGTTTAGAATGATGTTAAATATACTACATTGTATTGTCATTGGAACCAAAGTTGTGTGCCAAATTTCAATCGCTAGATTTAACATAATATACATCATTATACGAATTTCCAGACTTAATAAAGCCATTAAAAAAAATGTGTATTTGTAGATGATATCGCAAGTATACGCAGATAAAGGTATGCACCAAATTAAAGAGAAAGAAATTTTTTAACAATATATCTGTAAATTATTGCTGCCTAATCCCGCCAATTTTATGAACGCATTTTTAAATGTGCGTATTTAGTTTTTGTTTCAGAGAAATGCATCGGTTCCATTCTTATAGCGACACCGATTTTACAGATATTATGTAAGGATTTGCATTAGAAATATAATGTATACATATATAGCTTCGTGTATATTATCATTTAGCTATACAATAAAATAAAATGGTTTTAAGAATGTATATTGATGTAAAAAAGTTCAACATTCAATAAATGTGTACATTGAAAATGTAATTATATATTATTACTAGCTGACCCAGCAAACGTTGTTTTGCCATATAAATTAAAAATTTTTGTCCAAAAAAGTAAAATAAAATTTCTGGATAGGGCCACCCTTATCACCTAGGGGTATAAAAAATAGCCTACGACCTATTCTTAGACCATATATACACCAAAAATTTCATAAAAATCGGTCAAGCCGTTTCGGAGGAGTTCGATAACAAACACTGTGACACGAGATTTTTATATATTAGATATGATTTTTGTTTTTTCTCCCTTTCTTGGTTACGGCTATAAGGATCTCGAGTGAGCGAGTCGCACATATCTTCTTGCTAGAATAAGTGAGTCGCTACACTTACCTCCCTCCGTTAAAAGAACAATCAATCAACCAAAGTATCGATGGCAAAACGTACTTTTTTAATAGGTGTTACAGTGACATCGCATTTGTCTGTCAGTAAATATGCTGGTTTAATTCTATCAACATTTACTGTGATGGTTTTAGTTCCTTTAACAAAAGTAACCAATTTATCTGTACGGGACAACACTTTAAAAGGTCCATCATACAGCGGAGTAAAAGATTTTTTAAAACGTTCTTTCCGAACGAAAATAAAATTACAAGACAAGATGTCTGAATTGACGAATGATTTGTAATTAACATGGTGAAAAGGTGGAATGAACGTTAAATTATCAAAAGAAGTACGTAATTTAGTAATGAAACAAGGAATATCCGTACAAGTATATGATCTAATAAAAAAATCACCTGGAAGTCGTAAAGTTTGACCAAAAACGAGTTCTGCGGGGAACATTGCAAATCGTCTTTAGGGATTTTCCTGAGAGCTAATAGTATGACAGGCAGTTCATCTACCCAATGTGGTGTAGAAGCTTTAGCTCTCAGAGTAGTTTTAAGAGATTTATTAAACCTTTCTTTGATTCCGTTAGAGGAAGCATGGTATGGTGTTGTACGAATTCTATGAAATTCCAAAAATTTTGAAAATTCTTGGAATAATTTTGATTCAAATTTAACTCCCTGATCCGTTGTCACTGTGAGAGGGACACCGAATCGACAAACATAATTTTGAAATAACACGCGCTACAGTTTCTGCAGTAATGTCATGAAGCGGATACGCTTCGGGCCATCTAGTAAAACGTTCGATCACAGTAAGAATATAAGAACAACCTTTAGAAGGAGGTAATGGTCCTATTAAATCTATATGTATGTGGTCGAAGCGTCCTTTAGGAATATCGAAGTTAGCTATCGGACTTCTGGTATGTCGTGTCACTTTATTAGTTTGACAGCTAATACAAGTTTTTGCCCAGAGATTACAATCCGAAGTCATTTTGAGCCAAAAATAATTTATAGAAGATAACGTTCTACTCGCTTTGATACCAGGGTGAGATAAACCATGAAAAATATCAAAAATTTTCCGTCTATAAACGATTGGAACGTAAGGACGTAGTTTAGGGCGGGAAACGTCACACCAAATAAACTTGTCAGAATATGGAATTTTAATTTTCTTTAAATGAAAAGTTCTCTTTGTGTTTGATGAAGTATCTGACAATAAAAATTTAAGGTCAGAATCATCTTCTTGAGCTCTGCTCAATAAATTTAAGTCAAAGTTAATATCAACTAGATTAGACTTTTGGGTTACAACTGGAGAAACACATTGTTGTAAAGAAGACGTATCATGCTCACGTGGTAAGGTGTCAGCAACAACGTTATTTTTCCCTTTGATATGTCTGATCTCGCATGCAAATTGAGCAATGAATTCTAAATGTCTAATTTGCCGGGGAGATCTTTCCGTTTTAGTGAATAATGCTTTGACCAAAGGTTTGTGGTTAGTAAAGCAAATAAACGTACGACCTTCAAGTAAAAATCTGAAATATTTAATCGCTGTGAATAAAGAAAGAAGCTCCTTGTCAAAGGCACTATATTTTGTCTGTGCTAAGGTAAGTTTTCGTGAGAAAAAGGCTAACGGAGCAAGTACACCTTTGTCATCGAGCTGTTCAAGAACTGCCCCCATAGACATTTGAACAATCAACTGTCAGCGATAAAAACGAGCTATCATCACAACGAGGATGAGCTAAAAAGGTTGCACTAGCTATAGCAGCTTTGGCTTTGGAAAAACTGTCAAGACAGTCGGTAGGCCAATCATTTATTATTTTAATTTTATCATGCAGTAAACTAGTACATAGAGCACGTAAAGGAATTAAGATTTCAGCGAAAGAAGCTTTGGAAAAACTGTCAAGACAGTCGGTAGGCCAATCATTTATTATTTTAATTTTATCATGCAGTAAACTATTACATAGAGCATGTAAAGGAATTAACATTTCAGCGAAAGAAGGTATGAAACGATGATAAAAGTTAACCATACCTATGAAACGCTGAAGCTGTTTAACTGTAGTAGGTAAGGGAAAATCATTTATGACATCAACACGTTCAGAAGAAGGTAAAATACCGGCTGAAGAAATATTGTGTCCTAAAAATGTCAAATGATTGACACCTAATATGCATTTTGACGGTTTAATATTTATGCCGTACAATTCTAACCTCTGAAAAACAAGTCTCAAGTGTTCTAAATGTTCCGAACTAGATTTACTCGCAATCATAATGTCATCTAAATAGACGAAAATGAAGGGCAAACTTACTAAAACTTCGTTCATGAAACGCTGGAAAGTTTGACCAGCGTTACGTAAGCCGAAAGGCATACGGTCAAATTCAAACAAACCAAAAGACGTAGTATTCGCTGTTTTAAAAATGTCACTTTTTGCAACAGGTATAAGAAGGTGGTGACCACGACGAAGAAGATATATTTTGGTGACCCCACGAAGAAGCAATATTTTGCTGACCCCGACTTGGAGCTACATTTTGGTCACAATATTTTGGTGAGCCCGACGAAGAAGCTATATTTTGGTGAACCCGCCTTGGACTGATAAAAACTGTTCAAAATTTTTTTTTAAATTTATGGTACCCGTTTTTGGATAGAATGAGTTACATGGTATAGAGGATAATTATTTCCCTCTCGATGCTGTCTTGGACGTAGACCATCGATGAATACACAAGATTGATAAATACCCGAACTATAATGCAAAAATTGGTACAAAAGAAAAATTTTCAATCTTAGACTGACGGCACACTTTCAAACTAGACGTTTATTTGTATACGTACAACATTCACTAAATTTTTAAGGGATCGTACCTCCGAGCAGGTAGAAACGTGCACCCATTCGGCTGACAGGTCCGGAATCAACAGCTTCAGGGCATATGTTTTCACCACTATAGGTCTAATTATTTATTTACCGTACTTAAAAAAATGTCGATTTTGGCCATAAAATGATACCATAGTGCCTCACGTCGTTGTAGATGCCATGATGCCTGCGCAGATGAATGTCACATCTAACTACAAAAATACTTACAAAGTAGCACGCGTGATATAAATCTATACATTTAAATCACAGAGCGTTTCCTTCTCCTAATTAGCCACTTGACCGATTTTTATGTTTTTTTTTTCTTAATTGAAACAGTCTACTCACCTATTCAAACATAAATTATAAGCACACAACACAATAGATAACCATCAAATCCAAAGTAGGGGCTGGCCAAGTTACACATTCGAGAAACGCAGATATCTATTACCCACAGACATTGCTAGTGTCGGAGCTGGGAATCCAACCCAGTACACGATAGATAGTATGCACAAACGTACTCACCAAATACTGGTGAAGGGAACCCTGTTTAAATTAAAGTCACTTCGATAGGTGTCCAGAGTAGCAAACACTGTATGGAAGCTTCGACTAGGCAAATATCACTACTTAGTTGCAAGCACACTGCGTTTCTAGTAATTATTCAGGGCGCATATCATAATCGTAGATGTAATATGTAATTTTAAAGTAAAAATTAATAGCTTAAAAAACTAAAAAAACACGTTTTTATAAATACTACATTAAAAAGTAAAAAAAATAATTATCGAACCTGTTCTCTTTGTCTACCCCGTAAGGGCTTTAGTGTAAGCCGTATTTGCAATTAAGTAAGTCTTTAAGTATAAAAACGTGGGGCGTTTTTCGAACGCTATTTCGAACAGGTTCGATAACACAGCCACACAAAAAAAAATTATTTTCCACTCGTGAAAGTCACCTCTTCCTATGTTTTTTGGGCTGCTGATTCCAAATATCACATAAAAAATACATGTTTCACTGCTCAGTTTTTCGCAAATGGACATTTCATCCCCAAATACGGGGTTAAATTGCTATTAAATCTAATAAAACGACACGCGTTGAAATAAAACTTCTGAATCGGTTAAAATAGTTCTCGTCACATACTCCCAACGTTCTATCGTACCTCGGAAACGATGGTGGTGTACTTCTTCCCCCCAAAAAAACTATTACTACTCCTTGTTCTGATTTTTCCATAGTACGCTTGTGTTATCAATATTCCCTGTTATTACAGGGAATATTGATAAGCCGAGTATCTTTTGACCAGGACACGCCAAAACAACCCCCGGGGGTTATAACCATCCCCTCTTTGAATGACAAAACATTCCGAAAATACTGCAAAAGGGCTGAAAAGTAGTTTCCTCCAGTTTTCGAGGGCGAGTATCGCGAGTAACACAATAATTGCAATACTTTCCCCTACTTTTCTGAAACTACCTCCAAATGAAAAAAGACGACCCCTTGTTCTGATTTTTCCGTACTACGCTTGTAAGGGCTTAACAGATCGGAGTTATTACAGGGAATATTGATAAGTCGAGCATCTTTTGACTAGGAGACGCCTAAACAACCCCCGGGGGTTGGAACCACCCCCTCCCTGAATGACAAAACATTCTGAAAATACTCCATAAGGACTGAAGAAGAGTCGACCCAATAATAAAAGCGTGTTCAAAAGTGTGTTAAAAAAAGCAAGAAGTAAATCACATTTGTCACTGCAAATGTAATGGGTATACTTTTGTTTAATTGTTTAATTTGTTTTCATCGGTGGCATATACCACTGTGACAAATGTGACAATGAAATATTTATTATAAATAATTAGTTCCAACACTGCCATTTTAGGGAAACGCAGCCTGATATTCCACCAGTTTTTCATTAAAAGTGGTAATACAATCATATTTTACTTTTTAGTTTTGAAATTAATTGCATCAAAACTTTTAATTAATTATGTTCCCGTATCCAACAGTAAATAGTAAAAACTCTCCTAAAACCGATAATGGAATAATGAACATCGAGTCGATGTAATTGGGTAATGTGAGAAGATAATGTTATAATGCAGCAGTAATTAAAATACTCGCAGAGCGGTTTTCATGAATTTTTAAAAAGCATCGCAATTTATGCACAGCATATCGCACATTTCAACTTGCTTCAGAATTAATTTTTGGTGTAAACACATGCCAGATTTAATATCTATGCAATATTGTCAACGGAATAAGTTTTATATGCTGTATACGATTCACAATAGACCCGACCGGCTCAACGGTTAGATTTTAACGAAAGTATATGAAATGTAAAAGAACAATTTTGTGAAGAAAAATTTATTTCTCTATAATTTGGTCTGACAATTTTACCAACCAATATTATTATACTACAATAATCCATAATTAATCTAACGTGAATACGTATAAAATGTTAGTATATACTATCTAATGGAGCAAATTTACATCCGCACATATTCAGCGAGCATCTTGGTCAAAGTAGTTCCCACATGATTCACAAAATACAAATACCCCTCCCTAAAATCAACCTCTAGACTAGGCACATTTTCAAAAAAGAACAATATCCCCGCTGGATATGTCTTTGCCCACCTGTTGACAGGCAGAAACGTTTTAACATTAAATAAAGCGAAGTTGGACTTGCTGAAACACCCAAAAAAAAAACTGTACCAATCTTGTAGAGCTGTACCTGCCAGGAATTTCTCTGCATTGGCCTTTTATGAGGGGAGAGTGCCCTAGGTCGTTCAGAAGCCGTTGAACTTAACACTTCAATTCATATATAAAGCATTTTTCAAATTATGCTATTTATATAAATAAATTCACTTACCGGCTTAACGCTGCATGTATATCATAAGAATAAAAGGTTAAAGTATGACTTTCACGATAAAACAGTTTCTTAGCGCCAAATTTGAAATTCTTATAAGGTTTGTCCACTATTCCCCCCCTTTCACACGCGCTTCCCCTACCTTCAGTAACACAATTTTATTACCAAATTGTATTTCGGAAGGTGTAAAATATTACTTAAAAACACGTAATATATACACAGTAGTACACATTCAACCACTAAAAACTATATATCTGACAGATTTTACACTCCAAATACAACAAGACGCACGGAGCGAACGTAAACACAACAAAGTTTCGGCAGCCATATTGGGCGCCATCTTGGAACCCATGCACTCCAAAATTAAGGTAAGTAAATTTTGAGCTTTGCAATGTGCTTGGCATCCGAGAAAACCCCTGACGTTTAGATCATTATTTTAAGCCAACGGACAAGGGAGATATAGGGCAACAGAGTTTTGGTCGCCATCTTGGATATCGGGCTTCCGGTCCAAATTTCGCCTTGGCAACAGGCAGATTCGTATTCAGCGGGGTCGAAATACCCTAAAAACGTTGTTTTCCCAATTGTTACATGAAATGCTTCTTGCACTTTATAGAGATGGATTTCTTACTTATGGGCCTAGTCTATACCACAATTTTTAAATGAATACAGAGAAATAACATTCTGTAGTGTACCATACAGATACTACGTAAAATTTTTGTTCCAAAAACTAGAGAAATACAGTCTACCAGACAGTAATCATCAAAGTCAGATCAACGGGCGACCATATGTACACCACCAGAATAATCCTGGAAGAAAAATTGAGATAAGGGACAAAACTGCATATAGCCGTAATAGACCTCCAGAAAACATTTGATGTCAGTCACAATGCCATAGACAAGACTCCACGCAGCAAAGGAATAAACAGAATAATAAAAGCCTGCCTTCATCAAACACTGCAACTCTATGGCTTGGACAGATGACGGAAACCAAACAGAAGAATAGAGGAGTGGAGCAGGTATGACCCTGTCTTATCGACTATTCATCTCGGTCCTAGAACAAGTGGTACAAAGTACAATAAAGGAAATACCAAATTTTAACGAAGGCACTGAAACATTGAAAATACCGATCGCACTAATAAACGCCAATGATCTCGTATTCATCACGGAAGAAGAGCAGGATTTTATCAATTTTCTAGAAAACATGAAACCGCATCTGCACACTCCTGGCCCTGAGCTGAAAATAAACTTCATGAAGAGTCTAATAAGGGTGCAAAACCTGTCAAAAAAGAGGGTCTGGTCAGCAGAGAAGAATACAAAATAGACGACTACTCTCTAAGGGCGATGAACAAATTGAAATACCTAGGAGCATATCTGACGAACCAACTGAAGAGGGTATAATTAAAACGGCATACAGAAGTACAAGGGCAATTCTACCATTCACTGAGAAAAATACCACCATGAAGCCTGATCAAGAAAATATACAAAAGCCAATAGAAGAAGCCTGAAAAGATTTGAAAATTACATCATCCAACTACTCGCAAAAAAAATGTACTTATCCAAAACTTCCCTCTCTATTTTTCACATTTTATTTATTCTTTTTTTTTATTCGCAACGTCTTGCCGAACATTTTATGATTCATAAATTATTCTATATTTTAATATTGTATATTTTTCATATTTTTCTTCCTGAGCAGTTGTAATATTGCCATCCGTCAGTTTTTCTTTAATTTGTTTCGGGTGACCACCCTGTATATTTTTCATATATTTCTTCTTTGACAGTTGTGCTAACTACATTTTTTTCACAATTTTTTTTAGGGTGACTACCCTGTACTATTTTTTTATATCTTTCTTTGGCAGTTGTGTTAACTACATGCCAAATATTTTCGTTCTCCGTCACATTTTTTCATTATCTTTTTGTATATTTTTTTCATATTTTTCTTTCTCGACAGTTGTGTTAACTGCATGCGAAATATAAACGTAAATATTTCCTTCACATTTTTTTAGATTTTGAGTAATCATCCAGTTATTTTTTCATATTTTTCTTCTTCGACAATTGTGTTAACTGTATGCTAAATATTATCGTGGTTCGCCACATTTTTTTTTATTTTGTTATATATTGTATATTTTTCTTTTCATGTTTTTTTCTCTGAGAGTTGTATTAACTGAATATTATCGTTCTAATTCGTATTTTTAAATTTTTTCTTTGGTGATCACCCTGTATACACCCTGTATACTTCTTCATATTTTTCTTCTTCGACGATTTTGTTAACTGCAATCGAAATATTATCGTCCTCCTTCACTTCGTTAGGGGGACCACCCTCTATTTTTTTGTCATATTTTTCGTTGACAACTATATTAACTGCATGCGAAATAAATATTATCGTCCACCGTCGCATTTTTTTTTTAGTGTGATGTATTTTTTTCATATTTTTTTTCTTCGACAGTTGTGTTAACTGCATGCTAAATTATTATCGTGTTCCGCCACTTTTTTTTGAATGTTGTTATACAGGGTGATTCTTTTAAGGCGGCCATTAGAATATTTCCCACTTGCCGATGAGATAGCAATTTGAAATTTGGTACCCTACCATAGTCGACCATTGCAAGTCCGAAAATAATAATTCCAAAATGGCGGCACTTCCGGAAATACCGGAAGTCGATACCAACTTGCTTATTTTAAATGGAACTCCCTATATATTTTCGACTTTTCGAAATAATCATAAAATTCTGAGTCTAAACATGGCACATCCTATACCTAAACCGAGCAGTTTCGGAGATATTTGAAATTTTATAAAAAATTTGACAGGTGCAACGGTTTGCAAGACCGTTATAAATTTCTTCGTGTAGGAGATCCTTATTTGCCCTTTGGTACGTAGAAATAACACAAGATGAGCTACTCTCTACAAAAAAAAAATAGATTCCAAAATAGTATACCAAGTATTTTATTTTTCACGTTACATTTTGTCAAATTCAAACCTCAAAAACTTTTTTATTTCAAATGGAACACCCTATATTTTTTTACATCAAATTATGTATAATTAAATTCCCTTTTTTCTAATATCAGCATTGTAGGGGTTAAAGTGAAATTTGAAATTAAAAAGTTTTTGAGGTTTGAATTTGACAAAATGTAACGTGAAAAATAAAACACTTGGTTTACTATTATGGAATCTATTTTTTTTGTAGGGAGTAGCTCATCTTGTGTTCTTTCTACATACCAAAGAGCAAATAAGGATCTCCTACACGAAGAAAGTTATAACGGTTCTTGCAAGCCGTTGCACTTGTCAAATTTTTTATAAAATGTCAAATATCTCCGAAACTGCTCTGTTTAGGTATAGGGTGTGCACATGCTTTGACTCAGAATTGTATGGTCATTTCGAAAAGTCGAAAATATGTAGGGTGTTCCATTTAAAATAAGCAAGTTGGCATCGACTACCGAAATTTCCGGAAGTTCCGCCATTTTGAAATTATTATTTTCGGATTCGCAATGGTCTACTATGGTTGGGTACCAAATTTCAAATTGCTATCTCATCTGCAAGTGGGAAATATTCTAATGGCCGCCTTAAAAAAGATCACCCTGTATATTGTATATTTTTCTTTTCGTGTTTTTTTCTCTGACAGTTGTATTAACTGAGTGCAAAATACTATCGTCCTAATTCGCATTTTTAATTATTTTTCTGGTGATCACCCTGTATACTTTTTTTATATTTTTCTTCTTCGACAGTTTTATTAACTGCAATCGAAATATTATCATCCTCCTTCACTATGTTAGGGCGATCACCCTCTATTTTTTTTTGTCATATTTTTTGTTGACAGTTGTATTAACTGCATGCGAAATAAACATTATCGTCCACCGTCGCATTTAAAAAAAAATTGACCATCCTGTACATTTTGTACACATATTTCTTGTTCGACAATTGTGTTAACCGCATGCGAAATATTACCGTCCTTCTTCACTTTGTTAGGGTCACCACCCTGTATATTTTTTTCTTATATTTTTCTTTGACAGTTGTATTAACTGCGTGCGAAATATATCGTCGCCCGTAGCATTTTTTAATTTTTTTTTGAGTGTGATATATTTTTTTCATATTTTTCTTCTTCGACAGTTGTGTTAACTGCATGCTAAATATTTTCTTGCTTCGCCACATTTCTTAATTTTTCTTTGGGTGACGTTGACGTTACCAGCCCGCCGGTATATTTATCAGGAGTGACAGCAATGCCTATCATATGCTAGTAAATCAGACAAGATCTGTTGCTTAGTCATTAATTTTGATGCTCAATCTATAATTTGAAAATACGATCAAAAATTTATTTTGCCTTATTATATTGATAATCACGTTTTGTTGTCAGATTAATTTATTTGACAAATTCTTTTGGTTAACAATTTAATTTGTTGTTTATATCAGATGCTCAAAAAATATTTTGCTTTACATTTAAATAATTCTTATAATAAAAGAATAAATATATTTTTGGCAAAATGTTAGAGGTCTGAAAATCAAACTGAATATCTTGTTTCAAACACTTAGCAATGAATAAATTACTAATGAATTTTGCTTCAAAACTTTTCCAACTGAGAATCAGGTAGTAATATAATCGAAAATATACATTAATATGAACTTGGCCGCCTCATATATTTTTTTATGTTGTCTCCTTACCATCATAACTTGTCGTAAGTATCAGTGGATATTTAAAAATATATTTTTGGTGTAAACTTCCCAGGAGCCACACGACTACTAATATTTTTAGTGTACACTCGCTCGTCATTTCGTAGCTAATCTTTTTAACCCATACATTATAAAGGCGCAGTTACACGGCGCGTGATTAGGCGAGCCTGGCTCGGCGTGTCACGAAACACGCGCCGTGTGACATAGGCAACTTGGCATGGCTTGCGACTCGGGAGACGTTGCTCGTGTCGGCTCGCGTCTTCCATCTAGCTGTCGGTAACTGCGCCTGAAGATCAGTCATCAGTCGATCCATGCAGTTTTGACGAGCCTACAATCCACAACCCCACACGAAATCTGCATTGGTCACGCGCCGTATTGACACATCTGGCTCGCTATCCGTTACACGGCGCGTGGTTTGCCGAACCACGCACCAGGTTCGTGGATCGGCGAACCACGCGCCGTGTAACTGCGCCTTAATTTGTAACTGCACCATCGCCAAGTAATGAACTATTAAATTATGGCGGCTCATTTCTCGGCAGCCGCAGAGACTTAAAATTTTAATTTTTTGTTTCGTGTCATTGTTTAGTAACTAGTGTGTACCTATTAGAATTTGTAACTGCAATTTCAACGAGCAATAAATTATAAAATTATGACCGCCAGTGTTAGGCAGCCGCCCGACACTATAATTTCACAACGTTTGTCATCTCATTATTTAGTAACTAATTTGTGATGCAAAAATTTGAGTTTGTAACCAACCATTATCGAGGTAAAACTGATCAAGTTAATAACATAACCTAAGCAATTTTAATAAAGACACATGATCTTAAAGTAAACATAATATGTATATTAAATCAATCGATAAAATGATTTTATTTATCCTTATGTTTACATATTACACCACCTGGTGGTAACTATAAAGAACCATATGAAAGTTCTGGAATGGAAATCAGTTTAACTCGGTAGCGGTTGAGCTACAACTTAAATTTTTCAGTCTACCATAACAACAAATTAGTTTCTAACTATTGAGAGGAAAAAAAGTAAAAAAATTATATCTAGGATCGGGTGACTACCATGAAGCTGGCCGCCACAATTTAATAATTTATTGCTCGGCAACGACGCTGTAAATTATAATTTAAGGGTTACAAATTGTTACAAATTGTTACAAATTAGTTACTAAATAATGAGATAAAAAAAAATTGTGAAATTATAATCCGGCGGCTGCTGTAACGCTGTCCGTCATATTTTAATAATTTACTGCTCGGAGAAATTGCAGTTACAAATACCAATTTATGAGTTACAAATTAGTTACTAAATCACTGACAAGTGTAAACTAAAACATTGATAGTTGTGCGGCTCCCCAGAAGTTTACACCAAAAATATATTTTTTAATATCTACTAATGGGATGAGTTACAAATGTCGGTAAATAAGTTACAAATAGTTACAAATAGTTACAAATAAGTTATTAAATGATGGTAAGGAGAAAATATAAAAAAATTTCATTTGAGGCGGCTAGTTCCACGAACACAGAAAATATAACCAAAACTTACTTAATCCTTGAATTTTGAAAAGCAGTTTACAATTTTCGCTATATGCTTTGTTTTATTATCGTATTCCTGACAGGTTAATTAATACTTTCCACACCTCTTACATATTCTCCATTAACCATGGTTTTAATATCGGATGAGATGCAATTTCTCTCAAGTTGAACTAATTATTTTTGTGTAATATTCCATTACAACGGTGGCTGCAAACTGATATTTTTATTAGAACTAATAAGCAGGGAGGTTATTACGGTAGACCGGAACTCTTGTAATTACAGAGTGGAGGTAGGACTAGGATTGCCCACTGTAGAAAATTAATATTACACAATTTTAATGGCCTGTGTTTCGCGCGACATTTCTTGATATCAAAAAGGCGAGCTTTTACAGATTAAAGTTTTTATTCCAGAAATATAAAAATAGACACTAAAAATAACGAAGTAAGTATAAGCATTCCATGTGGCAGTTTATTAAAAAAATATGGTGTTTATAATTTGAGACAATTGTTTTATTTTATTTTATTTTATTTAGCATGATTAATGTTATATAGAACTAGCATCATCACGAAACATGATAAAATAAAGTTATTGTTTCATCTCAAAAAAAAAAGCGCAAGTAAGAAATGTATGAATTATTCAACACAGTTTAAAAATGTAAATTATACAGATCTGGCAAATGTAGTTTTATATATGGATCCTGAGATAAACAAGCGCCAGAAAGAAAACAGATAAATTAGCAAAAGAAAGACGTATCTATTCCCACTACAATGCATAGGCGGTTAGAAGCGATAGAAGCCATGTCCTACGTTGACACACGACAAGATGATAAAAATAAGATTTCACGAAGTGTGTAACATGCTGAGAGCAGTACATCCGTCTTACTATTCCTAATTTCTCTGTTTTCTTGCTAGTTTTCGTTTATAACAGGATATACAGAGTGATTTAACACGACATGCGGAAAATTTATCAGTATGTTGTCCGGAGTTAAAAAAATGAAAATAGAAAAAATGAGACAAAAAAATTATCTTGTTTTTTTATAGGAATGCGCCGCCTATGACTTTAACTAATCTGATGTAACGCGGATCAACTATATCACTTCCCCTCCTTTATCAGACTTGGGACTGACAGCGAAGCTGGAGCGGGTAGAAGTGACTTTGGTTATAATCACGCCACAAAAATGGCAAAAATTAAACTAATTTTTGTAGAATACAGCACAACACAAAATGTAATATTCTACTTTTAAAAAACATGATATATGTAAATATCTAAAAGTAACTAAAATAGCACAATAAAGTTGTCGATTTCGCGCACAACACGAGCGCAAACACTTTGCGCAAATTTTGGTTGCTGGTACGGGAAAACAAAACTCAACGGAAAAACCCGTTCGAAGCAATTCCACCCTGGTGGTCTTCCTGCCAAAAAAATATGGTGAAATGAAAGTTAAGGATTTATCGGCCTAAATGGAATTTGGAGACAAAAATGGACAAAAGAATAGAAAAGGATGAACGAGAACAAAATAAACAAACAAAGAAAAGAAAGAAAAGGATTAAAGATGTAAGCTTAGAGTGGACAAAGTTTAGCCATTGGACCATCAGACATCACTACAAAAACTGAATGTCTGTAATATATATCATTCGAGTATGATATTTCAACGAATTAAATATATTATTATGAAATATGTATATTAGTAAAATGAATCAACAAAAAAACATTATAGAGAATAAAATTTCGCAAGATTTCTATTTAAGGTACTTGTATACTGATAAGAGCGAATCTAGCGGTGGATTTAATAAATTAAAGCGCGAGAGAGATAGAGTAAAAGGATTTGGCAAGACTGTATTAAATACGATTGTCATAACTGTCATATACTAATCTGCTACAATTAATCTGGCTATATTTCGTTCGTGCCGAGTCGAATTTTCCAATTTCGATATGCAATTTACGATGAGGTTTAACTGGAAGTCTTCCTCTTCACGTCGCGACATCGTATGGCCGTCCCGCTGGTGTTTTTCGAAAAATATGAACGTGTCAAAATCCCATGTTTTTAAATTTTTTCGTCTCCGAAATGGCAGGCTGTTTTTTACTATTTTTCGCAGATATGTCCGAAATGGTAAGAGCTAGCTCGAAATAAAAAATTAGGTCAAACAAGTATTTTTCACTGCGAATCCTTTGTTACCATCAGAATTTTAATTTTTCTCTTCGTTACGGAGATATTTACTGAAATGTCGACAATGTAGGGCAAAAAATCGCAAATTTTGTGCTTCAAAAGTTGAAAATTTCTTAATCTTGACTCCTACGCCAAAAGACTATTCTAGCTAATTTAAATAGAATTAAATTTGCTAAAACTCATTCTTTTATTTTTTGGATCCCGACAAAAATTAGGAAATTAGAAGGGGCGGAAATTGGGACTTTTCTTTTTTCTGTAAAATTTCGCCATTTTGTCACCGTAATTAATTGGTAATTAATTAAAATCGATCTCATATACGATGTCCACTTAATATCATGTATTACCTAGATACTTTATTAATCTCGGCCCTTTAAAACAAAAGTTTCTGGCAAAATAGTTTTTTTAAGATTTACATGCATTTTCTAAGAAAACGTGAAATTTTCTCCATTTACTCGAATATCTCGATATTCATCGATTTTTCAGAGAAATTTGTAGGCAACAGATCTAAAGAGCATTTATACTAATTTTTAATCTCATACTTTTTAAAAATTTAAATATTCACGCCATCTCCTTAATATGCAACGTTGTCAATCAATTTCAACAGCTGTTTCATTTACACAAATGTAGGTCTTAAAATTGATTAAAGTTCTAATAACTTTTATACTAGACGGACGATTTTTTCAGGGTTTTAACAGAGTGTTAATAAGAAACTACTTAATGTTATGTTAATTTTTTAAGCATATTTCTCAAAAATTGTGGTAATAAGAGCGAAAATTAACTTGAGCCGATCTCTACTACGTCAAATAAGGCATCTTTGCCTAAAAAAGTCAAACTTTCCGAATCAATTACTCTGAAACTAAACGGACGATTTTATTTTTATTGAAAATTCAAGTGTAAAATCATTCTATTTATTAGTATACCAAATTACATTTAAAACTGTAAAAGTTTATTTTAGTATACAAGTACCTTAAGTACAAATGACAAAAATTAAGAAAATATATTTTTTTTATTTAAATGATTAATAACTTTTTTATTTACTGATTAACTTTTTTCAAGCTAACGCTAACTTACTTTCCAAATTTCAATACAATCAAACTTTTCTTTCTTAAGTTATCGTGCTTACAAGAAACGTGACGGACGAACAGACGGACAGACAGACGGATAGACGGATATTTTGAAAGTTATTCAGAATTCGTTCACTGACATAATTATAAGAAATTTTTTTTTTCTACGAGCGATATTTACTGTTTTAGAAATGTGACGATCAAATGCAATTAACTCTTCTTTTTTGCGAAGAGTATAATATAATTAATGACTGAAGGATGCAAACAGTGCATTTCTAATGAGGCTGTGCGCCAGAGAGGGAAGTTTTGGGTAAACATCTTTACCGATTTGTTTATTTACTGATCGATTTTGTACAAAAATGAGGTTCTTACTAACACACTGTCTAGATTTCAATACAATCGGACTATTCTTTCTGAAGTTATCATGTTTACAAGAAACTTGACGGACGGATAGACGGGCAGACAGACAGACGGTCAAAGTCAAGGTTATATTCGAAGTTAAAATCTTCCGTCCTTTATTTCCTGTGTCAAAAATAGGGTTTCCATTTGAAATTCTAAAGTTGATCTTCGAATAACCTTGAAAGTCATGGTCAAGATGACTGTTCAAAACTCTGTAATCTTGTTAGAGATCACACATGCATGTATAAATATGGTCGTAGTACATACGTGCAGACAACTTACAGTATCTAAACGTGACTGCAGAACGCACGAGAAGCCCAATTTCAAAGTGTTACATTTTAAAAACATATTCAGGAATTTTTAACCTCCGACCCCAAAAGAGTGATGTTATAAGCTTGACGCGTATGTTTGTATGTTTGTTTGTCTGTCTGTCTGTGGCTTCATATCTCTTCAACGGGTGATCTGATTTTGTTGTAGTTTTTTTTTTTTGAAAGATTATTTTGTCGAGAAGGTTATAGGCCATATTAGATTTTGATGTTTGGTCATCTTGAATTCGCCATGTTGAACTTCTCTAGAAATTGCCCGATTGAAGTAAAATTGAAAAATGTGCAGACAATTATGGCAGCCGAACATGATTTAGGCCTCATTTTGATTCGGTCATATGAAACTGGTACGATTAGGTACATTGATCGGGGGTTTTTAAAAATTTTCAATTTTACTTGTTATTACTTAGTGTCCATGGAGAATTTTGATCTGCTCATCAAGGATTACCAGAATCCAAAGTAGCAGAGAGTTTGACAGAGAGCCATTTCCTATAAGGATTCTGGAAGGTCCATTAGAGGAACGGATAGAGGGACGGGTAGAAGGACGGAGAGAAGGACAGTCAGTAAGTATAAGTAACATGACATTGCCTATACCACACTAGGTTATACCATATGTCGGACTTCGATAACTTGAATAATTACTACTTGAAGCTAACATTTTAGACTACATGACATCACTGTGACATCACTATCAGAACTGATATTAAATTACGTGATACGCCCCTCTTAAACAAATGAATAAAATCTTTAACAAAAATAAACTATACAAAACATTTCGGTTCAGAAACCTAATCTACATGGTGGTTTAAAGATTCTACCATTTATAGTTTTACATATTAGGTTTGAGTAACTATCAATTACTATCAGAACTTCTAGTAGGGTTTACTGATAGTCTTGCTCTATGACTGTTTCAGGAACCGGTAATTTATTTCCTCTATCATAACATAGGGAGAAGTATGTTTAAATGCCTAAGTTGTTGTCTACCTTTATATGTCACGTCTACTAGTACATTAAAATCATTAGGAAGAGATTTGTTAATGATTGTACCAGATTTCCAGTTTCCAATTGTTTTCTGAACTAATACAAGCTGGTTGGGTTTCAATTCAGGTGAACGTTTTGTAGTTACATTGTAGTATTTTTTCTTATTCGACTAATTCGCTTCTCACTTAAGTAGAAAAAATTTCTTTGCATACTGGAAGTTTTGTGCTTAATCTCCTTCCCATTGACAACAAGGTGGTGGTAAATACTGCTTAGGTGTCATGTTGCAATTTAAAATTGCCAAGAATGAATCTTGTTTGGTTTGGTACATTTTATTTAACAATGCTTTTACTGTCTGAATCATTAGCTCTACCATTCCATTTGAACGTGGATAACTGGACAATTGAGTATCATACAATTTGGCAAAGTTATGGAAACCATTTGAACTAAATGCAGGACCGTTGTCCAAAAAAATCTAATAGGATTCCATTTATTGCAAAAATATTTTTTAACGTGGATAGTACTCTATCTACTCCCATAGTATTTAGCTTATTAATAACACAAAATTAGCTGTAATAGTCCACAACAACTAAAAAATCCATAGTTTCCAATGATTTGAAATCTATCCCTATTTTTTGTCAGGGATGTTGAGAAATTTCATGTGGCATCAAAGGTTGTCTCGGGTTGCTTTTGGAATACGTTGTATAAGTTTGACAATTTAAAATTCTATTTTCAATATCTGTCGATAACTTGGGTAATATATTGCTTTCTGAGTCTGTTTCTTGCAAGACACTATATCTAGATGGGACTGACGAATAACATTCAAGATTAAATAAATACCTTCAAGTGGTTATCATTCAAGTTATTGAATTTATTTGACATTACTGGGTAAATGATTGAAAATGTTAACAGCATTATAAATAACAAGAGAACAATGAAAGGATATTCTATGCTTAATAACACTAAATAGATCACGCTGACGAGTATAATATGTATGTAAATCACTATTTTTCTCTAGTTTACGTATCAAATACTCACATTTATGATATTCAAGATTTTGTATATCGTGCAAGACACATAGATTAAATCCTTCCCTAAGATTAAGCTACGTAGATGTCAAAAAATTGGCGAAAACTTATGAAAACACTTAAATAGGCGTAGTTCTACAAAAATCCCAATGTTTTATAAACTGTGTTAAAATGTGTTTTAACTATCTTCCATGTCACTTCAATGACTCTTCTAAGTCTAGGAGATCTAGATTTGTAAAGGACACGGAACCCTACAGTTTATAGCGGAGTCCGAACCAATTATTGGGGATAATTTCCCGTGAAAAATTTTTTCGCTGTGTGGAACTCGAACTCACTCCACTCAAGTTAGATGCGCTAACGGATTAAAAAATGTCACTCTGAATTAATATACTTAAAGTCAAGCTAATAAAGTAATTTTTATATTTTATTAGCTTCTAAACA
Organism: Rutpela maculata; assembly: GCA_936432065.2. Classification (NCBI taxonomy): domain Eukaryota; kingdom Metazoa; phylum Arthropoda; class Insecta; order Coleoptera; family Cerambycidae; genus Rutpela; species Rutpela maculata. The sequence goes on from OW386289.2 coordinate 146,071,991, forward strand.
TTTACTCCTTGATATAATTTTCTGCCATTTATTTTATTGTAAGTAATGGCGAGCAGTAGCTTTACATATCATCATAAATTCATAACACGGGAGTTAGTATGCATTAATTGTTATTAATTTATTGACAATATTGAACACTCATTACTGTTTCATAATAAAAGAAGCTGAATAATTAATATACAGCTTTTATGCAAACGATATTGTAAATGTAGTGCTTTCATGTAAAAGCTATGACAACGTTATTTTAATAACGTTAATTAAATTCCGTACTTTACCGGAAAAGTAATAAACTGTTTTATGTACCAAGGTTGTAACCATAAATTTATATATTTTTATAGTTAATAGTGTGATTTAATGACCGGTTAGAAAATGATAATTATTTTAATTTTTCACAATTTATCCAATTTTTTTAATATACTTAATAATACACATTATAGTAAAGTATAATGACGCCAAATTTAGACATATTAAAAATATATCTATAAAACAAGCTTTGCCTTTTACGAAAATTATAACAAATTTTTTACTAACCCTTTACCGCATGCCGTCCCATATATGGCACAATGAATTATTTTCAGTGTACTAGGTGCCATCTATCAAAATATCATTAGAATATCCTGCACATATAAATAAATAAGCTATTATGGACATCTGTAAACATTACAATCAACTAAATATATATTATATGAACTAATATGATCACTTTTGTTCAATGACTGCCTCAGTAACAGCTGATCTTGCCTAACCGTCAATTTGTAAACTTATTTGGAAGTGTTTTTGGTAAATATTTTTCAACAAATTAAATATTGTGGGGAAGTTTGACTATAATCAAGTGGTATACAAGTGAAATAAAGCAGTTTTCTTTTTTAAACATCATTATTTGTAGAAAATTAGGTATGTGCCATATATGGCACAGCATGCAGTAAAAGAATCGGGTAATAATACTGAATTTTATTTTCCGTTGAATTATCCCTTCAGAATTAATGAATGTAAGAAAATTTTATGGGCGCGTAGTAGATATACCGAATAGAAATGTTAGTAAAGGAGATGATCTGTCCTATGATGATCATCCGACAGCTCAATGCGGTGTTACTGAGGAAACTGATTATGTTGAAAGAGAGGACGAGAAAACGACCCTGATAGTGAGGATGACATTCCTCTAATTTATTTTGTAAAGGCACCCAAACAAGCCAAAATCTCCGATTTGGACATAATCAGATCTTTTAGTGCATGATAAAATTCCTTGGAAATGAGAAACTGCCTCAAGAAATTGAGGATCAGTTTTTAAAATTTTTCTTCATCGATGAAATACTCAATAAAATTGAATATGGGAGTTAGCAGTAGTAAAAGCAGGCACGTATTTCAAATATCTCAATTTTCTTGGAAAATTTTTTGTGTTCTGTAGAAAGTGACAAATTTATTATATGTGTCACACAGAATAAACATTATATAATGTCCTTGTTGCATGGTGTGCCATATATGGCACAAACCATTTTTTTCAAATATATGTGTGAAATTTCAAAATTAATTTTTTTATATATAAGGGGCTAAAGAAGTATCACCTTTATAAATATTATTGTTGCCATTAACTCGAATTCGACAATTAGACAAAGATGGTAAAATGATTAACAGAAGATCCACTGTTATGATTGTACTAAGACTATTGTTTGTGGCTACGTGGCTAAGCGAAAAAGTTTAATTTTTAAAAGCAAAAGTTAAACTATTATTTAAAGCAAAATCCAGCTTTTCATTTTAAAAAATAAATCCCTGTCCAAGGTATCAAAAGGAAAGATACGTAAACAAATCAAGGGGTTTTTGAAATAAGAGACACTATTTAACAATAACATAATTTATTATAACGATAAATATATTATTAGAAAAGTGACACAACTGAGTGTGGGCAAATAAAATCATTCTTACGATATTATATTACAGAGAAACAATTTACCAAAATGCATCTTACAAAACGAGAGACAGGCGTACATATAAAGCAATTATAAACGATAAATAATTAATAAAAATATAGTACAATGATGTTGGCCAACTCAAATTATTAGACTACGAAATTAATTAAAATATTACTAACAAACAAACGCACCATTAGTTTTAAATATAATTAAACCTATAAACAAATTTTTATAAATAGTAAGTTACTAATGATCGAGAATCAAAGGCATAGTGGTAAACTTTACCAAAATGTACAAGAATAATGTGCTTATGCACAGATTAATACTTTACAGGTGTTATACAAGAAAATATCTACATAAGTTTTTTTAAGAAAAAGTACGACGCACTCGCGAAAGCAATTATGTTTACGTTTTTAAGCGAAAGACAATTGTAAAAGTTATAACAAGTTCAAAGACAATTGGGACTGACAAACAAAAACCGCACTACACGGCAGGTGAAAAACGTTGAGACGCCGTCAAAACAGCTAAGATGTATGAAGAAAATCAAGGGAATATAGGCCTTATAGACTGCAATTCTCCGTTGGCCACAATAGAATAAGATAAATGTTTATTTACTTGCAGTAAATGCAGGAAATCAACGCATTCACTATATAATAGTTACAGAAATAAACTTCATACGTTGGTATTAGTTTTGTTGTGATTCAGCATTCAAATTTATATTATTTTTATTCAAACTAAACACAGTAGCCATAATAATGTATTTTATCGCCAATAGCTTGTGCTGTGATTCCAAATACACTCACTAAATGGTAACTACGTAATCAAATTCTATTAGTAGTTCACAGATTGTGATAAAATTCTACCGGCAGCTATCAAACCTCAAAACATGGAGACAAATTCATATTCTTATTTTCTAATCTAACGCTACAAATTGAAAAGAACCGCCATAAGCGGCCAAATTGGGGACCCGTTCCAAACCGAAGTATTCTCTCTTTCCCCGCACGGAGGCTCCACAAGGTTATCTACCGAAAGTTATAGTACTGCAGGGTCGGACTTAAAATATTTTACGACGGAAAATATATAAAAATGTAATAAATTTGATAAATTATACTAGTAATATTCAGAGGTTAAAAATAAACCGTTAAACTTAGCCGTTTACAGCTCCGGCAACTGTTATTAGTATATCTTTATACCGCTGTAGTGTCTCAAGCTGCTTCTGCATTTCTCAAAGTAGCTTCCATTAGAGTGTGCCCTTGGCAATCTATTCCCCATCCAAACAATATGTCCAGCCCATCGACCATTTGATTCTAAACATTTGTTGGACGTATCTCTCTTGCACCCTTTCTAGAGCTTTGATATGTTTGAATAGGCAACCCAGCTTTCACAACTGCATAGAGTCGGGATAATGACCGCACAGTCATTGCTTGTGTCCCGAGGTCACGGTTGCTAAATACACGTTCCTTTAGTGACCAAAAAGTTCTCGGATCTGGATCTCGGAGTTCTCGGAGCTCTATCGTTAATACTGCCTAAGTAGTTGAATGTGTCTGCATTCTCTAGATAATAGTGATGACTTTATGTGAAACTAGCACGACTATAGTTTTATTTGTGTTGATTTTTAGGTCTAGGACATTACGTTATAAATGAGTTATAAATAATACAATATAATAAAAATATCGGTTCTAAATGTGGTTATCGTGTTTAATAGGAATTCGCCTTCGGAAATGTCCTGTTACAACTTGAATACGTTTAGTAATATCTTGTTAAAAATACTTTAAAATACATTTTAAAGCAGAATTCAAATATCACATTACCCACGCAATTTCCGTTCGAATCTGAGAGACGTACTGTATATTGCACATTAGATATTTTGTACAGCGTCATATTTTTCTGTGCTTAATCAAAAACGTTAATAACATTTTGTAATAATTAACAAAATTGTAGTTAAACATGGTTTATACAAAACATGATCATTTACATGACTCTGGCGATCCCTTAAAAGCAGATATTAGTTAGTTTCAATAAGGAGCATGTTAGTTTACATATCTCCTGAATTTAAAAAAAATATGTCTAACAGAAGTTATCGTCTTACAAGAGACGGTCCATATAGACACATACATTGACACATACATACACACATACTTTTACACAGACACACTATAGGCATGCAAACTTTTTTATTTGCTATTTAAGTTCAGCGTGTTGTAAAACGGATTTGTGTACAAAATTTTTTCTACTATAATTATAAAAATATCCAACCCGCTATAACATACCTAATTGATTAAATCAAGAAGGTATAATGAAGATACACCTTAATTAATAAATCACATTATGGGGCAGCCATGTTTTCGAAAATTATTTCATGCTTAAATTATATATTTGCCGTACGACAATTTACCCCGTAATTATTAATGTACTTCAGATCGCGTGTCTGTATCTAATTGGATTTAGAAAAGGATTAAAAATGCCCCCACATGGGAGGAGTAAAAGGAGTATAACATGGTCGGAGAATAGATTTTATCAGACCCATAATTCATTATAAAACCCGGTTGATGACATTAGCAAACATAAATAACCCTTATCAATACTCTCTTTTATCGCGGAATTATCGGAATACCACCAGTCTATTGTGGAGGAATTAATAGAATTGTAGTCGGTACACGCCCAATTATACTTAATAAACTAATTGTTCTTATTAGGCAAAGCGTCAAGTAGTAAAAAAAGGCCCATTAAGGAAATAATTCCGGCGAATCTGGAATTTGTTTAAAGCTCTTTAATTACATTCTTCAATCCGTTTTTTAAACCTACAAAGAAACAAGAAATAGTCATAAGATTTAAAATCAAACAAAACTCCGGGAATTGAAAGAAAAACTTAAACTTTTAAAGAAATTGCTGAAGAAATATCACAACCAATGGCGTACGTTATTAACATTATTCTTGAGAAGGGTTCGTGTCCACCGAAATTCAAAATATCGGTAATATAGCATATTTTCAAAAGTGGTGATAAAGCTGTTGTTACAAATTATCGATCAATTTCTTTAATCATTAATTTTGCTGAAATAGTTCTAGAAAAACTCATAGAAAGTTATGTGGACAAGAACAAAATGCTTTCAAATAAACAATTTGCAGTGCGATAAGTCGACTTAAAATGCAATGTTAACAAGTGAAATGTACAAGGCATTAAATGAGAGGAAAGATCCATTGTGGCTTTTCCTGGATCTTCAAAAAGCTTTCGACACTGTAAATCACTCACAGCTGTTGGAAGCCTTGCAAAACATAGTCTTTAAAGGAAATGCATATATTTAATGTCAAGTTACTTAAGCGATAGTAAAATGTAAAAATAAACTGCAAAACTAGTAACGAAAGAACAGTAGTGTGTGGCGTTCCACAGGGTACAATTTTAGGTCTGGTTTTATTTACAATACATACTAACAGTTTATATTTGTTGAACAGCTGTAATTTAGCTATTAGTTTTACAGATGACACCGTAATATTTTACAAAGGTGATTCATGGGAAGCCAAAATGAACAGTATAGAACGATTTTAGTCAGATTGTGAATTGGTTTAATCACAAGCCCTTGACAATAAATTTCAAAAAAAATGATGTTTTTATCACTGAGTTGCTGTCTTTGACAGACTAATATTTAATAATCATGAAAATAATATAGAAATTATGTCAACAAATTGCGAAAAATAGTTAGGTATAAATATTTACTGTCATTTTAGGTGAGACACTCACATAATAAATACACTTAGAAATTTATTATTTAGATTTAAATATTTAAGAAATATATTGGGATTATCGCTCTTAAAAATGTTATACTATACATTGATAGAATCAAGGTTATCTTATGCGATCCTAGGTTGGGGTGAAGTCACTTGAGTCACCTGAAAAGATTAGAAATTATTCAGAAATTGTTTTTAAAAATAACATATAAGAAAGACTGCACTTACTTAACTGATTTAGTTCATAGCGTTTCAATTTATCAACTTAAAAACTAAAACAAACTTGAAGTATTGCATTATGTGTATCAAACAAAAACAAAGCAAACTAAATTGACAAAATAGCTACCTGCGAAAAAAGTATTGGCCAAGGATATTATGATTATTCAGCATCGGGGTTATTTATAATACAAATTGAGAAATATATATGACCACCGAGATAACATCCAAAAATTAAAAAAAACTTGGTAAAAATATATATTGCAAATTGGTAGGAATAAAGTTCTTACCGTAATGAATGCAAAAATTGAATATATGCCTATATTAAAAAAAAAATATAATTAAATAAAATAAAATAAAACAGTTTTATGTAATGCCGATATATTTTTGTATCTTTATGTGCTTCACGTCTAATTCATGGAACGTGAAGTTCGATACTTCTGCATTATGGGAAAAAGGTGATTTTTCACTTGCAAGTTTCGGTGCAATTTCTCGTTCTATGGACCATAAAACAATAGTAAATTATTAAGCACTCAATATTTAATAATGACAATAATAACAATAAAGGTCATTATTAGAAAAAAATATACATTACAAAAAATCATAAACAAACCGTTTCAGCGAGATTCTGTGGGCACCCTAACAAGTACCCTTCTTCTTTCATATAACCCTAAATAGCCCACAGAAAGCACATTAACAATACCACAATGTATAACTTTTTTTTTATTCCTCATTCAACGATAGGTGGATGCTCGTTTCCACACGACCTTGCGGTAGAGTACATGACGCGTTTTTTTTTCAGTGGCATCCCTCGTAGGCCTACCCTACTATATGAACTTAAGTTTATTCTATTTTTCGTCTCTTCGATGATGAAGACTGATTTTGTTGGTTTTCATAATAGTGTCCACACTCTCATCCTGTTCTTCTGAAGCGATGTGGTCTTCTGTCTCCAGGTACCTTAAACGCCCTAGTTGAAAATCTATGTTCTCGTCTTAATCTTCAATATATTCCACAACTTCAATGTTGGTACAGGATTGTCCTAGGCAATAAATGCAGATTGTAGAACAAGGCCTATGTTCTGCAAACGTAAACTGCCCTGAATCATTTTGAACATGTGCAAACTGTGGCTGCCGATCCTTGGTGGTGGAAACTGGAATCATACCATATTTGGAGTTTTTCCATCTCCAGTCTAGAGGATTCATGTTATTATTTCCATTCATATTAGAAGTAGATGGTACGTTCTAAGAGAATGCTAACGTCCCGCTGTCCAAGTGCTAGGCAAGCATACGAGGCTGGAACGATCCTTTGCTAACGATTGTGCAAATATTTGAAACCTTGATTAATCTCTTCTGCACTGCCTGAAAAACGATGATGTTGTGTCACACCCGCTAAATGCGTGTGAATAAAATGTTGTCCTTTACTTTCAATGGAAGATTTAAAACTGTGGTGCAGTATAGTCTTTTGTTTGTTTTTCCTCTGTCGGTTTCATGACATACATATTGGCACGAGATAATTTTAAAGTTGCTAGGACGACCAAAATATCTATATCCTCAGCCAATATGATAACGAAGGTGTTGAAGTGTGACAGATCAATTGCTGTATTTACAATGAGTACATCTTCGGTAGCTTGTTTTATCTGAAATCTCTCACTCTGCAGTTTTTCACGCAACATGTCGATATGCCGACTCTATCATTAAACAAGAATTAAATTACATGATATTATACTTTGACAGGTCAAAAGCACTGGATCGAGCAGTCGATCATAACATGCCTGACACTGTCCTTATGAAGAAGAAAGAGAAAGAGGTAATTATTATAGATATTGTGGTACTGTTTTCAAATAGCATTATAAAGACTAGAAATTATGCATATCAGACAAAAACTGGTAGATAATGCAAGTAAAAACACTGTTCTTGATAGTCGCTCAAAAGTGTCGATCTTCGAGCGACTGTATCTTCGAAATGTAACCCAGTCACTTTATATAAAAAAGGCTAAACCTCTAAAAAAATCCAACCGAAGATTTTCCAGCGGGATTCTCTTTATTTTAGAGTCACAAATAATTTCTTAAAAGTCCATAAAGCCAACTACCGGCTACAAAAGTTACAGAAGGTCAAAGGTAACGAAAATCAGTTTTTCTCCAATATCTGGTAAATTATCAATTTCACGTTAATTTTTGTTATTATAAAATTTGTTCGTGCGATAAATCTGCATAAAATAAGTTACATACAAAATTTACATAGAACACATAGCTTTCGAGATATTGGGCTGAGAAACTTCGGAACGTCACTATTACGTATAGACGTATGGTGGTGTTTATAAATAACAAGACCTATTGCTAGGGAGCTGTAATGGTAAAAAGTCCGAGATGCCGCGGACGTCCGTCGGCTTGATAGATGGTGCGGAAGGTCCCCCTGAACTACTCCGTACCCTTAGTTTAGCTATTAGTCGTGATCTGTAGAATTTATGACCCCGAGAAGGTCACTCCGAATGGACGAAATGTGAAATCTGTCCGTCGACTAAAAAATCACATTCTAGGACTCATCAGAAACCAAGTGCTATTTTTTTTTGCATTCGGTCCACGAGGTCCAAAATTATGGGCAAATAACCGAATTTTTTTTGAAATTTTTCTGTCCGAGATGTGAAGACTCTTCAAAACCTTTTCCAACCTGTTTTTCCAGATGGAAAAAGTACCAAAATCCAATCGACAGACAAAACTATTCACCAGAATTATTTTTGGGCGACTTTGAAAATTGGGAAAATTCCAAAATTTGATGTTTTTCCACCTAATTTTCGGAATTATGGGGGAAAATGTCTGTCAACCATTTTTCCTGCATAAACTGTGGTGAAAAATAATCGACAGACAATTTCATCCCTTACACAATTTTTGGCCACCCTTCAAAAATTTCCAAAATGTGCCAATTTATAAAAAAGCGGAATAAAGTGTCTGTTTATCTACAGTGTCCTTTGTGCTGGTGCAATTTTCATTAATATGTATAATAGGAAAACTAGAAAAACCTAAAAAAAAAAACAAATTCTGTACCCCCAACGCCCTCATAGATTGCAAATTCACGAAATGGCTAATTTGTCAATGTAATGTAGAAAAAATATTATTTTGCTTTGTATAAAGGCTTTCTTTTATGCAGTATATATATGTCCCGCTTTTCACGGTAACACCTACGTAGCTCAGTTATTAGTAAATCGATTTATTTTAAACTTGGTTAAGGTATACACCTCTTGAAGGTAACTAAAAGCGCATATACCTCGGCATATACTTATTTAATTTATTCCATAGACGTGCGGACTAAGGGGGTGAAAATGGGGTGAATTTTCAGGTAAATTGTATTGGGGTTTTTTTTAAAGATTACCACCACCTCATAGGGCATCCTTAAAACCCCTTTGTGCCAAATTTTGTTAAAATATCTCTAGTAGTTTTAGAGGTATAAACGGGTACATATGACGTTTTGTCAAGAATTAATGGCCTTTAATCGGAACGAGGTCATTTATTTGATAATATAAATATAAAAATTACACAAATAAAATACTTAACAAGAGGTACAATACTTAGCAGAGAATTAATGGCCCGTATGGAGTTCCTGAAAGTATTAGCTGTAATTCAGCCCCCAGTCGGACTCCAAAGACAGAAGGGGCAAATTATTATAACCTACAAACAGTGTCCCTTCACACCAGTCCTTTTAATCATACTCTCCTTCCTCTTTGGATCTTTGGCAGTCTTCATTTCAGATACTAATTTGTGAAATCCTTCCAATGGGCCCAATTAACATTTTTTTTAAATTCATATTTGTGGCAAATGTGGCCGGAGAATCTCTAGGTTAGTGTGCTTTAGGATGATCTGCTTCGGCGATGCTTGAATGACTTATATTGAATATCATTTTCGCAGATGTCTTCTTTACATTCACATCTGTTATTGCATGTTCTCTTTGATTTGCGGCATCTACATTTAATAGTTAAACATTTCGCTCTACACCGGCATATCCCATCTGCAGTTTTTTGTAAACGGGAATCTCTATTACCCCAATTTTCTTCATCTGGAACCCTTAGAAATGAAGGTGACTGTGTAAGCGAAGGTGACTGTGTAAACGAAGGTGACTGTGTAAACGAAGGTGACTGTGTAAACGAAGGTGACTGTGTAAACGAAGGTGACTGTTCCAACTTAGTTGACAGGGAAGGAACTTTTAATATTCCAGAAGGGACCCTCCTTTCCTCCTCTCCTTTTTGCTGTTTGGTGTTACCACTCGGAGCATTTGCAGCCGCTTCCTCGTAGTGCCCATTCTCGAACTTGTTCACAAACAATTTCTCCACATCTGCCAGGTTATTCCTAGCGGCAAAGTATAATGCCAAATTAGGTTTGTGAAGGATGGTGTTGATGTATCTGATGGTTTTCTTCATCTACAGCAACAGAGAGGACTTGCCCGGAATCCGAGAAAACCACCTTCATGTGGCACCGTCGCAAAAATTGTCTCGCTAAATATACTGTTCACATAGAGGCAAGTCGCGCTTTCTATGTCGTATATGTGGACGTCGCCACACTTCATTATGACGTAAATAACACCATACATTGTCGATACCTCCATGGCGATGAGGAAATCATTCACTGTTTTTAGCGGGGTATTCACTTCCAAGATTTTTTGGCGGATGGGCTGGTTGCCAGCCGGGCTCTCTCCAACCTCTGTAATCTGCAACTTCCTATATCTGCGAGACAGGACAATGTGGTTGGTTCTGGATTGCCTTCGATTTTAAAAGTGGCGAAAGTAGCCGAGTGGTCCTGGAAGAATTGTGACCGTTTTTTTTTTTCAACGGAATATAGTTCCATACAACCGACCAAGCCAATTATGCCATTTAGTAGCAGCCAGTTTTCCTTCGCATCAGTTCTGTAGTTGATGATTTTCCATCCTTTTTCTAATGAATGACGATCAAACATCTTTTGGGGGGTCGAGTCTCCGTCCATTGTCGACCAGTGATACACCGATGTCTCTGGTGAATTTAGAAACAAAGTTATTTCACATTTTTTGCCACAAATTTGAAGTAATAATCAAAAATATCTTCGTACTCGCTATACTAAATACTATGTACCTGTTTATACCTCTAAAACTACTGGAGATATTTTAACAAAAATTGGCACAAAGGGGTTTTAAAGGAGTCCCTATGAGATGGTGGTAATCTTTAAAAAAAATCCCTAATACAATTTACCTGAAAATTTACTCCATTTTCGCCCCCTGAGTCCGCACGTTTATGGAATAAATTAAATAGGTATATGCGCTTTTAGTTACCTTTAAGAGGTGTATACCTTAACCAAGTTTAAAATAAATCGATTTATTAATAACTGAGCTACGTAGGTGTTACCGTGAAAAGTGGGACATATATATACTGCATTAAAGAAAGCCTTTATACAAAGCAAAATAATATTTTTTCTACGTTATATTGACAAATTAGCCATTTAGAGAATTTGCAATCCCTGAGTGGGTTGAGGGTGCAGAATTTGTTTTTTTTTTTTTGGTTTTCCTAGTATCCGGTCAATACATTAATGAAAATTGCACCAGCACAAAGGACACTGTAGATAAATAGACATTTTATTCCGCTTTTTTATAAATTGGCACATTTTGGAAATTTTTGAAGGGTGGCCAAAAATTATGTAAGGGATGAAATTGTCTGTCGATTGTTTTTCACCACTGTTTATGGATCCAATTAGCAGGAAAAATAGTTGGCAGACATTTTCCCCCATAATTCCGAAAATTAGGTAGAAAAACATCAAATTTTGGAATTTTCCCAATTTTCAAAGTCGCCCAAAAAAAATTCTGGTGAATAGTTTTGTCTGTCGATTGGATTTTGGTACTTTTTCCATCTGGGAAAATAGGTTGGAAAAGGTTTTGAAGGGTCTTCACATCTCGGACAGAAAAATTTCAAAAAAAATAAAGTTATTTGCCCATAATTTTGGACCTCGTGGATCCAATGCAAAAAAAATTAGCACTGGGTTTCTGATAAGTCCTAGAATGTAATTTTTTAGTCGACGGACAGGTTTCACATTTCGTCCATTCGGAGTGACTTTCTCGGGGTCATAAATTCTACAGATCACTACCAATAGCTAAACTAAGGGTACGGAGTGGTTCAGGGGGACCCTCCGCACCATCTATCAAGCCGATGGACGTCCACGGCATCTCGAACTTTTTACCATTACAGCTCCCTAGCTATATGCATACATGGGAACATCGTTTATGGAAGGGAAAAGTACACTTTGGGAATTCGGGATAAAGTCAGAAAATTGATTTGTTCATGTCAAAACTTAAACATATATTACAAAACATATAGAAATCTACCAGCAAATGTTACTGTGTTTATTTTAGCTATATACGAAGCTCCAAAGAAAGAAACTTCAAAAGGGATGGACTAAAATGCCTGTTCAATTGTCGTCACTTCCACCCACATCACCAGCTACTCAACAACATCTATTCAGGGTATACTACCAGGTTAAAACTTGTCTGGGAAAATATTTAGACACTCAGCAATGGGGTTGGAATTTAAAAAATAATTTATTAGAGCCAACAACTACTCTGATTCCTCCTGCACCAGATCAACTTCTCAATTCTATTTTCTGCAATTGCACAAAAGGTGGCATCAATTGTAGATGCAGAAAAATAGGATTGCCATGTTCCGTAGTGTGTGGCTCTTGTCGGGGCCACTATCAATACGATGTCCGAGGATACAACCGTTGAATCTGAGTTCAACGGTGATGAAGCCTACCTCATTTCGTTATTTTCCGCTAAGATGATTGGTGATGAAGTCGAAAATATTGAAGAAGTGGAAATACAAGAGATAGATGGAGACGAAGAAGAAGAAGTCAACAAAGACGAACAATCATCAAGAAAATTATAATATAACTCATGGACACTATGTAAAGAAAAACGCGCCTTGCATTCTACCTCAAAGGTGGTGCGGAAACGAATGCAACGCAATGCCTGATTTTTCTCAGCCCTATATCTCAGAAACTATTGGTTTTACGTAAATTTTATATAGGACCTTTTTATGCAGATTTATCTTACGAGCAAATTTTATAACAGCCAAAATTAACGTAAAACCGATAATTTACGAGATACTTGAGAAAAACTGATTTTCGTGACCTTTGATCTTCTGTAACTTTTGTAGTCGTTCAGTTGGCTTTATGGACTTTTGAGAAACTATTTGTGATGTTAAAATAAAGAAAATCCCGTTGGAAAATATTCAGTTGGATTTTTTTAGAGGTTCATGTATAAAGTGACTGGGCTAAACGGTGAACTTAAGACAAATATTACTAAATCTTTCTTGTAGATAATTTAAAGGGGAATAATAGATTCCTTCCAGAAAGTTCATATTTTAGGAGGTATTCGTGAAGAACTAAATTTTAGCGCCATATTATCAATATGGCAGATACTACCAACATCTTACGAGGGGGCAAACTTATTAGGGCTATTGAGAGATATAACTGAAGCGACTAAAGCAAATTCTGGAATTATTACCCCATTAAATCACCTGGCACCTGGCCTATATTAGTTTCTCAGTGTAAATCATTTCTACATTTTTGCCATGACACGAGCATAATTAGCCATAAGTATTACTGCTTTATTTTGAACACAATAAATCAAAAATGAAATATATTCTTCATTACTTCTACATGACAGAATTTCTTTTAAGGTAATTATGAAAGGAAATTGCATCCCACTGGGAACGAGAAATAACACCAATCTTAATTCGTTCTCTTATAATTTTTGAATGTGAAGTATTATTATGGCTTGTAATTGTGCAGGTTTATGATCTAGATAATGTCATGTGGTAGATATAACGCGTTGTTCTGATGGGATGCTTGGTAATTTGTAATATTTGACCGACAAGTTTGTTCTGTTTATTTCTTAAGTCATAATATTTAAACTCTGGAGCTAATGTAATTTCCAGAAAATAGAGCTACCCTAAAAGAGTTATAGTGGTCTGTCTGAAGTTCATATTTTTAGTTATAAAGTTTTGTTCAAGAGACGAGGGATTTGACTTTCAGAATTTAGAAGTCCAATTTTAATAAAACTGTAGTATCAAGAAGCAAAGTAGGCTGTGCTCCTGATTAAAAGTTGGTATTTGTAAAAAAATTGCAATGAGGACAGTTTTTTAATCTTCAGCATTACAAACATCATACGTAGTTTTATCCAAATATATTATTTGAAGTATCGTGGAATGAGAAACTACCATCTAAGACATTACTTCCACTACCTACAAATTTTATATTCAAGTCTCTTATAACAGAAAAAACTTTGTTCATGTAGAAATAATTGATCATAGAATTTTTTAATAATAAAATATTTGAAAAGGTCTCCTCCAAAAACTCATAAAACGAGATGCAACCCCGGTAGTTGGAGGTGGAGATGCTGGTGTGGGGTGGCTTATGCAAAAAAAAAATGGGACCGGAACCGTTCGTTCTTGTATCCACACTAAATCACAATATAATTTTTTTACCCCCTTTAATAATGGGCCGGAGGCAGTAAATTTGAGGGTCCTCGATTCTCGTAGGTCACTAAATCCCAACTTTATGGACCTCTACTTGCTTGCTTTATCTCAACCCCCAACCCCCAACCATTCAACGAAATAAAATCAAAATATAGTTCCAGATCTCATAATATTGCATAGGTGTACTAAATTTCAAGTTCCAGAGTAATCGTAATAGTCCGTAAAATGAATCTTTTCCGGACTCAATCTCAAAAAGTTGCCATGGCAACTTTTGAGGACCAATTAGGTAAGTAATGCAAAATGGTTCATACAACAATTAAACAACTTTATTTAATTTAATAGGTACCACAATATGACTTAATTATTAAGTTTGTAAGTTAAATTAATAATAATTAAATGATTATTAAGCTAGGCATATTAGGAAAAAATGGGGGTTCAGAAGAAAGTTTTGCTATAGTTTTGATTTTCTTACCCTCTATGTTTTTTGGGTCACTGAACATGAATTTGAAGTTTTCAGGCAAAAATTTGGCCCGGAACTTTGTTTTTTTTTGGCACTTTTTGCCCAAATTTTGATACTTTCTTCAGTTTTTGGCCTAAATCGCAGAAAGGAAGCGTTTTTTCGACAAGCCTATTCTATACAAAATTAATGTAGACAAAATTTCCTACATTTTTCATATATAACGTTTTTTTGGAAGACTAACTGTTCCGCCGCTAGAGCGCGCCAAAAAAAGGCCTTATTCCCATATCTAGTGAAATTCACCGTTTTCGCGGAAATCGCCCTTGCTATGCTGATCGTAAATGATTTATAATGAACTCATGTTTTGTATGGATTGTCATGATTACTGAATATAAAGTTCTAAATTTCCAAAATTTGCGTGAGACGCCTGGTCAGCGGATCAAGTCGTAAAAATGTTGGAAGGAACACTCGAATGGTTTTTTACAAGCAGCGTATTCTTCCTGAAACCAGGAAAGGGAAACGTTCCTCCAACCATCTACTCTCCTGTGCACGCTCTGCAAAACAAAACCATTAAAGAACACATCATGTTTTTTCACGCAATGAGTGGGTGCGATACGACTTCAGCACCTTACAACCAAAGGAAATTGAAGTTTGTGAAAACTCTCACCAAAAACCCTCACCTTGCCGATGTTGTAAGTGTGTTCAAAATCCCTGAGGCAACTCCAGAAAGTATTGCAGCAGCAGGGGAGGATTCCTGGTCAACATGTATGGCTACACAGGTACATTAATTATAAGAAGGCAGCTTTCAAGACCCCATAAAAAATAGCCGCACTACAACCATTAACTGCTGCGGCCACACAGCACAGTTTTAGGGTGTATCACCAGGTGCAGCAATGGATGGGGGTTGAGAAAAATGCCGAAGATGGAAACGAGCAACAAATTGCCTGGAACCGATCATCTCTCTACAAGCCCCTGCACCTCCCGAACTGTTGCGTCTGGTGTCATGCAGATGCGTCAAGACCTGCGCAAAAAAATGTAACTGCAAAAAAGCAGGCCTCGATTGCACCAATCTGTGCATCAACTGTGAGAGGTCCTGCAACAACGTGACAATCGAGACAGGTCTCACAAATACCCTTGAGGACGGACCATTGACGTAGAAGTACAGGACGAACTGGGCTTCACCTTCTCCCCGGTTGTTGAGACCATCGAAGAAAGTGTGGACAAGGAGGATGAAGGTATGTAACACTTCCTTCCCCAAAAATGACAATCACACACTTGGACCACAAATGTACCTGTCTGAAGTAGTTAATATGAATGTACCAGCTAACCCATATCTTTTGTTCATTACAGACCCCCCACTACCTGAAAAATAAGGAGAATGGATGAACGGACTGAAGAGGATGTGACAGTTCCTTGAAAAACGAAGGTATGTACAATAGTATATCTTCAACAGCAAACATGTACAGATTACTACTCACCTCGTCTATCAATAAATCAATAAAATAACATCCCCTGTTTGTTCCAGATGATTAATTAAGGCAGTCCAATTTATGACGGCAGCGACATTCATCATTCGCAACATTTATCATTATAATGATATGAGTATATTTTATACTACTGACTAGAATACACTGTACATAACTACTTTAGTAATAACTGCATTTCTTTCGTTTGTCTCCATTTTTTCAATTACTTTCCCTATATTCATTATTCATGTAAGGTATACTGGCTCCGGAAATATGTTTTTATTTGGCGCGCTTTAGCGGTGGAATGGTTAGTCTTACAAAAAAAAGTGATATATGAAAAATGCTGGAAATTTTATCTACTTTAATTTTGTATGGAGTAGGCTTGTCAAATAAACGCTTCCTTTCTGAGATATAGGCCAAAAACTGAGGAGAAAAGTGCCAAGATTTGGGCAAAAAACAAAGTTCCGGGCCAAATTTTTGCCTGCAAACTTCAAATTCGTGTTCAGCGACCCAAAAAACATGGTGAGATAATAAAAGCTATAGCAAAACTTTACTCTGAGAATCCTAATATGGCCCAAAATGAAAATTATAGGAACAATTTTGACCACCTTCAAAAAACTATTACCCCCAAACGAAATACCCAAACCCGAGGGCATCGTGTTAATTTCTTTTAATGTTGTGGTAGTAGCTTCGGTAGTAACCGATATTACGTTACTGGATGCTTCGATTTTCTTCTCCCACATTAACATTCTCACACGTTTTCCTTCTTCTCAATTGATTCTTTTATATATGACTCTGTCTCTGAAGACGACCTGGAATTAGTTATTATTAAGAATAAAAATACAATAATATTCTGAAAAAACTTGCTTCCATCCTTCTATCCATTTCAACGAAATTAAATCGATGTCAGCATCTGCCGCAGGAGACGCAGAATTTCGCCGGAAGCAATGCCCTGTATACTCTGAGTAGTTTAAGAAATTCAACAAAGATAGAGGGAATTTTCCCAAAAGAATGGATTCCTATACGTTGTACCTGTACATTTTCTCTTAAGATAGGAAATAAAAAAAATAATGGTGTTTAACATTCGCTGGTTGTAGTTGAACATATGTCTGGTACACTTTCCTGGGATTAACAGCTTCACCTTCAGCTTCCACGGGAAACACTCTCTTAATGTTGGTCTTCGTATCGGGAATTGTTATAAGAAGACATCGTGTGTAATTTTGAACAATATCTTGTATTTTGAATATGAATGTAGCTCTTCGCGCCTGCATGCACCACACACGCCAATGAGAAGAGCAACCAGCGAAATTAAATATGAAACTGATGCATGTCATTAAAGTATGATTTTAAACTTACTTTGATTAATAAATACTTCTCATGGTCTGCATTTATCAAAAATACATTTATTTCTTGGCGCGTCAAAACTTTTGACTTTGTGGGCTCATAGCTACTGAATTTCGCTTCAAAAAAGCTATGATTCTGACGAATTTGTTTATTTCTATAGTTTCTTTGACGGACAAAACAGCTTTTATCATCGAATATTATGACCAGGGAGTAGATGGTTTTACTTCTTGCGACTGTAATAGGAAAATACGAAAATAGTCACAATAATATGTTATTAATATTGAATGCAAAGAATAGCGGCACTTACCTTTTCATGTAAATAGTTCAACATTGCATCTTCGTCTACAATTACAATGTTGTTCATTTCTTTCCATCGAATGAATGCTTCATATTCCTTTTCATAAATTTGACGAGATTTCACTGGAAGTAAATCTAACACAATTTTCTTCGCTTTTTCGGATATAATTTGTGGATTATGCATTTTATACCGTATAAAAAAAAACGCCACAATTTTTTTTTTGTTTACATTAAACAATCTGGTTACTAGGTCGCATGATAATTAAAATTCGAAGCTTACTATTTTCGAGAAATATTTGCTGTGATTAAAAATTTAAATATGTTTTAGGAACCTTTAACAAAAAAATTTTGTTTATGACACCGGCTATTCCAGACTCGGCTTCGCCTCGTCCGGAGACAGCTAAAATTCGTCCCAAAAAACATGAGTATCTGTTACAAAAATAACTATTAGCGTTACTATATTTCACTATGTTGATGTGGAAGTAAAAACCATTGCCTATCGCTTGTATATTAATATTGCTTGTAGTAATTATGGCGGATAGTTTATTTTCTTCTGGGTGAAAGGCATAGTTAAAGAACTTGTCTACCAATTTATGATCTAGGTAGGATGACAAATTTAAGATTTGGGCTACTCTTTTAGGAATACACCATACCTAAACTTAATATAAATACGTCGGAGTTTATTCATCTAAGAAATTGGGTACTCTTTCTGTTGGAAATATTTTAATATTAGTTGCATCAAGAATAAGCTCGGATTCTACAAATGTCACCATTTCTCAGTCATGAACTTGAATTTTGAATATCCACTGAGCCATTTTCTATACCGGCAACGTTGATAAGATTATTCGTATTATTAATAAGATAATATAATAACGTGCTAGCCGAGACCGATGTCTTTAAGCATACATGAGAACAAGTTATACTTGGTGAAATAAAATATTTCAAAATTGACAATAAATTATGATTGCACGACATGTTAGATAGTTAATATTTTTAATTATGTATCTTTGTGACTATATTTTACGAAATATTTACAGTCTACGCTCATATGGTATGTCAAAACGTAAATGTAGAATGTGGAGGTAATTAACGTGTGCAGCAGAAGGATTAAATATACATCCTTTGTTTTTAAAAAATGTAAATATTTTCAAAGGAAATAAAACATGTTGCTTTAGATCGCAGCATAGGAAACGCCAACATTCCACGGTAACTGTAATCGGTTAATTACCCGGATCTCTCGTTTTACTTAGTAGTGTATATCTACATTCACGTTTATGACTAAAATGCTTTTTCGTTCAACTAAACATTCAATGATATACAATTCGCATGACAAAGTGGAAGAATTATTTGGTTGGTCTACTAATTTTGCGCATTTCAGATATCTCATAGCAGCAAATTACATTATTAACGATTCTGTATAGTTTAACAAAAAAAAAAAAAAAAATTCTGCGCAAAATATCGAAACATGATATTTCTCACAGACTAGAAATATTACATCATAGTTGTTCTAGCAAATCACATTTTTTTCTAACCTCAAAAAATAGCTTGAAATCATCAAAAATTTCTATTGCAAGGATAAAGTAACGAATATTTAAAAATTATCTGTAATAAGCTAACTCTATGTACGATGAGCCGTAGAATACGAATATGGTATTAGAATTGTTCAAATCACTTTTTTTTTCTAACCTTAAAAATGACTCAAAATCATCAAAAATCTCAACTATATAAAAACCAACGTTATGTATATTATAAAACATAATTAAAATACGGTATTTCAGTGTTTTTAGATTCATTGAAACTTAAATAGCTGAAGTAAGGTTCCGTGTGTTATTATTTTGAAAGAATCTAAGGGAAAACAGTAAAGCATGGAAAATCTCATTCTTCCTCTTATTCCTTTTTATAATAACGAACCCTTTTACTATCAAATAATGTTCTATATAATTGAGTCTTCTTTTTCTTTATTCTTTTCTGTTTGCGTTCTTGTTTAAACATCCAACAACAAAAATCTCATATGAATTTGATGATATTAATAGTAGTCAATTTTTTAACACATAACATTAAAACTTTGTTAAATATTCATGCACCTTTCCGCGGGTATATACTTACAAAATCGTGTGCCCCTTGGCTTACAGATACACTTAAGGCGGTGATGAGTGATAGGAAATAGCCTTGAAAAATTCAATAGAAATAAAAATTCTACTAACTGGCTTAACTCGTAATATGGTAACTTTGGCTGTTAGAACGGAAGAAAAGCGTATTATTCTAACAAACTTAATAATAAAATTTCAAAATATATTTGGACTGTTGACGATATTTATAATTATTTTATTAATTCAATACCCGATTTCACACCAGATGATACAAACATTTTTTTTATCAAAATAATTGAAAAGATTCCGTACCAAACTTGCTTGCTTTTGAGCCGGTCACAGAGATGAATATAATAAATATTATGTCAACTATTAAAAGTAAAGCGGTTGGTATTGGCGAAATTTGTATTTTAACCATACGACATTGCATTCTTTTTCTACTACCATACACCACACACTTAATCAATTTTTGTTTAAGTCGTAGTGTAGTTCCTACCAGCTGTAAAAAAGCTTGAGTGATGTCTTTACCTAAAGTCTCCAGTCCGTTGAGTTTATGATATAATACTAATATTAAAGACAGTATTCGTCATGCCCTATCAAAAACTTTGGAGAAAGCTATTGAGAGTCAATTACAAAAACAATATCATCCAAACTACTCAATCCGGCTTCAGATCAGGTGACAGCTGTATAACTGCACTTTTGAAAACTACAGATGACATTTTCGAAGCTACTGATAATGGTAATTTATTTATATTGGTACTTCTTGATTATTCGAAGGCCTTCAATACTTTAAATCATCAAATGTTAATGTCAATAAATTACAGAATCCACATCAAAGTTATTATCACATTACTTAACAGCAAGGTCTCAAACGGTGGTTTATAAAGGTAACACATCTAGTTTCTTAAATATTTCCAAGGGCGTTCCGCAAGGTTAGATCTTGGGCCCACTGCTATTCTGTATATACAACCCAAATTTTCCAGACATTTTTGTCCCTTGTTCACAACACTATTATGCTGGCGATACACAATTATACATATGTTTCAATTTGAATGAAAGTGTGAATTCAATATGCAATTCCGATATTTCTTAAATATTCGTTACCTTACCAATCATACAATTGAGATTTTTAATGACTTTGAGCCATTTCTTGAGGTTAGAAAAACATTGTGATTTTCTAGAACAACTCTGATTTCATACTGGTATTCTACGGCTTAAAATACATGGTTATCTTATTTCAGATACTTTTCAAATATTCGTTACTTTACCATTCCTACAATTGAGATTTCTGATGATTTTGGGCAGTTTATTGAGGTTAGAAAAAAATGTGATTTGCTAAAATAATTCTGCTATCATGTACGTGGAAATATCTTGTTTTCATTTTTAGCACAGAATTTTTTTTTGCGGAGCTGCGTAATTGGACAAAGAAATTATAATCTTAACAAAATGCCGATAATGGCAGTCAGTTTTATGGGTGATTTAAAATTATTAGTTCCTGCTATAGGAAAACAGAGGCGGAAGCAGGAATCGCACATTCCATATCATGAGATAAATAATTTTTCTTACCGAATAGTATAGCCAAGTTTTATTAATTAAGCCCGCATTAGACTACAAAAGTTCTTTGATAAGCCTTAGCACCAAGATTTTATAAAGAACTTTTATAGTTCAATGCGGGCCTTATTAAAATAGTCCTTTTTTATATTAACAGTTTATTTAACACTAATTGAAGACTTGGAGAATTGAACGAATGGAAGGTTCATCAGTGGTAGGTCACGAAGATATCATTGATGAATTTTAGAGTATGAAAACAGTTTTTCTTGAACACACTATGTAATAAAATTTTCAAAGAAGAGTTTGTGCAAACTGATCAACATGGAAAATAACAACCTTTAAACAGAATTGATGAACAAAGGAGAAAGATTTCGAGTCTAAAGGGTAACCACTAACCCACCATTCGTAGATTCTGCAGGCGTTAATATCCATAACACAATGTGTCTAGATGAAAACCATAGTTCGACGGGTTGGACATTATATTATTAGGAAATGTATAATAGAAACATACATAAATAAATAATGATGGAAAATAATATTTCACCTGATTGTGAAACATAGAAAATAAGAAGACATTTTTGTTTAATTTAAATAATTAGTAAATGTTTTACTCCTTAATCGATTTTGTTCTAAAACAGTTCTTCCTTTAGCTAATACATTCCAAATTTCCTTACAATCGGTCTTTAAATATAATTTTTTCGTCAGTCCAAGTAAAATTACACTCGTAATCTTCTAGGGAGTTGTGAATCTTTTTTGACAAGTTGATTGCTACTGCATACTCTCCATTGTACGGTGGTTGAGATACACGTCCTCTAAAGAGGCGTGTGCCCTTGAAATGTTTTGTAGGTAAACTCTTACATATTGATAGATAGGTTCTTGCAAACACTTACTGTACATTTTCAATTACTCAATAAATGGTAATATTTGAACTTAGTGTTTAGAGATAAGACCAGCACTAAGCAATCCGCGGTTGCTATCATATCTTTCTCGTCTATTGCAGGGCCTCGATTCTAGACCGTTTCTTAGAACTTAACCGAATCCCACTGAGAGTGAAAATTAGCCATCCTAGGTCAAAGGGGGGAGCGGAGCGGAACTAGCACCTTTAATAAATAAATATGTCACGTCTTTTAGACGAATGGTAGTGAGTTCATCCACAATGAAATGGTTGAACTTTTGAGACGAGAAATAGACCACATGACTAACTGCGGTAAAAATCTATTCAGCATATTATTAAAATAGGGAATTACTATTAGGAATTGTGTCGTTTTCACACGGACAATAATAAATTTATAATAGATGGAAATATTAGCGATGCAGAAGAATTAGATAAATACCAGTAGTTTCATGATCTGTAACTTGATATATTTCCGGTTTTACCTGTATTGCATACCCATTACGGAAAATTAGACCTATTTTGCTTCCACAGGTATTCTGTATTCTTATTGGAAAATCCTAAATATTAAAAAATACAAATATTAAAATATTTGTATAATCTTTCTGCATACCTATAATTCATTGATGTTGAACTCACAAGAAGGTACGTAACTGGCACAATTTAACACTATCAAAACAGTTTTCAAAATATCATCAAAATTATGTACAATCCGAAATGACAATTAGTAAACGATAAGTGCAATTTACATGGATATTCTTTTATTAATTACAATTTTAATTAACTATAATTTTATATAATTTAATTATACTCCAAATAGGAAAAATTGGAGGAGAATAATTGATGAACTTGGCAAGGATGTTCATTAAGGTGCAGTATAAAACACCCTGAAAGTCGTGAACTCAATCTGTGGCGCTTGAGTCCTCGTTGTATAAAAATGGTGCTCCGATTCATTGCTTGCTTGTATTTCGCTATTCATTAACGATATCGAAATTATGTTTCATATAAAAAATAAATCTTATAAAATTATTTACAAAAAATGTTAAATGCATTTTTTTCTCTATATATTATTGTAATCTACAAAAATACGAAATTTCCTCGCCCGTTATGTATTTTAAGCACGATAACTTAAGTGAGGCAAATCTGATTTTAATAAAATTTGGACAGTAAGTCAGTGTTAGCTAGAGGAAAGACGCTGGCGTTTTTGTAAGTTTAATTGCATAAGTTTGCAATTTTAATCATCTTCACTGTCGAGGCGTTGGTTAATATTATATGTAGTGTCTTTGTGTTTGTAGAATCTTACCAAAGGTATTGCAACACTCTTCAGGTGTATTATTTTCGTAAAATATTTCATAACCTTGATATTTACTGATCTTTTTTTCCAAAACATTAGCACACACTTCTTCCTCTAGCTAACACTAACTTACAGTTCAAATATCAATAATATCGGACTTGTCTCTCTTAAGTTATTGAGTTTACAAGTACATGACAGTTGCAAAGGCAGACTAACAGACGGACGTATAGACGACGGTTCTATCACTAACACAATAATATTTTTTTCCCTCTACGAGCGATATTTACAGTTTTGGAAATACAAAACACAATTTGGATCGCTAATAGTTAGCGAGATACAAGCAAAAAACTGAATCGAAGCACCATTTTTCCAAGATTTCGGCTCGAGTGCAATAGATTGAGTTCAGGAATATCTTTATCAGTTTATCAAAACTTTATCAGTTATTTCGTCAAACGTCAGTTCCTATTTGACTGAAGTATTAAGAAAAGCCAATATTTTAAAACTAAAATTAAAAAATATATGAGGCCAGTTAAATTTACGCATTACAACATTATGTAATAATCTTTTACGTTTATTCTTGAGATTAGTTTACTAGTAATATACCCACGCTAAAATAAATTAAGAAAATTCTTCCGAGGTGAATACGACTAGAACGTTTTATTTCAGGAATTCAACCAGAATCGGACTCTAGAATGTTGATGGTTACGGCTTTATTAGGTGCACTTGAAATTAAATGATCGTCAGAGTATGCTATTCTCTACAAAGTGGTCATTTACTCCCATACTAATTGCTTGTGCCAACCACATTAGTATTAAAAGGTTAATTGAACGCTGTTTTCTGCATTCATATAGGCTCTGAAGCTATTCAAATAAAAATAAATGTGTAAATTTTCCACCGTTTTAATGCAGTATACTTTTATATACTTAACTGCCTGGGAATATTGCGAGCAAAGTGCCAAAGTCAATATACCTGTACTATGTGTTACATATTTTTTATGTATTACTATTCAAAAAATCTATTTTATTTACGCACAACTTTCCTCTATATTTAGCAATCTTTATTTATTAACTATATTATTTTTTCTGTTGGTTGACCACCCTGTATATTTTTATTAAATTTTTTTTGTCCTGATAATTACATTCCTCATACAATTTCCCTACATCGTCTCTGTATTATTCTTTAGAGTAATTACTCTATATAATTTTCACTGAAAGTGTTAAATGATTCCAGATATGTTTTCACCATACGTTCTTAATTAATTGTTTCTTGGGTGATCACCTAGGATATTTTACTTTCACATCCAGCAAAAAAAAATGAAAATTTTTATTTTTTAAATATGCTTAGAATATCATGAAACATCGAGATTTTAAGTTTGAGAAATAAAAAAGAAATTCTGCCTGTGTGTGTCTCTCGGTCTGTCGTTCTGTCTGTAACTTTTTTTTGTGCGCATGATTACTTTGGAATCGTTTAAGATGTTGACTTGAAATTTGGTACACGTATGTATTTTGACGAGATCTGGAACTAGATTATATTCAGTGACGTAGCCAGGGGAGGGGTCCAGGGGGGGGTCCCCCCCGAAATTAATTGACATTTAAATAAATGTCACAGACATGATATTTAAAATTATTATATTAATTTTATTTTCGTTTTTTGATGAAAATGTTTCTCGTTTATTTCAAATTTCTAGTCCAGCAGCCCTGTTGCAAATTGCGGTGTGATATCTTGCAATTTTATTGCAGCCATATTGATAGGGCGAATCCAACAGCGGGCCGATTTGAAGCAACTCAATCTGAATCTGATTTAGTCTTAAGTAACGTGCTGCATATGAATATGACGGATGCGATGCGATAGTAGAAATCTAGTTCCTTTTTATAATAAAGTGTTCCAGAAATTCCTCAATAATATATTTTTTTTTTCAAAAAAATAAACAGAACTGAACAAGATGAAGAAAAGAAGATAGTTTCTTTATAATTTAAATAATAAAAATGTTACAGTGACTGGAAATTAAAAATCTTTGAAAAATATTAAAAATCATTTAAGCATTAATTCAATTTTTTCATGTCATTTTTTGCTCTGAAGCCCTTAAACTATCTATTCTCAAAGTTTGAAGAAAATTCCACCGAAATGATTTTTCCAATGCTAATGGTGCGGGGTCCTTTGAAAACACATTTAATTTAAAAAAATTTTTGTCATATATCCCAACTGGATTACTCTATTCGTATCTGAGCATACCTTCAAAATGTTCGGACCCCCCCCAAATAAAAATCCTGGCTACGTCACTGTTATATTTTGATCTCATTCCGTTGAAAGGTTGAGGGTAAATAAGTAAATTAAGCAGTGAACTGTCCGTAAACTTGGTGGAACGACAGACAGACTTTTTTTTTTGCTCAAACTTAAAATCTCGAGGTTTCATGATATTCTAAGCCTAATTGAACAATACAAATTTTCAATTTTTAATTACGTAACTATACTTCCATTGAATGTGAAAGTAATTGGTATTTAGTATATAAAAGAGAAGCTCAAAAAATGTTTTGATATTAACCGCCCTCATTACCACCCCTACCCCATTATTAAAGGGGGTAAAAAAATGCGATTCAGTGTGTGTACAAAAACCAAAGGCCTCAAATAATTTTTTTATTTTAGCCACCCCCACTACAACATCCCTATCACCATCCCCATTCCACTACCGACGTAGGATATCGTTTTATGGGTTTTTGGGGTAGACGATTTTAAATATTATATAATATACAAGTTCCATAAACAGTTATTTCCATATAGTGGAGAGCAAATATAGTAACAAAATTTATTTTTCTTTATGAAAAACTTGGATAGAAAATCTGGATCTGGGAGTAGCGATTCCTTGGGCAGCGGCTTTTGATTAAAGCATATAAGATTTATTTCTTGATATTTGTATTAATTATATACAAAATATTATCGTCCTCTGTCATATTTTTTTTCATTAATTATTTTTTAAAAGTTCACCCTGTATATTTTCCATTAAAAACAGATAAGGTTTTCTCGTTTTAATTAATTATTTCATGGATGATCAATGTGCATATGTCTCATTAAAGTATATCGTTTTTTTCCTGAACAGTTGTATTTAATATAATTATGTGAAATATTATTGTCCATCATATTTCTCTTGTTAAATATGTTTTAAGTACAGTAGCTTTCTTCATTGTTAATTGTGTTAACCATGTGTCAAATATTACTGTCACATTTTTTTTAGGATGTCCACATTTGATATTTGCTTTTACATAGAAACTGAATTTTAGTTGTCATATAAAACGAGATAATTATTAAAAAAATCATTGAGCTCGTGCAGCAACATTTTATTTCTTGTTTAATTATGATACTGAATATTTCAAATGTGTTTGAAAATCCTTTAAAAACTCCTCGGGTTTCAGTGGTGAATACATCGGTGAAGAATCTATATCAATTAAATGTCTATGCTTAACTACATAAATATAATATTTTGAAACGATTTTATTTAACTTATCTTTTCCAATTCGTGAAAACTTAGTTGAAACTTGCAGTAGCTTTCCCCCCCCCCCATTTTCGAGGGTGCTGAACACGATGGAGGTGGTGGGAGAAGTTTTTGACTGCCGCAACTCTCTGAAATGGGGATCCCTTTATGTTTTCATATATAAACGGGTCTGGGGAGTGATTTATCGACTGGTTATATTTGAGATAATATGGAAGGGGGTCATAGAGTAAGTGGAATCTAGACAGCAGGCCTAGGGGGGGTTGATTAAACTCCTCCCGAAAATCTTTTTTTTTCAAATGATTCGGTTCAAACGCTTATCCCCCGTTTTCGGGGTCGTTGATCACGGGAAAAATCTTCATTTTTAGCTCCAACCCCTCCTCATCCCTCAAACGGGCAGAAATCACCTCTCACTCTTACTCAATTAGTATTTATTTAATTTATGTCGGTATGAAATTTCCTTACCGAATCCCCGCGTGCATGAATTAATTGCAGAAAATTTTTCTCGTACATGAATTTTAAGAAAATTCATGTACTCAAAAAATTTCCAGCAATAAATCAAGCACTAAAGTGAAAATATCTGCTCCGTTGTTCCGACGTTATTAATACTCATTATTAATTTTGCATAATCAATAAAATTGATAAATTTTATCCGACTTTTTAGAGTTTTCATTGATCGTCAACACAACAATTTTTCTCTATTGCTAATACTTTACGATTTACACTTGCCCAAATATGTGGAAAATTATGCTTCACAGCAGATTTTTGCAATTACTTCCGTCACCATTGCTCCTGTGTAGTACTCAGCTATAGTATATTATATAATTTCCTAAACCTGTTGTTTAAACAATTTTCTTCCACTATCAAATGTTTACAAATTACAGCAATTCGAATATGTCATTATTTTTCAAATTTCAAGCTGCTGTAGTTTTAGAACAGTTCACCGTGGAAGTACTCAGCTATTGCATATTATAAAATTTCCTAATAGAGAAAGTTTGGCCAATCAAGTAACAGAATGAAATGTTTTTGAAATGTTAGTACTCACAGCGACCATAAGAAAAATTATTTTGTGCCTGGGCAGAATTTGGTCACAAGTTTTGCATGTGCTCTCTCCGGAACATTTTTTGGTACAGCAACCATACCAATGGAGTAACAGCTTGGAATTGCTCTTAAAATTTTGTATTTCCAGAGTAAAAACAATATATATTTTTATGCCTCGTTAAATTTTGTTGCCTTGACACAATTTTTTTTTTTTTTTTTAGTTCATTACTTTACCTATCGAGTAATAGCTTCAAACTACAACCAAATTAAAGTTTAAACATTTTTCTATTAGAAAAAACGTTTGTGCTACGTCTATGCCTGTTAGAAATACCTGGCACAAAACTTTATATTTCTCAGTCTTATGCTATTACTAATACAACCTATTACAGAAGTATTCAACAAACAATCATAATGATTTCAAAAAAATAGTTTTCATTTATATGGATATTTTACATATAGATATAGATACATAATACAATGAGATTTTTCTCATATACCGGGTGACTCAGCCGATAGAGACATTCTTTAACTTTTTAATGGGCGAATAGATTTTCTTCAAATTTGGTGTAGTGATAAGGGATACAATTTCCAATTATATGATGTAAAGAACCAAAATGGCCGGCTTTCGTTTTCTATGCAATACATGAAAGTCATATTTTTAAATGCGACGCACTATATATTTTTACTAAATTATTAATATTCCAAAACAAATTCACGTCAACGTCTGTCGCAGAATATTTTATGAAAAACGTAAAAAGATTTGATTCTTCTCAAACTTGTGAACAAATTCTGCCCAGGCACAAAATGATTTTTCTTATGGTCGCTGTGAGTACTAACATTTCAAAAACATTTCATTCTGTTACTTGATCGGCCAGGTTTTCTGCAGCCAGCTCTTAGACTATAAACCTTTTGTTTAAACAGTTTTCTTCCACTATCAGTTGTTTACAAATTGCAGCAACTCGAAAATGTCATTATTTTTCAAATTTCAAGCTGCTGTAATTTTAAAATGGAAGAAAATTATTTCACCAAAAAAACTGGAAAATATAATCTATCATACTGATAAAAACTAATTACCACATAGAAGCAACGCGTAACGGGGACAGAGATAATTGAACAAAACTGCAGCAAAGCATTAATTTTTTTTTACCATTCTGTCTGCTGTAAACAGTAGAATATTAACAACAAAGAAAAATAGTTCAAATACAAGTTTCAGATTTTTTCATTTTCTTCAATATTATTTGTAATATTTTATTTTAGGAGGAAAGGAGATGGTTGAGAAAAATCTATTTTGACAGTGATTTCTTCAACATGGCGGTCGTAGTAGCTACAATATATTTATGAAAACATTAATTAATAATTGTGACGGTCCCCACCCCCTACAATACAAACAAAAATTTCCTTGTAGGAATTATTCACGAGTAGCCCCTGTTCTTTTTGCCCCACAGACTGTATTATATGTGAATAAGCAAGAGGTAGCCTATCTTAGAAGTAAGTACAGTTCGTCATGAAACACCTTGTAGATAAGAAAAATATTTTCCGTCCGTAAGCGAAGGAAGTAAAATCAACCAACATGCATATTAACAACAGCAAAATAATTGACTTGCATCAATTTAAATTTGCTTATTTCAGATCTTTTGTAGAAGACAGTTTTTAATATCCAGTTTCTGAAATACAGGGTGTAATTAGTTTCGTGTCATTAAAAAAAACTGGTAATGGGGACCGACTAGACAAACAAAAAACTTTTATGACTATTTCCTCTAGGGGCACTTTGAGAAAAACTGACCTAGGTCAACAATTTGAATATTAGGGTAGGAAACATTTGAGAACCACTGCCTTTCTGGGTCAATGGACGTGCAGTTTTCGTCGGCACGCGGCGGCCCGCGGTTTCAAAGCAAAGAAGGGCGGTACCTTTGATGACCGCCTCAACGGAACCAATTATAAAAATGTAAATAATTCGTTATCTCTTTTTGCAGAACTGCAAGCAAATGATGGGCGTAGAGGTTTAAACACAGCATTTCTTTACATGTTTTTTGTTTTAATTTAGAACAAAATATTGGAGCTTTTATTGTTGTTTATAATTTTTCAGATTTAAATGTGATTTATTAACATTTGTAACCTAAATGAGTGTTCTGGGTTAAAAGCTTAAAAAATGAGAAATTATTGCATGACATTGGGAAATAAAGAGTTAGACGTCCTAGATACGATAACAGAAAACAATTATGTGTATTTTAAGTTAGGAAAAAAATCTGATTTATTTAACTAATTGCCGATCATTTATCGAAAACTAAAATATTCGATAAATCTAGAACTTACCAGATTATTGTTGATTTACATAAATTGTTCGAAATGGCTTCCGTTTGCATCAATACACTTTTCGGCATGGCAAACTAAGGACATACGCACTCCGCTTAACACATTTGGTAAATTAGGATCATTTTTTATGGTTTATATGCACATTAAAATACCACACTAAACTATCAACTAACGTTGTCAATAAAGAAAATAAAAAGAAAGACTTGGTCCAAAATCCAAAAAGCAACACGAAAAGAACGAACAAGTAGTGTCTGTATGTAATAAAGAACTTAACGACTTGAACGATAAGTCAATAAAATAAATCTTAACTGTAAATACGTGGCCCAAAATTAAAAAAAAAAACAAAAGCAACATACAAAAACAACGAAGGGGTTCGACGTGTGTACTTAACGAAGTGCCCACAGAAACTAAAATATTGCACAAGGAAGAGTATAGTTTTCTTCATAACTACTAAGCACTCAGAAAACGCCGACGTCTTTCACCTTCACCGCGCCGCTAAAGACCTTACCTTCTTACCTACCTTTAAAAAGCCATAACAAAGTCTAACACCTCTCTAACAAAGGAGCGCGACACTTTGAAAGAGCCGTATTAGCGTATTTGATGGTTAGAGGCGCCGACATACGCGAAGATAAAAGCCTATCCCAACATTCCAGCAGTTCTCAAACAATATTATTGAAAATTTTCGTAATTTTTGTTTATTTCTTTTTTCTAAAACTATAGGTTTTAGACCCCATGTTATATAAGGTTTTTTTGTTCGTTTAGTCGTTCCCCACCAGCAGTTCTTTTTAATGACATGAAACTGATTGCACCCTGTATGGGTTAAACTTAATCTTACAATATTAATTTTGGTTTATTTCGATAATTTGTGGGTTCATTGAGATATTAACTTTCAGCAGACGTTCGGTTTACGAAACTGAAAGTGAAAGTATTGAAATCTATTTGATAAATTCGAGTCACTAAAATAAATTATCCGTGACAAATCATCATTAATAACACATCATAGAATTAAGTTGTAAATTACCTTGAATAATAAATTTGCAAAGTTAGTTCCCCAATTGCACAAAGCCCTTCATTCGTCAACTTGCAAATTTACTTTAATAAGTATTGATCCTGAAACTGTCTCCATTGGTGTCGAAGGCCGGGAACGAATGGGTGCAAAGAATAGAAAACGTAGGATGTCCTTAGGTACTTAATATTCGTCTCATTATTTGCTGATAATCGTATGTAATGTCAATAGTGCTTAGAGTTTTATCGGTAAAATATTTTAAAAAACTGTAAATTGATAGTTTCAATTGATTTCCCGAATTAGTAACCAGTTGTGATTCATTATTTGCCCACTTAATCTTCACTTCTAATTTATGAAGAGAGAAATATGCGTTTATTTTCTGTTGATTGTAAATATTTAAAAACCAAATAGAGTATAATCTTTAAAACTGTTTAGGTACTTGTTCTAACGAATAAAATAATTTTTATTGCAAATTTCTGTTGTACTTGAATATTGTAGTTTGTCAATGAAAATAGTTCCTTCTTTCATTATCAGATCATCGCATTTAACTATAACTAATTTACGATAAAAATTATATATGGTTATATTCCTCAGAGAAATGGGAAGTACCTGAAACTATTTTAAAGATTAATACCATTTATAATTTTTTTAAATATTTAAAATAAGCCGAAAATTAACACGTATTTCCCTCTCGCTCTTCAAAATCCCATCCTTTAGCTATTTAGTACAGCAGAGAATACTATCTGAAAGGTGTTTAAATAAGTGCTAAGAATTGTAGAGTGCATCGTACAGTGCATCACTTTGATTAGTTACGAATCTATTTTGTGGCACTGCGGAGCTAGTACAGTCAGCTAGCGACGAATCATGTGTTTATATGATCTATATGTATCTTTACATAATTTTCTCACGACTATCGAATAATGCTTTTCTTATGCATGCAAGAATAGCACTCATTATCCTTTTACAATGTATTATGAACTCATCGTCCACGGCCTTCGGTCAATCAGGAACCACCATATAGCGTTATCGCTATAAATAAAATTAAAATGGAAGTAAATATACTTATATTTGTTTTTAATACATGTTCATATTTTATGTGATTTGAGTATTTTTTAGTATATTGATATTATTATTTTTATATCGAATGTTTCTATTTTTCCTAGCGACTCCATGGAAACTTCTCCATTATGGATCGAGTTTTCCTTTTTGTTTCTTAGCGACTCCATGGAAACTTCTCGCTTTTGGAACTTCTCGATTTCCAGTGAGTGAGTCGCTATAGTCGCTATATACACCCCCTCGTTAAAAAAGAAAATAGTCAATCAATCAACGTGTCGATTGCAAAACGTACTTTTTTAATCGGGGTAGGCAAAGTGTCACATCTGTCAACTAATACAAAAGCCGGTTTAACCCTATCAATATTGACAGTTATGAGTTTGTCTCCTTTCTTAAAGGTAAATAACTTATCTGAACGAGATAAAACTTTAAACGGTCCTTCATATAAAGGAGTAAATGAACGTTTTAAACGTTCAATGCGAACGAAAATGAAATCGCAAGAGGCAAGATCTGAACTAACAAAAGTTTTGTAATTGCCATGCGAAGTTGGAGGAACAAATTTTAAATTATTAAAATAAATGCGTAATTTGTCAATGAAATAAGGAATATCTGGGGAATTATACGATTCAACGAAAAATTCGCCAGGTAAACGAAGGGTTTGACCATATATGAGTTCAGCAGGTGAACATTGCAGATCTTCCTTGGGAGTTGTCCTAAATGCTAATAAAATGATGGGTAATTCATCTGTCCAATGTGATGTATTGGCTCTAGTTAACAAGGAAGTTTTAAGTGAGCGATGAAATCTTTCAACTAAAGAGTTGCCTTCTGGGTGATATGGAGTTGTACGTATTCTATGAAAACCTAAAAACTTTGCAAATTCATTAAATAATCTTGACTCGAATTGTACTCCTTGATCAGTAGTTACTGACAAGGGAACACCGAATCGACAAACAAAGTTTTGAAATAAAGTACGTGCAACTGTTTCTGCTGTGATATCGCGAAGAGGGTACGCTTCCGGCCACCTAGTGAATCGTTCAATCACCGTAAGAATGTAAGAGTTACCTTTGGATGGAGGTAATGGTCCTACCAAATCTATGTGGATGTGGTCGAATCTGATTTTCGGAATGGTGAAATTCCCGAGAGCACTTCGCGTATGTCGACTGACTTTGACAGCTTGACAGTTAATGCACGATTTTGACCATAAATTGCAATCTGTGTTCATTTTCGGCCAAAAATAGTTATTTGAAATCAACAGTCTAGTGGCTTTAATACCAGGATGAGATAAGTTGTGAAAAATATCGAATATCGTTCGTCTGTAAATAAGTGGGACAAAAGGTCTGACTTTTGCACGAGAAACATCACACCAAATAAAATCATTTGAATCTGGAATTTGTATCTTTTTTAAAATGAAATTGGTTTTAGTTAGTGATGATTTATCTGACAATAAATAGTTGAGATTTGAATCTTTCTCCTGAGCTTCACTAAGCAACTTTAGGTCAAAGTTAACATTAAGGAAGGGAGAATTTTTAAGTTGAAGTGGTAAAATATCTTGTTTTAAGGAAGAAGTGTCGTAAATACGTGACAAGCTGTCAGCTATTACATTATGTTTTCCTTTAACATGTTGTATTTTACAAGAAAATTGAGCTATGTATTCTAAATGACGTATTTGACGAGGAGATCTTTCTGCTTTTGTGAATAAAGCGTTGATTAAAGGTTTGTGATCTGTAAAACAATTAAACTTGCGACCTTCAAGTATAAACTTAAAATGTTTAATTGCAGTATATAATGCTAAAAGTTCTTTGTCAAAAATCGAATAATTGGTTTGTGCTGTGGTTAATTTACGGGAAAAGAATGCTAAAGGAGCAAGAAATCCCTTATTATCTTTTTGCTCTAAAACTGCACCCATGGCAAGGTTAGAACAATCGACTGAGAGAGATAAGATAGTATCGTCATTATTGCAAGGATGAGCCAAAACTACTGCATTACTTATTGCGTCTTTGGCTTTCGAAAATCCGTCTAAACATTGATCAGGCCAACTATTTATCTTTGTAATTTTATCATGAGATAAACTGTTACAAAGAGAATATAGGGGAAGTAATATTTCAGCAAAATGAGGTATGAAACGATGATAAAAATTCACCATACCTATGAAACGTTGTAGTTGTTTGAGAGTTGTCGGTAAAGGGAAATTATTAATGACTTCGACTCTCTCAGTTGATGGTAAAATACCTGATGAAGAGATGTGATGACCTAAAAAGGTTAAATTGTCAACTCCTAAGATACATTTAGATGGTTTAATGTTAATTCCGTATGTGTCTAATCTCTTGAAAACCTTTTCTAAATGTTCCAAATGTTGTACATCTGATTGACTTGCGATTAATATATCATCCAAATAGACGAAAACGAAAGGTAAATTGACAAGTACTTCATTCATAAAACGTTGGAAAGTTTGACCGGCATTGCGTAGACCAAAAGGCATGCGGGAAAATTCAAACAGTCCGAATGGAGTTGTTATAGCTGTCTTATAAACGTCATTTTCAGCGACAGGTATCTGATGGTACGCTCGCACTAAATCAATCTTGGAGAAAATAGTGCAGCCGTGCAACTGAGAGCTAAAGTCGTGGATATGAGGTAATGGATATCTGTCTGGAATGGTAATCGTATTTAGTTGTCGATAATCTCCACAAGGTCTCCAGTCATTCTCTTTTTTCGCCACTAGATGGAGTGGAGAGGAAACTTGAGAAGATGATGGTTTGCAGATACCTAATTCTACCATGTTATTAAATTCTGTTTGAGCTATTTTAAATTTAAGATTGTCTAATCTACGAGGTCGTGAAAAAGGTAAATGACCTTCAGTAACTATATGATGTACAATAGAATGTTTAATAGGTAAATTGTAATCTGGGGAACTAATTAAATTAGGAAATTGTAAAAGTAATTTGTTATATTTATCTGTCAAAGGAAATAATTTAAGTGAATCTAATCTACAATTGTCTAAAGGACTATTTTTAATAAAACAATTAACTGACAAATTAGTCTTGTTATCAATTATTCGAGCTCCTTTAAGATCGACAACTAAACCAAAATGAGACAAGAAATCTGCTCCGACTATCGGTATGTCAACGTCTGCTGTATTGAAAACGAAAGGAAATAATCTACGTAAGTTTAGATTGACTTTTAACAATTTCTTACCGTATGTAAAAATGGTTGAACCGTTAGCCGCGGTTAATATCGTATCGAAATTCTTTTTTAAATCTGTGAAAGCATTGCGTGGCACCACAGATAAATCGGCACCAGTGTCAATTAGGAAGTTCAGGTTGTTAGATCTATCGTAAATAAAAAGTCGACGACGTTTGCTGTTAGAAATGTCAAAATCAGACGTCATAGAATTATCAAACTTCAGTCATCTTTGAGAATTATCAGATTTTTTACAATTCTTACTGAATTTGCACCATTCACCTCCACAACGATAGGCATTGGTACCATAAAGTTGATGGTAGTAACAAATAGTATTGTCTGTACGATCAAATTTATTGGAAACATTATTACGGCTGGGTGAACGATTGCGATTAGTGGTACGAGTTTGTGAATTGCTTCTACTTTTGCAATTGTTGCAGCATGAAGTAGAAGGTTGAGGCTCGAAGGATTGATTGGAAAGTCTGGATTCTAAAGAGTTTAATCGAGAATTAAAAATTTCTTGTTTTTGTAATACTTGATTAATTGAATCATGAAAAGTGATTGAAAAATTTTTGATAGTAGTAGTTAAATCTGATAACGGGGTGGACTCAGAGTCAAGAGGATTTTTGGAGTACGATGCAACCATTGAATTTTGACAGGACTCCCAGATCTGATCTGCAATATCTAGAATCTCTTTTGTGTCTGTTTTCCCTGAAGCTGTAATGGCAATATATACTGTTTGAGGTAAACGTCTTTTCCATAGCTTTATCAATAAATCTTGACTAACCATGCTGAATCCTCCAACCATATTCAGCATGGATCTATAGAAATCTGAAGGTTTCAGATCGCCCATTTGGGAACCTGATAACAGATCATTCAGACGTTTTTCCTCACTCGATGATAAACGTGAAATTAAAACTTTCTTTAAATTTATATAGAGATCCGTTTCCGGGGGATTAGATATTATATCGTATATATTATCTATCACATCTAATGGCAAATTAGCTATAACCTGATCATACTTTTTCTTATCATTGACAATTTTTGCAACAGAAAACTGTGATTCAATCTGGGTAAACCAAATTTCTGGTTTTGATTTCCAGAATGGGGGTAATTTGACAGAGGTGACATAATGGGTTTGAGGAAAATCCTCGTCTGAAGGTTGTCTTTGCATAACTAATCGATTGTGATTGATTGATTGATTTACTACTCTCTTAGATAAAAAAGGAAATGTACTTTAACTCACTCACCGACAGATGACAGTACTTGTAATGTACAACTTCAGTTGATTGAATTAGGAAATTACCATAAATTATAGGAACATCTATTCAAATTTGGAACCTCTATTCAAAATTCATCTGGAAAATTCTTCTCTTCATAAAATGGTCAATTTATAACGGTAGTTGATATATTGAATCTCTTCTGGTATATATTTATCACGTTGGACATAAAATTTTCACTTCTGGCATATATTTATGACGTTGGACATAAAATGATCACGTCGGGGTCACCAAATTTATAGCGTTATCGCTATAAATAAAATTAAAATGGAAGTAAATATACTTATATTTGTTTTTAATACATGTTCATATTTTATGTGATTTGAGTATTTTTTAGTATATTGATATTATTATTTTTATATCGAATGTTTCTATTTTTCCTAGCGACTCCATGGAAACTTCTCCATTATGGATCGAGTTTTCCTTTTTGTTTCTTAGCGACTCCATGGAAACTTCTCGCTTTTGGAACTTCTCGATTTCCAGTGAGTGAGTCGCTATAGTCGCTATACACCACATTTCATAATCTGAGGCATAGTTTAATTTTTCGTGTTGAGCAAAGTGACGATTTGGCATCAAACAAAGTCCTCCTACCAGTTTGTTAGGTTTTAACAGAAATGAAATGATTTAATCAACTTAAGTCTTTTTATTTTAAACGATTTTAATTTAGTCACTTACCTAATGTATTTTTTCAGAAAAATTAGCGTAAAGCATAAATTTCATAAAGCATAAAGCAAATTTCGTTTTGACCACTGTCTGTGGGACACTATGCATGCATAGGAAGAACTATCAAGCTAAGTTTCGAACACATTACATTCGAAATCATAAATACCTTTGAAAATATTTGCTCTACCAATTATAAACGAAGATATGCAAGAAAATATAGTATTTTTATTAAATAACAGATAAATAGATAGATAGATAGTCCTTATTTCACCACTATATGTACATGATTGAACATTTTGCTGCAAATATTGAGAGAAATAACTGGTAAGCAGCAGATTTATGAATTACAGTAAATTTAAACAATAGAAAAACATATATACAGTGTGTCCCCGGATGGGGTAACACACTCTTGTAAACATTCTTTTTCTTTATTTGCCGAAAAAAAATTATTCTTTATAAAAAGTTTTGCTTGTCTTAAGAAGTCATAAACAGTTGTCAAACCTATGATAAATTATACAGGGTATTCTAAAGATTAGCAAATATGAAACTGACTTTAAACAAACTACTTTTTTGCATTTTTGTTGAAAATTTTATTTAACAAAGTTGTTTTAATCAAATTTGATCTTATTCCGTTGATGGGTTGAGGGGTAAATTGGGGTAAACGCGGGTAAATAAGTAAATCAAGCAAGTTAGTATCCATAAAATTGGTATTTAGTATATATAAGAAAAGCTAAAGTCTCAAAAAAATTTTTGACATCCCCATTACCACTCCCACCCCATTATTAAAGGATGTGAAAAAATAAAATTGTCATTAAGTGTATGTACAAGAACCAAAGGCTTCAATATTTCCCAGCCCCACAACAATCACCTCACCAACACTACCGATGCGCCACATCGTTTTATTAGTTTTTGGGGTAGACGATTTCAAATATTATGTTATTAAAGATCCATAAACAATTATTTCTATGACTTGAATAGAAAATTTGGATGTGAAAGTAATGATCCCGGCCACGACAATGCGGAAACTTAGAGCCTGAGAACACAAATTTATGCGCCTTATTTCGAACTCTAATAGATCCCTTAGAGATCTCTACGCACGTTGTCACGACATAACCCCACTAGCGGACTTTGTCCAGGAAATATCAAAAATTTTACCAATTCGAATACGAATCAGACAGCATAATGCCACACTTTTCAACCTGAAATATCTATTAACATACCAGGCGTTGCCTATCTTTCAGCACCTCCGTAGCCCCACTTTCCTATACCATAATTCTTTCTTTTCACCACCTTTTACCTACCTTAAACCCTTTTTTTATTCCCTTTATTCGTCTCTCTTTTTGTTGGCTTGTTAAGTTTTATTCTTTTGTCTTTTTTTTTCTTCTTCAAAATCCCCCCTCGGTCAATAATCTCATAGAAATCCGAACATTTTAAACAATAACCTTCCCTTCACCCCACCTTCCTGAAGGCAGGTGGACTACCAGCACGAAGGATGTCATTAGCTCAAACGGTTTTTTTCGTTGAGTTTTCCCCATATTAGCAATCAGAACAAAACAGCGCAATGTGGTGCAAATTAAAATCTAGTGTAATCTTAAGTATTTTAAAGTTCTCACGATCTATACTTAAGCCAAATTGTTAGCTTTAAGTTTCATTCTAGTTTAAGATAGGAGTGCTAACCCACCACCAGTTACTCACCGTTCCAGCCGAATCGGATCCGCCCCACCTAGCTGCACGCTCACCATGACGCTTGCACGTCGTGGTTATACGGCTGGCTTCGGGCCGGGATCAGACTAGGCGCATATCTGTAATAACTATCTAGTAAATTGTTGTTAAATTAAATTGAATTGGTTTCTTATGTGATTGTCAAAAACTTTTGATGCGTAGTATTTGAAGCTAGCTTGCAATGAATAATAACTAGCAACAGAAATATGATACTATGATACAGAAATTAATATAAGGTAAATTTTCAAAGAACACCGAATAACCCCATTCAGTGAGATGTGCTTTATATATTATCTATCTCTGTATTAGGATTAAATTATATTTTACGAAATGGTTATGCCGCGGAGTTGCACACGATATAATATATTATTTTTGTGGTGGATAATTTTTTTTTGGGATAAAATATATATTTAAGAAATGATTCATACATATTTGTTAGTGGAAGGGCATAACATATTATAAATGTAATGTAAGATATATGAAACGGTAAGTCCTGAAAGACTGATCCTCAACCACCTTAGCGCCACTCTAACGAAAGCAATTATGTTTTTTCATCTTAGTTTTAACGAACTCCCTGAAAAAATTTTTATCGCCGCTTATGCACTGCCGTAACCGTTCCTTCATTTCAGCCGGTAGTGCCAGGCTCGTATTGACAATGCTTTCGGAGTTGACCTATGTTTAGATACTTCATCTTTTTATTCTTTGTCTTCCACCCTTCTAAAATAAATAAGACGAAATGGGTCTATGGAGTCATATAGTGAAAATAAAAGAATAAGTGGAAAGTCAATATTGTTTAAAGGATAAAACGCGAGTATATACAAATGTTTTCTGTGAGGGGATTAATGAATCAATATATAATGAATGCTGTTATTATACTTTTCGCAAATACGAAAACGGAGAGTATATTGCATTTAATAGGCTAAAACCGTAGATATCACTTGTGGCGAATAAAATTGATTATTTCACTCATTAACGCTATAGCCAATGAGAGACCGTTTTTTCACAACATTGCACCAATCAAACGTCATTATTAGTGGTAATTCAAGCTAGATCGACTTTTGACAGTACCAACATGCAAAATTTATCGCTCTAATTTTTTAGGTCGCTGCAGCGGCAAATATTGCGAAAATTTGTTGATGTTTTGTGTCGTGAAATGTTTTCAGCACAAATCGTGCTTTTAAATGTTATCTATAAATATCTTCTCTAGATTATTACTCATTATTAACGTAAATTGTAAATTGTAGTATTGCAGGTATTAATAACCTAAAAAGCCAATGCTGTGTAGAACTTATATAGGTTCGGGACAAGTTATACACAGCTTTCAATGGCTTAATACCTAACGTAATTACAAAATAATTTTCACGACTAAAATTAAATATAAATATCTACGAAGCAGACAAATCAGTTATTTCAAGATAAATACACAAATGTAGGTACTTACGTATGATAATTCATCAATCATCACAAAGCAGCTAACACTTATTTGGAAAATCAAAACTCTGCAGTATCACTATATACATTATAATTCGTTGTACTTAAAGTCTGTCTACTTAAACAAGTAAACTTTAACTTAACTATTAAACTTCTCAAATTAGAAACAAGGATTAAATACATAAATATATTTTAATAAACACTTTAATATAATAATTCAATTCACTGTTTAGGCCAGTTAAGTTAAGCTAGCGTTACTAGATGGCGGTACCATACCATCTGAGCCGCAGCCTTAGAACGTAAAAGCGATAGATTGGTAATATGCAATTTGTGTGATTATACCCGTAATGTGATTGGTCGAAGCGTGCTTTGTTGTGATGACTAGTCTTATAAGTTACAGTACCTATGGTTTAACGTATATTGTTTTCCTTAATTGTCATAATTTAAACCTACTTTGTTTTTTTATTAGACGAGTCGCTTTGGAAATGCATTTTTATGTGACGTAAATGATGAAATTGAAGAATAATCTCTAAAAAGTAACAAGGAAACAGCTGAAGGCAATTAATTACTGAACATAATATAGAAGATGTACTTAATGAATTATTTATTCGTGAAATATTCTCCACAAATACCACTCGTGCTTCTAAATTTTATCTATAAATTTTTTCTCAAGCTAAGTTGCCATAAGGTTAATATAACTCGTGCAAATTGACAGTTTATTATCAAAGATTAAATCCCTCCCGCTAAAGCGGTCGGGATTTAATCAGATAATAAACTGTCAATTTGCACTCTTTATATTACCAGGCAACAACGCTTTCGAAAGCACTAGTGATATTACATACGAATATATTATCGTGTTAGTTATCGAATTTTTATCAACTCTCAAAATGTCCGTTCGTCCGCCCGACTGTCCGTCCATCCGTCATATAAGCATGATAACTTAAAGAAGAAAAATTCCGACTGTGTTGTAATTTGGACGGCAGGTTAGTATAAGCTAGAGGAAGAATCCTATTGTTTTTAAAAAAAGTTGGTCAGTAAAGAGAAATTTAGTCATTTAAATTTTAAAAAATAATCATTTTAACCTGTATGTTTTTTAATGTAGTAAAAATCTTGTGAAATGTTATTTTTAAAAAGTCATAAAACAGTGTTATGGGGACGGTAGCTCAGTGGTTTAGCGCGTCTAGCTTGCATACTGGCGTACCTAGCGAAGCAGGTTCAATCCCTGCTCATCGCGAAATAATTTTAATTATAAAATTATCCCCAAGAAGTGGTTCGGACTCCACTATAAGCTGTAGGGCCTCGTTTCTCTTTACCTAACACAAATTCATTCTGGATTTTCAAGGAGTTACTTCGGTGACTTGAGAAGCGGTTAAGAAAACATTTTTTTTTTTAAGTGTAGTAATTACCGACTTGTGTCCTCCCCGCCACGCGGTCTCAAACAAAGAAGCGCTGCACTTTGATGGGACCGCATTAGCGTGTTTGATGGTCAAAGGCGCCGACATACGCAACGACAATAAGTCCTACCCCAACATTCCAGCAGTTCTCAAACAATATTACGAAAAATGTTCGAAATTTTCCTTAATTTTTTTTCTCCAAAACTATGGGCTATAGGTTTGTTTATAAACAGACAGAGGCTGAAGAAGCACGACTAGAATGGACGAAGAATGACGATCTGTTTTAATTACATACAATCACAGAAGAACTAATGTTTGCGCCAGACGAGGGACAGACAGAAAAATAATCGCCAAATGCAAATAATATTATCAATTTCATTAGTGGTTGCCGTTCATATTATACAGTGAAAGTGTTACGCACATTTTCCTCATATGGCACACTATGTTATGCTTGCTATGTATCTCGGACATTGATAGTAAGTTATAAACAAACTACAGACCTTAAATGTACTTAAACGTATTTTAGAAACAATCGCCCTCAAAGCGATTGTTTTGTTCTTGATGTGGTGAATTACGAATCAGACGTAACTCAACTCACCTCATAAAGAACATGTATGATTTTTGGGCCAATTTAAAGCTTTTTCAACGCAGTTAAGTTTCGAAAAAATGAATAACAGTGCCAGACGCTGTTGAATAAAAAAAACCGCTGCCCAAGAAATCACTTCTTCTACATCCAGATTTGCCACACGATATGCCACATCGGTAGTGGGTGTAGAGGTGGTGGTAGCGGGGGTGGGAAGTAAAAAAAATGTAGAGGCCTTCGGTTCTTGTACGCACACTAAATCACAATTTGATTTTTGTCACCCCCTTTAATAATGGGGTAGGGGTGGCTAGTGACAAAAATTCTTTTGAGACCTTAGCATCTCTCGTATATTTTAAATACCAATTTTGTGGACACTCACTTGCCTGATTTACCTATTTACCCCCCAACCCGCAAATTTAAGATTAAAATATAATCTAGTTCCAGATCTCGTTAACATACATACGTTTACCAAATTTCCAGTGGCGGCTGGTGAAATTTCAATATTTTTTTTTTCGTCTGTGGCGCATACGAAATATGGAAAATACCATCTAGAGAAGCACTTCTCTAACGACTGCTCAAAAATTTTGAAAAAGCAGTTTGCGAAAACATTTTTTAAAATTTGATTACCAACCCTGCTCTAGGGACTCCTGTTTAATTTTC
The DNA here is from genome assembly GCA_936432065.2 of Rutpela maculata. NCBI lineage: Eukaryota > Metazoa > Arthropoda > Insecta > Coleoptera > Cerambycidae > Rutpela > Rutpela maculata. Next base: position 146,115,516 of record OW386289.2, read on the forward strand.
ATTTTTTGTCATATACATTTGACTTTTCATAAAAATACAGCTAATAATGAAAGTATTTTCATAAACTCCAAAACCTATTGTTGTATTTTTATGAAAGTCCAATGTATATGACAAAAAAAATTATACAGGAGTGACAACCGAATTTTAAAAAAATTTTTCGCCAAACTGCTTTTTCAAAATTTTTGTGGACACTAAAATTTCAAGTTAATATCTTAAACGGTTCCAAAATAATCGTGCTCATAAAGAAGGATATAGACAGACTGACAGAGAGAACGACTGACACAATCTTTTTTTGCTTTTTTTGCCTATTTGAACAATAAACATTTTCCAAATTTTTTTTGCATAACTTCCACCGGATGTGGAAGTAATAATGTAACAATAAGGTATTAATTTGAAAAGACTAATATTCATTTTCATATTCATCATGTGTCTAATGTCTCTCTCTAGCCAAACTAAGTCAGTGGGAAGGGCAGCTGGCGGTCAGGTTGTCAGGTGGATGAAGTAAAAAAATTGTAAAATATTTCGGTTCTTTAACCCTTTCAGGCATGGCGGTACACCGTTTGAATCATGCAAACTGACTCGTTCAATGCATGTTGGTACAAACTACGTACCGCATATTGTATATGCATATTGGACTGTAAACACTGTGTATACTGTATGTACTGTAATGTGTGCCACGCCAGTGTATATACTTAAAACAAAAAATAAATCTCCACAAATGTAATTAGAGTATATTTTATTGCTTAGCAATTACCAATAACAAAAAAAAAAAACAAATGAATTAGAATAAAATATCCCGTGCAGCAAAGTCTATTTTTGTGCATGATTTTCTGTGCCTGAAAGGGTTAACATACGCTAAATCACAATTTAATTTTTTCTCATCCCCTTTAATAATAGGGTGGAGGTGGTAATGGGGGTGGATAATGCCAAAAATTTTTTGAGTCCTTAACTTCTCTTGAATATACTAAATACCAATTTTATTATCTTTTACTTGCTTGATTACCTATTTACCCCCCTTTTCCCCAGTTTACCCCCACAACCCTTCAATCAAATAAGATCAAAATATAATTTAGTTCCAAATATCGTTAAAATATTTACGTTTACCAAATTTCAAATCAATATCTTAAACAGTTTCAGAGTAATGGTGAGCACAATAAAACGTTACAGATAGAACGACAGACCGACAGACAGAAAATTTTTTTTGGTCAAACTAAAAATCTTGACGTTTCGTAACATTCTAAGCCTATTTGAACAATGAAAATTTTCAAAAAAATTATTTGCGTTAGTATACTGAATGTGGAAAATTGTATTTTTTAATGTTTGCTTACGATGTACCTGTAATAGAAAACAAAAATAAGGAGAAAATTAATTCCAAATTCAATATTAAAAAAACATTGGTTAAATAAACAATCTTTAATAATAACATTAATGTAACATTTTATAAATTGCATGCTCTCTGCTCATTGACCGAAGAACTTTTTACTCTGGTCAAATATATCAAATATTTGAGTGTTCTCATATTCTCTCAGCAATTCTAACAGTTTTGATTTTCTATTTTTTTTAAATGCAGCAATACGGTATTGCACCCTAAGAAATAATGACAAGTTGGTTGTACCTTGTTTAAAATTTCACTAACTTTCACACATCTATATCTATTTTTGGAAATATGTTTTCTGAAGTAAGCTTTAAAAAATAGTATGCACACTTCCTAAAAAATTACTATAATATTAGTGCTAGGTGCTCGAAGTATTATCCATGATTTTATGAATCTTTGAGTAGCGATGAGCAATACGATTGTTTGGCTCTTATTGGCTGCAGCTCATATCGTTGCTAGTTTATCATTGTATATGTCCATTTACACAAATATCTTCATGATTTACATATAGAATTTGTATGGCTGTAAGCACATGACTATTTTATAATTCCCTAAAAATATCTAGATACTATCATTTCAAAGAGCTCTTCTTAAATCTGATTGTCGTCGCTATTCGAACTTTGAATAAGAAATCCAGCACAGCTCTCAAAAATATATACTCGTTTATCATGTTCTAAATCTTGAACAGATGAAGTGATAAACTTACGAAAAAGAAGATATCTTGAGTTTTCTATATGTTGATAAATCTCTTTCCAGCATGTGAAAAAAACATCAAATGTTGTATAGTCAACTTGGCTGATAAAGGCTTTAATTTGATCTTAGAATCATGCGTGTACCTGAAGTGGTGGTTGCCTCTATTTTTTTTTTTTTTAATATGGATAAGTCTGTTTTAAACTATCAATCGTTCTACGTTGTCCTCTCCCCGATTGACGTGGTCAAAAATTAATATTTTTAATGAATATGATATGAACACGTTTTTAAATTTCTTATAATTACGACTCTTCAGCTATCTGCGGAACACCAAACTCTACTACATGTGAAAATTCGTATTTCTATGTTACAGGTTCGGAGACAAACCACTGCAACAGACAAACAGACCGGGGAACAAAACAGTCTTCTTATAATGTTGCGTTTTTCAGCTTCGAGTAATATACGTACTCTAAAAATAATTCTAAAACCTTTTTAATTGACGCCCATGAATATGAGTAAATTCATCTGTTGGGTATTTTTATGCTATTCCAACTGAGTTTGGAAATACTATACCACAAATAATGAATTTTTTACTCTAAAGTATTTGTACTATAGTCACTATTATTGCTTACTGTTCCCTACTATTATTTATTTCATTTATGAAGCTTCTGCTAGGGCAATAACGAAGTGAACGTACCACATAATTGAGTATACCCGCAAGGTCTGAAAACGGGCCTGAACGGATAGAAAAACTACGGCATTAAGTGAGATTATGGGCCGGGCTAAGTCTTAATATATTGGGGTCGGGCTTAACCGTGCCTTAAACACCGGCCCGACCTAAAATTATCGTCAACGCAGTTAGAGCTACCAACATTTAGTTTTGATAACTAGGTAACTATACTATTACACATTTCAACATAAACTTATATTTCCTATAGTACACAAATCGAGTTGAAGCAGAAAAAATAAATTAAATTAGTAAATTACAATGCTTCAGTTGTCATCAGTATCAGCAGTTGTGGTGTTTTAAAAACAGTATGAATTAAAAAATAACTCTTTAAATAGGTTTTAAATTTAGATAATTTCATTCAAAGTCGATATCCTATAAAAATGATGTGGAATTTTTTACTAATAAAAACCGCTGCCTAACAATCACTATTTCCATACATAGATTTTCTATTCAAGTCGCTTACAACGAAAAAAATTTCATAACATATTTGCACTGCGCTATGTGGAAATAATTGTTCACAGAACTGTAATCATATGTAACCGTCTACCCCAAAAACCCATAAAACGATATTCCACATAGGTCGTGTTGGGTGTAGTAGTGGGGGAGACTGGTGTTATAAAAAAAATTCAGTATTATTTTTTTATTCCCTTTAATAATGGGTTGAGGATGGTAATGGGGGAGATAGTGGGAGTCGCTGATGACAAAAAATAATTGAGACCATAGCTTCTCGTACATACACAAAATTTCAATTTTATGGACTCTTACTTGCTTGATTTATCATATTTCCCACTATTTTACTATCTTCCCGCATTTCTAATACCTTCTTCTACGTTCCCATAACCCACTCTCATTTTCCCATTGCATCTTTCAACTCTCTAATGATCTTCAATAACTTTTCCACACCCTTCCATAACTTGCTTCCACGTTCCAATTCTCTCCCTACTTCCTCCTATATTTTCCTACTTTCTACTACGTTGCCCCACTTTACCACTACTTTGTATCACGCTCCCATCATACTCGATCACTTTTCTACACTTTGGTATCACTTTTTACGATCTATCACCGTCTTTCGTATTTTCCACTATCTTATCCACCTTTCTACCACAAACTCGCTTTCCCACTAGCCTCCCATACATTCCTTACATTTTCACTACTGGTTTTCATCAACTTTCGCTATCATCCCTACGTTTTCATCATCCTTCTTCGCTTTTCCTCACCTTTTCGCCACCTTTCCCACTCTTCCCCTATTTCTTTCGCTTTCCCACGATCTTCCCTCATCCCCAATGTATTCCCCTATCTTCCTTCCACTTCCGATATTAAGATTATTATGTAACGTACTCTCTAAGTTTGAAAGTTGACTGCAAGTGTATAGAATTTTATAAAAATAGACAGACGGACAGAGGGGCAGATGGATAGATGAACAGACAAATAGACACAAAATGTGATACATAATACATTTTCAGGTTTTGGTGTCACGAAATAAACTCGAATTTATCGAAAATTCTAAGGAAAACCAAAAATTCTTAAAAATATCTTCTTTTTCAGATTTATATACACGTATTTGTGTTTACTTTTTGCAAGATTATGGATAGGTGCATCTCTCTCGTTGTGAAGAAAATTTATTTTTCTGAAAACGAAAACATTGTACTACTAACTCCGTAATCTGATATAAGTCATACCACCTTGTCTGTTCTGGATTGACCTCTAGCAAACTTCAGTTAAATCTAATGACTGTCTTGTGAATTTATGTCACAATTATTTTTTATTATTTTGCAAATAAGCAAACTCGTAAAATTTGCATAGAACCTTGATATAATCTAAATTTTTGTAGATTTAAAATGTTCTAGCTCTGCAATTTATTTTAATTTGTATTTTGCTTGGGTTTTAGGAAATTTATTTTTATACAAATTTTATATGAGTGCAATTTTGTATTATATAATATTAAGTACAATTTAGAAGGGCATGAAAACGAAAATGGTACGTGCATTTATTTCAATTCCTTTCACTAATATTTTAGCCAATTAATGAAATTAAAAATAATAATTTTAAAAGGAAAAATAAAAACAATTACATTCATTTTAGGTATATGCAAAAAATGCAGGAAATAATCTATAGGTGTAATTTATAGTAGAGTTCAAAATAAGATCTTTGTTGATTTCCGTGGAACATTGAAAGGTAAGAATGTACTGATTACACTATTACAAAGTATTTGACGTGCATATACACCTCCTAAACTCGTCTGGCGATACAATGTCCAAAATTTTGTGTCAATGTCATAGTCGATGAAGGTATTTACCTACGAAAATTTGCAAACTGAATAATTTTTTTTTAATAAGTTCGTGAAAGTGTATGGAATAAATTCTGAAAAGTTTATATTTCGCTCCGACGCAGAACATAAGAAAAAAGTGAACATTTTTTTTTCATTCATTTTTTCAAGATTTTGAAATTAAGTCAAGCTAGGAAAAAATAAAAAATACAGATGGGGAGACCACATATTTATGAACAAAAAATGTCTTAACAAAATTTTAGCGGGGAGAAAATAGTCAAGTGTAACGTTATAACTCGGAGCGATACATGCGTGAGGGCGCTTGAATACGCATGACTCTGACACCGACGCACAGTTGGAAATTTTTCAATTTTTTTAGACAAAAATCCGTCTACAATGCAATTATTAATGGCTTTGAATTTTTTTTTTTTTAAATAATTGTTAGGTATCACCCGATCTTTGAGCACTGCCCAAATTTTAAAAACGTTCAACATAACCTCAAAAAAATCCTATAAATATATGAAATTCGTGTATTTTATTTAAGTAAAAATGCGAATTTTTGTTTTTTAAAAGTTTTACTCAGAAAATATCCTTTACTATATGTTTTTTGGGTCGCTGGTTAAGAAAAATGGGGTTCCGTTAACCAGAAATTGATATAACACCCTTAAAATACCAAGAAACTCCCCCAACAGGGATTTTTTTCGAAATATTCTTATTAAAAATGTAAAATAGTCTAGTAAAGTGTATTTTTTATATGATAAATATAAAACCTTAGTTATTCAAATAATAGTTCAGTAAACATTTACCCTAAGGTTAATCAGAGAGGTTGAAACAACCCCCATTTCAACAAAAAATATAGTTATAATGGTTATTCTTTAGTTCTTGCTCCAAATGGGGTAAGAGAGTACATTGTTACTATGAGAGTGTATCTCAACCCCCTTTAAGGGTGAAAACCACCCTTAAATGGTTGTAGAATTTGAAAATAGTTTTAAGTTTTATTTTTTCTCTGGGAATTCAATGCCTCAAGAATAAATTCTTTATTTTTTCCCCAATACCCCAAGAATGCCTGCATTTTTTTTTAAATTTAATTTATCACACACATATTTTAATTAATATAATGATTTATATATATATTTTTATATTACATATATATTATATGTATATTTAATATAATTAAATCTACAGAAACAGACCTCTTCGAGTGGAAAATTTAGAAAATAAATTTGAATTAAGATGAAATCAGTAAATAAAAAAGACGTGTGGCACTCGGGGACTGCCGCGGTAAAGCTATTGCATAGCATTTTGTATCAACTTATGCAATTATAATTTTATTTATTTATTTTATTCATGCAGTATTGCTTTTTCTTTGATATTAATTCAAGTTACACTTTTTGAGCGTGGTGACCGATAAGAAAACAAATTTTTCCATTATTAAATAACGACTTTCTTCATTAATAATAAATGCACTTTGTTCATTCATATTCAAAACACTTTATACACAAATTTTACAAGTACAGCTATTCACTGTTGTACATAAATACCTATACACCTATATACTTTCTCATAAACAGCTGCTTATGTATTCGTCCGATTTCGGAGCAGCTCGTCTCGATTCGTGCGAGTTTCGTAGAGTCGTACAATACGTCTAATCGCACGCACACAACGCCGTGTCGAAGACTGCTGAACTGAAACGACGTTAGACGATGCACGGCCTTCAAGCCACACCTCCTTGCCCGTCGGAGTGGGGAGCGTGAGGTTTTTTCGTTACGGAATTTCTGGATTCGGTCCCCGCGCTCAAGGCCCGCGATAGAAGCTATGCAATAGCTTAAAAATATATCCGCAGTTTTTTCTTTTTACTATAAAATTTAAATCTTATGATTGTAATATATGAAATAATTGACAATTATTATCAAAGCTTTAGCATTTAATAAGATGATTGATTGTATTTTTTTTCAGTAATTTTTTACTACTAAGTATATAATTGATAAAAAAATTAAAAAAAAATTGATTAACATCCATTTTAATGTCCAACTTTTTTCATTATTAAATTATCTTAAGACTATCTTAAAATCTGTTTTTTTTTAACTTTGGATACCTGTTTTACATGGAGTAGAATGTATGAAAAATTAAGACTTTATTTTAAAAGATTTTTTTTTTTGAAATGTCTAAAATTTAATTTGTTTGAAAAAAATAGAGATATCTGCTGATTTTAAGCTGCTTTTAAGCACCCAATTGTTTTTGAACTTTAGGATGCTTAAAATATGTTTACTAAAAATTGGATTGTTGTTTCACATTGCATAGAATGGATGAAAAATTTTCATTTCGTTTTAAATATTTTTTTTCCTTTCAAATGGAAAAAATGCGATTCCTAACTTACGAGCTTCTTAAAAACGTTGAAGAACTTAGAATTTGTTTCTACTCACATTGAATTGTTGTTTATTCACATTGTCAAAGTATATAAGAAATGATTAATTTAACCTTTAAAATTATTTTTATTTATCAAACAAGGTTCGGAGACTGATTTTAGTGAAAATATCGAAGAAGACGTGATTCTTAAATTTCAAAAAATTTTGAAACCTATTTTCAAATTCTACAGCCATTTAAGGGTGGTTTTCACCCTTAAAGGGAGTTGAGATACACTCTCATAGTCACAATGTACTCTCTTACCCTATTTTGAAGCAAAAACTAAAAATAACCATTGTAACTAAATTTTTTGTATTTTTTGTCGAAATGGGGGTTGTTTCAACCCCTCTGATTAACCCTTAGGGTAAATGTTTACTGAATTATTATTTGAATAAGGTTTTATATTTATCATATAAAAAATACACTTTACTAGACTATTTTACATTTTTAATAAGAATATTTCGAAAAAATCCCTATTAGGTGTGTGTTTCGGTATTTTAAGGTGTGTTATATCAATTTTTGGTTAACGGGACCCCATTTTTTTTAATCAGCGACCCAAAAAACATATAGTACAGGATATTTTCTGAATGAAACTTTTAAAAAACAGAAATTCGCATTTTTACTTAAGTAAAATACACGAATTTCATATATTTATAGGATTTTTTGAGGTTATGTTGAACGTTTTTAAAATTTGGGCAGTGCGCAAACATCAGGTGATACCTAACAATTATTTAAAAAAAAATATTCTCAAATCCATTTATAATTGCATTGTAGACGGATTTTTGTCTAAAAAATTGAAAAATTTCCCACTGTGTGACGCACTGAATTACATGTCACTAAATCAGAATTTGTTCAATTTATATGAGTGTTGGTTCATTTGAAAGATGAAAACTGTAGCTTTCTGATACTTTTTTGTTTTAAACAATACAAGCAAAGGATGGATGGGAAAATATACTTAGATATATTATCACGCCCGAACTCAATCGTCGCAATAAAAAATATAGAAAAAAAATAAAAGCCCTTCTGGTCTATTCACCTGCATTTTTTGTTTTTTCTACCCTGATTTAATTTAAAAATTTTGAAAAAATGGATGAAAAAAAATTTTTTTCTCACTTTTTTTTTATGTTCTTCGTCCGAGCGGAATGTAAACTTTTCAGGATATTATTCTATACACTTTCACGAACTCATTAAAAAATATATATTCAGTTTGCAAGTTTTTGTGGGTTTCACTAAATATTCTCTGTCGTCTGGGCTATAAACGGTTCCAGACTAATGGTGCACACAAAAAGTTAGATAGTTTTGCTCTAAATGTAAATCTCTCTAGAAGACTGCCCTGCTCGTATAAATATTTATAATTGCTTTGACAACTTATATTGAAACTCCAATGCATATGTTTTTTTATATATTATCTCTAAAGCGACATTATCATATTCTTTGGAAATATCGAAGTATATGCAGTAGTAAATGTTTTAAGTAGGTACTTAGTACATTTGAATAGACCCCATTTTTAAATTATGAATCCACTTGTAGCTACCAAATTTATTATGACTCTTACGTGCATAAAATGGCACAAATGCATCGGCTGTTATTCTCATGTAAAATGGCTCAAAATTTGTCGCGATATAAAAAGTTAACTACCTTCTGAGCATAGATTTATTACTATAAATGGGCGCATTAATCAGGATTATATTTAAATTTATATAACTAACGTGCACTGATTCACTAATTTCATGGCATCCTTATAACTAGGGAGCTGGCGGCAGAAATTTTTATATGGTCTTATTATGTGATTGACCATTTCAGTCATTTCGGCGTTGCTGATTTTTCAATTAAAAGTTAATTAAAAATACAATAAAAAAACTCTCCCATATGATTTTATTGTGTCAGCCACTTATTTTAAACGTTGCTTGTCAATGCGGCATCGATATAAATGCAGTCAACTGAAATCTATGTGTCTGCGTTTTTTTACATTTACTTTTTTTAATTAATTTATGATATACTAAAAATTAAGTGGTTTTATTATCGGTGTACCTCATATCAAAAGTTTCGCAAAGTGATAAGAAACAATAAAACAAATTTCAGTTGCCTGTGTACCGCTGCGTTTAAAGGGGGTGCATTTTCAAAAATACGCTTCTATGTTAGTTTACCGTGTCAGCCACTTTGCACGACGCTTTGTTTGTTTGTAGAAAACATAAAAAAATAGTGGCTGAAATCTGCTTTTCTGATTTTTCATTGGCTGAGGTTTGTTAATAATTACACAGGTCGACAAAAATTGATCTATTGATCAGAACTAAGATGGTTCTGACGGTTCTCTTACGTTTTTTTACACGCTGAAACAGATTCTGATACTAAAATAAAAATCTACCACATCAATTTTTGTCTACCACCCCTTTTATCCTGTAAAAAGGGCAAAAAGAAGGTCTTGTTCTAACTTTTCTGCAGTATTTTGACGCGCTGAAGCCAATTTTGAAGGACAAAAAAAAATTTCTATCTTGTCAGTTACCCTCTACAATCCCTCCTATGGGTGGCAGAGGGAAATTGACACGATAGAATTTTTTTTTTAACAAAATTAGCTTCGGCACATTAAAATACTTCAGAAAAGTTATAGTCTATGTACTGTAGAAAGGAACTAAAACGTTAAAGGGTTTTTATTGTTTCTTATGTTCAATTGACTCCAAAATATGAGAAAACCGCGGAGTGCTACCATCTAAGATTGAAGTAAAAAGGTCCACTTTTCAAATTTTTGAGTTTTGCTCGAAAACTATGCATTTTTCCTATAAACATGTTAATAGAAAAGTTGTAGAGAATTAAATTTCCAATCGAAATAGCACCTTCAGAAGTTAAAAAAAGCTGGCGTTTTACCCGTTAAAATGAGATTTTGTAAAATTTTTTACGATTAATAGTGACCAAAATATAGCGTTTCAAAGTTTGCAACTTTTCACTTTTCTTGCTAATTTTTACTATTTTTTTTTCAAATTTTGTCCTGTAACTTTTTTCTGAGTGAATTTAGGTATAGACATTATTATATTAGAGTGAAAGCTAACTTTATGCCCGTTGAAATGGTGGCTGGTAAAAGTCTCTACGACAAATAAAAACCTAGATACAGCGTTTCGTAGATTATTACTTATATTAACTTTTTTCTAATTTTTACGTTCTTTTTAAATTTTGGCCAGTGGCGGGACCTCATTGAAAGGGGTCCGTGTTCCAGGAATATTTGTGGACCCCAATAGCAGCCCCACCTCCTTTGGGGGGGGGGGGCTATTAGGTACTGAGTTTAGGGGGACGGATTTCCGAGGGGCCCACCAGATGATTTTTTTTTCAAATTTCTCCCCCTCCCGCTCATCGATTATTAAGCGCGGGGGCCCGCCAGTGAATTTGGTACCGGGGCCCATGATTTCATGCGGAGGGCCTGCCCAATAGGTGCAAAAACCAATCAAAAAAGTAGGTTCAGGAATGAGAATAAAAAGTAATTGTCTTAAAACAGTCATATATCCTATATTCCTCTCTAAAACAGTCATATATTCTATATTCCTCTAAACATATCAGAGAGTTATCAAAACAAGGAACTTTTCAAGTATAATTTGCAAATTGGATAGGTGCCTATTATAAAAGTAAAAGAACGTTTACCATAACAACAAGTCTGAAATACAATATCTCAGCTGATGTTAGTGCCCCCTCCCCGAGCTGGGGGCCCGTGTTCTTCGAACACTCTGAACAGCCCTTAGTTCCGCCACTGATTGATTTCGGCCTATAACTTATTTGATATATTCGTAATACTAACACAACTAAAATCAGATTCTCTCACATACAAAAGTACCTATTGCCTATAAAGGCTTACCAAATTACCCACACTAAATGTTATGACAGCACAGAGCAACTCATAAATGTGCGCATGCGCATGAATATCGTATAGGTATCTTTATACGTCTACAAGATATCATCACGAAATGTGTTAAGCAAAAGTGCCAGTAAGCTGATTTTCTGAGGCCGGAAATCCGGAAAATGGATAAGGATAATAAGGAGATAAAACAATACTTTAAGATGGGTTAAACTTCTATTGCAGATCATTTAAACAAAAATGCTGCGAGTACATTCAATGTAGCAATATCTATACTTAAAGTATTTGGCAAATGAGTTATAGGCCGAAATTTAAAAAAGAACGTAAAAATTAGAAAAAAGTTAATAAAAGTAACAATCTTCGAAACGCTATATCTAAGTTTCTATTTGTCGTAGACATTTTTACCAGCCACCATTTCAACGAGCATAAGGTCAACTTTCACTTTAATATAATAATGTCTATACCTAAATTCACTCAGAAAAAAGTTACAGGGCGAAATTTGAAAAAAAAAAGAGTAAAAATTAGAAAAAAAGTTAAAAGTTGCAAACTTTGAAACGCTATATCTCGGTCACTATTAATCGTAAAATTTTTTACAAAATCTCATTTTAACAGGTAAAACGCCAGCTATTTTTTATGCAGCAATGTATATGCCTAAATGTACCCGAAAAAAAGTTACAGGCTAAAATTAAAAAAAAAAATAAAAAAGTGCATTTTTTCGTTTTTCTTTGTTTTGTTTTTTGGACGTATTTTTGTAAAAAAAAAAAAAATTTGACTTCTGAAGGTGCCATTTCGATTGGAAATTTAATTCTCTACAACTTTTCTCTTGACGTGTTTCTAGGAAAAATGCATAGTTTTCGAGCAAAACTCAAAAAATGTGAAAAGTGGACGATCTCAAAAACGCACCTCTTTAAATGGTAGCACTCCGCGTTTTTCTCATATTTTGGGGTCAAATGAACATAAGAAACAATAAAAACCCTTTAACGTCTTAGTTCCTTTCAACCCTCTTTTTTTTGGACATAGACAATAGCCTATTAGATCAGAACTTCAGGACAAGACCTCTTTTTTTGCCCTTTTTAGGGGATGAAAGGGGTGGTAGACAAAAACTGATGCGGCAGATTTTTTTAATATCACAATTGGTTTCAGCATGTCAAAAAACATAAAATAAGACTGTGATCAAACAACAGTCCCTTTTTGTCGGCCTGTGTTATTTTTACAAAGCTTTTATTGCTATCCAGGTAGTCCCAAGAAATATTCCAATGTTTTTTACAAATATTTTCTTTTTCCTTTGCTTGTATGTGTATACAGGATGTCCTGTAATATGTTGTGTTATAAACGTACATTATTTAATTTAAAAATTTTTTTCTTCTTAAATCCATCTTTCTGACGCTGTATCTCTTTAAACATTAGACTTACAATAAAAATGTATAAACAAAAAATGTAGGAAATCTTGTCCTCTTCAATGTTTCCTTAAACATTTCTCTCGTAGGATCGAGCGTTGCCAAATTATTTTGAAAAACAATTTTTTGCGGTTCGCCATCCCCCCAAGGTCGAAAACTTGTATTTTTTTATCAAGGCCTCGACATAAACAACATATATCAAAATCATTATTACTACTCCACCTTTTGCAGGGCAAAATCACCCACTGATTGGACTATTTTCTTACTTTGACATTTTTTGGAGTAAATTGGAAATATTTCTGAAAATCAGCAACGTAAACGTCAGCCAATGTTTTTCTCTACTTACCAATGCGAAGTACAATGAAATTACTTAATAGCGCTTTTTTTTGCAAATTAACAATTAGTTTTATAAAATAATCAGTCATGGATTTCGGACAATCATTTTTTTACTTATATTTTTGATACATGAACAGTTTTAGAGCAATGGCTGAAACATATTTGCAAATTTGAAATTCATTTATTTAAAAAATTAGCAGCAACCAATCTCGGTAGCTTCTCTAAACGATCTGTTATATCAACACCTTCATTCCATATTATTGTTAATTACAATGAAATCATATACCCGTATTGCCACCAGCTCCCTAGCTATTAGTGATGCTGATTGAGATTTTATTAATAACTGATAATACTGGAAAAGAATATCTGCATGTAATTTTGTGTACATTCTTCATCAGAGAGGACTCATTCATTATTCATGTAAATAAATCTGCATATTCATACAACATGAGAATTTTGATGAACATGTTCTGCCACTGCCGACTTATCTGTATAAAGTCTTGTGTTTCTCTGGTGTTCCTCCATTTTACACTGGATACTACGTCCTGTCTGTCCGATATATCAAAGCCACACAAAGCACTTCAATTTGTAAATACCCTTGGCTAGTAGTCTGGGGATCGGGTTCTTGTTTGAAGGAAGCACTTGTTGAATGTTCTTTACCATTCGGAAATGTACGCCTATTTTATTATCCAATAAAGTATTCTTCAACCTATCCGTGACTCCAGCCACATAAGGAAGGTACGTATAAGTGGTACGTCGTTCCTCTTCTTCGGTCATTTTTCTCCAGTTGTAATTCGTTTTATATCCCTTCTTCGTACCAATTTTTCTTTACAGCTTGTTGGACGTTTCTGAGTTCTTCTGGTTTGCTTTCGTCGTCACATATTATATTGGCTCTGAGGAACAATGTTCTGATTAATGACCTCTTCTGTTATGGATGGTGGTGGGATGTAACATGCAGATAGGATCGGTATGTGTTGGCTTTCTGTAGACTCCGTCGGACACCCTATATCGCTGTTGTTTCTCCGACACGTCTAAGAAACGCTAAACGCCCTCTTGCTCGATCTCCATCGTAAACTTGATATTAGGTGTTGATTATTTAGATGGTCGAAATGAAGAATCTCCATGCGACCATAAGATACACGTATCGCCAACATAACGCAGCCAACATTTTCGTTTCTCTACACTACAGCGTATCCAAATGCTTCCATGCATATTTTGGCAAATGACGATGAAAGATCTACAGAAAAATGGATATACAACGAATTATCAACAACCGGATAACGGCAGAAGAACAAGAAGGACCCACTATTTATGCGTGCTGTATTCAGCACGATTATATTTAATCAAGGAGAGGTATTTTGGAAGGTGTACTTAATGAAGAATCGACTTATTAGTGCGATGGACTGAACAAGGAATTCCCAACAGCCGTTTACACGTACAGAAAGCACCAATAGGCCGTATGTCTGCATACCTAATGGTCCATGATCTTAAGGCGTAAAGTAAGATGAAAAAAATGGGGCGTTAGCAAGCTTGATCTTGTGGGTTTCGTGATATGTCTGTCTGATCTAATTTTGCTCAAAACGCAAATAGCCTATCTTGCTATCTGTAATCTGCTTCGAAGTATAACTAACGTCTAACGTTTATTATCTCTCACTTAGCTGTTTGTAACCTGCCTAAAGATTTAATTTGATCTATTTACACTCATAGTTTAATTTTGTTGTAACTCACAATTATGAGTTCATTTTCAAGTAATTCTTGTACTATTACTTGTGAGGTCTATTGTGCCTCCACTTGTTTAGAAAACCTTTTCCCGACAGATATGATTTTAATGAATCGCCAAATACACTTGGAGGGGGGAGGGGATGTTCTGAATTTAACTGAATTTGAGAGTTGGCCATTCTATGTGAATTTGTCTACGAGTAGGGAAGTAGAGAGATGTGTAGGTTGAACTAATGTGTTTCGTTGTCTCTTCTTCCATCTGACAGACTCTACATATGCCATTTCTAACCAGTAATATTCTACATACATATTTGATGAAGCAGCAGTATACTGTAAAAAAGTTCTGTTATGATTCTAAATTGGTTCTTTCTAAGCTGTTTCGCACTCTTTTCCTATAAATCTCTTTTTTCTGATCTAGGCATCAACAATGTAATTACAAAACACTAAGAATAGGACTTCCTAGTATATTCTCAAGATTTTATTTTATAAAAAGACACAAAAATGAGAAATATTTAATAACCTGTATAATACGCCCTTGTTGAATTGCAAGTTAGGTGTGATATCCCTTCCATCTTCAGGTGGAGCACGTAAAAATCATATAGGAACCTAATTTAAAATCATATGCGGAAAAGATACACCCAATTGTGACCTAGTCTCCTTCCTAAAATGAAAATTGTCTCCCGTGAAACTCAAAAACATAATTAAATATATTTTGAATTCTTCCTCATTCTATCAAAACAGCATTGTTTACAAATCGTTTAGTTTCTTTGTTAGTTAATGAATGAAGTAAAAAAAATATTTAAGGTTTCTGGTTCTTGTACACACACTAAATCACGATTTTGTTTCATCCCCTTTAATAATGGGGGTGGTAATGAGAGGCGGCTAATGCCAAAAATTTTTTTGAGACCTTAGCTTCTCTTGTATATACTAAGTACCAATTTTATGGACTCTTACCTGCTTGATTTACCCATTTACCCCAAATTTACCCCAATTTACCCCCCAACCCTTCAACAGAACAAGATGAAAATATAATCTAGTTCCAGATCTCGTTAAGGTACATATGCGTACCAAATTTCAAGTCAATACCTTAAACGGTTTCAGAGTGCGCACAAGAAAAGTTACAGACAGACCGACAGACAGAATTTTTTTTTGCTCAAACTTAAAATCTCGACGTTTCATGATATTTTAAGCCTATTTGAACAACGAAAATTTTTAAAAAATTTGTTGTTACTATACTCCACTGGATGTGGAAGTAAAAGTGTGTAAGTTGTGGTTTGCATAATACCTAAATAATATTTTCTAGAAAACAAATAAATAAAAAAAAAATCAAGAATAGGCTTGTACTGTCGTGAGCAAAAAAAAATAGGACAACTATTTTTTTCTAATGTAAATCTGTTTCTATTTGCAAACTTGCAATGAATTTTGACGAATAACTGACAATGTCACAAAAATTAAAGTTGATGTACACAACTAGATTTTAGCAAAAATACGTTATAAGACTTGTCCCATTTTCTTTGCGCACGACAGTAAATATTAAATGAATGTTTCGATACTCCACTGATGAGAACTAACGAATTCGAAAACACTTGTACTTTTCCAGAGTTCAAATAGAATGTAAGGTTCAATAGTTTATTGTTGTGAATGACTGAATTTCAATGAATGAAAATATTTTGAATATATTTTATTGCTTTAAAAATTTAGGAATTCCATCATGTAATTCAATATAGACTAGTAGATGGTGACAGAAAATCAAAACTGATAGCCTACCGTCTGCAAGTAATTTAGTTGACATGCGCATAATATGGTGATATGCATATCGTAAACGTCTGCACCTTTCCCCTACTCGTCTTCATGAACCAGAATCATCATTTTGTATTGTTTGCAGACGGTAAATTATCATTTTTTTTTTACTAAAATTTGATACATTTTGGAGTACCCTGTATAAGGTTTGGTGCATGACAGAACTGTCTGCAAAAGCGCTTCCGACATATTTTTATTCCATTAATTTCGAATTATGAACTTTGCAGACGGTAGTGTATCAGTTGAAAACATCGTTTTTTTATGCAAACCGGAAATCGTTTCCTACATCCCGTGCATGCGGGCAAACCTTGAAAGTACCAAAAATTGAGCTTTATTGTATAGATAATACTGACTAAATTACTTGCAGACGGTAGGCTATCAGTTTTGATTTTCTGTCACCATCTATTGGCCTAATAATTCGTCAGTATTCTTAGCTAGAAGAGTATTTGTTTTGATTGATTCTCCAATAATGAGCAGTATTCGTATTATATCATATCCACTCTTGTTGCATGAACTACTATTCTAATCATGATGAATGCAAATAAATATAAAATAATAATGGTAAAAATTTTACACATGGAAGTTTCTTTACCTTTTAATCACATTTTGAATAGTCTCATATTTGTGTTTTAACTATTTACCTAAGGTCTATATAAGTTATTTACAAATTAATTTTTTTTAAATATTTATTCTTAAAATTTAAATTTTAAATTTCGATAATGAACATTTTAAAATGATGAACGGTCAGCTTTTTGTTACATGGAAATATGATGGAAAGAATGGAAAATATGGAGGAACTAAGACATACTCACCGAGGATTATATGTACGTGTGTCCAGGGCCGTGCCTAGCGGGTGTGCGAGGTGTGCACCGCACACCTTGGTCTATTTTTGGGGTGACGGCAGGCGGCTAGATTAGGGAATTTTTTTTTAAGATTTTCTCCTTTCTCGCTCATTAATTTTTATTTCGGTGGAAAAATTTTTTTTTAGATTTTTTCCCACTCGCTCATCAATTTTTTGGAGGAATTATTATTTAATTGTTTACAGAGTTGGCTTCTTAAGTTTTAGTCCATGTAAAACGCGGGGTTTGACGCTCGGAATGCCCCCCTCATCGGGATTACTTACATTTTATGTTTTTTGGGTCGCTGATCACGAAAATCGGGGTCCGGTGGCTCTAAAAATAGTGCGTCACCCTTAAAAATGCCAAAATCCACCCCGTTTCTCGCGGTGATGTGAATAATACTGTAAAATAATGTTATGAATGTGCTAATTGAAATGATATTTTGCCAGCTCAATATGTTCATCTAAAATAAGGTCAAATTGTATGCTGAAGGTTAACCAGAGGGGGTGAAACTACCCCCAAATTGACGTAAAATGGAAAAATTATGGAATTTTTTTTCACTTTTTGATTTGAGTTTACATGAATGTACAATCAAGAAAAATTTTTTCCAACCCTTCAGGGATTAAAACTACCCCTATATAGCCTTTAAATTGAATGTATAATTTTTAGTCTGCTTATAATTTCTGATAAACTTCCGTCGAAAAAATTCTTTAGTAATAGTATAATACCTACTAAAAAAATTTTAGTATTTTTTTCGACGGAAGTTTATCAGAAACTACAAGCAACTAAAAAGTATACATCTCTTCTCTAAGCGTTAGTTCAATTTAAAAGCGATACAGGGGTAGTTTTCACCCCTGAAGGGTTGAAAAAAAAATGTTCTTCATTGTACAATCCCCATTCACGTAAACTCAAATCAAAAAGTGAAAAAAAAATTCATCGTTTTTCCATTTTACGTCAACTTATAGTCCGGTAATCTCTAAGGTAACACGACGTACGATTTGATATGCGATGCGCATAAAGCTATCGCAGTGACATAGAGATGAACCAGTTGCGTATGTCTTATTCTCTTAGTTTATATGATGAAGCGACCTTTGGACGCGCCAGCTTACAGTTTACCGATATAGTACTAATTATATTACCCGTATTACCTCTGGTTAACCCTCAGCAAAAAATTTGTCTTTATTTTAGATGAACATACGGAACTGGCAAACTATCATTACAATTAGTAACATTATGTTACAGTATTATTTTCATTACCGTGAAAAACGGGGTGGTTTTTGGCATTATCAGGGGTGAGGCACTGGTTTTAGAGCCGCAGGACCCCGATTTTCGTGATCTCCGACCCAAAAACATAAAATATAAGTGGTCCCGATGAGGGGGCCATTCCGTGCGTCAAACCCCGCGTTCTACATGGACTAAAACTTAAGAGGCCAACTCTGTAAATAATTAAATAATAATTCCTCAAAAAAATTGATGAGCGAGTGGGAGAAAATCTAAAAACCCCGCGTTTTACATGGACTATTTGTGAAGTTGGCAAATTTGAAACATAGAAGTTGGCTCGCTACGGCTCTGTTTGTTACTATTGAAGTAGGAGGCAGCATTTTAGATTTTCCACACCAGCGGCCAAATCTCTAAAAACGGCTTTGCGTGTGTCGTATGTGTTTCATCTGATGTATTATTGTATATCATGTTCATTAAAATATTTTTGTTTTAAAGTACGCCATCCGACCTTTTCACTAGACAATAATTTTAATTTTAATCAACTATTTCGACTTCGTGACGTACATTTTAACAAACAATTTTCTCATGGCTCCGCACAGATGTAAAAATCCGATTAGAATCAACAATGTCAGGTCTAGAGTGAAGGATAATTAAATGTTGTCTAAGACGGTAAACAACTTCTTCAGAAGTTATCCATTCTGTATTCATACAACGTCGTGCCCGACCTACGACGCTGTCGCACTCAACATGTAATTTGTACTTATAGAATTGTTGGCTGGAATTACAGCCTCACCTTGATAACAGCACAGGCGTTTGGGTAGAAAACGAATCGCAATTATACCCGGGAATATCAATTGGAGGCAATAGGCATGAATGTACAAGAACTTTAATCATAATTTGAAAGTTGTTATGCACTGAAGAAATTTTACAGTAAGCGGTAAGATTCGTTTTGGGTTTTTTAGAAGTACTATTCTGTGCAACATAAACTGCCCCAAAAATATTAAGGATATTGCGACAAAATAAATATTTCAGTGAGAAATAAAAAAAACTTTTGAAACACAATTTTTCCTCTATTGTTGAATCAAACAACCGAAGATCTGTTAAGTTTATATATTATTCACATTCATTCGTTCTCTTGTGTTTTGTTAGTATACGTATATTATTTGTTCTAATTTTCAAATTGTGACTGGTTGTATTACTAAAGCCATAATAATTGAAGGAAGAAAGAAAGTTTTTATATAAAAAAATAATATTTTCTACGACTTTTATGGAAATGAAAATTTGGAGATTCGTAGGTTTAAATCTTAATAATTAAGAAGTCGATGAGTCCCAAACTCCAAAAAGGGTATAGGAAGGCCTTTCTTAGTGATATAAAAGGGTGAAAAATGTGTTTTTAAAAACATCTTGGGAAATACCTCTAGTTATCAACATGTATTACAGATATGGCCCAATTTCAATAGAGATTATTGTACTATGTTGATTAACATATGTCCCAAAATGTAATTTAATATTTTAAGTCTAACAGAAGTCATCGTGTTTACAAGAAACGGTATATACACATACATATACACGCACACACACACACACTTACAGACTCAAAGATATTTTTTATTCGATATTTGAGTACAGTCTGCCGTGAAATGGATATCTGCACAAACAATTTTTTTACGATGATTATTAAACATTTTTTTCAATTTATAATGAATTTATAATCAAGTCAGAAGACAGTTAAGAGATATACACCATTACTGAAACATAACAGATATGAAAAAATTAATAGAAAATTTAGTCAGCATTAATTTTGCATATAGCCATTTTTTGATTAGGGCTAACCGTTTTCGAGATATGAGCGAAAAACCAAAACCCGGGAACTTCTTTGTGTTCCTCTGCACCCCCGCACCTCCAATGTTCGGGGACGTTTGGTATGTTTACCTCCTAAATAATCCAAACACAGACCAAGTCAAAAAATGGGATCTCGGCATTTCCCTCTAGAAACCATTCATTGACAGGACTATATAGATTTTAAATTTTGGTCATTTGATGATCAGTAATAGTCTAATCATTTAGTGGTCGAGATCGCTTCTACCTGGAAAGTTTTGGAGAAGTTCTAATTTTTGGTTCATTTATGTTTTTGGGGTGCTGATTACGAATTTCCACTTTGCCACCTCAAAAAAATATGAAAAAAGCAAAAAAAAAAAGAAAAAGAAGCATATTTTTGTTTTTTTAAACTATGCACTTTTTGACAAAAGTACTATGAACAAAATCGATAATCAAAATTTTCTACAATTTGACCCCCCTTCACCCCCACATTTTACTCCCCCTGTGTTTTATTTGTGATAGTGTATTAGAAGAAGGAAGTAGTGACTGTAGTTGAACAAAAGCGGTTAAATACATTTAGTGAAGCAAGTAAGCAAAAGGAGGATGGAAAAGGAGTCCATTTTAATGGAAAAAGATCAATTGAAGTTCACGAAAAATGCAGAAAACAGTACGTCAATAAAAAAATAATTGCTGCCCATGTGAAGAGAGCACAACAGAGTGGTCAAACGCTTCAATTACGCTCGTCTGTACCTGGTCTTGGCTTCAAAGATCACTGTTTTTTGTGTGGAATGCTGATAACACCAGAGTTTATAAAGGAACAAAAAAGGAAAAAAGGCTTCCTGCTTCTAAGCGAAATCCTGTGCATAGTGTTAGGCAGTTAAAAGTTAGAGAAAATGTTATACAACTCGCTGAAAAACGTAGTGATGAATATGGACGAGCCATACTACGACATGTTGGGCCAGTTCTTAACTTAATAACAGCTGATGGACAGTATCATCTCATGTGTATGAAATAAATCCCGAGGAATGTGGGTGGAAAACGCTCCAGAAGCTATATTAAATCACATTTCATGCAAATGTAAGAAAGGCTGCCGAGGGAATTGTGGCTGTAGAAAGGCAGGTCTATATTGTTCGCAAATTTGTTTAAACTATGAAGGAAACTGCGACAACTTGGAGAAAGCTGATATGGACGAGGATGAGATCAAAAACTTGAAGGAGAATAATCCAAAGGTATTTTGAATATTACTTTTACGAACGCAACTTTGTATTCTTCAATATCCTACTTCCGATTGATTTATACCTTAGTCACACCTTGATAGAATTACATTGAATTAACAAAACTGTTCTACATATTTTCTTCTTTTTCATTCGAAACAATCAGAAGGTATTTTTATTGATACATTTAATTTGCGAACACAACTATACATATCTTCTTTAATATTCCAGTTGCCATGGTTTTATACCTTAGCTTTGATACAGTCAAGTTGACATAGCATTACATTTGTTTACGTCTTTTCTAGGAGAACGAAATTCTTGGAATGAAGAGAATAAGGACTTCGGACAGCCCGGACCTTCTGCGATAAAGGGCCAAGACTATTCTAATAATCTGTTTAATTATTACATAGTAATAAAGGAACTTTTTGGGTTTCTTTGAGATTTTTTTATATATTATCGAATTGGTAAAGTACAAAGTCGTAATCAATACCACGAAAAACATACAAAAACCAAAAATCAGAACTTTAAAAAATGTTTTCAAAAAAAGAAAAAAAGAATGAGAGGCTTTTTTGTTTTTCTGCTTTATTTGACATTTCTTGAAATTTTTTCGAGATGGCAAAGTGGAAATTTGTAATCAGCACACCAGAAAACATGAAAGAGACAAAAAACAGAACTTCTCCAAAACTTTCCAGGTAAAAACTACCAAATGATTGGACTATAACCAATTTGGAACGAAATAATAGATATTGAAAATTACGTTTTTGTTATTTTTTTTTTCAATTTAACTTAAGTCAACTTAACATCGCGCCGGGTAAACTTGGATACACAACTTTAAAAGTGGTAATTTTGTTTCGATATTATCAATAGTCCAAATATTCGGCAAGCAGATGACATAAATTCCACTTTTCAAGAATAGTAAATCATTTATAAGATTAAATCTGTAAGTAATATTGAATGGAAATATCTTCAAAAATCATTTCCATAACGACATTACATTTAATAATAGGTTAAGGCAGTACGAGCTGGGCACACTTGAAATAAATTGATGTAAAACATTTGTTTCAAGCAAAAGTTTTATCTGAGAATTTGTTAAATTAATTTGGTGGTATAACGGGAATGAATGATAGTGAATTCTTTTAGCTAAAGCGGTTCTTATCTCTCCCTAACTTATTCCAACTTAAGATGATGCAATTTAAACTTTAGATGTGCCACTTGACCCAAATTCTCTTTGTATCATTGTATTCGTTTAACGCGAAAATTTGAATCCTTCCATTTTCCTGACAGAAACTTGAAGCTTTTCTTTTAACTATGTAAATTATCATGTGGATCAAAGTAAGACTCTGACTTATTCGAATGTGGGGATAAGAGGGATCGCTGAAATAGGATATAAATTATCTATATTCATCTTGTGTCCTAGAACTTCTACTGGAAAGCCAATGTCTGAACCCAGGAAGAAAAAGCTTAGGATGGATTGGTTTATTACTCTTTGATCAACAGGGAATAAAATGAGTGTGACAGGAATTTACGAGTACGGTTTAACTTAATATTTTTTTAGGAATTTATTTATTTATATATCCTGAAAATTTCCTTAGGTATTGCTCTAAAATAATTTAGTGAGAGCATTTCAATCTAATATAAAAGAATTGCTATTCAATATTTTGCTTTATTAGCTCTGTACTTATTTTACTTCTACACGGTGGAGGTATAATAGTAGAGGTAAAAAAATGATTTTTTTTTTGTTCAAATAGGCTCAGAATAACATGAAACGACTAAATTCCATCTGTCGATCTGTCGGTCTTTTGATGTGTTTGTGTCCCTATGTAACTTTCTTTGTGTGTGTGATTATTCTGGAACGATTTATGATATTGACTTGAAACTTGGTACACTTGTGTATTACAACGAGATCTGAACAGATTTGTCTCCGTTCTGTGGGTAAAGTTTATGTGTGTCTATGTACTTATAGCTAATTCTGGGCAATTTGTGACACGCGCGTATACTCGTTAAATAAAGTGTTTTGGTTCCAATATGCTTACAATTTTGTAGTGTTCTTTTTAGTTGTATTGTGTGAGTGTTTCCAAATATATCCGGTAGATAACACCATCAAACAACTGAGGAAGCATCGCTATAGCACGAGATATAAAAAAAAGGTTCATGCAAGTGCAGTTTGTGAAGTTGAGAACTTAACATTTTCGTGTTGTATTTTATTGGTGTCGAACAATGGTTGAACCAAATTTTGAATAAGTAAATTTTTTTTCTTTGATATTAAAACGAACTGGTTGGGGTATCCTCTAGTAAACAACTTAACAACTCAAACGTATTTGTTGACAATGAATTTGAGGTTACCTCACTCGAGGGGCAGGTGTGTTTACAGGCGCGTTATCGTATGGTAACTAACGCTAGGAGTTTCAGTTGCTGGAAATATTTTAAAATATTTTTTTTTGTAGACGAGGATTTACCTTGCAAGAGGCCCTTGAAATTACCTATAGGTAAGATGTAAGTGCAATTTATAAAAAACTACCTGATACAGGCTGCTAAGTGATGAATATTTGATAGAGGAAAATGGGGGTGGATTTATCGACAACCTATCTGGTGCAGAGCTTCGAGTTGGAACTGAAATTCAATTAGGAGATAATGAGCTTATAGGATGCTGCAATATACAGAGTGATATTATTGACAGAGCTGATGATGATATTGATGATAATGTTCCCTCTCCTGGGTCGTCTGCAGCTCCTGCGCCAGGAGTTTTTTAACTGGACTGTCTAATTCAGAACCGAATAAATCAGTAAAACGTCAAGTCCAAGCAAAGAAAAAAAAATACAGAAAAAACTGAATGGATTCCAGGAGACCTGCAGGAAAGCCCCATCCGTGATGCATTCAATAAAACTCCATATGCAAAATACAAAGAATTATCCCCTGTTGAATTATCCGAATTATTCGTAGATGATGGGGTCATGACACTGCTTACGGAAGAGATTACCAGGCATGCTTTATTTAAAAACTGTGCAAGGTATATTAATTAGAAATATATATACAGTGTCCGCTAAATAGTCTGCATCAAATGACAAAATGGGAAACTCTGTTGCTATTGGCTTTCTGGTAACTTTTATTTCAAATAAGAATTAGTGCATGTTCTCGAACGAAAAAGTGGCTGCACAAATTTGTGTCAGTCCGTTAGGAATTTTTTTTTTAATTGTCTCAAAAGTAAACTACCTTATTTCTGAAAATATCGAAAAATATTAGTTTAAAAAGTTGTGAAGTTACATCCAAATATCAAATTTGGTTGTTCTATTTTAAGAATAAATTTTTTTTTACTTTATTACTCATAATTCCCGAACTACATTTTTTAATATTTTTCTGTTATTAATACTTCTGTCTATTAATAATTTCAACCTAAGTAGTATTAAAATTCATTTTGAAGAACTTTTAGCAGTACCTATCGAATCAAATAAGTATTTTGAGAAAATATTTTGCATTTCTTGGTGCAGACTTTTTGGCGGACACTGTACATGGTGATCTACCATGACATGCGGAAAATGTATCAGTAGGTTGTCCCCACCGGAAGGAGTTAAAAAATGAAAAATTAAAAAAAATGTCCAAAAAAATTATGTCATTTTTTTGTAGAAAGACACTATTGACAGCAAAGCTGGAGAGGATAGAAGTGACTTTTTGATTTTATTCATATCACACTACAAAAATAGCGAAATATATCGAAAAGACATTGACCCTATGCTAGTGCACTCTGCAACAACAAGTAGATATAAGGGATATTTACTTAAACCCGCCAATAACACGCCAGTGTCCTGATTGTTCGACCGAAAGCAAAAAACGCGGCACTTTGACCGCACCCGCCTGCTTCACTTTTTATGCCAATTAAGAAAATGTAAACATCTCCAATATGTTCTTTCACAAATAGGTTCGTCACTCTATTATTGATCAGTAGTGTATCTTAAATTTTAACCATTTTTAATATACTAAATTACCTCGGAGCACTCTAAAATTTTGTAGGGGCTTTCCTACATTGAAGACTAGTACACCATTTTATTTTCCGCATATCATGGTAAATCACGTTGTATACATCGCACAGTGTGGTATTTTCCTGAAGAGCTGATCGAAATTCAGAATATTCACTACGTTTAATAAAATTAATCCGATATTAAAAAAGATGTATTGGATTCAATATGACGGATTGGCACCTTAAAAAATTGCCTACAAAATTTGAAAAAGAAATTATTTTCTTTAGTTAGTACATAATTTGTATGGTTTGATTCCGTCATATTGAATTTGTTTCCAAAAATTTTGATACCGGATGCATAATCAGCAAGTCAAAATACTAAAGATTAATTTCAATGTACGAACTGGAGAATATTTGAATTTTGGTCAGTTTTCGGGAAAACATCCCACTGTGCATCGTTAAGCATGTGTTTGTTTACGTAATATCCATAAATACTACTTATCTGTTTCAGGGGCAAGGAATGTGGGTTAAAAAGAGTCCTAGAGGGGCATGATTTTTTATTAATTTATGATACATGCTCGTGGTTGAGTGGATAGGAACGTAATTCCTAACATTCTCAAGTACAGCGAACTCTGCCTTTTGATAGATATAATTAAAATAAATTTTGTCAGTATATTTTATTTAAATGTCTATCAAGAAAATCAATTATTATTATTTTTACTGTTATTAGTATTACTTGCTTGAATGGTACTTATTGTGGACCGCTGCCTCACTAGATACTAATTCCTTCCTGGCATATGTACCAGCGCCCTTGAAAGAGTTAAGAGAACTGTCGATATTTTAATTTTAACAGTGCTCTTCTTTTAGGATTGGTCACCTGGTTGTACAATAACCCACAGAACAATTCTATACGCATATAAGTCCTCATGTAATAATAATATTGCTGGTTATTTGACTTCATTTTAGCTTTAGGATGAATGTTCAATTATAACGTTAATATAATAAATCTCGGAAGCTTCGATTAATAACTCTATTCTATAGAATGGCAATGTTTATTAGCATCATTAGCATCATTTTATGCACTATAGCGTTAGAACAATGCACGTAATAAATTATTTACCAGTCTGAAGGAAGTAATATCCATTTATTTATATAAAATGTATAATATTGAGGACTACATGAAATTCCAGCTTTACCATTTCCAAGAGATTACAGTCAGATCGCGATTAAATTAATTGCCATCCCCACAAACCTAGAAAATGAGACTGATTAGGAACGTTTTGCTCATAAATTTGGTCATCTAAACACAAGACGAATTTTGTCTACTAATTGTTTATAAATATAAATTGTACGAATGAGTGCTATAATGTTTGTTGTAAGGGTAAAAAATATGTAAAATTTATAATAATTTGCTGTAGAAAAGGTATCATCATGAGTTTCTATATGGCCCCGGCACTTACTCTTATCTGCAAATTTAGACATTTAATATTTGAATAATTTTTGAAACATGGAATATTTATGTATCGCTCATTACGAATTTGAAGTTAAAATAAAAAAAATCAAAATAGCGGCCGCAATATGGCGAGTGGAATTTTTTTCCAAAGCAAGTGTTTTAAATGCACAAAAAATTAGCATCTAGGTGATGCTATATATATTAGCGAGAAACATTATTTTTGAGATGTTTTTTTTAATTGTATCCAATTACAGTAAGAATGACTACCTTTTAGTAAAAAAAAAAAAAAAATGTGAAGACGCTTATTGTTTCAGTCATAACTTCTTTATTTTTTAAGATACAAAAACAAACAAAGAATAAAGCTTGATATATCATCTTTTATTCTGGTCCTTAGAATATTTGACGCAAATGTCATAGTTTTTAAAATATTCGACATTTAATCCAAATACTTAATCTTATAAACGGTCGGTCGCCGCGTGCCGTCTTTAAACTTAAATTTCTCCGAAAATGTTAATTCTTTATAAATAAATAAACAAGAAAATTTCATTCTCGGTTCATACGCTTCATTTCTGTTCTCTGCCATTTTTTCCCTAAACTAATATTTATTGAGATATTTGCGAAAATTCGTTATTTTAGTTAATGACCACGCAAAAACAGCAGCATCTCAACTGGAGCATGTTCAAAGACCGGCATGAATATTTTTCCCGTGATCAGCGACCCCGAAAACGGGGGATGAGCGTTTGAATCGAATCATTTGAAAAAAAGATTTTCCACCCCTCGGGAGGGTTTAATCAACCCCCTAGGGCTGCTCTCTGGATTCCATTTACTCTATAACCCATCGATAAATCACTCCCCAAACCCCGTTTATATATGAAAACATAAAGGATCCCCATAAAAGGTGGTTTTTGGCCGCTTCAGGGGGTTGCGGCGGTCAAAAACTTCTCCCACCACTCCCATCGTCTTCAGCACCCTCGAAACGGGGGAGAAAGGTAATCTCGTCTTTGCACGAACTATTTACAAAAAATTAGTCAAATAATGCTTCATTACATAGACTAAGTAATCTGCGCATCTATGTGGGATTACTGACAGGACACTGCATAATAAACAAACACCTCCATACACTGGGAGTTATAGACAATCCCAAATGTGTGGGGTGATATCTGAATGACGAGACTGCCGAGCACGTGCTCTGTCACTGCGCTGTTCTCTCAATGAAAAGAGGATCTATTCTGGGGGACTTCTGCCCCAGTATGGCCAATACAGGTGACGTCACGCCTGGCCTCCTCAAATATATCACAAGTGTTAGTTGGTCTGAGGAATCAGAGGCTCGGTGGACGTGCCAGCAGTTCCGGGGGTAGCTCAATTGGTCCGCTTGAGGCCTGAGTGCACGTGAGAGCAAATTCACCCTCCCCCCAAACAATCTAGATCCAGATCCAGAATAACCACGCTCATTACCAGCAAGTTAATCGACGCATACCTTCGTTAAAGGGTGCTAGAACTCATACTTAGCGACCCACTGTCGCTGGATCCTAATCATTCTTTTTTGGAGGAAAATGAATAGAAAAGGATTAAGTGTGAAATCGCTGAAATCAGAATAACATATACCTTCGAATGGAGAATGAGTATTAAGTTGAAAAATAAGAAAGTCTTTGGGTCAAGAGGCTCATGTACAGTATCAATATTATGCCAAATTTCATCAAAATTGATTAGCATGGGTTTGTACACTTGACAATTCAGTGGTGGCTGGTGAAATTTCAATATTTTTTTTTCTCGTCTATGGCGCATGGGACCCTTACGAAATTTGGGAAATAACATCTAGAGAAGCACTTCTCTAATGACCCCTAAAAAATTTTGAAAAAGCAGTTTGCGAAAAAATTTTTGAAAATTCGTTAGCCTCCCCTGGGTCTAGGAGCTCCTGTTTATTTTTATTTTTTTTTGTCATATGCATTTGACTTTTCATAAAAATACAACAACAGATTTTGGAGTTTATGAAAATATTTTCATTACTAACTGAAATACAATGAACTGAAATTTTGTAATTTACAATTTAACAAATTACAATATTTCAATTCGTTGTATCTCAGTTAGTAATGAAAATATTTTCATAAACTCCAAAATCTGTTGTATTTTTATGAAAAGTCAAATGCATATGACAAAAAAAAATAAAAATAAACAGGAGCTCCTAGACCCAGGGGAGGCTAACGAATTTTCAAAAATTTTTTCGCAAACTGCTTTTTCAAAATTTTTTAGGGGTCATTAGAGAAGTGCTTCTCTAGATGTTATTTCCCAAATTTCGTATGGGTCCCATGCGCCATAGACGAGAAAAAAAATATTGAAATTTCACCAGCCGCCGCTGCTTGACATGGGTTTGCCGAATGTACCGATGGTCACAATGGACTTGCTCACTTTAAGGCGACACACAATGGCAAATTACGGATTTTATTCGGATAAAATTTGCAACGAAAGCTAAAATTTTTGTTAAATTACATAGAAAGGTTGTCGCTACAACATGGTGCTGTTACAAAGGGACTAAAATTGAATCTGACTTGCAAAATATTAAGACAATTAAACCTTTCAGTCTAGTCAAATTTGGGTATATTTTGACGTTTTTATCAAATTATATCAAATAGAACAGATCTTTATAACAAAATCCAATATAAACAAGCAAATATCAGTGTCCCTCGTAAGTACTACGACGTTGCAATAGTTGCTGTGAACTAACTACATGAAATACAACCGCGTGTATCAGCCTCTTCATGATCTTCCGACGAGTGACTTACGTCCAGTATTGAATTAGTGAATTTCACAATTGTTTTATCTGCAAATCCCCTGTTACCACAGTTTCGGTGTCTGTGAAATTGTGATGTAGAATTTTCTCAGAAGGAAATCGTACAAGATCGGATTTGCTCTCTCCAAGAGCTATAAGGCTCTTCCAATCTTTAGGAAGCAGAACCGAACAGTCCATTATGACTCTTCTGACTGAAGCTGTTCCCAGATTTAAAGGACAATGCCTCATACTGATAAAATAATATGACTGACTATTCTTCTGTATGATGAACTAAATTAACACGTTTCTGTTTCATCAGTGAAGTAAAGGTACCGACAGAAAAATAAATTTTATGTCTTTCGCGCCATCTTGTTCCAGCCAACGGGGGGGTTTCACCTCTAATTTGAGTGCTAATGAATGGATTTTGATGAAACCTTGTGCAATGTGTTTGTAATGACGTTAATCAAAAAGTTGAAAAAAAGTTTACAGTAGGAAATAATTGGGAAAACACCCCAAACAAAAAAATCCCTCCTTATTACCTTTTTTGGCTCAAAATAAGATGTTTTTACTCCTGGGATTTTTTTCGAAAAATGCATATTTTTCGAGATATGGCCACTCGAAAATTCCTAAAAGTGGGGGAAGGGAAATGTAAAAGTTTGAAAAGAAATCTAAAAAAATCCAGGTGAATGTATCATTGATATACAAGACTTTCTCTTATTTGCTACTTTTCTGTAAAGTGCGTTTTCACCGAGTTTTTCCGGAAAAACCTGAAAAGCTACCTCTTTCTTTAAAATTGTAGCGTTTTAAAAATATGTAGTTTAAATATTTGAAAAAATTCAGACGTATGCACTGAGGCCTTCTAAACATTTTTTGTCTCTTGGAATTTCTTCGTAACATGCTAATTTTCCGAGTTACAGGCAGTTTCTCACGATAAATAATATACTACATTTTTTGCCCTTTAAAAAATCCATGAAAATTCTAACAATGAGCGTGATTTATATATATTATTACAAAAAAGTATGAAACCTATATAGTTATACCATTTTTAAAGGTCCAGTATAATTTTTATATTGAAAATGTGAATAAGTTTTCCGGAAATTCTATTTTCACACTTTTTATTTGTTAATGATAAAAGTGGGAGAACTGATTTTTAAAGCGCTACAAGTTACATAACCGGTGATAAAAGGGGGGGCCTAATCTTCTTCTCAACTTTTTTATTAACGTCATTATAAACACATTGCAGAAGGTTTCATCAAAATCTATTCATTAGCACTCAAATTAGAAATTCTGGTCATTTTAACGCTCCGTTGACTAGACTATCTTGGATATTTCACTTCCAGTCAAGATTTCGAAGTGTCAACAGCAATTTTTATATGCAGCAGGCCTTTAGTCGCCCTAAAAAGTCTTGTCGTCTAATTGTTATCTGAAATGGTCTTCACATCGTTGTAATACTTCTCGGATTTTTATACTAGCCTGTAAGTTTGTATGTGACTTGATACGACGAAAGTGTTTTCTTATCGATTTCCAAAGTTAAATTACTTTTATTAAATATATTCCAGATTTTTATTATCTCACCTCACAGAATTTTCACACAATATAAATTCATATTATGCGATTCTTATGTATTAATAAATTTCCGTCTTTCTCTTTTTATTATGTCGTAAATATTATCCCCATTTTAAGATCTCAGAATGTATGGAAATGTAGCTCTCAGAGCGTTGATATTAAAACCTAAAAATACGAAAGTGATCCACCCCAACCTTTTTGAAGACTATGGAACACATCTTACGTTTCAAATTAAAATTCGGCACATCAAGTAGATTCCCATTTCCGTTTCTTGTTGTTTTGATCTTTCGATATAAAGTATAAAGTGGATTATCAGACGCGTTCAGCGAGTATTTCAATTTCTATGTGTCAAAATAAAATTGAGAAAGAATTTATTACAGAATTATAATCATAAATCGGATAGAATTTCAAGTTTTTAATTTGATTTCGTGTTCTATCATTATATACGACTTTTTCCTAAAATACATCTTATAGAAAATCATGAGCTTTGATCGCAACCCACATCTTTCAGTTTTCATCTACAGGGTTGGGTTACATAAACGAATAACTTCCATACCTGTATCAGCTGGCGTAAAAATGGTTTCAAAGAGTACAGACAGTGATATTAATCCCCCAAAAACAACATTAAAAAATCGGTTAAACCATTTACCCAAAACTTCCCTTTCTATTTGGTACTCTTCATTTATTCATTATCTTTTCTGTAGGATGACTACTCTGTATACTTTTTTTAACTAAAAGTATATCAGGATTTGTTCCTGGCAATGGTGACAACTACATTCCAAATATTATTTTCCTGTGCCGTGTTTTAATTAGTTATTTTTTTAGAGTGTACACATTTCACTAAAATTATGTCAGATTTCATTAGCGGTAATTGTGTCAACACAGTTCAAATATTATATTCATTGTAATATGTATATTTCTCATATCTTTTTCCCTGCCAGATGAGTTAACTATGTGCGAAATATTATCCGTCACATTTTTTCATAAATTTTTTAGGGTGACCATTCTGTTTGGTTCTTTCAAATATTTTTCTTTGGCAGTTACATTATTTCATAATTTTCTTAGGGTAGCCACCTTGTGTGTTTCTCATGTTTTTCCTTGACCGTTATGTTAACTACATGCCAAATATTGTCGCTCTCCGTCATATTCTTTCATTATTATTTTATTTATTATCTTTTTTGTAGGATGACTACCATGTATAGTTTTTTAACTAAAAGTATGTCAGGTTTTTTTCCTGGAAATACTGACAGCTACATTCAAAATATTATTTTCCTCTGCCGTTTCTTATTTAGTTATTTTTTAGGGATTTCACTAAAAGTATGTTATATTTCATCCTCGGTAATATTATATCCACTATAATTATTTTTCATAGTTATAACCTTATATATTTGTCATATTCTTCTTGCCTAACAGTTGGGATGACTACATGCGAAATATTATCGGCCACATCTTTTCATGAGTTTCTTTAGGGTGACCACCCTGCATAACCTTTTTATATTTTTCGTTGACAGATGTCTTAACTATATAGCAAAGATTTTTATTGTTCTCCGTCATCCAATTAACCTATTACCTCCCACTGTACTTAATTGAGTACACCGTGAATTTTTGCCTCCCAGTGACATGTATTAAAATATTTTTACAAACTTATGTCTTGGTAGGACTGCAATATGTAGGAAGCGAGTAGTTTCAAGGTTTTTTTTATGGATGGGGCATTTGTAGTAAATGATAACTTAAGAAATTGAGTAAACAAGTTTTGCTAAAACCTGTGCTTTCATGAATTAGTTTTTATAATGTTAAAGTTAAAATATTCCATCTGAGGTTTGAATTAGGTTTTAAGGTATGTATTTTAGTTGTTTATAATATCGGGTCACACCATTTTGCATTATTAAAAAAAAAAATGAGAACAATGGCAGTGTACCCATTTGAGTACAATGGGAAGATATGAATAAGTAAATTCGGAATATATTTTCAGAACTTGCTTCGACATGGATTCTGAGTTCCAGCCAATCGCTTCCAAAAGTCTTTATGGTAAACGTTTCAAAACAGTGGGAGAAACAGAAATAGTTATTATCCTGCCTGAGGTAGATATGCAAACAAATGGGTATTTTCAACTTTCCCAACGATATTCCTGGAGAAGTAGAACTTTACTATCCCTCAGATGACGAAATTATCTTATCTAAAGTAGCTGCTAGAAATTAGGAACCTGTAGAAAGCGATTACGATAGCGATGACGATGTGCCGTTATCGGTTCCATTTACTAAGAAAATTGGAAGTTCAAATAGTAATAGTAAAAAGGAGGAGCCTAAGTGGACAAAGAATTATGTGGATATAAGTATGAAGGATAAAACTATGTGCTACGAAGAAATACTAAGGACAATAATAGAAGATGTGAAGAATGACAATCCAGTTCAAATGTTTGGAAGATTATTTGACGATAAGGTTATAAAATTGATCGTTGAGCAATCGAATCTGTATGCATCATAAAAAAATAACCATGGTTTTGCAGTGGGGGAGGCAGAAATAAAAATATTTTTAGGAATTTTATTACCTTCTGGCTACAATAAATTACCCCGTGAACCCATGTATTGGTACATTGACGAAGATGTTTCTGTACCTTTCGTAGCTTCCAATATGTCTAGAAATAAATTCCAGGAAATCAAAATTGTTGACAATACTAAACTTCATAAGTCTGATAAAATGTATAAGCTACGCCTACTGATGAACTTGCTAAATACTAATTTTCATCAGTGGGATTGACTTGCTCGACCAAGCAGTAAATAACTATAGAATATCTATTCGCGGAAAGAAATGGTGGTGGTATTCATTCGTTTACCATTGGAATCGTAAATGCATGGAGACTGCACCTAGTAGCTCATAATGATAAAATGGATTTACTTGGTTTTATTGGAGATGTTGCTCCCGATTACCTGAAATCTTTTGGAAAGGCGACTTTTTCGAAAAGGAGACCTGCTTCTCATCCAAGAAGTATCGCGGAAGACGGTGAGGGTCATTTTCCGAAAAAAATCGAAAAACAACTAAGGTGCCATCAATCTCACCTTCGAACAAGATGGAATTTAAGGTGTGACGTCACTTTATGTATTGAGCGTGATTGTTTCATAGCATTTCATTCAAAGAATTAAATAATATTCATCTGTACCTATGCATTTCTACAACAAATAAAAACTTTTCATAACTTTTCAAATTTCGCACTATTTGCATGTACATTATCCCGTTGTACCTATTTAAGTACACCATTTTTTTTTCAAAAACTTACAAAACGAAATTTTTTAAATAATTTTTCTAGTATAAGTGTGCGTATTAGTGGCCAACTAAAGCAAAAAACTCATAAGAATGAAGAAAAAATATTCGTGGGATCTAATGGATTAATCAACCAATCAATCAATCAATCAATCAACCATCGAATCAAGTAACCAATTTAAAATGTGTGGTATGCAGTTTAAAAGATAAGCATGATAGCAAGCGGGAAACTTTGGAATCTTTGAAAATATATACCTATTGGGAACAAATAAATATGGAATCAACTTTTTTATTTTAAACTTTTTTTCTAGCTTTAGAAGTTTTCGATAACATCGCATATGAGTTTATGATTTCCTCTTTGGCGACTCATGGTCAGGTACTGCATTTAGTTGCTCCTAATTTTCCACATTCTTAGTCATTAAATAAAAAACCGCTGCCCAAGGAATCACTACTTCCACATCCGGATTTCCTATCCAAGTCACACAACGAAAAAATTTTGTATCTGGAAATAATTGTTTATGGAACTTTTTAATATATTATTTGAAATCCTCCACCCCAAAAACCCATAAAACGGTACCCCACATCGGTAGTGGGGTGGGGGTGGTGACAGGGGGTGGGAGTGGTGGGTGGATAAAGCAAAAAAATATTTTGAGGTTTCTGGTTCTTGTACACACACTAAATCACATTTTTTTTTTCATCCCCTTTAATAATGGGGTGGGGGTGGTAATGGGGGTGGCTAATGCCAAAATTTTTTTTGAGACCCTAGCTCCTCTTGTCTATACTAAATATCAATTTTATGAACTCTCACCTGCTTGATTTACCTATTTACTCCAAATTTACCCCAATTTATCCCCCAACCCTTCGACGGAACAAGATGAAAATATAATCTAGTTCTAGATCTCGTTAAAGTACATATGTGTACCAAATTTCAAGTCAATATCTCAAACGGTTCCAGAGTAAACGTGCGCACAAAAAAAGTTACAGACCGACAGACCGACAGACAGACCGACAGACAGAAATTTTATTTTCGCTCAAACTTGAAATCTCGACGTTTCATGACATTCTAAGCCTATTTAAACAATAAAAATTTTTAAAAATTTTTTTGTCGTTACTATACTTCCACTGGATGTGGAAGTAAAATAATGTTAAAAAAGAGCTGAAAACATAAAAATTTTGAATTTTTGCTTCTTTCTCGAACGAAACTGAGTATTTGGAAAGAAATTCCTGCACTAAAGAATAACTTTTTGTTGCAAGTTCTAATATCAATTTATATATTTTTTACTCTATTCCCGATGTTTTTAGCCATTTCGGATGACAGATTCGTATGCAGCTCCCCAAAATTAGTAAAAAAAAAATGGTTTCCGCCCTTTTCCACGGATGGGCAAAAAAAGCCCTTTTTAGCATTGTTCTTTTGCATATTTAATATTCCCTCAATCGTTTTACCTTCTCTTCATATCCAGTTGTGCCAGTCCTTCACTGTTGATAAATTGTTTATCAAAAAAATTAACCACAATAATAGTAATAATTTAGCCAATGTTACACGCACACGGCACTTATAAA
This sequence comes from Rutpela maculata, assembly GCA_936432065.2. NCBI lineage: Eukaryota > Metazoa > Arthropoda > Insecta > Coleoptera > Cerambycidae > Rutpela > Rutpela maculata. Next base: position 146,151,718 of record OW386289.2, read on the forward strand.
GCAACTTGCCGGCTGAGCATTTTCGGTTTTACCAATCATTTTGTAATTAGGGTAAATTGGACACGCTGTATATTCTCACAGTTCGACACGTACCCCATTTGCAGCGGTTAATAGTTTTAAAAATTATTAATAACAAATTTCTACACTTATAACTAAAAACTCTATGGAATCCCTTGCAATTCTCACTTTTCTATGTTACCGACAGTCATAATTCACACTTGGTTTCGATTCTGATTAAGTTTCTTTAATTGCTTCCTGAAAATAAATTGTAAAATATTTCTTGTCTGACTTCTTCTGAAGAAAATGTTGAAAAGATAATTTATGTATAAGGAGCCAAGGATTAAACTTTGGTTTATTGAGATAATTACTTAAAAAGATGTAATTAGAGTTTCATCGAGAGAAAAATTAGTTTCAAGTTTCTTCCAAGAATTTGGTAATAAATCTACGCCGCTTCAGTATAGGAACCATGCAACAATTCTATTGAATAACCTGTAGAAGTGGTCCAGCTAATATTCTTGATAAATGTGTACACAAAGAGAAATCATTTTAACAAAAAACCGCTGCCTAAGGAATCACTACTTCCACATCCACATTCCCTATCCAAGTCACTCACAACGAAAAAACTTTGTATGTGGAAATAATTGTTTATGGAACTTTAATAATATAATATTTGAAATCCTCTACCCCAAAAACCCAAGAAACGATACCCCACATCGGTAGTGGGGTGAGGGTGGTGATAGGGAAGTGGTAGTGAGTAGTGGATGTGGATGAAGTAAAGAAATATTTTGAGGTTTCTGGTTCTCGTACATACACTAAATCACATTTTTTTTTCATCCCCTTAATAAGGGGGTGGGGGTGGTAATGGGGGTGGCTAATGCTAAAATTTTTTTTGAGACCTTAGCTTCTCTTGTGTATACTAAATACCAATTTTATGGACTCTTACCTGCTTGATTTACCCATTTAAAACAAATTTACCCCAATTTACCCCCCAACCCTTCGTCGGAACAAGATGAAAATATAATCTAGTTCCAGATCTCGTTAAAGTACATACGTGTATCAAATTTCAAGTCAATATCTTAAACGGTTCCAGAGTAAACGTGCGCACAAAAAAAAAGTTACAGACAGACAGACAGACCGACAGACAAATTTTTTTTTTCGCTCAAACTTAAAATCTCGACGTTTCATGACATTTTAAGCCTATTTGAACAATAAAAATTTTTAAAATTTTTTTTGTCGTTACTATACTTCCACTGGATGTGGAAGTAATTATAATGTCGTGGAACAAAAAAAACCTTTTAGCCGGAGAGCGAGACCTTTGTAATATGCACAATAAAAGTAGTATATGCAACTCGCGAGCACACAAACACACACAAACTGAAGTCACATTCTTATGTAAAAAAAAATAATAAAAAAATAAAAAAAATACAATATATTTTACATTTCCCATCTCATAACTTTGTTTTTAAAAACTGACTCGGCTTAGAAATTGGGGTACATATATTCTGAGATATAATGAATCGATTGCCATACATAAATCTGTAACAAAGATAAATATCTGGTACAGAAAAAAAACTCATTCAAGATCGCCTGGATTTTTCAGTAGCGGCATTGAAGAAGTCTATATCAAGGAAACTTTTTTATTATTGAAAATTGAATAAGCGAGTAAAATGTATTTTAAGGCATGAATTGAAGTTTGAAAAAAAAAATTTGCTGTTTATAACAATTTGGTGTAATAAGTGTGAACGTGGTATGTACGTGCTGCATTAAATCCTGGTTTATCGATGTAGCAGACCTCTCACTTTCAGCGCGCTAGTATATCAAATTTAAAGATAAAGAGCAAACTTATTAAGTTAACAATGCACATCTCTCAAATTTCTTTTTGTTTCCACAGCACACTTGCAGCGTTGTTTTGTTGACAAAGTGAATGTTTCAAATCTGGTTTTATTCAGTTTCCACGGCATACTTGATAAGCGCATTTTCTCGATATTTTAATTATTATCCACCAAGGAACTTGTGTACTTGGGTTAATATCAAATCGATTTTCGATTTGAAGGTAGTTTCAAAAAAATTTTAGAGCAACGTAGTCGTACTTAAAATCGTCTCCGAAATCAAAAAATGTAAAAATATATGTTCTATTTAAAATTACAAAGTTGGGGTCATTTGCGGGGCAACCGGAAGTGATGGAAAAGTGTAAAATTATGAAAAATTTGCCGTTTTTGGTATATATTACCCGTGCCAAATTTAATACTTATATCTTGAAAACTCTAGGAACTGTGGCTTGTCTAATGATTTCGTTGACACCCAGTAAAATGCACCAAGCCCGAAAGCAGTAATTTAAATAGAACTGTCAAAGATGGCGGACGAAATAAATTTTTTAATTCTTCGTCAAGTATTAAGGGGGCATTGTGTGTCACTTTTTTTCGATTGTAAGTTCCTTTAGGTTCTTTAAGGTGATAAAGTTCTTTTGTTTTTATGTTTTAAGAGCTGAAAACAATCGAATACAATATAAAACAATATAACTTGTCTTACAATTTAAATTGTGTTTTGGTACTTTTGGTGTATATTCCTATTTAAATTACTCTTATATATATTTAATATCTTCAATAATATTTCTCGGTAGAGCATTATATTCCCCAAAACCATTGCAAAATACAGAATTTTGTCCTTTCACTATTCTTCTAAAATCAATATATAAATTATTTTTATTTCTTGCATCATGGGTGAGAAAATCTTTGATTAATATTTTAGGAGTAAATAATGACTTTATATATAAATATTTTGTATAATTATAATCTCACTGACAAAATTTCTAGTGTATCAAGCAAGCATTAGTTCAATTGGTGTATATTTATTAGAACTTAAAATAATTCTCATTTATTTTGTAATAATTGAAGTTCATTTTTATTTCTTTGATTCAACGAAAATAAGACAGTGGTACAATACATTACATGAGGCATAATAATTATTCATTTACAAATAGTCAATTTAGTCTCTATAGATATATGCTAACCAATTCTTCTCAAATAATATTTTTCTTGCACATTTTTTTACCTTTGTATTGGGCATGAGGTGTAAACCTAGGTATTTATATTCTTTAACAAATTCCAATTTCGTGTCTGATAGATACACTACCCGACCACCGCATGGTACATTTCTACATTATTATGAGAACCAATGACTATACATTTACATTTATTTACAGCTTTAATTTTTCACATTCACAATATTTTACTATATTTTTTATGTCTTCGTTAATTTTTTCAGTAATAAATTCAGCATCCTTGCCGCTAATACAGATTAAAGCATCATCAGCAAATAAACACAATTTACATGTTTTCAATACATTAATCATAGTATTAACATATATAAAAAATAAGAGCGGTCTCAGTACACTACCCTGAGGTCATTAATTATTTTTTGTGATTCATAATTAATAATTTTAACCCTTTGTTTCCGGTTACGCAGATATGATTTAACCATTTATATACAACGCCGTCTACACCATATAATTTTAATTTTTGCAATAAAATACTTCTCCTCACAGTTTCGAATGCTCTCTTAAGGTCTAAAGAAACAGTTAAAATTGTCTCACCTCTGTCTAAGGCTTCATGCCACGATGTAATCATGAATTGCACTGCTGTTTCACATGAATGGAGAGCCCTAATCTCCGACTGGTTTCCATAAGAAATCAAAAAACTACACATTCTAAAATTTTTCCTATTACAGGGATACATTTAAAGGTCTAAAACTCGTATATACGCAGAGTTACTTGAAGAAACCATTTCTTTTTACCCATACAACTTAAAGTACCTACTATATATCTAAAATTTTACTTTGTTTAATTTTAATTATAGGTTATATCTCCAATTCGACTTTGGTTGGACACCATGAAATGTTCAATTCTTTTTCATCTGCATACCTCTTCGATTTTCAGTTCCTGATAACATTGCATCTAAGTTATGGTCGCAAAAAAGGTCGCAGGAATGTCGTTCACATTCTGCAAAAAGGCCAAAGTAGTGAAGGAACTATTTAAACTACTTGTTATTTTTCTTAAACTCCAGTCTAAAAATTGCAATTTGAATAAACATTCAACACATGCATTCATCTCAATTTCAATAGCATATTGCTGGACTACTGGAAATTAATTTAACACAGGCACGCTCTCGAATATGGATGCGTTTAGAGCTGAATGTGGTTCAACCGCCGCCAGCGACCGTCCGAGTGCCTGCAATTACCGATGGAGACACAAGCAGGGTATGGCATAGCCCAAGGCCCTCTGCACCTAGGCCGCTTCTGTCTGTCGGTGGAAGTACGGCAAAGTCATGAGCGTCCATTCCTCACAGAACCGGATAAATATGTACGATAAAACATGCTACTGCATCAAATCAGTTTGTATTTATAGATTATCAAAATCATTGAGAAAGTGTTAAAAAATGAATTTTAAATCGTTTAAATCCATTGCAATATTATTTAATATGCAGCGGAAAGAGGAAATAAATTGTGTTTTGAGAAAATCTAAATCTCGGATTCTCTGCGGACTATTTATTTATAATACGACGAGCTAACTACGAATATGAAGCTGCAAACTTCAGCTTTTAAAAATGAAAAGGTCAACCACTTTTACAACAATACGAGGAGCAAACCGCAACCCAAATTCTGTATACCTATCAGATGTTTACGTTTTGTGATTACTTTCCTTAGATTTTCTTGTGATTTCCTTTTGATTTCTCTCGATTTCCCTTTAATTTGGTGCAATGTGTACATCAAATTTCTCCTGCGGTTTGCTCCTCGCGACAATATCACTTGGAGCAGTACCAGTGTTCCTCAACCATTGAAAAATATTTCTTCGATCTTGTAGTTTTCTGTTCAAAAGGAACAAGTTATATTTCCTTATCACTATGTGAATGAATTTGATTTAAACAACTGAGGTTTATGGGATTCCTATAGACTAATACCACATCTGCAAGTAAGGGTAAGCTATATGGTTTTTAAAATGACTTTCGCGACAATTTTTAAAGCCGTATTTTTTTTTATAACCACGTCATTGAAATACATTATTGGAGCGGGCTTCTATGAAATGTGATTTTTAAAACTCTTGGTTATTTAAATAGTGGTTTTAATTGACATTGCTGCGGATCCTGCACAACGGAAGTATGGTACATGCAAACACATTATAAGATAATCGATTTATTTTTTCATTCATTTATCATTTACTAGTGAAATATTTTTGTCGAACTCCTCTATACGTTTCCTTAAATATATAAGGAATAAAAGCCAGACTGCAACCAACAGCTATTCTCCGGACTAATGCCCCGCCAAGCGCTGAATTACGAATTACAAGCCTGGCCGTGTTAAGTGCAATAACTGCGTATTGCCACAAAACGCTGAAGTTTCGATTTTAATAGATACCAGTCGAAAGAGTTATTCCTACTTAAAGGAGCTCTCGTGCTATTCATTTATCATGTTCAGATTATTTTGAATCCTGCCATAATTATTCTTAGATTCTATTACATAATAGACTTTTAAGACATCCGCATATAAGCTTTGAACATCAAGATTTGTGACAATATCCTTGATAAAAATGTTAAAGAGGAGCGGTCCTAGTACAGATCCTCAGGGAACACCTGAACTAGTCAAGATATCTATACTATCTGGTCCTCTAGTGAATTTAGGTGTAATTTTCGTGAGGAATTTCAGCACGACCACTTCCGTAAATGTCCAGCATAAATCTTACTATTAGGCTTTTTGGAAAGTCACCGACTAATTTTTCCATATTATCAGAAAAAAACGTCCTTGAGTTTATCTGAAGATCGCTGGTGATTCAAAGTTCCATGGAAATTATATATCCATTTACTGAATTATCTAGCACCCTTGAATAATCCGAATCAATATTCATTTGAAAATAATACCCTGTCATTTCAATTTTTACAAAATTTAATTTGTTTTCAGTCAATCATCGGTTTTGGTGAGGGATACGATAGTGAAACGGATTCTCACCCGAACCCCACAAAGGCGATGCGATGTGGTGGATGAGTGAATCTGCTCGTAACACCATCTTTCCAAATAGACGTAAAACTGTGTATCAACTGTATGACGTGCAAAGCAGCAAGCCAACTTGAGAGATATCATATAATACCACAAAAGGATTGGTAAAGAGTAAAGGAACTATTACCATTAAGTCAAGAGTAAAACTTGTTTTGGTCAGGTGCGCCAGGAGATAAGACAGTTACGTATGTTCATTGCTGATGGACTATCCAAAATGAAGACCAACGAACTTTTGAAGCTGAATGTGGTGCAGGAGCTACGTGGGTTTTTTTGGAAACTCATCGTTACAAGCATTTTCTACGCGTTGATTAATTCTATCGAACTTAAATAACGGCAAAATAGACTTCTGGCACATATCAGGTCGTCGAATTGGCCATGGTTCAAGATATAAAAATCAGTGAAATTATATCATCGCATCGTTACAAGGCTAATTTTTTTTGTGTGTACACATTTTAGGTTTAAAATGAATAAAATAAGATCGCCAAAAAGTGTGGGCCATCAGGGGCGCAGCCAGAAAGGTCAAAGATGTAAAAAAAAATGGAGTTATATAATATGATCGTTACAAGTTTTTTTTTTAGGCTGACCCTGTTTATTTAAATATTTTGAGCACAGAAAGAAACTCCCATCAGCAAGGCTAGCCAGAAAGAAAATGTTTAGGATTTTTTAAGAAAATTGGATTTTTTTCGCATATTTCATCTCAGAACTCTAAACTCATCGTTACAAGTTCGGGCTCCTTTTTAAAACGTAAATATAAACTCCTTCAACAATAGAGTAGCCTCCCCAGAAAGTTCTTAGTGTCAACAAAAGTACCATAGGCTCTTAAATATACAGGAATTTAACACTTTCGGCTAACTTGACTTCCTACCGTGCCTCAAATGTATTGTATCATTATTACCTTTCTGGCTGCGCCTCCTGATGGCCCACACTTCCTGGCGATCTTATTTTATTCATTCTAAACAACAAATGTTTACACACAAAAAAATGAGCCTGGTAACGATGCTAACAGTGTTCGTGACGCACCTGAGAGGAGGTGCCCCGCCAGAAGTCGATTTTATGAATCGTTATCATCCATTATACCATAAATATATCTCAAAGTTCATAAAACGATGATGTGCCGAAGAAGCCAGCTAGCTCCCGCTCTAGTAGGAAAGAGCTGACATATTTAGTGGATACCTTAATAGAACACTGCGTAGGGAGGAACAAGATAATGGATTAACGAGATCATGGGGTATGTTAATCTGAAGCTTCAGTACAATAGGTTCTTGCGCTGCAACCCATAATAAAATAAAGTCTACTGTGTGAGCACGTTAATGTCTCCATAACAAAGTAGGTGTTATGCAAAATTTCCAGGTTATGCATGTCAGTGTTTATCCAAGCACTGATAAACTTATCTCTTCGTTTAGCCAGTGTTGATCTTGGTAGGAGAAATTGGCAGACGCTAAATAAGAGATTACAAAGAAAATCAGTTAATCAGATATTTTGCTTTATTAAACTACATATGTTTGCAGTATGTCTGTATTAAAAAAAACAACAATTTTTATAGCTAATTAGCTAGCACAAATAGCTTGTGAAGAAATCTACTGTATTTCTGAGTTCCAATTTTTTAAATTGGTTCATTTTTGTACAGCGGATTGTTCAATATTCTCTTTATTTATTCATAACTAATTATTCTGATAATTTTCTTAAGTGTTACATTTTGAACAATTTAGAATTCCAATCATCGTCTACCACAATTATTTGTTATAAAATCTCCTACAATAAGGCATTTAAAATAAAATAAATTGTTTAAATTATTAATGAAGGAAAACATTCCATCATGTAAAATGCATGAATAATATCTGTTTTATGTAATAGTTGGAGAGAAAAATAAAATATTCCATTTATTCTCAGAAGGAGGTGCCTAGTGAATCAATAAGTTATCCTAGAAACGACAACTGAAATTATAAAACACGCATAGAAGCTTTTATATGTAGGAACTAAATAATAAACCGATTCCTCTAGTGCTTATTTGCAAGTTATAGAAGACAACGTTATTAAAAAAGAATAAAAATAGTTAATTAAACTTAGTCTCATTACTTAGTTTGTTTGCAATTTCTTGTATTGAACTAACAAATTGCCCTCGTCTTCTTAGCTTACGTCTATCGGACGCCTATGTGGTCAATATCTCAACTAACATGACATGAAATAAGGAGCATGTTATGTAGAACCGTATATGAAATGAGGACTTTGTTTATATTCTCGTTAGAGTGCAATAAGTTATATTTTTGTCATTCAGTTTCCTCTTATAAGATATTGTCATGTTGAGATTTTTTTTACTGTTTGCTCAGAAAATACGGTTCAGTTAAATATCCATTTCAGTTAAGTTAATTTTAATATTTACCTATTTACTCATTTTTATTTGATATATTATTCTCAAGATGCATGTTAGAATATTTATTATAAAAACTATGTATCTACCTAAAAATCAAAGAAAAGGCTAGGGTAGCGTGACCATTCGCACAATGCCATGTTGAAATTATAAAAACTATAAACTTATTAAAAACTAATAAGCCCTTTTTACTCTAAGTATTTTAACATCTGGTGTCTAAGTTTTTCAATGAGTTTGGCCTGCAACAAATTTAAATTTGAGTAATAAATAGCCCGAAATTACATATATATTAGTGTATATTATACGTGACACCTTGCAAGCGAACTCAAATTAAACTACAAATAACACCCAAAAAGGTATAACAAAAGATATGGCCGTTAACATCACTGTATTCACATTTAAACTAGCATTGATGGAAATAAATTTTTAAAAGATTATTTATTTCGCGGTAGCAAAAAATATAAATAGTAAGCAATTAATCTTATTTTTCTCCGACTGATAGGAAAACATTTATTTTGCAAACAGTTATTAAACATCAAAGTTTCAGTTTTTCTGTCTAGGCAGAGAATGTACAATGTATATGTTGTCTATGAGAAAAAGTGATTGGTTTCTAGGGAACCAAAATATTTTACCCATGTTTGGCAAATACAATGTACATGTGAGTAGAATTAAATTTGTGGTAAAAAAAGTGCACACCCCGGAACTTGCTTTACTCAATAGGCAATGACCATGATTTATAAGACAAATCATTTGAATTTTAGTTCGCTAATCGACCAAAACAGAAAAAATGGATATAAAAAATTAACAAATAAAAAATTATTCTTTTTACTTTCCTCACTTACCGAAGGAATTATTTTTTTCTATTTCCTATTCAATAATTTTGAAAAAACAAGTAATACTAGAAATACAACTTTGTGAAATATAATTTAAAAGTGTGAATGAATTTAAATAAATAATTTAATTATTTTGAATATATTCTTTTGCTTTAAAATTCTAAGAATCCTATCATGTAATTCAATTTTTCGTCAGTATTCGCTAGAAGAGTAGTTGTTTTGATTGGTTCTGTAATAATGAGTGTTTTAATGTATTTACCTAACTAGTATATTAGCTTGTCCAGATTAGGGCAACTATATACAGAAAGTATGTAATTTCATAATAAATAAAAAAGTGTGTATGTTGTGATTTGCTTAATACCTAAATAATATGCTCTAATAATTTGTAATATTATTTTTCGTCGTCTCACTGCCGTCAAACTACCGTGAAACTGGAAGTACGAAATGAGAAAAGAAATAACAAAAAACCGTACAATTCATGGGATATCTTCTTATTAAAGCACGAAGACTTCCAGAAGAAGTATCGCGAAGAAGTGGAAAAGCAACTGACACGGGAAGAATTTGACTGGACATTAATAAGTTCAAAAATAGAAATTGCAGCAAGAAATATGTTTAAAAGGGGAGAATGAAATATTTTACCTAACTTATTAGCCCAACAAGAAAGAATGCAACAAAAAGTATGAAGGTAAAAAAGATGAACACAACGTACAAATAATATCAAACGTGGAACATAAACGAAAAAATGAAAAGAAATAGGCATTTTTCTAAAACATAGAAACCCTCACACCAGGACACTGACTAAACTAAACCCCCAGACATCTGAAAAAATACAGAAGAAACAATAATACGTACACAAGAAGATACATACCACTGCAATTTGGTACCAAGAAACTGGGGAAAAAGGCAACACAAAGAAAAAACGAACAAAATTAATACAAGAAATGAACCACTGGCCCTAGGACAAGCCATCATCAATTGATGCTAGAAGAAATACTGCATTAGGATTAGAGAAAATAAGAGTTGATGCATTAATAGTCTGGGGTCCAACAGTACGAAATCGCTCTAAATTCCAAGTAACCTGTTCCGACATGACGTACATTTTTCAACTTCAGATTTGCAAAAAGGGTTATATAGGACACCAGAAATGACTTGTCGGATTCTTATCAGCTCTTGCATAACTTCTTATATGATAAGAAAAGAGACGAATTGATGATTCCTAAAAAAATGTTTTTTAATACATAACACGTCCTGTAAAAGAAACTATGAGTGCTATCCATCTAGTTTTTTTATAGTATACACTAAAGACATAAGCGCTTGGATGAGGCTAGATGGCATTGTTTAATGTTTAGTTTTTTGGGAAAAAAATATGAAATCTGTAACTATAAAATATTGTAGTAAGAATTTAGACATAGGAGCAAGTACTTCAATTTTAAATTTTTTGTGTACAAACTATGCTAAACAACATATCCAATATATTGAAAATGTTTTTAAGACAAGAACTAAGTTGATATTGCATATAGTATTCGAGTTGTGAATTTTTAAAATGGGTGCATGATGCGGCGCATGTAATAAAAGCGACAGCTCTCCCAAAATTCATAAAGTGCATGAAAACAGTTTACAGTGGAATTAGCTGGTATGTTTATGTTTACTAGGCGTATGTACTTATGTATATAGTGTGAAGTTATTTGTCTTAACATTTTAACATTATAAAAACTATTTGTGTTTGATTGTTTAAATCGATTGATTATTGTTCGCGGTTCATACCGTGCGTGTAATTTCCCATTAGGCATGTACATTCACGTTGCGCGAGAGATCTGACAACACCGGCAGCCGTAAATTCGTCCGTCGATGAAGCACTCCAGCTTTGTTATTTCATTTCAGCCAGCTGGCACACGCGATGTTGTAATTCTTACTCCCCATGCCTAGCCCGCGACTACACACACGGTATTTATAATTTACTAGCTATGCCCGCGGTTACGTTCGCGTGGAATTTTGAAATTGACTAAAAAGCTTCTTTATAAACGACGTTTGAGGTAGAATCACCATTCTGGAATATTTCAGAAAATTCACAAATTTTCTGGAATATTCCAGAGTACTCTCGAATTTTCTGGAATATTACAGAAGTTTAATCTTAAAAAGTTTATGCCGTGCAAATACGCTTATTGTGGAGATCAAGCTGTATCTCCTGTTCTACTAGACCGATTTTCATAAAACTTGGCTTAGTCTAGGCCGATTTCGATGAAATAAGAACTAAATGTTACTCCAAGCTTAGATGAACCTCATTGGTTAAGTAGTTTCTGCGTGATGCGCGTTCAAACAGACAAGCAGACAAACAGAGAAAAATTCCAAAATCTGTCTTAATGTATTCCATTACTCATGTTACACCATCCCACATCAGTTTTTTGCAAATATTTTCAATGTACATACACGTCAACTTTACAAATGTATTATATGTATACGTTTGAAACTTATTAAAAGGTAAAATAATTTAATAAAAGTTATTTACGCTCCCTACAGTGTTGTGAACCGTCATTCAAATTACCTCTTGCACAAAATTTTGGATGCAGAATTGGAAATCAGGAGCTGGTACTGATAATGTCGACAAAAAAAGTTTATTTGAACTTAAATTAAAAAGTGCAACTGTAAAATAAAATGCGACACAAAATGTTCTTGTGAGTGGTATTCAATTGCGTGCTCGTGTGCTGCTTTTCCTGAAAATTGTTTTAAGGGAAAAAGCAATATGCATCATTAATGATAGTGATTCTGACTAACATGTAAGAATAGTTATACACAAAAATTACGTAATATACAACATTAATGTTTTATTTAAAATATCTCCCTTTTCTGCTTTCTGTTAAATATGCTAAATACCTAAAATAATATTTCTCACTAATGTTTTATTTCTTAAACAAGATAAAAACGAGTAGAAGTTGTACTCGGGCATGGCCAATTGCGAATACCTATTTGATTAATTGATTAACATTTTGCTCGAACACACAATTTACTTTGTATCGATTATTTTTTTAAATGAGTGGCCGCAATCGGCAACGCCCGACTACTACTTTCATTCGATTTGTTGTATTGTTAACATGAAGTAATTCAAATTTGCAATTATATTGAACAATACAGTGCTTTTTACTGTTACACTGTACCAATTATCGTGTAGACTATTTTTATTTTAATGCTGCATAATTACGCGCCTCATAAAAAAAATCATAAACAAAAAACTGTATACGTTATCGACAGGATCTTTTTTAAAAAAACTTTTTCAATATACGTACTATATTTGGTAAGCAATTGTATATAAGAATTTCATAAATTTAACATAGTTGTCCGCATATCGAAATTTTTAGAACGTAAATATCAACCTTTTGATTTTAATTATTTTTTTCCAAAAAAAGTATTCTTTTCAAAAATACCAATATCTTAGTTAGCATCACGTATATCTTTTGAGTATACATACCAAAAATCAGATCCGTAGGTTACATGGTTTTCTTTTTAACGGAGAATAACCATTGTAAAACATAATTTTGCAATTACCAATCCGCCATCTTTTTTGTGATTTAAGAAGTTGCGCAAGAGCAAAAATTAATCCGACAAGTGTTTTCTAGTGCCCCAAGTAATGCTCTCTTCGTTACTTATATCAACAATTGTACGTCATGTCGGAACAGGTCTTCTTGAGTTTGGAGTGCTTGGACCCGGACTATAAGGAATGGAGCAACTATATTACAGTAACTAGAGGTTTTAACTTCATTTTTGGCATTATAATAGTAAATGTTTCACAGAAAAATTTCTAAAATCGCAATTTGAAGTCGTTATAACTTAAAAACTATCAATTTATGTGAAAAATTGCATAGAACCTTTTCTTCTTAAAATTTGATTCCACTTCAGCTCCAATAAATATATATTTTTTTAAGTGCCACCATCTGAGTGGGGGTGGCATCAACCCCCTATAAATTAGCAAGCCCCCGCACAATATAGAAACTTTTCTGTGAAGCATTTGCTATTATACTGCCAAAAATGAACGAAATCCGTTCAATATGACATTATTCCGAAGTTTTGCAATTTACCTCTCTTTACACTACTATGTAAATATCCTTTCCCAAAATCAACTCGCTACAAAATATGGATGATTGTAAAAGAATAATATTCTGCAACATAGGATACAAATATTATGCACAATTCCCATTCGAATACATAGGCATCATACTGTTAAATATGAGGCAACAAAAGCCAACAGAAGAAGTCTGAGAGGAGCTACTAGGAAAAACAACAAGAATGAAGCAACTATATAAAACGTCAGCAATAAGAGGGAAAACAATTACAAAAGTACAGAAACATACTCAATGAATACTAGGATATATGGCTCTCCCGAAATAAAAAACAGGGGAACAGACTTAAAAGACAAAGAGAGGAGTATAAACACTCAGATCACGACACAATGCGGTAATGCATTTCGCAAACACTTACACTTCCCATGCCACGCGTCATGTCGTTCTCGCTGCTGACAACAAGCATGGCCCAAATCCAACCCAGCATAGACGTAGTCAGCCTGGTGATATGTTTCCTGGGAGTAGCAGCAATTCCGACCTTATGCTCGTCAATCGATCAATCAATAATGTTTCAATTATTAACAATTACATGCACTAAATCAATGGGCTAAATAAACATATTAATTCATTCATTCAATAAAAAGGTGACTCGTTACGCCACTGACCATATTCATTATTCAATATATCTGAGTTAAAATCCACCAATCAGTTCCAGTATATTGTTATCACAGCGTAAAAGCACTTTACAAAATTACAATTACTTAGCAAAATAACATTAATTCATCGTATGCCACTTGAATATTTCCATCAGCAGCACCTGAAACAAAAATAAAACAGCTTTAGTTATGATGTAAAGTTAAGTCATACTTAAATATACATTAGGCCCCTGAATTTCCTGGCACCTTGGAGATGGGCTTTTTTATAAAAATCCAAACGGCCAGTCTAAAAAATAGTTTGCTCTGTGTGGTGATATTTACTGGCGGGCATGGTCAACTGCCGACAAAATTACTATCATTCCGGTTTTGCGGTGGCGTCCTTTTCATTCGGTTAATAACAGGGTCAGTCGAAAGTGAATGAAATATTTTACCTAACTTAAACGTCCTAGAAATAGAAAATTGTCCCTTATGATATATTTTCACGTATCAGTCCGGCAGCGTAGCGTCAAAATAACACAAGTTCACAAAAAGAAAAACGTATTTTGACAATAAAAACCGGGATTTACTCGAAATCTACCCGGTAGAAAATTGAAAATTCGGTTGCAGCACACAAAAATACTTAAGGTTTAGTCCTTGGAGTAGATTTTTTTTTTTTGTAGACTTGTGAATTGTTCTGCATACTCTTTAGTGTAGCAAGCAAACGGCAAATGATTTTTAATTTCTAAAGCTTTATGAATACAAGTATGCTTATTGGACACTTAAAAAAATGTTTCCTACTGATTCTGAGACGTAATTAGGAGTGGGGCGTGTTGTTATTGTATTACCGCGATATCCTGCAAGTGCTTTCAATAGTTTTACGTATATAGAGCTATATGGAAATATATTTTATAACTTTAGGAATTAGTGTATGTGTATAAGAATCATATGCATTTAAATTTTATTTATTTAATTAACAATTTGATACACACAGTAAGTATTAACAACCATCTGCTATACTTGGTATAAGAATAGAGTATTCTCACAAATATCAGTGATATCATATTTGAATACAAAATGAAAAAACCGCTGCCTAAGAAATCACTACTTCCACATCCAGATTTTTTGTCTAAGTCTCTCATTATATTTGCACTCCACTATGTGGAAATATTATTTATGTAACTTTAGTAATATAATATTTGAAATCATCTACCCCGAAAACCCATTAAACGATATGCCACATAGTAGTGGGTGTGGGGGTAGTGGGGATGGATGAAGTAGAAAGTAAAGTAAAAGTAAAAAGAATTAGGCTTTTTTTTCTTGTGCACACACTAAATCACAGTTTTATTTTTGTCATCCCCATTAATAATGGATTGGGGGATGGCTAATGCCAAAACATTTTTTGAAACCTTAGCTTCTCTTATATATACTAAATACCAATTTTATGGAGTCTTAATTGCTTAACTTACCTATTTACCCCAATTTACCCCCCAACCCTTCAACGGAATAAGATCAAAATATAATCTAGTTCCAGACCTTGTTAAAATACATACGTATATTAAATTTTAAGTCAATATGTTAGACGGCTACAGAGTAATGATGCACACAAGAAAAGTTACAGACAGACCGACGAACATTTTTTTCCTCTCAAACTTGATTGGTTAACAATTACTTTGAGACCCGTTGTACATTGTTTTCGATTCCTTCAGTTCATCAATTAGACTCACATCGTTACAAGATATCGCATATCATATGTCGACTTCTAATTCATCTTTTATATATATATATATATATATATATATATATATATATATATATATATATATATATATATATATATATATATATATATATATATATATATATATATATATATATATATATATCCATGGCTTCTTTAACATCGATCTTCCAACTCCTCGGCGGTCTACCTCGTTTCCTCCTTTCCGGTGGGTTCCATTTCCATATTTTTTTGGGCCATCTCTCTTCATTCATCCTTTGGAGGTGCCCTTACCACATTAGTTGGTTGTATTCGATAGTGTCTAATATCGTTCCTTCCACTCCCATGATTTCTCGTATCCTTTCATTCCTAATGTGGCAGCTTCTTCGCTAGAAGTCCATTTCAAGGGACATTAATCGATCTTTATCTCTCTTTTTTAGCTCCCAAGTTTCTGATCCATATGTACTAATACTTTCTATGATGGTCTTGTATATAGCGGTTTTATTTTTCTTAGTGATGTTATCACTCCATAGTATTGAATTTAGCTGTCGGATCGCACGTCTTCCTTGTCCTATCTTATTCGTTATGTCTTCCCTACTATTTCCAGTTGAGGAGAACGTCACTCCGAGGTATTTAAAAGAAGTACAGTTTTTTATTATACATGTTCCAATGTCCAGATCACTCCGTTCTCCGTCTCCTATTATCATGTACTCTGTTTTCTTTTGAGGTGGTCAAAGGTCATAATAATAATAATAAAACATCTTTATTAAGACAAAGTTTAGCCATCGGCGACTCTTACACTTAACCTAATCTTTTGTCAATCGCAAGTATTGAATAAGAGTGAGTAGACACTGGATGAAGTGAGCTTGCAATGACGTAAACAAAATGGAACATAATTTTCAAGAACTGTTTTGACATCTTGAATACGTCGCCAAGTCCTCTTTATATATTACTTCCACATCCAGTGGAGGTATAGCAACGCAAAAAAAAATTGACAATTTTTATTTTTCAAATAGGCTCAGAATGTCATGAAACGTCGAGATCAAAGATCTCAAAATTTGTTTTGACATCAGCCACCACCATTTCCACCTCCACTACTACCTCCTACTTATTAAAAGGGGTAAGAAAATAACGTTGTGATTCAATGTGTGTACAAGAACCAAATAGCTAAGATTTTTCTGATATCAGCCACCCCCACCTGAAATTTGGATGTGGACTCACTAGTCTTTAGGCAATGGTCGTTTTCTGTACAATTTCTTTGTGAAATATTTATAAAAATTGTCCTGTTTTTCGTTGTTATCTGTTAGACAATAAACGCATTATTATTATTGTTATTATTTGTAACGGTCAACTTTTAAGTATTCGAAAATCTTTATTAAAATTCGTTAAATTACATTATTTTATATCTTCATTATAAAATTACTTAATTTATTATTTAACGCCAGCCCTGTTGGAAGTTTAATTGCTTACGAGTTAGCCTTTCAGAAATTCCATAGAATGAGTGGGTAAAATAGCCGTCATTGGCAAATACTGATATAACATAATGCCTTCGTTGAATTTGGTTACAGCCCCCGAAAGTAATGCGCTGGGCGGGAATATAAAATTGTAACTTACTGTTTTTCGGACTCTCTCCAAACTGGCTGCAGGCCTGGAGGTTATTAAATTACGGCTGGAATTTGAGCCATGTAAGTGTTTATTCGTTTTGAGATTTAACTTCTTTGGTGAATTTTACCGATTGGTTTAGAAGTTAACACCAATATATGTCTGGTGTAGACGTTCTTGAATTAAGCTAGCATTTGTTGGTGTAATACTAGCTACTTTAAGTGAGTTAATAAGAAAGTTCAGTTTAAAGTCAGTGTTTAATGTACCTATAATGGTATAGTTATGCAGTTTGTTGAGGTTACAACTGGTACCGACCATAATTTGAGTTTGTAACCCATAACAGTACCTTCGTCCCTTTTGCTACAGTTTCGTAAGTACAGAAACATTTACATTTCTACCTTTGTGTTTACCGGCAACTGTTAACAGCGCCTGGCGAAGTTCTGGTAATTTTTTTTTACATCGTGACCAAAGACGCATATACGGTGCGCGACTTTTTGCATTTAGTGCGGACATTTCATTGTTCGTTTTGACAAACTACATCATTTTTGCCAGTGGACGTATCGTCTCTTACTTACTAAGATTTCTTGTTTAATACCTGTAAATAATGTTCTGTGGGAAGCACGTTATGTTTTTTCCGTATGTTTCTTGTGGCTTAAATTGCTACTATGTATTTCATTTCATTTCATTTCATTTGTCGTTACCTTTATTTACGTGTAGAGATTTGTTTAGGATATAAAATAAATTTGTTTAGAAGTAAAATGTCATTTAATCTTTTCATTTAGTAATATTCGTTGGCAAACTAATAAATCAGTTATCTATCTTTTTTTTAGAGTATATACAGTAGTTCTTTATGTATTGTGAAATAACAGCGTTATATATTTTTTGTTTATGTTTTCTGTTAGCAGAACCTGAATACTAGAAAACAAAGTACTCTAACTCTAATTTATTTACAAAATGCTTATATCTAAAAACTAAGAGAGAGAGCCAGCAAATAACATACAAAAAACTTAAATAATCTATTGGCTAAAATAAGAAATGAAAGCTATAAAAAGAAAAAGTTGTATTGTAAACAATTTTTGTCACTTATCTAGTTCTTCATTGGATGCTCCACGTTATTTAATAAATAGACTATGTAATTAGAGGTCATTAGTAACAAGGCAAAAGAAATAACATTGTGGAGTGTATAATTTTTATTCACTTTAGCACGAGTAAAGTGTGAATCTTTATAAAAGTCATTAAGGCTGCAGAACATAATTATTAAATCTAAAACTTCCTAGGTAAATTATACTTCTTAAAATGTCATTAAGCAACATTCTTCCTTAACAACTGCACTAGTCTAAGTTATATCTATCTTATATTATCTGTGTGCGACTGAGTTACAAAAATATCAGCAGAAAATCCTGATGTTATAAGAATGAGGAAATACTATTTTGTTAAAAATTATTACCTATTCATAAAAATCTTTCTAATTCACTTTTAGAATCATATATTTTTATTTTTCATGCTCAATACAGATATATCCTCAGCCATCTTATACATTCTTATTATTGTCCCTACTGCTGTAAAAAAATTGTTCCTGTATAATTAATTGTCAGTGAGATTAATTATCTGAATTTAAAATTCTATTATTTCAATTCTTTTATTAAAAGCACATTTTCTGCTTATTTTGCATTCGAAATCTTAAGATGTTAACAAAGACTACTCTGAGAGCCTTTATTAATATTTTAGTTACTTTCTCCATTGTAAAAAAACCTTTTATAAAAATTAGAGTTTGTGCTAAGGAACAAAGAGTAATGATATTTTTAATTAATAAAAACACTGTGGAGAATACTCGTATTTGTTTTGAATTTTATTTCCTTAAAGCAACAGAATTAATTCCCTGAGGATGCCACTGATGGTGAACTTGTTTATTAAATTGATGAACTCCAGTTTATTCATAATTACTACGTTATATTCACTCTAGCGGATGCCTGGAATTTTTTTAAATAAACTTGCTATAGTCTTAGCTTCAACACTTAATAAAACTTTGTCGAAAGTAGGTTACATGGATTTCGGGGAACATCCTCTTTTAATTTTGAAACTTCTAGTATTATCCAAAGTAAAGTAAATTCTAAACAGTATGTGTTTATTGTACAAAGCGTTTCACAATTAATGATACATGTTTCAGCTGTAAAATTCTATAAAATATGAAGATTGCAGTAAATGTGCTTTAGTCTCAGTGTCAAAATTGGTGAAAAAAACATTATTGAGAAATTATTGTGTAGCCATTATTTAAACAAAAATGATATACTTCTTACAAGTCGTCAAATGAAACCGTTATTGAAAATATACAATTTAATCAACGTTGGTTGTGACAAGGTTCAATACCTTTTTAATATCAACAATACAAAAAATTTTTTTATATAAAATTGGTAGGTGGCCGAAAATTTTATTTCTTTAAAAAATTATCAGGATTTTTTGCATGAGGGTATCATAATTTAAGACCTATAATTCTGAAGATATTTAAAATTAAAAACCGCTGCCCAAGGAATCACTACTTCCACCTCCAGATTTTATCCAAGTCTTTCACAGCGAAAAAATGTCGATACCATATTTGCACTCCACTATGTAGAAATAATTGTTTATGGAGCTTTAATAACACAATATTTGAAATCGCCTACTCCAAAAACCTATAAAATGATATGCCACATCGGTAGGAGGTAGGGCAGGTGGTAGGGGGGTGGTAGTAGTAGGGGTGGATGAAGTAAAGAACATTTTTCTTTGTATTTTTCTTATATACACACTAAATATTTTTTTACCCCCTATACACTCAAAGAAATAGTATGGGTAAATTCAACAAAAAAAAAAAGTTACCTAACAATATCGTTAATTTTCTTAAACTAAACTATATTGATGGTATTTTTAAACAAGATGTGATTGTTATTTTAATTAATAAAAAGCTGTCGTACAACAAAACAAACATTAACTTAAAAAATAGATAAATAAGACTATTATTTTTTTCGTCTGACTATTATTTTGTTGAATTCTGTCAAATTAAACTAGATAATAGTATATTTTATTTTTAACTATTATCGAATTGTAATTCTAACCCAGTATTAGTTCGCTGTACTTGGTAGACAAACCAATATTATTGTCGTCTTCTAGAAGTTCTAAAAGAATTACCATAAAATTTGCTTGCTTACCACGTAGTCTATTACAGAAATTATTCCCAGATGACGCCACATACAAATCACTGACAATAATCAATCATGCATTATCTTATACTCTTATGGATTTATAGAAAATTAATAACATGATTGCAATGTTCAAATTCTCTCAGGGATCATCGATATATTTGGATGGATCTTATAAACGATCTCTAATCTTTGGTTTGGGTGGTCTGATATCTCAATACTGAGATTTTGGCTAACCAAAAAAAACTTCATCATACAATAAAGTGTAGATCAACCTAAAAATTAGTTGGTGAACAAAAAACAAAGTCGTTGTACTATTTAATTGTAGACCAAATTGAAAATGGTTACTGAACATAAAAAAATGTCATTGTACTATTTAATTTGTTACAAGAAGATATGATTATTAAACTACTATTTGTTTACGAAAACAAATAAAGTTGTATGACTATTCTTTTCTGATTGATTTAACTATGAAACTAGATAGGCGCGATTTCATACACTCTTTTTGGTTGAATTTACCTATCATTTCCTTTGAGTGTAATAATGATGTTAATGGTTAATGGCTTATGCCAAAAAACATTTTGAGACCTTAGCTTCTAAATACCAATTTTGTGGACTCTTACTTGCTTGATTTACATATTTATCCCCATTTACCCCAATTTACCTCCAACCCTTCAACGGAATAAATTCCAGATCCCGTTAAAATAGATACGTGTGCCAAATTTCAACAATAAATTATTGTTGATTTACATAAATTGTTCGAAATGACCTTCATCTACAATACACATTTCGGCATGTCGAACTAAGGGCATAAGTACTCCGTTAAACACATCTTGTAAATTAGGATCATTTTTCATGGTTTCTATGCACATTAAAATACGTTGCTGCAATTATTCTAAAGTATTAATTGGATCACATAACCAAGCATTTAACGACTTGAACGGTAAGTCAATAAAATAAATCTTAACTACAAATATAGTGGCCCAAAATTCAAAAAGAACAAACACGACACACAAAAACAATGAACGGGTATGTCGTGTGTACGTACTTAACCAAGTAACGACATAAACTAAAATATTGCTTGAGAATATTACAAGGCAGAGTATAGTTGTCTTCAGAACTACTAAGCACTTAAAAAATGACGGCGCCTTTGATATTTGCCGCACCGCCAATGACGCCGACATTTTATACCTATCTGCACAAATGTCAGGGTATCATGCGCGACCAGACGTGACGATATAAAGGTTACCCCAATATTTCAGCAGTTCTCAAACAGTATTATTTAAAAATTTCCAAATTTTTGTATTTTTTTTCCTCCAAAACTATGGGCTTGAGACCCCCATGTACTATAGAAGGTTTTTTTGTTCCCCATCACAGGTTTTTTTTAATACCCTGTATTATCCAATATACGTTAATTTCGTTCCTGACACTACATTCACAGTTTCGACGTATTTTCATTTTCGCATTTTTGTGCGATTAATTAAAAACCTTAAATTTTGCTCTATGACTATAACAAAACATAGTTTATATAAAACAAGATAGTTTACACGCCTCTGGCGATTACCCTGTATGACGGATATTGCCCAATGTCTGCAGAATGTGTCCTATTATGCTATCATACTTCAAAACTTTAAATACATATGTTAAGTCTAACAGAAATTACCGTCTTTAACGTGATATTTAAGAAAAAACTGTAAAAATGTGACAAAGGGAGTGAAAAAGAATTTTCTATTTATAAAATGGTCCTTTTAAATATTTTTCGGGAAAAGGGGCCGGCCATTACTGCAGAGTATAAAAGATAATCTGCACTGAAAATATATTTACAATTTTAATAAGAAAGTAGTAGTTATTAATATTGCAGAAAACATCTTGGAAAACATCTTTAAGCTAAATCTTTTTTGGAGTCAAAAGCATTTTAAAATTTTTCTTTATATTTCTGATATTCTGCCGTAAATATCTTTTTCACAATATGATGTCTTTGGTCAGTTTTATGAAGTATTTTGTGCATATAACTCTTATCTTATCGCATAAAAATAGAAAATCAAAACCTAACTTAACCTGTTCAACAAAAAAATTAGCAAATGGCATATGACAATAAAGTAAGTCTTTATAGGCCAGGCGACAGGTAGTTCAATAAAGAAATAATTAGTGGAAAGCTAGAAATTGCTTTAATCACTTTATTTGGACCCAGATATTACTCTCCCAAGTTTTCCCCCTCGAGCGAAGTCGGCGTTGGCCCTTCTGGCCCTAAGAAGGTACCATTTTTCGGTTTTTTGCAAATATCTCCCAAACTATCAACAAAATACCTATTATAAAAAATAATCTAGAGTAAATTTGCTACAAAAAAGTTCTTTATCGTTTGTCTCTAAAGTGAACCGTTACGATGCTACAACCATTCAATGTGGAGCCCTTTTTGATTCTTGCGAAAATGTTATCGATATCTTCTGCACCGTGTAATTTGGCACCAAACCCATACTTTTGCCGACCTTAGCGCCAAATATGTGAATTACGTCAAAAGATACTTCAAAAACAGTGTCATCATTTTCGATGGGTATCCTGACGACCCAGCAGCTCGCAGTACCAAGTCCGCTGAACGTCTTCGACGATCGCACAAGCATGATGCTGCTAATGTTTTTTTTTGATGAGTCCATGACGGCACCTATGCCACAAGCAAAATTTTTGTGTAATGACACAAACAAACGAAGATTGATCGACTTGTTGCGCGTCAAATTCGAAAGCGAAGGAATCGAAACCAGACAAGCTCCACAAGATGCCGATATGCTCATCTACCACCGCACTCGAGTTATCTCGGCCCGACAATTCGGTCATTATAGTGGCTGATCATCTTGGCGGCTCGTGTGCCACCCTCCACGAAAATGTATTTTATGAAACCCGGCAAAGGTTCAACCAAACAACAACTATTTTGCACAACAAGTTTCAATCTCCCGCCGTGTGTGCAAGAAAACATCGTCTTGTTGCATGCGTTTAGTGGGTGCGATACAACGTCTTCGTTTTTCAGGCAGGGCAAAATGAAATTCGTAACACTGCTGAAGAGTAATGAGGAACTGCAGACAGCTGTTGGGGTTTTCCGAGACGTGAACGCAAACCCTGATGAAATAGACAAAGCGGGCCAGTTGGTTGTGCCTAGGCTTTATGACAACAAAACCACGGGAAACACCCTGAATGAGTTGCAAAATCTCTAAGCAAACATCGATTTAATCTCGCAAGCCTGCCTCCCTCCGAATCAGCGGCACGTGAGAACTCTTTAAGAACGTACCATCAAGTCCAAACATGGTATGGAAATGATACAAATCCACTGGATTGGGACTGGAAACATTCTCAATGTGGTTTGGCTCCCATACCTACGACGAGGGATCCGGCGCCACAAACGCTTCTAAACACAGTGTCCTGCAAATGTTCGAAAGGATGTAACGCAGCGTGTGGTTGCAGGAAAACGGGCCTCCGATGCTCCAGAATCTGCATGAATTGTATGGGACGGTCATGTACAAATGCTGCCGAGGAAGATGATATGGATGATTATGACGGAGACATCGATGTTAATCTTGAGCGCCCTGTGACGTCAGACAAATGTACCGATGCAGACGATCAAGACTGCCAGCCTTCATCAAAACGGTTGAAAATCGACTAACTTTGACATTTGAACAGTGGATTAGGCCTCTTTGGGACACCACTTACAAAAAAACGCGCCATTTACTCTACCGCCAGGTGGTGTGGAAAAGAGTGATTTTATGTCAATACTAGTCAATAATATTACTAATCGTAGGTACTTTGCCACAGCTGTTTACATTGAAAAGCTGTTATACTTGTAACATGTTAACAGCTTGTGCACCTGGAATGCTGAAAAATATTTATAACATGTAGAAACTTTGATATGGCATATGATTTCGATAACTTTTCCGCAAGAATCAAAAAGGGCTCCACTTTGAATGGTCGTAGCATCGTAACGGTTCACTATAGAGACAAACGGTAAAGAACTTTTTTGTAGCAAATTTACTCTAGATTATTTTTTTGTTGATAAAGTTGATGGTTTGGGAGATATTTGCAAAAAACCGAAAAATGGTACCTTCTTAGGGCCAGAAGGGCCAACGCCGAATTCGCTCGAGGGGGAAAACTTGGGAGAGTAATATCTGGGTCCAAATAAAGCGATTAAAGCAATTTCCAGCTTTCCACTAATTATTTCCTTATTGAGGCTTTTTTTTTACCTGTCGCCTCGCCTATTAGACACATACAGAAGATTTTGTAAGAGGCGAGCATAGAGGAGTCTTGACTGTTCATGAATTTCAATACATAGACTTAAGCAATGTTCGTCGTAGTTAGTACAGTTATCTACAACTTTTTAGTGCGAAAAAAAGGGCCATAAAAATATCAAAATTGATGCTATTATATGCTGACAAGAGTATTACAGAGCCGTACTTCAAATTTTTGCGTATTATATTGAACAAAATAATACTAGAGATTTAAAAGTCGTGTTTTCGGTAGAAAGTTAGTGACGTTTACTCAAGAATATCTTTTGCATTGGTGGGCGCATTGCCCGTCCTTCCCGACAATGACAGATAAATTATCTGTTTATCTCTTACCGTGGTATTAACGCCGACAATAAACTCCGCGTCGTTCTAGTTAGTGGTGATTCGCATAACTATCAACTATCACAAGAGTTAGAAATATTGATTAAAAAAGTCTATTTCTTGTCTTAATCACGCCAGAACATACTTTGCATAAGAGTAATGATGTTTTTATCTGTTTAGTAACATACATTATATTTATTATTTAAAACCCTTTCGGGACGGGACATGTTTAAGAACAGCTGTCTGCCTGTATGGGTGCGGTAACGACTTGCTGATCTATC
This sequence comes from Rutpela maculata, assembly GCA_936432065.2. Taxonomy (NCBI): domain Eukaryota; kingdom Metazoa; phylum Arthropoda; class Insecta; order Coleoptera; family Cerambycidae; genus Rutpela; species Rutpela maculata. Next base: position 146,177,010 of record OW386289.2, read on the forward strand.
CGCATTCCACTTTCTATCACTTACTAATTCGGTCATTAAAACAATAAATTTTTAATATATCGTTTTTTTCTGTATTTTTTGCATCTATTATAAGCACAATGGTGCCGTGCCAGTGACCACATGCAATGGCTGATCAAGCCGTATTCCATCTCGAAGTGTAGTCTCACGTCGTGCGTAAATATAAGAAACTTCCCGTATCTCAGACACGATAAATTTTTGCGTACACATTCACTTACCGCTACGAAAGGGTTAATAGAGGGCAGAAAAATAGAGCGTGCCTTATATTAGTTCGGTCGGTACCTTTGAATTTTTTATGTGCAGTAGAAGAATGGAGTGAACTTTACTTAGATGGGTGACCTGTCTTGGGAAACAAGGGGATCTCGTCCTACCTTCTAGCGGCTTGTATATCAGCGAATACATAGAAGCTATGTAATTTGAGGCGAGGGTACTACGTAGTGGATATACTATCTTTCGGAGGGGATGTAAAGCAGGCGGTCCCTTGTCTATTAAATTTTAGGCCAGTAAAAGATCCCTACTCTTCGTCAGAGAAGGCAAAATTTTCAGGTTGGGGATAGCTCGTCTCCTGTCGTCGGTGTTAGGCCTTGGTATTGAAAATAGGCCGACGTTAAATAAATAAACAAAACAAAAAATTTGTAAGGCTATAATTACTTTTTTTATAAGGTGTAATATGCGCTAATGATGTTTAAGAAATATTTACGAAATATTTACGAATCATATTCACTCTTGAAATATGTTTAGTCAACAACGAATTTTCCTGATATATGTAATTTATGATAATTATACAAAATTTGTTATAAAATATCTTCCTCATTATACATAGTGGTTAATTGGTATACGCTACGTTATAGTGGCCTTACCGCAGACAAAGTAATTAATAATTTATTGAAATTTGACATTTTTAACGTGCATATTTTATTTTTAATAAGACGTTTTAATAATTATTGTATTTTAATTAATACAAATTGAATATACTGTATTTAAAATTATAACTGACTTGTTTATGAATAAATTAATAATTTCAATCATAAATCGACGTAATTATGTAATATAATGAGAAGCCATAGGAAAAACTAGAAGTCTATCTTAACTTCACATGTGAGTTTGTGAGATAGTATATAATTTTCACTAGACTTAAATTTTGATAATTAAGTTAATATTTTGTTACCGTAAGAATGAAAAATTACACTTCAAATATAGTGTGTGTCTGCATGCGGTCATTTGAAATTACACTAAAAATCTCAATATTTCTATGTGGCATTGTAAGAGGTCTGGTCCTTATATGTTTTCTGTGAATAACAACTTTCCCTGAATAATCGCCAAATTGTCCATGTGTTGATGTAGATATTAATTTTATTAATTAAATAATTTATTTAAATAATCTTTTTAAATTGCTCTCTCAGTGCCTTATATATATGAAACAATTTGCTCCGGATTATTTAATTTGATTAATTCATTGATATATTTGTGGATTTTTTATTCAATCAGAGAGATGATTTATCTGTTTCCCTTAAAATATTTTCTATTTTTAACGAATTTTATCTTTATCTTCAATATTAATTGTGTTGTAGCTACGTATGTATTAATTCTACCTTGGATGTCCTCAGTATTCTGTTTATTTAGTGCGACGTACTTTTTCGATGAGGCCTGAAAGCATCACTTTTGACACCTTAGCAATGGTGGTATTTACGGATCGATTCCTCGGGCGCCAGTTCCGTATATTATGTGGGGGAACACCACGTTCCTAAAACAGCCTATAGATATGACATCAACACGTTCAGAAGAAGGTAAAATGCCGGCTGAAGAAATATTGCGTCCTAAAAATGTCAAATGACTGACACCTAATATGCATTTTGATGGTTTAATATTTATGCCGTACAATTCTAACCTCTGAAAAACAAGTTTCAAGTGCTCTAAATGTTCCAAACTAGATTTACTTGCAATCAGGATGTCATCTAAATAGACGAAAATGAAGGGTAAACCTACTAAAACTTCGTTCATGAAACGTTGGAAAGTTTGACCGGCCGGCGTTACGTAAGCCGAAAGGCATACGCCCAAATTCAAACAAACCGAAAGGAGTAGTAATCGCTGTTTTAAAAACGTCACTTTTTGCGACAGGTATTTGGTGATAAGCACGTACCAAATCTATTTTTGAAAAATAACACAATTATACAACTGCGAGTTAAAATCATGGATGTGGGGCAACGGGTATCTGTCAGGAACAGTAATTGAATTTAGACGACGATAGTCCCCACAAGGTCTCCAGTCGGAGCTTTTTTCTTAACCATGTGTAATGGTGAGGATACGGAAGAAGAAGAGGGTATGCAAATACCTAATTCTACCATAGAATTGAATTCATCCTGAGCTATCTTGAATTTAACGCTATCCAACTTACGTGGGCGTGAAAAAGGTAAATGACCTTCAGTTACAATATGATGCTCAACGGAATGTTTAACGAGCAAATTGTAATTTGGAGAGCTAATTAAAGTAGGAAATTGTAAAAGTAATGCAGTGAATTCATTTGATATGCTAAATAACTTAGGAGAATGTAACGGACCATTGTTTGAAAATAAATATGTTGACAAACTAGTCATATTGTCGATTAAACATTTATGTTTTAAGTCAACTACTAAACCAAAATGAGCTAAAAAGTCTGCTCCGATAATGGTGATATTTATATCTGCTATATTAAAAACGAAAGGAAATAACCTACGTAAGTTTAAATCAATTTTTAAAAATTTCTTCCTGAAGGTATTTATAACTGAACCATTAGCTGCTGTCGGTACAACATCGGGGTTTCTCCTAGTATTCGTTAATAGATTCCGAGGTATAATTGATAAATCAGAGCCCGTGTCAATGAGGAATTCTATTTTATTAGCATTATCAAATATAAAAAGACGACGTTTACTATCTGAAATATTAACGTCAGTTGTCAAAATATTATTGACTTTTAGTCATTTTTGATTGACGGCTTTGACATCTTTGGCGAAAGTGCACCAATCTCCGAGACATTTAAATGCTTTACGACCATAAAGTTGATGGTAATAGCAAACTTTAGTATTAGAAGGATTATATCTAACGCGGGAACCACTTCGACTATTAGAACGGGGCCTTGAGCCACTGCGACTGTTGGAGTCGAGGCGATTTTTACAACTATCGCAATAAATGCCAGAAACTGTAGGAGTAGCGGAAGTTATTGCAGAAACTTTAGACTCTATAGCATGCAATTGAGACGTAAAAATTTCTTGCGTATGTAACACCTGATTCAACGTGTCTTGGAAAGTTGTAATCAAATTTGACGTGGAAACTGTGGGGTTAACGTTACAAATTGAATTAGAGGTAAGGGAATTCATAGAATTTTGAGACGACTCCCATATTCGATCTGCAATGTCGATTAACTCCTTAATCTCAGTCTTTCCTGATGCGGTAATTGCAATGAAGATTGTTTTTGGTAATCGCCGCTTCCACAACTTGACTAGGAGCTCCTGGCTCACCACATGGTATCCTCCGACAATTGACAGCATCGACCGGTAAAAATCGGACGGTTTGAGGTCCCCCATCTGGGAACCAGAGAGCAAGTCCTCCAGCCGCTTTTCCTCGCTTGAGGTCAAACGAGAAATTAGAATAGTTTTTAAATTCTCATACAAATCTCTCTTGGGTTGATTAGTGACAACGTCATAAACCGTTGTAATAATTTCCGGGGGAAACTGGCAATGAGATAATCGTATTTCTTTCGATCATTAATGATCCTGTGAATAGAAAATTGAGGCTCTATTTGAGTGAACCATATTTCCGGTTTATTAACCCAAAAGGGAGGAAGTTTAATAGTATAGGAATTCGCAGCATAATTACTATTCGGTATCACTGTATCTGACGTGGCTGGTTGATCGTCTAACAAAATATTCTCCGTAGGAGGTGCCATCGATAACTGATTGACGTATTCTCTTTATTAGCAAGGGTTGATGAGTAAACAATTTACTTACCGTACGGAATAAGAAAAATTTGATAGGTGATATCTTGTAGCCTTGGGATATCTAGCAATTCCTTCAGGAAAATTTTGAAAACATGGAATATCATCAATTCTTCTAGGAAAACCTTGAATATCTAGTTTCCAATCAAATGTTTTGAAAATTGTATCTTAAGTAGCCATTTAAACTCAGGAAACTGCTTAATTAAAATCACGTAGTATCTCCAGATATGTCAAATAAATTGTTAAATTTATATTTTCCATCCAATGAAACGATCAATAAATATTTATTAGGAAATCAATAATCTTCTTCAGCAATCCTGTTTATTATATTGTCAAATATTCAATATTTGGATCAGTAACTTGCGAGTTTTCGGATATTTTATTTAAGCAAAATAGATAAATTTAGAAGTTCTATCGGAAATAATGGAAATATTTTTTCTTGCCTGATTAACTATAAATCCATGCCAAAATTGGGTTCTATTTAAAATATATGTCCTCTGTCGGAGCTACCAAATTATAAAATAAGTGTTCTCTTTTTTCGGGGTCACCAAATTATAGATATATGGTTAAAATATCTATAATAAACTAATAAAATTAGTTTTAGCTTGAATATATATTCATATTTTTAATTATATAAAATATATGTTAACATTTATTAAAAAGATGTATTGTCAATTATTGTATATAATATTCTCCTCTTTTTGTTTTTTTTTTGTCGTTGGTTACCGGAAATCTTATTCCAGAGTAAGTAAACTGCCACACAGCCAGTACAACTACAGTGGAGAAACGGTAAATTCCAGTGGGCCAAATAGGGAAAATTAGACTTTCACGTACACAGCAGTAGAACAATTAGGAATACAATAAAATCTCTAAATGAATATTGTAGAGACAATTCCAATTATACAGGGTATTTGATAAGGCGATGCCTGAGCAAAGGTAGAGGGAACATAATACGTAATAGTTCAGTGACGTTATATCTGGGGACCTTGCAGGCCACAGAATAAGTCCACCATGCCCAATCCACCGATCGGCATATGTTCGATCTAACAATTAGCGGACTGTCAAGCGGTAGTGGGCTGGGCATCCGTCGTTTTGGAAAATGAGACGGTGGCGAAGGTTAATTGGCAGATTTTCCAGGAGCGGAGGAAGATCGTTCTGCAAGAAGTCGAGGTAAGCGTCTCCGTTCAGGTTATCTGGTAGGTAATGAGGCCCAATGACATGTCCAGCAATTACGCACATTCAAACATTGACACTAAACTTATTCTGAAAGGAAGTTTGTTTCATCATTTGCGGGCTGTCACCCTTGTCTGCTCAATAATGGAGATTATGAAAATTGGTTATACCTTCACGGGAGAATTTTGATTCATCAATCCATAGAATGGATTTTAAGTAATGGAGGTTCTCAATATCAGCTTTCAATAAAAAGCGACAAAATGCTATTCTTCATAGAGGGTCGCCCTCTTCGAGGCCCTGTACTAAAATATAATGGTAAGGATGTTTTTTTTTCTGTATTCATTACTAACCAAGTCTTCTAAATTGACAATCCACTTTTTTAACGCTTGTTATGGGATCTACAGCAAATGCGGCTAGAATATTTTCGTCATCTCGGGGTGATGCATGCAAGTCCAGCATCCGGCTCATGTTGATGTAAATTACCTGTTTCCGCCATTCGGCGATAAGTGTTACTGAATACACACGGATCTGGAACCTTTCTACGTGGATGAAATCGTTCATGATACAATTTTGCAGCAAGGTAAGCATTCCCATCTGCTTTGCCATAGTAAAAGAGTATATCAGCATACTATAGTTACTAAAAGTAGCCATTGAAATTATTTTTACTCAATATGTCAGAAACTGAAAACAAATTATCAGTACAAAGCGACACAACACTTCTTTAAAAACACAAGAAATACGAAAGTGTGCTCGTTGACAGCTGTCAGTGATATTACTAACAAACAAATGACTGGTTCTGACTGTTTTTGAAACGATAGCTTTGTTTTTGTTGAAAGGACTATTTAATTTTTGATTAAATGAAAAATTATTAGCGACTAATCAACGTAAATTAGATATTTTAGAAGACATTATTTATAAAGTAATAATATTTGGGATGCGTACTATTGCGTACTCTAGATGGGGTTAGAAATAGATACCCGAAAAGCTCCCCCTAAATTTAGGGGTGGAACGTCCTTTTTTTGCAAAAAACCACCCCCAACGCTAGTTTTTCACTTTTATCTTGTAAACCGTTCATCGGAAGAGAAAAAAGTATAGGAAATAAAAAATTTGTCGTTAAATTCGGCATAAAAATGTCCCTATTAACCTTGTAGGTAATCCTCACCTATTTGGCACTAACAGCGTCCGAACAGAGGGGCGCAGTTGTAGTTTGGGGCGCAGAAGTAAAAATCCAATCCAAGTTTCACAGCGGATATCTTAAAACCGGTTACTTTAACAAGAAAAATGCTCAGGAATGAATTTATAGAGCGGAATTTTCTCTATAAGATGCATATATAGCGGGATTTGACGCAAGCAATTTCTATGTATTTTCCCCTTTTTTTCCACAAAGCTGTGTTTTTCAATTTGAGCTCGTTTCCGCACCACCCACGAGGTAGAACTTTCGGTGCGTTTTTTTTAAAGGTGGTTTCACCTGTAGGCATATTCCACTAAAATTCTTTCCAATTTTACTCATCGACGAACTCTTCTTCAAATTCAGAATTTAAACATCCTTGCCCATTGCAATTAGAGCACATTGTTGAACAGCGAAATCCAGCCTTAACACAGCTGCTCCGCAACTCTTTTTGCAGCTGCAGGATATTAGCTTTAGTGTGGAAATTGGTGCTCGGTGGTATAAATGGGTGCTAAAATGTCGCCTACTTTCTTTCAACCCCATTCCGTTGGTTCCAAGTTTTCTCCTCGCCAAGCATGAATTTGGAGAAATACTCTGTAAGAATGTTGACGTAATGTCTCGGATGTTGGTGGCAGTCTTGGTAGAATCTCGGCAGTACTAGATTGACCGACTTACTTATTGAAGATAATGAATCTTTGATGTCAAAGATGTCACTTTTTTAAGGGGCTTTGTATACTGCTAGCGCGAATTGCTCTCCAGCACTTGTAATTTTTTTTTTTTCGTTGAGCTACGGTTGTTGAATATACGGACAACCTCTTCGAGATCTTTTCTTTTATTGACGCATTCCACCGTTTACACTTTTCCTTTGCCAAAGAAAGCTGAAGTGGTATCGCATCCACTGAACGCGTGGACAAACAAAACTGTCTCTTTGCAGCTTTTTAAAACTTCAAGTCACAAGAACTGTAAGCTTTATTTTTTATTTTTCCCTGAACCTCTCTTACGAAACGGATATCTATCTTCAGGTGCGAGAGCGATAATCAATGCGAGAAGATCAATATCTTGTCCGACGATGACCACTGTATCGTTTTCATGACATTCATTCAAACCGCCTTACGGTTTGAACTATGAGTACGTCAGCGTCGTCTACAGCAGTAATTGTTTTGATTCCCTCGTTATTAAATCTCTCCACCAATTGCGAAATAAACTATTCCTTGTTTGTGAGATCGTTTATCATTTTATTTTGCGTTTCAGTCAGTGGCGTGATCTCATTGAAAATAATTTCCGGTGAAATGCGTTTCAAAATTCGCTGCTGTCTTTCGATGCTCTTCGTACTGCAGGCATTGTCAGCATATCCGTCTAACACTACAGTCACTTTTTGGCGTAATGATTATGAATAAAGCGAACGTGGGCTGTATAAACGTCGTCAAATGTACCTTGCTTCGACCGTACTACACGATGAATCAAATTGCCGCCATCAACAATGAACTGGCAATCGGAAAAATCTATTGGCCTCTCTCGTACAGCATTGAAAATATCTTACAGAGACGATTTCTTAGTTTTCTTTTTCATTAACCCTTTCTCATCGAAGAGAGGAAGTGGAATTGAAGCAAGCTCAAAGTTGAAACATGACTCCAATACTCCAAATCTTCTTTTGAGTGAACAGTACAGATTATTCTCTGATATAATTACGTGGAGTCGAAAAACACAGCTTTGTGGAAAAAAGGGGAAAATACATAAAAATCACTTGCGTCAAAACCCGCTATATATGCATCTTATAGAGAAAATTCCGCTCTATAAATTCATTCCTGAGCATTTTTTTCGTTAAAGTAACCGGTTTTAAGATTGTAATAGGATCGATTTTTACCTCTGCACCCCAAACTACCCCTCTGTTCGGACGCTGTTAGCGCGAAATAGGTGAAGAAAAGCTACAAGATTAATATGACATTTTTGTGTAGAATTTAACGTCAAATTTTTTATTTTCTATACTTTTTTCTCTTCCGACGAACGGTTTACAAGATAAAAGTGAAAAACCACCCCCGTTGGGGGTGGTTTTTGCAAAAAAAAGGACGTTCCACACTTAAATTTAGGGGGAACTTTTCGGGTATCTATTTCTAGCCCTATCCAGAGTACGCATCCCAAATATTATTACTTTATAAATTATTTCTCCTATGCAGTGTTTTTTAATCTAATTTGCGTGTACTAGACTGATAGTCTTTTGCGAGATGTTTTGTATATTTTTAGTGACTAGTAAAACTTGATGGTATGTATGATATTGCCACTTAAAGGGGATACAATAGAGCAGTTTTAAAAGTAATTGTAATATCTAGATGGACTTTTTTTTTAAATTTCGTAAGGTTTCGAAAATCGACACTTTTAATTACCACTAAAATTTTGGAAGTTTATGTATTTCGTATAAAGAAAAGGAATATTTTAGAATATCAAAAGTTAAATTTAGTACGTAATACTTAAATAAATGATGAAATATGGAGATTTTTTTAAAAGAGTGCAAAATCGCCAATATAAAAAAACCCATAGCATTTTTCATATAGGTATATTTGGTCATACAGATGCCAAATGAACCCCTCTACCTCACTGTTCAGGGTCGGCATCGCCTTACCAAACACCCTGTATTATGTGCACTAAATCTACAGATACAGAAACCTCAGGCTATGATACAATGTATCAAAATAAAAAGTTAATAAGTACGGAGTCTTGTAAATAAACATTTTAACGTTAAATTACACGGCTTATTATTCCAAAAAGCAATCGGGAGCTGATTACGTAGAATACAGGTTGTTTAAAATCTATTATATCTGATTTGGCGTAACGTAAATTACAATTTCGTTTTCTGGTAAAAAAAGTGGGCGAGGCAAAACAAATAAGCACGTATTCGATATGTGAATAAAATAAAGTATCTCATATAAGATGAAATAAGTACTTTAAAAGCTAATATGTCGAGGATGTTAATTTTTTGTTGGTCGAGTTTCATGGAACATTATACTGTAATTATGTAGCATATTGTTAAAACTTCATGCATATTGATTGTGCTGGAATAATTTCACACCAGACTTCGCTTTTTTGTTCACTAACGTCTACCAGTTTAGAGATTATAAGAATAAAAAATATTAGCAATATCATCGAAACTTGCTAACAAACATTTTGTTATACAACATGTACACCAATACACATACGTTTTAAAAGTTCTGAACATGGATTTTTAAAGTAGTTCATTAGTTCCATAAGAATAATATTTGGAAGATATTTAAATATATTACATTTAGATTCAACACATATTAGTTATTCTGTGTTCTAAATTTATTTATGACAACAAAAGCATTGTTAGATGTGGCGGCATCTACTGTATTAAGATATAATTACAGTTATTAATAATGATGTTTATTATATCAAATCGTCTAGATTACTATTAACGTGAATCTCTATTCGGAAAATGGAAGATAGCGAGGGCTGCCAGGCTAACGAACGCGCTAGACAATTAAACCTGTCATTAATAAAGCTAATTAGTTCATTACAATAACAAATATCTTATCCACATATAGTGATTATAGCTTGCTCCTAGTAATTTCAAATCTAAAAATTGTAACATATTATTAAAACCTAATGACGACACGGCTTGGTTTTTAATTCAATGTTTTTCCGTAAAGATTCCGGAAAGATATTACTACAAAATATTTTATCTAGTATCTATGTATATTTTAAAACCAGAAACGTTGATTCTCTCTTAACTCCCTAAGGTGACGACATGCAAATTTTAATTTAAATGTATTTTAAAATTTATTCATATAGTCCGGTAAACTCTAAGGTGGCGTATGTATGAGTTGGTAACACGACGTACGATTTGATATGCGATGCGCATAAAGCTATCGCAGTGATATAGAGATGAACTAGTTGCGTACGTCTTATTCTCTTAGTTTATATGATGAAGCGGCCTTTGGACGCGCCAGCTTATAGTTTACTCGACTATACTCATGCCATATATATTCTAAACATCATTATCCCAATATCTATCTTGTCGTAGGAAATACAAATGACTAAGTGAAACACTGACAATTTTACAGTATTATTTCAGCCTTCAGATTAGGTCATCAAGAGTGTTTGAAGTTAATTGCTGGTAATATTCAGACAGATGTCCTTCATTTTGAACCATTTATTGCACGTAGTGCAAGAATTGTTAACAAATTTTTGAATGGGTCAGATATACCAAGTATGATTTGGCCAGCGCATAGCCTAGACTTGAATCCCATTGAACATATCTGGGATGCACTGGATAGGACTATATGATGTCGTATTTTTGCCATTAATATCTTACAGGTGTTGAGTGTAGCACTGCATGAAAAATGAGAACAAATTGAATATAATCACGTTCGACACCTCATCGAAGGAAAGCCAAGGAGTACAGAGACCGTCATTCGTCTCATGTGGGACATACACGTTACTATTTTTTTTTGTCTTTTCATTATGAACTTTTTGTTATTCATGTTATGACTAGTTTCTTATATTTATTGACATAAGTAAAAAATATTGTAACATTTTCTGTGTTTTGTTTAAAAATTTGTATCTCCTCTGATAAGATATAGAGGTGATTCAAAAAAGGTAACGTTGAGAATAGTGACTTATATATGAAGCATGTTGGAACATGACCGTGCTGCCTAAATACTCCATGCGAAAAAGTTTAACGAAAAAACCAGCATAGCTGTCCCCTGATACAATACATAATTTACTTCTCTTTTGAAAATAATAAAACACGTGATAATCTTTATGAATTTATCTGCAATTTGCTAAAAAATTTATTAAAACCGGTCCAAGGGTGAAAACATTTCAAACATCAAACTTCATCACAATTATGGATGAATAAAATTTTTGCAGGTGAATGATATAGAGCTGCAAATTTTTTTCCGTGCAATACCAATAATTTTTTCTGTTGTTTGACTAATCATTTGAAAATGTAACGGTAAATGGAGTTTTAGGTCCCTCTGTGTAGTATTATCTAGAAGCTCAAGTTGTTTTTTTGTTCGCTTAAAGCACTTGCTTTAAAAAAAATCATCCGCCATATTGGAATCGCCATTTTGTTTTTTTTTGTTTTCACTTCAGATTCGTAATAAGTAAGTCCAAAAACATGAGCATCATTGAGAATATTGAGTATACTACTTAAAGAGTGGTATAGTCGAGTAAACTCTAAGCTGGCGCGTCCAAAGGTCGCTTCATCATATAAACTAAGAAAATAAGACATATTCAACTAGTTCATCTCTATGTCACTGCGATAGCTTTATGCGCATCGCATATCAAATCGTACGTCGTGTTACCAACTCATACATACGCCACCTTAGAGTTTACCGGACTATATTTTCCTCAACTATGTGCTAAAGAGTAAAAACTGTTTAAATTGCAAATTTTTTTCATAACAATTGTTTATTATCGATTGTTCATGACAAAATACAGGGTGGACCAAATTAGATGGGATTTGGGGTTTTCTCAACTAGTGGAAAGTCGCTAGTCGAAAAAGATAGACGATCGCGATTTGCACCATTGTTTGTTTCTCGAAAATCAAGCTCAGGCTTTTGTCTATCTGCCATAGTTTTAGAGAAAACCTCAAATCTTATGTAATTTGGTCCACCGTATAAGCTGAATAGGTAAACTTTGTATTTTGTGTATAAAAAAAACGTTGCAAAAGGTTTCAGAAGATTCATTCATTCTTATTCGCCGGGTCCCGAGGTTTTGCTGTTTTTAGGCTCTCATCGACACCAGTATTACTGCATGTATTGTTATTTAGCTCATTGGTTTATTGTCGATTATTTGTTGGCCATAAATGTAGTCATAAACCAAAGTACGATATTTCATTCCGATGAAATAGAAGCAACTATTTAACGAGGCAAGTACGTAACTGAACCACCGTAAATGTCTCATTAGCAAGTCACAAACATTTATTAATTTTTTGTTAATTAAACACCAGCGTGATGCCTCAATTTTCATATAATTAGCACAAACCACGAGCAATACGTTAGCTCACGTAATAGACAGACATTATTGAGACTTAGCTAACTACATCTTGATAATCTAAATCTATAGAGGGGAGACGCCCTGCCCTACATTTGCATGAAATTTGGTTAAATTATTATTTAGTCAAGTCACATTTTATGAATATCTATGAGTATTAAAACAATAAAGGTATAATTTCTTCCAACGGTAGTTCAGTCAGTCTTTGACAGGGGGATTTAATCCTCTGTTATTGTTTGTATCATAATAGATTGTTATGAGATACGGGTGTAAACGTATACAGAGTGTTCGTCTACTTTGTATACTGCGCCAGAAGCAGCAGGTGGAGAAGTTGGTTTTTGATTATCTTGTAGATTATCACAGAAGTTTGATATCTAAAACTAAATATAAATCTGAAATAACATTGTTAAAATAAGGTTTTACTTAATTTTCAAGAAATAAACATTAATGTTCCTTGTTTACATACAAGTGTTTATCTTTTCTAACTTTATATAAGCATGTTTGAAGCTTATTTTAAGCATGTTTCACTGAAAACCAGTCTTTAAAAATATGCAATTCTTATTCTCGCTTATCGCGCCAGCACTTAGTTTAGCTTATAAGTCATTTCTAAAGGATTAATTCGGCAAGGAATAGATTTTAATGATAGCTTTTTAAAAAAGTGTTCCTTTTTCTACTGTAAAAAACATTTTTAGATTAATTTGAACTTTTGCCAAGTTCTAAAATTGCTATGGAAAATTAAAATACATCTCTGTCAGCCGTTAGCCGTCATCCATCTGTACGTACGTACGTACGGGAACATTGTACAGGTCGCAATCCATAAGACATCCACTTATATTCTTTTAATCACATCGTCTGTTATCAAAATAGAACTCTACTGAATTTGAAGTAGTTTAATTGCAATTGGTGATTATTTAACTCTGTTACGAGTTTTCGCAGCCCATTTGTCACGTTCTCACATCTATTAGTAATTATTTTTTCGTTTAACTCACTTTAATTCAAGAACTGAACAATGGAAGTTTTTACCGTCTTTTGACTAAATATTTCTTAACAAAATTGTAATAATATGAAGGTGAAAGTTCAAGAAGTGTAGAAATATGAAATTTTTCCTAAGGCTATGTCGATAAAATGTGAGAGCAGGTGTAAATATAGCAAGCAGGAAACTATTTTGTCTTTCAAAATAGGTACCAAGCATATCAAGAAGAAATAAAAACAAACGATGAAGGCTACTTTTGTATTTGAATTTTTTTAATAGGATTAGCAGTTTTGAGAAAAACGCATTTGAAAATATGGAACCTCCTCGAAGGTGAAACGATGCAGAGAACGGTATATGGCCCATTTTTATATAGAAAATTTTTTTTTGGAATTCTTATTGTCTCACCCCTTAAAATTGATTCGTTTACTAAGCGAAAAAAAATCCACCAAGTTTGGTCTTCCTAGAATAAAGGGAAGTGGTGCAGCTGGGGAATTTTTTGGTGGATGAATTTGTTAGTAAATTACATATCTTTTTTATAATTATTTTTATTGGTACTCATTTAAATACTGTAACGTGTTTCCACCCCCAGGAAACCACCCTTGCAAATTCCGTGGGTTACAAAAATTATAACAAGAGATGACCACTAACACACTTTATTTAATAACTTACTGGATACTTCTCAATGCTATTATTTACTTAAATGCAGTTTACTGACTAAAAATAACAATGTTTATCACTTTGTTTTCACTTTGTACTCTTAACCTCACTTGTCAATCAAACTTTAAAACTACTTCTATACTTTCTGAACTACCCGTCGAGAATGCGGTCTTTTATACCTAAAAATGACAGATCTCGATTTTTCTGTGATGACGCCACCATTCTCTAGATAATTCCAGATGTCATCACTCTAGAATTACTACTGGTAGGTTCTTTCTCGAGTAGGTGCAAATATATCTGAATTAATTGAAGGGGTTGCAACACATCACACTGCCCCCTCCTTAAGCCTGAATGTCCCGGTCAGGAAATTTGGAATCATCGGTGTATTTTGCCAGTCTATCCAAATGTACGATCTTCATCTTGGACTTTTTGCTTCGTTGAATCCGATAAACGACATCATTAATTCGGGTAATAACAGTATACGGTCCATCCAAAGGAGGTTGAAGTTTCAGGGGTCTCCATTCCTTCCGCTGTGGGTTGTACAGCCAAACCAGATCTCCCGCCTTGAATCCCCCTGTACTGACATTCTGATCATAACGAGCCTTCAATCGGCTAGTAGTTTTGTTCATCTGCTGTTCTCGACTTCCATTTCTGTAGTTGCTTATGGAAAATGGTTCTCCACTGGCAGCACAATTCTTACACTTGCGACACCAAGCTTCCACATCCTGGCGACTATTAACCTAACAGAACCGTTCCCGTGCTCTACTCAATGTCGTGTTTATGCCGAAGTGTCTGCTGGACGTTTCATTATGCGCTTCCTGGAGTACTTCTGGTACACGACACCTGGGAATCACTAGACGCATGGCAACCTGCTTCCCACCTGGGCTTTCCCATGCTCTCCTCAAAAACCCGTCTATGACCGTAAGTGAATCCCATTGTAACCATAAAGCCTTCAGCCCCACTTCTTTGTTCGAAACATCCCTCCATGCTGGACGTGTTCCCCCTTCTTTTCCTCTCAATATGGGTCCGATTTCTACATCGCGCAATTGCTCTCGCCTCAGAGTTTCCTTTGACCAACTGTCTGGAAGATCGATCTTGACAGTGTTGGCTTCAACCATGTTCGGCAATTTTCTCACCTGAGGGTAGCGCTTGCAATCTTCCTTGTCTGGTTTTCTGGATAATGCAGGAGTTTTGACTGCCTGCGTTGTCAACAGCCTGGTTTTCTCGCATTGGTTGTTCACTTTTGACAGAATAAATTGTTCGTTCCCAAGCCTTTAGACTCGCTTTCCTACGTCAACAATAAATCGATACTGTTCCATAATGTCCAGTCCCAAAATGAAGTCATCCGTGATGTCAGCCACGATGACCCTGTGGTCGAACCTTAATTGTCCAATCTGCAAACTCAGCTCTACTTCTCCTTGAATCGTAGCCCTGTCCCCTGTAGCTGTCCGGACGATCACTTCATTTTGCCTCTTGGTAATCTTTATAACCGATATAAATCCTGGCCGTACTATTGATGACGTAGTACCTGTGTCGATGGTAAACAAACATTTTCTTCCGTTCACATATCCTTGCAACAACAGACTGCTTGCAATTCTTCGAAGCTGGGAAATCTTAATTTCTCTGGGGGCACTGCATTCCTTAGCCAGCACAGCCTCCCTGGTGTAGTTTTCCTGCTTCTCTTTGACATTCACAGCATTTATTCCACTCTCCGAGTTCTGCTGTCGACAGTCTCGTTTCATATGTCCCACCCTGCCTAAGTTGTAACATTTAATACTTCCACTCGGCTTTCCTTTATTTTGTTGTTTTTCCTGTCTTCCGAGGCCTTCCAATTTGTCAAATAATTTGGTAAACATTTTCTGCATCTCAGTCAACATAGGGTTCTGGTTCTTTTCTCGTTGCGATTCTTCGAGAGACACAGCTCGTACTCTCGACCTTGGAGTATCCCTGTAAGCAGCTTCTACTTCGAGTGCACGCACCAAAGCTTTGCTACTACTTTGGTGTCTCGTCAGCCTCAAAACTCGCCTGACCTCTTCGTCCCTTATGCCATCTAAAAAGGCCCCCACGGCTAATTGTTCCTGGAATTCTCTAGGTGCACTCAGATACGCCAGGTGTGCCAGTCTCTCTATGGCAGCCTCGAATTCTTGTAAACTTTCTCCAGCCTTTTGTGTCCGTGATTTTAGCTGGGCCTGGTATACTTGGGCGAGATGTTGGTCGCCATATCTCAAGTCCAATGCAGCTTCCAAGACTTTGAAGTCCCTTTGTTTATCCACTGGGATAGTTTGAAGCAACTCTGAGGCCTGGCCCCTTAACGCCAGAACTAATGCCATGGCCTTTTCCTCATTATCCCAGTTGTTCGCACACGCTGCTGCCTCAAACTGCCTCTTGTACGTCGCCCAGGAATTTTGGCTGTCAAAAGAAGGAGGTTTTAGTCGCTGACCTGATGATACCACCTGCTGGCTTCCTCTATCTCTCAACTGTCGTTTAAGCCGGTCTATTTCTCCTTTGACTTCTTCTTCGAACTTGTTTACTTTCTCTTTAACTTCAGTTACTTCTCCTTTTACTTGACTGACTTCTGTCTCGACTACTCCTACTTTGTTTATCTCTTCTTTGACTTCACATTTTAGTACTTCATTGGCAGAAATTATAGCATCCTGTTGTATTTTGATTTGTCCATTTAGAATTTTCCTTAATTCTTCTTGGCGTCTTTCTTGCTCCTGTTTTCCTCTTGCTGCCGTATCTTAAGGTCTTCCATAATTTGTCTCAATTCGTCTTTCTCTTCTTGACGTCTTAAGTGCTAATATTTAATTAATACGAGTGATTAAATCTTTCAGTGCAGCGTAAAAAAGTGAAAACAGTCGACAAATATCGAGTAGGTACCCGACCCGAAGGAAGGAAAGGCCATAAATCAATCAAGATAAGTCCACTTTATCTTTAAAATATTTATGTCTTAAGTACTCTAGACAACTTAAAGAATTTCATAAACAGACCTGAAATGCAATAAATTAGAAATAAGTTAATAAACAATTCTCTTCCAGCAAATACTACCAGGGGCGTACCATTAGAGTAACAGTACACGGCGCCAAATTAAATCAATTCAAAAATAATAAAAACTTGGATAAAATTGTTGCCCATTATTAGATTGGTTTCAGTGCCATTAAAATTTAAAAAATCTCATGCATGCTATAAGAACATACTGACTGTCTACACTTCACATCTGATACGGCTCTGGTAAGGTTAATGAATTTTATTAAAAACGTTTAGGTCCGTAAGAATACGCAAAAAGTAAGCAAGAAATAATAACTCTGCAGAGAACACAAAAATAATGTATCCACTACAAAACGTAACAACGAAGACACATCAGCTACTGGTACAAAAATCGAGCACTAAGCCATCAGTTAGAAGGAGAAAACATAACAACCCCGGCACACGCCAACACTATGGAAAGACCAGTAGAGGAGTTGCATAGGTAATCAGACGAGAGAGCTCCATCGAAAGGACGGAAAATATAAACGAAAACATAGCCACGGCAATCATACAAAATGATCAAGATCATTGATCATTGATCAATCAGACAAGACAGCAGGAAGGGTATTCATGCAACTGACTCAAGAAACCAGAAGAAACGAAAAAAGAAAAAAATGAGGAAACCGAGTTACACGTGGAAAACAACAACTAAGAGGATCATGAACAAACTGAGAAGCGACCAAACATACTGGAAAAGAAAGCGAGTGGAAAAAATGAACTCCACAAAGAAATCGCAGCGATATACCCTACCAGAACCAGAAACAGAGGCATCAGAAATCTCAGAAGGAGAAGAAGAAAATTTGTAGAAACAGAAACACAAAAAGAGGAGCATAAACATTAAATAACGAACACAATGCGACAACACATTGGACTTGTCATCTTGCTGTCGAGGCGACCAGACCTGCTTTATAATGCTCTGTCACCAATGGATACCCATAAAAGTTTATAAAAGTTAAATAGTGACAACGTGTAAAAAATATAGTTAAAAAAAGTATAAGTGGATGTGTTTGTAAAATAATACATATCTCGGAACACTTTCAGTAATTGATAAGAAATATTAGTTAGTGTTTAATTAGATATACAAACCAAAACTTTACACAGTGGTTCCCCTCTAACGCAGTAAATAATGGTACATATAGTGCAGTGAAATCGTGCCAGGCGGCAAAGAGGAGAAAGCAATCAGTAATAACCGAGGAGAGGACTGTCTATATGGAGCACTAAGCCATCAATTAGAAAAAGAAAACCGGCACACACTAACGCTATGAAAAATCAAGAAAAATGTCCATTATACTATTAGGAGACTTCAATGCACATATACTCCACACATGGCCTAACGAAAATGGAAACGCGCTGAAAAACCTAGCACCCATGTTTGACTTAACAATAAGAAATACATGGAGCAAAAGTCAAACCTGCATTGACACCTGGAGTAATGGAAGCTCAATCACACAAACATACCATACCCTGGTAAGCAGAGAGATAAGGGCAAGGATCAAGAAGGTTAAAGCAAAAAGGACAGCAGAAGAAAGCGCTAGCACTGAACAGCAGCAAACTAAAAATAGGGAGACCATGTTACACGTGGAAAACAACAATCGAGAGGATAAAAAAAAAACTAGGAAAGAAAATCGGGGAAAAAACATGCGTCATGTGGCTCTCGCTGCTGACAGCAAGCATGACCCAAATCCAACCCAGCATCGGAAACCGAGGAATCAGAAGACTCAGCAAAAGAAGATTTGAAGAAGCAGAAACACAAAAAGAGGAGCATAAATACTCCATATCAAGACACAGCACATATTTCACACGAAGATTCAGAAGAGGCAGATGCCCAGAACCAAAAACACAAAAAACGGAGCTTAAACGCTCCCTGACGACACAATTCGGTAACGCATCTCATAAATACCTACACCTCCCATCCCATGTTCCTTTACCATGCGCCATGTGGCTCTCGCTGCTGGCGACAAGCATGACCTTAGTCCAACCCAGCAGGCCCAGCTGTATAACCCTGCGAGTGGCAGCAATGCCTACCGCACGCTGGTAAATCAATAAATCAAATGTTGTAATCTCGGCATATGATTTTTGATCCTAATAAAAGCTGCTGATGTTATTATGAATATGTTTCATTTTCATTCTCTGGCACCATTTCCCATTATCCAAGTTTGACAAAATTTTGTCAATGAATTCAATGTAGAGCAAGATAAAAACATAACAAATTGATGAATATTTTTCTTTAATATTAAATATTTTGTGTCACAAAGAGTTCTTATAATAAATAACTTTCTGAACTAATTGTGTTTGACATTATTATAATAAAATATATTAACCTTTACGTTGGAATTTCGAACAATCGTTTTCACATTTCCCGTGGAAATTTGATAAAGTCAGTCTGTAACACTATTCGGAATAAAATGAATGTAATATACCGTGTGGAAAAGATCGATTTTCGCAAAGGTTGCATGAAAAAGCTTTTCCTGACTCAACTGAAATTAACAAGTTTGATTTTAGATTTCAGATAAATGTTCAGTGTTGACTTTCACGTGATTTATTATTATAACAAATAAGCTGTAATTTATAAGAAGTTTTGTTTCACATTTTCGCAAAAACCTATTATAACGCGTCAAAAAATAACGTAATAATGTGCTTAACTTTTTACCTATAAGTACATGTCGCTGTTTTGAAACGTGTTATTAAGATGGAGTAATTTTACTGCCAGGAGTGGGAATTCATATTTAAATTTTACGAGTTATTCCACATGCGATTTTGGAATATTATATTTTTTTATAAGAGATAATTAGAGTGTCAATTAAATTTAAATAAGTTATGAATATTGAATAGCTTATTACAAATAATTTCATCTGCTTGTTATAACTTTAAGTATCAAAAATTGGTGAATCCAGCCTAGCTCCATTGAAACTGAGTACTTTTTATTACTTAAAAAAAAGTATTGAACTTCAAATTAACAGCTTATAAACGCCTTTTAAATTAGCATTTTTATTCAGCAACTGTATGTAATATGTAATATACCGGGTGGTGCATTTAAATTGGGAAACGCGAGTAACTTGAAAATATAGCATTTTCGAGAAAAATGTTTTACATAGAAGTTTCATCATTTCAAATGCAGGATCTAATGGCTATAATTCCCGGTGGGTACATTTGTGCCCCACTTAAAAATTGTGAGAAAATGATGTATTATTAACTAGGCACACACTCTTGTCGATGCGGTTTTTAATTTTCTTCTTGGCGTTCTCGTTAGTTTATTCCATTTGGATGGAATGCATTTTCTAGTCCTTATCATGTTCTTTAACCAGCCTTGTGAATTTGTCGTTCTACTGTTGGATATATGTGCTCAATACCATGATAATGTTGTCATATTCACGTTCTAGCCCTATTAATCCTAAACAGCCGTCTCTCTTAACCTATAACCTGCTTCCGTTGAACTCCACCCATTGTCAGGACTTTTCTCATTGTCCATTTTCGCGATGTCGGTTCGAAGCCAACTGACCATTCCAAAACTGTAGGTAACTACGGGGGCAGCAATAGAATATATTGCTTAGATATTGCTCTTCGCGTATAGTTCGGTCTTAAGAGCTTTCCTAATGCGACTCACAGTGGGAAAAATGTGCCCTTCTTTAGACAAAAATCTGCCGACAGTAGAGGTATCAATCAATTTAAATAAAAAAAAAATGGAAGATACCATTAAGACATTGTACTTTAGAGTAATGCTGCGACAAAGTGGCTTTGGGTTAATCTAACCTAAAAATCGCAGATATTAGTTCCACATCCAATCAATTCAATTCAAAAAGATTTTATTGAAAGTGAAAATATACATGCGCCTAGCCGGAAACCTGGCCCGGAGCCACGGCGCGGCGCGTAGCGTCGTGGTGAGTAAGGTTGGACGGGGTAGGACCGGTTCGGCTAAGAACGAAAATAGGGTGGTAAGTCGGAACTCCCATTCGCCTGGGGCGAATTTAAAAACAACAATGTCCTTAACTGTACTGCCCACAAGGGCCTAAAACTAATTAAAATTACACTTGAAGTTGTCGCACTGTGCTCGCACAGATCACTGAAAAAATTTGATTACTGAAACGGGAAAACAGAACACAACGAAAAAACTCGTTTGAAGTAATCTCCACCCTGGTGGTCTTCCTGCCTCCAGGAAAATAGGGGAAGAATAAAAGTTGTGGTTTTAAAAGTTATAATTTCTAAAAGATTATCGGCCAAGAGGTAAATTTTGGGACAAAAAGAGGACAAAAGAACAATAACGCGTAAAACAATGAACAAACAGAAAACGAATAAAACTGTAAAGTTGATAGGTAAGGATAAAGATATAGTAAAGATAGGTTATAGTAGGGAAGAAGCTGTTTAAGGTGGAAGTTGCCTGAAAATAGACAACGTCTGGGTGTTTCAGATTAAATAAAATTGCATTATGCTCTCTGATGTGTGTTATGTTGCGGGTTAGCGGACTATTCATAGAATTTTTGCAAAATCTCTTGGACGTACTCCGCTAGTGGGGTTATGTCGTTACAGCCAGCGTACATCTCTGAGTGAGGTGTATTTGCCCGAATTAAAAATGAGGCGCATAAATTTGTGTTCTAGAACACGGGGTTTTTCATTGTCGGGATGCTGCACCACACCGGCGTCGCATATGTGATGTGAACACCATCGTATATAGCAATTTCTTATTGGTCCAGTGGACGTATAGTAACGAAAAATATTTATATGTGATGGCCGGCCTGATCATCATCGTATATAGCAATTTTTTATTGGTCCAGTGGACGAACAGGCCTAGAATGTCATGAAACGTTGAAATTTTAAATTTGAGGAAAACAAAATTTCTATCTGTCTGTCGGTCTGTCTGTAACTTTTTTTTGTGGGCACGATTACTCTGGAACCGTTTAAGACATTGACTTGAAATTTGGTACAAGTATGTATTTTAATAAGATCTGGAATTAGATTATATTTTCATCTTATTCCGTTGAAGGGTTAGGGGGTAAATTGGGTAAATAAGTAAATCAAGCAGGTAAAAGTCCATAAAATTGATATTTAGTATATACAAGAGAAGCTAATGTCTCAAAAAAATTTTTGATATTAGCCACCCCCATTGCTACCCCCACCCTCTTATAAAAGGGGGCGAAAAAAATTGCGTTTTAGTATGTGTACAAGAAGCAAAGGATTCAAATTTTTTTCATCATCCACCCCCACTAGTTTCTTGAATCGTTTTTAACGCATGAACCATAACCCTTTTAAGGGGTTAAAATAGGAGTTGAAGGTTTAAGGTGGTGAAAATTCGAGATTCAGGTGAAATAAAGTTTAAGTGATCAAAATTTGTTCTTCAGGGTTTTTAGGCTGATCTCATCTTTAGTCTTACTCGCATCCTATCGATCCTTCAAAGAAATGATGACAAACGGGGTCAAGAACGTGACAACGACAAAAGCCAATAGAAGAAGTCTGAGAAGAGTTGAAAGAGACATCGCCCAACTACTTGCAAAACCATGAAGAAAGCGCAAACACTAACTAACAAACTAAAAATACTACATGTGGTTAACAATAGATGATTATGAACAATCTAGGAAGGAACCAAGCATACTGGGGAAGAAAAGTTAGAAGAAAAAACACGAAAAAGGAGCTTAAACGCCATTTCGCGGCACAATGTGGCAACACATCTGACAAATATCTACATTTCCCATCCCCATTCCAGTACCATGCGTCATGTGGCTTTCGCTTCTGGTAGCAAACATGACCTTAATTCAACCCAACGTAGACGTTGTCGGCCCGGCGGTATGTTTCCCGGGTGTGGTAGCAATGCCTACCGCACACTGGTAAGTCAAATCAAGTAGTTAAGCAAGGATTTCCCTGTAATATCTTGCACCCGAAAGTGTTGTTGGTCACAGAATTATTAGACATTTTTTAATCCAACTGTCTCTCTTCTGAAATTAGATCCAAGCAAAGGAAGGATTAATTATGAAATAACCACATTTTACGTACAACAGTTAACTTTCGGGTTTTAAATATATTTTTTTACATTTTGTGGAGTATTCAAGTCCAGTGTGTCCAATTTATATTAATTATTACTAGCGTTTGTTAATAACTACAACCGTTAAACTGAATTAATTTGTGGTAATAATTTTAACCGTGCGTATAAAATATTTCCCCAAGGGGTATTGACAAGTATTGATTTCCTCCATGAACAATATAGCTTCACACCGTAATGTATCCACTGTTGTATAAAACTCATAAATAAATACGAATTTGCCCAATGAGTTTATTTACACCTGGTTTTTATGTTTACATTTTCTTCAAGAA
Source organism: Rutpela maculata (assembly GCA_936432065.2). Taxonomy (NCBI): domain Eukaryota; kingdom Metazoa; phylum Arthropoda; class Insecta; order Coleoptera; family Cerambycidae; genus Rutpela; species Rutpela maculata. Next base: position 146,200,308 of record OW386289.2, read on the forward strand.
ACTACAAGGCATGTAAATGCGAAACAATTTGCATCGTGAAGTATTAAAACTACTGAAAATTTATATATGCCATAACTTTTATATACCAAAACGACAAAAGTTGCTAGATACTACACTACATATCTAACTTAGTTACAAATTATCTTGGACACTCTTAGATACTTTTACCAAGTATTTAAGCTACAGATACATTTTGTTAAAAATGCTTTAAAACCAGCAGCTATGGCCGGTGAAGTGTTCATAGCGGACATTTCAATTTGAGCTGATAAATATTAATTTTTATCTTCTGGCCTCGACCGATTTTTCACTAAATCGGTCGAGGGCACCAAATCAACTAATTCAGAGTGTGGACAATTCTGCCAATCTGTCTTCAGCGTGGTGAGCTGGACATATTACAGTTTTGTGCATCTCCCGACGCAAACATGACGGAACGAATGCAATCTAACCTTGGGAATCCTTCAGCGTGGTGAGCTGGGAGCGAGTCGATAGTCATTCCCCGGCGCTGTTTCGCCACCAGAACCAGATCGAATGAGCCCGACCTGGAGACCTCCTTCAGCGCGTTGAGCTGGGAAACTTCTGAGTCGACGATATTCGCCCTACGCCCGATGTCACTCCAGTAGCAGCAACAAATGCCGCGTCGCATCGTTACTCTCTCTCTCTCTCTCTCTCTCTCTCTCTCTCTCTCTCTCTCTTTCTCTCTCTCTCAGATAACAGAAATTGTTGTCCTAAGAACCGTAAAAGATACGGACCTGTATAACCTGTACCTGTATATTATGTAACACTGCCACACATTACCTGTTTGAAGAAGTAAATAAATTGTTTATATTTTTATTGGGCTGTCTTGTTAACTAATGTAGACGCTGATTAATCTCCAAGCCAGCTACCGACAACAAACCGTTACAGGTTGCTTGTCACTAATGTCAGATGTCAAAATGACAGATGCCAAAAGGTTTCAGGAGAAGATTTTTTTGACAGATGTCAAACTGACAGCAGTCAAATTTTTTGTCGCTAAACTTTGTTAGTTCTAAATCTGTCACACTGACAGCTGACAAAAATTCTGGTTCTAAACTTTACTGGGGGATTTTATTTTTTGACAGTTCTAAATATTTTAGATTGGTATTGCACTTGGTTTAGTTTTTAGGTTATGTTGATGTTTTATAGGTTGTGATTGCCGGAAATTTTCCCGAAGTTGTGCCGGAAATGGATTCAAGTTTCTCAGATTTTTGTCACTTTGTTAGTTTTGGGCAAAAAACTTACTTTGGGCCCAGTTATTTAATTTTTTTCACGGAAACCAAATCGAAAAGGTGCAAGTGTGATATATCGTTGAAATCGGAATTTTTACTGCTTTTCAATGGTTCGATTACAAATTGTAAGTAATCATAAAGTAAACAACTTGTTGTGCCAAAACGGCACTAAACGTAATCCGATCTCCACACTGATCTTCTGGAGCACAAAAGAAACCCGCATGCAAAGTTTCATCCAAATCCGTTTAGTAGTTTCGCCGCTATCGTGCTAACATACATACATACACACGCACACAGATATTTTTCAAAAACCACTTTTTGGGTTCCTGGGATCTTAAAACCTAAATATTTGATGTTACCTCAATTTTCGATTTTGGACCAATTTTAGTAACCTCCCACAATTTTATTGTGGGGAAGTTAAAATAAATTAGATAAAATTATGTTTTAATCTCAACAGAAACGCCTCCTTAGTTTTATGGACTCAAACAAAGAAAATGCAAAGATTCTATCAATCAGTCAGGAACGCAAAATTATCATTAATTTCAAGACTTTTTTGATGAAGTTGTACAGCGATCAGTGAATAATGTGATAAAACATAACAGCATTAATAGTTCATATGATCACAAACATTTTCTGTGCAATAACTTTTATATAAATCAAAAAAATTTTCAAATATTTTTCTAATACTGCTCTAGGGTACGGCAACATGAAATATCCTATTTAAATAATAATGCAAAAAAAACTACCACAAATTTTCAATAACATTTATATATTTGGCCATAACATCCAACATTTCAAAAGTTTAGTGTAATCGTTGTCCCAAAACCTAAACCAGGAAAGTATTTTAACAGTCCCGATTCGTATCACCCAGCTTCTTGATATTGTGTATGTGCAGAATATTTATGTGTATAAGTAAAAAAAAAAAAATGAAAACTCAGGAGTTTCTAAGGTGTAATATGACCAGGAACGATAGAGAGAGTACTACCGTCCCGCTCATAGACATCATGCATTAATGGTTCCCGATATTAGAAATGTAAACGGAAGGCACCATCTAGCGCTATTATAATTATATTCCAGACAGCATAAAGCGTTCTTCATTATTTCGTATTTAATCCTTATTTTTAAATTAAGAAGATTGCTATGCTAAACATAGAGAACTGTAAGTACAATGAATTATAATGTTTAGTGCACAGCTTTGATTTTCCGAATTATTTACTTGTCGTTACTTTTGGATGGAACACCTTATGTACATATATTTTTAGTTTGTTTCCAGAGGAAATGTGTTTACTTGTACATTTGTAATAACTGATTTGCCTGCTTCGTAGGCATTTCTATTTGATTTTAGATGCTGCCAGTGATAATTATTTTTTAACTACGTTATTAAGCTATTGAAAGCTGCGATTGACTTGTTCCTGTATGAACTATATTAAGTACAATCTTTGTATGTAAATTCATACCTGATTGAAAAATAGGGAAATTGAAATAGTTACAGACAGGCAAGGGTTATAGCCTGTATATTTCAGACAGGGTTCGCTTTGGAACATTTTCTCATGACATGCATGTTAAAATGTTCATGATATTTGTCAACGCGTCGATACAAAACACTAGAACGATACATTTTTCGTGTTGGTACTGTGAGGAGCCGATCTAAGTTAGTTTACTACTAAATAATACATTTGATTGGTGCAATGTTGTCAAAAAACGGGCTATCATTAGCTATCACGTTAATGAGTGAAATAGTCGAATCAATCAAAATGCAACAATGGTTTAAATTTACTAAAATTGGCAGTTAAATCCTGGTCGGGTGCGGTTGTCAAAACGGCATTGGCTTTCTATAAATCTTATATATATGGTCTATGATTGATTATGGTTGTACTTCAAAGTATGTGGAAAGGCTTACTTCCAATGTTTCAGTGATTTTATCAGAATTGCTCTCAGTTCTCAATAATATTGAAAGCATTTTCCATTGGAATTACAAGCATTTTCGATCTTTGCTACAAAACCAATCCATATCTATTTAAAATAAAACATTTAATTTCTCAAGTAAAATCCCCAAAAAGGGATGTTAATCTTGTTTTTGTGAAGGTGCATATTGGACTCCAATATCATGAAAGTTGATTTTTTGGCTTAAGAATGTGCTAATTCAGCTCTTGAACGTGACAGGCAGACATATTTTGGACCAATCGCAGCAACGTCCCCGTTTCTATGCGTTATTATTACCAACTAAAAAGCCGAATGAACTTCCTCCTTCTAACCTTAATAAAGGCTGGACTTGATGAACTGTTATCAAACCGTGGTTCTGTAATTCCTTTCCAGAGGGCCTCAGTGATCTCACAAATCGCCGGGTTTCAACATCACTCTTAAACAGGCGAGAAAGTATTTGTTCGTATATTGCTGTATTAGTTAGGTAAATAAAAAATAAACAAGGAAAAATAACTGATTTAATCATGTTTGTTCTTTAGACATATTTGCTATATGCTGCTTTACATTTATATAACAATTTTAATTTTAAAATAGCTGCACAACTACATTCCATGAAACACTATGACGTTATTTCATAATAATCACTACATTTTAGATTTTTATTGTTATTGTTACAAACTACGGCACGTGAAATGATCACTTTCTCACACTATTCATAAATCATAACAATGGCGACAAGCAAATAATACGAAAATTGAAATACTATTTACGTTAACAACGTTAAGGAAACAATAATGTTTTACTTGACACATTTCAGTTGAAAAACATAATATGTCATACTGTGATATCAATTTGATGTCTAATTTAAAATTCTAATGAGTGATTTCGGCTTTCCAAATTACATAAACTGTATTAAGTTTCACTATGAATTTATAATGCGATCAGATAAAAGCTGTTTATGGAACCAGAAGTGTTTATTTAAGTGGAATCAAACAGATACTCGTTTGTGTATAATTCCATAAAACATACAGTATCAAATTTATAATACAGATTTCTTGCATTTGCGATGGGATGGAAAGCAGCAAAATGCACGATGGCCATAACACACACTATGTCATCTGATGTATAATTCATGATAAAATCTATTTCTTTCACAATATGTGCTATTATTGATTATACAGTATAGTCAATTTCATATCATTGAAAAATTGACAGTGTGGAGTTACCAGATAATCAAAAAGCTTTATATAACATGAAATTTAAAGTTTTGGAGAAAAAAAAAATAAAAATAAATTTCAATAAAATTAGTTGAGGAACTTCTGGCCTTTAATATTGACTAGGTCAGTAACAGCTGTCAAAATAAACGAAATTGAGTCTTCTGACAACCACATCTCCCTTTTTTTAATGGTCATTGGATAGATAATAAGAAACAAGAAAAAAACAAAAAAAAAATGTCGTCCTACCTATTTGAATACTGCCGCCATCTTTTTTATATAGGAGACTTTCGTTCTTGCCGCCAAGCCACATTAAACCTTCACCTCCAATTTTTTTGTCCGAACACAAAAAACTCGGCACTTTGACCGGTACTTAGGGAAATATAAAAAATTCTTGTATTATTATATTACTTCACAACTATTGTTTGAAGAGGAGTGGAGCGCACTCAGGCCTTATTTGTAGGCCCATTGTACTACCCTCGTAGGTGGCGGTATGACCACCGAGCTCTCATTGCTCAAGCCAACCAACACTTGTGATATACAAGAGAAGGTCCGGGGCGTCTCCACCTAATCTGGCCATACTGGGCTGGAAGTCCCCCAGTATAGATCATCTTTTTGTTGAGAGAGCACATGCTCGACAGTCTCGACCTCCAGATTACACCCTCTACATTTGGGGGTAACTCCCAGTGTGTGAAGGTGTATGTTTAGTCTCCAGTGTCCTGCTAGGAATCCTACATAGATACTCAAATTACAACTGGAGACAGTATTTGGCTAGCTTACAACTTTTTTTCTGTTGTTGTTTTTTTATTTTAGAGGAGGGGAAACCTTCATAGGCGCCCCGCCTCATCTGGGATGTGGTTTTACGAGAGATCTGTGGGATTTCCTCCCTTAAGGGGAGAATCTACCCACTAAAACCTCTCCCCTTCTTCTCGCTTCTCACACTGGAACCGCTTGCGCATTACTTCGGTGGGGAATCCGTCAAAACATTTCTCCTCGTTTCTATATTGCATGGATTTCATCATATATGTCTCTCATCTCTTTCCTTACTTTCTATTATGTTTCGTACTGTCATGTAGGTGCATTTCCAATTCTCTTCTGACGATGTTAGGTCGGTCGTGTTTACCGCATTAAATGGTCTTCCTCTTTCGCGGGTGTAAATTTCCCGCACCTCGTTCCAATTTAGTCATTGGAACAGCGTATGCTCTGCGTCGTCTTGCTCATTACAATAGGTACAGTTGTCTGTTTCCGCCCTCCGGCGATCGTATAAATATTTTCTAAAGCAGCCATGCCCGGATAGTACTTTTGTTAGGTAGTAGTCTCCTTCCCCGTACGGCCTATTAATTCATATGAGTTGATTTCGGGTACCAAGTTGTATGTCTACCGCCCATATCTTCCTTGCCTCCACTTATTCTGTCATCTAGTCATAAGGTTGGCTCTTTCCTAACCCTGTATTATTTCATGCCTTTCGAATATCAGGAATTCTATTGGAGGAACTTCTGCTATAACCGCTGCCCCTCGGCTGAAGTGGTCCTGAGCATATCCTAATAATCATTTTGCGCTGTACGCTGGACAGTCTTGCTATGAGTTTCTTGTTCTCTGTCATCTTGTGCCACGCTGGGGCGGCATATAACATCTGGGAGTGGGTTACACATGACATCAATCTTCTCTTAGATGATCTGGGCCCTCCGACGTTTGGCATAAGACTAGCCAGAGATGCTACAGTATTTTCCGCCTTCTGGGTTGTTTTTGCAGTATGTTCGGCGAACGAGCACCAGCTTACAACTGGGTGAGGCCAAAGCCATTCTGCTGTGTGTACAGCAGCTTAGACAATTCCATTAGTCCGCGTGGCGTTTGAGTGTATAGTTCTTTAACAGGGAACTGTGGACTGAATCCGACAAAGCTATTTCAGGTTCAGCACCATGCAGATCCCTCTTACTGGATAAAGCATCCGCTTCCTCGCCCTGAATTCCAGAATGCCCTTTCACCCAGAAAAGTTGTTATATTGTGTGAGCACATCTAGGGCCTTCCCAATTTGAATACACCTGTATTTTCACCTGCAAATATCGTTTAATTAACATTTTGCTCAAATATGGCACAATTCACTTTTACTCGTTACACTGCCCGCCAAAAAAAAGAACCATGCCTTGGAGTCTATTTGACCAAATTCTAGCGATATTAAAAAGGGCTCGTGTTGTAAAGTACCAGATAGCACATCATAAATTTACCACCTGACACGCTTTGGTTATCTAATTTCCATTTTAAGGCACTTGATTTATTTTCCAAACGCGTGGGTCTGGAAAAGTCGTTTTCTTGTTGATCTTATATATTCCTCATTATAATTGGAATTTCGAGGTTTGTATTTGAGCATGACAAGATTGTAAAGTTTTTTTTGCTGTATATCACGTTATTCCAAAACAACTCAGGTTGCAATTTTCCACCAAAGCTAGTAATATACATTTCTCATTAATGTTTACATGGGATGGCATGATATTTGCACGATTTTGCGAAACAAATACGTACTGACAATATTTCATTATTAGAAGGAATTATTTGGCCCTATCATGTAAACATTTTGTTGAAACTCTTGGCGATTACAAGTTTGTCCTCTTTTCGAATCATTCAAGTTTAGAGCTTTTTAAATCAGACTCAGCTTCCCATAAAACTCCTGCCAAATTTTAACCTTGTAGCTCATCTGGAAGTACGAAAACTTCCGGATGAAAAAAAGACGAGCACCCCTGTCAAAAAATCCTATTTCAAACTTATAGATAATCAATCATTGATTACCCATAAAAAATGTATAATTATCTATAAGTTTGAAAAAGTTTGAAATGGTTTCTATAAGTTTGAAATAGGATTTTTTGACATGGACGGCATGGATTTTATATAAGTAAATTTTGGAAAATTCGCATTCCCTTGGATGTAAACATTTCAACTTGTCTCTACATATTAGACGTCTCCAACTATCCGCATCCCACTGTAATAATTTATTCATAAATTCGATGCATTTATTATGAAAATGAAACACATTCATTATTCATACTTTGTATATGAGCCGCTTCTTTTCTCCGTGATGTTTACATTGTCCGAGAACTTAAAATTTGCATCACAAAATTGTATCTGTGTTGCCAAGTAATAAATGATAAAGATTTGTATGTATAATAATGCTAGCATGTATTTACATTTGTACAATGACTTCTTTACATGGGATTTATTAACTATACTACATATACAATCATAAATATGCAGTGCGTGTTCTAGTCTACATCAATATACCTGAAATATTGAGCTACAATTGTAGTTAAGTAGTACAACTTACAGATTTAATTCTTGTCTTGGGATATGTTATGCTAACTTAAGGTCATAAACTTACTTAATGGTCGGCGGGATGTAGGGAATCCGTAATGTCATATTAATGAGAACGCCATCTATTAAAAGTAGCATGTAGCATTAAAATTGATAAATAAATTCAGACGATCTACATTAAACAGGGTATGTGTAGTACTTCAACGTCCAGTGGAAGTATAGTAACGACAAAAAAATTTTTAAAAATTTTTATTGTCCAAATAGGCTTAAAATGTCATGAAACGTCGAGATTTTAAGTTTGAGCGAAAAAAACATTTCTGTCTGTCTGTCGGTCTGTCTGTCGGTCTGTCTGTCGGTCTGTCTGTCGGTCTGTCTGTCGGTCTGTCTGTCGGTCTGTCTGTCGGTCTGTCTGTCGGTCTGTCTGTCGGTCTGTCTGTCGGTCTGTCTGTCGGTATGTCTGTCGGTCTGTCTGTCGGTCTGTCTGTCGGTCTGTCTGTCGGTCTGTCTGTAACTTTTTTTTTGTGCGCACGTTTACTATTTAACCGTTTAAGATATTGACTTGAAATTTGGTACACATATGTACTTTAACGAGATCTAGAACTAGATTATATTTTCATCTTGTTCCGTCGAAGGGTTGGGGGGTAAATTGGGGTAAATTTGGGGTAAATAGGTTAATCAAGCAGGTAAGAGTCCATAAAATTGGTATTTAGTACATACAAGAGAAGCTAAGGTCTCAAAAAAATTTTTGGCATTAGCCACCCCCATTACCACCCCCACCCCCTTATTAAAGGGAATGAGAAAAATTGTGATTTAGTGTATGTACAAGAACCAGAAACCCCAAAATATTTTTTTACTTCATCCACCTCCACTATCACCCCCCCATCACCACCCCCCTCCCCACTACCGATGTGGGGTATCGTTTTATGGGTTTTTGGGGTAGAGGATTTCAAATATTATATTATTAAAGTTCCATAAACAATTATTTTCACATTTTTTCGTTGTGAGTGACTTGGATAGAGGATGGATGTGGAAGTAGTGATTCCTTGGGCAGCGGTTTTTTATTATGCTGATCATATACTTTTGGCTACAAATCTTATTGCTGAGTGACTGCAGTCGACATTTTATGATTTAAAAGAATAAATAATCTGCACTTCAATTACAAAGCAATGTTACTGATTTTAAATTTTACAGCTGAAATGAAAAATCCTTATGTTAAAAATATGAAAGTAGATTTTTGATAGTAGAAAAGCATAAAATAGAAATCTCAAGGCTACCATGGTTGCAAAATAAAACAAAATGCCGTGAAATTCAAAAGAATTGTTTTTTTGCAAATTACTTTTAAAACTTGCGAAATACAAAAAAAAATGTAAAAGTGAACCTTGAAGAGCACAGAATTCAACACGAAAAATGTCCTTACAAAAAAAATTCGTACATGCAACTGTTTTTGCATAAAAAAAGTTTAAAAACATAGTGTTGGCTACAATAGAATAGGGTCATTTAGTGATATGGCAGTTTCCTACTGTTTCTTCCTCATTTTAAAGTATAACAAACCAATAGCCTCAGAAAAAAATTTCAGCTCAATTGAATCAATAGCCACAGAGATATTCGCATTTGAATAGAAACACGTTCGGCCGGTCAACAGTCTGTAGAGTGACGTCACTTGGCGTGGGCCGATACCTATATTAGAGCAGCGATTTCGTAAGTCTATCGTGTCGTGTTTTTTTTGGCGTAGAACCAGGTCAAACATGATAGGTGTGTATTGGATGTCACCAGGCATATGAAATCATATTTTACGACATTTTTTTGTGGTCTCGAACTTTTTAAATCAATAAAAAGTGAAAAAAATGTATTTTTAAATAAAATTGTTTTTTTTTTTGTTTCCACCGCCATATCTTTAAAACTATTAAAGGTACCGAAATTTGTTTTGTGTCAAATTAAAGAACACACTGTAGCGCTTTTACCAATATAAACGGTTTGGGCACAATTCGCACTTTCATTTCGCTAAAAATCAGATAAACTAAAAATATATATTTTATGTATTGAAATCTTCACCAATCGATAAACTTTTTTATTTTTGAAAATATTTACATACATGCAGCGAAGAAAATAAACCCTAATAATCACAAAAGTTTTTGAAACAATATATTTTTACCTAAAATGTACCGTGTGGCAACAGCGATTTTTTTTATCAACGCTAAATGCGACACTGGGATGCAATTAACATACCTCGCATGCAGGGTTGGTCAGATTAGTCGCGTAGAAGTGGCGGTTGTCGAAAATCATTAAGTATTCATTGTTCGGATAAAAATTGCGACAATCGAAAATGTGCTTGTTTTAAGGAAGGCCTAAAATGTTGCAACTAATGCAAATGTCGTTCCTGTAACAACATTATTAAAGATTTTGAGGCAGATATGAACAAATTAGAATGCTATTAATGTAGGGCCTACATAAACTACATAGGTACTACAATTTATCTATCCAAACAGAAAATTTATTTCAACAATAAAACTCGTTTTATGCGTACGTTTTTACTTTCATTCACTTAAAAATGTCTAATAAACTTACTAATTAGGTGGGTAGTTAGTAACACTGATTGATATTTATAGATTAGGTATTTATATCTACCTACCTGTCTTATTATTAAAAGGAGACTATTTTATATTTATTGTACAATTTCTTAATATTAACAACATATGATCAATACTACTGTACAATATATGAAATATTGAACAATAATATTGATCCCCTAGATGCTTTTGATCATTACTGGTCTTGTATCTATTGATATAAGTTAAACTACTACATACACCCCGACCGGGACCTTCAGATCGTTGCAGTCGGCACTGTCGACAGGCTTGCTACAGCCGAGCGCGCAAGAATATGACTCTGGCCCGTTAAAAAAATCGCTGACTCAATACTATGAACGGGACATGAAAAAATTTTTATCCTAAAAATTTTTTTCAACATTGGCTTCAATTTGTACGCAGCATATATATATACAAATTTTCATAAACAATTTTTTTTCTCGATTGTCTAAAATTACGCTACTGAAAATAACAAGTTTGAGTTTCCTATTATTTTTCCAACTTAAAAAAAAATAAATCGGGTTCACGTGGGACGTTGTTCGAAGCGCTATTGTGTCTACTTTAATCTAAAAAAAAATAGCTTGATAGCACAAATATTTTCAGAGATATAGCAGTGGAGACGTTAAAAAACATATTTCATTAAAAATCTATTTTTTTGAGTTTTTCCGAAATAAAAAAGTTCTCGACCACCAAAAAATGTCATAAAAAATGATTTCGTGTACACAATTATCTTACTAAAGAATCCCACTAAGTCTGGTTTGGTTCTACGCCGGTTTTTTTTTTCTCGAAAACTAAGCGACTTTATTTCCAGATTTTACTCTACTAACTTGCATTTGCAGCCGTGTTCACTGGGGGGTTCAGCCATCTGACGTCACAACTTGACTACATGGTTATCCCGAGCGTTTTTAAGCGCGCCGACTTTAATAATTTTTTTATACATGAAGGCGGCGTCAGTAAATTCTAATTTTTGGCACACTTACTATACTCACCAAGCTCTTTCAGAATATGTAATAATAAAAAAATGTTAAATGAGCCTATTAGTAATCTGTTGAGATTATTAACAATATATTGTAATTCAAGATATTTGTAGTCACTGAATTCAAATCTGTAGATTATTTCGCCTAATATATGAGCAACTTTTCGTTATTAACATTACACAGTGTACTGAAAATATTCCATTCGCCGTTTTGCGATGTTTATATAGTGGAGAATGAAATAAATAAATCATTTATTAGTCACATATTAATAATTAAGTGGTTAGGATTCCACTATAAACTGTAGGGCCCCAATTCCTTTACTCAGACAAATCTAGATCTCCTAGACTTAAAAGGGTCATTGAGGTTACATGGAAGGTAGTTAAAACAATTTTTTTTAATACTTATTGAAATTATATTCTTTACAGTCAATAAGTAAGAAAGTTTAAAATGCTATGGTGTTGCCTTCGATACAACCCCTTAAACTTTGAAGTTTGAAAAAGGGCAACAACAATCCAAAGGTCCTGCCAGTTTCTTGGTTGGGTTGGGTGTAGCACTCGGGGTCGATTTGTAATGTTGACGGAAGATGTGGTTTCATTGTTAGTGGAGAGTTCAGGACAACTGATTCTCTTTTAAAAATTGAGTCGAACACCGAAGTGGGTACCCCGTTTAGGAAGAGGCCCCACCCGAGGTTCGAGAAAATATAGAAAAGGATGTGTATTCATAAAGCCCTTTTCTATAGAAAAACTAAATAGGTCCCACGAAAATAGTAATTAACATTTTTAATTTTGGAAATTCGTTATATCAGGATTTTCAAAAGTTTTTGATAGATGGGGCTACCGACTTGATCAAGTTACCGCCTTAGAATTAGGGTGGTTGGTGGCCACATCAGTGACTTTGGTCAGTATGCTCAACCTTGACGAGAGGTTGAAGGCTCGAAATCAGTCTGTGAATGACTCACTGTACTTGCCGATGCAGGACTTTTTAATTTAATATAAAGCCCTCTTCGATATTCACTGCAGCATCTATTGATTATTTGATATACTCCAGAGCGCTAACCCTACCAAAGATCGGTCATGTATAATACAGATAATTTAAAATAAAAATTGTTAATTTGACAATAATTACATTTCATGAATTATAGAATAAGAGTAAAAACAGCAGTTAAACATTGTGTAAAATAAGATGCCACTGTGGACAGAACAATCACAATGTGAAGATTATAAATTATTAAATTATTGTGAAAAATTAACCCTAATTCATGCATTATTGCTTCTTTAAATTAAGTATACATATCGTGCAAAATGATTTATAAAACTGGCAACGGAAGGCATAACTTGTGGAATTCATATTCAGAATCTATTTAAATGTTCCACACAAATTGTAGAAACTACATTTAAAAATTTTAAATTTAAATTTATTTTCACAAGTTTCTCCTGTCACTTTATTAAAATCAATTTGTGTTGTAATTTTTTACAATTAGGATAAAATGTTACAAACACACACATTTTTCTCTGCGCACCTACTGTTATTGTTTATACTCTATCTACAATACTCTTCCACATCGTGATTTGTCAAAAACAAAACCAAAAAATAATTTTTCCATCTACACGACATCCTCAGCAGTCGAATATCGACTTACTGTTGCGAAACATACGTTTGGAAAATCTCCCATTTGTACTCCAGTCTGCTCGCATGCGATTCTGTGCTATGTTATGGTTATGTTAGCTGCGATACCGTCCACAATTCATGCCAGGGCACAGCCTACTACGTCCTTATTCGATAAAACTCATTCACATTTACCGAGCGATTGCATATATGCATATAAATGACTTTAATTATAAAAGAAAATGGCCTCATATAGAGAAAATTTGAAAATCCTTCGCCTAATATATAGGCCACTTTATAACCCATTCAATTGTGATGGAATCATCTAGGATGTGGTATTAATTTCGTGAATAAATTTGGCTGATTTCGTGAAGCGATTTTCTTCAAATCCCACGAAAATGTAAATTGAAACAATTTGTCATAATCAATTAAATAATGACTTCATTTGAGGATCAGATTTGACCTGGAAATTCGTAAGCTTGTAATTGATCTTCTGGGTAGGAATATATCTCATATCTTAAAACGGAAATCATTTCTGCTAAATATAACAGCGTGAATTTTTCCAGAGGAATTTTTGATGAATAAGTAGCGAACAAGGTTCGGAAATAATTAGTGGCCTAAATATGGAATATTTAAGTAAATTGCGTGTTCGCCTTGATGATTTTAAATAGTGACTGATTAATATTTATTATACCATTTATACGCGGGACAATAGTAAGTGTGCCAATATAAGAAACATAAGCTATATAGGCAACATTATTTTATTAGAATTGAATGAAACCTTCCTGACATGTAAGTCGTGTAAACTGGTTATGGTATTATTTAGAAATTTAAAGGAACAATATCTCGTTGGAAAAAAAATGTTTCACCGATTTTTCATAAAATGAGCCTATTGTTAATTAACAATTTTTTTTAGAGTTTGCGTTTATATTTCAAGTCGGATAACACAGGTCAACATTTAGTTTGAAAAAATACACCGGACTCTACCTAGGTACCCAGGGGTTTGTGAGGTCGCTGATTCCGAGGTCGGTTAAACTCTATCACGTCAGGTTCAAGGTCATTTGAAGGTCAAACTGAAAAAATCTGAAAAAATTCACACAGAGGTTTTTGGGGTTTTTTCATCCTGCGAATCTATAAGTGCGGCAATAGCTGCTCTTAGACATGCGGAATTCAATGTTGTAAATTCCAGAAGCTTACGAAATACCAACTAGCAACTTTTTTCAATGGCCTGCGAAATAATTTCAAATACTGAATAATTACTAACCAATAATAACTCTCAATATTCATAAAAAACCGCTGCCCAAGGAATCACTACTTCCACATCCGGATTTTCTATCCAAGTCACACAACGAAAAAATTTTGTATCTGGAAATAATTGTTTATGGAACTTTAATAATATAATATTTTAAATCCTCTACACCAAAAACCCATAAAACGATACCCCACATCGGTAGTGGGGTGGGGGTGGTGACAGGGGGTGGGAGTGGGTGGTGGATAAAGTAAAAAAATATTTTGAGGTTTCTGGTTCTTGTACACACACTAAATCACATTTTTTTTTATACCCTTTAATAATGGAGTGGGGGTGATAATGGGGGTGGCTAATGCCAAAATTTTCTTTGAGACCTTAGCTTCTCTTGTCTATACTAAATATCAATTTTATGAACTCTTACCTGCTTGATTTACCTATTTACTCCAAATTTACCCCAATTTAAAATATAATCTAGTTCTAGATCTCGTTAAAGTACATATATGTACCAAATTTCAAGCAATATCTCAAACGGTTCCAGAGTAAACGTACGCACAAAAAAAGTTACAGACCGACAGACAGAAATTTTTTTTTTCGCTCAAACTTGAAATCTCGACGTTTCATGACATTCTAAGCCTATTTGAACAATAAAAATTTTTAACATTTTTTTTGTCGTTACTATACTGGATGTGGAAGTAAAATCAACTAAAAAGTGAGTACAGGATTCCTACAATAACATTTAACTTTCTGATATCGGCCAGTTTTAAAATCGTAACCGAAAATATACATTATGCTTAAAAAACAAAACAAAAACTGTGTAGATAAAGTCGGTGACACAAAAATATTCAACTTCGGCAGCCCTCGATTTTTAAAATCGGAGCGCCGGTAATCGAAAGTATGCATACGGAGAAGAAAATCGAGAAGCTCTGAATATATTATGATTAAAAACAACCTTTTTTCTTAAAATAGAGATGCAGGTAATTGAAAATATACATATGGAGATGAAAATTAAACGGATTACACTATTGTCATTCAGCTAAGTAGCATTCAATAATATTATGACTTATTTTAAGGACGTTACATTAAACTCCTATTACAACTTTCTTGGTAGTAACAACTCCAATTTTCTCTCTCTGGATGAGATTTGTATCTCCCTATGTATATTTTAGTTTTAGTTCATGAGATACGTGCTAGTCATCAATACGCCACTGAATTGTTAAATATTTTTTGTAATTTGTTGCAATCTTAAGTTATTCTTAGCCTAAAAATAAACCAAAGCCAATGGATTAAAGAGAATGAAGCATCCCGTACAAAGAAACTAAAAGCGCTAATTCGATCGTTTGCCAAATTAGCCACTGTGATATTCTTAAGAATTTAATAACAGTGCCCCGAACAACATAGCTGATTGTGATAACTCATAACTTTCAGCCGGTTCTCGAAGATAATTAAATGACTTCGCAGCCCGACATAATTACTATAAAGAAATCAATCAGGCCAAGTAAGGGCATGAGAAAATGTAATAGGATCGATTTGGGCATTAATATGCAAAATTCGTGCTCTCGTCAGTTCTCTGTTTAATCTTTTATAAAGTTGGCGCGGAAGGTCACAGACGCAGATGGCACAGGAATCAAGTACTTCCATAAATTTGACGGCATCTTGTGCAAAAATTTCATATTGGATCACGAATAGTGCAAGCCTTAAAAATGATATTGTTACTGATTTATACGGTCATACATCTGACGTCTGCAAAGAAAAATATACTCTCGGATGAAAATACTTTCCTTACAAAATCGGAAAAATATTTTAAATAATCATAGCATGTATAGAAGGTGTTTAAATAGCATATCTTGAATAAATTTCATAATACTGAAAACAGATTTCATAAAATTTCGTAAAGCATTTAGTACATCAAATAACAATAATAGGGTATAATTCAAGAACTTTAAAATATTATTAAGGTGTTATTCCTTAGTTTATTTTAAGAAAAAAGTCCATAAAAATCTGTCCTCAAAAAATTCTTCATTTTGGAGATACGGGATGTTGAAATTTCCACATAAATATCGAATTTTTCATGTCATTGTTCTGAATCTATTTAAAGAAAATTTTACATGCAGTATTCTTAGATAGTATGCTTTGAGATGTGATTACCCAGGCTCGGGAGATTTATCTCTGTGACGTCAAAATCAGGGTTGGCTCTAGGTCAGCGCGGAAAGATTTTTATGCAAGTATGACACAAGTTGTATCATCCTTTTCTAGGGAATTCTGTAATATCCAAAGTTAGTATGGTCAGTTTATTATACACTCACTCGAAGAGGAGGATTGGGGGATGTAACATTGAACGAACACATACACACCCACACATGTATTCTTCACTACCCCAAAGTAACACATACCGTGCGTGTAATTTCCCATTAGGCATGTACATTCACGTAGCGTGAGAAATATGACAACACCGGCAGCCGTAAATTCGTCCATCGGTAGAGCATTCCAGCTCTGTTATTTCATTTCAGCCAGCTGGCACACGCGATGTTGCAATTCTACTCCCCATGCCTAGCCCGCGACTACACACACGGTATATGTACAACAGTGTGTCCCAGGATAGATGTAACAAGAGGTGTAATGGACCAAAAATTTTGGAATTTTGGAGTGGTATTTGGGGAGTCCTGCTTGTTGTAAAAGTAAAGTATACCAAAAATGACTTGATTTGGTGTTCTACAGGGTGTTTTATAAGCAAAGTTGTAAAAATCACCACTAATAAGGTACCTTTATTTTTCAAAATATGAAAAAATTCCACTAAGAAAAGTTATTTAGAATGCAATTTTATACCTCTACACCAAATTTCAGGAATATAAAATTATTTTTTTGAAACTTGAAACATTTATCATTTATTATTAACATATCAGTCAAACGTAGTCAATATTATCCTTAATTTCTGTTTCAAATTAACGAACCAAGTATAAAAAATTAAGTGAAAATGGTACTCACAGTGCGTGAAAAAATTTATATTGTGCAATACTACGGAATTGGCGGTGAAAACTCGCTAAGAGAAGTGGTAAGCCAATTTAATTTGATATTTCCAAACACTGCTTTGTCACGTACTAAGGCTATAAGAATAATTAAAAAGTTTCTGGCTACTGGTAGTGTTCTTAACATGAAAAGAAAAATAAAAGCATATGATGAAGACAATGTTGGAGCTATTATAGCTCATGCCTCTGTTATAGAAAATCCTAGGATGCCACTGAGAGAGAGATCAGCTCTTATTAATATTAGCAAGTCTGAACTCCAAAGAATTTGCAAGGCAAAGAAAATTAGGGCATATAAAGCAAATTATAGACATACGCTTGAAGAGGGAGATGACGGCCGTAGGTTGGATTTTTGTTTGACCATTGGAGAAGAAATCATGGAAGAGAGATTTTTTCATCATTTCATAATTTTCTCAGATGAATCCACATTCACAACCAATGGTGTTGTTTTATCTCAGAATTGTCGGTTTTGGGCTTCTGAAAATCCAAATTTTCTATGATTTACTGCGTTAGAGGGAAGCACTGTGGAAAGTTTTGGTTTGTGTACCTAATTAAACACTAGCTAATTACTATTTCTTATCAAGCTGACAATATTCCGAGGTATAAATTATTTTAGAAAC
This sequence comes from Rutpela maculata, assembly GCA_936432065.2. NCBI lineage: Eukaryota > Metazoa > Arthropoda > Insecta > Coleoptera > Cerambycidae > Rutpela > Rutpela maculata. Next base: position 146,218,048 of record OW386289.2, read on the forward strand.
ACTTTCACTTATACAAACTTAAATATAACTTCTATACGTTGTCACTTTGTATTTAACTTTTACAAGGTTTTATGGGTATCCATGGTGACAGAACACTGCCTACCACGATATGATCTATTTATTGAGTTGAGTTTCCGCTGCTCTAGGTATCAAGATTGCTCTTTTGTGTGTGTATTTTCTTGGAAACCATTTTCCTGAGAGAAACCTGTATCACGCATACCTACATTGAGGTGCCATAAGGATTCAGTTTGTTTAAACTCGTTTTTGAAAAGTTTTTATTTTTACTTGAAAATAAAATCATTATATACAACCTTTGCCGGTGAGCAAAACAGAATATCAAAACCACCCTGAAATATGCGTGTGTACATATTTCATTTTTCTAGGAACGCAAGTTTTGTTTCATTCGTGGGCATACATATTAATATTTTAATTTTTCCCATAAAATTATGAACACTCACGTTCTCCAAGAATTCACTTAGTCCCTTGGGAGAGCCCATTGTTATTGTAATTAAAGAAAAAACTATATGAAATTTTGCGAAATATGTACAGATAAGTGAAATAAAGAATTTAATTATGGAGAGTGAATTTAATTTAGTCATTAGTTGAGGAATGTTTCGTGTAACAAAGAGACAAACATAATTCCTGAAATATATTTGATAGACAATCCATTATAGATTTATTTATATCAAATAATTAGTCAATTGGATGATATCGACCGATTTGCCATCTATTAGTCTGGCCACAGGGGGCGTAGCGAGCCAACGTTTTTTGGGGGGTTATTTTTCAAATTTGTCAACTTCATAAGACTTAAAAAGCCAACTCTATAAATAATTAAACAATAATTTCTCCAAAAAAATATTGATGAGCGGAGGAGGGGGGAGAAATTCTAAAAAAATTGTTATAATAAAAATTGGCAACTTACATCTCGAATTTCCAACTTTTATCAAATTTTTGCCAAGTTCCGCCAAAATAAAAATTGATGAGCGGAGGGGAGAAAATCTCTAAAAAAAATTTCATTAAAAGCGTCTCAAATTTCCAACTTTTGCCAAGTCTGACAAAGTTCCCCCCCCCCCCCTTCGCTACGTCCCTGTCTGGCCAAAATAGGATTTGGGTCGAAATAATTTCTCCATCAGATTTTTTGCATAGAATTCTTATTTGAGGTCTACACAAACAGGAAATCATAACGAGGATGCGTGGGGGAACATATAATATAATATACTTATATGTACTTTTATGTAAAAGAAGTGCATTTTTCGTGATTTTTGCTCCTTTTTCGTTGTGTTTTCAAATGTATACGATTGAAAAAAGTTTAAATTTATTATTTTATTATTATTATTATTTAAACTTTTATTACCATATAGTGTAATTTATAAGCGTTTAGGACCCCTATAAAAAGCAGAATTGCATGCATTGCACTTGAGGAAAAAAATATTTTCGAACTTAGTTTGGGCCACCCCCCACAACGGTTTCAATTGCTAAAAAAATAATGTGGGTGAAATTTGAGCGAAATTGGATACGGGGAAAACGTGCCACCCACCACCCCTAAATTTAATATTTCTTGAAATTCCCCACATTGTTATATTTGGTTTTTCTAAGTAAACAATAGGTATAATTGACATCCTGAAGATAATTTATACTAGTTTAGGAAGAGGAAAGCGAATTCTAAACACTACCCAATAAAATATTGACATTAAAATTCCCTAATCCTTTTAGGAATAAGGAATTTTCATAGGTGGTCGCCCGCAAGGCCCTAGTTTTAAGATCTATTTCCTCGAATTTTGTCTCTGCAGTAGGGTTGAGTTTCTACCTGAACGGCATAAACCTTAATCCTCACTGTAATTTTAGCCGACCTGTATGGCAATAAGTGCGTCAAAGCATTTCAGTACCTCATTATCAGTGAAAAGAGCAGCACGCAGCACAATGTCCCGCCAAATTAATTTGCGTGGTCGTGATAGTGTTTATTTGCTCACTAATATTTCAAACGAGATTACTGGAAGTAAACTGTCTTCTAATAAACAAGTTTTGAGTGTACTTTTTTTAACTTAAGAGACGTGAAGCTGAAGCCAGACTTGTAATACAAGAAGTTGTGATTTTCTGGGAAAAGGCAAGAATTCCCACTAGAAAACAAAACCACTGTATTGATAAGCTAATATCTTTGTATGAAGAATGGAGGACGCTTCAATAAAGGTGTAAGAAGCAGACGAACTTTCAAAAACAGAAAGAGGCAAATTTTGTAGCAAAGTTTGATGACTTGCTTCTTCGACATAGCCCACGAAAACGCGCTTGAGACGATGACTATCTAGGAAGATAGGCAGTTTTTAGTTCAACAACGGGAAAAAGGTCGACCAGGATTTATGTACGGTATAGATTATGAATTAGAAGGCAAAGAAAGAAGAGCTGAAAAACGAGCACGCGAAGCTTCAGAAAGAAGAGAACGCAGCAATATACGAGAACTTGAAGAAGCAAGTAAGTACCAAAATTAATAGTATATAGTGTGACCCATCTCAAGTGGAAACACCTTTGTAACTCAATTATTGGTCATCCAATTTCAACCAAATTTGGATCTTTATCAAAGATCTTTAATATTTCTTTTTTTGAGTAAAACAAAACTTATTTCAGTTAGTCAGTCAAATTTTTAAGTCCGAGAATTTTCTTTAAACGCTTTCAACAGTATTGGGCTAAGATTAACAAACATTATTTTAAGTTCGGATTTGAAGACGGATATGTTCTTCCATTTTTATTTGATACAAAAGAGGTAGTCACATTTGTGATATCTGCTCTGGAAAATCCGCAAAAGCAGCCTCGAGAAGATTATAGAGAATTTTTGGAGTTGTCCAGAAGCAGTTGCCTTCGCATTCTTCGATTCAAAATTGTCAGAGGAATCCAAAGTGAAAATGGTTGAAGCCCTAGGTGAGAAAGAGGATCTGGAAGAAGAAACATTGGATGTGGAAGAAGAATCATCGGATGTGGAAGAAAAGCCATTAGATATAGAAGAAGAATCATCATATAGTAAAAGTATCAAGCGAATAGAGATAGGCGAAAATGAAATTCCAAAGTTTGTGGAGAACACATTTATTGAAAATTTTGTTACTATCGAAACTCGAAAGTTTTTCAAACGATTTCACATAAATGGTGACTTTCTTGAAACGCACCCTTCAACTTGGTCTAAAAACGATAGTTTTAACAAAGGGTTGGATATTGTTAAAAAAATCAAAGTTGTTAATGATACAGCAGAGCAGGGTGTTAAGTTAATGACAGATTACAATAATGTAATAACAAAAGATGAGGAACAAAAACAATTCGTCTTGCAAGTTGTAAAAGATTATAGAACACGATTTCCCGATTTTGAAAAGGAGACCTTATCCCAAAAATTATAATCAAATTAACAACTTTTCAAAAATAAAGTGATTTTAAGTATGTATGTTATTTATTTTCAGTCACTACTAACTCAATTGTCAGTAGCAACCTTTGAAAAAATAAATATCGAAATTTATTAGAATTTATTTGAATCTCCCAGAATCAAGGGTTGGGTGGCACGTTTTCTCGTTATCCGATTGAGTTCAGATTTTGCACAGAACATTTTTTTAAGTATTGAAACCAATCTAGGGGGTGGCCCGCTAAAAAACAAAGTCGAAAAATAAGGACCGCCCCAAGGCGCAAAGTATGCGTGCATCGGGAACAAAAAGTGGAGTTGAATATATAAAGTTTCGTGGAAAAAATTTTTAGTCGGGGGCTTTCAAGGTCGCTGATTACAAATTTCTTATAGAAATTGGAAAATTCAAAATGGCAAATCCTAAATGGCGTGAATTTCAAACACGGAAATGCGATTTTTGACGTTATTTTCGACTTCAACTGACAATGGCGTGAAAGAAAATGTGTTTTGTGTATAATTTTTCATATATTTTCGTTTTCTTATTTTTTTTATGTTTACACCTACCCACCTTCTTTTACCTTCCTCCTGTAACTGCAGCAACCCCTTTACTTTGAAATAAAAAAATATTAAATTTTATCAGGTTGTTAAAATAATTCACTTTAATTTCAACTCCCCTCTGCCCCCTACTTATTTCTCTCTTACCTTGTACTTTAAACTGGATGTATATTTTCCTTCCAAATTAAAAAAAAATATTAAATTATATCAGTTGGTTTAAATAGTTTAAATTTACTTAAAAAAGGGCGAGTTGTACCAACACTCGGTTAGTCCTAACCCTGTGTTAAAAGAAGGTTAAGAACAATGTCGCGTTGTACCAATACGCTAACCTTGAATTTTAAGGTTATCGTGTGCACTTAACCCCGTGAAACTTAAAAGTCGTGGGGTTAGTAAAAATGTCATTTCAAATTTTGATATTTCTGTCTTGAGTATACAGTATACATTGTAATTACTTAATAATAGTTTTATCAGTATTTTTTTTCCTTCAAACCAAAGTTGTCCATTTTCATTATGGGTATAACCACACTGCAGGGGCGGCAGGTGAAATTTCAATATTTTTTTCTCGTCTGTGGCGCATGGGACCCATACGAAATATGGGAAATAACATCTAAAGAAGCACTTCTCTAATGACCCCTAAAAAATTTTGAAAAAGCAGTTTGCGAAAAAAATTTTTAAAATTCGGTAGCCTCCTGTTTATTTATTTTTTTTTGTCATATGCATTTGACTTTTCATAAAAATACAACTATACGTTTTGGAGTTTATGAAAATATTTTCATTACTAACTGAAATACAACGAATTGAAATATTGTAATTTGGTAAATTGTAAATTACAAAATTTCAGTTCATTGTATTTCAGTTAATAATGAAAATATTTTCATAAACTCCAAAACGTATTGTTGTATTTTTATGAATAGTTAAATGCATACGACAAAAAAAATAATTAAAAAGGAGTCCCTACTCTAGGATACCGAATTTTAAAAAAAATTTTTGCGAACCGCTTTTTCAAAATTTTTTAGGGGTCATTAGAGAAGTGCTTCTCTAGATGTTATTTCCCATATTTCGTATGGGTCCCATGCGCCACAGACGAGAAAAAAAATATTGAAATTTCACCAGCCGCCACTGAATCACAGAGTACAGTAACTGCACAGAGGCGAAAGCTTTGGCGGCAATTTTGAGTTTTGATGGCTCGATTTCTGTGACCTTGTGTACCAATTGCATCTACGCTGAGAAAAATATGTTGTTAATATATTTCTATTTTTTCTTTATTTCTAAGGATACACTGAGGAACATTTATTGAAAAATATAGTTGAAATGTTGGATATTAGGTCACATACTGTTAGGTTAAAACAATAGATGAACTGACGGAAATACCTACAAAAAATGGTGAAGATCACAAAAATTGATCAAGAAACATCAAGAGCGGTGCGGAGAGTGTCGCTTCTGGTAGTTCTTTATTCTGTACTTATATTAAGTTATTTCTGTGTTTGTTTGTCAACTGGTACAACTCGTCAAATTATAATATGGGGTTAGCTTTAACACCGGGTGCAACATGCCCTTAAGAAAAAAGTATAATTGAAAAACATTTTTTTTACATTTATTTTATTTTTATAAAAAGTATTCCACACGTGAAAACAATGCTTCTATATTCTAGTGTTTACTGCGCACGATACCATAAATATATACATACCTTCATTTTTAAATTTGACATCACTCTCTCCATATGCGAGATAAATTTTAAAAATTAACCATTTTTCCATATGATTTTTATTTGAAGACCGGTGATATTTTAATTAAAAGCTTCTATTTAACTTGCTTTTTATTATATGTATGTATGTTAATATGTATACTTTAAATCTTGCAAGTCAATTTTGAACCATTTAACGACGTCCAATTGAGTTGAAATTTTGCATACACGTTTAATTCTGGTGACAATACAATAATATCGTACAAAAAAGTGTGCTTTTTTAGTTTTTTTAAAACTATAATTTGACTGGATAGTGGATTCACTCGGACTTTGCATTCTAAGACATGGCGAAGGTCCGGTATTATTTTAAGTCGACGCAATCAATATAAAACTAATTTAAACGTAACTAAAAAATTTGAAAATGAAATGTAAAAGAAAAACTTTTTAAAAACAAGCTTTTATTATTATTTAGGTGTACTAAAATTAAAAAAACAAGTCATGTTGAATTAATTGTCTTTAAAGCTTACAATCTCTGTCAAACAAAATTAATGCCTGTATGAACTTCTCGCATGCGACAATCTTTTAAGACAATTAATTCATCATAACTTATTTTTTGCGTCTTAGTACACCTGAATAATAATAAAAGCTTGTTTCTTAAAAGTTTTTTTAAAATTTATTTAATAAGTAAGGACACAAATGCGATTAGGATTCTTAAAACTATCTTCGTTTAACCGAATCTTTAATAGTATCCAAGACATTTTTACATGTACCTCAATGTGAGACAAACTGATGGATATTAACCGAGGAGGAGGTGTATGACGTTCCACTTACTTATTGACGCATTGCAAAGATAACTTTTAGTTCCTATACAGCAAGCGGAGGCCATCTAGAATAATTTTTATGAATCACAAAACGTCTGACAAGAAGAAGAAGAAGGAGAAGAAGAAGATGATGAAGAGATCCCTCAATTAATTGAGTTTTATTTAACCCGAAGAAATTATAATTTCATTTTATATAACAAAATAAACCATAATTTCATCTTACATTAGAACTGGTAGCAATCAGGGAGGCAATTAAATATTGCTTAGAATATGAGAAAAACAACAAATTTGTTATATTCACAGACAGTAAAAGTGCAGTATTGAAAATACAGAATTGTAACCTGAGGTCTGACGCAAACTATATAATAATTGATATTATAAAATACTACAATCAACTAATACAACGAGACAGAGCCTTGAAATAACATGGATAAAAGGACACGCAGGCATTACACAAAATGAATATGTTGACAAATTAGCAAAGGAAGCAACTGAAAATTGCGACATCATTCCTAACTTTAAAATTCCCAGCACAGACATTAATAGACTAATTAAGGAACGACTTAGAGAAAATTGGCAGCAGCACTATATAAATTATCCAGCAGGAGAAAATTATAAAAAACTTCAGACACAAATTAAAATCAAACGTCCTTGGTTTGATGATAAAATTAATCGAAATTTCGTAAGAGTAATGTGCCGAATCAGAAGTTCACATTGTCTTTACCCTCAATACAAATACAAACTGAATCTCAAAGAGGACCCGTACTGCACCTGTGGAGAAGAAGGCAATTTACAACATTGCTTGATGGAATGTCCTTTAAAGTTTCAGGAAATTAGTGAAATGTTTTTTAAACTAGCCCGCAACAAAATTTCACTACCTACAAATTTACCCAACTTATTAGCTTTAGAAAACAAAGATGTGTACAAAATACTCTATGAATTTATAACAAAAAACAAAATAGAGCTGTAAACTAGTTAGGTAAAAGTATATATCCAATGTAAGTATGTGTATATGTCTAAATATATACGTATGTATGTGAAACTCTGTATAGTGTAGATATATTTTAGGACAATATTGTAGTAGGTGTTTTGAGAAAAAAAAATAAAATAAAAAAGTAATAAAAACTAAAAAAAATATATTGGTATAATAGAAGTACAAAGAAGAAAAGAAATAAAAAAAGGGAACATACTAATAGGCAATAACTAGGTCCATTGAAGGATAATTAAAAAATAAATAAATAAAAATAATAAAAAAAGAGGTTAATTAAAATATATATATATATATATATATATATATATATATATATATATATATATATATATATATATATATACCTTTCCTGAACACACTTATAATATACAGTAACAAATATTTGAAAACAATCTAGTTTATACCTGATAACAATTATTATTTGATTGTAATTTTTAATTGTAAATGTATATTGAAAATGTATATTAAATGTATGTAGTATATATGTTAAAAGTGTAATTTTTATTCCACTTTCTCTTGATTATTTTTAACAATCCGTAGAGTAGACAACAAATGTCTGGCTATTTGGTTTATGACCAGTGCCATTTAACAGAACACACACACACACACACACACACACACACACACACACACACACACACACACACACACACACACACACACACACACACACACACACACACACACACACACACACACACACATCTTACATTACGAAATAAATTATAATTTCGTGTTACGTTACAAAATATATAAACCAGTCGGAATAGTTTTTTTGTGCGAAATGTCGTTTAACCGCAATTTTTTTTTTCTTAAAGTATAGTTTGGGATGTTCACAAACAGATGCAATCTATCCGCACGCGTGACAGGTGGGGCAACACACTTTGAAATTAAAAAATCTTCCACGTTTTTTCATTTTTCGCTTTAATTTCAATATAACTCGCAAATGAAGCATTGTTTGAAAATATATCAAAATAGAAAACTTGAGAAAATTAATTTTTTGTTAATTTATTATTCTTGACATTTTTCCAGAAAATTTTTCGTTTAAGAACTACAGACGAAAGAACAATGCTATTATTCTATTTTTTGATTTTTTTTTAAGTGAATATAATAAGTATTAATACGAAATATATCATCTGTATAATGTAAATTATGTTTAAATGTCCAATTTACGGTTGAAATTTAATATATTTACAGACCTATATACAGTGTGTTCCAGGATAGATGTAACAAGACGTGTAATGGACCAAAATTTTGGAATTTTGGAATGGTATTTGGGGATCGAGTCCTGCTTGTTGTAAAACTAAAGTATACCAAAAATGACTTGATTTAGTGTTCTACAGGGTGTTTTATAAGCAAAGTTGTAAAAATCACCACTAATAAAGTACCTTTATTTTTCAAAATATGAAAAAATTCCACTAAGAAAAGTTATTTAGAATGCAATTTTATACCCCTATACCAGAGTTCAGGAATATAAAATTATTTTTTTGAAACTTCCCATTTTTTCAATAAATTAGTATTTTATTTTGAACCATTCAATTAAAACTGCATAGAAATTATTTTTTGTGAATTAATATTCAAAGTTATGTAGAAGCTAAAAGTAGGCTATGAGAAAAGCAGTGGATACACATTTATCATTTATTATTGACATATCTGTCAAACGTAGTCAATATTATGCTTAATTTCTGTTTCAAATTACCGAACCAAGCATAAAAAATTAAGTGAAAATGGTACTCACAGTCCGTGAAAATATTTATATTGTGCAATGCTACGGAATTGGCGGTGAAAACTCGCTAAGAGAAGTGGTAAGCCAATTTAATTTGAAATTTCCAAACACTGCTTTGTCACGTAATCAGGCTATGAGAATAATTAAAAAGTTTCTGGCTACTGGTAGTGTTCTTAACATGAAAAGAAAAATAAAAGCATATGATGAAGACAATGTTGGGGCTATTATAGCTCATGCCTCTGTTATAGAAAATCCTAGGATGCCACTAAGAGAGAGGTCGGCTCTTATTAATATTAGCAAGTCTGAACTCCAAAGAATTTACAAGGCAAAGAAAATTAGGACATATAAAGCAAATTATAAACATACGCTTGAAGAGGGAGATGACGGCCGTAGGTTGGATTTTTGTTTGACCATTGGAGAAAAAATCATGGAAGAGATTTTTTCATCATTTCATAATTTTCTTTTACAACAAGCAGGACTCAATCCCCAAATACCATTCCAAAATTCCAAAATTTTTGGTCCATTACACCTCTTGTTACATCTATTCTGGGACACACTGTATATGTTAAACAGAAAAAAAAACTTTTCCGGTATTGAGGTATTAAAATTATGGAAAAATAAATAAACAAATATATATTTTCACAAACAGACTATTTATTTTATGCATAGTACAGTGTACATACGTTTCATGTATAACTTGACAGAATAGAATAGAATAAGTTTATTTAACAAATTGTTCTACTAAAATGTAATTGTTAAAAACTGAAACATTACGACAAATGAACTAAGCCCCCACATTAAGTGCTATTTAGAGCAATAAATATATATTATATATATTTTTGTGTGCCCAATGCATGCTCAAGTGCTCTAGTTACAGTACTTTTATGTAACACTTCAACTTTTCTGAGGTTAGGTTTTGGACCTTGTCTTCTGTACAATTTACTTTTCTAAAGAAAATGTGTGCTTGTTTAAACGCGATAAAATGCACCCTTTCAGAGAAATACTTGTTTTACAATTTTCTCACACACCAGTTCGAAGCAATTTAATTGTAGCTAAAAGTAGTTTTTTATCTAGTATGTGTACGTCAAGTATGATGTCTTGAAATCGTCAGTAGTGCTTGTTGTAGATACGTATAATAGTCTCCAAGATAGAGACAAAACACGAATACAATTTTTTTACTATACCAACTTGTATCTTGAAAGCGAGAAGAGTTAGACCTCTAATTTTTGGGTTAAATCGACTTGTTTTGATATCAAGAGTCTACGGCTAAGCGTTGTCTTCTTCAATCTTTTCAAAACACCCTGTATATAGATTAGTATAGAAGTAAATATTTAAGACAAAATTTCAATTATTATTTCTACGCTTTGGCTACTAGCCACTGATTCACCACAACATTTAATTAACACACCCCCGAGCACTTAGAAAGATACGACTAAGACAAATATTTTTGCACTCCGTAGCCGCCACTTCAGCTCACATGTGTTCCCTAGCTCATCAATAATTACTTTCGCCAATTCTGTCAACTCTCCGGTTTCCATAATCTTCGACATTTCCCACGTATTTTGGTAGGCGAAAGGGTTTAGTCTATTGTTAAGTGCACCTTTACCCCATCTAGAGCAATTATTGTGGCCTTTTCAATCGTGTACGTCCCACAAAATCGCATTGAAAACAGTTGAACCATACTCGACAGACCTTATGTTCGATGTTTTTGCTGAACTTGAACTTTATCTGCAGAGATAATCATTATTCATATCCTTGATTAGCTGCTCTACAATGTGGGGTTGGCTAAACAAATGAAGAATATACGGAGAGTAAATAAAGGACTTTCGGGTACAGTTGCGACAGAAGTATAGATTTGACTAATAGTTAGATGATAAATAATATTTTAATAAACTGAGGAATACTCATCGTTTAATATTTTCATTGACATTTTAATTATCTACCTCAAATGCGTATAATGTTCAGAGATGAAATTTTTGTAACAAAAATGAACGATACAGAAAAATCAGCTTGGCTTAGTTTTAAAGAAGTTACTAAAAATTTTCTTGGGAATCAAAAAAGTCACAACTACAGAGAAATTGTCGCTAATCTGGTGGAAAACAATCGTACGCTAACCACCTTACACGTAAAAAAAGGTAAATTTTTAGATTATAAGACACGAGCTAAAATCATATTTTCACGGTTGTATATTACATTATAAGATGTATATTTGTAAAATATATAAATATTTAGATATTAAAATGAAATATCATTCCACCAGATTTCTATTCAATTTCAAAAACATAAAAATCAAAAAAAAATTTCTTTTCAAGATTAAATCATTAATAACATTTTTATTTACCGATCGATTTTGTTCAAAAAGCTAACACCACTTACTGTCCAAATTTCAATACAATTGGATTTTTCTTTCTTGAGTTATCATGCTTACAAGAAACGTGACGGACAGACGGACAGACGGACGGACAGACGGACGGACGGACAGACGGATATTTTGAAGCGATATGGACGGTTGTAGAAATGTGCCAATCAAATGCAATATACTCTTCGTTTTCGTATTTGCGAAGAGTATAATAAGATCTTTAACCCTTTGACACCCAAACTCTCTCAACGCTTTTAAAAATTTTAAAAGGTATATTGAAAATTTTGAAAGGCATATTGAATTACTGCTTTAAGTGTTAAGATATGGTCGTTTGCATAGGACTTCTTTTATTTTTTTTAACAATATTGTAGATTTAAAGCTATTATTTTGAGGTTAGAAAATTCTGGTGATTTTCTAGGGGAAATCTGACGTTAAGTTCGTATTCAGCGTCTCAAATTACATAGGTATACAATATTTTAGACGTTTTCATAGGTATTTATTTTCTTTTTTTTTCACAATACTGTAGATTTTAAGCTATTTTTTAAGGTTAGAAAATAATGGATGAAGTAAAAAAATATTTTGAGGTTTCTGGTTCTTGTACACACACTAAATCACATTTTTTTTCCATCCCCTTTAATAATGGGGTGGGGGTGGTAATGGAGGTGGCTAATGCCAAAATTTTTTTTGAGACCTTAGCTTCTTTTGTCTAAACTAAATATCAATTTTATGAACTCTTACCTGCTTGATTTACCTATTTACTCCAAATTTACCCCAATTTACCCCCCAACCCTTCGACAGAACAAGATGAAAATATAATCTAGTTCTAGATCTCGTTAAAGTACATATGTGTACCAAATTTCAAGTCAATATCTCAAACAGTTCTAAAGTAAACGTGCGCACAATAAAAGTTACAGACCGACAGACAGACCGACAGACAGACATTTTTTTTCGCTCAAACTTGAAATCTCGACGTTTCATGACATTCTAAGCCTATTTGAACAATAAAAATTTTTAAACATTTTTTTGTCGTTACTATACTTCCACTGGATGTGGAAGTAATACGTTGATCATATAAACTATTAAGTGAGACTTTAGCAAATAATAACAAACTCTTGGAAGCAAAACTGAGACAAGACATGACAAAAAATGAGAAGCCTGAAGCAAAACTGAGAAGTATGATTATCATAGATGGCTTAAAAACTGGAAAAGAAATACTTAAGAAACTCCATTCAGAACTAAAACAAATCAATCTCATATTTAAAGAGAAGTTGATGCGATCTGAAGGAAATATCTCAGTTGGTACTAAGACTTTCGAAAAATATATATTTGAAACTCTAAAAGAATTAATAAACAACGGCATTTAAGAAGGTCTGGATTATTATATCAAAACCAGTGCACGTATCAAACACAGTTTCTAAATGTATTTATGAAACGTTTATAAAATATAATATACAATGTTTGTAATAATAATAAAAAAAAATCCTAACAGAAGAACGGTATAAGTATAATTTAAGTAATCTATAAGATTAAAAAATAATTTTTCAGAATTTTGATTATTAAATTAATTTCCAATTTAAGTTATAACTGAGACAAAAGTTGGTATTGATTTTTGGGTTAGGTGGAAGAACAGACTTTGAGCACTCTGCTCAATTTTCTGAATCTCGCCCTTTTATTTACTATATATTTGTAAATAAATAAAGACCTTTATTATTATTATTATTATTTATAAAAGTGCCTCATATAGGAAGACATTATTTTTAAGTTTCTGATCTACTCTGAGACTTTAAATCACTTTTATCAAAAATATTTTAGATAGGCAACAAAGAAGCCAACCAAATAAACTATCAGCCAATGACCACAGTTACTTTTATAACAAAAAGACAACCTGAGGAAGGCATCAAACGATGGTAGCCTCGACCACCTGCAAATACTACGAGTCAGCATACGTGGAAGATGGATAACACTAAGTATGAGCAAATACTTACCACCTTACCTGACATGGTAGTGCCAGTTCCCCCAGGGCGAGGCCGTTCCATTGCACTAAGGTTAGACTAATCTCTGCATTAAACACATTAGTTAAATGTCATAATTTAACTAATTTTCCTTGGGGTGAGCGTAGAGATGTCTTGAATGTGATTGTATTTCGATACTCCACTGAAACAACGTTCAGCAAATGGGTGGGTGAAATTCATCTTGGGAAACACAGCGATCTCGTCCCACCTTTTAGCGGCTTGTATGCCAGCGTATACGCAGAAGCTATGTTTACGTAGTGGATATACCATCCTTCGAAGGGGATGTAAAGCAGGCGGTCCCTTGTCTACTAAATGTTACTCTTCTCAAGAGAAGAGGTTCGGCAAAATTTCCAGGTTGGGAGTAGCTCGTCTCCTGTCGTCGGAGATAGGCCGTCGTAGCGGAAATAGGCCGACGTTAAATAAAAAGATTGAAAAAAAAAACTAATTTTCTACAGCTTATAAACGTATTTGGGATATTTTTATAAAACTTTTATTAAACGTCATAATTAATTAGTTTTTTATTAGGTTTCTTAGTAATAGTACATACAATTTATAAACGTTGAATTAGGCGGGCATTTGTGAAGATAATAAATGTTTAAATTTACCGTCTCTTGACGTATATTTTTGCAGAATACAAAACGTTTTTTATACTTATTAGTGTTTGCTAGGAACCATTGTCATGATTTTTTTTTATGAAAGTAATCAAATGAAGGGTCTATCATCCTGAAAAATCATTTGTTTTATTGAAATCGTTCAAAAAAAAATAATCTCTTTAACATTTTATTAAAACAAAAATTGTTCCTTAACTTTACAACACTCCAGCGAGAAAGGATAATAAAACAAAATATCTTGGTGTTAAGGCTCTCGCGGAACTGGTGATTTGGCTGCTGGTTTCCGGGTCTTCTTCCGCATGGACTTGGTTGAGTGCTTGATGTTTCGACTATCTTGTCGTGGTCTTCTTCTGAAGCGAAGTGAGCTCTGCTGGACTGAGCTCCTCTATTTATACAGGTTATCAGGAGGCATGTTGCGGATCATTGCTCATGTGGAACATTGACTTCCACGTTATTGGTAATTGTAGTCCGGTGTCGCGATTATAGTTATTCGGATGTTTATTTATTTCAATAGCTTCTTTGTATCTTCTTGGCCAATAATTCTTGGTGTTGGCTAATTTCTTTGTCTTGTCGAATTTTATCAAATTGCCGGTTCCTTTTGAGCGCTTGGCAACTGCTGATTTTGTAGAATTTTCCTTCTTTGTATTGCTAATGTGTTCTCTAAGTGTGGTGTTTATATGTCGTTTGGTCTCTCCGATTTAAACTTGTCCGCAGGAACATGGAATGCTATATACTCCTGGTATTTCTAATTCTTCTGGACTTTGGTATTTGGGAAAATGTTCTGCCACCTTCCGTTTCGCATTATATATTACTATTCTTGCATATATGGTAGGTAAGCTGTTGCCGTGTGTGTCTTTTCTTCTTTTTCTTCTTCTGTTCTGGTTGTCTAATATCCTTCGGTTTGTATCCATTTTTCTGTAGTGATGTTTTTTAGGTCCGATATTCTTCTTGGAGATGTTCTCTCTCGCAAATTTGCTTTGCTATATGTACTAATGTGTTAATGAAGGCCTGTTTTTTGTGCTGGGTGGTGGTGAGAATTAACGTGTAGGTATCTGTCGGTGTGCGTCGATTTTCTGTATACCTTGTGTCCTAATCCTCCATTGTCCTTCTTGAACACGAGCACGTCCAGAAATGGAGCTTGCTATCTGATGAAATTGTATTTTTTATTTAGAATTTATAAAAAATTATTTTTTATAACATTAATTTCTAGTCTCTAATTAGTTTCTATTTCCATCGTGAATTTGATCATATGATGTAAGCGGTTTAGGTAGTCCTTGAAATTCTCCAGTTCATCACGGCCAAGTTGCCATATAATGAAAGTGTCATCCACATATCGAAACCAACATTTTTGTTTCAATTGTTAGTTGTCCAGGGCGTATATTTCGAATGCTTCCATAGCTAAGTTGGCTAGTACTGTTGATAAAGGTGAACCCATTGCTGCTCCATCTTTTTGTTTACATAAAAAATAGCAGACATTTCAAAAATTCTACTTTACTGGCAATCAACCCGACAAATACTGATCGCCAGAATGATGAAATTTCAAGGCAAATCCAGAGTTTAGCTAAAAATAGACGAAAATCTAAACTAACAAATTTCGCATCACATGCATTGAAATCAAATCGAAGCTTATTGAGATCCTCTGTTATTCTGCGCCAGTTGGTTCGTTCACAAATAAATACCGTGTATATTTATTTGAATACACCAATCCAACAGCCGAGTCCAATTACGAGATGGGAAAATACAGTTACAATAATTATCCATTGGATAAATTAATTACACATTATACTTAACACATATTAAAATAACTAAATTAAGACTATCTATACACATATCATACTCTATATATAAAACAGTGTATGATACCTTACTTATGTATTTGATGCATATCAAGTGTTATATATTATATATTTTTACAGAGTACAAGTTAACCTATTGCTGCATTTATGTCATTCCTTAGTAAACAGCTGAAATCATACTGACGTATTGATTTAAACTGCAATTGAAAATATCAACATAATCACCAACAGTATTATATAACTCCATCATAGAATAGACAGGAGACTTGAAGATATTTGTACGATTTGTGGGACAGTAGAATAGAACATTTTGACGGGCTTCCAATCTAGGGACTCTAAAATTAATTTTTGACAATAGCTCAGGGCAGTCAATTAAATTATGGATTAGTTTATACAAGAATACTATTCTCCAAGGACTTCATGATTAGATTTATCAATAACGGTGTATTTGGATATCCCGTTCTGGATAGTAATTATCTGTCTTGAAAACTAAGTACTTCATAAACCTTCGTTGAATCTTTTCCAGTGACTGTGAATGAATATTATAAATCGGATCCCAAATTATCGCACCATACTCAAGTTTTGAACGTACAAGTGAGTAATACAATGTCTTGAGCGCTTCTACATTAGAATTTTTTTTACAGTTTCTTAATATAAATCCTAGAGACTTAAGTGCAGAATTTGTTGACGCATCAATGTGGTTATTGAAATCCAGTTTAGAGCCAAATAAAATACCTAAGTCTTTTGTTGTTTGACTTCTTATCAACTCCGTGTTGTTAAAAATATACGAGAACTCGATAGTATTCATTTTACGCGTGTATGATAAAACATTACATTTTGAAACGTTCATTTCCAATTTGCTAGAGGTACATACTTCCACCTTGTGTAACTCCTGTTGTAACGTTGTGCAATCGTCCATAGTGTTAATATTACAATATATTTTGAGATCATCGGCAAATAAAAGTTTTTCACATTCTAATTCCTTGCATAAATCTTTTATATTTAAATTGAGTAAAAGTGGTCCCAAGTTTGATCCTTGTGGCACCCCTGACGTTGCAAGGTAAGTATTTGACTTATATCCATTATACTGGACATACTGCAACCTATTTTCTAAGTAGGATTTAAAAGAAACTCAACAATAACTCATTAAAACCAAAGTGATTTAATTTTTCTATTAGCAATTTGTGATCTATGCGATCAAAGGCTTTAGAGAAATCGGTATACACCACGTCAACTTGACCTCTCTTGTCTAGAGATTCTGAGATAAACCATGTTAAACAGGCCAAATTTGTTGAGGTCGAGCGTTTTTCCATAAAGCCGTGTTGATGACTAGAAATTGAATTTTTTACACCAGAATCAATCGGTGCATAGATTGCCGCCTCAAATACCTTTGCGAAATTGGGCAGGATTGATATACCCCTATAGTTCCCTATGTCTGCTCTATTTCCACATTTGTAAATAGGACACACTTTGGCTAGTTTCCAACACTCAGGAAAAGTAGAGGTTCGTAGTGCAGTATTAAACAGGGTTAACAGTGGCTTAGTGAAGACATTCGCGCAATCTTTGATTAAGAAGCTAGGAACCTGATCAGTGATCATGTCCCGATGTCATTTTGTTTTTTAATCTTTTTATGGCTATTTTTATATCTGATTCTGATAACTGATCTATATTTATACACGGCAGATTACTTACGATATCAGGAGCTGGTATAGCGTCAGATAGCGGTAAATAAACACTTTTAAAAAACTGACGATTATCTACTATGTTTTGCAGGATCTGAGTACATTCTGCCAAGTATTGTGGTAGTCCCTTTTTTGTTATTTATGTAAGACCAGGAATGTTTAGGGTCACCTATCAAAGCATTTTCTACATTTTCTAAATATGTATGTATGTACCAATTTTTTAATTTTTTTTGTTTTGAACACTATATTATACTGACGTGTCTGATTGTGTAATTACACTGTAAAGGCAAATAAAGAATTTGAATTTGAATTTGAATTTAATCATTATATGCTTCCTTGACCTGTAGATTTATCGTCGACCTTACGCGCTTGTACCCTTCTAATGAGTTTATATCATTATATAATTTGTTCTCCTTATTACGTAATAAATTAATTATATTGAAAAAAAAAATGCTTTAAGATTCGTTGGTTGGATTTTTAACTATTATTACCACTACTTACCGATATTGAGTTAGGTTGTCTCTGCCCTATGCTCTTAATTTACCTAAAAAAGGAATGATTAAGTGACGAAATATAATAAACCAATGAAAATGTCTCAAACTTGAAACGTTGGTAAATTTAAAACACAAAATTAAGGACACTGTGAGTATAACTCTTAACAGTAACATAACCAACTAAGCTACAGTCTTTGGAGGATCCTTAGGCTATTCCGCTCCTAAGAAGACAATGTTATCTCTAAAGCTCGTAGCATACAAATTGCCGGACTGCTTTGTACTGAGATAATTGGTCATGATAATGAAATATTCCATACAGAATGACTGTAATGAAGTTTTTATTACAGTGAATATGAAATGTGGTCCCATTAAGACACACGCGCCGCCTACTGCGTTTTGAAATGTGATAGAACATTTCGTCGGTATGAGAAATAATGATTTTGAAGTAAAAAGAAGCGAAAGTTCTAACATCCTAAGTTATTATCTTTGTAGACCGCTTCTTTATCTGGCTATGTTATTATGTAAACTAATTGTTATTTATGTGAATAGTTACGCACATTATTACAGACATTTTAAAGAGTGAGTCATAATATAAGCAAGTTCGTTGATATATTAAACCAGTCAGTTAACATTTTTTTTTTCAAAATGTTTAAAACTTCGTGCACACAAATAACACTTATTTAGCAACCTAAAAATATTCATCTCAGCCGGAGGCCACAAATACGAAATTTATATAACAAATAAGAAACTGTTAAAAATGCTAAAGAATATTATCACTTATAAATCTCCCAAGTGCTTGCATTATTGCTGGACATTTTTTGAGTACATGCATTTCTTGAAGATTATCCCGAGTCGCGCAGCAACGAGGGTAATTTTCTTAAAAAATTCATGTATCAAGATATCAACAATCCAACAATTTCCATCGAAGCATTCGGTCAAATCTTAGAATATTATGCGTTCAATATGAAGAAAAAAAAACTCAGAAAATTATAAAGAAAGCGTGGTAAAAGTTATGTTTAATAGCACTGCAATTGCAGGAAATGTTCTTTAATCAATATAAAGTCTTTGATCCATTTTCCGATCCAGAGTTTGCACCTGCCAGAGCTGCTAGAGATACTAAACGCAAACACCTTCAAATGATCGTTCAAAAAAAAAAAATCAAGCTCAGCAGCTTTATCTTTCGAGGAGTTTTCAAAAATTTTAGAGACTTGTGATGAAGAATCTCCAAAAGGTCTGCAACGAAAATTTTTGTAAGTCGCCACATAGATACATAGATAGATAGATAGACGTTTATTTGACCACGTGATGTACAAGTTTCCATTTGTAGCAAGTCAAGTATGCTGTAATTACCTTAAGTAATGCTGTCTAAAGGTTACAGTACAATTTACCTTATAGTAAAAATAAAATCATAAAACGGTGATTGAACACACATGGAGTATATACAGCTATATGTATAAAGACAAATAAAATAAATATAAAAAACATATCTATAAGAATGGTATATATATAAACAAACATAATTAGTAGAGTACAAGCATAGAAAAACTATGCTGTGAGTACCTTTCATGATAAAAAGAGTATCTTAGTTTTCCATGGGAAAATTTACATAATCGTCTACCGAATAGAAACAGTATTTGGTGGTTTTTAAGTTTTATTTTAAATCTGTTATAGTCTAGCTGCTTTATATTTTCGGGTATTATATTGTACAGTCTTAGATCAAGGGAGTTTTGTACAGATTTAGTGAGACGATACCTAGGCGGTTTTAATAGATTAGGTGACCTAGTCTCGTAATTGTGACAGTCTGAATGTGTAGAAAAGTTACATTTATTTATGTGAGTTTCCAATACTGAGTAGTAAATATATAAACTGGGAAAAGGCATAATACCATATTTGACAAATAATGGTTTGCAATGATCTCGACAATTTGCGCCTCCGATTATTCTGATCAATCGTTTTTGCAATATAAAAATTTTGTGTGCATAGTAGTACAGTATACAGTAGTACAGAGGTAAAAAATATGCAAAACTTCGGAATAATGTCATATTGAACGGATTTCGTTCATTTTTGGCAGTATAATAGTAAATGCTTCACAGAAAAGTTTCTATATTGTGCGGAGGCTTGCTAATTTATAGGGGGTGGATGCCATCCTCTCTCAGGGGGTGGCATTTAAAAAATATATATATTTATTGGAGCTCTCGTCAAGTATCTTGAAAAGTATTACTTTATCGAAAAAATGTTACAGACCAATTACAGAAAGTACAAACTGGGAATTAATTATATTTTTTGCTTATTGATGTAGGATTAATAATTTCGGAGATATTTAAGTTTACATTTAGCATCCAAGTGTTCATAAGATAATTATTTAGAGTGAGAGTTAAATATCTCAGAGACTGTGACATCTACGTCAAGGATGCTATAGGTAGAATAATAGGTTGTTAATTAAGCTATCAACTGTTTTTATATTTGTTTCTGTAGCATGAAAAACAAAGAAGTTATGACCGAAGCAATGTGCGTCTACACATTTTTTCAAACACTGTTTCTCATTAATATATAGCATGGCGTAGATGCTCAAATTTTTTGGCTTGTATACAGCACTTTCTTTAGAAAAAAATACAGTTTAAACTATAAAGGTGTTTCCAATAAAACGTATTTTTTTTTTCTTTTCCAAATGTCTCAATAAATGTAAGTTTTATTGAAATAGGGGGTAGAGACCAAAAATAAAGCCCATAAACTGATAATGAATTTCGCTTGTTTATTTATTTACATAGATTTAATAGTTTCGGAGATATGAAAGTTTACAAATGGCATCCAAATGTTTATAAGACGAAACTCAGTTTAAATGTTAAATATATCAGAAATTGTGACACCTACGTCACGTATGCTTAGGAATGAAATTAAAGACAATTAATTGTGCATTTAAATTATTTTTTACTCGTTCCTCTAGCAAAAGAAATAAAGAAGTTATGACGGAAAAATATACGTATTTATATTTTTTTATATAAAAGGGTCGCCATTTTGTTACTGTAATGAGCCAGTAATTTAAAAAAATTATCTCAAATACAGTTTTTCGTTAAGATATACCTAGATGCTTAATTTTTTTTGCTCATTTAAAGCACTTGCTTTAGAAAAAAATGCATTTTAAACCTCAAAGGTAATTTCAAAACACTTGGATACCAAATATAAACTTAAATATCTCCGAAATTATTAATCCTACATCAATAAACAAAAAATATAATTAATTCCCAGTTTGTACTTTCTGTAATTGATCTGTAACATTTTTTCAATAAAGTAATACTTTTCGAGATACTTGACGAAAGTCGTTTGGAAATACCTTTTTTTTTTCAAGCTAAAATCGCAATTTTGAAGTCGTTATAACTTAAAAACTATCAATTTATGTGAAAAATTGCATAGAACCTTTTCTTCTTAAAATTTGATTCTATTTTAGCTCCAATGAATATATATATATTTTTTAAGTCCCACCCCCTGAGAGGGGGTGGCATCCACCCCTTATAAATTAGCAAGACCCCGCACAATATAGAAAATTTTCTGTGAAGCATTTACTATTATACTGCCAAAAATGAACGAAATCCGTTCAATATGACATTATTCCGAAGTTAAAACGTCTAGTTACTGTATTATAGGTGGAGTTACCCCAGAGAGTTATACCGTAAGTAATATGGGATTGTATTAATGCATGATATGCAGATCTCAATGTTTGCACATTTATATATTTCCAGTTGAGTAATATCCAAGAAAAAATATTTTTAAATTTGAATTAAAATTTTACCGCCCAAAACACTGAGCTATATTGTTGACGCCATCGGTCATAAACACCTAACCTCTTTTAAAAATTTCCGAGTAACATGTCACTATTATGAAAATTTCCGCTTGGTTCTCGTATTTTCAACTAAAATCTTGTTCAATATAATGTTCATAAAGTTTTAAATCTTCTCCCGATAAAATAAGGCGATTATTGTAGGTTGGAAATCCAACCTATAATTAGCAGCCCATTTTTAGTAATCAACAATATTGAGACATCATATGCCTCAATTTTTAAATGTTTGCTTGGAGTCATACTGGTTTCAAATGAGAAGTGCGGATATAATCATTAAAAATGACAATAAACTTAAAAACCTAAAAGTTGAGGTTTATGTTAATTCAACCGATGACGTCACAGCCCATTTTGTATAACACCCATTCCGTTATTCAGTTTTGATATTTATTTGTTGAAATTTAGAATGATAGATGGAAGAATGGTGTTTAAATATTGGTAAGTGCTTTAATGTATGGAGTACTTCATTTTAATAATATCAAAAAAGCAAATTTGCATACAGTGAAAACACCTAATTGTATCATCTGCATACATAATTTTATTTGGGAAAAGATGAAAGAAAATATCGTTGACAAAAATAATGAATAGGAGAGGGCCTTGGGGTACTCCGTGTTTCATTGTCCTAAAATCGGACATTGTGTCGTTACTTCTTACATACTGCATACGGTTAAAGAGAAAGGATTCCAATGAACTTAATGCTGGCCCTCTGATGCCGTGGTGGCTAAGTGGCTATATGAGCTAGCGTGGAGAGGGGGAGAAGAATCTTCAGCTTGCATTCAATATTTTATGGATGAAACTGACAACGAAGGTAATTTAACTGGACGGATTGAGTACAATCCAGTATTTTCAAAAACTACCCAGGGTGGTTCAAAATAGCTATCTGACAGTAAATGGCTGATTACGAAAATGAAAATCCTGATGTTTGCCCTGTTGGGTTGTTCAAAAAATTGTTGATTAAAAGATTATAAGATTGAAAGACTATTTTTAACATCAAATCCAAATTGGAATCAATTGTGTATTTAATACTACAAATAACAATTATAATAAGTAAAAGTTATCTATATTGTAATTTAGTGTTAATCTTAATAAAAGATACATTTATACAGTTTCTTCATTAACTAAAGTTTGCAGATTATTGTTGTTTCTAAACTTTTAGGTCTATTTGCAATGTCTAATCTATTTAAAAATTTCAGTTTTTATACCTATAAAAAAAATACGTTCTACCAAGTTTAGTTTTAAAAAATGACTGAAAATCGTTCAAGGTAAATCTATTGGATCATTAAAAGCTATGTTTTGTTTACTAAAGTGAGGACGTTTTTTTGTATTTTGAAACACCATAATACTAGATATCTATATAGCTGTAAGAAAGATATCTACATATATGCAATGTTAAAAAAATATTTCCACCCATTTTAATTGCAAAAAACTAATGCATGAGGGATTAATATATATTCACTGGAAATATTCTTCTTATATTTTCCAATGTTACAACAGTTTGGGAATACCGGAATACCTATATTCGTAAAATAAATAAATAATACCTTTTTCACCCATTTTAGTTTCAAAAAATTACTGAAAATTGTTTAAGACAACCCCATTTGTGTGTTATGAAATAAGTTTTGTTTACTAAAATAGGTGGAACATTGGTTTTTTAGTTTATTTTCATGTTTTATGCACATGGTATAGCTAAGTTTTAGCACATTAGAACTTAACAGAGATGGCTTGGAAATAAAACGTCGTTAGCGTCACTAGCAGCGTAAGCTTAATATTTCTATTGTAGAAGTTGTTTTCGAGGTTTTTAAAGAATAAGATATTAGAGAATGGAAAAAGAACAGAAATATACATTATGCAGATATTGTGAAGAACTTTGTGAGGTTAAAAAAACCATCCAAAATTGAAATACTTATCATACATGATTGAAAAGTGTAATATGGACGAAAATCAAAATGAGAAGTTATTCAGCATAGTACAGAGAAAGCTACCGGAAGTTTCAACTAAGTTTTCACGAACTAGAAAAGAAAACTTAAATAAAATTGTTTCAAAATATTATATTTATGTAGTCAAGCATAGACATTTAATTGATATAGATTCTTCACCATTGACACACGAGGAGTTCTTAAATGATTTTCAAACACATTTGAAATATTCAGAATCTTAATTAAACATGAAATAAAATATTGTTTCACGAGCTCAATGATTTTTTTTATAATTATTTCGTTTAATATAACAAATAAAATTTCATTTTTATATAAAAGCAAATGTCAAATATGATCATATGTCAATAATTTGACAGAAAAATTTCCGGAAATTTTTTGGGTTGCTATGGTAACGAAACCAAGAACAAACTTCTGATTGGCTAAAAAAGTGACGTGTGAAATTTTCAACAATATTTTAACAGTAATACAGACGCTTAAATTAATCAATAGTAGTTGAAAACTATAAAATATATTTGACTGATAAAGCTGCTATCTTATCGTTACTTAATTATTGTTTAAAATATATTACAATTATTTTTTGAAAATATTCACCACACTACTACTTTACTAAAAATCACAATTGCAAAAAAAACTTATATTTCTCTATATCACACGACTCTTTGTCGCTAATTTGAGTGATAAGTTGATATTATCTTTCGTATTGAACAAATGCCATCACAAACATATTCTTGCAAAATGATTGGACGTAAATGCAAGAAGATAACATGTGTGAGTTATATGACAAAGGACAGGAACTGGGGGTGCTCTCCTCTTTATGCAGGGTCCAGTATGCCACGGGCTGAATTACATAACCTTTCTTTCAGAGGCCCTGGTTGTGATATCAAAGACTTTGGCTA
The DNA here is from genome assembly GCA_936432065.2 of Rutpela maculata. Classification (NCBI taxonomy): domain Eukaryota; kingdom Metazoa; phylum Arthropoda; class Insecta; order Coleoptera; family Cerambycidae; genus Rutpela; species Rutpela maculata. The sequence goes on from OW386289.2 coordinate 146,242,817, forward strand.
AGGCAAAAGTCTTATATATGCCTTATAAAGTATAAAAAGCTAAGGAATGAACGAAGGGAAGAGCTTTATAACTTCGCCATTTCGTGCTGTCTAAAAGTATAATCCCTACATGTTTCAAGCATTTTTATATAAACTGACAGAATTAAGAAGGAAGAAGTCTTATATAGAATATTTGCGTCGACTTTATTCTGCCGACAGAGAATTTACCTTTACCAAGGCGCCCAATTGGCACGTAAGGGATGTAGATGAATGATGATCATATATTATGATCTAATCAGAGACAGATGGCGTGCGATTTTCAATAATTTGAGATTCCTTCTCAGAACACTTAATTTAGGCTACCGAGAAAGCAATTTGAGGTAAATTTACACCCGAAAAGCTAATTTAGATCTTATCTGCGAATAGATTCTTTTTTATTCAATAATGGTATTTGTCTAAATTAAACTCGGCCATTTTTTTGTGGAACAAACTTCCGTTTCTGCATTGGAGAAATACCAAAATCTAATTTGAGGAAATTTCTTGATTAAAGACAACATAAAATCTGTTGAGATATATGTATAGTGGTCATAGCCCTTTTTTTTTCAAAAATTGTCATGGAAGTGTAACACTATTTTTGAATAAAAAAATTCGGCTGTTGCTTCATATAAATAAAAATATATAAATAACCTTTTAACTAGATACCTACACGTTTTTATTAAAAATACACTAAAAAATAAAAAAATATTATTTACAGCTATCACAGTGTTTTCAGACATTTTCTCTCACGTAACTTTTTGGACAGTCAATATTTTGCAGAAATTTCCGCTTTGTTTTTATTATCATTATATAGCCTGAAAATTCTCTGATAGTTAAAGAAAAATATTTTTTTTAGTGCGTTTTTTGTGATCGAGTGTACTTTTTAGTCTTAAATTTTTAAGTTCGCATGTCTATCTTGACGCGGTCTCAGAGCTTGGTGAACAGAAAATAGAATGATCTTTGAAAAACAACATAGGACACACTGGTAGGTATTCAAGGATTAGAGTTTCAGAGATAGAAGTTCAGCACATTATTCAAATACATTTTTGCATTCCTTTAATTTTCAAGAAAGGTTTCTTACGTAAACAAACAATTTTAAAAAACAGATTTTTAGATTAAATGGAATAAAATACAACAAAATATTTTATATACAGAACTTAAATGAGAGTGATTTTCAAATTTCATTTCCTCCTTCTTAAGGTTTGTTATTGAAAATAACAGAATGAGGAAAATTGTACAGGGTCTTCAATAAACCTTAGTTTCAGAAATACTGAGTGAAATATAATACCCGCCCCAGAGCAGTAAAAATTCACATACATTGGGTTTTGATATAAAACTAAACAGACACAATAAACTTGATATCATCCTCAAATAGCCGCCATTTCAGCGAGTATATTGTCAAATTCCATGGACCAAACAATCATAAAATATGCGATGCGTCTAGAGTAGCACATGGGCAGTTGAACAGGAATGAAACACACTGACTGTTTATATCGAGATAAAACAGTGGTCGACGAGAAGCGACTGAGGACAGATACAATCAGCTTTTACTGCTGGAGCATGAAGAAAATAATGCACTGAGCACGCATGTCACTATATCATTTGAATGTGAATTATCTGTGGCGATGTATTTGTTGAAATATAAAAAAAAAATGTCACACCGATGTCTAGCTGAAATTAAAATATGTCTTAGTGTCAGATGATATGGAGAGATATCGCTTATTAATATGTAAAATACGTTTAAATTATTCTGTAGAAAAAGAACGAGGATCTCGTGTTACATATTAATAGGAATGTGTTAACACTAGAATTAATAGAAGTAAATTGATTTTATAACGACAAAGTTTTCAATAAGTGCCGATCATGGTTAGATTTCAATCATTTATTAGAGTTTTTTAGTGTAGTAAAAATAAAACTTAATATTTAAATGAAGAATGTCTGTAGTGCGGGTAAAATATCAAATTTATTCCTTGTCAATAATAAATTTGGGGGTTTCTAGGTTTCATCCTTAATATTAAGACATGGATGAGTCCCTAACTCTAAATAGTGGTATTTTTTAGGGTCGTAAAGGGATGAAAAACCTCGTTTTTGAAATTATCTGGGAAAATATGATTGTTTTTTAAAATTTCCTATTTTGCTAATAGTTTAGACAAATACCTTCAATTTGATTTTTTTACTGACCTGTGTACTATGAAAATTGACCAAGATACAGAGGGTTGCGGTACTCTCACATCCGTATTAAAAACTATGTTTCTTTAGTGAGTTGAGAGTGCGGTGAGTACGTGCGTGCGTGATTGCGTGTACGTAACTATTTTCTTGTTTTTACACGGATTAAAGAATGAGAAATATTCACTTAAACGAATATAGATTTGTTGCATTTTAAAAATCTTTATTGGAAAAAAACTCACAGAATTGTAAATATTTTGTCTTATTTCTGCGGCCGCTGCGCAACATTATTTCAGAATATATTATAAGGTGCAGCAATGGCTTGGTAATAAGATGTAGCCAGAACAGGGGGGTTGAACTAGAATAAATAGGTTCTTGCAACCTATAAGAACAATTTTAGAAACCCCACTTAAATCCATATTAACTTTAATAGCATGCGCTCGCACGGGAGATTGTGCTACTTTAAGATATCGATGTGTGCAAGCTGAAGTATTGTTCGTCTGTATGTAAAATTCACCAGGGTGTAACTGTTTAAACAGTGAAGAAGAACAAACACTCAATTTGATTGAAGCTAATGGTTGATAATTCTAATGTAGGCGATGATAAAAAGCAATATGAAGATGTGGATCGACGTCACACCTAATTCTAGTGATTAAAAGTACAATTATTTGTATTTTTAACTATATTAAATGTAATATTTTTCAAATAATCAAAAATTTTTTAAATAATTATTATGATAAAATTTCATACATACAAACATGTCCTGATTTGTTAATATATCATACATTATTGCAACAGATTTTGCTTCTATATGACTTACTCGATACATAATAATTAAAAAAATAAACATACACATCCTTATAAAAGAAGTCAAAACCATAATTTAGAAAGCAAAAGGCAATGAAACACATACTCTCATCAGATTTTTCTTTCTCAAGAAAAAACCGCTGCCCAATGAATCACTACTTCCCCATCCAGATTTTCTATCCAAGTCACTCACAACGAAAAAAATGTGTGTGTGGAAATAATTGTTTATGGAACTTTAATAATATAATATATGAAATCCTCTACCCCAAAAACCCATAAAACAATACCCCACATCGGTAATGGGATGGGGGTGGTGATAGGGGGGTAGTAGTGGGGGTGGATGAAGTAAAAAAATATTTTGAGGTTTCTGGTTCTTGTACACACACTTTCTTTCCATCCCCTTTAAAAAAGGAGTGGGGGTGGTAATGGGGGTGGCTAATGCCAAAATTTTTTTTGAAACCCTAGCTTCTCTTGTCTATACTAAATACCAATTTTATGAACTCTTACCTGCTTGATTTACCTATTCACCCCAAATTTACCCCAATTTACCGCCCAAACCTTCGACGGAACAAGATGAAAATATAATCTAGTTCTAGATCTTGTTAAAGTACATATGTGTACCAAATTTCAAGTCAATATCTGAAACGGTTCCAGAGTAAACGTGCGCACAAAAAAAAGTTACAGACCGACAGACAGACAGAATTTTTTCTTCGCTCAAACTTAAAATCTCGACGTTTCATGACATTCTAAGCCTATTTGAACAATAAAACGTCTTTTAAATTTTTTTGTCGTTACTATACTTCCACTAGATGTGGAAGTAAAATAACACAGACGATATAACAATAAAAATAACACAGTTATACGATCAAATAGTTACAACTTCTTGAACTATAATTGAAGAAATGCCCCTCCTATTCTCGAATCTCTATTAGCAAAAGTCTCATTCGACTTTTGGGAAAATGTCTACCGAGACTCTAAAAATTTTTTACCCACTCGTTGGTTGAACATTCCACTGAAACTTGTAGAATGTGACATTCGATAATGCCGAGGGGCAAACCGCGAAGGAAATCTGGTGTACAAAATTTTGAGCGCGGTTAACCTCTCGGATAATGCAAATTTTTAGAGTCGTGCAAATTTCGTTAGCCAGTTTCCCAGAGTCGTATGCGACTTTTACTAATAGAGATTCGAGAATAGACCCCCAGACATGTTTTGTATTCGGTTATTTGGACATCATAAATCGGCAGGTTGTTATAGATTAAACAATCGAGATATTGATTGAAAATATAACACACTCATATGTCAAGATTAAATGTAAAGATCCAAGATATCATCTCCCTATCTATAATTAGTCCTAGAACAATGAATATTATTGTCCGTAAGAGGTGATAATAGCCATTTTGCGATTGTATTGTTAGTTCCTTAGTAGAATATATGCATGTCAAATTTAATGATCCTTCTGAACAGCACATGTAGAGACAATAACAAAACAATAAGCAGTAACTGTATCATGCAATAAAATTTTGATATTAAATTTAAATGGCTGATTTTAATCACAAATGATGCTGTTTGTTTAGCTGGCCGTGTCTAATATCGTTACTAAGATGGTATCTACTTGAACGACTTCAGTTTTATTAAGATCGAGATCTTAAAGTACAAGTATTTATATATCATGGCAATTTACTTGAATTATTGATACATCCTCCTGCTTACACGCATTAATTTATAAAGTCAAGGTTGAACAGAATTTATTGCTTTAATAGGCTTAATCACTTATGAAATTACACGGTAATGCTAAAAACGATATGTATGTTGCTCCTATGCTATGTAGAATAACGTTTTTTACAGAATAACGTCATTGCTCTTTATATTATTTATCAGATCAAAGTAAAGCTATTAACCGTGATTGAATTTTTGGTTTAAAATGATTAGCTTACTCTACAGCATTCAAAATTTCATCAAACTTCATGAACTGTTTGCCAAATTTGTACAAGAGAAGAAACAATTTTTTGATGCAGTTGCAAGTAATCTCCCCGCTAGAGCTTCCGAAAATCCAGTATTCACAAATAAAATATTGTGACGTGCTTACACCCTTTTTGTAAACACCCTGTATCGTGGGTTCGGAAATTATAACAGCAGGGTAACACTAAACACTAATTTATTAAATATTTACTGGATACTTCACAATACTATTATTTACACTTTACTGACTAAAAATCACAATGTTTATCACTTTGTTTATCCTTGAAGTCTTAACCTCACTTTCTATACTTTTTGAACTTTCTGAACTGCTCGCCGAGAATGCGGTCGGTCTTTTATACCTAAAAATGACAGATCTCGATTGTTCTGTGATGACGCCACCATTCTCAAGATAATTCCAGATGTCACTTTGGAATCTTCTGGTAGGTTCTTTCTCTGGTAGGTGCAAATACTGCAAATCTCTATATTTAGGCAGACATCCAATCAATTAATCGCATTCTGTGTTGCCTACATTCTAGGGGTTGAAATACATTACACTGCCCCCTCCTTAAGCCTGAACGTCCCGGTCAGGCAATTCAGCCTTTTCCACATACTTCGCCAGTCTATCCAGGTGTACGATTTTCATCCTTGACTTCTTACTTCGTTGAATCCGATATATGACATCATTAATTCGGGTGATGACTGAATACGGTCCATCCCAAGGTGGTTGAAGTTTCGGGGATCTCCATTCTTTCCGCTGTGGATTGTACAGCCAGACCCGATCTCCCACCTTGAATCCTCCTGTACTCGCATTCCGATCATAACGAGCCTTCATTCGGTTACCAGCTTTGGTCAACTGCTCTTGGTTATTCTTCGGCTTTTCTCGACTTTCATTCGCATAGTTGGTTACGGAAAGTGGTTCCTTATTGGCAGCACAATTCTTGCACTTGAGACACCAAGCCTCTACATCTTGTCGACTATTAACCCAATAGAACCGTTCCCGTACTGTACTCAACGTCTTGTTTACTCCAGGGTGTCCGCCGGATGTTTCATTGTGCGCTTTCTGGAGTACTTCTGGTACATGACACCTGGGAATCACTAAACGCATGGCAACCTGTTTCCCATCCGGGCTTTCCCATGCTCTCCTCAATAGCCCATCTAAGACTCTCAGTGAATCCCATTGCGACCACAAAGCCTTCACTCCTACTCCTTGGTTTGAAACATCCTTCCATTCTGGTCGGGTTTCTTTCTCCTTTGCTCGCAATATGGGTCCAATTTTTGCATCACTCAGCTGCTCTTGTCTTAAAGCTTCCTTTGTCCAATTCTCTGGAATGTCTTTCATTTCGTTTACACAGCCTTGTGATGGTAGACTACTCGTGATTCTTCGAAGCTGGCAAACCTTTATTTCTCTGGGCGCATTCTTTTCTTCAGCCAGCACCGCCCCCCTGGTACTGTTTTCCTGCTTCTCTTCAACATTCACAGCATTTATTCGATTCTCTGAGTTCTGCTGTCGACAGTCTCGTTTCATATGTCCCATCTTGCCGCAGTTGTAACATTTAATACCACCACTCGGCTTTCCTTTATTTTGCTGTTTTTCCTGCTTTCCGAGGTCATCCAGTTTATCAAATAATTTGGTAAACATTTTCTGCATATCGGTCAACATAGGGTTCCGGTTCATTGCTGGTTGTAATTCTTCGAGAGTCACAGCTCGCACTTCTGACCGCTGGGTGACTTTAAAGGCAGCCTCTACTTCAAGGGCACGCACCAAAGCCTCGCTAATACTTTGATGTCTCGTCAGCCTCAGAATTCGCCTGACCTCTTCGTCCCTTATGCCTTCTAAAAAGGCTCCCACGGCTAACTGCTCCTGAAATTCTCTAGGTGCACTCGGATACGCCAGGTGTGCCAGTCTCTCTATCGCAGCTTCAAATTCTTGCAGACTTTCTCCAGCTTTTTGAACCCGTGACTTTAGCTGAGCCTGGTATACTTGAACGAGGTGTTGGTCGCCATATCTCAAGTCCAATGCAGCTTCCAGAACTTTGAAGTCTCTTTGTTTCTCCACCGGGATGGTCTGAAGCAACTCTGAGGCTTGGCCCCTTAGCGCCAGAACTAATGCCATAGCCTTTTCCTCGTTATCCCAGTTATTTGCACTTGCAGCCGCCTCAAATTGTCTCTTGTAGGTTGTCCATGAGCTTAGGCCGTCAAAGGAGGGAGGTTTTAACCGAGGGCCTGACAATGTTACTAGCTGGCCTCCTTTCTCGACCAATTGTCGCTTAAGTCGCTCTACTTCTCCTTCGACCTCACTCATCTTTCTTTTGATTTGACTGACTTCAGCCTTTATATCCTCCTTGATTTTGTTAATGATTGAATTCATAGCATCATGTTGGATTTTCATTTGTTCGTTCAGGATTTTCCTCAGTTCTTCCTGGCGTCTTTCTTGTTCCTCTTTCTCCTCTTGACGTCTTCTTTCTTGCTGTTCTTTTTCTTTTTGACGTCCTCTTTCTTGTTCTTCTTTTTCTTTTTGACGACGCTTTTCTTCTTCTTGCCGTCTTCTTTCTTGTTCTTTTTCTTCTCGACGCCGCTTCTCTTCCTCTTGACGTTGTCTTTCTTGTCTTTCTTTCTCTTCTTTTTCTTCTTGATGTCTTCTCTCTTGTTCTTCTTTTTCTTTTTGACGAAGCTTCTCTTTCTCTTGTCTTTTTTCTTGCTCTTCTTGACGACGCTTTTTTTCCTCTTGTCGTCTTTTTTCTTGCTCTTCTTTTTCTTCTTGACGCCGCTTTTCTTCCTCTTGTCGTTTTCTTTCATACTCTTCTTTTTCTTTTTGTCGTTTTCTTTCATACTCTTCTTTTTCTTTTTGTCGTTTTCTTTCATACTCTTCTTTTTCTTCTTGACGTTGCTGGGCCATCGTCCTCATTAATTTCGCAAATAGGTCCTGTATTTGTTTCTCAGCTGCCATGTTTTTGGCAAAATAAAACTATCACGTCAATGGAACTTTCCAGAAAAATCTCAAACAGCACGAAAAAGTCTTATCCAGAGTCTTTTGTCACTATCCAGTAGTTCTAGTAATTTTCACGCACTAGCACAAATGAGTTTTTTTCAGTGTCTCTGTCACTTTCCCGAAAACGCACTTTTTCACAGTTTCGAGTCCAAAAATAGTCCTTAAACAATGTCCCGTTAATCAATTCCCAGTGTCACCACTAATTCCCAAGAAGAACACTGTAGAAACCTCTTCTTGAACAGTCCAGAAATCTTCTGTTATAATTCCGCTTCTGACACCAATTGTGACGTGCTTACACCCTTTTTGTAAACACCCTGTATCGTGGGTTCGGAAATTATAACAGCAGGGTAACACTAAACACTAATTTATTAAATATTTACTGGATACTTCACAATACTATTATTTACACTTTACTGACTAAAAATCACAATGTTTATCACTTTGTTTATCCTTGAAGTCTTAACCTCACTTTCTATACTTTTTGAACTTTCTGAACTGCTCGCCGAGAATGCGGTCGGTCTTTTATACCTAAAAATGACAGATCTCGATTGTTCTGTGATGACGCCACCATTCTCAAGATAATTCCAGATGTCACTTTGGAATCTTCTGGTAGGTTCTTTCTCTGGTAGGTGAAAATACTGCAAATTTCTATATTTAGGCAGACATCCAATCAATTAATCGCATTCTGTGTTGCCTACATTCTAGGGGTTGAAATACATTACAATATGTACAACAAAAACCGGTGATATGGAGTCGCAAAAACCGAAGGCTTCTACCGAGACTGATAGCGAACCTACCGTAAAATCTTATAGTACGGTAGCTAAATTCAAAAAAGTTCAGCCAGTAAATTCTCTCTTTATAAAATCGAAAGATTTATCTCAACAGCCGCCCATGGAACTGTGCAAAAAGTTTAAAACATCGATAAACCCATCAAAATTATCAATTCCTATCAATAACATAAAAACCACCAATTATGGTGTTGTGATAAATTGTGAAAATCGTGAATCAGTGGATAAATTAAAAACAGTCTGACTCCTCATCTTGGAGACACATGGGAGATGTCTGTATCAAAAAAGCTTACGCCAAAAATTATTATTTTTGAAACGGAAATAACGGATTTAGATGACGCCACGTTAGCCAATGAAATAATTCAAGCCAATAATATTCCATCAAACCGAGATCATTTTGAATTTAAAATTGAAGAAAAATCAACAATGCAAGTCTTGTAAACCTGATTGTGTCTGTGGATCAACAAACAAGGGCTGATATTATAAAAAAGGAACATCTTTATTTAAGCTGGTCAAAATGTCGTGTAAAGGACTCGTATCACGTAAAAGTATGCAATGTGCTGTGGATTTGATCACCTCGCAATAAATAGCGATAGCAAATTTCCCGTATGTAATATATGTGCAGAAAGTCATCAGTCTTCATTATGTACTTCAAGAGACAAAAATTGTGCAAATTGTATTCGTTTCAATAAAAACTCTAAAACATCCTTCGACATCAACCACTCAGCAAAAGACAAAAACTGCTCCAGTTATTTACATAAGCTTGATATGGTAAAAAAACAGTTTCAATTTTTTTCAGTTACCGATTAGCAATTAAAATATCCTGTGCTCAGTGTTGTGCATCATAACTTACAATGTGCAAAGAATAAATTAGAAGTGGAATTATTTATATATCAAGAAGACATCGACATTTTTTGTATTTCGGAAACGTGGATCCAACCAACGGAAATTAGTCATATAAATTTTCCTAATTATAGCATATCTAGTCATTTTTGTAGAAAAGATTTTTTGCATGGTGAAACTATGATCATAACTAAAAAAAACTCTTGACTGTACTGAAAATATTAGATTGGTTTTAAGTATAGACAAAAATTTTTGAATGTTCTGCAATTGACGTAAAAATTAGTAATGCAGAGTATTGTGTAATTTGCCTTTATAGAGCACCCAATGCAGATGTAAACATCTTTTTGTCCAAATTAGAAGAATGCCCAAATTTATTAACTAGTAAATGTAACTTGTCACACATAATTTTATGTGGTGATTTTAACATACATTTTCTATGTAAATATAAAAGTACCACCGATCTAATAGACCTAGTAAATTCATATTATGTTTCTACTGTTTTAGATGAGCCTACCCGATTACAAAATAATACCAAGTCAGCAATCGATTACATAATGACAAATTTCGCAGATAAAATAATAAACAAAAGTATTTTAAACACTGGTCAATCAGATCATTATGGACAAAAAATTGTTTTTGCTGTAGAGTTTACCCAAAAAGAAGAGTACTTCAAATTCAGATCTTTTTCTAAAAAAAACATTTCAAAATTCATTGAAGCGCTAAACTCCGAATCTTGGCAAAATATTTATAATAAAGATAGTGCCGATACTGAGTACCAGGAGCTCAATTCTCGACTCATCGAATAGTACAAGGTTGATCGATTAGTAACGTCATTCGATAAAAGTGCATTCTCGGGTGATCGAATGACGTTCGAATGCTAACAAATCTCGATAGAATACATCGAGCGGTACTTTGCAAAAAAAAACGCAGCCGATTACACTATTGCCAAGTGTTTCACGGGACTACTCGAATACTCTGTTTCGAAGGTTGGTCAAGAATAAGAAACCGTGCGACTACTCGCAATTCGTGCACGAATTAATTCGTGCACGAATCTATTCGATTAAGCTCGAGAATTGAGCTCCTGGCCTTTTTCAAATTATAAGTTAAGTTATCACTATAATTCATCTTTCAAATTTGTTACAAGAATATTCAAAATGACAACAATTGGATAACCACAGGAATTAAAGTTTCATCATCCTGGCTAAAGGAATTATTCCCATTGCAAAGAAAAGGCATGTTAAATATAAAATACTATAAAACATACAAGAAAATCTACAAAAAAGTTAAAACGAGCCAAACAAATGTATTTCGATGAATTCATAGCAACCTCAGCAAACAAATCGGTATGGAGAATAATTAATAACTCACTAAAAATAACACTAAGACAGATAAATATGAAATTGACATAAATAGCAATATAACATCGGATAATTCGATCATTTCAAACGAGTTTAATTTATATTTTGTTAACTTACCAAAATCACTACGCACTTCCTTAAATTATCAAAATTCAGCCAATCAACCATTGGTAATTACCATGAACGAATCAATTTCCTTAAATCCTGTAACAACTACTGAAATAATTAATATTATAAATAAGTTAAAACAATCTAACTCTGTAGGCCGAGATGATATATCAATTAAAATTATCAAAAAATGTGCTCATCAACCAGCTGAACCCTTATGTCACATAATAAATAAATGTTTTCAAGATGGTACATACCCTAATATGTTAAAAATATCTAAAAATTTTTATAAAAAAGGTGACCATAAACTTCTTAGTAATTATCGACCAATAGCAATCCTATCTGTATTTTCAAAAATATTTGAAAATACTTGGCAACACGTATAATTACATTTTTAGAAACTAAGCAAGCGCTTTTAGCTATACTTGATCAAGTCTACAAAAATTTAGATCAAAACAAGAAACTCCTCGCCAGTTTTGTTGATCTCTCTAAGGCTTTTGACTGTGTCGACCATCAAATTCTTCTAGGAACTATAAAGTCTTATGGTATACGTGGCATTTGCAATAACTTACTTTCTCATTTAACCGGTAAGAAACAGTTCGTAGATTGTTTTGGCAAAAGATGGTGTATCACAAGGCAGTGTGTTAGGCCCGCTGTTGTTTATTTTGTATATCAATGATTTGGACAATTTCATTTCTTTCCATTGTGGCTCATTTGCAGATGACATAACTATTATTTCTTGTGGAGACAACTAAGAAGTTGTACTCGAACAGCTCAAAACTAACTTTAGATCAGTAACTGAATACTTTAACAACAAAAAGGTTGTGTTTAATCAAGACAAAACATTTATTACGCAATTTTACCCGGTTCCATCAAGATATAATTCAAGTTTGCTATTACAATACAATGGACAATCAGTACAACAGCTTACCTCTTTCAAATTATTAGGAATTCATATTGACTTATCTCTTGATTGGAAAACTCATGTCACCTCAGTATGCACAAAGTGTGCAAGTAAATGTTTTGCTTTAAATAGACTACGCCAGATAACTAGTAGCGAAACGGTAAAAACTTATTATCATTCCAATATAAGATAAGCGCATATAAGATGTGGAGTACTTTTTTGGGGTAACTCTACAACAGCAAATAGGGTTTTTTTACTACAAAAAAGAGCAATACGCCGTATGTTCGGTTTGGGCTATAGGGATTCTTGTAAATCTACTATTATTCGGCAAAAAATATTTTCTTTACCATGTTTATATATATATTCGAAATTTTAAAATTTGTTAAGCAAAATTTATCACATTTCAATTTTCAAAATGCCCATCACCATTATCCAACTCGTCATGGGTATAATTTACAGCACGACATCCATAGACTTCAGCTATATGAATCAAACCCATATTACGTAGGAACCATCCTTTATAACAAACTTAGTAATGACATAAAAAACATAGCCTGCCAAAATAAATTTTCTCCACTGTAAAATCTATATTAATTGTGAATGCATTTTACTCTGTAAATGAGTTTCTGAATTCACAGCTAATATAGACAAATATTTTTGCATTTTTCTGTTTTTTGTATTTTGTAAATATTTGTAAACAATGGTGCCAAAATTAATTTGACTTGCCGTATATCATGTATTTGATCCATGGGAATTAATAAATGATGATGATTATTATTATTATTATAAACAAAAATATATAATAAAAAAAATCGTGTCCCAAAGTGTACCTCAAGGCTCTATCCTTGGTGCCTTCTTATTATTATTGTCAGTAAACTTCGGTATACTTCTAAACCTTCAGGTTTATACTAGTTCGCAAACGCAATTTCTTTTATAACCCGTTCTTCATCAAGATGTGTCACCAATCTCAGAAATATAGCAACGTTGTGGACAATGAAAAATGAAAAAAATAGTATATCATTAAATGTGGAGAAAACAACAATTCTGTTGTTCTCTTCTACAACAAAAATCTCTATGGGAAAATATTGTTATTTTTGGTACGAGTAATATCAGCAAAACCAAATACATTTCTAGAATTACCATTGAATCAAAAATTAATCTGGGATAACTGAATGAGTAATAACGTCCTGGTTGCTGAGAGTCTATCATAGTTCTGAACATGGTGAGGGATAGCCCCAAAACAATGAGTAGTAAGGACAATATAATATAACACTACTACACTAATAGAACACTACTACATTAGTCAATTCCGCCTAAAGATATTATGTATAGTTTGGTTAAAGTGTTTATTGATGCATATTGGCCCATTTAATCCTTATTTTTAATTTAATAAGTTAAAATTAAGTTATAGTTGTTTAGGTATGCAGAGACTACGCTCTGAGAAATTGAATAAGTGTTACAAATTGTAATGTATAATGCATAGTTTTGATTCTCCGAATTATTAACGTGTTACTTATTACTTTGTGGTGGATTACTAGTAGTAGCACATTTGTCCTTATATCTTCCCAGAACAAGTGTGTTTGACTTGTTGCTACATGTGGGTTTATGTCATGTGTAACTACACATGTAATAAACTAATGGATTTGCATGCTTGGTAATGTGATATTTTTTAAACTGAAATAAAATTACTTTTCGGTGGTGAAAGAAAAATATTATATGTCCCTTCATTTACACCAATTATTGCTTTACCCACTGTCCTATGGTATACACAATCAATATATATTATCAATGATTTATTTTTGATAATTGAAACCTGAGGAATATGCACATTATCGAATTTAATTTCGGCTTGAAGAGAAACCAAAGATTTTTAACATTTCATAAATTCCAGTTTAAATTTGAATATTTTCTCGTTTATATCTAGCTAATTGTTGAATTATAAATAAAACGAGACGATTCATTTTTCTCTGTACAGACGTCGTCTAAGAAAACGCAATTATAGAAAGTTTTGTAGAGGAAGATGTCTAGTTAGTGAATAAAAAATGAAAATATACTTGTATCCTTATGCGCTAAGGGCGTAGAGATGCCCAGATAAAAGATATAGAGCTCCCAGTTTTGACTTAAAAATGATTTACGTAGATATAACAAACCCACTGGATAAGACGAAACAACAAGAGCGACGGTAGCACAGGAGCATGTCAAATGGCCTTACGTCGTTACATGAGGTCAAGAGGTTTTTACATTCCGGGAAATGCTAAGAAAAGATAACATTTATTCAGGGACTGTTTCGTTTTACTGCGTTTTTATTAAAGCAGCATACATGCGAATTGTGATACAAAAACTGTATGCTTACATTAATTATTCACTTAGAAATGTATTGCTGCGTTTACAGTGTTCTCATATACCTAACGAGCAGGTACATTTCTATCTAATTAGACATGATTTCAGCAGACTTATCTTCTTAACTCAGAACATTTATTTATAAGCATAAAAGTCATGATTTAAATTCTCAGGTTGCGAGTTTATAAGTAACTTATAACAATGAAAATAGGTTTCCCGTATTATATAATTAAAAAGAAAATTATTACCGTTTATATAAAAAATTTGATTATTCTTAGCAGCTCTTTAAGTAAATCGAAGTGGACATAAGTTTAAATCTAGAAGAAAAATCTTAAACCAAAATGAATATTTTTTAGTACTTCCAAATCGATGTACTGGAGTGGAAGTTTAATAACATAAAATAGGCTTAGAATGTCATGAAACATCGAGGTTTTAAGTTTGCGAAAAAAAATCTGTCTGTCGGTCTGTCTGTCCGTAACTTTTTTGCGACGAATACTTCCGAACGGTGTATGATATTGACTTGAAATTTGGTACACCTACACTCAAAGAAACAGTATGGGTAAATTCAACAAAAAAAAAATGGTTAACTAACAATATCGTTAATTTTGTTAAACTAAATTATATTGATGGTATTTTTAAACAAGAGGTGATTATTATTTTAATTAATAAAAAGTTGTCGTACAACAAAACAAACATTAACTTAAAAAATAGATGAATAAGACTATTATTTTTTTCGTCTGACTATTATTTTGTTGAATTCTGTCAAATTAAACTAGATAATAGTATATTTTATTTTTAACTATTATCGCATTGTAATTCTAACCCAGTATTAGTAAGCTGTATACTTGGTAGACAAACCAATATTATTGTCGTCTTCTAGAAGTTCTAAAAGAATTACCATAAAATTTGCTTGCTTACCACGTAGTCTATTACAGAAATTATTCCCAGATGACGCCACATACAGATCACTGACAATAATCAATCATGCATTATCTTATACTCTTAAGAATTTATAGAAAATTAATAACATGATTGCAATGTTCAAATTCTCTCAGGGATCATCGATATATTTGGATGGATCTTATAAACGATCACTAATCTTTGGTTTCGGTGGTCTGATGTCTCAATACTGAGATTTTGGCTAACCAAAAAAACTGCATCATACAATAAAGTGTAGATCAACCTAAAAATTAGTTGGTGAACAAAAAACAAAGTCGTTGTACTATTTAATTGTAGACCAAATTGAAAATGGTTGGTGAACATAAAAAAATGTCATTGTACTATTTAATTTGTTACAAGAAGATATGATTATTAAACTACTATTTGTTTACGAAAACAAATAAAGTTGTATGACTATTCTTTTCTGATTGATTTAACTATGAAACTAGATAGGCGCGATTTCATATGCTCTTTTTGGTTGAATTTACCTATCATTTTCTTTGAGTGTATGTATTATAACGAGATCTGGAACTAGATTATATTTTGATGTTATTCCGATGAAGAGTTCTGGGGTAAATGGGGGTAAATGAGGGTAAATAGGTAAAGCAAGAAAGTAGGAGTCCATAAAATTTGATTTAGGGCATGTACGAAAAGCCAAGGTCTCATTTTTTCCCTTACTATCACCCCCCACGCTATTATTAAAGCAGGTAAAAAAAAAACAAAAAACAAAATTTTGATTTACAAGAACAAGGGAATTCAAGTTTTTTTTTTCATTAATCACCCCCTCTACCACCCCAATTTCCTGGTTATTAAAGGGGGTAAAAAATAAAATTATCTTTTAGTGTGTATTTAAGAGCTAAGGGGCTCAAAAATATTTTTGACATCATCCACCCCCCTCTATCATCCCCACCACTTTATTAAAAGGTTTCAAAAAATAAAATTATAAGTTCTACAAGAACCAAAAGCCTCAAATGTTTTCTTGGTATCTCTTCTACCACTCCCATTGCCACCCTCACCCCAGTATTAAAGGGGGTGAAAAATAAAATTGTGATTTAGTGTGTACGCAAAAACCAAGGATCTCAATATGTTTTCTGTATTAGGTATTTTTCAGGGTGGCATTGTGTTTTTGTGCTGTGTTAAAAATTATCTAAAATTTTCCTGAAACATTTCTTAATATGTCATAAACAAATTGAGTTATTTTACAAGTCTAAAATAACCTAAATACTTGGAATCCATGAACTTATCAGAGCTTTTTGCAAGATAAAAATTTACCACATATTGATTATAAAAATTACCTCTTAGGCATGAACTGAAAATGTTAGTCTTTGAAGACAAAGGCTGTTTTTAGCATTGCTCTCTTGGTCAGTAATGTCAATTTCAAAATTATTATTTTTTACGGGAAAAAATCCAAAAACAGGTGTTTTTTCACGAAATTTGGTACAAACCCATTTAAGGGGTTGCAAAATTCAGTGGAATACTCAGATTTGAAATAAAAAAAAATCGCTAATAAGATTTCTTTATTTACTACCCCGAAAAAAGACTGCATAGGCAGAGCTGTTATGTTTTACGAAACTTAATGTAATACATCAAAGCACATTTAAAGATCTACATTTAAAAAAACCCAATCTATATCGGATTTAAAATAAACTTCTTATGGGGGTGGTTTCAAGCAAAATGGGACACAGTAATGTCACTCAAGAAAAATAAAAAAAATATATTTTCTTACGAAATTTGGTACAAACCCATTTGAGAGACTGCCGAATTTTCAAATTTTAAATAAAGAAATCGCTAATATGATTTCTTCATTTTCCGCCTCGAAAAAAGACCACAGTAGGTCGAATGTAGCGTATTCTCTTACATATTTTTAAGTTTTTACGTTGCTTGGATATAAAAAATAATAACAAAAATTATTAATCAAAAATGATATATTTGAATTTTAAATAATTTTTTTTTGGATTTTTATTTTTGAATTATGGATTTATTGCCATAAATTGGTGACCTCGACTCCGCGAACATTTAATTGCCCTGCGAGACAATTGCGAAAATTTCAGTTTCACCCTTAAAGCCATTAACACGCCGAGATCTAAAGGAAGATGCATTATCTGAAGACCGAGGTATCCATAGTTTAAGGTATACCGTATGCCAAGAACGTGCAGCTTTGAGTCAGAAATTCGTATTCTATAGAAGAAACTTACGAGAAGGCGGGATTTCAGGCCCATTACAAAACACTAGAAACATCGCTAGATCCCCACCACAATCCGACAGTCTAAACAACCCCAAGTTTATATCCAGAAGATTGTTCATTTTTTGTACATGTGTAGGTGAGTACTCTGCTTATACAACTCCCTGTACTATTAAGCCATCTTATCAATTATTTGCTTGTTTTATGTGACATAACGTCATCCTCATTATGTATGACCCATTTACAATTACTGAAAGACGGTCAATATTGTGGAACGATTGTGAACTTTCCTATTTACGTACAAACCAGTCAAATACATGCTATTTTATCACCTACCTCAATTTGTCCTATAAACTCAATTAATTTCAATTTATAATCAGTGAGAGACGTTCAGTCTAACGATTGTGTACTTTCCTATTTACTTACAAATCAGCAAAATAATTACAGTCCTTAAACATGGGAAGGATTTTACTATCACTCTTAACAGAGTTAAACCTGCATATTTGTTGAATGATGTTATTGATCTACCCGTCAAATCTGACTTTAAAAAAGTCCGATTTAATATTGATACTTTGGTAGGTTGATTTTTCTTTTTGCAGGGGGGAGCATATGTAGCGTATTCACTTACATATTTTTAAGTTTTTACGTGTCTTGGATATAAAAAATAACAACAAAAATTACACAGCCACCCAAAAAAAAAAGTTCTACCTCCACAGACGGACGGATTTCATTACTTCTAATATCCTGGAACAAAAATTCTGACATTTGTAATTTTAGGCAGGGTAGACCAATATGGAGTAAATTCATACATTAACCGTTAACCAGTTGTGTTTTATTTATTACGCCATACCTGTTCATTCAACTGTTTATCTTAACATTTATCAATATCTATCTTTTAATTTGTGTAAAGCTATTATTTTTCCTATTTATATCATACCTTTGACCAACGACCTACTTTCTTTTCTTATGATTTTTCTTTCTTATCTTCAAAATATCTTTTCCGTGGTTTTCTTTTCCTTTTTTTAGTCATAGATATAGGATATATTTTTTCAGTGACCATTTTTTTCTATCTGTTTTTTTTTAATTGCCTTGTATGTAAGCTATATACCTAAATTAACTAAATTGATGAAATAAAAAAATATTTTGAGGTTTTTTGATCTTGTACACACACTAAATCGCAATTTTTTTTCATTCCCTTAAATAATGTGGTGGGGATGGTAATGGGGGTGGCTAATGCCAAAAAATTTTTTGAGACCTTAGCTTCTTTTGTATATACTAAATGCTAGTTTTATGGACCCTTACCTGCTTGATTTACCTATTTACCCCCATTTACCCCAATTTACCTCTTAACCCTTCGACGGAATAAGATGAAAATATAATCTAATTCCTGATCCCGTTAAAGTACATATGTACCAAATGTACCAAATTTCAAATCAATATCTTAAACGGTTCCAGAGTAATCGTGCGCACAAAAAAAGTTACAGACAGACCGACATACAGACAGACATAATGTTTTTTTGCTCAAACTTAAAATCTAGGCGTTTCATGACATTCTAAGCCTATATGAACAAAAAAAATTTTCAATTTTTTTTTGTCGTTACTCTACTTCCACTGTATGTGGAAGTAATTTACGCTCCCGAGAGATTGCTCATATGTTTTGGAATACCCTGTATAAATTACATTTTAGCTCATTTGTTATAGTTTTTAGAGCCAACAATAAACTTGTACGAATATTTTAGACCTATTTGATTGAAGACACAAAATAAGAATAAAAATTTGTCAGCCAATGAATTCATATAGCTATAACATTTAAGACAATAATTGTTTGCATTTATATATTAAATAGTATTAGGTAAAATCTCTTAATAAGAAAGTCAAATGGGAAGATTTTACAGATCGTTTATGGTCGCTTTGTTCCATTTTGTTTGCAAATTTTGCATGTATTTCACACAGAAGTGGAATGGAAACCGAACGGGGAAAATATGTGTAAGCTGTTTAAGAGGATTAAACTTTTTCCGGAACATAATCTAGCACTCAAAAAATTATACGCATGATGAATTTTCCCTATTGATCACAAAGGGAAACCAATACCGCCACTGAATAAACAACTATTAGCTACCGAAGGTTTCGAGTGGTTGGGTTAATCTTACGAACAAACAACTTATACTTATCTGTGATTACATTACGACAATATGCTAAAACTTGACGGGATTTTAGTGAACCAAGAGGTTTAGCAAAGTAAAGGCAAAGTTTGCGGGAGCGAAAATTTCAGCTTATAATAAATGCAAAATATACTTTGACTCAGTCTCGCCTACTATGAACACAGGGACAATTTTTATAACAGTCCTCAGATTTGTTACGTACTAGTGGTATATGAAGAGCTCTTTTATACCCTAATTTAAATTAATAAACTATTTACTAATTAACTAATAGCCCAATGGCCAGGTCGTGAAAGGGTGGGGGTTGCCTGACCAAAGGTTATGTAGTTTTGTATTTTTGATATGTTGTATGTACAGAGTGGTCCATCTAAGTGGAAACGTTGACATAGCGGCTTTACGGTTGTAATAGGAAAAAAATTAGAATATTAAAAAGACGGTATTTTTTCCTGGCATTTCGAATCTGAGGTCAAAAAAACAATAGAACATCAAATGGTGAAAATATTCGGGAAAAATGTTTCGAAAAAAAAAACACCTTGTATATATTTCTACTGGAAATGAAATGTTGTGATGTTATCAATGATAATAAGTATTCAAATTCAATATTTGGGTTCCAATTGGTCGCAAAATTGCAATGTATTTCGTATTTCCTGATCAACCCTGTATAATTTAAAAAAAATCAGATTTAGATTTTTTTCTGATTTCAGCGATACTATATTTGATATACTTGCTACAGATAGTTCCTGAGATATTCGAGAAAACAGTATACAAAATTTTATTAACAACTAAATTACAGGAGATATTACGGCTGTCCCAAGTCAAAACACTGTATAAGCCAGTTTCATCAAAAATCATATTTTTACATTTTTTGATATATAGTATCATCATCTACCAATCCGTCATTGAGGAAAATTAAAATTCCATGTCCAAAGTCCATGTGTAAACAATAATATCCACTGTATATCCACTAACCGAATCAAGTTACTAATTTAAAACACTGACAATCCATAATTTTTAAATGGTTTATACAGTGTTTTGACTTGGGACAGCCGTATTAGTAGGCTATGAGAAACATTGGTGTTGAAGCATTTCTTGCATTTATACTACTCTATGAATAGTATGCATCAAGTTGGCTTTGGAAATTAAACATAAATATCAAGTATTCTACCTGTCAATATTGTTGAAGTATCTAATATCAAACATTTTTTAATGCAAATATGAGATTCAATAAAAACGAGTGTTGCGATATGTTGGAAACATTTATAGAATGCAAAAAGCGGTGTAGCGTTGCTGTCAGGACGTATCATCAGAATTATCCCGAGAGAAGAGTTCCAAGTAAATCTTGTTTCGTAAAATTCTACAGACGATTTAGAATTAGTGGTTCTGTAAATATTCCAAAAAGAAGAAGTCACAACAGAATTGTTAATTATGAGAATTACAGCAGAGAATTACAAATGCCGTAAATTCCATACCGTTAGATCATATTCGAAATGTGTGTGGATGTGGGTGGTAGCTACGTCGAATAATAAAAAAATTGTAAACATTGTTTTATATTGGTCAATAATTAATTTGTTTGTGAATCTGTTATGTTTTTGACATTTATTACTTGTTATAATTTTTAAACCTCATTAATCTTCTGTTAGTAATTGTTTCTTGTTTTACAATTAGTTCGATTAACATTATACCTTCTTACATCTCGTATATTCAATTTTTTATTTACCAATAGCCTACTTTTTGAGATGTTTAACATTTGCTCCTGCACAACTTGAATGATATGAATTCAACTCTTAATTCGCAAAAAATGGGAAGTTTCAAAAAAATAATTTTATATTCCTGAAATTTGGTACAGAGGTATAAAATTTCATTATAAATAACTTTTCTTAGTGGAATTTTGAAAAATAAAGGTGATTTAGTGGTGATTTTTACAACTTTGCTTATAAAACACCCTGTAGAACACCAAATCAAATCATTTTTGGTATACTTTAGTTTTACAACAAGCAGGACTCAATCCCCAAATACCATTCCAAAATTCCGACATTTTTGGTCCATTACACCTCTTGTTACATCTATCCTGGGACACACTGTATACGATATATTTTTTGACTGTCTCACTTCTTCTATTTCATCTTATTCACAACCTCTCTGGAAATGTTCTGTGACTCATGCATTATTTTTCTTGGCCCTCTGCTGTAAGGTACGTTTGACAGCATGGATCATGTTCTCTTCGCCACTTACTATGTATTATGAACTATTAACCGTCATGTTTGAGAATTCTAAAATAATACATAGTCCTAATTTCGAATATTACAGCCGGAAATAACCGATTAAGTTTCATTTATTTTCTTAATTCTCTTATCACCATAATCGCATAGTTTCAGGCAATATACAGAATAACTTGCAAAAATTTCAGAAGTAAATTCGAAATATAGCAAGTCTAGCAGTATTTTATGAAATATTTTGATTACAAAATCAATGATGGGTCAACTTGCGGTTCCTATTTTAATTAAACGTTCTGCTTCTCTAAAAACTAAGGCAAAGATTAATTTGTTTTAGAGTCCCATATAACTCAATTATCTCGTAATATGTTCGAATTCAAGTCAAATTTGGAACGCTTCCGGAATCCAAAACCGCATGACGCGACAAAACTCGGTTCAGCTAACAAGTAGGCAGCTAAACATATATGTATAATAACCGCAAATGAAAAAACGGAAATTAGGTAGGCTCAAGCCACCTCTATTTATTTGCGTTTGTTTTAATCTCATGCATTTAAATGAAGGTAAAAAAATGACAAATTACTTTTCGTTCAATCCAGTGGCTTAATCAAAATGATTGCTAACCAACATACAAAGGACATTTTGCAATTATGAGGGAATATTTACATGAAAATGGGGTCTTTGTAAAAAAATGAATTGTTTAATTTTATTTTTTCATTATTTCATGCACAGTGAGTTACATTGTAAAAAGAGTAAACTAAATTTTTGATTCAGTATGCCTAAGAATGGAAAACAAATTGTTGAGACCTTCTTGTGCACACATTAAATAACAATTTGATTTTTTTCACCACCTTCAATAGTGGAGGGGGGGGTGGCTAAATACCAATTTTATATTTTATGAACTCTTGCTTGCTTGATTTATCTATTTAACCCCAACCCTTCAAGGGAATAAGATCAAAATATAATCTAGTTCGAGATCTCGTTAAGTGTGTATTTTTACTATCTTCCTTTCATTTTCGGCAACATTGAGCTGAAAATTCTATAAGAGACATGTAATATTAGGCACAATATGAAAATTTAAGGACAAACATATCGATGTTCTATTATTATTAATATTTAACTTATAACAAAAGTTCATATATCTCATATAAAGGTTTTGAAAGACTTCTAAGCTGCTTTTAAGACAGTTTGCAATGTCACTTGTTGGTATGCATATCTATACATATTAAGGTGATCCATTTATGAGCAAAAAAAGTTTTTGACTTTCTCTTCACCAACTTGTCTTTGTTGATTCATCAAAGAGAAGTGCCACTATCAAAAACTAGGCATATTTAGGACCGCTAGGATTTGTAAATAAAATAAAAGGAGAAATCACCACTCTGTACCTATAGCTGGCTGATGGATAGCTTTAAAACTTAGATACGACGCGCGACGGCTTCTAACACGGGGTTAAACTTGGGTGCATGCTCTTCAATTGAAAAAATTCTTGATAAAAATCTTGTTCACACCATATTTTTAAGTCATGCTCTCCTTTGTTTTTAGAGAAGTATTTGGACCAAGTGAAGATTTTAATCTTTTTAAACGCGACGAGAAACAATGACCGGTAGTAGATCAATAGAATTTTACAATATCTTCAACAACTTGTTTAGTTATAAGGACTACCTTAAACTTCGACAAGAAATGCATAAGTACTATACCGATACTATTAAAAATCAACATTCTAGTGATGACTACTAAGCCAGCATCAAATTTTTCTGGGAGTACCATACAAAACTGAAAACTTTCATGCACCAGGCGCCCTACAATAAGCTCGTTGAATGGCGAATGGCTATCCATTGTCTAAGGATTTATGTATTCCAGCACCAGTTCATTCTCACTACAGCGGAGAAAAAGTTCATCCTGAAAATAAGCCTATTTGTAAGTCTCGGATATGGTCGTTACTGGAACGAAGTCTCTATAGACTGGTTCACTTTTCAACAGTTTTTAATTCTATCGGCATTTTGGGTAAAATTTTGTCAAATGAGCTTTTTTTTTACTAAATCGGACCTGTTGAACACGAATTTTGATGTTGGCATGCCCAAATCTTGACAGGAAGCTCAGAATTCAAGATGGCGTCCCAGATAGCGGACATTTCTCAATATTACGATATTTCCACTCCCGAGGCCGATTTTCTTTCATCTAAAGACCGTTTATGGGGTTATTTTTGTCGTAGAATGCGATACTATTCAAGCAATTATTTAACCGATTTTGGTATGAAAAATACTGTGAAAAAGTCAACATTTTTAGTGGATTTCTATTGCATTTGGTAGTCGTAAATTCCTGAAGTTGGTACGTCATATTTTGATATTGCATAGACATTATTTATCTATTTATAATATATTTTTCCGATATTCCTGTTTTGGTCTTAGCGTTTGATTTAAGGAGTAAAAGTAAGATGCGCCACTGCTAAAGCTACTCATTACTCACGGTTAAATGAAAGAAAATAAATGTGTCGCACGGGTAGGTAAACCACTTTGGCCAAAGGTAATGACAAATGCAATATCTCTAGTAATTATACAAGACTTTGGTAATTACACTGGTCGTTTAATCGTCTTTTTTAAGGTTTGTACAAAATCCACAACAGAAACACATTGAGGTGCAAATTAATTTAGCCTTGCGGCATTTACAAAGCTTTGTAGATCAATCTTTTTTGCAACCACAAAGCACAATATTGGTAGCAGCCTTCGAAATTGGTTCAAGCGTGGTGAGAATTGGGATATTGCCTTTCCATCTTTCTTCCATCCGCAGTTAGTGATCGGTGACAGGACGGGGTCAGAGAGGTGAGCGTTCTCCCAAACTGAAGTTTAGTAGTGACTTCGTTTAATATGTTCTAAAAGCGCTGCATTGGTCGATGGAAGAGATTCTGGGTTTTTATTTTATCAAACAAGGCATGAAGCGCAACGTGCGTCCGTTGGGGGAGGGGGGGGTGGTCAATGCGGCTACCTGGAGAAGAAAAGGAACTGAATTGATATATGCGAGAGTCGATGTCTGTCGAGGTATGTTGCATTTATTGCTAATACAAATCTTACAATTTTGTCACAAACATTTCTGTAGAAGATACAGCTGCTTCGCTTGCCAAGCGAGGACAGCGAGAATAGTGCTTCCTAAACATTTTAAAACCTACTGGTTTGGTAATGAGTGACAGATGCGATGTGACATCACTTCCCGTTATTGCGTGAAACGCCAGTATACTCTTCACTTGTCCCTCGTTCCATTTGCTATGTACACCAGGAACAGGTACGAAACCAAACTTCTTTTGCAGGTATTTTATCGAAGTGATGAAGAAGTAACAGAAATACATCTGTATCTCTAGCAGACACAACGATTTGCTTTGCAGTACTTGCCACTGCGTGCAGAATCATTCGAGGGTCTGCTTCCTCGTGAGAAGCTTCTAGGGAGGAAATTGGTGTTGTTTGCTGGTTAGACAAAACCTTCCTTTCATCTTTGAAACCTCCAACATTACCAGCTCAACGCCATCAAAGATTGCTTCTGCAAGGTGCTACGGCACAAACTCAATCAAATTGATCTTATTTTCTTCTTTCCAGAGCATTTCGTTCTTTTGCACAGGATTTCATTTTCTCATAACCAGTTGTTGTTCCTGTTGTCAACGTGAATACGCCACTACTCTCAGATTTCGAACGAATTATGCACAAATTACTTCGACTATCACCACTATAATGTAGATTTTGTTGCGGTTCCATCTAAATACACGGGACCATAACCGCAAAGATTGGTACACTTATTCTTACTCAAATCATAAAAAGAACTGGTTAAAAACACTTACCACTTTGATACACCTTTACAGTAAAGAAACATCGAAGAACAGTTATTGTACTAAACACAAACAATTTATAACTTTCTAAACTGCGACAATGCGTCCACAACAGCACACATAACAGCATAGAGATGCGGGCAAGTGCGCGTGCACTCACCACTCACGGCCCGGTAGACGCGTATTTGTGCACCTCACAACATATTTACATGATGTAACGGCAGGATTAACCAATGACCAACAAGATATTAGCCAAAAAACACACACGCGAAAAAATGACTGTTTTTTTGCAAAATTAACCGTTTCATCGTGCATTATACATACTAAAAGCAGCTAAATTACTATTTAAAGAGTCTGCAATGATTAGTTTTGCATTTTACGATAAAAATAACCCTCTTTAGATGAAAGAAATCGGTCCCGGGAGAGAAAATATTGTAGTATTAAGAAAACGTCCGCCATCTTGGCTTCCATCTTGAATTCTGAGCTTCCGGTCAAGATTTGGGTCTGCCAACATCGAAATTCGTGTTCAGCAGGTCCGAATTAATAAAAATAGGTCATCTGGCCAAATGTTACCCAAAATGCCGCTAGAATTCATAAAATGGCCATTATAGTGAAAAGTGAACCAATCTAGTATAGCTGATGACAAATCTCCTTCAATACATTAAAGATTACCCTAACCGTAAGATCAGTATTGTTAATAAGACACACTTCGTCGCTTTCCTTGGTATTTCTCCGAATATTCAGTTATTTTTTTTTTATTCGACTGGAAAGGATAACGATGAAAAATCGTCAGCGATCATCAAAAGGAAAGCATTGAAATGTCTTGATAGTAAAAGTTTCAATAATCAGAATCCGTTCCAGTCTCTTATTACCTAGTGCACAATGGTTTCATTTGGTTTGTTAGTCGATGGTGAACGAGAAAAGGCAGTATCATTTTTAGCGAAGAATCCCACAGAGAGGTCTATGAATGCAACTTATACTGAAATGCAGGAGAAGGTTCGCCAAATGAAAGCAGTTAACAATTGTGCAAAACGTGGAATTTCTCTGATTAGAATCGAGCATTATGAAGAATGAGACTCAAAAACAGTATCTTCGCTGTCTGGTTGGTCTACATAGAAAACTATTTCCCATTGTCTCGAAGTACAGAGTGACGAAAATGAGTCTGAGATATTAAAATTCACTGAATACTGAGGAATACAGATTTTATAAAGAAAAAAAAAAGATTTGTTTTAATTCATTCAATAAGTTAACAAAAATAACACCTCGTCTCTTAATTTTGACTCTACTCCTAAAGCGATTTTAATCCCCGTTTTGTTCTGTTTATACTTTGATATTAGGTATTTTGCACTTAATACTTAATATAACCGAGTTTAACTGGCAGATGCTTTACAAATTGTTTGAGTATTGTTATTTACATCGTATGTCAAATTTTCTTAAAAATATGAAATTTTCACTTAAAATATCCCTTATAATCTATTCGAGTGAACGAATTTTCTTAAAAAAATCGTACATGAGAAAAATTTACGGTAATTAATTCAAGGACGTAGAGGATTCGGTAAGAAAATTTCACACCTATTTTTCCATAATTTCACACACCTTTTGAGACTTAAAAACGCAAGACTATTAGGCGTTGAGTGGTTATTTTTATGTCAAAGATTATACTCATATTATGTAAAATTGCATTGTCATTGTATAAAATTGTGTGTAAAAGTATAAGTAGTGTCAATTAAAAATGTCGCGTTTTGGAAAAAAAAAACAAAGAATATATTAGAAGAGAAGTTCAAAATTTAATAAAAATGCCTTCTTCTTCTTATTTTTTTTCTTATTTTTACAGTAAAAAGAAAATTGTCAGCCATAACCACCACCCTATATAACAAAGGAAGAAAGGAGTAACGCACTATCTAATAAACAAGATAATAAAGGCTTGCCTTCATGAAACCACTGCCATACAATGACTGGGACAAATGACGGAAACCAGACAAAAGAACAGAGGAGTCAAACAAGGATGCCCCCTATCCCCCCGACTATTCAGTACGGTCCTAGACCAAGTAATACAAAATACTATAAGGGAAACATCAAATTTCAATGAAGACACGGAAACACTGAGAACCCCAATCGTACTAGCATACGCCGATGACCTCCTAATTGTCGCAGAAGAAGAGCAATAAATTCTTAACTTCCTAGAAAACATGAAACCTCATTTGGACACATCTGGGCTGAAAATAAACTTCAAGAAAAGTCTAATAATGGAGCGAGACCCATCAACAAGAGATAGTCGGATCAGCGGAGAAGAATACAAAATAGGTGACTACTCCCTAAGAATAACGAACAAACTGAAATACCTAGGAACATATCTGTCGAACCAACTCAAAAGTAGAGAAACAGTAAAGGAGAGAATAAAAACAGCATACAGAATCACAAGGGCAGTTATACCGTTCATCGAGAAAAACAAACTATCATGGGGCCTGATCAAACGGCTGTACATAGCCATCATATTGCGTTAAAAACGCGGAATCAACAAAAGCCAACAGAAGAAGTTTGAGAAGAGCTGAAAGAGACATCATCCAACTACTTAGAAAAACAACAGGACAAAAACAGCGACATAAAACATCAACACTACTAGAAGGAAAGACAATTACAAAAAGGATGGAAATATACGCAAAGAAGGAAACCAACACATCTACTGAAGAAAGCACTAACACTGAACAGCAGCGAACTAAAAATGGGGAGACTATGTTACATGTGAAAAACAACAATCGGGAGGATCATGAACAAACTGGGAAAGGAAATCGAGGGATAAAAATAAATTCCATAAAGAAATCGGAGCGATATATACTCTACCAGAATCAGAAACGGAGGAATCAGAAGGCTCAGAAGAAGATTTATAGAAGCGGAAAACGAAAATAGGAGCACAAACAGCAGCGACACAATGCGGCAACATATATCACAAGAAGACCCAGAAGAGGCAGAAGTCCATAACCAAAAATACAAAAAAAAAAAAAAGGGAGCTTAAACACTCCCTCACGACACAATGCCGTAACGCATCTCACAAATACCTACACCTCCCATCCCACATTCCTTTACCATGCGGCACTCGCTGTTGGCAACAAGCATGACCCTAGTACAACCCAGCGTGGACGTAGCAGGCCCAGATGTATAATCCTTGGGAATGGCGAAAATGCCTATCGCACGCTGGTAAATCAATCAATCAGTCAAATTCAATTTATAGAATTCATTCTTAGTTTCTAGCATTACCAGCAGTAGGATGTCAGAAGAAAGCAAAAATTTTAAATTGATATTATAATTATCACTCTTCGTAAGAATTTAGTTTATTGTAAAATTATTTCCAAATAATTAACTAATTATTTTGTTCTAATAATATATCACGTCCCGTTTATCTTATAATTCAGCTCTGTCTCTGCCATGCCAATTTTATTTCTTCTTTTCAAGAATGCAATATTCGTATCAAAATACTGAAAAATAAGGAAAACAATGTTGTCGAATATAGAGTTAGCATATTTAGTAGTATATCACGTACAACATTGTATTTGCTCTTTTCAGGTAAAGCACGTTGTATTTCATATATCGCATATTTATTTTCGATGGAGGTTGTTACGTGTAACGTTTCGTTTAGCTGCTAAACGTGTCGTTTATGCCGTTTTGGTATTTAAATTTATTCAATCGAATAAATCAGTCGATTTCGTGTGTAAAAGCTGGAACTTTCCTGTGCAATTCTAGACATTTTACATCTTCTTGTTTGGATACAATCTCTATCAGACATCGATTTATCATTTAAATTTTAAACAAGTCCAAATTACATTTAGGGCTGATACACATATACTTCAGATAATCTAGTTCATAGAAGACGCAAAATCGATTTGGGGGGGAAATGTTTTTATAGAGAATCTTTGTGATGATCTGTCTCTAGACTTTATTATAATTATTAAAGTTTGTTTTACTTTCTCAAAATTTGTGAACGTGCAAAATTAAATTTTCAGTTTTTGAGGAATCTATACGTTCTTAAATCTTTACCTTTAACACGTTAGCTGCCGCAATGTTAAAGAACTTTATATGATATTCATATATTAACATGTCCATCGGCTTATATTATTGTATTTTATTTAATCAATTTTACAATCTACATATATAAAAGAATACCCTGACTGACTGACTGACTAATCTATCAAAACGCTGGCGCTGGGTCTAGAAACTTCAAATTTTGATAGAGGTTCCTCGAATGACGTAGGCAACTACTAAGAAGAGATTTTTCGAAATTCGACCCCCAAGAGGGTGAAAGAGGGGGTTGCAATTTTAGGCTTTTTCGGAAACGGTTAGATCTAGATGCGTGATATTTGGCAGAAATATTTTTTTGTTCGCCTGAAAGGCGAATGGGGAGGGGGAGGTTTTTAAGATTTTCGGAAACGTTTAGACCTAGAAGCGTGAAATTTGTCAGAAATACTCTTTATTGTAGTCTATTAGACACAAATAAGATGAAATTTCGATTTTCACTTTTTGAAGGGGTGAAAACCGGGGTGGTAGACGGTCTAAAGGGTACCCGTATCTCTGAAATCGCGTAAGTCAAAAACTTGATATTCCAGCGACAGGCTCTTCTGAGGAAATAAGGAGACACGTATTTGACGGTTTTCAAAAAAAGACCACTCGAACGGGTGAACGGGGCGAGGGATATTTTTAAGCATGACATTTGACGCATACCCGCCCATGTGTTTTTTGTTGATTAAAATAATTAACTTGCTCTAACACAAAAATAGAATAATAAATTGTCATCAAATTGCTGTGCGCAGTGGGTTTCCTCGAGTGCTATGGATGCGCAGTAGGTTTCCTCGAGTACAGTGAATGCGCAGTGGGTTTCCCAGAGTACTATCGATATGCAGTGAGTTTCCTCGAGTGCAATGGATGCGGAGAAGTTTTCCTTGAGTGCAATGAATGCGCAGTGGGTTTCCCCTGGAACCATGGATGCGCAGTGGATTCCCTCGAGTGTACTTCCTGAATACTATGGGAGTACTCAGTGAGTATATAGTACTTCTTTAAAGGAAAAATTTAGTATGTCGGTGTTCTTAATTCTACGCGCAAGAAGTCTTCCACGCGAACGAAGTCGCGGGCATCAGTTAGTCATAATATAATTGAAATGTTACAGACGTTGCGGAGACGTGAAGCATCCCAACCTGCCAACATTAGGTTAGGGGAAAAACAAAGAGCTGCCTGAATTTATATACGCTAATAGCACTTTGGGGCAATTTAGTTCAATCAACGAATTCGTGTAGCGCCTAATTTTTGTACAGTTGTCGGCAGGACTGTCCTGAAAAACATACTAAAAGTCCTGACTGGTGGGGGTGTGCGGGGGGGGGTAGTTTAAAAGTCCCCTTTTCACGTATTTCTTGAATAACTCGAAAACCACGACGTCTAGCGAAAAGTATACTCATAAAAAATTAAACTAGATACAATTTTCTACAAATAAGTTCCTATTCATTTTTTATGTAGGATCAATACTTTACGAGATACAAATCGCGAATTAAAAAAAATCGAATTTTAATGACAAATGAAATTATAATACTAAATGAATTTAAAACTAACAAAAAAACTATATTATTAATAATAAACGAGCATTATTTTAAATCTGAACATTTTAAAAGTCAGCAAAATCATCATCATCGTTGTCGTCGTCCAAATTGTCATCTCATGGTGCGCCATTCGTACACGTACCATGGCAAATGCCGCACACCATTGAGCATGGAATGCCGGCTTTTCGGAAACCAGAGTGTCCCCCGCATCCAGCAGAACATCGGCAAAAGATGGAGTTCAAGATCGCTTCAGGAGCTACTGGTTCTTTGGTAGTAAGCGAGGTTAGCAATCCATTTTCCCCTCGGTTCCATCCCCACTGGTTCGGGGGTAGGGGGTTGTTGAGCCATTGTTGTATCTGTAAGTAAGTAAGCGAACCGTTGTAAGTAACAAGAAATTTTGTAAAAAACAGTTAATATACCTGCAAATAAATTCTGAAACAGTGTTATTCCTTTGGTTGGTGGCAGTGTGGCTAGATCAGGTTTCGGCTTGGTGGATGATTTTAGGAAAGCAGCATATCGGTGTTTATTTAAGTCTCGCTCATCTGCAGTCACTTGGTAGATCGCTAAAAACATCTCCTCATTCCATTTTACGCGGTGAAGCAGGAAATAAAGAAAGACGTGAACTACACTTAAAGAAAATGATATATTATGTTCACTAACCATTTTCAATTTGGTCTACAATTAAATAGCACAACGACTTTGTTTTTTGTTCACCAACTAATTTTTAGGTTGATCTACACTTTATTGTATGATGAAGTTTTTTTGGTTAGCCAAAATCGCAGTATTCGACATCAAACCACCCAAACCAAAGATTAGAGATGGTTTATAAGATCCATCCAAATATATCGATGATCCCTGAGAGAATTTGAACATTGCAATCATGTTATTAATTTTCAATAAATTCATAAGAGTATAAAATAATACATGATTGATTATTGTCAGTGATTTGTATGTGGCGTCGTCTAGGAATAGTTTCTGTAACAGACTACGTGGTAAGCAAGCAAATTTTATGTAGAACTTATTATTTATCTATTTAACTAGTTTGATTTGACAAAATTCAACAAATTATTGGTAAGATGAATAACTTATAGTCTTATGCACATATTTTTTAAGTTAATGTTTATTTTGTTGTGTGACAATCACCTTTTGTTTAAAAATACTATTAAATATACTTCAATTTAACAAAATGAACAATATATATATATACTATTTTTTTGATTGATTTAACCCATACTATTTGCAAACAAAAGCGCTGATTCAACGTCTTAATTCATCAAAGTGGATGGCAGAACGATGTTATGTTTATGTAAACAGAACTGCGGGTTAACTTTACAATAATATTGGTTTATCTGTCAACTATAATAGTAGAGCAAACTGCTACTGGGTTTACAATTACAATTCGACAATAGTTAAAAATAAAATATACTATTATCTAGTTTAATTTGACAGAATTCAACAAAATAATAGTCAGACGAAAAAAATAATAGTCTTATTCATCTATTTTTTAAGTTAATGTTTGTTTTGTTGTACGACAACTTTTTATTAATTAAAATAACAATCACCTTTTGTTTAAAAATACCATCAAATATAGTTTAGTTTAACAAAATTAACGATATTGTTAGTTAACCATTTTTTTTTGTTGAATTTACCCATACTATTTCTTTGAGTGTACCCCCCATAAGCACCCCTCCCCACCGGTCAGGACTTTTAGTATGTTGTTCAGGACACCCCTCCCCCCCCCACTCCGACATCTGTAAATAAATTGGCCACTACACGAATTATTTCGCCTAATCGGCCTTCATTTAACATCAAACTTTCATTTGATAGCATTAAAACATAAGTTTTAAAAATTCGCGATTTTTCCACCCTCTATATCTCATAAAGTATTGATCCTACATAAACAATGAATAGGAACTTATTTGTAGAATATTTTATCTAGTTTAATTTTGTATAAGAAAACTTTTTCGCTAGAGGTCGTAGTTTTCGAATTATTCAAGAAAGACGTGTTAAACTACCCCCCACCCCCCGCACACCCCCCACCGGTCAGAACTTTTAATATGTTGTTCAGGACACTCCCCCCCCCGACAACTGTACAAAAATTGGCCACTACACGAATTATTTCCCCCAATCTGCCTTTTTTGAACTTCGTTGACTGGATTAAATTATGTCCCTCCCTCCCAAAGTTTTGCCGGCACCCGATTTTCGTCGACTACATCATTCTTATCACTATACTCCTATAGTATAGAAATTAGTTAAAGAATTTCTAAAACACTTTTTAACAGCTTACGGTGCCTCCCTGTAAAATTATTAGTACAGGAACATGAGAAGCTCATTATTTCGTTAAGGTACCATTCCTCATAATGTCGGCGTATGTCACGTGATCCGTGTAACTATTTTATATTTCGACGAAGCCTGTAATCTCCATCAACTTGGTGATTTATTCTCCAAGCGAACGTGACATATTCGTATGGTCGCATCACTCTGACCAAGATGAAAATGCAATCCAAAATTGTTACGCTAAAGGCGCAGGTAATGTCTTGGTACTTACCGCTATGTTATTACGTTTTTTATTGACTGTACGCAATTCAATTTGGCATAGTTATTATATTGTATAAAACGAATAATGAGA
Source organism: Rutpela maculata (assembly GCA_936432065.2). Taxonomy (NCBI): domain Eukaryota; kingdom Metazoa; phylum Arthropoda; class Insecta; order Coleoptera; family Cerambycidae; genus Rutpela; species Rutpela maculata. The sequence continues at coordinate 146,276,603 of OW386289.2, forward strand.
AGGCAGTTCGGTAATAAATAAATTTCATATTGCTCATGCTCACAAGTGACGGTATCTTGAAATTGCTAGGTACATCATGCATAATATGTCTAATGTGTGTATTGTACATTATTAAGAAAACCATTATTAGAAGATAATATCTCTTTTCTAGTATAATTTTCTAGTAAGAGCTTACCAACCAGAAGCGAAGTCTATGTACTTAGAGCAAAAGCATGTGTAAATTGTAGTCCTCAGGGCGCAGTTATCAGATTTTAGTTAAACGAAGTAAGAACTTCATATAATTGGTGCAAATTGAGGAGTATGTGTTTCCTTCAAATTTGATTACCTGGATCATATTTATAAAATAGATTTGAGGTCATAGACATTCGGCGTTCGTACAAGAAGGAACTCTTATCTTTTTTCCACCATTTCTAAAAGTTGTGAAAAGTAAAAGTCATAAAATTTACGGTCTCAATAATTAAACTGGTAGAAGTTGGACTCGGGCGCGGTCGACCGCGAATAGATATTAGATTAACAGTTTGCTTGAATGCGGCACAATTCGTTATTACATGATACTATTATTGAATTGAACAAACTCAGACTGAATAAAATCAAAAACCGCAAAAATGTTGGATTCTGTCAAGTGAATTTTTTCCAAAACTGCAATGAAATTCGATTTAGGAAAACTTTCTTTCTCTGAGGGGTAGACAAAGGGGGGGGCTTTAGGGGCTTAAGCCCAGGGCTCCAGACACTGAAGGGGCGAACGCTGAAAACGGACTTAAAAACCAAATACGATATGATTATGACTATGCTCTGTACTGGTGATCTTATTGACGGTATATATAACAAATATAAAAGTATATATAACATTTTTTCTCTTGTCTGCCTCCGCATCGCAATCCACAGTCTCTGCGCCACTGTATGCATCTAGATTTGACCAGTCGCAACCAAGGCCCAGCGTAATGAAGCTACTCGCTATTATTATTATAGTTTAGTTCCGTATTTAGCCAAAACAAATTGAAACGCGTCTTGCTGGTGCATGGTCTGACCTAATCTCAAAAAAATGTTATCTTATGGGATGGGAAGGGCCCCAAAACATTAATAACCCAGGGCTGCGCACCCGGTTAATCCACCCCTGCTTTCTCTACGTAGTTATGCACAAATCTGATTTCTGCTAACAAAACGGTTTTAGTTATTCTGAAGAGCTGTTTTTTTTTTCAGCGTCAGTTTGCTTCGGGGATGTTCGAGTTAGCTTTATATTATATTAAAACAAGCTAAAAACGTAGGTACTCTTCGCCAGTTTACTGAGCTTTTTATATAATTGTTACATATTCTATAGGATACTCTTCGCAGTTTTGTTGTAAATAATGTTAGTTTTTGGACATCCTAGATTTTGTGATTCCAACTTTGTTGTGATAAAAAATTTCTTATTTACTGATTGATTTTTCTTCAAAAACAATAGGGTTCTTCCTCTAGCTAACACTAACTTACTTTGCAAATATCAATACAACCGGACTTTTCTTTCTTAAGTTATCGTGCTTACAAGAAACGTGACGGACGAACTGACGGACATGCAGACAGACGGACAGACCGGCAGACGGACAGACGGACAGACGGACATTTTGAAAGTCGTTCAGAATTCGTTCACTAACACAATGATGTGAAATTTTTTTCTCTACGAGTAATAAATATTTCCGGTTTTAGAAATGTCCGATCAAATGCGATATACTCGTTTTTACGAAGAGTATAATAAGGACCATATATATTTTACTTGCAACTATGTTTTATTAAATAAATTTTCTTGAGATGGGAGGTACCAGATGACAGCTTAGTAAAGTTTTGTTTATTCCAAATCGAAAATTGTTAATGTTTACCATAATTTTGATGAAGTGAAATGTGAAATAGGCATCATAAAAGAGAAGATAAGAACATCTCCATAGCGGGTCACTTGAAAGCAAGTAGAAGCCACGTTATACCTTCTAAGGTGATACGCCGAAAGTACATTTGAAAAACTAAGAAACCTCACATAACTGTGACTTAAAAAAATCCTTTTTAAATGATCAGTCCTGACGAATCATACAGTTGTCCATAGAGGTTCATAAAGCAAAATTGTTTAAGCCAACAAAATTTTGTTAATTATCATTACTAATTAGTATTATAGTACAGTAAGTAGAGGTTTTAACTTCGGAATAATGTCATATTGAACGGATTTCGTTCATTTTTGGCAGTATAATAGTAAATGCTTCACAGAAAAGTTTCTATATTGTGCGGAGGCTTGCTAATTTATAGGGGGTGGATGCCACCTCCTCTCAGGGGGTGGCACTTAAAAAATATTTATATTTATTGGAGCTGAAATAGAATCAAATTTTATGAAGAAAAGGTTCTATGCAATTTTTCAGATAAATTGATAGTTTTTAAGTTCAAAATTGCGATTTTAGCTTAAGAAAAAAGGTATTTCCAAACGGCTTTCGTCAAGTATCTCGAAAAGTATTACTTTATCGAAAAAATGTTACATACCAATTACAGAAAGTACAAACTGGGAATTAATTATATTTTTTGTTTATTGATGTAGGATTAACAGTTTCGGAGATATTTAAGTTTACATTTGGTATTCAAGTGTTTCGAAATTACCTTTAAAGTTTAAAATGCATTTTTTCTAAAGCAAGTGCTTTAAATGAGCAAAAAAATTTGAATATCTAGGTAATGCTACATCTTAACGGAAAACTGTATTTGAAAGAATTTTTTTAAATTACTGACTAATTAGAGTAACAAAATGGCGACCTTTTTTATATAAAAAAATATAAATACGCACATATTTCCGTCATAACTTCTTTATTTCTTATGCTACAGGAACGAGTAAAAAATAATTTGAAAGCGCAATTAATTATCTCTAACTTCATTTCTTAGCATGCGTGACGTAGGTGTCACAATTTCTGAGATATTTGACATTTAAACTGTATTTTTCGTCTTATAAACGTTCTAACGCCATTTGTAAACTTTCATATCTCCGAAACTATTAAATCTATATAAATAAATAAACAAGCGAAATTCATTATCAGTTTATGAGCTTTATTTTTGCTCTCTATCCATTTTTCAATAAAACTAATATTTATTGAGATATCTGGAAAAGGGAAAAAAAAATTACGTTTTATCGAAAATACCTTTATAGTTTAAACTGTATTTTTTTCTAAAGCAAGTGCTGTAGACAAACCAAAAAATTTGAGCATCTACGTCATGCTATATATTAATGAGAAACAGTGTTTGAAATTCCTTTTTTTAATTACTGGCTAATTACAGTAACAAAATGGCGACGTTGTTATTAAAAAAATGGGTAGACGCACATTGCTTCTGTCATAACTTCTTTGTTTTTTAGGCTACAGAAACAAATAAAAAAACAGTTGAAAGCTTAATTAATAACCTATTATTCTACATATTAGCATCCTTGACGTAGGTGTCACAGTTTTTGAGATATTTAACTCTCACTCTAAATAATATCTTATGAACACTTGGATGCCAAATGTAAACTTAAATATCGCCGAAATTGTCAATCCTACATCAATAAACAAAAAATATAATTAATTCCCAATGTGTACTTTCTGTAACTGGTCTGCAACATTTTTTCGATAAAGTAATACTTTTCGAGATACGTGACGAAAGCTGATTGGAAATACCTTTTTTTAAGCTAAAATCGCAATTTTGAAGTCGTTATAACTTAAAAACTATCAATTTATGTGAAAAATTGCATAAAACCTTCTCTTCTTAAAATATGATTCTACTTCAGCTCCAGTAAATATATATACTTTTTAAGTGACACCCCCTGAGAGGGGGTGGCATCCACCCCCTATAGATTAGCAAGCCCCCGCACAATATAGAAACTTTTCTGTGAATTATTTACTATTATACTGCCAAAAATGAACGAAATCCGTTCAATATGACATTATTCCGAAGTTTTGCATATTTTTTACCTCTAGGTACTGTACTATTACAGATTTAATACAAAAAATAATGATTTATTCCAGTGGCGGATTAGGCCGGCAGTATTGCAACACAAATGGCGCTACTATTTTATTTTTTGTCGAAAAAATTCTTACATATGGGAAAGAAAATTCCCAAACCGCTTCACCTTTACCAGTCCGCCCTGATTTGTTCTGTGCTGATAATTTCCATTAAAATGACAGTCGTCGTTATTCTGTTGCAAAATCTCTCATCAACTATTAACATATTACCTTCAAATATAGATGTCAACTTTTGTTCATATACGAAATTCTTAAATTTTATATCTGTTAGAATCTAGTTGAGTGTGTTTGTAACATTTTTGTTTGAGCTTTATTATGTTTTTCCTTACTTACACTATCTGGTGTTATATCTGTTCTTATATGTAAGGTGATGTATATGTTGTAAACTAATATCATTGTAGATATTCTGAAATAAATAAATAAATAAATACAATCAATCCCAATCCTTTCAACTCCAAACCCAGTAGTTCAAACTCATTGATTCTTTTTGTGCCAGTCGAGTGCTACTCTAATCATTCTGTGTAGTTGAAATTAAGAATCCTCTGTATGTATCCCAAACTTACCATGGGTTTTTTGCAAATCCGAATGATTTTATGTTCTTGTTAATTACATATGCACCAAATTTGTAACAAAAACGGTCTATATACGCATACACATACAGGGTATTTCTCAATGACATGCTAGTATTTCAAGTTGTGATTCTATATGTCATTTTATGAAGAAAACTTCATCATATGAACATAGGTTCACAACGGCTTAAATTTTTTGATACAGGGTGTTAATTTTTTTTTTAAATCGTTATTTTTTAATATCTCAGTAAGTTCTTTAGATATTATTTTCAATTTTGGTATGTGTTAATAGGATATAAAACCACATATTTTAGTTAGAAAAGATATTTTACCGCTCCACCAGAGGCGTCCCTGCAAACATGTCTTATGATTTTTTTACCAAAAAAGGGGTACTGACATTTTTCCATGCGGATATTTTTTCTAATTAGCCTGGTCAATTCTACATGAAAAAGGACTCTTAACGTTTTTGTCTTGATTAACACAATTGAATTCAAATTGAAACTAATTATTGTTAACATTTATAAGATAAATTTTGTTTTAGAAAAATTGTTGGAAATGGTCACTTTCACTTAATAGGCATGCTTCCGCCCGTCTTCGCATCGAATTTCGCACTCGTTGAAATATTCTCGGCGTATTCCGTATTGTTTCCAGACGAGGCAACTAGTCGCTCTCTTTAATCTTGTAAAGTGTTGATGTGTGTTTCATACACCAGGGTTTTAAGATGACCCCATAAAAATAAATTGAGATCGGGGGATCTTGCTGGCCATCGCTTAGGTCTTCCGAGACCTATTCAACGATTACAATAAACCACATGTAAATGATCGCGAACAATTACATTGAAATGCATGTACCATTCTCCATCGTGCATGTACCACATTTGATTCCTTAACGCAATTGGTACATCTTCAAGCAACACGGGTAGTTCTTCTTGGAGAAAATGTTGGTAAGATTGTCCATTAAGGCGTCTTGACAGAAAAAAAGATTATTACCAATAATTCCAACCCATACATTAACCGAAAATTGCTCTTGAAATGGATTTGGTTATGGCGTGGGGGTTTTCGTCCGTCCACATTATTATTATCAAAATTTTGAACTGTATTCCTAGAAAAATTTGCATCGTCAACAATCTGAAGGTACCACTGAGAGAAATTCACACGCTCTGGAAAATCCCTGGGAAGTAATGCCTGTACTCTGAGAATAGGGTACGGATATAACAAAAAATCAACCAAAATTCGCCACAACTTGATGACAAATATTCAGAGATATTAAAAGATAACGATTAAAAAAAATAATTCAACAAAACATTTAAGCCATTGAGGACAAAAGTTCATCACTTTTCTTCATAAAATGACCTAAGGAATCACAACCTGAAATATTAACACGTCATTGAGGAACACCATGTATATTAACCAATTGGAATTTATTCAACTATAAATGAATGAATAACGAGAAGATTCACGCAAGAAGTTTCAAATTTCAACTTCGTTTTAGAACTAGTCTGATGATAGAGGCACCATTTTTACCTTTTTTATTCTTCCACAAAAAAAAATAGAAAATAAGTATTAACCTGTTGGAATTCCATGGAAATGGAGAATTAGGAAATTTCAAATAATTTTTTCATATATTTTTTTGTCGATGCCGTCCAGACTACTGGGGTCATGAAACTGGGTCCGTCCTTTCCAGATATAACCCTTATAAGGGTTATATAAGGTTTTCAAGTAAGCCCTTATATTTGGAAGTTTAAGAACATCACCGGGTATAATATAAGTTGTAATGTTAATCAAATCTAAATTTATCCTGATATATTAACTACTTACATTATATTTCTCATCCACAGTGTAAGGTATGGTACCTTTTTACCCTTATTAAATTTCATTGTCATTACATGTTTTAAATATGGATAGCTAGTGCTACATTGAAGTGCGACTATCTTTGAAAGGGGGGTATTATCTTTGGTGATTTTATATAAACCTTTTATATTTTATTCATATACCTAACAGTAGAAATCAGGCAAACGTTTCATATTTTAACTCAGACTAACCTGATTCAGTCAATCGCCACAAGTTTTTGAGGATTAACATCCCAGTAAAACTGTCAACTTATTAAAATGTATTTTTTTTCTTCTACGATTACATTTTAGCAGACAACATAGCGGTGACCAGATTTTAGTATATTATAACGATAATAGTAAGTATTAATTTCCATAGCTTTTATAATACTCTAAAGTTACTTTGAATATATTTCTATATCTCAAGTTAAGGTGGAACAACGTTCTGTTTCAATACCTTTATGTACTCAAAAAAATATAAAAGATATAATAATTAAAAACCATTATAACTATTTCAAATTCGAACCACGACCTTGCTCCCCATAACCCAGAGCTGCCATTCGCAAACTTGTATGTGCCTTTTTCGCAAAAAGTAATTTTGAATCAAATAGATGCTACTAATTTAAGGAGCTCGTTTTAAAAAAAATTAGTACCTAAAATCTCTTACCTATAATCAAATTCGAATAAAGAGGATTTGCATGTTCATTACAATACCAATTGTGAACATAATTACATTTGTCAACATGAATCCAGTCACAGTGTTTTGTTCTGTCAAAGCATGTGCACTGCGCAGCAAGATGAAATACTTATTAATATAAGTCGTTATTTCGTTGCTTTCGAGAATTCCTACTACGAGACTGCTGTATTAACTTGCATGCTGTAAATTAAGTTAAATATCTCATTTTAGCGGAGTTTACTGAGAACGTCACGTAAATTTCTCAATCCTTTGCAGACTGCACGCTTCTAGGATAATTAACTGTTCGCTTTGGTATTTTTAATATATTTCAAATAAGCTTTATGCCACTTATCTTATCTAACAAGTATTAATCAAGAAATTATTTGATTCGGTCACCGTAATATGGGTTTTAAGAGATAATCATGTCTTCACTATTACGCTGCAAAGAAGTTTATCGAGTGAGCTGTAATTTGCCATAATGACGTCTAGTAAATAAACACATATTAACTAAATTAGCCCAGGAGTTATAGTCAATATATGGCTTCTACCCGGAATTAATTATTGTAAAGCTGAAAATTTGCAGGATTGTAGTTTTGGTCCAGTACAACATGTCCCAAAATTCCCTTACTCTTCCCCAGCAGCTTCCCTGTTTTTCAGGAGCAACAATAGCCTAAATCGCAGAAATTGCAGAGCTGGCTGTAAAGTGCAGCAGAAAGGTTGTTACTGGTCAGATTTGGGTCAAAAATCGAAAATTTTAGGAGAAGCATATCCGTTCATATTTTAGATGTTCCATGCATATTTTGTTCATAATTTTCCGTTTTAGTACTGTCAAAATTTTAAAAATTGAAAAAATTACGAAATGGCGCCATTGCGAATAAATGAAGACTCGGAGGGGAAAACGTACCCGAATAAATATTTCTCTCCATACTTTGGGCTTTCCATTGGTATGTCTACCTTCTCTGTGGCATCACCTCTTTCGGACCTAAGATACTCCGAGTTGCGAATTCCTGTTTATATATTATTGGTGTTTTGTAAGATTTTTTCAATGAAATTTAACTTGCCAGTCTCAGAAAATGACTTTATTCGGCAAGACAATTGACATTATTGATTTACTGGGAAGTAGGGTCGTCCGGATCATCATCCATATTCAGTGACTGGCTGTTTGTGCAGCTGGATCCTCTACAGCTCCTCCACATGATGCTGCAGTTCAGACCAGAGTTCCTGTACTCGCGTCGGGCCCCGCAGTCCGCCTTGCAGGCACAGGCAATGAGCCATAGCAAGCTATCAGGAGCTGGCTGAGATAGGATTATTCAGGTTCGTTTTCCCCTCCGAGTCTTCATTTATCCTCAATGGCGCTATTTCGGAGTATTTTATATTTTGATATATTGACAGCAACAAAATATGCATGGAACATCTGAAATTCGAACGGATATGTTTCTCCGAAAGTTTTATGATCATTTCGACCCAAATCGGACCAGTAACAACCTTTCTGCTACACATTATAGCCAGCTCTGTAATTTCTGCAACTTAGGCCCTTTTTGCTCCGGCAAAACAGAAAAATCGACAGGGGACTTCTAGGTACGTGTTGTCCTAAACCAAAACTATAATCCTGCAAATTTTTATATTTACAATCATTAATTCCTGGTAAAAAAAATTCCTGGGCTAAATGGCTGACTAAACGAATTTTTAGGTTGCTGGCTCTCTATTGCCTGGAATACATAGCTAATTTCTTTTATTATAATTTTTAATCTAATTCTTGTTCAGTTATTTTAAATCACTATTAATACATAGATCACTGCAATTTAGAGAATATAAAAATATATGTACAATTTTCCTTGTTATCTTTTGTACCAAATTATTTCATTAATTTTTATTTCTTGTTATTTTTTTTGTCTATGTGCGTTTTTTTTACGTAAATATATTAAGACTGATAGTTTTATTGTAATAATTTACGTTTATGTTTAGAAAATAGGTATTTTTACAACGCAAGTAACTTATTTTTTTTACTGTGACTTGCTATAAACATTTTATATATGATATAGTTAAATAAATGTCTATCTGTCTATGTTTTCCTATATGCGAAGAGTATAATAATAATTTGACAAATGAACTAATGTTATACGCATAACATTTATTAAATCAAGGCAATTTCGGGGTGTGCATTTTTTTCATTCTACTTTATGGGATTTTTGCATCATAATGAATTTTGCGTTTACTATTAATTATTTTTGTATTATATGAATGTAGCAGCCATATTAAAACATCAAAATGTAAAGTACTAATGACATCACATTTAGGGATGCTCTAATTAAAGTGCTTATAGATCAATGTTAATCAAATCAGCTTGTTAAAAAACATCACACGAATGCCATCGCAAGCCTTCTAAAATAAGCCACCTCAAATTTCAGCCAGTGTATGTAGTATATAATTTTCTGTTCTAAAATCGTAGTAAATACCTATCTACCCCATATATATCTAAGAAAACAAGCGTTCCTGATGAGAGGGATCTGATGACAAAGAAGGTTGTTAGTAGCAACTACGTTAAAGACATTAAAGAGTAAAGACGAACTTTCGAACACGAAGCCGATCGAAACATGAGAACAGGGATGAACTTAATTCTCAGACTAAAAAGTTTGCAGAACTTGCAACACTTCAAAGTGTAGCCAAGTATGATGTGATAGCCGAAATGCTGTCTAATTCTCAACCTTATAAGATTTCTCTTGAAGAGATTAAAAGTCTATAAGTCTGGTATAGACGGAGGGCTGAATTTTTGGATAATTACGTTTAATTTCTTTGTCAGCAGTAACTTTCGAATCTTTTATTTATGTAGGATAAGAGGTCGACCAACAGTCGAGCTGCGACAGGGTGACACAAAGTTCAAAAAAGAGAAATATTTGATATTGCAAAACGCATGTTAGATAAAGTCTTCAAATAGAGAAATGGTAACGTAACTCTATATAACTTCACTAACGATCAATATGATTACCGAAAAATTACAGAAAAATTCACAGAATTGGCTATAGTTTAGAATGTGTACAAAAAATTATTATATAGATATGGGTAATAAAGTTCCAATATTATTTTCTTCATAGCCTTACCAATTTTGCAGCACTTTCATTTTAATGTGGATATTGTTTCCTACGTATATTATGTATCTACGTTTTTTGAGTTTTGCAATTTTTTAAATTTTCTAGGGGTTAAATTTCAAGTTCCTAGCTCATCGAGAAGTACACAAACAAAGCATCGGGAAGATAAATATAGATAAAAAGTTTGTTACACTCTGTTTTATATTGAATTAGATGAATTAGATTTACTTGTGACTGTGAATTGTTATATTACTTCCCGACGAGCTAGAAATTTGAAATTTTGAATGATGATAGAAGGTACCTTCATGACTCCCTAATAATACAAAAACTTGAAGAATTCAAAATGGCCGCTCTAATATGACGCCTAAAATTTTAATCAAATTATGATTTTTAACGATCCCTTAGCGAAACACGAGCATCTTGGTAGTCCCACTTAACCCTTTCGGGCACAGAAAATCATGCACAGAATTAGCCTTTGCTGCACGGGATATTTTGTCCTAATTCATCTGTTTTTTTTGTTGTTGTTGAGGATTGCTAAGCAATCAAATATACTTTAGTTACATTTGTGGAGATTTACGATTTGTTTTAAGTATATACTTTGGCGTGGTACCCATATACATGTATACATTACAATGTACAGAGTATATACAGTATATAAAGTCTACTATGCTTGCTATACGTGATTTATACCACCATGCATTGAACGAGTTATCAAACGGTGTACCACCATGCCTGAAGGGGTTAAAGAATAAAAAATAATTCAACAAATATAGGCTTCGAAAGAGGAGACCTTCAGCCATAAGAAGTAATTAAATCATAAAAACAGTAGTTCCACTTTAAACAATAATATTGGGTGAAGCAGAATAAATACATACGTTCACTTTTTACTGAAATGATATGTATACAACTACTAATTCAGTTTTGATATGCATTTTGTTAGATGTGATTCTGATTTTTTTGTTAAAAAAAAATGTCGGACCATGTTCACTGATTACACTTGCCTCGACAATTTGGGCAAATGCAATCATAGCTTGGAACTTCCATAAGCATATCAAGCGAACATATCTGGAGCAAGTGTGATATAGTATGAAAAATTCTGATTCAAACAAAAAAAAAAAGTTGTCAATATCTTTATTTACAAAGCAGCTGTGATGCAATGACGGAATTGAAATTCAGGTAATAATATATAAATATATAAATTAATTTAATATTTAATAAAAACACGAAAAAAATAATTAAAAAAAGACCTACCGCCCGTATCCATATTAGACTAAAATTTGTAGTTACACTTATTACAACAAAATAAGTTAAAAAGGGCAAGATGATCAACAGCAACTGGAGTGTACATAAAATTAGATGAGGGTACAAAAGAGATTTGTGTTTTTTGATATAGAACCGGTAACGGTCTTTATTAAAACTTTTATTTTTGTAATTTCGTTAACTGTAAGAGGCAAAATATTATAAAATTCAGTTAAAAAAAATGATAAATCTTTGAGATTGTTTTTTTTTTAAATGTGTTACTAAGTTTTTGTATGCATTATTTCGTGTATTATACATGTGAGAAATTTCACGAGATTTGATATTCTATTCATGAATAAAAATTATGGTTGATTTAACATATAATAATTGAACATTTAATTAGATAAATTAAATTAATCACCAAAAAATAGATGCTCTTGTATATATAATCACTGATTACATTTGCCCCAGCCTCTGTGGTTACATTTACCCCACGTATGCATTTTGAGAAAGTAAGTGTAATCACTGCCCGAACATTTTTAATCGACAATTAATTTCAAATCTTTTAATAGAATCGGATTCCTCTCTGAAAATTACATAGAGAAGCAAAATACCGGCTCGGTGTTTAAGGTATTAGGCTTGCGACCACGGGGTCCCGGGTTCGAATCCTGGTTAGGGTATGGATGTGTAGTGGTATTTTTCATGTGTTGCCGAGATGGTAGTAGTGGACTAGACTGCGGTTGTGTGAGAGACAACACGGTCTAGTCGCTCTCCTCTCCTGAGTTCGAGTCTCAGCTGCGGCAGATGGCAATGTCGCAGGGAATGGGTGTTGTGATGTTGTCTATGTGTGTGTCCGTCCTGGTTGAGTGGTAGAATAGCCATCGGCTAAACTCCGCCAGGACATTAAAATAAATAAGGCGATTAAAAAAATTTAAAAAAAATGTCGCAATTCTAGTGTTATATTTGTGAGTGCAGTGTGCACTTAAAAAATGGAGATGACACTTGTAAAATTGGTGAAAATGTAGGCTTTTAAAAAATAAGCTACTACTTTGTAGTTGAACCTAGGAAAGTGTTAAAAAAATATAATATATACATTGTGTCCCAGGATAGATGTAACAAGAGGTGTAATGGACCAAAAATTTTGGAATTTTGGAATGGTATTTGGGGATGGAGTCCTGCTTGTTGTAAAACTAAAGTATACCAAAAATGACTTGATTTGGTGTTCTACAGGGTGTTTTATAATCAAAGTTGTAAAAATCACCACTAATAAAGTACATTTATTTTTCAAAATATGAAAAAATTCTACTAAGAAAAGTTATTTAGAATGCAATTTTATACCTCTATACCAAATTTCAGGAATATAAAATTATTTTTTTGAAACTTCCCATTTTTTGCGAATTAAGAGTTGAATTCATATTTAAAGTTGTGTAAGAGCAAATGTTAATAATCTCAAAAAGTAGGCTATTGGTAAATAAAAAATTGAATATACGAGATGTAAGAAGGTATAATGTTAATATTAATACTAATTTATTGAAAAAATGGGAAGTTTCAAAAAAATAATTTTATATTCCTGAAATTTGGTAAAATTGCATTCTAAATAACTTTTCTTAGTGGAATTTTTTCATATTTTGAAAAATTAATTTATACTTTATTAGTGATAATTTTTACAACTTTGCTTATAAAACACCCTGTAGAACACCAAATCAAGTCATTTTTGGTATACTTTAGTTTTACAACAAGCAGGACTCAATCCCCAAATACCATTCCAAAATTTCAAAATTTTTGGTCCATTACACCTCTTGTTACATCTACCCTGGGACACACTGTACATATATAAAAAAAATTACGATATACACCTCTTGTTACATCTATCCTGGGACACACTGTACATATATAAAAAAATTACGATATATAAGAGAAAGACGAAATAAAAGAAATATTGAGAAATCAAGAAAGAAGACGACAGAAAGAAAAAAGAAAGAAGACGTCAAGAGGAAGAAAAGCGGCGTCGAGAAGAAAGAGACGAATTGAAGAAAATAAGGGAAGATTGGAAATAAGACGCCAAGAAGAGAAATAAGAACAAGAAAGAAGACATCGAGAAGAAAAGGAAGAGCAAGAAAGAAGATGTCAAGATGAGAAAGACGAATTCGGAAAAATGATGGAAGACTTGGAAATAAAACATCAAGAGGAGCAAAAAACACGCCTAGGAAGAACTAAGAAAAATTCTTGATGAACAAAAGAAAATACAACAGGACGCAATCTTCTCAGCCACTGAGAAACTCAAAAATAAAATCAATCATGATATGGGCAGCGTAAAGTCCGAAGTAGGTGAAGTTAAAGACAGAAGTCAGTTAAGTCAAAGGAAAAATGAGTGAGGTCGAAGGGGAAGTAAAGCGCCTTAAACGAAAGTTGAGAGAAAGGAGGGCAACTAGTAGCGTCATCGGATCCTCAGTTAAAACCTCCCTCCTTTGACGACCAAAGTTCATGTACGACCTATAAGAGACAATTCGAGGCAGCTGCATCTGCGAATAACTGGGATAATGATGAAAAGGCTATGGCATTAGTTAACGCTAAGGGGCCAAGCCTCAGAGTTACTTCAGACTACCCCAGAAGAGAAAAAAAGGGACTTTAGTTTTGGAAGCTGGCTTGGACTTAAGATATGACGACCAACACCTTGCCCAATATACCAGGCTTAGCTAAAATCACGGACGCAAAAGGCTGTGGAATATTTTTTGATTTTGGGCACTAGTCTAAAAACGCATTTTTAAAGAAATAAAACAACCGGATTACATTTACCCCACCTCACTCCAACAAGCTGTTGAACAATTGGTAAATTTTGCACATACGATTTTCGACTCCGACCTTTTTCTATAATTTCGTGAAAATAATAATAATTGTTATTATTATAAAAAAATCCACACAACATCTGAAAGTACATCATTCAAGCTTTAATGTCCGCTCAACAAAATGTTGATATCTTATTTAGTACTACGTTAACGCCATTTGAATTTTAAAGTCTAAGAGAGAAAATAATTTTTTTTTTGTTTTTTGTTCAAAGGGCTGTATTTTGCAAAATAAATTTTTGTAATTTTTTTTCACATCATAGACATTATAATTTTTTGTCTTGAGACCAAGATCCTGTAATACGTACTCGTTTAATAAAAAATTATAAGAATGACAGCTGTTTGATTAAAGTAAGCGACAAATTTCATATCGCGTAACTTTATCTATTAACAGTTAATAGTCTAAAAAGCTTTTTGAAAAACAAATATATACGTCAATTTTATGATAATATCAACTTTAATTTTTTTTTTTTTTTTTGATTTGTCATTTGGTCTTGTCACTGAAAAGTACCACTTTCTGAGTAGGCGCGCGCGCTCGCACTGACAAGGCGTGCTCGAATACAGTGTCGTGAGTTTCGTTCCGAGCGTTAATTGCAAAATATTTAGCTTGGATAGTTTTGTCCAAATGAAAAAAATGGTATATATATATTTTTTGTGCAAAATTTCCTCCTATTTCTTTGTGCACCTAATTTGTTAAGTAAAAAAAAATGCAACTCTAAACTTTTCGTATTATTATTTCTACCATTTTTGAGAATATCCGCTCAAATATTCAGCGAGTTCGGGAAATTTCCGAAACAAAGATATAAATGGGCTAACATGAGGAATTTTAAGGAGATTCGGGCAGGTAAAGAATATGAAAAAATTTTTGATAAAAAAATATAGAAAACGATATTTTGTATGCGACATTGCATAGCCATATAATACTAAAAGTTTGACAATAAGATAACAAACCCCCGTAGAATTAAAAAGTGATTATACTTATTTCGTTAGGTTTAAGTTGATACAAAAAGGAGGCCGAAGTAAACACGTGTCGAGAATAAATGAGAAAGATCACGTTCTTATTTAACGATCGGATCACCCAAGATCCCATTGCTTGGAAACTCTCGCATTTTACTAACTTTACAAATTGTGTTTTCTTGTTTTGCCACTCGTATTTTCCGATTCAATCAGCCCTCTACATTATTCGAAATAGTTTTAGGACAAATGTCTTTAGGAAGGAAAGGGTGGAAACCTGTTTTATTAATGAATGATTTTTTAGTGTCAGATCTCCGAATATTGCTCCTCAAAGATGCAAGTTTTCTTACATAGTCCAGTCGGATTGTTCTTTGACATGGCGAAAATAGATAACTACGATTTGATTGTTTTAAGTTGATGAGTTGGGCATCCAAAACGAGCCGTCATAACGTGCCAAGTGATGTCATACTGGATAAGGGAGGTGGGGAGTGGTAAAGTTGAAAAATCGTTTTTTTCGCGTTTAAATAGAAGGCTAATAATCTCAGAGGAAAAGTTCAAATGAGAAAGTTGTAGGTATTAAAGAAACCTATAAGATGGGTGTTAAGATAGCTTTATTATGACAGGAGTAAATTCAAAAAACGGAAATTTTGAAATATTTTTATAATTTTAGCAACATTTTTGAAATTTTACTAAAGTTCATGTTATAGGGGGGAATATCTGGTCAAAATTTCAGATCGATATCTGCATTATTTTTGGATAGATTCAATTTTTTGGAAAAAAAGGCTTTGAGAAAAAAATTCTATTCTTCGAGAATTATTCAACAATTATAAATGTTTTCTATGTGGTCATTATTCAGAAAAAAGTGGTGAAAATTGAATCTGAAGAAAAATATTTTTTTTCAGAGTTAAACATCTTTTGAATAGATGCAGTGTCGAAAAATTACGTGTACCATTTCGAAGTACTATTTTCTTAGTTCACTTAAAAAAAACATTACTCTATGATACACTATTCTACAGCCTACATGTATTGGAAGTAAAAATAGCAAATTCTTAGTAACTTCGTCATGCTAAATAACAATATAAAAAGCAAAAGTTGGCTCTGGTTTTCCCAATACAGGTAATAAAGTGTAACGCAGGTATAGGGGTCTACAGACGATCCAGCTCTGGGACCCGACATAGTCGGTACGCTTTGAAGATAACTGGAATTCCAGCGGACTAGTTCACTTTTACGAATGAGTTCAAAGCATGCCGACAAGGCTGGCTCCCTGCCGCTGGATCGTGTGTAGACCCCTTATAAACCCTAGTTTATGGGCGGTCCTATCACAAATAACAGGTAGAACTAGAATTCTACGAAAAATAGACATACTAACTACCTACCTCTTTATTTGTCACTAAAACTAATATTCATTCTTAGGTAGTCGTATTTGTACCTTGTGCATGATAACCGTTCATTTTCGAAAGTAAATAGTGCTATTTTGAAAATATGCCACGAGATTGTGTAAATACACCTAACAACTTTTGTTATATTTGTGATGAAGTGACTTTTGCGCATCAAAAACGTAATTTTACTTCCAAAATTAAGAAGGCGTACCAGTTGTATTTTGGTTGTACAATTGGAGATGAAGGCAAAAAATGGGCACCTCATATATGTTGCAGCAATTGTGCGAACAATCTTTGCAGTTGGCTAAGTGGAAGAGGACGTTCAATGACTTTTGCTGTGCCCATGATCTGGTGAGAACCTACAGATCATGTTACCGATTGTTATTTTTGCGTGATACCTCCTATTAGACAAGGTATTAACAAGAAAAAAAAGATGTTAATATAATATCTCAATTTACCATCTGCCATTCGCCCGGTTCTCCATAGTGATGAACTACCTATTCCTAATCCACCTCAAGAATACAGCATTGATTCTAACGAAGAATCGGATGATAATGTAGATGACGACTTAGTCCGGCCATCAACATCACAAGATCCCGATTTCTCTGCCGAAGTGTCCGGTGGAGAACCACACAAAATTAGTCAACGCGAATTAAGTGATCTTATAAGAGACCTTCAACACTGGAGACCTACAACAATGGAATTTACTACAAGAAAATGTTAAAGTTTCCATGTATCGAAGTCGTCAAAAACATCTTATACCTTTTTTCAAAATGGAAAATGACTTGGTTGCCTGCAAGGACATTGACGGTTTAATGAGTGCTTTATACATTCCCCATGATCCTAGTGACTGGAGACTTTTTATTGACGCCTCGAAACTTAGTCTAAAAGCTGTGTTACTCCACAATGGAAATAAATTGCCATCAATTCCAATCGCCCATGCTGTCCACATGAAGGAAAATTACAGTAGCATGAATGTTTTGCTACAAACTATAGAATATAACAAGTATAAGTGGCAGATTTGTGCAGATTTAAAAGTGATAGCTATCTTACTTGGTATGTAGCAAGGGTATACCAAATATTGCTGTTTTCTTTGTGAGTGGGACAGTCGATCGCGATTAGAACATTACAAAAGAAAAATTTGGCCGCCAAGACTGGGTTTTGAACCAGGAAAAAAAACGTTGCTAACATTCCATTAGTTGATTCACAGAAGGTAATACTGCCACCACTCCACATAAAACTGAAGCTCATGAAAAACTTGGTAAAAGCTATGGACAAAGAAGGACGTGCTTTCAGTTAAAACAAAAATTTCCCAGACTTAGTAATTCCAAAATTAAAGAGGGAATTTTTGTGGGTTCTCAAATCAAGAACCTTTTCAAAGATGCTGAATTTGACAACATTCTAGAAGGTAATGAAAAAGATACTTGGAATTCCTTTAAAATGGTAGCAACACACTTTCTCGGTAACAAAAGAGCAAAAAACTATAGAGACCTTGTTGGGAATCTTCTTTCTTGCTACCAGAAATTAGGATGCAATATGTCCATTAAAAGTCCACTTTATACATTCACACCTAGATTACTTCCCAGAAAACTGTGGTGCAGTAAGTTATGAGCATGGAGAGAGATTCAACCAGGATATTCAAAATATGGAAAAAAGAATCAGGGCAAATGGACTTCTGCGCGGTTGGCAGACTACTGTTGGACATGAGAGATGCTCCAGAAATAACTTATAAGAGAAGGGCTAAAAAGCGCAAGAAGAATAATTAATTTTCTGATTAAAGAGCTTATATTCTAATTAAATATATAGTATATAACGTGTATTTGAAACATATATCAAAATGGCAAATATTTTTTCGCATGATGTAATTAATTACTTTTTTTATTAAAATTATACCATAATATGTGAGATAGGTCAGTTATTACAATTTTTAGAGCCAACAATTTTTTTTTATGACTATGTTCGACGTAGCTGGGACCAAAACAATGCAAATAAGTGGTTTCGGTTAACGATACAAAATAAAAGTTAAAATTTGTAGATGTGTAGGGATAATAATATAAAATATTAGCTACTTAGTTTGTATGTTTTATGTTGTTAAAATGTGAAGGCAGTTGTAATTATATACACAATTATTTAAGAATAATTATTTTTATTTCATACAGATTTTCTAAAAATTACGTTAATTTCATACACTTGTCACAAAAATCGCATACAAATCTTGTAATCCAAGAATAATATAGGATTCAATGAAATCATTACAATTAATTGTAATAATAATAATACAATAGTAATGCCATGTATAATAATTAACAAATTGTATAACGATAAAGTAACTTTCAATTACATTTTGCAAAATTGTGTTACTTACATTCTGAAGGTGTATTAAAAGTTATAGATATAAAAAATGTTTTTTAAAGTGAACTAAAAAAATAGCATTTCAAAATGGTTCACATGATTTTTCGACTCTACATTCCACTCAAAAATATTTAACTTTATTTGGAATTTTTTTATGCGAAAAAATCTTCTTTTTTTCAAATTCAATTTTCACCACTTTTTTCTGAATATGACCATTTGCAATTGTTGAAGAACTCTCGAAGAATAGAACTGTTTTTCTCATAGCAAAATCTGACAGAAAGTGAAGTACTTATAGCCATTTTTCGAAGACTTTTTTTTGTTTGTTTCAAAAAGTTGAATCTATCGAAAAATAATGCAGATATCGATCTGAAATTTTTACCAGATATTCCCTCCTATATAACATACTTTAGTAATATTTCAAAAATGTTGCTGAAATTTTGTTAAAATTAAAAAGAAATTCAATTTTTCAACAGGCTAAAATATTTCTTTTACTGAAAATCTAATGTTATCATTTAATAGTTTACCACCAACACCTAAAGAGAAACATAGAAAGAATGTTTATAAATTTTGCAGAAGCATTATCGTTGCTTGATCAAAAGGAGGCCTATAGAGGTCTATAAAAAGTTATGTAAAGATAACAGTTATAATCTCTATTATTTGTTGTTATAAAACTCAGAGTTATACAAGGTAACTAAACAGTGGTAACGGTAACCCTAATAGATGCCTCCCTTTAAGTACATTAAGGGTTATATAGTGGTAACTGAAATGGTGTCATCAACAATTTATATTTCAAAGGTTTTTAATTTGGTGATGGTGATATTTCTAGAAGCTGTATTAAACAATAAATTATTCATTGATAAATAAAATAAATAAATATTTCAAGTTAACCTCCAAAAAATATGAATCGTCCTTCAGTTACTTAGCTGCTTTCTTATATGACCCAATTATGGGTCACATCAAGGTCTTCATAAATATGCTAAACAGATATTTTTAAATGGGTAAAAAAATGTTTTAGTTTGTACTTCATATGCAAAACTATGCAATCCTTTTACCTTTAGTTTTATACTTATTATACTCCTCTCAAAAATGAAGAGTATATTGTATTTGATTGGCACATTTCTAAAATCGTAAATATCGCTCGTAGAGAAAAAAATTTCATATCATTGTGTTAGTGAACGAATTCTGAACAACTTTCAAAATGTCCGTCTGTCCGTCTGTCCGTCTGCCTGTCTGTCCGTCCGTCACGTTTCTTGTAAGCACGATAATTTAAGAAAGAAAAGTACGATTGTATTGGAATTTGGAAAGTAAGTGTTAGCTAGAGGAAGTTCCCTATTGTTTTTGAAGAAAATCGGTCAGTAAATAAAAAAGTTATTAATTATTTAATTTAAAAAAAATATATTCTCTTAATTTTTGTCGCTTGTACTTAAATAGAAATCTTGCGAAATGTTATCTCCATAATATATTTTATGTTTATGCATTTTACTAATATATATTTCATAAAAATATATCTAATGAGTTAAATATGTATGATTGTCGAAAGACAATCAATTTTCGTAGCAATATGTGTGCAGCAGCTAAATTTTTGCCTTGCAATCCCTTTTTCTCCCCATTTACGTTTGTACAATTTTGATCTTTTATCTTTTTTGTTATTTTTGTTCCTTTTTTGTCTCCCTAAATCCCCTCTAGGCCGAAAACTTACCTAAATCCTAATTTTTTAAACCACAATTTTATTTCCACCCTACCTTCCTTGTCGGCGATCAGACCACAAGGTCGTCATTTGTTCGAACCGTTTTTTTCGTTTAGTTGTGTTCCCCGTATCAACAATCAAAATTACGAAGTGCGCTCGCCTACGATTTTAGTGTTCTCAGTGTTGTGTTTATTTTTAAGCTACTTTTAGGTCCATGTGGACACATAAAAATTGTAATCTAGTTTTTAAGTCTGCCCGTGGCAGACAGGAGATTCTACCCCCCTCCTGCCCTCCTCGAATTTACTTCCAAGCCGAACCGGACCTACTCCGCCCAGCCTCACAGCGATGTTCGCCGTGGTTGTCTGGCTGGCTCCGGGCTAGGATCCGGTGAGGCACATAAATGTATAAAAACTATTAATAAATTGTTATTGATTGATTGATTGATTGCAATCCAAAGGTCCCGTGTTCTAATCCCACACAGGTTATATACCGGGTGTAAACGAATAGTGGGCCACCCCTGTAACTTCCTTTTTTTTAAAGATATCGGGAATAAGTTTTGTATGGTGAAATTAGGTAAGATTTTCAACTTTTTCAGACCTATCCGCCATATTTATCACTTCCGGTTTAACCGGAAACGGCCCCAATAGTCTTTTCTAAATGGACCACCCTGTATGTTTTTACATTTTTGAAATGAAGATCAGATTTTGGATACATTTATACTATTTTGAATAATTTATACAGTGTTGCACGAAAAATAATTCGAATTTTAGTTGTCAATCTAGATGGCTGCGAATATGTTAAAATTATTTTTGTTCCAATGTAATTCATATAAAAAATACGAAAACGTCAATATGTCCAATAATACATTATACAGGATGCTGTAAACTTATTAAAATCACATTTTTCAAAATGACTCATTTGTTTTAAATATTATGATATGGGTCACCCGGATATTCAGGAAGCTCTGTTTAGTAGGGGTTAAACGGTACCAAAAGTTCCGTAATGTGTAATCGTTACCAGCAGGAATGACAATTTTTCTTAAGAAATTTATGATTTATATCTAACTTCAATTAAATTTTTCAACCCTGTATATTTGTGTTAATATTTTATGATATGCAACAAGAATAAGTCAGAGGCCCATTCTGTCTCCTGCGGAGGGTGGCATATCATAAAATATTAACAAAAATATACAGGGTTGATCAAAATTTAATTGAATTTAGATATAAATCATAAATTTCTTAAGAAAAATTGTCATTTCTGCCGGTGACGATTACACATTACGGAACTTTTGGTACCGTTTAACTCCTACTAAATAGAGCTTTCTGAATATCCGGGTGGCCCATATCATAATGTTTTGAAAAAATGTGATTTTAATGAGTTTACAGCACCCTGTATTATGTATTATTGGACATATTGACATTTTCATATTTTTTATATGAATTACATTGGAACAAAAATAATTTTAACATATTCGCAGCCATCTATATTGACAACTAAAATTCGAATTATTTTACGTGCGACACTGTATAAATTGTTCAAAATAGTATAAATGTATCCAAAATATGATCTTTATTTCAAAAATGTAAAAACATACAGGTAGGTCCATTTAGAAAAAACTATTGGGGTCATTTCCGGTGAAAAACCGGAAGTGATAAATATGGCGGATAAGTTTGAATATCCGGATGGCCCATATCATGTTTAAAACAAATGAGTCATTTTGAAAAATGTGATTTTAATGAGTTTACAGCATCCTGTATGATGTATTATTGGACATATTGACGTTTTCGTATTTTTTATATGAATTACATTGGAACAAAAATAATTTTAACATATTCGCGGCCATTTAGATTGACAACTAAAATTCGAATTATTTTCTGTGTAACACTGTATAAATTGTTCAAAATAGTATAAACGTATCCAAAATGTTACCTTTATTTGAAAAATGTAAAAATATACAGGGTGGTCCATTTAGAAAAGATTATTGGGGCCATTTCCTGTGAAACCGGAAGTGATAAATATGGCGAATAGGTCTCAAAAAGTTGAAAATCTTACCTAATTTCACCATATAAAATTTCATTCCGATATCTTTAAAAACAAGGAAGTTACAGGGGTGGCCCACTATTCGTTTACACCCGGTATATTTTTTTTTCATTTTTTTTTTCATATAATTTTTTTCACAACAAAGATGGTGTCACAAAATTTAGGATGTCCAAAAACTAACATTATTTACAAGAAAACTGCGAAGAGTATCCTATAGAATGTGTAACAATTATTATATAAAAAGCTCGTAAAAATCAAATAATGAATGGTGTCTATGTATTTACCAAAATTACCGATTGAAATAAAACAAAATATACCATAATTCAAATTCATAAATACGATGAAAACCACTTCAATATTATGCTATCTTTGTGTCAATACTCTATCACATTGTATCTATGCCTGATCGTATAATTCTTTAAGATAACAATAAATTTTATTCGCTAAGACATTGGTAAAATTTCCACATTGAAATCCATTTCCTCAAAACACAGTTGAACAACCGTATTTTGCAGACTTAACTTTCATATTGCTACGAAGCATGCAAGTGGTCCACTGGTCCATCAACCACAGGTAATGCTAGAAAACTGCTATCGGAAAACTGAACAGACAGCTCGAATGTCTTGAAGAAAACATTGAAAACTGCTCCAGACGTTGCACATAGCATTATACTTACATATTCAGTTTTATGTTTTCATGTTATATTGTCTAGGATAGAAGCATTGTCTTGTAAAATGCATCTTTCAAGTGATAACTTTCCGACGCTATGTGATATGCTCCGCGAAAAGGAAAGTGTGTAGTAGAGGAATAAAGTTCCTATATTCATGGAAATTTGGCATACAGGGTGTCAGGGAAATAACAGTCAATTGTCTCCCATAGGCTAATAGTGGAGGCAAATGAGTGGAAATTTCCGTGAAAAATTAATTGCTTGGAATAGTGAGATTTTCTTAAGTTATTGTGGACATCAGAGGACCTGTGAACAACGAACCGGAAGTCCTTTTTGAGTTTTTGAAAAAACGCTTTAATTTTTTGTTTCTGCTTTGTATTACTTCCACATCCACGTACTGGGGTGGAAGTGTCGGAGTGGTAAAAAAAAGATCCTTTTTTTGTTCATATAGGCTTACCTGTTATGAAACGTAAAGATTTTAAGTTTGAAGAAAAAAGAATTGGTGGCTGTCCGTCGTTCTGTCTCTAGCTTTTTTTGTACGCACGATTACTTTGGAACGGTTTATGATATTGGCTCAAAATTTGGTACACTGTGTATTATAATAAGATCTGGAATTAGACTATATTTTGAGCTTATTCGGTTGAAAGGGTGGGAGGTTAAACGGGAGTAAATATGTAAAGCAAGCAAGTAAGAGTACATAAAATTGAGATTTGATGTAAGTACGAGAATCCAAAGATTTTTTTGGCATCAGTCACCTCCAGTACCTAGCCAATGTGGCATATTGCTTTCTAAGTTTTACTGGTAGACGATTTCAAATATTATTATTAAATTATTCTACATAGTGGAGTGTCAAACGTCAGTGGTCAGAGTGGAACGTCAGACAAAGTTTTAGTGTGAACTAACTTAATTTCTTCACTTTTAAACGATTAAAACAGTTAAAGCAGTCGTGCATAAAGTATAGTATTCTGGTCGCGTATAATGGCCATTATACGATCGGGTGATTTACGACACTCGCCTTCGGCTCGTGCCGTAAACATCACCCTCGCGAATAATAGCTATCATTATACGCACATTGAATAATATACTATTAATATACTATTAATTAATCAGTTTTTAACTTAGCTGAGAAAACCGAATCAATAACTCCACAAGAGGCTACGTGTCTCTTACAAGCACCGTGAATTCAAATGGAATATTTTGGGTTCTAATAGTGGTAAAAAAACTTTTTAAAAAATTGCGTGTTTTTCACATTCTTATATAATTTGTTTTGGATTTTAGTAATTAGTATTATTTTTACAAATAATAGATTTTGTACAGCAAAAATGAGTAATAGAGCTAACAAACAACAGAAAATCTAGAAGAAACAGAGGTTCCTAAGAAAAATAAAAACTGTTTATTTTAGACCATCTTAAAGTACACAAACAAGCCTGGTATATTTTGTTATTAGAGGATTCATAACAAAAAAAAAATTCTCAAAAATTATTAATAGAATGGACTTGCTTTAAATAATTCAAGTCACAGTACAGTTATGCCATTTGAATCAAGAAAGGAGCTGTTGAAGTTAAACATTCAGGAATTTCGTGTTTAGTTCAGTTGATGTAAAATACTATAAATGCACATTGCACATGGTCGGAAATTGAAACCTATAAAAAAACTGCTATAATATTTGTAACGTGCACTAGTAGCATAAAACGATTCGCATGGTTTTATTGTCGATAAAATAATGTTTATAGTCCATTTCTGAGAAGTAAGGTATGTTTTCTAATTACTTTTATTGCATTTTAGTATGAACCGCGTCCTTTTCGAGAGTTGTGAAGTTTTTGTGCATTTGAAATAATTAATAATGAAAATCAAGTCATCATTTGAAATGTAAAGGTAAAAGTACCGGTACTTGACTTGGCATTTTACTTAATACGGGGAGTCAAAATATAGGCATCGAGAGTTTTATTTGATGCTTTCAAAATTATATTTTGAAACTGCAGCAAAAAATGAAGAAAACACGTATTGCAGAACGAAGAAGCGGGCAGAGTAGAGACAGCCTTTGTCGGTCGCTTTTGTCTGCTTTGGCTGCTTGCATATTCGATGACCTCCTTACCCCGTTAGCCCATTTACAATATCTCTTGACTCTATCATACGTTCTGTGTCACCTGGTATATCCATATTGCACAATGGGTAAGCTTTTAGAGAGCAGAATGTTTACTAGAGTAACGCTAAAGTTTCGAATGCAACAAAGACCAGCCGAAAGACTTATCCCTACTCAAAGGAGCTCTTGTGCCAGCCATTCTACACTACTTTCAGACTGCAGTTTCGAGCTATGGGCCCTCGTCAGTCCTTTGAGTAGGAATATATTTTCGATTGGTATTTGTTGCAAACGAAACTTTAGCGTTTTGTGGCAATACATAGTCATTGCACTTAACGCAGCCAGGCTTGTAATTCGTAATCTAGCGCTCGGCGGGGCATTAGTACGGAGACTTGCTATTGGTTGCAGTCTGGTTTTTATTCTTTATTTATTTAAGGAATGTATAGAGGAGTTCGACGCCAGTAAATATTCTGCCCTCTAAAAGCATACCTAATACTAATTATGCCCATGTCAGGTGGGGATCAGCCGCTAAATTGTTGCATGTCGTGGTTTTATAAATCTCGTCATGTATCAAGAGTGATACGAGGGTCTCATTGCAGTAATTCTGGACCTACCTTGTACTGACAAGAGCCAGGAGCTCGAAACTGCAGTCTGCAAGTGGTGTGGAATGGCTGTTCAGCAAACATTTTTGTTAAAATTATCTCCAATTCGACTTGGTAAAAGAGATTTACTTGTTAAGGTAATTATGACGTAAAATTGACTGGAAAAATACACTTCCGATAAAAATGTACCAATTGGTCTTACTTTAGATTTCAGTTTACGTAAATAATTCCAATTAATCTACCTCATACACAATTTTCCTTGAAAGTAAATTTGACGAAAGTAGCGAGTGAAAAACTACTAAAAAAATCTACCAAAAAGGACCTGAAGGATAAATTTCCAATAGAGTCAAAATAGGTAATATAATTAGGTAGTATTTACCTTTTTAGCGACTAAAAATATTCCTAATAGTCGAATATCTTACTAGGTAGATTTTGTTGTAAATCCTACGTAATAGCAACCTAATAGCAACCTAGTTGCTATACGCCTTTGAAGTAATATTAGGTCGACAAAGTCGAAAAATTCTACCTAACTTATCTACCTGATTTCAACCATTGAGTCAATCATCTTTTGTAGTTGCATTTTCAAAGGCAACTTTAAGGTTAAATTAGCTCAAGACGCCATATTTTCTTAGCACAGTTGAACATGATTCCAAATTAGAATTTTAAAAATGAATGTGTATGGAAACAAACTGACGAAAAGGTAAAAAAAATACATAATTATACCAACTCATATTTAACAAGTATAGCAGACTTTCTTCCCAAATTATTACTATATTTCTTTTATTTGGCAATAGGAATTTCCTTATAGATGAATATTTTGGGGGCGTATTGTTATTTTACGAAGTACAGCTGCTATTATACACAAAAAAAATTGTAGCATTGATTTCAATAAGCGAGAACTGCAAATACTTTACATCTAAATTGGATTTATTTTAGTTACCGATATTCATCTTGTATCTTATTGTAAGTTAGGTATCTTTAAATTTGTAGGTGACTGACAATATTTCGGCTACTTATAGAGAACAATACCAAATAAGTATAAAATCTTATATTTTTCCTCTTGGTGTCATTTTCTAATTTCACATACTTCCGTAAATTCTACCTAAAGCTAGTCAACTCGATGTCGAATTGACATCGAATTCAAGTAAAATTCACCTAAACGGATATTAGTAACCAAATATATTGTGCCACTACAAATACGATTTATGTGTAATTTTACCTGTCTTAGTCGATATAACCTAATTTCGACATCGGTCGTCTTATTCTCCACTTATGTCGATTCCACGTAGCGTCAACGTAAATTTTACCAAAACATGGTTAATTCTAATTTTGCGACTAAATTTATTATACATAATTTAGGTAATTTTGACGTCAAATAATACCTAAAAGTTTGCTAGGTGGCACGAGAGCTACTTTGCTCTCCTTTTAATTCGCAAACCAGTGCTCGGCAGGGGATTAGTCCGGTAAATAGCTGTTGGTTGCAGTCTGTTCTTTATTCCCTATGTATTGAAGGGAATGTATAGAGAGTTCGATAAAATATTACGCTAGGGAATACTGCAAAATGTTCAAAAGTGTAAATAGTGTTTTAAATGAAAATAAAAATAATTAGATTTTAAACATTTTATATAAAAATTCCTTTTCGAAGCTCACATTTTCTTCAAAAATCGAATATTTCTCTTAACAGGCCTCTTAATAGTACAGGAGATAAGGAAAAAAAATGGTACAATAAAGTATTACTACATGACCGGTTAATACTTTTCACTCGTACAGATAATAACGCATACGTTACAAGAAAAATGTTTGGGTTTATCAGCTACCTGCCAAACGTTGGGGGGTGGAAAAAATAGGAATGGTATTG
This sequence comes from Rutpela maculata, assembly GCA_936432065.2. NCBI lineage: Eukaryota > Metazoa > Arthropoda > Insecta > Coleoptera > Cerambycidae > Rutpela > Rutpela maculata. Next base: position 146,304,458 of record OW386289.2, read on the forward strand.
CATTTTTACATGCCTTCTAAAAAGTAACTCTTTAAATATTAATTTTTGCAAAAACAATTAAAAAAGAGTGGCATCCGCCAGGCAAGCGAAAAAGAGGGCGACCAAAAGAAGAATGGATGCAGCAGGCAGCAAAAGACATGCAGAAAAGTGGTCTGACGGAATATCAATGTCAGGACAGGAAAGCGTGGCGTTTAGGATGTGGGAAACGGTCGACATAGTGCTGTAACAAACCCAATATATATATTAAAAAAGAAATGTTAATTCGACGTTCTTTCTTTTATGTTAGAAACGTCAAATAAAGTGAGAATTCACTGGTCCTTCAGTTATTATAGTAGATTTAAATGTAAGGCATAATTATTTTCCAAAAAATTTTCTTTAGGATCATTTAAAAAATATATTTGAAAATTGGATATTTTCGATTTTCCCATGTATGTCTTCGACATAAATGTCAATTTGACAACTGTTTTTCTACCTTCCCTCAATTTAAAGTTAATATGCATATGTAGCTTTAAAATTTAATCAAGTGATTTAAATATTTATTTTTTAAACAACGATTTTGAAACCTTTTTCTGCAAAATGAGCAATTTTTTGTAAAAAAGGCGACAAAATATTTTTTTAATCACAAATAATTCGTTAATGACTATAATTACACATACAATAGGGAACTTGCCCAAAAAATAAAATTGACTTAAAATACTCAAAATCGTAAACTAACATCATTAAAAACCCCATAAACAACAAAAATTTAAAAAAATATATCTTCCAGAAATATAAGCGATTAAAATCTGCCGGATTTTACCCACTCCTGAAACGTGACGTCAAATGGAGAAAGTCGGATGATGGCGTCAAGTGACATCCATTCTGCTTTGGCTTTGATAATTCCGCATGCGCATGCGCATTTATCAGAAACAACTAGCAGTGAACACAACCTAACCTAAAATTTAAACGTATTCGTTGGAAAAACATCTTCAATATTCTGAAATGTCACAAAATGCTACTTTTGATTCGTTCGTGCCGAGCCGAATTTTCGAATTTCGTCGTGCCATTTACGATCAGGTTTATCTGGAAGACTTCCTCTTTACGTCGCGACATCGTACCAATGGTGTTTTTCGAAAAATATGAACGTGTCAAGATTGCATGTTTTTGCAATTTTTTCGGCTCCGAAATGTAAGCTGTTTTTTACTATTTTTCGCAGATATCTCTGAAATGGTGGGAGTTAGCTCGAAATAAAAAATAAGGTCAAACGAGTATTTTCCACTACGAATCTTTTGCCACCATCAGAATTTTGATATATTTTTTTTTTTCGTGTCGGAGATAACTACTGCAATGTCGGCCATGTACGGCAAAAAATCGCAAATTTTGAGCTTCTACAGTTGGCAACTTTTTAATCTTGGCTCCTACGCCAAAAGACTTTGGGCCTTTTTTTTTTCGGCAAAATTTGTCCATTTTGTCACCGTAATTAATCGGTAATTAACTGAAATCGATCTCATATACGATGTTCACTTAATATCATGTACTACTTTGACGCTCCGTTAATCTCGGCCCTTCGAAACAAAGGTTTCTGAGAAAATTATTTTTTTAAGATTTACATACACTCGCTTTTCATTTAATCTAGTGATGTCTTCAGCGTTTTAATGATTGAATCTGTTCGAAATAGCGTTCTAAAAACACCCCACGCTTTTATACTCAAATATTATATTTAATTGCAAACGGGGCTTACACTAAGGCTCTTACGGGGTAGACAGAGAGGGCAGGTTCGATGATTATTCTTGATTTTTAGTGCAGTATTTATAAAACCGTGTTTTTTTAGTTTTTTAAACTATTATTTATCATAGAGAAACAAAATATATTAAATATAATTTTATTACCTACAAATTTAATCATTTTATTACCTATAAAAAGTATTATTTACATAGTTTGCAAAAAGAGATATTTACTAAAATGCGTGTAAGAACGCACTTCCTCTCCTATTTTTTTCACCCTCTACGTCTGACAGGTAGGTGATTCCCTTAAACTTAGCATTTTTATGTAGTTGTAGTTGTTTTTCCTGTACTATAAGCCTAAAATGAAAAATCCATAGACCGTAAGTGAATTTATCTATAAGCAATATGTTAAAAATACGAGCATGTTTTTAAAATGGATATCAATTTTTAAGAAAGGTTTATTTCGCTTGTCAATTTTTATGAGGAGCTATTATCGTAAAGATGTATAAAGAAGTATAAAAATAAAGTAATATGAAAATACATATGCCACATTGAGTTTAAAACTGAGATACACTTATTGCTCGTTAAGTTTCGTTTAAGAGAATAAAGCATAGTAGCAATAACGAAATAAGTGTTATAAGTATTTGTCACGCTAGGAATGAACATAGTTTATTACATTATTACTTCGTAAAGTATAAAGTTTATTTATTCCTATAATTTACTAATACTTTTGAATCATATGGATATTATTATTGTCTGTGACACAACGTTATGGTAAAATTAGAGAAGTTATTTGTGAAACGGTTGTCTTCTTACTAGTCCAGTCCCAGAAGATAGAAAATAGGGCGACTTTCCCGTTCGTTTGATAATGGAGCTTTCTTCATAATTCTTTTTGCATTGTGTTAGGTGTGGCTTGTGTAACATAATGCACCCTGTCCGAGGGGTAGGAAATCTTTGTAATCATTAATAGTCAATAAATAAATAATTTTGATTGATAGTTAGGTATATAACGAATTGAATATTTTTGGTTGTTTTTCATGAAATCGTATAAAATAAATTATTCGGAGGCTTTTGGGTCGCTGAATACGGCTCCGAAAACAGAAATATGGAAAACCCTCATTTTCACCGGAAAATTCGGAAGTTATATGGCATTTAAGAGGTTTTTATGGATGCTGATTAAAAATTTCAACTCATAGAGGGAAATTCTCGGAAAATCCTGGTAAGTTTTTATGATTTCCTATCACCATAAGCGTCCAACGTGTGAAAATATACGTTTTTGTGAACGCTGATGACGATTTAGAGGTCGAAATGTCGAAAAAGAAAAATGAATATTTTTCGAAAAATTTTGGAAAATGCTAAAAGTAGAAAATTCGAATTTGTACAGGAAAAATGTAGGAAATTTTACGGAAAATTCAGCTGAGCTTTCATTATATTTGAGTGAAGTGGGCGTCGATAATGTGAATATTAGAAACAAAACAGCTGTTGATCTCGCATCGATACCACCTGCGATAGACAGCTTTAAAGAGTATCTCAAAAAAATATATTATCAAGTGCAGTTCTGGATTGGCGTAAGGTCCAAGATTGGGGCTGGAAGCTTGTTGGCAATGAATTGCATCAAGTCAAAATAAACGATCCACCGGTACCAGATAATGTGATAAATATAATCGCATGTTCATGTAAAACAGGATGAGGGGCTCCTTGTGGATGTCGATGCTTGCTCAGGATGAGTGGTATGAATTGTTCAAATATTCACTTATCAGTCGCAAATCAAGACGAAGAAAATCAGAATTTGGATAACAGTACTTTGGATACCAGTTCCATCGAGGAATCAGAGAATCATATATTACAACAACAGGTGGGAATTGACTCTGATAGAGAGTGATTTTTATTAAATATTATTTTTGAATACAATTCATGTTTACAAAAATATTGTTATGAGTTGTAAATCATTCTAAAATATCGACTTCAAAAAATTAATAAATAATGATATATCGTTTAAACTTAATAAAATTATTTGTTTTTACCTTGTTGTAATTTGTCTACTTTTATGATTAAAAAAATTATAATACGTTTGAAAAGCACGTTAATTGAAAATAAAATCTACTTGGATTTTCCGTTAATTTTTTCTGTACAAGTTCGAATTTCTAATCAACATCCACATAGCCCAGTATCGTAGTTTACTGGTGCAGTCAATATGCTCAGATTTTCCAAATTTTCCAACAACGATAATTTTTCTAATTTCAGATAGAAAATTTATGTCCTCGGACCCTATAAAAAAATTTCAATGTTTAATAGAGTAGTCGGTGAAAAAAATGGCTAAGATCTAATATTTTCTACTTTTCCAAAATTTTCTGAAATATATTAATTTTTCGTCGTTTTGACCTCAAATTCGTCATCAGCGATCACAGAAATGTATATTTTGACATGTTGGAGGCTTATGGTGATAGGAAATCATAAAAACCATAAAAACCTCTTAAATTCTACATCACCTGTCATTTATTGATAGACTCTGGCTAGATTTTCCGAATTTTTCGGTGAAAATGAAGGTTTTTCCGTATTTCAGATTCGTGTTCAGCAACCTACAAAAGGCCCGTACACAAAATATCATAAAATTTCATGAAAAACAACCCGAGATATTCAGTTCTTTACATAACTATCCATAAAAATTGTTTCTTTGCTGATTGTTAACAACTAAATAATATTTTCTATCCCTGGGACTGGGTGCATTATGTTACATAAGTCACACCTAACACAATGCAAAAAGAATTATGAAGAAAGCATCATTATAAGCATCATTATCAAAAAAACGGTTATAGACTTCCTTCTGGGACTGAACTATATCGTTTAAGTTTGATGATAGGCACGTAGTAAGTTAATATAAAAGTTTTTTTTTTCATGAACGAGAATTAGATATATGTAGTACTTTCCTTTATCATAAAATTATTTAAGAGGTCTACAGACGACCCAATCAACCAACAAACCCACCAACTAACCTTCTCGGTACACTTTGAAAGGTGCCAAAGCAACTGGTAAAAGTGAACTGGCCCGCTGGAATTCCAGCGTCTTCAAAGCGTACCGACAATGTTGGCGCCAGCAGTTTTACGAGTTCACATGGCAACCCCTTTACTTTTAGACTTTATGATGTTGATGTATTTTTTAGTAATACTATACTCCACCTAGTTTCGTCAACCATGTTGGCATTATCAGTAATTGTCTGTAATTGGTCTGTAACATTTTTTCGATAAAGTCATATTTTTCGAGATACTTGACGAAAGCCGTTTGGAAATACCTATTTTTTAAACTAAAATCGCAATTTTGAAGTCGTTATAACTTAAAAATTATCAATTTATGTGAAAAATTGCATAGAAACTTTTCTTCTTATAATTTGATTCTACTGAGGGGGGTTGGCATCCACCCCCTATAAATTAGCAACCCTCCGCACAATATAGAAACTTTTCTGTGAAGCATTTACTATTATACTACCAAAAATGAACGAAATCCATTCAATATGACATTATTCCGAAGTTTTGCATATTTTTTACCTCTAGGTACTGTACTATATGTGGTTTTATATCCTATTAACACATACCAAAATTGAAAATAATATCTAAAGTACATTCTGAGATATGATAAAATAACGATAAAAAAATTGCTATAGCAAAAAATTTAAGCCTTCGCGGACAATGTTCATACGAACATTTCTTCATAAAATTACCTATGGAATCACACCCTGAAATATTACCACGTCATTAATTAACACCCTGTATGCCTGTATATATTTCATGAAGGTGAAACTGATCATCCTAGTGCAATAGTATAAATACTTATTTATAGAATCTAGCCATAAGAATAATTATTCTACTTCAGGTATTTAAAAAATTTTATCGCACAAGAATGGATTTTAGATTCTATGTTCATCTACCCTTTATCTTACATCCATGCTACAAACAAATGCGGTGAATGTATACAATGTTAGAATTTTCAATTATGGAATATATTTTGTAATTAAGTAAAAATGGCAGTTGAAATATTTAAATGTACACCTACCGAGTCACAGAAATATTTCAAGGATGCGAAAGTAAAATCCGAAGGATTCGACAATTAATTATAATTCCTTACGTCCTTTCGGGCGTTATCAGCACCATATCGAATCGTGATGGTCACAGAACGATACAACACCGTGTAAGGAAGGAGATAAAGATAAAGTTAGACATGAAAGCAAATGACAGAGATAGTGATAGCGTCAATAATCGTCGCTATAAAGATGGAACAAACCCACTAAGAATAACTGATTTTCTTTGGAATCCTCTGTATACGCTTTGGCCGCTAATAGACCAGTGAAATTAGATGGTCTTTCATGAGCATGAGTAAGTAACGGGGTAGTTGAATTAAGGGAGACTTCTTGTTGAAGTACTTACATTGTGTCAAATAGGCCGAAATTCAAAGTGTGTTCACTGTTTACAATGATTAATTTTTTTTAACTGTGCATTTGCATTCAAAACTAATGTCAAATTCGTGTTCCATTACCCCAAATTAGTGTACACTGAAAAAAATTTGTTCCGCTAAAATGCATCATTAAAAAATTGTAATGGTGTTTTTTGGCCTTTCACCGCTTATGTAGCGAGAACGGTAATAGATGCGACAAAAATGCAACAAGTTCGTTTTGTAGAGCGTCAAATTTTCTAAAAAAAAGTCTGGGAGAACACATTTCAATTTATTATAGTCCACAAGCTATAGGCGCCCAAGCGCAAGCGTAAAAATGACCGTTTCTCGTGCTACTCTACAAGCGGTCCGAGCTGCTGACTTATTGAAAAATGGCAAAAAAATCATAAAAGTCTCCAAAAAATTTGAAAAAATTCACTGAGGTTCTATAAAGTTTGTATACTTTTTTGGCGAAGTTTGGATCAACTTCCGCAAAATTCTTATCGTCTTCTATTTTTACATTTTGCAGTTAAATATTAGTTGTCCTATGGAAAATTAAAAATTGCTGATTTTTTTACTAATGTAATTTTTGTCGCTCACCTCCTTTCATTTTATTAAATATGCATTGTTTAATGTAAAAACCTCTGCCTCAGGAGTCGCTACTTCCACATCCACATTTCCTGTCCAAGTCTCTTGCAACGAAAAAATGTTGATGCTATACCTATTTACACTCCACTATGTAGAAATAATTGTCCATAGAACTTTAATAATATAGTATTGAAATCGTCTACCCCAAAAATCCATAAAATGATATGCCACACGGTTGTGGGGGTGGTAACGGATGTGGTAGAGAGGGTGGTAAATGCCAAAATTTTGAGAGCCCTGGGTTCTTATATACAGACTAAATCACAATTTTATTTTTAATAATAGGGTGAGGGTAGTAGACTGGGTGACTAATGCCAAAACAATTTTTGAGGCCCTTGGTTCTTGTACATACACTAAATCACAATTTTATTTTCGTACACCCTTTAATAATAGTGTGGGGAGTGGTAATGGGGGGGTGATAGTGAGGTGGCTGATGCCAAAAAAATATTGAGACCTTAGTTTCTGGTACATACCCTAAATCACAATTTTATGAACTGCCTTTTACCATAATTTACCTCCCATTTATCCTCATTAACCCCAGAACCCTTCGACGCAATAAGATCATAATATAATCTACTTCCTAATCTCGTTATATAGGTGTACCAAACTTCAAGTCAATATCATACGCCGCGCGCCGTTCCAGATTAATAGTGTTAGAGACCAACAGACAGATTTTTTTTGCTTAAACTTAAAATCTCGACGTTCCATGACATTCTAAGCCTATCTTATAAAAGAAAAAAATCCAGTTTTTTGTGTTACCATACCCCCACCTACTTCCACTCCACTACGAGGATGTGGAAGTAAAAACATAAAAAAAGTTAATTTCGGTTTTTCCATTACTTTTTGGGGTGAAAAATGTAAATGATCTATTTTTAAAAACACTTCTTTTAATATTTCACAGGGACGAATTCGAAAAAATTTCTTTTCTCCTAATAATTGTTAAATTACAAATTTCTTGAAAAATTGTTATAAATCTTTCACAGCACATGTATTTTTCAAAATATGTTTTCAGCATTCGATGATGCTTAAAAATACAACATCCATCACAGCAACTTATTTGTTTTTGAAATTTAATTTCATTATTTATAAGAAAAAGACAATTAATATTAAGGAACGAAAAGTAGCTGTTTTTTTGTAATTTAGCTACAAAGTGGGATTTCTTATACCTAACTGGTCATTAAGAAGGGTAGTATTCGGTTTGTAAATTTCAATTGCTTTTAATATATATAATTTTCAAGATTTTGTCTCTAAATAATCTGAATAATCTAGAGACGAAAAATTATGGATGTTTCTAAAAAAGGATTTGCAAAATTTAATCTCGATTTGAATTACTTTTAACTTTTTCCAACGATTTTAAATGTTCACGTTAACTTATATTAAATACCCTTCCTGTTTGACTAATATAACAGCTATTGCATTCTTTGCACGGGAGCTTATAAACCCGAGATTTTCTACTTTTATGTGTTTTCTGTGAACCATTATACAAAATATTTGACATTTTTTGGCAAGGTTTCAATGCTCTACGAGCAACCAAAATATCCGTTTGTAGGTAAACTAGAGGTTTAACATTATTCAACAAAATATAGAAAATGAAATATATTATTAGCAATTGAAATTTACAAACATAGAAATAATCCAGTTGCCAGTTAGTTACAGGAAATCCCACTTTGTTTATCGCCCAGTTGTAAAATTGGCCTACCTATACTGTTTATTCACAGCTAATTAGTATAATCCTTTTGTAATATATAGTACCCCACAACTTAATTTGTGCTTTATCAGCCTCCCTCCTAGAGGACTGGTGCAACAGATGGAAAATAGCCGTCAATGCCGAGAAAAGCAAGGCGATACTTTTCAGAAAGGTAGGAAAAGAAATCCCCACAGATCACGTCTCCATGTACGGCGAGGACATCCAATGGCATGATACCGCCAACTACCTTTCCGTGATCATGGAGAAAGGTCTAACATGGAGACAGAATACAGAAATCATCGTCAGCAAGGCCAGGAGGACCAGAGCTCTAATCTACCCGATGGTGAGCAGACAGAGCAGACTTATCCTGAGAAATAAACTCACGCTTATCAGGTCACTCATCAAGCCCCAACTGATGTACGCTTCCGTAGCCTGGGGCTACCAAGCAAGTACCTACCTCCAGCAGATCCAGAGAGTGGAGAATGTCACCTTCCGGACGCACCATGGTTCGTACGCAACGCATACATCTTCAGGGACTTGGAGTATACTCCAGTCACCGAAATCATCCGGGAGAGAGCCAAACGGAGGAGCATGGGAACCTGTTGGTGAGGGAGGCCACTGACTACGATCCAGCCGACGCTCCGAGGCACAAGAGGCCGAAGATGCAAATCATGGTGAGTATGAGAGCCATACCACCGCCGATGAAGTCAACCCTCAGAAGAGACATGACGAACATCCAACCACCCACCCACTATCCTGCGGGTACCGGACAAAACACCGTCCAGTACCTGTAGCCACCTTGCTCCGTGCAGACTGAAAGTGCTACCAAAGCACTTAGGTCTGCACTCGAGCTACATAGCTCATCCCTACCTAACCGATGATCTAGATGGCAGGATGTCAACTGACGTCCTACGTACCGGCAGTCAATCCCAGCTAAGAATACCCCAAGTATTCCAACAGACCGATGACTACCCCCGGGGATGACAAGCTGGCGAAGAAAGAACTCCAAGTAAGAAGACCGCCAGACGAAAAAGGCCTTAGCCAGCAAGGTCCAAAAGTCAGGACCAGGGTAGGTGGGCTGAAATGATCCACACCACTCACATTTGTGAGTGAGGCTGACGTAAAGTAAGCTCGCTGCCTCCCACGAGGCCGGGCCAGGTCTACAGCGATGTATTAGGGTAAAAATCAGTAGTCCTGCTCGACTCTAGACATCCGAGACCGTCATCACTGCCAAAGAATATTGTACTTCGCTCTACTGGAAAATGTAGTCTAGATACTACGAATCTGCAGTCGCAAGCAGAAAAATATAGTGCTACTTAAGAAAGAAAGAACTCCTTATGGAACTTGGACCCCGGTCAAATCGGTTGAAAATGTAGTATGTTATGCTTCAAGTCATTCTGATCAGAAGTCTGCAAGGACACAAAGTCCACAAATGGATAAATTAGAAGTTATCGAGCGTGGAATCAGTAAAAAACCCGCTAAATGTTATTTTTGCGTTTGCTAAAGACTTCTTTTGATTAGAACATATAAAAGTTATATTTCATTTTCAACATCTTTAAGTGGTGTTGTGCGAATGGCTTTGCAGCCACAGCCATATATTGCGAGAATAGATAGATAAACAGAATATCTCTAAGGAAATTGTTAAGAAATAATAAAGTATAACTTTTATATGTTCTAGTCAAATTACATTCAGAAAAAGCCCAGAAATTAGCCAAAGTAAACGCTATTATAAAATAAGATCAAACTGGTTCAAGATAACTATTATATTCATAATCAGCAACAAAAAAAATACATAATTCCGTTGTAATTTTTCGTAAAATCATGTTCTAGTCAAAATGAGTCTTTAAGAAAACGCAAAAATAGCATTTTTTTAGCGGTTTTTTTACTGATTTGACGCTCGTTAACTTTAATCTATCCATTTTTAGACTTTGTGTCCATGGAGACTTTTGATGAAAATGGGTGAAGCATAACATATTACATTTTCTACCGATTTGACCGGGATCCAATTTCCATAAGATTAGTGCGCAGTTCTTTGTATTAATTATTTATTTTCTAATTGTTTAAACAAAATGGGGGTTTTAAAATTACTCACAAATACTATTTCCAATGAGTCAAATCGAACAGCTCCGAAAAAGAATATTTTCGAATACCGAGAAATTAATGCAAATAATTTTACCTATTTCACTGCACTATGATGATTTAGTTAACATGAAAGCAAATGACAGAGATAGCGATAGCGTCAATAATCGTCCCGATAAAGATGGAACAGGCCCACTAAGAATCAGTGATTTTCTTTAGAATCCTCTGTACACGCTTTGACCACTAAACTCTTTGTGTTTTATAACCGCAGGCAATTTAATGTTTAAACAATGCTCATTTAAGACGCACGACAAACGCTCAACAACTTGTTTCATTTTCTAATTAAAACGTTGAAAGTTCAGACAAGGATTTTTTTGTTAGATGTCATAAATCTTTTCTGCTTTGAATTAATCTAACATTTATACATTTTTCTTCTATAATTTCGCTCCAGAGATTCAAGTTGTCATAAATCAAGTACAAAGAAAGATTTATCTACCTCAGGTATACCTATATCGGTTTTTGTAGCTGTTATTAATTATAAATATTCAAGTGATTCTCTAACTTAATATCAAATGGGAACAAATTACATTAATCGTTAATAAATGTACAATTAATTAATTATATATTAACAATATCGAAAGCCTTCAATATCAGCATCAAATAAATGATAGTGAAAACTTTTGATAATAATTTGAATATTTTGGTAAAAAAAAAATTACAAAACCGTGTATCTATTTGACTTTCTAAAGACAATTGTACATTAACTTTACTATACAGGGTGTCTCTCAAAGGTCTAGTCAACATGCTACCACTTATTCCTAAAACTAAAATAGGACCTACCTTTATAGCGTTGGGTGTTAAATTTGGGATCTGAATCTGTAAACGAAAAATATATTTTTTGATATAATTTTTTTGCTCAAGGCTGTTTCAAAGTAGACGGGGACGGGAATGGGAATGGGAATGGGAGTGGAAATGGAAATGGAAGCAGAAATAGAAATAATTTATTGATGTTATAAACTTAACTAATTTGACTTGCGTAAAACTTTTATAAGTTTTAATAATACAAACATATTGATAATAACAATCGAAGATATTCAATTAATAAACACAAATAAATTACGCACATAGTATTGATAAACAGGAATTAAAATAAGAATTAAGTTTTACACTTTAAAGTATTTTTTAAAATTAGTAATAAAAATTTCATTCAATTTCATTCATTAGAAAAATCAGTCGGAAAAAAATTCTTGAAAATTATAGAAATTTTTGTTTATTAGTAAACTTTTAACGTGGACATAACACTGTTTGTGTGGTAAAGAAGTAATACTAAATGGGAGTTTATTAAAAAACGAAGGACCAAAGTAGTTAACCCCATTTTTCCTCTCTTCTAATCGTAAATATCTCAAGGATATCTTACTATTGAACCTTGTATCATGGCCATGTATATCCCTGTGAATGACGTAATCGCTTATGTTTTTTTTAACATATATCAAGCACATATAGATATAAAAGGAAGGAACTGTTAATATTCCATGTTCAATGAATTTATATTTTACATCATCTCTATAGCCAAGACTGGAATCGACCTTAAAACACGTCTATGTAAACTAAATATTTTCTCTAAATGCCTCCAAATTAGAATTGCATAAAAAAGGGGCTTTGGAATAATGAAAAATAGGCTGTCCTAATGATATTTAAGGATACTTCCCCTATGAGATTATTTATCATATAAACACACCTTGCCACAGTCCACATATTGGTACCAACACAGTTTGGGATCAAGAACTACTCCCAGAAATTTTACATTATCTGGGTTTTCATATTTTTCAATATAACGATTAGAAATACCATGTTTGCTGTATTGATATCATTTAAGCATAAGACATTGGCTTGGAACCACTCGGAAGTAGTCGACTGTGTTTGCAGCATAATATTTTCCAACTCAATCTGGTTCTCATTACAATTTACTTTAGTAGTATCATCTGCATACAACATAAATTTAGCATTTAAAACATATTGTGGTAACTCATTGAGATACGTCAAGAACAACAGGGGTCCAAGGACAGATCCCTGAGGTATTCCACGATTTATGCCCGCAATTGTTGATGTCACACCATTATAAGCAGTGATTTGGTTTCTATTTTCGAAATAACTTTTAAGTAGTTTTAATGACCTTGATTATACTCCATACCTGTTCAATTTTCCTAATAATATATTGTGCCGAACATAATCGAATGCCTTCGAAAAGTCACAGAAAGTGCAGTCTGCGTAATTTTTATTTTCATATGCATATGTGATGTAATTCAAGAGTAGTTATAGTATCTCTCGTTGATTTCTTTGGTCTGAAACCAAACTGCCCACCGAAAAAGAAAAAGAGGTCATTCGTTTTAAAATAATACATTAATCTTGTGTATAGCAATTTTTCAAATATTTTTCCAAGAATGGATATAACTGATAAGGTAGTTAGATATATCATTTAACTCACCTTTTTTGAATATTGGGATAACTTTGAAAATTTTTAAGCAGCTAGGAAAAATACCTTCCTTTATGTACTCGTTAAATACTTTAATGAGAGGACCAATAAGTGTACTCAAGAAGAATTTTATGATTTTAATATTACATAATAATTTTTACTTGCTTTAATGGCCATACTTGATAGAAGACTATTTGATTTTGATTTTTAGAAGCATTTAGGAATGAATTTCCCATTGTTGTTTTGCAAAATAATAGGGGTTAGAATAGCTTCACAATAATAGTATAAATAACAAGTTAGTATATTACTATTTTAAAAAAAATCGACTACGATGAAAAATCCGAAGAGATGTACATACTACGCCCGCCATTTTGTTTTCTATAATTTTTTCATATGCCCAGTGTCAGTCGAATATGACAAATTTTTCAACGCCTCATTTTTCAAAAACGCTCCAGCCGTTTAGAGTCTACTAGGCTAAGAATAATTCACCGCTATCTAATAAAATATTAGTAAGTCGATGAGACATTTAACAGTATTCTTTGTCCATACTCAAATAGTTAAAGAAAAAAAAAAGAAAAAGAAGGTCCCACCGAGATTTGAACTCGGATCGCTGGATTCAGAGTCCAGAGTGCTAACCATTACACCATGGGACCTTAGTACAAAACTCTGAATAAGCATGTACATTATCAGGATGCGCTCTACTTCTAGGCTAAACTACATGAATAATCAATACTGCTTTAATTATGAGGTCACATTTATTTCTGCTTACGTTTAAACATACAATGACTGCGTTTGGGACTCTATTTGTATCGTAACACTATTCGTCAAACAAATATACCAACGGATAACCAGGACTGATTTACGATGCTTTCAGGTCCTGAATGTTTTCAGGTCCAAAGTTTCAAAATGTACTTTTTACTTTTCCATGTACCGAGTATACTGTGTGCTCCAAATTCAACCTGCTTGTATTATTACTATCTCCGTTATTATAAAAGACAGATGTCGGTTATATGGACAACGTTTTAGAGAATTTGGGTAGTTTCAATTCTGTTTTTAAGTTTGATTCAACTTTTTATAGTTTTTGAAGTACCTAAATAATTTAAAAAAATACGACCGTGCAGTTTTGAAAACACGAATTTTTTAAGATATTTAAGGGCAAAAGAAAAAAAATTGTCTTCTGTATTTGAAAACTTGACTACAACTTTTGTTTTTTATACAGGTTCGGAAAGTGTTCGTTTAGCTATGGCAATAAGAGCAAGCGAGAGCGAAGCAACTAGGTTATTCTTTTTTATCGTATAACACATCGCACATTGTGCCACCTGCTTTCCCCACCACATAGCAATGATGTACATAATTCTCTTGATGGAGCGGGTCAGTCTTTGCCCCTCTGCTAGAGTACTGGTCGACGCCTTTATTGTGGGCGGTCGGTTAAGTCGTTGAAACTAATGCAATACCAAAACCGACATTTTCCGAATCTCTATGGACGTCATATTGGATATTTTGTGTTCGATAAGGTTCTCATCTAACTATTCTGAAGTATTTTGACTCGCTGAAGCCAATTTTGGACACAATTGTTTTTCTGTCTGGTCATTTTCCATCTGTCACCCCCTATTATCCCCTAAAAATTGGCCAAAATTGGCTTCAGCGCATCAAAATACTTCGGAAAACTTAGATCAGAACCTTAGAACAAGACCTTTTTTTTTGTCCTTTTTTGCGAATAGAAGGGGCGCTAGAGAAAAACTGAGATGATAGAAAAAATTGTTTTGTCCATAAAATTGGCTTCAAAGCATAAAAATATATTCAAAATAAATAAAACATAAAAAATAAATAAATATAAATATTTTAGACGTGTCTTTTTTGTAGACCGTGTAATTGGTATTAATAACAGAAAAGATAAACTATACAGAAGCGAAAGCTGTAAGGCTCACGCTAGGACCGAATTTGAAGGCGCATGTCCCATATCCGTCATGTTATAACCACCCGATCTGTGATCGTTGTGGCCTTTTCGTTTAATTTTCGATTACGAGGTATTGAGACAATTTCAAATTTTCATTTAATTCTTCTTTAAGAAAAGACTATAAAGTTTTCTCAGTGTATTATGTACTGGACGGCTATAATCTGTATAACAGTCACTCTCAGTGTACTACAACGGTTTCTACTGTCTCTCCGAGGTCATACAAATCACCTCCAACATGAAAGGTACCGCAGTAAGCCTTCGCTTCTGTATAGTTTATATTTTCTGTGGTGGCGACATTTTGTGGTCAGTAAGGTTTCCGGATCTAAAGTCCCTACAAAAAACTAAGTTTGTTTGTGGACAATCCTAGACTCAATTGAAATATTGGAAGAAAGAGGAACAATTTTCGTTCTATAAACGGGAATATTCAAGGGCGGATCTATGGGTGGCTACGCTACCCATGGCTCAACAATAATAATAATACTTCAATACTAAGATCTCTGAACAAAAGATATTAAAAATGTGATCAAACGATTAATGAGTTGGCTCCTGTATGAAGACATGTGCAATGCTCTTGAAGGTCTGACTTTTGCATACTTTAACAAATACGAAGATGGAAAAATACTAGAAGCTTCTGCAATCTACGACCAAGATATGCTCGGTGTTGGAATTTACTTTTGAGGTAAAAATTTGGAGGCAGAAGTGAGAGGGGTAACAAACACTTCCAAAAATTGCTTTTGACACACAGAAAAATAGTGATGAAATGTTTTTCCAAATATAAGAATTCGGTTTCATATATTTATTGCTTTACCTGTAAAAACAGCTACTGCGGAAAGAAGTTCTTCGGTTTGGAGGAGGCTCAAACTTATCTCCGAAATAATATTTTTGAGGTAAGGTTGAATGGCTTAACAACAAGTGATTAATACTTTTCGCAAAAGAAAGCCCCGGCACTTAGAAATGTCAAACTGTGAGTAAATATTTTTATGGGGATGAGGTACGTTCACCGGTTTAAATTCTGACTCTCGATCAGTGAAGTAACACTGAGCGAATCCAGCATTTGGATGGGTGAACCAAGTATCTCATCTATTAGTCGGTAGGCTACCGACAGAGACAATCCCGGGCCGTTGAACCGCCAGAAAGATGGTGAATGATCCAGGGTAGGTTAAAGTTGGTGGCCGAGGACCATGGTTTGAAGCCCACGCTAAACTGTAGATCACTAGGCGCAATGGGCCATTCCAGCCTAGTTGCCTAGTAAAAAGTAGTACTAATACAATAAATATTTTTACTAGTATGTAGGCAAGTATTTTATTTCAATAAACACAAACATGTTTTTGACCTAATCTTTCAAAATTTTTCGAAATAATTAAACTTTACTTTGAACAGCCTCGTTTTTACAAGCTTCTATTTAACTTGCCTTGTTAGTATGGGTCAAATCTTGCAACTGAATTTTAAAACAGTTATCCCCAACCGAATGAGCTGAAATTTTGCATACACGTTTAGTTTGGATGACAATGCATGGTTAGCTAAGTGACATCATTCTAAATCCAATATGGCGGACTCCCAAAGGTGGCGGACCAGATACTCTTTATGCACCATGATATGGGTATCAAATGAAAGGGTTTGCTGAGAAGAGTACGAAAAATAAAATGACGTTACAATAAATTCAATATAGCGGACGGTTACACTCCTGTTATTTTCATTTTAGTACAACTGATAGACTGAATAAAAGCTTGTTTTTAAAAAGTTTTTTTTTTAATTAATAATTTATTTCAATTCAACTTGGCACTCATGTGATTTCTGTTTGACCTTGAAAACGTGAAAAATGCGGCACATTTTTATGTTCTTTCTATCGTCCATGAAGCCTCCCCCCTGACTTCATCCTAGATCCGCCCCTATATTCGAACAAGAGTACTGATTGCTACGCTGAGTCTGGCAAGGTGGTTGGCACATAGAACAGTTTCTTTAAGTTTGGTTTTAGTTATGTTAGATTTATTTCAGTTATTTATTTCCAGCTCAATTGTAATGATGGAATTGCCGATTTATTCCAGATTTATTCCATTATAATGGTAGCACATGATTGAACACTGCAATCCAGATGTTCTACAGACGACTCCACAACCTTTGGAGTATTTACAAGTTATTATATGCAAAATATCTTCTGGAATTGATTTGTATTGCAAAGGGTTTGGTGTCAGTGTACAGTTATTTTTAATGGAAACTCACTGCACTGAAGGTAAAGCTATCTCATGTAATGGTTCAATTTGCAGATAAACACGTGAAACGTTGATTGGGTATTCTGTGAAATTACATTATTTTGTGTTTAGTTCATATTTAATAAAAACTCTATCGACAGTTTTTGGTTTCTATCAGATATAAATGGTTGCTTGTCATTCATCTCCTATATCGTTTTAATGGTAACCAAATTTCTTTTTACTCAAAAACAATTTCGTGTAAGTTGTACATTTTCTTATATGTAACATTACTTGTATTAATAATATATATTTTTTTACTACGCTTTAGTTAAAATATCGGACAAAACGAAAAAGGATAAGAAATCTTGACAATTTTGAGAATATTCTATTTTCATTTCTCTAGCCCAGTAAGCACTTACACATGAATAACACGTAAAAAATTAAACCAGAAACAACGTTAAATCAATGTTCAAATGTCGCTGGTTTCAACTGTAATTTCAACATTTCACGTATATTTAACATTTGAAAAAACCATGCGGTTGAGTAATCAACCGCATACCTGTAAAAATCAACTTGAAAGAAAAAACCGCTGCCCAAGGAATCACGACTTCCACATCCAGATTCTCTATCCAAGTCACTCACAACGAAAAAACTTTGTATGTTAAAATAATTGTTTATGGAACTTTAATAATATAATATTTGAAATCCTCTACCCCAAAAACCCATAAAACGATACCCCACATCGGTAGTGGGGTGGGGGTGGTGATAGGGGGTGGTAGTGGGGGGTGGATGAAGTAAAAAAATATTTTGAGGTTTCTGGTTCCTGTACATACACTAAATCACATTTTTTTCATTCCCTTTAATAAGGGGGTGGGGGTGGTAATAAGGGTGGCTAATGCCAAAATTTTTTTTGAGACTTTGTATATACTAAATACCAATTTCGTGGACTCTTACCTGCTTGATTTATCCATTTACCCCAAATTTACCCCAATTTACACCCCAACCCTTCGACGGAACAAGATGAAAATATAATCTAGTTCTAGATCTCGTTAACGTACATATATGTACCAAATTTCAAATCAATATCTTAAACGGTTCCAGAGTAAACGTGCGCACAAAAAAAAGTTACAGACAGACCGACAGACAGACAGACAGAATTTTTTTTTCGCTCAAACTTAAAATCTCGACGTTTCATGACATTTTAAGCCTATTTGGACAATAAAAATTTTTTGTCGTTACTACACTTCTACTGGACGTGGAAGTAATTACGTTAGATACATGTAAAATACATGTTTTTTTGCGTACTAGGAATTTTCAACAATAATATAAACTAATTAGAAAATATAAAAGCATATTTTGATATATAACACAGCCCCATAAAAAAACCTCCTGATCTGGATGACTGACCATGAATCCGAATCCAAGGTCAAAAAAATTTATGTGCAGAGCCAAAAATATCCCTTAAGTAATGTTATGAATATCACTATCACCACGGAAGGAGTATAAATGGGCATGCAACCCTCGTGCTCTCATTTATTAACATAGATCTGCGTCATGAAAGCTTCTAGCTTACAAGCTCTTGAGAATGCAAGGGTGACATGGTGGAGGGTGAACACAGCCAAAGAACAGCTAGAGAGGTGAAAACTACCCTCTGCTGGACGGGGGTGGAGTAAGATGTGGGAGAGCAAATTTTTATTGTTTTTACTGAGCAATGGACGCAATGCACTGTGCAGAATAGCCCTCAACTCCTTTTCCCGTACCCGTCTAAGGAATGGAAACCACCCCCCAAATTCACAAGAAGTATTCGAAAAACTTTTAAGACCAGAAAGAAGCACTCTGGAGTTTTTCAATCTGAGAGAAGAGAAATCTGCCAACGGTATTGAGTTTACACAGCAAGACCTTAAAGCGGGTAAAGAACATCCCTCGATGAGTGGGAAACAGGAAGGCGCAGACGGATGTGGGAAGATTGATTTTTTTCAGTGCCGAATTTATCGAGCACACTTTTTGCCTTATCTGGCTTAACCTATTACCAGACCTCTGGTTCTATATTTTAATTGAACAAACACTTTTTCTAACACACTCCTTCAAAATTTTCCTCACTTATTTTCTCTGCTTTCTTGTCTTCGCCACATACTCTTGCATTTGCCGACACCTTGTCGCTCAGTCTCCATTGTTCGGCCTCATACTCCCTGTATCCTTTGTTCTATTTCATGAATTCTCTCATGATATCATTAATATGTCATGTCTTTTTCCTCCATACAGAGCATTTTATCTTCAATCATATTTGGTTCTCTAAAATTCTTGTCTCTCTTCAGGGCTTCCTCTTACACTCTATATACTCTGTCACTTGCGCAGTAAAAACAAGAAAAATTTGCTCTCCCATATCTTCCTCCACCCTCCACCCTCCACCATGTCTTCCTTGCATTCTCAAAGGCTTGTAAGCTAGAAACTTTTATGACGAATTAAGGCGTACCAACCCCTTCGGGGGGTGTTGTGCCCATTCATACCGTTTTCCGTAATGATACTGACATTCATAACGTTACCCCCTTTTTAAGAGATATCAGCAAAAAAAAAATAAAAGAGGTATAAGAAATTTTTTAACCTCGGACTCGGATTCAGCGTCAAAACATAGGAATACCAAGGTCAGTCATCCAGATCACGACCTTTTTTTTGTGGGGCTGTGTAATTTAATTTAGAACAACTTTTGTCTCTATTTTTTCCATACATTGAATACAAAAAATGTTAACAAATAAAAATTGCGTTTGGCACCCTTAAAAGATGGTAGAAGAGACAAGCAGACAAGATCGCTGAAAGTTTGTGGACATTCATTTTGATTCAAATTAAAATCATTATACGTGTTTAAGTATCCTTATTTTTGAGCAAATTTCAGTAACCTGTGGCAATCAGTTCACTGACTTATGAATATAAGATTCAAGTAACCAAGGAATTGAAGAAAAACAAAATATAATATTTATAATAATATTTTATGGTATATCAAGAAACAACATAATGTATTGGTGCGAAAGTGCACTTTAATTCTGACTGAAATTTATTGAGCATAGCTGAAGAAGATGATTCTGACCTTAAGTTTTTATTGTTAGATACTTCATCGAACACAAAGAAAAGTTTTCATTTAAAGAAAATTAAAATTCCATTTTCTGACAAGTTTATTTGGTGTGACGTTTCCCGCCCTAAACTTCGTCCTTATGTTCCAATCATTTATAGATGGACAATTTGTGATATATTTCATGGTTTATCTCACCCTGGTATTAAGGCAATTAGAAAGTTAGTTTCTAAAATTATTTTTGGCCCAAAATGACTTCAGATTGTAATCTCTGGGCAAAAACTTGTATTAGCTGTCAAACTAACAAAGTGACACGACATACCAAAAGTCCAATAGCTCACTTCGATATTCCTAAAGGACGCTTCGATCACATATATATACATTTAATAGGACCATTACCTCCTTCTAAAGGTTGTTCTTATATTCTTACCGTGATCGAACGTTTTACCAGATGGCCTGAAGCTTATCCGCTTCGCGATATTACTGCAGAAACTGTAGCACGCGCGTTGTTGGAAAATTACGTTTGCCGATTCGGTGTCCCTGTTACGGTGTCAACAGATCAGGGAGTCCAATTTGAATCGAAATTATTCCAAGAAATTTCAAAATTTTTGGGATTTCATAGAATTCGTACGACACCATACCATCCTTCCTCTAACGGCATGATAGGAAGGTTTAAAAAAATCTCTTAAAACTGCTTTAAGAGCTAAAGCTTCCACGCCACATTGGGTAGATGAACTTCCTATCGTACTTTTAGCTTTGAGGACAATTCACAAGAACGATTTGCAATGTTCCTCCGCAAAACTTATGTTTGGCAAACTTTACGACTATCTGGTGAATTTTTTATTAAATCATATACTTGTCCGGATATTCCTTATTTTATTACTAAGTTACGTACTTCATTTAATAATTTGACGTTCATTCCACCTTTTCACCATGTCAATTACAAATCATTTGTCAGTTCGGATATTTCGATTTGTAAATTTGTTTTCGTTCGGAAAGAACGTTTTAAGAAATCTTTTAGTCCACTGTATGATGGACCGTTTAAAGTTTTGTCCCGTACAGATAAGTTGCTTACTTTTGTTAAAGGAACTAAACCCGTTACAGTGAATATTGATAGGATTAAACCAGCATATTTGTCTGACAATTAAGAAAGTTCGTTTTGCTATTGACGAATTAAATGACTGACTGTTCTTTTTCTTAGCGGGGAAGTAGTGTGGCAATCAGTTCACTTACTTATGAATATAAGATTCAAGTAACCAAGGAATTGAAGAAAAACAAAATATTTATAACAATATTTTATGATATATCAAGAAACAACATAATGTATTTTTAACAAAATGATAATTTGAATTTTAAATCTGTTAATATATGTATATATTACCAAATGGATTTTTATTACTCATAGATATATAAATATTTAACAAATATTTCTATATAGCCTATGTATCAAAATGACAGTTATAGACAAGAAATAATAATCGTTAACCATAAATTTTTTTACGTTTCAGATCTTCCGCTCTGACTATCCGAGCTTCTTTTCCTCATCAAGCCCTTTAAGTTTAATGTAGAGGAAAAGCAGGAACTATTTAATTAAAGCATGTTATTGTGACGTTATACAAGAAAAAAGCGCGAGGCAATAACAGTAAAAGCTATTGATGATGGGCAGTTTTCTTAACTTTATTGAATCCTAGCAACAGCAATTGTAGAAGCAGAGGAAATAAAAGCAAATGGCCTGTGCGTTCAAATAACGGCCCGGATTAAATTAGGACGGTCTTGCTAGAAAGAAAAAATATATATTAGGCCATCTGTTTTTATTTTACTTTGGAATCTCATAGTAGCAGGCACTTCATTACACCCGGAGTATACATTTATAACTCGTTCTTAATGCGTTTAATGGCTATATAATGTTTAAAAGGGGTTTTAAGAGGGAAATCATTATCTTTATTGTTTTCAAAGTTATATTAAGAAATAGTATTTTATTTACCAGCTTTGCCTTGGTTTTGTTTCGATATAAGAATTTCATTTGGTATATACAAGTTCGTATTAAATTTTATGTAAATGATAAATTATATCCAGTAAGTTCTAAATAAATTGGACCACCACACATATCACACCCTTTCGGGTATGTGCTATATTCTTGCTCAGCGCGACAGTGCTCAGTTTCGCTGAAAAAAGTCATTTTATTTGTTTAATTCTGTAAGGAATAGATTTATTTCTAGCTTTTTGAAGGGAAAAGATTCTACTCTAAAAAAATCGGCAGCTACTGGAAGCGGCTGGAACCTCCCCACACGGTGAATCCTTATCAGCTGTGTTTGAATATTACATCGGAAATCAGAGCACTGAGCAACACGTGACTTTGGAGCCATTTATTTCATGAACAAATATCGAACGAACTGTAGTGGACTACAAGCAATCTGTTAAAACATAACCTCTCATGTTTGTTTATGTTGCATGTTAATCAATTGCCGGATATTATAAGGGTATTAAAAGATAACGTTTCGAAGATTTCGTAGAACGATGGATAGCAAAAAAAATAACACAGAATTTAGCCCAAATGACACTCTAACCTCAACAAGTCAATAACATTATGGACAATTCAAGCAGACTACGCATGCGTCAAATTAAAATCTTCCTGCTCGATCAAAAAGGTCCGAGCAATTCGAGCTCCGTCCGAGGCCTTTATTTTGTAATATTCGAACGTTTCAGATTTAGCTCGGTTAGCTCGATTTGCATTAAATTAACGATTGTGACGCGTCCCATCAATCAGACGTTATATCCGAACACGGCTATAAATAGTTATTACTTTTAAAAAACCAACCAAAATAAGTTTTGACATTGTCAAAAATGTTTGGGTTGGTAACCTTTACGATGTTGATTTTTAGATTATGAAATATATTTAGGGACATACCATCTGCATCATATTTAAGTTTAATCTCATGTTTAATGTTTGTATATGCATTTTTAGCTTGAAGTCACAGTGGCTCCAAGCAAATGTTTAAAAACCCACGCAAATAAGTTGATTAATAAAAATAGACTGCTAATTACAGGTTAGAATTCCAACCTACAAAAATAGTCCTATTTTATTAGGACAAAGTATTTAGAACTTCATAAATATTACACTGTACTAGATTTTAGTTGAAAGTACGGGAACCAGGCAGAAATTTTAATAATAGCTACGTAATATTCTTAAATCTTTATATTTTTGAGGTTAGCTCTGACGTCACGTACCATAATCTATAAATCAACATTCACAAAGGTTACCAACCCAAATATTTTTGACAGATGGCAAAATACATTTCCCCTAACAATAATACCAATAATATTTCTTGAATGCTGTCATATGTGCACATATAACGAATTATTTTTAATTTTTTTAACGCAAGGGTGCAAGTGTGATATATCGTTGAAATTGCATTTTTTACTGCTTCTCAATGGTTCGATTAGAAATTGTAAGTAATCATAAAATAAACAACTTGTTGTGCCAAAACGGCACTAAACGTAATCCGATCTCAACCAAAACCTTTTCAGATCTTTTGGAGCACTAAAGAAACCCTCATGCAAAATTTCATCCAAATCCGTTTAATAACTTCGCCGCTTTTTCAAAAACTACTTTTTTGGGTTCCTGGGACCTCAAAACGTAAAGATTTGATTTTATCTCAATTTTCGATTTTGGACTAATTGTAGTAACCTCCCACAATTTTATTATGGGGAGGTTAAAAATGGTGCAATTTTTAGATTAATTTCAGCTTTTGATATTGAACATTGCCATATATGTCTCCGTCAACTGGTCTGTACGTACATATGGAACATTTTACAGGTGACAATCCTTAACGGATCCACTTGATTTTTTTAATCGCTTCGTCTACTACTACCGGAGCCCGTCTTAACTGCACATGCGACTAATTTATCATCAATATTTCAGCTACTCCCCAAATCTTGAAATGTTCAGATATATTTGGTATATTTGGCAGAAAGTAACATTTTTTAGGGGTTTTATCTTTTTATCCTTTTTCTTTAAAGGCGCTAACTGAATCACTTCCAGTAAATGAATGAATTGTAGTATTATTTTTTTTCATTTTATTTTATTTTTTGTTATGTTAATAATATAAAGTTATACTTTACAATAATTGTCACAGTTATTTCCTCTAAATGATTTACCGATATATGAATATCCATGTTTTTAAATTTTGAACTCATTTATCTGGAAAATGGTAACTCCTATCAAAATATTGTATAGGAACAAAATTATAGAAAATTTTATGCAGGTTGTTTTTTTTGTGAAAAATGTTTTTGTTCATCGTTTTTAGTATTTACGTTAAATGACAAAAACATCAATGGCAACAGTTTTTTTTTAACATATGGCCGCCATTAAGTACAGCCAGTTTTTTTTGGGGGGGGTATGTCTAAAATTGTTCCTTATGCTTTAATCTTTATGAAAAACATTGTTCCCTAGAATGGGGGGGGGGGAGTGCACATACAGCTGGGGTGGGCGCCCCGACTGTAATATCAGAATAAAACCTCATTGAATTTCATAATGATTCGTCGGAACAATAATTTGATCTGAAATATTTACGGTATCGTTATGGAAGATTAACACCGTTCGTCTAAAATACACAACGAAACTTATATGTCATGGGTGCCAGTGGTGTCTCATACAACGTTTGACAATGTCCATCTACTCTCAGGAGGGGCTCTTGCAACTTTTAAGAGATGAGGTAAGACCGGAGTCCTATGACAGAGGAACAAAATAAAAATATACAACTTACTGTTAATTACTACCTGCTAAGCTATCTTCGATATCTCTCCTCCTTCGATGATTTAATGCATTTTATCTAGTATTTGTTTTAATTTCTAATAACTTTTGTATCGTCGCCGTCTGGTTAGTCTCCGTACTGTAATCAATATCATGAAATACACTTGACTAGCGTGAGGCAATTCGTAAATTTCCTATAAAATCAGTAGCCGATCCAACATACAGAATCTCACGAGACGTTCAGTGGTCATATATTTGAAAAAATCTCTAAAATATCTAAGTATGTATAAAACAATTAAAATCTGCATACCAAACATGCCAAAGAAGCATGCATACATCCTGTACAGGATGTATAATTACAACTGCATGTAATGGTGTGAGCTAGAGTGTCACTCAACTGGCTCAAAAAGATAGAAATAAATCCTTAGAGAAATGCGCAGGTAGAGTATCTCAAGTTTGACAGGTCTGCGAGGTTTTGTTGTTGGGCAGATGGGGGTCATTTCTGAATTAGTTGTTCGCGCTGAATCCAAATCTGGCCTCAGAATTGGCACACCACGTCAGGATTTTGAAATGTTTGAGGTTAAGTACTTAAAAATGGCTTTTTTGTCTACTTTTGAGGTTATGCATAGGATTCAAAATTTTTTTCAGCTTATATCTAACAAATACATCATTTAGTACCATCCTTCCTCTTTAAAATGAGCGTTCGAATAGCAAAGTTATAGCCATTTTAAGGTGACATGAATGATCCCCTACAACTCAATAATCTTAACTCTTAACGACTCCAAACGAATTAAGACTTAACACAACAGAAGGAAAAACATAGCTCTTATCAAACGGTACAAGGTCTTTGGAACACAAGAAAAAGAGATTTCATAAAAATTCATAACATTCCGGGTTTAGGTTTTAGGGTTTTGAATTTTGGAAGTATGGTTTATGATTTTAGGTTTATGGTTTAGGGTTTTGGGTTTTTCATGTTTAGGGCTTAGTGTTAAAGACTTTTTAAGTGTTCTGATGTTAGAATCTTGGCGTTTTAGGAGTTCTGGATACATTTTTCTTCGGTTTCCTTTGGGGTGGAACCTAGGTAGTTTGGTATTGTATAAAGATTGTTTCCACCCTCCTACAGGTTTGGTCTCGATACAATTTGGGGATGCGTTGGTTGTTGTATATATTTTATAATCGAAAATATGATAATTTTTCCTTTGACTCATTGGTTAAGATTGTGGCGTTTTCCCTTATGTTGTGTTAAATTTGATTCATTTAGAGTCGCTTGGTTAAGATTGTTGGGTTGTAGGGCATCATGGTTTCAAATTCATGTTACCTTAAAATGGCTATAACTTTGCGAAGAAACATCGTAGATGACCATTCGAAAGCTTATTTTAAAGAGGAAGGATGGTACTAAATGATGTATTTATTAAAAATAAGCTAAAATAAGCTTTTTGAGTTCTATGCATAACTTTAAAAGTTGTCAGAAAGTCATTTTTTAAGTACTTAACCGATTCGGATTCAGCGCGAAAACTTACTTCCGAAATGACTCTCAGCTGCCCAATAACATTCATGCCTTTTATTATATTATATATTAAACATTTAGTTTCACATTACTTCATGTCATCATTCGGTTTAAAAATAAGAAAACACAATTAAGAACTAAACTAACGTAAATTTTTCCTCCGAACAGCAAGCAGCTATTAATTACTCTTATAAATATTATTTGTGTTTTAATAAATGTTGTTCATACATCTTTGAGTTACTTGTACCAACATTCTTGATACTTACCTGACATTTACCAAGATTTTGAGTTTTACTGATAATTTATTAGAGTGCAAATTTTGATCAGTTGAAATTTCAGAATTCCATCGCACAAGCCAACTTAATTTTGTTTTTGGCTGGCAAAGTTCTATCACCAGGTTAAGTATAAGGCAGGTGGCACCCTTTTTTGGTGTTCACTCTCCTTATTCACGCCTCTTTGCTCCCCGAAAATACGAGTTGCCGTACGCATATGAAGCCCCTGTTTTATATTTAGGTATAAAGGTGGTGCACCTAAAGTATAAGACTGTTTATTTCGCAATAAAATATAACGACATATCTAGATACTATTATTTTACATTTCACGATAATGAAGACAGAAAACAAACTGATTCTAAACAAGGAATGCAAGCTGACAACATTTTAAATTGATGACGATATTAACACCAGTCTTTATCACATTGTATTTTACCAGCGACACTATCATCATTGTGAAATTAAATATATGAAAATAATAGATGCAGTTTAACTAAGTAATGGACGCCATTTGTTTGATAAATATTGAATATTTTGTGTTGGATTTCATTCATATATAACCTAAGTGTCAGTAAATGCGCTGCTATAAATTTCAACAATTACTCTGGTGATTGATAACATCACTAATATGAAAGTGCAAAAAATTTCAAAACATTATTATGGAACATCTATCTATAGCTGAATAAAATGGTTTTGATGCAAATGTACTAAAAGTACGGTTACACATTTTTTAACAAAATGATGTTTTACTGTTATACTAGCTGCATGGAAAAATGTCCCGGATTTATTTACCAAACTGATTACTTTTTTAAATTATTACCGTTAACAGTATTTTATCAATTTTAATTAAAAAGTTACCGTGCGCTAATACATACAATACGCTGCAAAATGTGTAATTATCTTTATCTATTATTCTTAAAATAATACTAGTACTATCTCACGATGATCTAGAACTACATAAATGTGTTTCCGTCGTTAATATATGATTATTATATTTATTTATTTATTTTATTTATTCTATGCACTACCCAACAGATACTAGACCCAGCTATAGGGGAGGAAATTTCGACAGACTTGGTAAATGCAAACAAAAATTGTAAGTACAAAATAAATTTAATCAAGGTACTAAGTAAATTTACAAATTAAAAACTTCTGATTATAAATAAAAATCACAATACATAAACAAAAAAAATAAACTAATGCAACAATATAAAACAAGGCACACCCCCAACTCATTTTTTTTAAATTTAAAGTCATATCAAGTGACATTTGTTCCGTTTTCATCTCCATAGTTTCTGAAAACATTATTTGAGGCAAATGAGTTGCTACAGCACCCCCCCCCCCCCCCCCCCCTCCGGTTAAAAAAAAGAATATTACATCAGTCAACCAACAAAAAAGCCGGTTTGACTCTGTCAACATTGATAGTCACCTTATTATTATCAATTAATTAACTTGTCTGTACGGGACAAAACTTTAAAAGGCCCTTCGTACAGTGGAGTAAAGGTTCGTTTATAACCTTCCTTACGAACGAAAATAAAATTACGTTTGGAAGTCTCTTGGTTAACAAATGTTTTATAATTAACATGAGGAACTGGAGAAAAAAAATTTAAATTGTGAAAGTAATTCCGTAACTTGTCAATAAATATAGGCATCTTTAGAATATCATATGATTTAACGAAAAATTCGCCAGGTAACCGTAGAGTTTGACCGTAAATTAGTTCTGCAGACGAACATTGCAAATCCTCTTTGGAAATTGCCCTGGAAGCTAATAAAACAATTTGGAATTCGTCCACCTATAGTGTGACATATTAGCTCTTGCCCTTAATGCAGCTTTAAGAGAGCAGTGAAAACGTTCTACCATTCCCTTACTTTGTGGGTGAAAAGTAGTGGTACGAATTATATGAAAATCCAAAAATTTAGAAAATTCGCAAAATAATTTTGATTCAAATTGAACTCCCTGGTCCGTTGACCCCGTCAAGGGAACACATCAGATCGTTTGGAAGTAGAGAGACAAATCAGAGAAATAGAGGATCACTGCAAAGATAGCAAGGAAACTAAATTTACTTCTAGAGATACACTACTCAAGTAGTGTAACCATCCCACAAGATAGAAGCGGTCAATCCGAAGATATATCGATGAGAAAGGCATCAAAGGAGGACTGGAAAATTGCAAACAGAATTGTTAACAAAACAAGACTTTTATGAGCAATAAATTCTTTTGAATGGAATATTTCCAGCACTACTTCA
The DNA here is from genome assembly GCA_936432065.2 of Rutpela maculata. Lineage (NCBI taxonomy): Eukaryota > Metazoa > Arthropoda > Insecta > Coleoptera > Cerambycidae > Rutpela > Rutpela maculata. The sequence continues at coordinate 146,333,455 of OW386289.2, forward strand.
ACAGGGAATGAAAATACTTGCAACACCCCTGTGCTCACTATTCAGAGTCAGTCGCTTGGTTATGTGCCAACTGGCTGGCGGAAGATAAAGGTGGTATTTGTACCAAAACCAGGATGTGACACCTACGCCCAGGCCAAATCCTTCCGACCTATTAGTCTAACGTAATTTCTCCTGAAATCTCTGAAGAAACTGGTTGATAGGCATATCAGTCACGATAAGATGAGTGCAAAATCTCTACATCGAAACCAATATGCCTACCAAACAGCAAGCGCGGATTTATGGTAATTCTCCCCCCCCCCCCCCAAGATGATTCTGTAAACCACAAACTTCGGATTTCTTCTTCCCGCTCATCAAAAAAATCTTGGGACGAAAATGTTTTTGTTATTTTCTGCACGCGGCTGTGTCTCCATTAGAACAGCAGGGAATATATCTGTACTTTGGAATGAAAAGGGCGGGTGTCCAATTTTTTGTGAATTTTATGTAAGAGCTGTTTCTAATAAAGAAAAGCCTTATATTTCTATAATTAAAGGCCAGAAGTTCATATATTATGTAATGTTTTAATATATTTCAACTTTAAATAGACGGTTGTCCAATACTTGCTCCACATGTCTTACAAAAATGGCCATTTCTGTCACAAAATCATAACTTTTGATTTTGTGACAACCGCCCTTTTCATTCCAAAGTACAGATATGCGCAAGGTTATGCGAACTATATCGCCATTCTAGAGACAGGAAAATAAGAGGCTGCTGCAGCAGGATATATGCAGAGAGCTTTCGTTGTGGTAGACAGATAGTGTACCCAGAAAGGTTTTTTCGTGAGCTCAGGGAAGACCACTGGGGTCACCTTCACAAACAGGAGGACACTCATCCTGGGAAAATTATATCTCCGGGGAAGTTAATTATTATAGGCAAGCAACGAAGTCAAATGTTTGGGACTGATTCTAGACACCAAATTAAACTTCAAAGAACATCTAGACAGAGTGACTACCAAAGCAACACAGGTCTTATAGGCCAGAAGAAGAATGGGACTACAACCAAAAATAGCGCAGTGGCTGTACCAAAGGATTATGGCAGGATAACCTATGCCTCCCTGATCTGGTGGCACAAATCTGAAAAAGGAGAGGCGAGGAGGAAACTAAGAAAGGTAAAAAGACTGGCTTAACTGGGGATAACGGGAGCAAGTCAACAGCGCCTACCGCAGCTGTGGAAGCACTACTTTGCCTACATCCACTACACTTATTCGTGGAGCGTGAGGTACTGGTAGCAAAGTACAGGCTAAAAACAAACGGTTACGTCCAAGAATAGGATACTATACCATACCATCTCATATATCGCCCCTCCATCCACAGCGTGTCTGTCAAAGGCTTCAGATTGATTCAACCTCGGGCAGGTTACATTTACTTCATACCAAGGGTATGTTTACCTGCATCAGCTTTACTTCCAAATAAGAAAAGAAAGGCCTCGATGTCGAAGGAATTTCATCTAGATGTATAACCATTTATTCTTAAATCTCCTGTCTTAAACCTCGAATTTTAAATTTCAGATCTCAAAAATCTCAAATCTCGGCGTCACCCATAAAAAACCTAAGGTAAACTAAAATACGACTAAGTATTTAATTATATGTAAAGAGCAATTTGAAAAGGAAAATTTACGTTGAAAAAATGTAATATACTTATATGTTATATTATGTTAAATACCTGATGTTGTTAGGTTTTAATCCTTCACCAGCGTACTTGTGTTCACTTGAAAAGCTGGGACCAAAATGGTTCCCTTCTCCACCAATTATTTCCTGTGGCTGTTTCAAAAAAAAAACTATTTCCTTTTATTTAACACAGAAACTAAATACTAGAAATTCGTTATCAATGGAACTTCATATTTGTCAAAATACTTGACAGCAGACCTAAATCAGAATGCTAGGGAATTTAGAAGTGCCAACATAACATTTTTATCACATAAATAGATAATGGAAATTAATTAATGTTCGGTGGCATTCTATTTTTAGAACTAATGACAATAATGACAAAACAAAACTTCACCAGTTCTTCAATTAGGATTGACATTAAAACAATGGGGAAATTATTTATTTAATTGCTCTGCACACGATAATTTGTACATAGACAAATGACGTCGTATGTTGGGTTGCATATGAGTATGCCTTAAACATTGGAAAGACAGCTGTAGATGTGAAAGCCATTCTATCAAATAGCCCAGAAGACAGAGGTGAAGACGTGGTGAAACCCAAAACTTGCAAAATGAATAAATTTTTTTTTAATGAGGTCGTGAAAGTGTATAGAATAATATCCTGAAAAGTTTACATTCCGCTTGGATGCAGAACATAAAAAAAAGTGAAAAAACATTTTTTTTTCATTCATTTTTTCTACATTTTTAAATTAAGTCAGGATAGAAAAAAACAAAAAATACAGTCAAATATTATTTCCTTTCAACTTTTTTCAAATTATGCTAGAAAAGTCAGCTTTCTTTGTAATAGATGTAGATAATGTTTTAGATATCTTACTTATATTATCGAATATACCCTCATTTATTTAAATAAATTCCATTTGTTTAAATATTTTTTTTTTCGAAAATTAATCAAAAATCCTATTTTCTGAGATCGAACTGGCAGTCTGTTATTTTTAAGTGACACCAATTTATTTTCAAATATTTTCCAATTATTTAAACAATCAATTATTATTTATTTTCAACTTTTTTTCAAATTATGCTAGAAAAGTCAGCTTTGTTTGTAATAGACCCATAACATTTTATGTTTTAGATATCTTACCTATATTATCTAATAAATCCTCATTTGTTTAAATTTACTTTGTTTAAATAAATTATGGTTTGTTAAATTATAGACATAAAATATGAAAAATATAAAACTGATTCATTATGATTCTATTACAAAAATGCTGACTTTTCTAGCATAATTTGATGAAAAGTTGAAAATAAATATTAATTTATTATTTAAGCAATGGAAATTATTTCAAAATAAATTGATGTCACTTAAAAATAACAGACGAATTTTCGCGAAAAAAATTATTTAAACAAATGAAATTAGTTTAAATAAAAGAAAACTGACTAAAAAATGTTGATAAATATTCCGCTAGACCAATAGTAATAATTTTTGAAGAAAAAGGGGCACAGTGGAGGTGTGTTAGGGGCGACAAACCCATATGTAGATACATCAAATTCTTTGCTGGATAGTCCTCCCCAAGTCCTATAAGTTTAGTGCAAGATTTTCCTTAACTCTGAAAAGTTATTCAAAAAATCTCAAAAAGTGATTTTCACCATTCAATTTAAATGGAAAACTTCATGACTCCATAGGCACCATCAAAATTTTGAAAAACCAAAATACTTACTTTTTTCGGATTTGGAAACAAATTGGGGGGGGGGGGGGGTCGAGACCTCTATAAAAAATTGGGTCATTTTTGGACCACCTTAATGTACACTGTAGAGTTCACCACGAAACACCCTCGTATATATTTATTATTTTGCTATAGTGTTTCCTTTTTCCACATTCTGTCATTTACATTATATCCTGTAATATCCCGAGATTTACGTTTCATTTACAAAAGAAAACAAATTTGAGATTATACGTACATAACAGAGGAATAACCAACACCTGTCATAATTTATTTAATAACCATCAGATCACCAATATCCTCAGGCCCAAATCGTCAAACAAAAATTTCAATTATCTCATATAATCCTGAAATGTCTAGATTAAAACCCACCTTTTTCGATGCGAGATTACATATGGATCCGATACGCATAAACGTGCCAGTGACCCACATATGAATGATATCTGGGATGAACGGGTGTAATAACGCATCCCTGTGCTCGCAGATAACCCTGGAGCTGGCTCATCTACTGCTGGCAATGACAAGCCATAACCATTCATCGCGAAGCGAACTCATAGTCATTGAGGAGGAATTCATATCAGCAGAATGCTCATATCTAAATTTTCAGTTACTGCCGAGGTAATTCACGATCAAAATACCAATTCATGCCGGTGAGTTATAGGCCTGTCCTTTATTATATATCCATATACTGTATTAAACGAAGAGTTGAGAAAGAACTATTACGTTAAAAGAATAGCAATTTGATTTTTTTAAGTAAATAATTCCGGTAAATGTCCTGATGCTGACATATTAAATTAATATTGAACTACGCATAGTGTTTAATTTCTAATTATTTATTGATTGTTTTAGGAACTCTTTACTCTATATATTTCACCAAATTTAAAAACAAATGAATATGATCAATTCTTTAGTTATTTAGAAACACTAAATTATGTTGCTAATAATAATTTTATTATAATAGGAGACCTAAATAAAAATGGAACGAAACCTCATACCGTAATAAGATTTGAAAATTTTTTTAACTTGTTGTAAAGGAAGATAATCATCCCAGTCTAAAAGTAGATATTGAAATAAACTACTCTTTAAATACATGTGCAAATAACTTAGATACACTGTTTTATAATTTTACACAAGCAATTTTTTTAAATCTCTATTATCATACACCAAGTAAATTGAAATGTATTAAAATCAATTTTTGGTGTAGGTAAAGCATTGGACACATTTTATGAGTTACTGTACAATGTATTTGACAATTGTATTCCAAAAGTAGAGAATAAGAATAGTGATATAATAGTTATATAAAAAAACAAAATTAGAACAATGTAAAATTGATTATAAAAATTTGAGATCCAAAAAAAAAAAAACATCAAAACAGCATACAAAAATTATATTACAAACGTTGAGAATAACATTAAACATGACGTCAAGCGTTTTGGAATTTTGTTAAAACGAAGAATAATAGCCAATCCGGAACACCCAGGGAAATGGTTCTAAATAATGAAATTCTATTGAGGGGAGGTCTATTGCTCAAGGCTTCGCCAATAATTTTAAGTCTGTATTTCAAATACCTAACAAAATTAATTCAACAAGTGTCAGTGATGCAATTGATGGTGGAGATTTAGAATTATTATTTATTTCGGAAATTACTGATGCTGATGTTATTAAGGCAATAGATAAACTAAAACCACAGAAAGCGATGGGGCATATAGGATACCTAGTTATGTAATAAAGGATTGGAAGGAAGCATTTATTAAGTCACTAGTAATAACATTCAATATAGCTATTAGAAATAAAAAATTTCCTAATAAACTGAAAAAAAGCACGAATTACTCCCTTTTTTAAAAGCTGAGATCGAAGAGAAATTATCTTATCGTCCTGTTGCTATATTATCAAATTTATCTAAGCTGTTCAAGACCATTATATATAACAACTTGTATGAACATACTAAAAAGAGAATATCGAACTTTCAATAGGGGTTCCTAAAAAAAAAGAGAAGTAAACACAGTACAGTCTCTAATTGGCTTGAGAAAGATGTATATACGTCATAATAATAAATAAATAAAAAAATAAATAAACAAATAAAATGTTGGAACCGATGATAAAATATGCAAAAAATAAGGCGGAAAGTTTATATGAACATAAAAAAACAGTTGATTTTTTGTTTCACAGAATCCTGTGAAACAAAGGAAGTAAGAGAAGTATTGTGTCGTGTCAAAATTATATTTTGAGTCATTGGTGAATTTGCGCGTTTTCAAGTTATCTAGCTTCTATATCTATCTGTCATATGTGGTTTTGTGAACGTTCGTTTCACCTTACGCCTGAAGAACACAACAGGAATTGATATCTTATTGGCACCAGATGCAATTTGTCGACTCTTACGGTGGTTCGTTAAAATTCTTAGATTACGACTAAGGATTTTAGTCCTGGAAGAGACGAGTAAAAACAATTTCTACTTACCTCTAAATTGCCACTCTGCTATCATCCTCTGTATTTGTTACCATTATACAGTTTCTGATTTATGCTTTAATATTAGTCACTGTCAGAGTTTACCTCGTCAGTTTCTGTGTTGTGATTTTAGTCATGAATAGACGTAAGGAACTTTATGAAATTACTTAAAAATCAGTGACCGACTCAACCAACAGAATCGCAGAAAGAGAATGAGTTTGATGGAAGGTTTGTATTATCACACATATATGTATATTGATTACAAGGTTCAATTTGCATAAAAGTAAAAATTAAATACGTAGATGCCTAACTAAATAAGTATATGTAACAATTCAGATCTCCGTAATACTCACGGTATGTTTGAGATACATCCCGGGATGTCTAATCTCAGTTGAATACATGAGTTGAAATAAGGTAATTGACTGGCAGAAAAAGATTCAAACTTTGTGCAGGATGTTTAAGAAAATTTGGTTTGTGGTTAAGAGGCTTGGCAGTAATAATGATAATGCAAACTTTAGTTCGCTAGGGTTTAGCTCTATGAATCTCTATGGACGAGTGCATATTTCGTCAGGTACGGTATGCTACAACCAAATTTAAATCAAAGTTTTTGCCACTCGGAACTTTTTTTAATACATTCTTGAATGAATTTAGAACCAATTTCCACGATATCTAAAATCAGTCATGGCAGAAATTTTGTATTACAAATATTTTTTTTTGTTTAATGACAGCTATTATTATTTTTTGTCGTTAGAGGTGAATAACGAGTCTCTTCGGACAATTTTGATTCGATTTCAGTGGGTCCAAATACATAAGAACATACTAGCCTGGTCCGCAGGCCAGAACACTTTTTTTTGTGTGGCTGTGTAGTCGGGTTGATAGCCACAACAATCGTTCAGTTAGTGATACTAACATGAGATTTGGCATGCTTACAAAATGTTTAGCACCAAATAGATTGTGATATAGTGCCAGTTTTTTTTTTGTCACAACCTTGAAAAAATAAAAAATAGGCGATTTATTATAATATGAGCAAAAACTACTGTTATAATATGTGTGAAAGATTGAAGGTAATGTATATTATATTTGTTAGATATGTTAACAATAATATATCTTAAACATTATGTATATATTTATACAGGGTGAACAAACTCAAGTCGGCAATATTGCCAACTTCTTTATTATTGAAGCTACGAGGTCGGTTAAATTAGTGAACTATTAGTATTTTCCCGCTGATTAACATGGTGCTAACAGAAAAGAAAGAAGGAAAAAATTGCTAGTCGATTAGAGTATAAATATAAAGGGTATCCCATTCAAAAAAATACATTTTTGAAATATATCGGAAAAGCGATATTTAATTGTTTTTCTGTTAATCAGCGGAATAAATACTACTACTACTACTAGTTTACTAATAAATTTAACCTCTTAGCTTCAATAATAAAGAAGTTAGCAATACCGACTTGAGTTTGTTCACCCTGTGATTTTTTAGCGCATGAATAAATTAAAAATAATAAGCAAGACATAATACACGCTTTTTATTTACATCCTTACCTTTATAATAATTTACACCAAAAATTGCTTAGCACGAAATCTTAGTAAAATGAATCATCTTGTTCTGCACAAACCAGATTTAGGAACAACGTCAATCACGTTGTTGTCGTACTTTCCGAGCTTGGCAACCTTTTAGTCATGAATCCTGCGAACTTGTTTCACCAGTATCAAAAATGTTAGCATCTTCGGAATTTGTAGATAAAACATTATCAAACATAGAAAGTGTAGGAAAACAGCAATATAGGCAATTTATGGAAGATCGGTTAATTAATCATAGTCACCTCGTATCTGACGTAATAAAAAAAAATAAATTTCCTATGTTTGACTTCAAACCTCTAAAAGTTTCTAAAAGTTCTAACAATGTAAAAACGCTTAAAAATGACGTACACCTGTTCGGTAGGCTTTATGTCGCTTGCCAAAACAGGAACGGCGACTTAGAAACATTTTTCAGTCATGAAAACCAACTATATCCTCCGTCACTTTCTGACAATGGTTATATGAGACACGGTGTTAAGTCAGACTTAGTTGCTTGCTTAACAGAAACTATATTGCCTACAACAGAATCACCAATATTTACTGCCTCGATTTTTGATGGTCCTGTCATCGTCCAAATGTTGAAAGTTTGCAAATGCCATACCTTTCAAGAGTATTATAAAAATGTTTTTTTCCCCTACATTCTTAGAAAGCTTCAAAATACCCAAAGACTTGATATTGTTTGAGATGTATACAAACCGAACAGTCTTAAACAACAGACCCGGCAAGCACGAGGATCTGGGACAAGATATGTTGTAACCCCTTCAACACCTATTCCATCTCAGTGGCAAGCCTTCTTGAGGGAGGATAAAAATAAGGAAGAATTATTCTCATATATTAATTCAGAAATACTAACGACTGACACCGAAAAAGAGATTATCGTAACTTCTGGAAACTTGGCGTATTCCACTGCTAGCCGAGATCTAAAGTTAATTTCTCCCTGTTCCCATGAAGAGGCTGATGTTAGAATTTTACTTCATGCGTTTCATGCCGTTCAGGAGGGTCACGAATTTGTAATGATCCGAACAGTTGACACTGATGTTTTAGTGTTGGCAGTAGGGTTTTATCATGAAATGAAGTCTAAATATTTATGGGTAGCATTTGGCACTGGCAAGAACTTTTCTTTCATACTTGCATATGAAATTACCAAGGGACTAGGACCACGAAAGTCAGTATGTCTACCAATGTTTCATGCACTAACTGGATGCGACACCACTTCCTCATTTCTTGGCAAAGGAAAAAAAACAGCTTGGGCAATATGGGCAAAATTTGATGATCTGACAGAGGCTTTGCTAGATATAATAAACGAGTTTAGGGTGGATTCTAAAGCATTGAAATGTATCGAAAGATTTGTCATTCTGCTCTACGATAAACCTACTCCTATCTGCGATATTAATGAGGCACGCAAATATCTTTTTACGAAAAAACAAAGGCCACTTCAGTCGCTCCCACCAACAAGAGAATCGCTTGTGCAACACGTTAGAAGAGCTGTCTTGCAAGGTGTCTTTCTTTGGGGACAAAGTTTGATCTCAAGTCCGAATATTCCTGATCCTGAGCAATGGGGGTGGAAATTAAATGAAGGTGTTTATCAACCGCTATGGAGTACATCGCCAGAAGCTTTGGTAGCTTGTCAAGAACTTCTTTCTTGTAAATGTAAAATTACCTGCAGCCAAAAGTGTTCATGTGCTAGAGCTGAGTTAAAGTGCACAATATTGTGTTTATGTGATGGCGACTGTTATGGAACGGACAGTGAGTAGTATTTTAAATTAAAATTAATAACAACAGTTCTTTTTGTTTGCTAGTTTACTTGGCAGTAAAATTACACTTAGTACATGTATGCAGTCTGTCTAGATGTCCCATTTCCATACCAATGAATGAAAGTCTTAAAGATTTCAATGCAACATTGAAAAGTTAGTTATCTTTATGACAATTGCATTTTTTAGCATTATTTGTTCAGACAATAGCATTATTTGTTCAGACTTCGTCTTTACCTACAAAAAACATGCAAAAGAGGACACATAAAATTGACAATTACCTAAAATATCACTTAGAGTACGTTTTATAGTCATATATCTCAGAATTTTCGGAATCACTTTGGCTTTCGATAAATTGATGACTAAGATTTTGGAACACACTGTATATTTATTTATTTTTTTACGTCTTCAAATTTTAGTTTTACCGTTTGTTTTTGTAAACACTTTATAAAAAGGATAAAAGTTTATGTTATTAAAAGTATTAAATAGACATTTTATGACTCAAGGTCACAACTGTCATTCTTGAAATTTTTTTGATTGACACTATATCCTATTGTTTTTAGTACCTTCTGAACTGCCTGTCCACCAAATTTCATCTTAGTATCACAATCTGAACGATTCTTATGAATTATTGAACTTAGCAGGTCGACTAGTGGCATTAAACAAAAAAAAAACAAAAAAATACTTGTAAAAAAAAATTTCTGCGATGAATGATTTTAAATATCATGGAAATTGGTTCTATATACATTTCAAAATGTGTTTAAAAAAATTCAGAGTGGCAACAACTTTGATTTCAATTTGGTTGTAGCACACCGTGCAGGAGTAATTACTTAATAATGCTTTTTTCGCAATCTATGAGTTATATGAGTTTTTCTACTATCAAAGCATGCTTATATAACCTAAACCCCTAAAGGTTGTGTTACTTTGATTCTCTTTCAACCAACCGCCATTGGTGCCCGTTTGTTTCATTTTTTGGAAACTTCGTTGCACTTTACAAAATTCTCATCTCTCAATTTTTTTTCCATTTCAGCTACACACTGTTTACGATTTCTTGAGTATAATCGATAAGCTTCAATTTCACATCTCAGTTCATTCAAATTTTAATTTTATCTTACGATCCACACTGTCAAAAGCTTCAGATAAGTCAAAATCCACTATGGCGATTTCTTTATTGACATTTAAAGCATATGGCCGATCACAGTGATACTAGCATACTCAAATATATTAGTAAGAACGGCAAATTAGTCGTTCTCTATTAAAAGCCCTATAATTGCATTGTTAGTTACTTAGTTAAATACATTACGAATTTACGTTTGGCACAACTTGTTTCCAAAATCAGTTGGATTTTATTTAGTTACTAGTTATACACTGTGAGTATTAGGTTTATTAAAAAATGAAGGTAACTAATTTCCTTTTGTTACGAAATACTCAGTGAAAACGCTCGGTCAGTAAAACATTTTCTGGAAAAAAAACTTAATGATTTTTTAATTAACTTTAGTCATACTGAACAAAATAGCAAATATACCATGTCTTCAATAATTGCGTACAATTTTTTAACTAAACGTATACGTATAAACTAAAACAATATTCATTAAAACCTGATACTTTAATAGTACTCTGGGGAATGAAAAAATGTTACGGAAACCAAATGAAACTTTCAAATAAATTTAATTAGAAGCTTTGTAGTACCGGCTCAAAGGGAGTGTCAGTAGAGTATAAAAAAGATCGTCGAAATAAAACAAAAAATTCTCCGCAGGAACTGCTATTAGTTACACACGTGTATTTCAACGCCTACTATTAAATGAATATGTTACTCTTTCCAGTTACAATTGCATATAAATTTTCAGATTATTTATTGCCTACACATAAATCACGAGACGGCCGACACAAAAAACTGAAATAGAAATAATTAAATTACAATAACGAAAAGTGTATAGTATTTCTCTGATGAATTATGGGCATTTAAATCGGTACATCATACATAGTTAAACAAATTCCCTCGGGGTTTAAAAGACAATTGATACAATACAATGGTTTATTGGATTACTTCTTTTTGTACTTGAAAGAAAGTACTTATCCATAATGGTTATTTAACAGAATACTTACGCGGTATTGTTTTATTTGCTATCAAAACAAAGGCACAATGGGTCTAGCAAGATAACCATATGAAATGTTTTCCCAGAACCGATTATGACAACTACTATTTTGTTTAGTTTATCCATTTATACTATTCTTTATATAGGTTTTACTCACTTATCTCATAATATTACTGAATAACGTTGAAAAGTATGTATTGTAAGATGTATTTTTTAAACTTTTTGTTTTCTGAATCTAATAGAGATAGAGTGATGAACCAAAAACATTTTTGTAGGGAGTATTTAAAGAAAATCAAATATATTTTTTCAATTGTCTTGCTTAACTATCAATATTTTTATTTAGCAAAAATTTTTTTCCAATGTGATTTTTATAGGGTTTCATCAGAATGACTACCTCGGAAAAATTCCTAAATATAGCAATATATATGTAGATAAACTGACAAAAGCTTCATCAAACTCAGACTGCTGTAACATAGTGAAAAATAAATAAATGTCCAGTTGGTCCGCGGTTGCGTCCACTCTACAGGTTATGATAATTATTCGATTAAAATAATAAAGGCTAGCTTTATTTATATTTTTTATTAATCATCATCACTATCATGATTTATTTCACTGTCTTTTTCGAATTTTTGTCAACATTTCTGCTGACTATTGTTCCAGAGAGATACCTATCATAAGATAAATAATATATGACGGCTGCCACATGTTAACAGCAGCTTACAGTTCTATTGCCATTAAAGACAATCAGTATAAAGTAATTCCAATATATCAAGCGGTACATGTCAACACTAGTGATATTTCGACGTCATCAAGTACCAACTCAAAATTATACCAGGGTGCAAATTTCGTATGGCGTAGAGGCGACTTCAATGTGAATATCACTCGATATTCCGTTAAAGCAACGTCGAGCGCGGTTAGTACTTGGATGGGTGACCCATCTTGGGAAATACAGCGTTCTCGTCCCACCTTCTATCGGCTTGTATATCAGTGTATACGCGGAAGCAACATAATTTCAGACGAGGATTACGTAGTGGATATACCATCCTTCGGAGGGGATGTAAAACAGGCGGTCCCTTGTCTATTAAATGTTAGGCAAGTAAAAGATCCCTACTCTTCTTAAGGGAAGAGGTTCGGCAAAATTTCCAGGTTGGGGGTAGCTCGTCTCCTGGCGTCGGTGATAGGCCCTGGTAGCGGAAATAGGCCGACGTTAAATAGTTAAAAAAAAAAAAAAATTCGTATGCATATATGCATATATTAGTAGGTATTGCACTACAACTATGTTTACATGGTATACTACCACGCGTTGCTTCGGATAACTCGGCTTAACTTCATCGTATTGTCATTTTATTCTACGTTTAATCGATGTTGTCTTAGTTTGTCGGTTTAATTGATCAAAGTGTTATAATTAGGTAGAGTTTAGCTAGTGTGTTTTTAAGTATTAATATTGTTTTTAATTATTTAATTAAAGATTATATGTTATAACTTTGACATCATGAAAACGAATTAAAACTGTGAGAATTGTCGTACATCCCTTGATATATTGGAACTGCTTTAGAGCTTGATGTCGGTGTAGCTCTTACCATGGAGAACATAATCAACGAAATAAGAACGTTTAGGTTCTGAGAGTGATTTGGCTGATGAGGAATATACGAAATAATCTCAGCGAAGAAGTTGAAAATCAACATTGGACTGACGGAGAAAGCTTTTAAAACTATCATTGGCATTATTAGTGAATGTAAATTGAAAGTATTATTTACTGGCTCTTACCAATTATCTCAGACTTTTCAACATTTGGCTGAATTAATCACCGAACAAAACAGTACTGAAATACAATATGTGAAAGAATCTCCAAATATACATGCATTTGAAGTTAAATCACGTCACAAAAAATGTCAGTTTTATCGTTCTTTATTATGTTTATTATTCTCTCTCTCTCTCTCTCTCGCTCTCTCTCTCTCTCTCTCCCCCTCTCTCTCTCTTGATTATTCTGATTGTTGATGTTCTCCATGGCAAGAGCTACACCAGCATGAAGAGCTATACTTGTGATTGTCCTTAACACGTTTACTGTCCGGTGACCCATGGCCATGCCTTATGTTTTCCGAAAGTCCTGTGCCCCATAATTGGCTCACGTTTAGGTTCTATTTCATACTGGATTCTAAGACGGACTGTCGACAAATAGGCAGGTTATCTACAGGGACTCCCTTGTATAACACATGTTAACAGCAGCCTACAGTTCTATTGCCATTAAAAATTACTACATAAACATACGTTTGAACAATATTTGGGGCATGGACTTGGATATTAAACCATTGGTTACTACATATCTCATCGGTCTATGCATGTAATTTTTTAACTACAGAGTCCCATGACTTAAATATGGCATATGGCTTTTTATATAGGGGACACCTTGCGTATGGTTTATGGCTGACCAAAGGGACAGCGAACGTGTTAATGGCAATAGAAGTGGGCTGCTGTTCACATGTGGCAGCCGTGATATATTATTTATCTTATGCTATGTATAGTTGTCTAAAAAAGTTTAGTGTGAATAAAAAAGGCCATAAGAACGGCCATAAAAATTCCAAAGTCGTACAGAGCCGTACTTCAAATTTTTGCGTATTAGAATTAACAAAATAATACTACATGTTTAAAAATCGTGTCTTCGCTAGAAACTTAATGACATTTTTTTGTAAATTAAAAATCTTACTCTGTTTTGTGTCAAGATTGGAATATCTTATGCATTGGTGGACGCAATATCCGTCCTTCGCGAAATTGACTGATAAATTCAAGTACGACTCTGTTTATCTTTTACCCTGGTATTGACGCCGACAATAAACTCCGCGCCGTTCTAGTTAGAGATGATTCTCCTAACTATTCCACAAGAGTAAGAGAGCTTAATTAAAAGAGGCGTGTTTCCGTTTATGTCTTATCTTAATCGTGCCAGAACAGTGGCGTAATCGAAATTAATCCTGATCTGACTGACCTAATTTTTATTTTTTACTTAACCTGTTACCAGGGCGGTAAACACAATATACGGGCCCGGTAAGAAAAAATTTGGAAAATTGATGAGCGGGGGGGAGAAATCCCAAAAACATTTTCGACGAGCAGGGGAAGAAAAATCCGACAAACATTTTTAACGAGCGAGGGAGTATAACACAAATTTTCATCATTTCAAAACCGGTCCCCTCAAACAAGCCCGGGTTCGATCACCCTTTTACGACAGGCCCTCCTCCCTCTCGACAGGCCTGTCTGTTACGTCAACTTACTGACTCATTGAGCTGCTGCTGTGTTGTGCATATCTGCATTTGGATGTGCGCCAACGGCCAAACGCAAAAAGCTTCTTTTTCAAGAAATCAAGAATTATTCTAGTTACCAATTAAAATTAGCAAAGAACGTAAATTGGTAAATTATTGAATTAAAGGTAATTAACGAAACATAAATTTTCTTATAAAATGAAACAGAGTAACAGAAATAAAACGTATATTACTAAATATTTAGTCTTCTCTCGACTTTTACGAGCTCCTGACACACTTCATCGCAATTTACAGGAATCCCTTGGTGAATATTTAGTAGGGCCCAGCCATTAAGGCGACTTGTGATTGTTTCTGATTGTGTTTCTGGGGTAAGTTTTCAGTCTTCTTAAACTCGAAGTAATAATTAATAGGAATTTGCCCCCTTAACCCCCCCCCCCCCCCCCACCTGGATACGTCACTGTGCCTGATCATATATTACATAAGAGTAATGATGTTTTATCTACTCTATTAAGTAATACATGTTTTTTTTTATGGCGTCGGTCAAGGACCATATTGGCAGCCGCAGTTTGTTAAAAGTCAATTAATATGTTAAATTAATTTATTGCTCATACAGTATACTTGAATACTGTGGATAGGTGTGAGAAAATATCCTATGTCTAACCTAACACGAGTGAGAGGAGAATATACATAGAAGATGACGAAAATGGATATAACAGGGTCACACAATTCTCGTCCTGGGGTCTGTCAGGACATCTTAAAATAGACATTACCGAGAAGACCATGGTCGGTAGAGTAAATAACATAAGGAAAAACATACAGTAACAAAGATAACGTACAGTTTAACTCCAGTCTCTTTTCATAAACCGATAATATACGTATAAATTTTTCTAGATCCCATAGTCAATAAATTGAGCATATTAAATGGAGCCATTATATCGTAATTTTTTTAATATTGTTAACTAACGTAGTAGAGGCATTTCGATATTTTGCACATCCGAAAAATAAATGCTCGAGGTCAGCTGTCGTGTTACATTGATCACAATTTGGTGAGTAATAAATACCAAAATTTTAAACTTATAAGAGATGTTATATACATTCTCGATACTTGAGGATTTTCATGGCAGGGTGTATTAGGTGTAGCTATTGGGGTGAATCATCGTATACCTAGTAGAGTTAGTAAAGCAGTATTCATTCCACTGGTAATTCCATAGGTTTTTCAGGTTAAATTTAAGTACCTACACTATGCTGCTAAACTAATTTTACTTCCACGTCCAGTGGAAGTATAGTAACGACAAAAAATTTTTGGAAATTCTTATTGTTCAGATAGGCATAAAATGTCATGAAACGTCGAGATTTTAAGTTTGAGTAAAAAAAAAATTTGTCGGTCTGTCGGTCAGTCTGTAACTTTTTTGTGCGCATGATTACTCTGGAACCGTTTAAGATATTGATTTGAAATTTGGTACACAAATGTATTTTAACGTGATCTGGAACTAGATTGTATTTTTATCTTATTCCGTTGAAGGGTTCGGGGGTAAATTGGAGTCAATGGGGGTAAATAGATAAATTAAGCAGGTTAGAGTCCATAAAATTGGTATATAGTATATACAAGAGAAGCTATAAGGTCTCAAAATTTTTTTGGCATTAGTCACCCTCATTATTTATTATTAAAGGGGCGAAAAAAAATTACGATTTAGTGTGTGTACAAGAACCAAAAACCTCAATAATATTTTTTTACTTCATTCACCCGATGTGAGAGACTTGGATGGAAAATCTGGATGTGCAAGTAGTGATTCCTTGGGCAGCGGTTTTATAAAGCGTGATGCTATCGGTCAGCAAAGTGAGGCCATCTAGAATAACGCAACCTAAAATGTCTGCCTAGACTCTGTGAAGAAAAAGAAGAATAGAATGACTTATTTTACTGAAGAAAAGAAACATCCTTAAAAAAATCAACAAAATTCTATTGAAACAATTGTTACGTGTGATTTGCTTTTTCTTCCTCTCAAGACAATTTATTAAAAATACCTGTGAGGCTATCCAACTTAGGTAATGTCCATCTGACTTAATTTAATTAATGATTTTGCAAAGTGTATTTTAAAATGCTTTTGGTGGCATTCTGCATTGCCTGGGAATGCCATTAATGTCAGTGGCCTTTGTATGAGAGTAAATAATAGTGTTCTAATACATTATACAACTGATAATGTCAACGCCGTGTTCGGTGAATACTTCATGCAATAATTCGGGGAAACCATCACGCGTGAAATAGGCATAATAGGTCTAATCACAAGCCTATCGCATTTTATTCTGAAATAGATAATAATTATCTGCACCAGTGCTGTTTGCAGGTGCCCAAACTAAACAAAACCCCGTAATTATAGTAAGTACTTCCTTAAAAAGTGAATGACTGACTGTTATTAGGAGTATTGCGTGCGACAATTGCGTTCGAGCTGGAAAGTTTGTTTGGTGTCTGGCATGTTAAAAGTATAAAGTGTGCGTGTGTCTAGGGTCGTGCGTGTTCTGTTTTTGAATTTACGTTATCCGAGGTATTCAGTCACGTGGCTCCAGCTAGACTCATGTCCTTTTAGACGTGGATATCTTGCGATTCTAATTAGCTAGTAAGTCTCAGTTTATGCAAATGCTATTACGGTAACGGAACCTACAAAGGCAAAGTCAGGAAATACAGCCATAGGAATAAGTGATAAAATTCTTTGAAAATATACGTTACAGTTAAGTAATATTCAAGGCACTGGAAAAATGCGTATCGTTGCTGTGTGTATAGTGAGGTCCAAAGAATTTTCAATTTCTTAGAAAATTTCGCTGTTATTAAAAAAGGGAAAGAATTAGAAGTAGTAATTTGTGACCAACTTACTTTTTGATTGATTGATTGATTTACCAGCGTGCGGTAGGCATTACTGCCACTCCCAAGTTATACAGCTGGGCCTGCTACGTCCACGCTGGGTTGGACTAAGGTCATGCTTGTTGCCAGCAGCGAGAGCCACATGGCGCATGGTAAAGGAATGTGGGATGGGAGGTGTAGGTATTTGTGAGATGCGTTACCGCATTATGTCGTGAGGGAGCGTTTAAGCCCCCTTTTTTTTGGATTTTTGGTTCTGGGCTTCTGCCTATTCTGGGTCTTCTTGTGAGATATGTTGCCGCGTTGTGTCGCTGCTATCTGTGCTCCTATTTTTGTACTTCTGTTTCTACAGGTCTTCTTCTTCTTCTTCTTCTTCTGAGGCTTCTGATTCCTCCGTTTCTGATTCTGGTAGAGTATATATCGCTCCGATTTCTTTGTGAAATTCATTCTTTCCTCGCTTTTCTTTCCCAGTATGTTTGGTCCTTTCCCAGTGTGTTCATGATCCTCTCGATTGTTGTTTTCCGCGTGTAACATGGTCTCCTCATTTTAAGTTTGCTGCTGTTCAGTGTTAGTGCTTTCTTCAGTAGGTGTGTTGGTTCCCTTCTTTGGACGTGTCCCCAGTACTTCATTGCGTACATTTCTATCCTTTTTGTGATTCCCACGTGTAACCTGGTCTCCCTGTTTTTAGTGTAGAATTTAATGTAGAACTTTTCACTTATCAACGAGCGTAATTTTGACCTGAAAACCTCATTTGATAATTTACTTAAGAAAAATATTATGTAATCAGATTCACAACACTATATTGTAACACCCACAACGTCAAAAAATATGCAATACCACAAAACACACTCCTATTAAACTAGACACCAACAAAAAGTCAGGATCAACAACACTTCTCTGTGATACCTCTCCTCCCCTCCATTTCCCTCTCCTTTTGATCCGCTCTACCGCACCACACCAAAAACATTGCACCTAGCTCTGGATCATATACAAAACCAATGACCACTCACAAAATCGTCAATCGCACGTCCCGAGGTATGCGTCAACACTCATCCCTCACCTAACTCAAAACTGTATCCTTCGCACTCTGTATCCAGACCAAGTGATGGCACACAAAAAGGAATGTGTTTTCTATGTTTTCTCCTTCCAACGATGGCCCAGCGCTCCACACAGACAATTCCCGTCGCCGTCGATCCCTCGCACCAGTAGCCAATGTGTCCTCACTCCCGCGCTCCGCAGTAGATCATCATTCTTGTGCTTTCCGGATAGCTACTACCTCCCGTTTGCCCCCTGCTTGTCACTATTACGGTCATAACCTTTTAAAACTTTTTAATAAACTTTCTCAGTCCCACCCTAGCCGCACCAGAAGCATAAACAATTTGTATGTTTCCATAGCATGGATAAGGCTTTCCAAATTCCAATGGCACCGAAACCAAGCCAATGGCCTCCAATTCCATCCGAATTTATATTCAATAATAAATTAGTGCACCAAGAACCAATCGGGATTTCGAAAAAATCATTCATGTGAGATGGCTTTGCAAAAAATAATTAATGGTTTCAAAGGTTCCATAGACAAAGGTGGAGTAGTGGTAACTGTTTTCCTCGATTTAAAACGAACCCTCAAAGTTATTAACAGCGATCTTTTACTAAATAAACTTTACTCACATTTGGAAACTGTCGCTACGACGCAGCGCACAGTAGGCCAACTTTGAGTTCTGGCACGCTAAAATTATTTCACTCTTAAAAGTGGAAGTAGGTGTATTAAATATTTAGTTTAAATTGCAAAAAAATAAATACAGTCAACTTTGGTAACCTTAAGCAGTTGTAAAAAATAATAACTTAAGGTGGAGTGGGGCAAGTGGGGATCTGGGGCAAGTAGGTATTTTTATTATAATTTGTGAGAAAAATCCTATTTGTAAATTTAACTCACAGTAGATTGTTCTTCAGATCTCCATGCAGCTGCAACGTATTGGGTATAGATTTTAGAACATTTTTAAGGCATCAATTTGTTCATTTGGAAAATGTCTACATTTGATCGAGATTTTCAAGTTGTCTTCAAAAAATTCAAAATTTTTTATCTATGAAAGCAGACTATAATATGTCAAACTTTCAAGACTGCTGATGTTGTATGTCACTAATGTTACTTCTTGCAATTTTTAAAAAATTTTATTACCCTGTTCCCCAAGTTTAGCCCCATAGTCCCCACTTGCCCCGCTATTTTTGTTGGCGGGGCAAGTGGGGACTAGTCCTTAAGGGAAAGTGGGGATTAGTCCCCACTTGCCCCTTTTCCAATTTTTTATTTTTATTTTGTTATAAAATGGATACGTTTAGGGAACCTAACGGTTCCCTAAACGACAATGCTGAAAATGTGCTAATCGTCAACTGTTGAGTGTTTTATGCCACAACAAAAATTCACGCTAAGTTTAGTCATCGGTGAGACTTAACTCACTTGCAGTGACATTTATTATAAACTTGCTTTACATCGTTTAGCAAACTCACAACAATTGACTTGAATCAAAAAGTAATCATGTCCACAGTACATCGCCCTTTTTTTTCAGTGATTAGTAACAGGCTGAATTTTCGTGAGTAGCTTCGTTTTGACGAGACGCCCAACTTTTCTCTCTGCGAAAATTCTCGGTAGTGGTAGCTAATAGCAAAAATTATTTTTTCTATTTCACACGAATTAGACAATTCGACAATCTGTCAAATTATGTTGGCAATATATTTTTCATTCGTTAAAGAGTTTATTTTTCGATTGCCTTGGTTACGTTTGCGCGAGTTAATTATAATAAGCCTCGGGTTTGTCCACATAATTTGACAGGTTGTCGAATTGTCTAATTCGTGTGAAATAGAAAAAATAATTTTTGCTATTAGCTACCACTACCGAGAATTTTCGCAGAGAGAAAAGTTGGACGTCTCGTCAAAACGAAGCTACTCACGAAAATTCAGCCTGTTACTAATCATTAAAAAAAAAGGCCGATATACTATGGACAATCAGGTTGAGTGATTATTCTCAGCGGTTGCATTCCCTAAACTTGCCCAATGAACTTTTTCTTTGTGCAAAACTTTAATTTAAATCATTTCGTTCTGTTTTTGCAATAAAATAGTTTAATAGCATTTTACTATTTTACTCCAGAAAAATACCTTAACTTAACTTAAGTTCGAAACTCCCATAATTTTGGGAATATTTTAGATTTGAAAAAAACGTTTTGTAGCTAAAATCGTGCAGATTAATCCACTTGCCCCAATTGAGAATATAACTATTCATATAAAAAGTAGAGATGAAAAACCCACTTGCCCCAGTCACTGGGGCAAGTGGGTACTACAGGTAAACTTACAGAACTGATTTTTTTTTTTTTTAGAACACCGTTGAATTAATAAAAATAATATATGGGTATTTTGTGAGTATAACATACTATTTCTTGTTCAAAGCACACCAATGTATCTCAATTTTCCATAAAGTTACGTGACTTCAAAGTCAACCTTTTAAATTTTTAGTCCCCACTTATCCCACTCCACCTTACATAACTTACATAAGCAACATAATAAAAAAACCGCTGCCCAAGGAATCACTACTTCCACATCCAGATTTTCTATCCAAGTCACTCACAACAAACAAATTTTGTATACGGAAATAATTGTTCATGGAATTTTAATAATACAATATTTGAAATTCTCTACCCCAGAAACCCATAAAACGATACCCCACATCGGTAGTGGGGTGGGGGTGGTGATAGGGGGTAGTAGTGGTGGATGAAGTAAAAAAGTATTTTGAGATTTCTGGTCCTTGTACACACACTAAATCACAATTTTTTTCATCCCTTTTAATGGATGGCGTATTGTATATTCCTAATCAATGTTCAATAATACTAATTCGCTTAGCCTACTGTATAGGATTATTAAAAGTAGAAAAAGAACATATGTGGTAACTGACAAATTAAGACGTACTAGTGATGCTATGTGAATTGACACTAAATATAGCACATTGCAATTTATCATTTCCAAAATACCTCAGAGGTTATTTTGAACTGCTGAAAGACCCATCATGTTTTTAAGCGTTGACGCAAATTTGTTTTTAGCTACGTTCAATCTCGCCAAGAATAACTTACTAATTATCTAACAAATAATTATTTATTGTTCTGTTATCGCGCTAATTACTTTAGAGATGTCATTATTGACGAATTTGTCAACTGTGTGCCTTAAGAAAACATTAAAGGCATGCGTTCACTGCCAAGTCAGCATCTAAAATAGCAGCACCAATTTTATCAAATTAATTCAGAGTTGCTTCCATGGACAACTGACAATTACACATACACATACACAATTACACATTGTGTATGCAAATTTTTTATAAAAATTATTTATCAACATTACTGGATTAATAAATAATTTTTATAAAAAATAATGTGTTTTTTCATATTTGAATCCTTCCCCTTTCCTTAAGGAAGTTCATGGGTGCAACTGGTCAAGTATCTTTAGAAACCATTATGGGAACCGACATGAAGTACGAGTTAGGCCTGTCACAAACGCTAAAGCTGCGTATTGTATATTGTGCGATGTACACCAGTAAATGCAAGGAGAGCAGGTAAATGTAACAAAAGTATATAATTCTAAACCATGTTAGAGATAAAAAAAAATCGACAAATAAACAAAAACCGAAAAAAAAACTACCCCTTACCCGAAGGCTGCGGTTGACCATCTCCTTTGAGCTGTACGCGAAATTCCAGTTCGAACGACCAGCCACGCTCGACTGTGCAGGGAGAATTAAAGAAAGGAAAAAATTCTGCTGGTGGTTTCCACCCCCTACCCAGGGGGTGGAAACCACCAGCAGAATTAAAAAAAAAGGGTAGTTTTGCCCTATTTAGAGGTGAATAGGTGAACCGATCGGTTGAAGCTCGACGGATTTGGATTCCCCACCCACGCAAATGGGGGAAGAAGTACGTTTGGTCTGGGTTACCAACTTTTAATGAAATTCTGGAATTTTTGCATGTTTGAGATGTAGAACTGGTACTAAATGAGTATTCATGTGTAAAATTTAATCTGTTGAAACTGCTTTAAAGAAAAAACATATTTTCTTTGTGTAAATCCCTTATAAGCGAAAGTTTTTCAACCCAGAGCTATTCTGTTAGTGAAACATAGTGTGTTAGTGAATGTAAAAAATCTGCTGTAGTATAAAAATAAATCATTATTTTGACATCTTCTGTATGTGTTAAGAATTATTCCAACATTTTATCATTCATTGTCCTTACATATTTAACAAAATCCTAAATTGCATGAAACCAAATTCGCGGTGAATAATGCTTGCTGACTTAAGGTGTTTTTAACAACCTCTTAGGAAATTGTGGATCAAAGCACTTTTTCAAATTTCGCGAAATTTTTGTGAAAAAATGAGACATATTTCTTGCATACTTATTGCGCATTTCTCGGAGTTACAGAAAATATTTTGGGATTCGTGGAAGCCACCAATACAGTATCAAGAACAGCGGAAACGTGGGTACATCATAAATTGCGAAAAACTACTGATTGAACCGAAGACTCTTTTTCTTCTTAGTATTTATATAATATGACTAAGTAAGTAGAATGTACGGTAATTTTATTGACTTCATTATTCTTTGTATGTATGAAATATCTCTATTTGAAAGTGTAATGAATATTAATTTTAAATGTAACTTTCCATTATAGCTTTATAGATGTTCACAAGCCATTGTTATAATATTTAAAATATGAAACTATCCAAATAAAGAAAAGGGTTGCAGGCAAAGGGCACCGCGCCCTTTACATAATGTTTAAAGTAAACAGGCGCTTAGGAATTGTACTTTGATGTGGGCGAGGGAAAATTTCATGATCGCTTTTTTACAATGTCGGTTCCTTTTTAGTTAATCTGACTAGTTAGTACTTTTTATTACCAGCTCTAAAATACATAATGGCTTTTGGGAAATCACTTTATTTTTAGCAGGGTTTAAAATAAACTTTAAAATAGGATCCAAAACATTTGTCTTGAGATGTTGCATACTATGACAGTATTCTATATTTGTTGAATATTTTTTTCTCGTTGTTCCTGATAAGAGAAATAATAATAATTATTATAGATTTACTGCCCAACAGAATAATTCAAGTAGGGAGCAATATAAATGATAAAATAATGATAGAAAATACGAATACAAAGATAAAACTTTTAACATGAGTGAGTACTGCGTGGCTACTATATAAAGAAAATTAAAAAATATTACATAATGAAAACTAAAAACTACATAATATACATAATGACAATAAAAATAGCATAAATATACCATATATTGTCCGTCAAATTAAACATAGTTGTTGAAGATATAATAATATTTAGTACTACTTATTTTTAAGTTCAATATTTGTTAATAAACAGTTGTAGTGGTCCTGATGTACTGAGTTAAACTGTTGTTAAATATACACCACTGACCGCTAATATTGTAATATAATTCCATAATAATATATATGGGAGAGTTTTTGAGAATATTTGTACAGCTAGTGGGACAATAAAATAGAACATTTTGACGTTCTCTCATTCTCCGGTTCTGAAATTAATTTTTAATAGTAGCGTTGGGTAGTCATAGTCAATTAAATTGTTAAATAGCAATCCTTCTATTCTCTAATGGTTTCATGTGTAATCTTTACAAAGACAAAGCGTGCTCTGGATATATAGAGATTTTCAATTCTCAAGACCATATATTTCATAACCGTTCATTAAATCTTTTCTACTGTTTGTAAATTAATATTAATAAATTGGGTTGCAGATTATCATACCATACTCAATAGTAGAGTACCTAGAGGTAAAAAATATGCAAAACTTCGGAATAATGTTATATTGAACGGATTTCGTTCATTTTTGGCAGTATAATAGTAAATGCTTCACAGAAAAATTTCTATATCGTGCGGGGGCTTGCTAATTTATAGGGGGTGGATACCACACCCTCTCAGGGGGTGGCACTTAAAAAAATATATATTTATTGGAGCTGAAGTAGAATCAAATTTTAAGAAGAAAAGGTTCTATGCAATTTTTCACATTTTAAGTTATAACGACTTAAAAATTGCGATTTTAGCTTAAAAAAAAGGTATTTCCAAACGGATTTCGTAAGTATCTCGAAAAGTATTACTTTATCGAAAAAATGTTACACACCAATTACAGAAAGTACAAACAGGGAATTAATTATATTTTTTGTTTATTGATGTAGGATTAATAATTTCGGAGATATTTAAGTTTACATTTGGCATCCAAGTGTTTATAAGATAATTATTTAGAGTGAGAGTAAAATATCTCAGAAACTGTGACACCTACGTCAAGGATGCTAATAAGTAAAATAATACGTTATTAATTAAGCTTTCAACTGTTTTTTTATTTGTTTCTGTAGCATAAAAAACAAAGAAGTTATGGCCGAAGCAATGTGCGTCTACACATTTTTTTAATAACAACGTCGCCATTTTGTTACTGTAATTAGCCAGTAATTAAAAAAAAGGAATTTCAAACACTGTTTCTCATTAATATATAGCATGATATAGATGTTCAATTTTTTTTATAGAGTTTAAACTATAAAGGTATTTTCGATAAAACGTATTTTTTTTTCCTTTTCCTAATATCTCAATAAATATTAGTTTTATTGAAAAATGGGTAGAGACCAAAAATAAAGCTCATAAACTGATAATGAATTTTGCTTGTTTATTTAATTACATAGATTTAATAGTTTCGGAGATATGAAAGTTTACAAATGGCGTCCGAACGTTTATAAGAAGAAAAATGCAGTTTAAATGTTAAATATCTCAGAAATTGTGACATCTACGTCACGCATGCTAAGAAATGAAATTAAAGATAATTAATTGCGCTTTCAATTTTTTTTTACTCGTTCCTGTAGCATAAGAAATAAAGAAGTTATGACGGAAAAATATGCGTATTTATATTTTTTTATATAAAAAGGTCGCCATTTTGTTACTATAATTAGCCAGTAATTTAAAAAAATTATCTCAAATATAGTATTTCGTTAAGATGTAGTATTACCTAGATGCTCAATATTTTTTGCTCATTTAAAGCACTTGCTTTAGAAAAAAATGCATTTTATACTATAATGGTAATTTCGAAACACTTGGATACCAAATATAAACTTAAATATCTCCGAAATTATTAATCCTACATCAATAAACAAAAAATATAATTAATTCCCAGTTTGTACTTTCCGTAATTGGTCTGTAACATTTTTTCGATAAATTAATACTTTTCGAGATACTCGACGAAAGCCTTTTGGAAATACTTTTTTTTTAAGCTAAAATCGCAATTTTGAAGTCGTTATAACTTAAAAACTAACAATTTATGTGAAAAATTGCATAGAACCTTTTCTTCCTTAAATTTGATTCTATTTCAGCTCCAATAAATATACATATTTTTTAAGTGCCACCCCCTGAGAGGGGGTGGCATCCACCCCCTATAAATTAGCAAGCCCCTGCACAATATAGAAACTTTTCTGTGAAGCATTTACTATTATACTGCCAAAGATGAACAAAATCCGTTCAATATGACATTATTCCGAAGTTAAAACCTCTAGTTACTGTACTACAAGTTTTGACCACACCTTTGAGAAATACAACGTTTTAAGTGCATCTACATTTGAAAATAGTATGCAGTTTCTTATTACGAAGTCTAGTAATTTGAATGTCTTTGTGGATGAATTAACATACTATAAAAAATCCAATTTAGAGTCGAATAGTATACCCAACCACTTAGTTGCCTCAGCTCCTGACAATTCCGTGTCATTGAATGTATACAAAAAATCTATAGAACTTACTTTACGCGTGTGCGTTACTTACCTTACGTGTTGAGGAGCTCATTTGTAATCTGTTAGACGAACATCATAATTTGATTTTGTGTATTTGCTGTTGTAATGTTTCTGTGTTGTTAATTTCGCAAAATATTTTAAGACCAACAGTAAATAAAATAGTTAAATTAAAATATTTAGTGTCGAGGCATTTTGTGGCCCGATTTCAATTATTAATCTAAATTCTGGCATTAATTTAAAATCAGATGCCATAATTTGACAATAGAGACAGTCTAATTGAATAGAGAAATGTCTTAATTCTGGAAAATCGTAAAAATGGAAGAAATTAGATTATTAAATGAAATCGGAAAACAAAATGACCCTGCAACAACTGTTTTAAACCAGTTTTGATAAAAAATGGTTAGACATACGGTGTTCAGGCCCCCCGTATGGGGGTCTATTGGGTACTGAGTTTAGGGTCACGGACTTTCGAGGGGCCCGTAGCGGGAACCCGCCAGAGATCTTGACAATTTTTTTTTGAAATTTCTCCCCCCGCTCATCAATTATTAAGCGCGGGGGCCTGTTGGTTTCGATGGGGCCCGTAGCGGGAACCCACCAGAGATCTTCACAATTTTTTTTTTCAAATTTCTCCCCTCGCTCAGCAGTTATTAAGTGCGGGGGCCCGCCAGAGATCTTGACAATTTTTTTTTTCCAAATTTGCCCCCCCCCCCCCCCCCGCTCATCAATTATTAGGCGCGGGAGCCCGCCAGTGAAAAATTTGGTACCCGGGCCCATGATTTGATGTGGGGGGCCTGACGGTGTTTAACAAGGAAGATCTTTTTTATGGGAATTTGATCACAGAACTAAACTGCTGGTCAGTAGAAACGTACTAAGCGAATTTTTCGGTTGAATGAAAATCCACATTTTTGAGAGCCACAATAGATTATCAATGTGTGGTTTTCAGGATTTAAGAGGTAATTTATTTGTGAAACAGCGAGATTTGCCAGATTCTTTTATTTTGAGGCACGTTACTATCTACAGGATATGAAAGGAAGGAGTTTTTTACCAAACTTTATACCTTCCGAGATTCCACAAACTATTTTATATTTTTTTTATGCTCATTTATTTAGTCATTGGTTTGTGGGGAAAAAGCAGCCCACATTTTTTTTATATTTTTCCTATTTTGTAATATACCGATTTTTTTCTAAAAAACCTGTCATTTTTTCCATTTTTTTGCCGTTATGCCTTATTGTGTTTCGTAAGAGCCGATCGCTGAAGGTTATTATAGTCTTAAGATAATAATAATAATAATAATAAGTACATTTTTGGTACTTTCAGTCCATGGTGAATAAATATATTTTTCCTCCCTAATACGCATTTTATTATTATTGCTCCATTAATAATAATAAGTATGGTTTTTCCCTTTTCCTTTAGTTGACATTTTATATAATAATGGGGTTTATAAAAATAGATAAACAAACATTTTTTCTTATTGTTTATTTAGATTCCATTTTGTTCCATTAAAAAGATATACATACTACAATGTTTCGTATATTTTTGTATTTTTTGTGTGAAAAATACTTAAGCAAAATTTAAAAAAAATCTTGTATCTACAGGTAAAGCTATTTAGTCCCTTTACATGTGTGCCAAATTTCAACTTGATATTTTTTACCGTTCCGAAGATAAATGAGATTCCGTTTTTTATACTTTGATGTAGAAAACCCAAAAAAGATTCCCCAATCCGTGAACGTATACCGATTTTGGGTACTCCACTGCTTACCATGCGAAAAATACATTTATTTTTATAGTGTTAAAGGAGCTACTATAAGGCATTATAATAACCTACAATGATCGGCTCTTACAAAACACAACAAGGCCTAATGGCAAAACATTGAAAAACGATTTTTAGAAAAAAATTGATGTCTTATAAAATAAGAGAGATATAAAAAATTTGAGAAATTCTTTTTTCCCCTAGTCACTAAAAAAAATGCGCATAAAAAAATATAATATAATTTTTGTGGAATTTTGGAAGTTATAAAATTTGGTAAAAAAATATGCCTTTTTTCACACCCTGTAGACGATAAAGTTCTTCACAATAAAAAAACTGAGTGAAACTCGCTGTTTCGCAAATAAATTATCTCTTAAATCCTGAAAACCGCACATCGATATCTATTATCTTTCTCAAAAAAATGTGGATTTAAATTCAACCTAAAAATTCGCTTGGTACGATTCAATTGGCCAGCAGTTTATATTCCGGTACTAAAATTTAAAAAACAAAAACGGAACATAAAAAATTGTTTATAAAGAAGAGCGCCACTGAATGAACTTCAATGTGATAGCTACCATAAAATATTGGCACTTAGATGTACTGAATCTCGTCACTGCAGCACAAGGGTTTTTGAAATGTTAAATAAAACGCTATTCTAGGGCTCTACCTGCGAAGTGTCCTAGCTAACTTAGGAAGCATTTGTGGACATATTTTTGCATGTGAAATCTACGCCAGTTTATAATCGATATTTTTGGACACCCTGTATAGTAGTGTGTAGTATTCTCCCCGAACCAGTGAATCAGAGACATCTAACTAAGAAACATGGCAATAAATATAAATACCACCACATAAATAGGCAAAAAATATGTTCACACTTAAAGTAATAATTTCCTAAATATTTGAGTCAACTATGTATTTAAGAATTTAGCTGCTCCACTTGGGATTTTATTTTGCTGAAATTTCTGCTACTCAAAAAATTAAATAATAACGTTTACGTATCATGAAGATCGATTAGCTTAATGACAGCTTCCCATATCGGGAATATTATAACTTTAACCTTTGTATATTTAATCACTAGTCATTTTTTAAATATTACTGTTAGCTTAATTAATGGTATTTTCTCTATACGTTGTTAATGGGTTGCCTTGCTAATAACGCGATTAAAATGATACCTTGTATTTATACATTAGCACCTAACCCGATGTAAACATGCGATACTATGCAAGTGTGAACAAGGACAATCAAATAAATTACCACTTCCAGACTATAAATTATTAAACGGGTTGCGACCACTTTTAACGTCTATAAATAATTCTTGAACGGCTATCCATTACTACATGAGTTATTTCTTCACTATTTTGACGTGTTGTTTAATATTTCATATAAAAAGGTTTTGTTTCGGCTTCTGTTAAAGTGTGGCTATTTTTATACGCCACGAGTTTGATGTATAAACAAAAATGCATCTACTTGATATAAAAATTGTCGAGTATTCTTTCCTTAAAATATAAGTGGAAGAATAATGTCCCTATTTAACCTAATTTATTTATTTAAGATACAACTACCCAGACAGATACAAATTCAATTAAAAGTCAGGATGATTTTTTTTTTTTTTAGAATAGAAAAACTTATTTATTATTGTTTAGAAAATTACAAATTCTTGTTGACAAAGTTTAAAAAAAATACCAAATAAGTAAATAAATAATAAGTGATATAAAAATTGTACAAGACCTACAGAATACAATACATTCATATATACTACTAGCTGACCTAGCAAACGTTGTTTTGTCATATAAATTATAAATTTTTGTCCAAAAAATAAAAAGGAAATTCCTGGATAGGGCCACCCTTATCACCTAGGGGTATAAAAAATAGCCTACGACCTATTCTCAGACCTACCAAATATACACCAAAAATTTCATAAAATTCGGTCAAGCCGTTTCGGAGGAGTTCGATAACAAACACTGTGACACGAGATTTTTATATATTAGATTATCTTGATGTTAATATAACTTAAGTTATTAACCGTTGCTGCACATTTATGAAATCACCTAAACTCTCTAAGAAGCTTGTGCGTGATTTTCATAAATAAAGCAGCAACGTAACTGGATTATAGATACATGGTAAGAATTAGAATTTATTTTAATCACCACATAGTAGTGTGATAATGAGGGTACTATATTCTTATTTTACTAGTGGGTGAGGTAAGTATAGATATTAATATAGTTGTAATTATTATAATTAGATATTAAACATTATATTACTGAAAAATTAATTTGACTGTAGTTTTCATTTAAAAACAGTTTTAATTTTTTTTTTGAATTCATGTTTGTTTTTTATATGTTTTAATTTTGCAGGTAACATATTATAAAGTTTAGGTCCATAATAGAAAATAAGTCGCTGAGTATGTATCTTTCGATATATTGTCACTTGTATAGAAAGGTTTGTGTTCCAGTGGGTTCCATAGTTATGGTTTACCACATTTGGTGGAGTTTTAAACATGTACATAAGCATATAATTTTCTTACAGTAAACATAACCTATTTCGTTATACAATAAATCTGTGGAATATCGTTTTTCTTTATTAAATAGTAAGGAATTCTGGACAATTCCTAAATGTTTTAATGAGTTGTTAAACAGTCCACCCCAGACTGTAATACATACCTTATAATAGATTCAGCCAAAGCATTGTACGTAATGATAAGGTTTTTTTTGTTAAGAATATCTCTTGGTAGGTAGAATTTGTATATAAGTCTTCTTGTCCTTTTTACAAGATATTCCACATGTATATTCCATCTCAGATGATGATCCACCATTAGACAAGGTATTTTAAATTATTAACTTTGTTTATGTATGGACAGTCACACATTTCCCCATTTTTACACATGTTATTATGAATTGTTAATGTATCTTTTGTCGGTTGGTCATCAGCTGATATGGTAAATGTTAAAAATTTTGTTTTACTGATGTTGAGGTTCAGAAGGCTTACATTTAATAATAATAATAATAAATTGCCTTTATTTCAGTATTATACATTAATACAATACCTAGGGCGAAGTCTAGCCGAAGCTACTCTACTTAACCCTAACCGAACATAAACACTAAGTAATAAAGATAAAAGATACCTATGTTTTTTAAAACTAAAGTCATTATTAATTTTGCAAAATATGATATTAAATCTTAAAATATGTGAATAATACTAAAAAATGTTTGTGAGACAGTGACGCAACAAAATACAAAGAAAGAGAAAAAAGAGAAAGGAAAGGGAACATATATAAAACTAAAATACAGACAGATTATAGTTGTGAATGTAACCGAAATATACAATTAAATAGAATTAAATTAGACATAAATTCATAAATTCATAACAGACCATGCCGTGAATAAACAATAATCACGACTAACTTGGTGATGTCAAAAAAGTGTGCTTTACTCTTCTACGAAAGCTGTTTACGGGGAGGTTTTTCAGAGAATCGTTTAGGTTGTTATATATTTTAGCTGCGTTGTATGTACATGACCTAGTAAACAAAGCTGAATAAAATCTGGGCAGCGATATTTGACCGACATGTCGTATATTTACATTATGTAAATCACGTCTAAATACAATTTTTTCTCGTAGGTATGGTGGTGAAGAAGAAGACAGTATGCGTTTAACAAGCACTGACATATGATATTTATATGTTTTCTAATTTTAGCCAACCAAGCTGATTTATTTTTACCGAAACTCTGTCGTACTTTCTAACCCATAAACAAATCGACAACAACAATTTTGTATTTTTTGAAGTCTACTTTGGGTGATTTTGTCAAGACAGGGATAATATATTGTAATTCGATA
Source organism: Rutpela maculata (assembly GCA_936432065.2). Taxonomy (NCBI): domain Eukaryota; kingdom Metazoa; phylum Arthropoda; class Insecta; order Coleoptera; family Cerambycidae; genus Rutpela; species Rutpela maculata. The sequence continues at coordinate 146,365,165 of OW386289.2, forward strand.
ATTTAAAATTGGCAATACGAGAGATTCGGTGAGTTTCTTACGTAACGTAAAATTAATAAGCTTTATATTTCTATATAGCAACTTTAAGGCTAGATATGCTTTTTTGATGAGTAGTGACACATATTCCTCAAATCTTAACCTACAATCGAAAATAACTTCTAGATTCTTTATACTGTTAACAATTTGTATGAGCTCATTACAAATAATTATCTTGAGATGAGTCTTAACTATATGTTCTAACCGCTTTGGACAAAAAATAATGACGTTACATTTATTTGTGTTCAGTTTTAAATTATGCAGTTTAGAATATTCCGATAATAATTTGAGGTCATGATTTATTTTTGTGCACGCCACATCAACAAGATGTGGTTCAAAGGAAAGTGATAACTGAGTGTCATCAGCAAATGCTTGTATGTTAGAATATTTTACTGCATTAAAAATATCGGCGATATATATAAGGAACAATATCGGCTCCAGAACAGATCCTTGGGGAACGCCAGATGTTATGAAAGAAACTTCGGAACACGCATTATCAACTACAACTTGCTGGCGACGGTTATTTAGGTAGCATTAAAAGAAATTTATGGAGATATGATCAAGACCATAATATTCAAATTTGGAAAGAAGCAAAGCGTGGTCCAGAGTATCGAAGGCTTTGGAAAAATCGAGTAGTACGAGAGCTGTGGCTAAACCATTGTCAAGATATCTAATTATATTATCAGAAACATTTAATAAAAGCGTTGTAGTACTAAACTCTTTCCTGAAACCAGATTGCAAGTCTGATACGATATTATTATCAGTTACATAATGATACATTTGCATATTTATAATTCTTTCAACAATTTTCGACATAGAAGGAAGTATACTAGTAGGACGCAGTTCATTATAAGCTTTGGGGTTAGGCGTCTTAGACAAGGGTTTTACTAGAGATATCTTCCACATCTCTGGGTAATAGCCAGTTTCTAAACAACAATTTACAATATGAGTAATATATGGACAGACAGTAGGCAAACAGAGCTGCAGCATTTTGGCACAAATGTTATCATTTCCATAGGCATTAGATTTTAAACTATGTATTACACATTTAACCTCTTCCATTGTCGCTAATCTAAACGTAAATTTTAAGCTGTCATTATGTTTATTAGATTTATAAAAATTGGTTCTGTCTTGGCAATTATTTGGGGGACTGAAAACTGATAAAAAATAGTCATTTATTTCTTCGGGATTTTTTAGACCGTTGGGAATGTCAGTAGTACTTCTTTTTTTTATATTCAATTTTTTTTATATTTAACCATGAATCCTTTTTAAACTGGTTTTTGCATTAGTATATACTTCAGTCCAGATTTTGCCTTGAAATACAAGGGCTGTATCATCAGCATATGCTACAAGCTACAATCTTCTGGATATATAATTGTATTGTCAATATATATGATGATATATTATGTAGGGCTAAATACAGTGCCCCGGGGAACACCAGTTGTAATTATTAAAAGGTCACTCAATGTTCCATTCATTCTTACTTTTTGCTGCCTTTCTGTCAAGTAATTTTTAAATATATGCAGAACCCCCAACACCGACTTTCTGTAATGTTTTTATTAATATTTCCTGATCAACTGTGTTGAATGCTTTGGCTAAATCCAAAAATACAGCAAGACATTTTTTGTTATCATTTAAGCCTCTAATAACGTTTCCTATTAGCTCGATAGCTGCGTTTTCGTTACTCATATTTTGTCTAAATCCAAACTGCTTGTTTGATATTATTTTTTTTTCTAGAAAACCCTTAATCTTGTTTTTAGACAATTTGTTTGAGAAATTATTAATTTCACAATTCACTTTTAACGGGTGCCAGTGAGATTAAGCACACATTCAATATATTTTTATTGTTAAAATAAGTATTCACAATCGCCAATGCCAGAGTGCGTCTTTCATTTACATCGTAATATTCTCATCAAATAGAAACAATTTATAGCTTTTAAAGTTAAATTAATATACCACCTAAAGTTTGCTCAAACCTGAGAGGAAAGTATATGTTAGAGTTTGGACATATGTCTATATGAACTTTTTCTCTTTTTTCTATGTAGAATCTACACCAGAAGTTTATAATCGGTGAATAGTCTAATTTCGAAAATGCCAAATATCTCGACGTAATCATTGATTAGTGAATCAGTATCTTAGATGGCATAAACATATTAACTGTTTAACTAAGAGATTAAAAATGCACGTTCATATTTAAAAGGGCTAGTCAAATGCCCACCCTGTGGGCATTTTTCGAGTTTTCTATAGATATTCAAAATAATTAGAAACTTATAACCATCCTCAGACAACAAGTAAACATTTCAGAGTTGAACTGTTTCTACCAGGGAAGCTCGTTACCAAGCACATCGGTAATGGAATAACATGCAAACTGTGTTTGATAAAGTTGTCTGTCGGTCACGTCGGTCTATCTGTAACTTTTTTCACGATTACTCTGGAATCGTTTATGATATTCGCTTGAAATGTAGTACACATAAGTATTATAACGAGATTTAGAACTAGATTATATTTTGATCTTATTTCGAGGAAAGGGTTGGGGGGTAAATGAGCATAAATAGGTAAAGCAAGCAAGTAAGAGTCCATAAAATTGGGATTTAGTGTTTGTAGGAAAATCCAAGGTAGTAAAACTTTGTTGGCATCAGCCACTACTACTATAACACCCATTTCCACCCCACCCTATTATTAAAGGGGGTAAAAAATAAATTTGTGATTTAGCGTGTGTGTACAAGAACCAAAGGCCTCAAAATTTGTTTATTTTCCATCAGCCATCCCTACTACCAGCCCCAGCACCATCACTACCAATATGGCATATCGTTTTAAATGTTTTGGGGTATACGTTTTCTAATATTATATTATTAAAGTTCTGTGAACAATTATTTCCACACAGTGGAGTGTAAATATAGTATCATTTTTTCTTTGCTGAAAGAGACTTCTGGATGTGGAAGTAGTGATTCTTTAGGCAACAGTTTTTTTTATGTTAAATTTCATTACATAATGTCTCTAAATGCACGTTTTCAGTTCGCAATGAACTTTCAGAATCATAAAATCATTTAGTCTCTTTAGGTAATTGGTAAACCTGAAATAAATATTGCGTCTCCGGATTCAATTTCTAATTGTTGATCCTGAAATGTCGGGATTCCCGGAAATACAAAGTAGTATAAAAAATGTTACTCAAATTATTCCCAGAATTAACATATATTTCTAATCTTCTTAGTTGGCGCCTTTGGATTTATATGTTGGACCTGTTTATGTTGTTCTAACCGAGATTGTGAAGATTAAACAACATTGTTAAAACATTTTCATAAAAAAGTTGTATTTTGTGATTCTTCCGGGCCTGCGTGTTCTCCACTTTTATATTTAATAGCATAATACAGAATTTTTTAAGCGCTGCTACTCATACACTGTGTCTAATATCTACAATAACATCCCAAACTCAACAAGAGCTCTAAACTTAGCAAAATTTAAAACTGCTTATACGAAGGAACTCATGAACGAACAATTTTCTACCTAATAGCTGATTTTAAAGTGAATAACGTATGTGTATATATAATATATATAATGTATATGTGTGTTTTTGTATACCTAAATAATCATTACTTAATTTCTCTTTTTCTTTCTCTTCTTTTGAGCATACTTTGATATGCTATGTATTTTGTATGTATTTTTTAGGATACTTAAATATCTTACAATTGCAAGTGCATTGATATATTTACAGGGTTAAGTGTAGGAGACCGGAACCCCTTAAGGTTATCTGAACTTCGCCCTATTTATGAAACTGCTTAAATACTTGTATATTTGAATTGAAATATGATAAATAAAGACATTATTATTATTACTATTATTATTATTATATTAAAAAAAAAGCATATCAATAATAATTAGTGATTTTTTTTTCAGTTACAAAGACTGCTAAGCAGGTAAAGTAACAACAAAGAAAAGCACTCACTCTTAAAATAATAAGAGTAATATGAAGTAAACGTCGACGACACAGAAGAAGCGTTCAAAAAAGAGTATAATTACAAGATGAAGGCATGTTATTTTCGATCGAACGACACCCCAAGCTATGATGAGGGCAACGACAGCCAACATGTGTTAAGATAACCTGGAATGACAGAACTTATGGAGTGTGAAGTTCTTTGATGCATACTAAAAACTATTTAGTGTTACGATGACAAGAACATCAAAACATTACGATTTTAAATATAATTTTATCTCGATGAAGTCTGTTTTAATATAGATGACGATAGAAGAGTGGTTATATTCGAGATTAGAAAGAAACATTATGTGTTTACGTTGCGGTTCATTAAATCACAAGTTTGGTATCAACAACAAACTTATCAAAAACAGAGAAATAATGAATAATCGGTATGTAGTAAGAGTAACTACAACCAAAAGGACGTTAAATAAAATGGCAAATCTGTTTAAGAGATAGATCAAGAATATTAAATATTTTTCTTGACATGTGTACATTGGTTGTGAAAAATATTCTCCTCACTCGATTTACTTTATTTATGTAGAACTCGACGCGCGGATATTAAGTAAAGCTAAGTAATCGAGTAAAAATATATTCATATTCTTTATCCACTCTACCACCTCATAGGTGTGGTAACTGGTTACTTTAAATTAATTCAGTTTATTTCCGAATTGCATGTTAAATGCAAGCAAATATTCGGCTGATTTTTTTCCAACGCACTTCCTAAATAACCGAGGGGTAAACCGCTGGTGCATTTTGGTGTACAAGACCTATGCATTGCAATGAATTGCAATGCATAGTTGGTGCATTTAAATGCCGACGGTGAATTTAAATGCCATTGTTAGTGAATTGTGGAAGCATTGCTATGCATTGCAATGCTTAGCAGTGCATTTTGATGCATTTACGCGCATTTTTGTGCATTATGGGGGAATTGTGCTGCATTTTATTACGATTTAGGAGGACGGTGCATGCACGTGAATCAATTTCCCAACAAGCAACATATGTATTAGTTGGGTTACAATCTGATAGTGATCGTGTGGGTTGTGAAAAAACTTTGTTTACAATTGAGAAGTTGTTAAATAAAATAAAAATGTAAGTATGTGTAGGTTATATTGAATATTATATGGTTACTTGTAAGAAATAAGTTTATTATTTACATTCAAGCAAGACTAATTCCTATTAGTTATTATTCTGAATAATTAAAGTGTAGACTGATTATAAATTTGCATTTGATTAAAGAAAATTGCCGGCACTTTTCTTTTTAATTTTTAATAACAATTTTGACGAGGACATAAAATATAAGAATTACGTGAAATGTATTAGTTTAAATAATTGTCTAACATTTACAGAATACTGTATCAAAATGAATGCAACTGTTTTAAAATTATGAAATAACAGACAAACAAGATCAAATTCTAAACTCATATGCCCTCTCCGTTGCATCGCTGTAAAAATATTTAATTACATCGCATACATCTACAATTTAGCGTATACCTTACAACATTATTTCGTCATTTATTTAATAGATATTTTCAGGTTATATAAGAAATCGTTTAACGATATTATTCAAGTAAAATATTTGGATTTATTAAAATGGAGGAAAAATAACTGAAATATCTTGCTTATGACAATGCACATGTATTGATGCATTGTGAAATGTGAAGGGTGCATTTTGGTGCATTGCAACGCTCAGTGGCTACATTTTGAAGCATTGCCATGCTTCGCGGATGCATTTTAGTGGATTCCAATGCTTCGCAGATGCATTTTTGTACACTCCCACGTTTCAGCGATGAATTTGAAAGTTTAATAATGCATGGTGTATTTAAATACTTCAGAAATGCATTGCGGTGAATTATGTGCATTGAAATGCACTTTAGTGTACAAATTCTGGTCAGCGGTTTACCCCTCGTAAATAACGTTAAAGTGGGCGGCTTGGTCAACGTAATTCGACAATTTCTTCTATATCCCTGAACATTTTTTGATAGGCTTTTAGAGACAACTTTATAGAATGATATTGAAAACTAAAGAAGGAAAAAAACTTTAGTTGATTTTAATAGTTCTCAAAAAGCATATCAAAGAATTTTTTCAATCGGTTCAAGGATATAGGAGATATTGTCGAATTACGAAATCATTTTCTTAAGCACGGCATCGCCACCTCTAACATATTCTACTTAATTCATGAGACTTCTTTATAACTTAGTTAAAATTATTAAGCTTTCTAACGTTTCTGTTTACTATACCATAATAAGTTATACTACAAAGCGATAATATAGCGATATATAGATCTTACAGAAATTGCTTAAGACAATCCAGAGTAATAATTCAAATTCAAATTCTTTGTTTTCCTTTTCAGTGTAATTACACAATCAGACACGTCAGTATAAAATACAATGTTTAAAATTATAATGAAGTAAAAATTGGTACATACATACATTAAGATATATCTAAAACATAAAATATTAAGAGAAAACAGGTGCATAATTACAAACAAAAAATATACGTACGTGGTTACATATACATGGAAGTGGTTACATATACAGTCATAACAAATTAAAATTAACAATTTATGTCGGCATTTAAGAACTCATCAAAATTATAAAATGGATTTTCTGTAAGAATTCCCTTTATTTTTTTATTTTTTTTTTAACTATTTAACTTCGGACAATTTCCGCTACCAGGGCCTATCACCGACGCCAGGAGACGAGCTACCCCCAACCTGTAAATTTTGCCGAACCTCTTCCCTTAAGAAGAGTAGGGATCTTTTACTTGCCTAACATTTAATAGACAAGGGACCGCCTGCTTTACTTCCCCTCCGAAGGATGGTATATCCACTACGTAATCCTCGTCTGAAATTACGTAACTTCCGCGTATACACTGATATACAAGCCGCTAGAAGGTGGGACGAGAACGCTGTATTTCCCAAGATGGGTGGGTCACCCATCCAAGTACTAACCGCGCTCGACGTTGCGTTGCTTCAACGGAATATCGACTGATATTCACATTGAAGTCGCCTCTACGCTCGCCCCTTGAATTCCCTTTACCTTTTGTTTGAATTACTTATAATCAAGATTTATTATTGTCTTTGGTAGTTCATTAAAAAATAATGGTCCGTAATAATTTTTGGCACCTCGACTGTGGTTTAGTTTTATATAATTTATTTTAATGTTATCATTATTTCTGGTATTATTGGAATGTATATCACTTACAAGACTATATTGATTTAAGTTCATTTTAACAAACAAAATGCATTCATAAATATACACAGATGGCAAATTTAAATTTTTTAAATCCTTGAATTTCTCCCTAACATCTTCTCTAAACCATAATCATAAATCGAATGGCATGGCGCTGTATAGAAAATACTCCACCAGTATGTGCCGAATGACTCCAAGGGATGATTGCATAACTGATTACCAAATGAAAAAGACTGAAGTAGGCTGTTTTCACTATTTGCATTGGTACGACATGTACAATTGAACATGAGTGGCGGTGGCATGCTTCAGAAAATGATTTCGTAATTCGACAATTTCTCCTACACCCCTGAACTGATTCAAACATTTTTTTTGATGGGCTATTAGAAACAACTCTACAGAATGGTACTAGACTATTGAAAAGTCAACAAAATTTTTTATTGATTTTCGCACAAAAAAAAAAATCTTTTCTTTAGTTTCCAGTAGCCTAGTACGATTATATAAAGTTGTCTCTAAAAACCTATTAAAAAATGTTTTGAATCGGTTCAGGAATGTACTAGTCAACCATCCTAGGATGGCAAGTAGTCGCGCAGATAAAGAAGAAATATCGTCACTGTTGGACAGAGACAAAGAAGCTTTTTGAGCTAGCTAGCTAGCTGGCTAGCTTAAGTAGCCTAAGAAGCTTAAAAAGCTGGTTTCTCTCTGTCCAACAGTGACGATATTTCTTCTCTCTCTGCGCGGCTATTTGCCATCCTAGCGTGGTTGAATAGTAGGAGAAATTGTCGAATTACGTTCACGGCACCGCCCACCATAACGTTATGAAATCCACATCCTTTTTGTTTTTTTTTTACAAAATTTCATTTCATAAAAATAAAACAATCTTTGAAAACATAATAATGTATACAGCGTGTCCTACTTTTAATTCCCCCCTTAACCCCCTCAATAAATAACTGAGATATGGAAGGTGGGCTATTAAAAGTAGGACATGCTGTGTATGAAAGAAAAAAAACTTCTTGAAACTTTTGAAAACCTCATTTTTAAAAAATTTTATAGAATCGCTTAAAAATCCTGTATATCTGTATGTCAGTATGTCTGTGTCTGTCAGTATGTATGTTTGTCTGTCTGTTGCGATTATAGTAACGCTAAGAAGTGATTATATTAGATTTAAATCCCTATACAAGATATTCTACCTTTTACAACTGAACCTAACCTAGCAACCACGTTACACGGTAATCTGAAAATCACTGCTTCCACATCCAGATTCTCTATCCAAGACACTCACAACGAAAAAACTTTGTATGTGGAAATAACTGTTTAAGGAACTTTAAAATAATATAATATTTGAAATCCTCTACCCCAAAAACCCATAAAACGATACCCCACATCGGTAGTGGGGTGGGGGTGGTAGTGGGGGTGGATGAAGTAAAAAATATTTTGAGGTTTCTTGTTCTTGTACATACACGAAATCACATTTTTTTTTCATCCCCTTTAATAATGGGGTGGGGGTTGTAATGGAGTTGGCTATGCCAAAAATTTTTTTGAGACCTTAGCTTCTCTTGTATATACCAAATACCAATTTTATGGACTCTTACCTGCTTGATTTATCCATTTACCCCAAATTTACCCTAATTTACCCCCCAACCCTTCGACTGAACAAGATGAAAATATAATCTAGTTCCAGATCTCGTTAAAGTACACATGTGTACCAAATTTCAAGTCAATATCTTAAACGGTTCCAGAGTAACCGTGCGCACAAAAAAGTTACAGACAGACCCTCAGACCGACAGACAGACAGACAAGATTTTTTTTCGCTCAAACTTAAAATCTCGACGTTTCATGACATTTTGAGCCTATTTGAACAATAAAAATGTTCACAAATTTTTTTGTCGTTAATTAGGCGATTCCAAAGCTGTTCGAAGTCGAACGCGCTTCATAATTAAGTTAAATTTTAGAACCTATGTAAATGTATATTAACTGTGTGTAAAATTTTGTAGTATGTTATATTCTCAGGTAGTCAATAAATTTGTTTTAATTCACCAAATTGGCAACAAATTGAGTTAGAGATCAATTAAATATTTCAACTATTTTGGGTGTTTGATTCCCAGCACAATTTAATATTAACTGTGACCCAAACGCTGTTTTTACATCAAGAATTGCAACTCTAACCGCCTCTTCATCTTTTGTAACGAACGAATTCTGTGAAGTAGTCTGTGCATTCAAACGGTTATTATAAATAAAAGACACAATATTATTTTAAAACTGCAAATAAATCCGAGTATTGAATGACTCGCAAAAGAGCATCCAATTTAAATAATTTAATGAGATTTTCCAAATACCCGAAAGGGTTTTTGATGTATCTTTTGTTATGTTTTCATCCTTTGTATGTGTAACTAAACACAAAAACACGAGGTTAGTAAGTATAATAGGTCTTTTCATTTGAAGGGGTCTTGCAGATCAAAAGCAACCATACGAAAAATCGTCCTTATAAAATTATAAGCTTAAAATCAAGATTGCGTGGTAAAAAAGAATCGGTGCCCGTTGAGATTATAGGAATTTTGGTTAACCGGTCGGGTTATGTTCTTTTTTAAGTGTTTGAATAGATCTCTGCTGTTGGGAAATTTGATCCTTTAAGATAACAAACACATTCACTAATCCTTTGTGAAAACCACGGGCACACGAATTTCGATATCTCGTAAGAAAAATTAAATTGAATCGAAAGACACTGTATTATTTCATGTTTGACATAGAAAGCTTTTGTGGGATCAAAACTACGCAGAATTTATAAAAACATCGCAGAATTTATACTTTGAAATTTGGGGCAATATAATTTTCTTTGTCATAAAATACATATAATTTTCTATCGAAGGGAGATATTGTAATCCTGATTAAATCACTCTCTAAATTTCCTGGGATTTTCACGTTACGGACTATGTGCTTAGATAAGGAAAATTAAGGTCTTTCAATCCGCCAGTCTGTCTGTGTGCCACCCTATATCTACAAAACTATTTGACGGAAAGAAATAATATTTGGTGGGTAGTTGAGGCTATTACCGACGAAGAAGTGGATATACCTTTAGTGGCAAATATACAGACCGGACGCCTTAAAAAATATGTTAATGGAAAAAATGTGGTGGAACAAAATAATATTTAGCACATATAGCTAACATAACTGTCATTGTTGAAACTTGCTACACTTTTAGTGAAAAATACATAAGTGGAATCTCTAAAAAAATAATATATGAAAAAATGTGACGGTTTCTTCCTTACTATATAGGGTGATTACCGTTGATCCTTCAAACGAATAAAATCACATTCTTATCAGTGACGACACTTACAATGAATCAATCTGAATACCAATTGTTCTTACCATGGAACATACCTGATATATTTTTCAATAAAAAAATGTACAGGGTGGTCATCCATTTGAAATAATAATTAATAAATAAAAGAAGGAAGCTTTGTGTAAATACCTTATCTTACCATACAGATTTTTTTTACTTCCCTCGCTTACCGAAGGGAAGTATTGTAATCGTGAAGAAATCACCCTCCGAGATTTCAGTTAATACAACTGCCGAAGACGAAAAATATGAAAAAAATATACAGGGTGGTCACTGAAATAATTTTTTTTTATATGACGAGGAACGATAATGTTTCGCATGTAGTTAACGCAGCTGTTGAAGAAAAATATGAAAAAAAAATATACAGGGTGGTCACCCAGAAAAAAATTAAAAATGCAACGGAAGACGATAATATTTCACATGCAGTTAATACAACTGTCAAAGAAGAAAGTATGGAAAAAAAATACGGAATGGTCACCCAAAATAAAATTAAAAAATGTGTCAAGGAACTATAATATCTTGCATGCAGTTAATATAACTGTCAAAGAAAAATATAAAAATATATATACAGGGTGTCCCACTTAAAACTCCCGGCGCCATTTTCTCAATAACCAAAAGCGATATTTGAATTCTATGAAAGGTATCTCCTAGAATATATAAATGACTTCAGTTTTGAGTAAAAATGGTTATTTTATACATTGAGGTATAGATGGGGTTGCGATGCAAAGAAATTTTTCGATCCTAGGAAGGAAAAAATTAGTTGCATGAGATGGAGAATTATATTCTAAGCAACGTTTTTAATATGAACAATTTTCGAAAAATATTTGAACTTGAATGTAATTTTTCAAGTAACAAAAATCCCATTTTTTTCATGTCTGCAATTTATAGTGTAAAATTTAGTAGAACATACAATATAAACATGACGAAAAATTAAACAATAGACAATAAACAAAAATGTCAAAATCTTTATTTTCCAAATAGCAGTTGCACCTTTGTTTTATTTGAAAAATTTTGTGTTTTGAAATAAATGTTTCATTACCATCTCAATGAGCATGATTCACTATGAAAAATGTCCCAAAGGACTTATTGCTTAAAATGTATTTTAAAAAAGTTGACGATTTTTATATAAAAAAAAATTATATTGAAGTTCAAATATCTCGAAAACCAGTGATTTTTCGAAAATTGTTCGTATCATAAAAGTTGCTCAGAATATATTTCTCCATCTCATGCAATTTCATCGTTCCTAGGATCGAAAAATTTTTTTGCATCGCAACGCCATCTATACCTCAATGTGTAAAATAACCATTTTTACTCAAAACTGAAGGCATTTATATATTCTAGTAGATATCCTTTACAGAATTCAAATATCGCTTTTGGTTATCGAGAAAATGGCGCCAGGAGTTTTAAGTGAGACACCCTGTATAGGGTGGTCACCCAAAAAAAAAATGAAACAAATGTGGTGGAGCACGACAATATTTACCATGCAGTTAACACAACTATCGAAGGAAAATATATACAGGGTGGTCACTCATTTTTGTTTTAAGTAAAGGAAGACGATAATATTTTGCATGTAATCAACACAACGGTCGAAGAAGGAATATATGAAAAATTATATACAGGGTGGTCACCAAAAAAAATTAAATGCGATGGAGGACGATAATACTCGCATGCCGTTAATACAGCTGTCAAGGATAAAAAATATACAGGGAGGTCACCCTAAAAAAAAAATAATTAAAAAATGTGATGGAGAATGATAATGTTTGATCTGTAGTTAACACAACTGTGAGAGAAACATATAAATAAGTTGTACAGGGTGAAAACCCAAAAAAAAATTATGAAAAATTATGAGAAATAATATTTCGCATGCAGTTAATATAACCATCAAGGAAAAATATGAAAAATATACAGGGTGGCCGCCCTAAAAAATTTAATGGAAAAATGCGCCAGATGGCAATAATGTTTCGCATGCAGTGCTGCCTAAGAAGAAAAATAATAATGAAAAAAGCATGATAAATAGAGAGAGAAATTTTATCGATTTTTTTTTAGAGACAGTGGGGTATTTTCCATTTTTTTAAAATTCAGTTTTGGTGATATATATCAAGTAATGTTATTATTTTAACAATTACTGCATAATCAATTTAAACCAAAACAATAATTTCTTAAATAAAAATAAGAAATAAGAATACGCCCGTCTAGACACAGATTTCAAATGATTTCATTTGGTGGGAAATAGTTTAACCAATAGTAGACAACTTTCGCTTAGACTGTAACTATCTTATATGAATGCCAAATTGCGTATTTGCTTTACATTATTTTACCCATAACATTTCTATTTTGCTCAATATCTTGAAAATCAATAAATATTATATACATGTAATTAAAAATTTGTTTGTTATTATTTAGAAGTTATCTTAAAAATGTAAACAAAACTCACGGCGAGGATTATGCAGCAATATTTTATAAAAACGGCTATCCACCTCTTCCAACTTTACTTGCGTGCTGTCAGTTGTTACTTCTTGTCACAATACAAGTGAAAGAGACATATTGGTTAGATTTATTTGTTGTTTGTTTATGTGGCGTTTGATTTTATTTTATATTCTATCAATATACTATTAAGATAGAGTTGAATTTTATGAAATAAGATTCATCCGATTTGCCCAAAGTTGATTATGACATGATAGATTCTTTCTATAAATAAAATTTGGATTTTTTTGTCAGAAAACGTGAAAAATCAACACGACGTTAGAAGACACCTGTCACTTGACTAGCCGTTGACGTTGTTGCCATATATTGGGAAATATGTTTTTAAAAATCTAATCGGCATTAAAAATTATTTAAAACATTTAATAATCCACGCCTATTATTACTTTTACATCACAAAATTAAATTTTGTGGATAAATATATTAACATTGATCTATTAAATAAGCTTTGCACTCCTGTTTTCTCCATTTATCTTTACTAGAACTAGAGAAGAAATTATAACTTGGCAACACCACATTGTTTTGTATAAAACCATTCGATCTACAAATCAACACAGACTACCTACGTCATCGGCAGATTATATACGTCACCAATTTAAAACCGCTTTTTGCGCCATTTATTTTAACTCTTGTTTTCTCAAAAAAATGATAATTATTTTCGCGGAAATTTGTATTGAAAGGCTTGTTTATATAATATATTCTATGATATTATTAAAAAAAAAAATAGGAATATACGAGGGAATATACCTCATTATCCCACCTTAATTGCAAAATTTTGAAAAAATGGATGGATGGAAATGGAAATGGATCGATCACTTTTTTTTTCAATATTTTGCATCCGAGCGAGATGTAGACTTTTCAGAATATTATTCTACACACTTTCACGAATTCGAAAAAAAAATTTATCAATTTTGCAAGTATATGGAGGTAAATACCTTCAGCAACTGGACTATAGGGAGTTTCGTCCTCGATAATTGTGTTAAATACCTACATATCGAACATTATTATCCTCAGTCTCATTTTTTTCATTAATTATCGTTTTTTATCCTGTATATTTTTCAGAAGTACTATACTCCATTTTTTCGTATACTACCTACCAAATCTTATTTTTCTAGGTGAAATAGTTTTGTAAATATATCGTCAACAGACAAATAGACACCAGACCGACAGACAGGCAGGCAAACTGACAGAAGTCAAAATCTGCATAGTCTGAAACGCGAAAATCTGATGGAATCTCGGAGAGGGTTTTTTCACAATTACAATATTTTCCTTCGGTAAGTGAGGGAAGTAAAAACATATTAAATAAGCCTTCCACTACACAAAACCCACCGTCAAATGTGAAAAAATATCGCAGCTTCAAAACTTATACAAACATTTTTTATTGTATAGCAACGAAAAAAAAACATTTTAAACATTTATTTTTATATCTTTAAGAACCTCCGACGTATTGACAAGGTCAACCTATTTTGTCCATATTACCCTACTTTTATTATAAAGACTTTTGAATTTTTTGAAGAGTAGATATTAAGAAGTATGTGACAACGTAGGAATTTTGTAAAATTAGATGTTAATAATTTTACTATAATAATACATAAAGTCATATTTGTATTATTAAATGACACAAAAAAATATAAATAAATACGTTTTATTCAAATACTAAAGTTTATCAGTAAATGAAACGAATTCGTATTAGTTTTACCTCATTTTACTTACTTTACATATAAAATTTGCAACCTACAGTTTGCGAAGATATAAAACTCGGATAGCTTTTACTGCATACAATTATAAAATGTTATTTTCCAGTTACGGTAAACTCAACCCTCTTGTATTGGGCTTTATAAGGTTTATTTTTATTATTCAGATAAACTGGTGGCGGAGGTATCGAGGAAATGCTGTACATAAACATTTTTATTTATAATAAACCCACGTTGAGCAATAAGTTGTGTGTTCATGAAGAGTTTATATATCTTTATGACACGTCATCCGCTGTTACAACTTTCTACTTTTAAATCACTGAACTGCCTTAAGGGTAGATGAGGTATTAAAAGATAAGTATAATACGATAAAAATTTCAGAAATCCAAACATGATACAGGGTCGCGATTAGGTTCTGGAAATTTCCTTTTCCCTTTACTTTCTTCCAGTTGCGTGGAGCTTATGGGACGTAATGCGGATTATGTTTTTACCTAGTATATGTAATGTTTTGTGGAAAAAGTATTCCTATTTTTATCATTCCATACCTCTATACATACATACAAAGTTCGAGATGTTCGATGTTGTATATTTTTATTTTTTATTTTATTGACGATGGATGGGTGTTAATAGGTTATGGACTGTTTTGTAAACTTCATGCATATGTAAGCAATCGCTTTCAGGAGCAGTTGTGGGAGTTTAAGTTTTGTAGGATAGATAATAGTTCAGGAATATTACGTTTTTATTCCGACAAAATTCATAAAGATTTGAAAATTGGTGGGTATGTTGGGAATAGCATAAGGATTACTAAACCAAAAAGTTCCCATCCCTAAATAGTGCGCTTCATCCCCCAGGACGTCCTTTCTACCCCCATTTTGAGTTTTTCTAGATTATCTCGGCAACGGTGTAATTTTCGACAAAAATATACAAAAATATACAAAATTGTTCCTTGGAAAATTCTCTATCAAAAAGGTTTTTACCACTTTTTTCCTAAAATTAATAATAACGTGGGAAATATGGCGCAAACATAAGGGTTGGTTCCGACTAGCACTCTCTACAGTACGATCTACCTTAAAGTTTAACGTTTAACGCTTAAAATAGCAGTAGGCACTAAAATTTATTTACAATTTTAATAAATATACAACTTCCACCCCCTCACCTCTATAAAAAGACCGTGTTGTACTTATTTCCACACCACCCTAGAGGTAAAGTACTTGGCGCGTTTTTTTTTAAAGTGGTATCCCCTGTAGGCCTAATCCACTAATTATCAAATGTTAATTATAAATCTTGGTCGTCTTCTACAGATTCAACATTCAAGCATGATTGTCCATGGCAATGATAACACATTGTAGAGCAACGGAAGCCTGCTCTTCTGCAACTACACCTGTATTCGCACCCTAATTTACATGAACATGAAATAAGCGTTAAAACAGATTCGGGAGCTGGTTCTTTTATAATCATTATTGGGATTAATATACCGCCAACTTTTTCCACCCCCAATCGGTAGCTTTGAGCGTCACGTTTTTCCATGTTTGAATTTGGTGAAAAACTCGATAACAGTGTTGCCGAGCGGCAGCAGAAGTTGGTGGAAGTTTTGACAACATAACAGTGTTGCTGGCTTTACCAACTAGTCTGTTAAAAGACATAAATCTGTATTCATCTAGACTTTTTTCTGCCGAGGTACAGTTGTATAAAGCTAAAATAAATCGCTCTCCCACCGAACATTTCGGTGATGGTAAATAGATAACGAATTATATGACTTGCGCTAATTACGGCCCTGATTTACCAACGTACTATTCGTTTGAGGAGAAATGGTCTAAAAACCTTTTTTGTAGAGAATTTCCTGTAGAACACTTTTGTACATAGGTATTTTTGTCGTATAATGCACCATTTCATGGATAATTTTAAAAAAGCGAAAATTGGGGTGAATACTATGTCGTAGGGGATGAAGCACACAATTTAGGGGTGGGAACTTTTCGGTTTATTATTACATATGCTGTCCTGATTATTTCCACCAATTTTCAAAACTTTATGAATTTTGTCGGATATATCGCAATTTGAACCGTAATATTACTGAATTATAAATGTATGTCAGTTGTTTGATTTTCTAACATCATTCTTGCGGATTGAGTAACCCGCAGTCAGTGGGACATAATTCTGCAATCCCAGCCAAAAGTAAATTCAAAAGTATAAACATCTGATACAGAGCAAGATAAGTACTTTACAATGCTTGTATTATTTTTTTCTGAAATCGCAATCAATATTATTATAAATATATAAAATAAAAAAATACATGTATTAAAATATATGTAAAAAACAGTCCAGGAAAGCGACTTTCCCGGCTTAGGCCGGGAAACTAACTTTTATATATAAAAAAACAGTCCGGGAAAGTTACTTTCCCGGGCTGATAGTTGCTTGGCAACGGGCTAAAATACTAGAATAGCGTATTTGGGGATCTGAAATTGCGACGAGAAAGTAAATATTCTGCTAGTACATCTGTGAAGATGTTTAGAAAGCAGTTGATAAATTAAAAAGTTCAGAAAACGACATTGAAGAAATTCAGTGAGATATGAAAGTAATCATTAAAATGTGTGCAAAATATATAGTCCCTTGAGGTAAAGCAGAAAAGGGCAAAAACCCCAACAGTTCTGCGACTAGACCGCAAGACATCCCCCCCCCCCCCTCCGTTTTCGAAGGCGGGGATCACGATGGTGATAATATTTTCCAACCTACCCTCCAACCACTACTCCTAAACCGGAAAAACCACCTCTTTTTCCGCTTTTCAGGTGCTAGGTATTTTTTTATCGGAAAACTTTATTAACGAAAGTTGTTCAGAATTATCATCTGTTCTACGTTAGCCGTCACAAATTCGACAAAAATCACGAGTTCAAAATTGTGTGAAAATGTAGTTACATTCATCACCTCTAAAATACCTTCTCAACCAATTGTTTTTTTCTTTCATTTTTTTTTATGCCAACCATTATCAATTTGACGAGAATCCATTCCGGTTCAGAATTTTACTAAAATATAATTTTTCCATCCTCTCTAACTCACCCTCTCAATTGACTAGATTTTTTTTCTATGCTAACCTTCATAAATTTGACAATAATGGAGAGTTTCAGATTTTTTCGCGAGCATACCTTTTTGCACCCCATCACCTGATTCGATGTCCCACTTTTGTCCGAAATAATTTTTTTGCTTAATGGACTAAAATTCAAACCTCGCAAAGGACTTGCTCTTGAACTCTAGAGATTCCACATAAATGTCGATCATTACAACAATTCAAATACTATAATTATAATTACCAGTATGATTCCATCTCATATCTATAAAATTATACAGAATTTAATTTTGCTGTCAAGTATTGATATATTATCCATTTATATTTATTATTTATGAAAATTATCCGGTGTAATTTCGATATAAATATGTAAATTGTGTATAAATTTCTGATGCAAATTAATAGTTCAATAATTTATATATTCAAACGAAATAAATAACTAGTACATATTTTGCCATATCAGGGATTCCTGGTAATTTCAAGAAGGAATCATTTAATTTTTTTTAACATTTTCTGCTAGTTTTACCCTTTTTCGTTAATATGTTTTTTGGAGTCAATAGTATAATTGGAGTGAGTACTGCCTCAAATTCTCGCTAAAGTATTTAAATTTTCACTTTTTTTGCATTTGCAGTCAGAATTCAGGTTTGAAAATGAAATTTTAAATAATATTGTTAAGCTTACATGCAAAACACTGCGAATCAGTTTTCGATATATAGCCAAAGTTTTGTGCTTAGTCTGGTCCAAAGTGCGTCTGCTGAATTATTTTCATAATTTCATCCACTTTCAAGTCCGACCATGCATCGGATTCACTCTTTCGTTGCCTACACTCTTGCTCAATCTACGAAGCATTCTCATTGTGAAACATTTCGTCCTACAAGACATCTTGACATCCTCTTCAAGGAGCGACTAGCAAAATTGGATGTGGAAGTAGTGATTCCCTGGGCAGCGGTTTTTTCCATGGCCTCCTCACAAATATACTAAATTTTTCGAAAATCTAGAGATAAATATGACATATGATATACCGTTGGATAGCTAATTTAAGTTGTGATCGAGTAACGAAATAACTTACAGGGTGTTCTGTTTAAAAAAACATAAGTTATGTCTAGTTCTCGAAAACTGAGGCATGCATAATTTTGCTCTTATCAGCAGAGTATTCTACTCAAAAGAGTGCCTTAAGAATGTGTTGGTAGTGGGGGGGTGGATGAAGTAAAAAATTTTCCTGTACATGCACTAAATCACATTTTTTTTCATCACCTTTAATAAGGAGGTGGGGGTGGTAAAGGGGGTGGCTAATGCCAAAAATTTTTTTGAGACCTCAGCTTCTCTTTTATAGACTAAATACCAATTTCATGGACTCTTACCTGCTTGATTTACCCATTTACCCCAAATTTACCCCAATTTACCCCCCAACCCTTCGACGGAACAAGATGAAAATATAATCTAGTTCTAGATCTCGTTAAAGTACATATGTGTACCAAATTTCAAGTCAATATCTTAAACGGTTCCAGAGTAAACGTGCGCACAAAAAAAAGTTACAGACAGACAGACAGACAGACAGACCGACAGACAGACCAACAGACAGACCGACAGACAGACCGACAGACAGAAATTTTTTCCGCTCAAACTTAAAATCTCGACGTTTCATGACATTTTAAGCCTATTTGGACAATAAAAATTTTTAAAAATTTTTTTGTCGTTACTATACTTCCACTGGACATGGAAGTAATTAATTTAGTTACACTTATCTAATTCTTGTAAATATAACTGACAAAAATATGCGTGGGTACTCCATTATCCAAAAGTTTCTATATTTTGACACTCACTAATGTATTATTATATTATAGATATAAATCTTTAAGACTGGATTTGACACGTTAATAATCTGAAAATGTATTTGGTGACACTAAAATAAGGTAATAAATAACTATTTATTTATGAACAGCGAATTTATTAGTTAAATAGTGCTTAAGAGATGTGAAATGACTTTAAGATATAGCATTTTTATTGCATTCCTACGCTACAAAATGAAGTAATAATATTTCTGTAATACGTAATGTTTCATTAGGATCTAAATACACTTTATGGTTTAATTTTACTGCGGAGTTTGCTTATCTTTACACATAATAGCATTCAAACGTTTTAGATTTTATACATAAAAACAAACTTCTAATTTGGCGTGATTGCGAAATATCATTTTCTACATTTATTAGGCTATAAATTAAAGTTTATTTTCCCACGAAACTTTCAAATAAAAATGGCGCAATTACTTTTAGTTCTGTTCCAAAGGAAATATAATTGGTTTATTTGTGTACCAACTCAACAGTAAAATGTAATGTAATCCTCTGAAACCTGGGAACGTATCTCTACAATTATATCTTCTGTTGGCAAAATTCTCGGCATGTTGAAAGAGTATTTCTACTTTATAACTGTTGAATTATTGCATTATGTATTTCAAAAAATGAATTGGCGTTTCCCTTAAATTTATACACATACACTTGAAAGCCCTAACTGACTCACCGACTAAACAATGTTTTTCATATCTATTTTTGTTTTTCCTTATTTATTTGGTACATAATTTAATAGTAAAACCTAATTACGGAATAGGAATTCAAACTAATTTAATGATTTGTGTATGAATCTATAGCTAAAATATATTATCCACATTAAACTGAAGTAAACTGACCTAATATAGTACATCTTTAATAAACAAAACATAAAGTGTATGTAAGAAAGTACAGTGTAAAAACCGCCACGCAAGGAGTCACTACTTCCACGTCCAGATTTTCTATCCAAGTCACTCACAACGAAAAAGAAAAAATCATAAAAACAAATATTTTAAGAATTTTATGAATATTAGCGTGGCGTGTTATCCCTACTCCGGCGAACTTTCGAAAAATACTTCTCGTACTTTCGAGAAAAGTTTAGTGTACTTTCGAAAAAATTTATGGAAGTTTAATAATATAATATTTGAAATCGTCGACCCCATAAAACCATATGCCACATCGGCAGTGGGTGTGGATGAAGTAAAAAAAAATTGTTGAGACGTTTGATTTTTGTACACACACTAAATCACAATTTTTTCACCTCATTTAATAATGGGGTGGAAATGGGGTGGAAATGGGGATGGCTAAATCCAAAAAAATTTTTGAGACCTTTGCTTCCTTTATATATACTAAATACCAAATTTATGGACTCTTACTTGCTTAATTTACTTATTTACCCCAATTTACCCCCCAAGCTTTCCACGGAATAAGATCAAAATATAGTCTAGTTCCAGATCTTATTAAAATACATATTGTACCAAATTTCAAGTCAATATGTTAAACGGTTCCAGAATAATCGTGCGCACAAGAGAAAGTTAATGACAGCCAGACAGACCGACAAGAGATATTTTTTTTGGCTCAAACTTAAAATCTCGACGTTTCATGACCATCTAAGACTATCTGAACAATAATTTTTTTTGCGTTACTATACACTGATGTGAAAGTAATTAGGTTAATAATTTGCAAGTCAACAAAATGGAACAAAAAATACATTTAGGTATCATGGGCAAAATTACTGTTTTGGTCTTTTACTTGAAAAATACGTACTAAATCAAAGAGCATGAAGAAATTTTTCTTAAGACAATATTTCTTTAATTTGCTATTTTTTGGTTGTTGTATGATAAAAATTGAACGAGATACAAGTTAAAATTTTTCTGTTATGGGGAAAATTATAGTTTTCGGCGTTTTACTCTGAAAATTTACACCTAGAACGAAAGCTTTTTTAAAGTGAGTAGAATTTCCTGTAATTTGTTTTTTTTTTGTGCGATAAAGAATGACCGAAATTAAATGATAGTTAAAAATATGTAATTATTTCTTCAAAAACAAATTCTGAGTATCTGTGGAAACCTCCGATTAAAGAACTTATATCTAGATACATAATGGCATGAATTTTATGATCCCGAAAGACTCCCATTCTAAGGTACTTCTTCCCATAAGTTGCTGATTGGCCCATCGGCGTATTCGCGGCCGCTCGTGCACGATCGGCTTCAGTTCGATTATCATAATCACAGTTGACAGTTCAGCCATTAATGTCAATAAATGTTTTTCCTGTTCTCCGACCAAAAACTGGTGAAAAAGTAATTTTATTTTAAGTTGTGATTTGCTTAATACCTAAATAATATTCTCTATTCATATTTACACAGTTTAGTGACAATATATTTTGTGCAAATAAATAGTGTAGTGCTGTGCCGTTTGCAGAAAGCAGTTTAGAAAAGAAGAAAATCGATCGTTCCATAGTCGTAACATGATGAAGTTCAGTTTACAGTTATAAAGTAAATAGCAATTAAATTTTAATATCCTTTCAATACATATTTATCTTACTACTTTATCTTACTGTAATATCGTATGCCTACATCACGTTATATAAAGAGCCGGTAATGCAGGAATTGCAATAATTCATTTTAATGAAAATATTTACCATTCTACACATTTTCTACACACAAAACGCCACTGTTGCCTATGGGATGTGATGTTCATCTATCCATTTTAATGGACATATAATGTTACTATGTTAGGAGCAAACAAGGTATATAGTGAAAAGATAGCCTGTTATGTATCTAGATATAAGTTCTTTAATCGGAGGTGGAAACCTTAATTGACACATTTTGTGTGGCGATCTTTATGATTTGGAAATGTTCAACTAATAAACACGTAATAATGCGATCCTCAAGATGCTATTTTAAAACTGAATTCTAACAAACATTTTAATGACCTATTATTGATGAAACAGTTTTCTTCATTATTGCAGTCGTTGTAAACTTAAATCGAAAATAAAAAACATGACAAACATTTTCTTTTCTGTACCTTTTTTCCTAAATTGTTACTATTAAATTCATACGGGCTGTTGTAATTTCTCTGGAACACTGTATATTTTTTATAAACTAAAAAAAATTCTGACAGATGGATCAGCTATCCACTCACTATATCACATGCTAAATCAATTTTTCAAACTAATTACTCTAACAAGAAGAAAGGAAACTGAGGGTAATTGTGTTCATTTATTTTATATACAGGTGGTCGAAATCAATAATCCACATGTCGTGATAAAAAACACTGATTGATTTTTCTACCTGAACCCCATCAAGTATTCTGAATTTTTAATACGTTATCTTAATGTATCAGTAAGTGAGGACTACTTTTCATCTGGAGCTTAGAAGCTATCGGGGTAAAGAACCAAAGTAAAAACGTCTAACTCAATCATGAGCCAGCATATTTTTAAGGCTATTAATATTTTATGTGTTTTTGTCTCGGCACGGAAGAGAGCATTTGTCTAGACTCATCCCTTGATCTGCTTTTTGCTCTCTCCGTCATATTGTTATCAGCAGAAGTTTTGAATTATTTTAAAATTAGGCTGCACCGGTTGTGGAAAGTAGTGTAGTTTATTTTTGTCTTACACATATGACTTTGTCTAATTTGGCTATTTGATATAATGTATGATACTCACAGTTAATGCAAGTACAGCAATGAAGTAAAAGACAATCTTTTTAGATGTAAAAAAACACATTAAAAATGTTTAGAGGTTATTCTTTACAATTATTAACTTGTGTCATATTTTCTTATTTTACTTCCACATCCAGTGAAAGTATAGTAACGACAAAAAATTTAAAAAAATTTTATTGTTCAAATAGGCTTAGAATGTCATGAAACGTCGAGATTTTAAGTTAAGAGCGAAAAACAAATTCTGTCAGTCTGTCTGTCTATAACTTTTTTGTGCGCACGATTACTCTGGAACCGTTTAAGATATTGACTTGAGGTACATATATGTATTTTAACGTTATTATATTTTCGTCTTACTCCGTTGAACGGTTGGGGAGCAAATTGGGGTAAATGGGGGTAAATAGATAAATCAAGCAGGTAAGAGTCCATAAAATTGGTATTTAGTATATACAAGAGAAGCTATAAGGTTTGAAAAATTTTTTGGCATTAACCGTCCCCATTATTAAAGGGGGTGCAAAAAATGGTGATTTAGGAATGATGATTTAGGGTGTACAAGACCCAAAAACCTCAAAATATTTTCTACTTCATCCACCCACACCCCACTACCGAAGAGATATCGTTTTATGGGTTTTAGTGGTAGACGATTTCAAATATTATATTATTAAAGTTCCATAAACAATTATTTCCACATACGACATTTTTTCGTTGTGAGAGATTTGGGTAGCAAATCTGGATGTGGAAGTAGTGATTCCTCGGGCAATATGTCTTAGTAGCTGTCCTGCCAAAAATGTTTAAAAATTGTAGGGAATGTAACCTGCAGCAGATTTTAAATATTATAACTACTACAAATATGAAACAATGCTTGTAAAAAATTATTAAACAATTAAAAATAGAAATTGAAGCTGTTGACGTCTTGGAATAGTATTGTTTTTCCATTCTTAAAATATAAAACGCTTTTATATGACAAGCGCGACAACCCTACAAACACAAAAGGGCTATCACAGGGCCAGAAGTTTCATTTCTGGCCCAGTGATGGCCCGCTAATGGGCCGATCTTTTGTGTTTGTTGGGAAGTTTACTGTTTATGTTATTACTTCCACATCCAATGGAAGTATAGTATCGACAAACATTTTTTTTATTACTTCCACATCCAGTGAAAGTATAGTAACGACAAAAAATTTTAAAAATTTTTATTGTTCAAATAGGCTTAGAATGTCATGAAACGTCGAGATTTTAAGTTAAGAGCGAAAAACAAATTCTGTCAGTCTGTCTGTCTATAACTTTTTTGTGCGCACGATTACTCTGGAACCGTTTAAGATATTGACTTGAGGTACATATATGTATTTTAACGTTATTATATTTTCGTCTTACTCCGTTGAACGGTTGGGGAGCAAATTGGGGTAAATGGGGGTAAATAGATAAATCAAGCAGGTAAGAGTCCATAAAATTGGTATTTAGTATATACAAGAGAAGCTATAAGGTTTTGAAAAATTTTTTGGCATGAGCCGTCCCCATTATTAAAGGGGGTGAAAAAAATGGAGATTTAGTGTGTGTACAAGAAGCAAAAACCTCAAAATATTTTCTACTTCATCCACCCACACCCCACTACCGAAGAGATATCGTTTTATGGGTTTTTGTGGTAGACGATTTCAAATATTATATTATTAAAGTTCCATAAACAATTATTTCCACATACGACATTTTTTCGTTGTGAGAGATTTGGGTAGCAAATCTGGATGTGGAAGTAGTGATTCCTCGGGCAATATGTCTTAGCAGCTGTCCTGCCAAAAATGTTTAAAAATTGTAGGGAATGTAACCTGCAGCAGATTTTAAATATTATAACTACTACAAATATGAAACAATGCTTGTAAAAAATTATTAAACAATTAAAAATAGAAATTGAAGCTGTTGACGTCTTGGAATAGTATTGTTTTTCCATTCTTAAAATATAAAACGCTTTTATATGACAAGCGCGACATCCCTACAAACACAAAAGGGCTATCACAGGGCCAGAAGTTTCATTTCTGGCCCAGTGATGGCCCGCTAATAGGCCGATCTTTTGTGTTTGTTGGGAAGTTTACTGTTTATGTTATTACTTCCACATCCAATGGAAGTATAGTATCGACAAACATTTTTTTTATTACTTCCACATCCAGTGGAAGTATAGTAACGACAAAAAATTTTTTATTGTTCAAATAGGCTTAGAATATCATGAAACGCCGAGTTTGAGTGAAAAAAAATTCTGTCTGTCGGTCTGTTTGTCGGTCTGTCTGTCTGTAACTTTTTTGTGCGCACGTTTACTCTGAAACCATTTAAGATATTGACTTGAAATTTGGTACACGAGATCTGGAACTAGATTATATCTTCATCTTGTTCCGTCGAAGGGTTGGGAGGTAAATTTGGGGTAAATGCGAGGGTAAATGGGTAAATCAAGCAGGTAAGTCCATTAAATTGGCATTTAGTATATACAAGAAAATGAAAAAAAATTGTGATTTAGTATCTGTACAAGGACCAGAAACCTCAAAATATTTTTTTACTTCATCCACCCCCACTACCACCCCCCGCCTGTCACCACCTCCATCCCACTACCGATGTGGGGTATCGTTTTATGGGTTTTTAGGGTAGAGCATTTCAAATATTATTTTATTAAAGTTCTATAAACAATTATTTCCACATACAAAATTTGTTCATTGTGAGTGACTTGGATAGAAAATCTGGATGTGGAAGTAGCGATTCCTTGGTTTTTTTATTGTTCAAATAGGCTTAGAAAGTCATGAAACGTCGAGATTTTAAGTTTTTGTAGAAAGAAATTTCTGTCTGTCGGTCTGTCTATTACTCTGGAACCGTTTAAGATATTGACTTGAAATTTGGTACACGTATGTATTTTAACGAGATCTGGAACTATATTATATTTTGACCTTATTCCGTTGAAGGACTGGGGGTAAATCGGGGTAAATGGTGGTAAATAGGCAAATAAAGCATAAAATTTGTATTTAGTATATACATATATATAAGAGAAGCTAAGATCTCAAAAATTTTTCTGGCATTAGCCACCCCCATTACCAACCTCCACCCCAGCATTAAAGAGGTGAGAAAAACAAAATTGTCAGACCTCATTTTTTTTATTTCATCCAGGACAATGGGCTAATTTAGCATTTTCTTTTATTCAAATTTCGAAAGTACACCTTGTAGTTAGTAAATTTAATAATAATAATAATAATAATAGTGACTTTATTAGGCGGAGTTCAGTCCAAAGACTGCTCTTACACTCAACCAGAGTGCAAAATATTAGATTTTTTTTCCTCCACTCCTGGTAGTCGACCTTTTGCCTGTTCCCATTTAGTTTCATACGGCACGCATGACGGTCGTGCTAATATCGTTCATATCTTTTAAGTGTTCTGTATTGTTCTGTTGTTATTAACATGAATAAGAAAAAGGGGGTTATATAAATATTGTATAGTTTCAGACTGTAAAAGTACGTCAGTGTCTACTTCCAATAAAATATTTATTACATTTCCAAGTGATGAAAGTATTAGGAATTTGTGGCAGCAAGCTATCCACAGGGAGAAATTTGTTAATAATAAAGAGACGAAATATTGTTGTGAGGATAAAGTCTATGTTATTATTAAAAATTGTACGATAATAAAATTTGTAGTTTGAAGAGGATATGGAAAATTATATGTATTATAAAATACCTTTTATTTGCACATAATCGCGTAATCGCCGTAATTTTGTCTGGTTGACCTAAAAATAAGATAAATTCAGTAGACTTTATTAAAATAGATATCTATCTAGTTAACCTACCTCTGTAACTAGCACCTCTCATTTCAGCAGTTATGTAATCTTTATTATTATTAAAATATTCCATAACCATAAAAGTGTTTACACATGGCAAAATGTTGGAATCAGTCTTAACGTATCCATTTTCTAGAGAACTCATATTTTTATGTATAAAAAATAACAAAATGAAATAAGGTAAATAACGAAAAATAACACCACACTCGCACAATGTACAACGAAGTCTCTTAAACCGTTGAGTGATAAGTCCTACCACTCAACGCTTAAACTGAATATAATTGCATAACTCATAGAACTAGTGGAGTGATGTGACATCACCCGCACCGTCGGCCGTTTCAAATATGTTATAAATTCGAAATTAAATATTAGGGTTAATATTAACGCTAGTGGCTTATTTTTTTCACTATACACTTAAATACTTAAGGAAAATGCAAAAATAAATTATAAAGTAAATATCACTAAATGAGCCCATTCTACAAGTTCTACACTGCTCAGCTTACACTCTCGATTATACGCCACGGACGGAGGAAAATAATATTTGGAATATAGTTATCACTATTACCAAGAAGAAAACCTTATACAGTATCGGAAAGCTTTACTTTTGGGATTGCATAGTTTCAACGACTTAACCGACCGCCCACAATAAAGTCGTCTACCAGTACCCTAGCAGAGACAAAGTGTGACACGCCCCTTAATATACGTCATTGCCTGCTTCGCTCTCGTTTGCTCTTATTGCCGAACCAAATCAAACACTTTCCAATACTGTATACTTTTAGTAAAAGAAAATATACCGAGTGGTCATTTAACAGAAGAAATATTTAATAAACAAAGGCTGTCAAACAGAGAGGGAAGTTTACTGGAAATACCTTTTTCATTATTTTCTTGGAAGCGATTTCTAGTAAAACAGATTTTTTGTAAATTACTATTTTTCATGAAAATATTAATATGCGCTTATCTGAAAACCTGTTGTATATATTTCAGTGCAGTCCTGAATTACCATACCTCTATCTACTTAAATCCTTAACAGAATAAAACAATATGTATGCATGGCGTTCTACTTCTACTCCCTTCAAAAGAACGTGAAAAAAATATCCTTTTTTTAAGACAGGTGAGGCAGAGATTTAATAACCAATTCAAAACAAAGACGCTGTCTTTATTCGGTTGACGTGGCATATGGTTTAGATCTGATTATGATATTTAATTAGAAATTGGAAGGTTGGTGCAAGAAGTAGGTAGAAAGATTTTAATTTTTTCCCATGAATGCAGCCTCGAACAACTCTTTCACATACTAAGTTACGCATCTGCGGCAGGTGAGTGCTCGATTTTTTCGAATATATGAATCAAGCTACTGTTCTAGTATACGTGAAGTGGGTAATTAATTTACTTTTTATGAACAGTACACTGAATTAGTATTAATCGATAGAGCAGTTAAGATATGAAGCCGCTACATCGAGTTATACAAGAACTCAAGACGATTATATTGTGTTGCCTACGTGATTATTGCATCTCTTTGATGAAGCTCAGTAGGTAAATTGGAGCCGATTAAAACGTAATAATAATAATATATCGTTTTTATGGAGAAAAATAAATACATACTGGGTGATGTTTAACTAGTAGGCTAATTTTACACATAACCCCAATGGGGTTGTTTCATGTATGTAAAAAACTTAAAAATACCTACCTACTAATTTTAACTTAAAAATACCTAGTAATTTTACTATACTAGGATAACGTAACGTAACAACAATTAAAATTACTCTCATATTTGTTAATTATTTATAAATCCACAAAAGTAATTCTTTTAAATTAATGCGTGAGATTGCTGCCCTGCCAATACCAAATGTTTTAACTTGTAGTTTTCCACTTTGCAAATAAATATTTTATGAATTTTAGGAAATGCGAGGAGGCGCATATTTGCGGTCATAACTTTGTTGTTTTTTATGTTAGAGGAAATATAAAAAAAGCGTCGGAAAGCACAATCAACATTCTTTATAATTGATATCTACAAATAATTCCAATAAATTGATAACTATCGAAATTTTTGGGAAAATAGAAGAAATTTCACGTTTTCCTAGAAAATGCAAGTAAATTTTGAAAAAATCATTTTTTCCTGAAACGTTTGCTTCAAAGGGCCGAGATTAAGGGAGCGACTAGGTAAGATATCATATTAAGGGGACATCGTATTTGAGATCAATTTCAGTTAATTACTGATTAATACGGTGACAATATGGCCAAATTTTACAGGAAAAAAAGTTCTCACTTCCGCCCCTTCTATTGCTCTCATTTTTGTCGCAAGACAAAAAATCAAAATGGAAGTTTTAGCAAATTTAATGATATTTAAATTCGTTGGAGTAGTTTTTCGGCCTAGGAACCAAGGTTAAGGAGTTACCAACTTTTTAAACAAAAAATGTTCGGCTTTTGCTGTACATCGCCACAAATTTTAGTAAATATCTCCGAAACAAAAAAAAAATCAAAATTCTGATGCAACCAAAAGATTCGTAATAAAACGAACTCGTTTTACGATACTTTTTATTTTGGGCTAGCTCTTACTGTTTCAGAGATAACGGCGAAAAATAGTTAAAAAAGCTAGCATTCGGAACTGAAAATAACGCAATGCATGTTAAAACGTACATGTTTTTCGAAAAACAGCTGCGGGCCGTACGATGTCGCGAAACAAAGAGGAAGAGTTCCAGTTAATCAGGGCAAATCGAAAATTCGGCTCGGCTCGAACGAATCAAAAGTGGCGTTTTTTGACATTTAGCGCAAACGCCGACAAAATTTTCACACATGTCAATATAATGGTGAAATTTGTATTTCATGGCTGCCATACAAATTTGCTGCCTGAACTATACTGCGCATGCGTAACCATTGACGTCACGGCTTTTAGCGGGAACTATCATTCTCAAATTATAAATTCAATTTAAAATTAGTTAACGTATATAAAAAAACCGCTGCCCAAGGAATCACTACTTCCACATTCTATCCAAGTCACTCCGAACGAAAAAATTTTGTATGTGGAAATAATTGTTTATGGACTTTAATAATACAATATTTGAAATCCTCGACCCCAAAAACCCATAAAACGATATCCCACATCGGTAGTGGGGGTGGGGGTGGTGATAGGGGGGGTGGTAGTGCTTAGCTTCTCTTGTATATACTAAATACCAATTTTATGGACTTTTACCTGCTTAATTTACCTATTTACCCCAAATTTACCCCAATTTACCCCCCAACCCTTCGACGGAACAAGATGAAAATATAATCTAGTTCCAGATCTCGTTAAAATACATATGTGTACCAAATTTGAAGTCAATATCTCAAACTGTTCCAGAGTAAACATGCGCACAAAAAAGTTACAGACAGACAGGCAGACCGACAGACAGACAGACAGAAATTTTTCTTTTTCGCTCAAACTTAAAATCTCGACGTTTCACGACATTCTAGGCCTATTTGAACAATAAAAATTTTTAAAAATTTTTTTTGTCGTTACTATACTTCCACTAGATGTGGAAGTAAAATTGCCTGTACATATACTCAGTTATTACTACTCCTAGAATACCAATTTAATGAAAACACAAATTATGAAATAACTCCATTGTATGAGAAATTAAATTTACATATCAGGCTAGGAAGACACATAAAGCTAATCCTATTATTATTATCACCTACTTATCACACCATACGGGACGAGCGTAAGGCATCTTGATTTGTGAACGTATTTGGATACATACAGTATAAGCAACGTTCATCGTGGTTAATACTTGGATGGATGACACGACGATTTCGTCCCACCTTCTAGCGGCTTGGACATCAGCGTAAACGTAGAAACTATGTAATTCCAAGGCAAGGATTACGTAGTGGATATACCATCCATCGGAGGGGACGTAAAGCATGATCTATTAAATATTAGGCAAGTAAAAGATCCCTTACTCTCCGACAGAGAAGAGGTTCGGCAAAATTTTCAGGTTTCCTGGCGTCGATGACAGGATTTACTAGCGGGAATAAACAGAAGTTAAACTAGAGGAAACATTATACTCTTCGCCGATTTACTGAGCTTTTTATATAATTGTTACACATTCTATAGGATACTCTTCGCATTTTTCTTGTAAATAATGTTAGTTTTTGGACATTCTAAATTTTGTGATACCAACTTTGTTGTGAAAAAAAAATATATGAAAAAAAAAATTACGATGTGAGGGATCGAACCAGGGACACTTGGATTGCGAGACGAGAGAGAGAGAGAGAGAAAACAAATTTATTTGACATTTCTTGTTACAAGAATGCACCTCATCGGATCCCGGCCCGGAGCCAACCAGACAACCACGGCGCGTAGCGTCGTGGAAAATGTGTGGTTGGACGTGGCGGGTCCGATTTGGTTTAACGATAATGCTTGTTGCAGCTAGGACACCTGTCCGCCTTAGGCAGACTTAAAACTAGGTTAAAATTAGGGAATGTGCTCGCACGAGCCTAAAACTAATGAATAAAAAACTTAAAACTAACACTTGCACTGCACTTACAAAATTTTTGGTTGCTGATACGGGAAAACAGAATTAAACGAAAAAACCCGTTCGAGCAAATGACGTCCTTGTGGTCTGATCGCCGTCAAGGAAGGTAGGGTAGTTAAAAGGGTTGAATTTAAAAAGTTTGGATTTACAGGATGTTATCGGCCTAGAGGGAATTTAGAAAGACAAAAAGGGGACAAAAAGGTGAAAAGAACAAAATTGTACAAACATAAAGAAGAGGTTGGAAAGTTAAAGTTGAGGAAAGATAAATAATAGAGTAGGGTTAGGTTTTCGTAGAGGGAAGTGTGGCTAAGGAAATTGCCGGAAGATAGGCAACGCCTGGTATGGTAGGGGGTGTCTTATATCGAAAAGTATTGCGTTATGCTGTCTGATTCGAGTAATGTTGCGGGTTAGCGGACTACCGTCCAGCTTAAACTGATAGAATTTTTGCGATGATTCTCGGACGTAGTTCGCTAGTGGGGTTATGTCGTGGCAACGTGCATAGAGATTTCTGAGGGAGGTGTACCTACCAGAGTCTGAAATGAGGCGCATAAATTTGTGTTCTAATACTCTCAACTTCCGCATTGTCGTGGCCGGGATGCTGCACCACACCGGCGGCGCGTATGTGATGGCCGGCCTGACGAAACTCTTGCCGCTACACCACCATTTCTTATTACTAAAATTGTTAATGAGTGCAATATATACCATTAGAAAATTTATTGTGATTATTAGGAAATACATTAGTGAAATGTATTAAAAAAAATAGTGATAGGAAATAACATTTCGCAAGGTTTCTATTTATTACAAATCATAAAAAAATGTAAAAAATATTTTTTTAATTTTTAAATTACTAATAACTTTTTTATTTACCTTTTTTATCTATTTTGTTGAAAAACAATAGGGTTCTTCCTCTAGCTAACACTAAGTTACTCTCCAAATTTCAATACAATCGGATTTTTCTTTATTGAGTTATCGTGCTTACAAGAAACGTGACGGACGGACGGACGGACAGACGGACATTTTGAAAGTTGTTCAGAATTCGTTCACTAACATAACGATATAAAAAATTTTTCTCTACGAGCGATATTTACTGATTTAGAAATGTGCCGATCAAATACAATATACTCTTCGTTTTTGCGAAGAGTATAATAAATAAATTTAAAAAAATCACGTCATACAATACTTCAAATTAAAAAACCTCAGAATCTGTATTTATAACTTTGCCGCACTCTGTATTTGAATGTTGCTCACTTACGATGTTTGATGTCGTCGTCAACACTGTTATACAATTTTGTTGATGTGAATGAGAATGAACATTGAAAAATTGCAGTTTTATGCTTAAAGAGGGTATCCTTAGATCTTATTTGTACATTATGTACGAAATGTCAATTACGAAAATAATTCACACGATTTTTTTCTCAAATTAAAACATAAAATATTTTAATATTTCAAAACACAATAGGATCTTCTTGTCAATATATTGACATGTTTTAGGTTATCACTAAGCCCAATTTTTTTAAATTTTTAGTGATTGTAAGGCCAACATCTATTCTAAAGGTATTTCTATTCTCTATTTTCTCTGATGCATGTGTTTCCAAATAAAAACGAACTTTTTTGTTTTTAGTTTTAAGTCATGAGATATACAAAATTCACGTATTCTAGCTAAATCAGAATCTATTAAATTATTAGGCAACTGTGTTATTGAGAGAAAAATCAAGATAAACTTGCCAGTCATCAGTGTATCCTTGTATTTGACATGTTTTTAATACAGTATGAAGATCCGCGATGTAGATAAGATAATACAAGTGGCCAAGGTTGAATCCTTGCGGCACCCTTAAAGAGTACTTTTTCAGGCACTATTATGCACAAGAACTTTTTGACTTCTATCTGAAGGATATAAATAAAATAAGTTTAAAGAAATTTGATCAAATTTTGTGTATTTTAATTTCACAAACAAGGAGTTAACTGTATCAAAAGCTTTGAAATAATCCAGTAACACCAACGCCGTAATTTTTTTTCATCGTAAGCTCTGATTACATTGTCTAAGACATTTAATAAGACGGAGGTGGTGCTATGGGATTTTCTAAAGCCAGATTGACATTCAGGTAACAAGTAATATTCACTCATGTAGTCAGATATTTGTTTGTAAATAATTTTTTTCAAAATAATTTATAAAATCGGGGGTATGCTAATGGGTCGTAACTCTGAAGGAGAATCAGGGCTAGTAATATTAGGGATGAGTTCTGGATTGTATTAACGCTTGCTTTCATGTAGAAGAGAAAAAGCAATTTCTAAGCATAAATTAATAATGTGTCTTATACCGGATGTTTCGAAAAGATTGGGACAATGCTTAGCCTTCTTGATATCAAAACAAGTCGATTTAACCCAAAAAGTAGCGGTCCAGCTCTTTTTGTTTTCAAGATACAGGGTGGTAGAGTAAAAAAATTGTATTCGTATTTGGTCTCTATTGGAGACTATTATATGTATCTACTTCAAAGCTGGTAACTACATGTTTCTCAAGTTGCTAATTACAATGGTGACATTGCCGATGTCACATTTTATAGATGGCGCTAGTTACAGTGCTTTTATGTGATACTTTGAGCCATACTTTTTGAGGTTAGGCTTTGTCTTCTATTATAATCGTAACGCAGTTATGCCTTATTTGGCATGACTGCTCTAATAGTGTGTCACGCCAGGTACCTCATCGAAAAAGACAATGTCACAAACCAGTTCGAAGAAATTCAATGGGGAACTTGCCTATTTTTTTTTTATTTCATTAAAGTGTATGTTTATGTATAAAAACACGCCACACCGAATATCAAGCTCTTAAATCGCAGTACTTACTTTGCAATAAATAATTAAAGTTGAGATCCTGTGACGTCACTTCGAGAAAGCAAGTCTCGCGCGGTGTCCCACAGATGGCGGACTTTAGTTGAGCGGTACGTCTTCACCCTAATTAATAGGCTGGACGGGCACCTCTAACCTAACTTTCGCGTTTACTTTGCTTGTGTGAAAACGTTGTGTTGTGTATTCATGGCGTATTTTGAAGATTTTGATTAGTTTATGTTTCTGTTTTGTATTGAGAAATTTAAAATATTTATTATAAACACTGTATAGTGTCACTGTGTAACAATACGACTATTAAATCAGCAAATGAAATTTTTATTCGTGTGCCTAAATATAAAAATCGCCGATGAAAATGGCTAATAGCATGCAGAAAAAATAATATAGGGGATATTTCTGAACAGAACAGCTCCATTTATATATGTGAAGATCATTTTAATGTAAGTATATTAAGTATAGCCAAAAGTGTTAAAGCTTATTTTATATTACCATTGAATAGAGTGTCAGAAACTTTAATTTCTTTAAATACCATGTTTATTTCTAAATATATGCATCTTACTTTTCCATTGAAAATGTTTTTATGATGTCACATACAGGACTACAGGACACAATATAATATGCGTATAAATTACCCAGATTAAATTGACTCCTTTAAAAAGACCAGAAAGAATATATAAACAAATATGAACTAAAATGAAACGAAGTCTTTAGGTATACATGGTAACAGTATGTATTTATTTTATATGTTTATTAATTAACTAATTAAAACTATATTATAAACATTTTAATACTTACTTGTTAGTTTTAACGCCACGTACTTCAGCAAGATATAAACTCTCAGTATTTTTAATGTATGAAGCCACCATAAACATATCTACACAAAGTAAATTGTCTGACTGTCCTCTTGAAAAACCTGCGTCAGTCATTTTTAACTAAAATGTTTACCACACAAGCTAATATATTAATAAATAACAAATATCATTCAAAATTAACGAATATTGAAAATGTTCTTCTAACAAATCTGGTTATGGGTTTTTACACGGCGTAGTATTAAAATTTTAGGTTAGGTCGTGTGTTAACTGCTAGTTGCTTCTGTCAAATGCGCATGCGCATGCGGAATTGTCAAAGCCAAAGCAGAATTGGTGTCGCTTGATTCCGTCGTCCGACTTTCTCTGTCTGACGTCACGTTTCAAGACTGGGTAAAATCAGGCAGATTTTAATCGCTTATATTTCTGGAGAAGATTTCTTTTTAAATTTTTTGATTGTCTATGGGGTTTTTAATGCTGTTAGTTTAAGATTTTGAGTATTTTAATTCAATTTTATTTTTTGGGCAAGTTCCCTATTGTACCTAAAAGCGGTTTTTTACCTAGTAGGTGTAAGTCAAGTTTGATGTCTTGAAATCGTCAATAGTGCTTGTTGTAGATCCGTATATTAGTCTCCAAGGTAGAGACAAAATACGAATACAATCTTTTACTATACAACCCTGTATCTTGAAAGTGAAAAGAGTTAGACCGCTTTTTTGGGTTAAATCGAATTGTTGTGATGTGAAGAATCTACGGCTAAGCGTTGTCCCAATCTTTTCGAAATACCCTATATAAGGAGCGATATATGGTAAGCAATATATTTCATCATAATTAATGAGAGAGAATCGGATCCAGTTGCATTTGATTTAGCACGATAATGTTTGAAAAATATGTATTAAAAAAAATGGTGAAAGGGTGTCTTTTTGGGACTCGTACCCATTGAGATTTTTGATCTACTGGATCAGTAGAACAACATATCAAATATTGGATAAATTTGACGGATGCCGGATTTCCAATTGTGGTGTGTGGGGTCCTTTAGATTTGGAATCATTTCGATAACCGAAGCCGCTCCCAAGTAATTTATGTTTACAAACCAACGTTCATTTAAAACATTTTATTAAGAAATCATTTTACACAAAGAATGCTTTTTTTAGTTTGACATTTCTCGAAACAGTTAAGGGGTCTATAGACGATCCAGCTGCCGGGACCCAACATTGTCGATACGCTTTGAAGATAATTGGAATTCCAGTGGACCAGTTCACTTTTACGAATGAGTTCAAAGCATACCGACAATAAGGCTGGCTCCCTGCCGCTGGATCTTTAGCTACTATAATGGCGAGGAAAGATTTGTAAAAAGACTTTTACAGATTTTTTTATGGTAAATAAAATCTTTTATTTACACAAATATATATGTCTTCAGATATAAACTCCATTTATTATCCACCACACAATTTCATAACCAGTTTTTCTCGAACAATACTATTATGGTTTATTGTGTTACATTTAATGTGGTTGGAATAATGTACATTGGAATACTGCAAGAAATATATTTAAAATGCCCCATCCTCGCAATAAAACATTTATTAAATATACGTTGAAATTACTAGATAGTAATTTCAAGTAAAAAGTCTTTGAGAAGTGTCACTTAGGAACGCTTATGAACGAGCCTTTAAAGAATAAATTAATTTGCGAACATGCTTTGCAAGATGGCACTGACACAAGTCATAAATCAATTGTAATATGCAGCAATTTTTGTCAAAATAGTCACTTTGTCTGCGCAAAACTAATTAACATTTGCAAAGAGACATTATTATATGTGAGCAGCTGAAGCCAGGATGTCATTAAATATTTGACAAATGAACACATACACTATGTGAAACTTTGGCATGGAAATATGTATGATTACTTAGGTATAATTAAAAAAAAACTGTATTTAATGTAATGTTGCATAAAACTATAATGCAATATACTAATTAGGCTAGTAACAAATAATACAGAGCTACAAATTGTTGTAGAGATTCTATATGCGGTTATACGTTTTCGGTGTCGCCAATTTAAAATATAACATTGCGGACATCATTAGAATTAATTTGTTTAACTTATGGCTGTTAAAAATGATAGAACTATATGTAAGCATTATGCACTTCGACATATTATTAAATTTTCTATATAATTGTTGAATATTCTATAGCTTAATATTAGCAGTTCTTTAAGAATAAATTATTTTTTAGATATAATTGCTATACTTGTAATTTTAATTAACTCCCAATCATGCTATCTCGATTGGTGAAGCCTTCGAGTGATTGCTATATAGTAATTTTATAGAATTTTACCAAAGGTTACGACAATATTCATATGCATTTTTCTTTTAAAATATTTACTGATCGATTTTTTTCAAAAATTATATACACCAGTTAAATAGGTAAAATTGAAGGGAAATAACTGCTACAATTTTAAAACGTGGCACAGATGTTTATTAAGATGTGTTATTAAGCATACTGAAAGTCCTGATCCTTAATCTGTTGCGCTCGAACAGCCATCTTGGAAAAATGATGCTTCGATTAAATTTTTTGCTTGTATCTCAGTAACCATTAACGATTATGTTTCATATAATAAACAAAGCTAATAAAATTCTCTGCAAGAAATATTGTATGCATTTTTCTGTATCTATTATTATAATATTTGAAAATACGAACGTTGCATTTGATCGACACATTTCTGAAACTGTGAATATAGTTCGTAGAGAAAAAATATCTGCCGTAAAGGTATGGATAAAAAAGTTACGGCCATTTTAAGGTATTAAACATAGCGTACGTGGCGCCCTCTAGGAGCTAGACAAAAATTGAAATTGTGTTATGATTTCCCACCCCAAATAGAACAGAGTAGAATAGGGTAGAATATAATTTTATTCACGCTATACATATTTAAATAATGTTTACATATGTCAATAATAAATAACTATTTAATTTAGAAACAATTATAAAAAGGGAATCATGATAACACAATGTAAAAATAAGTAGTC
Organism: Rutpela maculata; assembly: GCA_936432065.2. NCBI lineage: Eukaryota > Metazoa > Arthropoda > Insecta > Coleoptera > Cerambycidae > Rutpela > Rutpela maculata. The sequence continues at coordinate 146,403,380 of OW386289.2, forward strand.
ATAAAATCTAGTAGGTACCTCAAAGTAGAGAGAAAAACGTAAATACAAAATTGTTTAAAATCACAAAAAGTGAATGTAGAAATGCTAGAATATAGCGTTAAATATAATAATCTAATTAGGCAAGAGCCAAAATAATCAAAGTAATCTTCATATGAGTAAATGGCATTTTATAAAAGGATGTTTTTTATTTTTAGCTTGAACGTGTTTACACTCATATCAAGATTTTGTAAATAAAGTAAAAAAATATTTTGAGGTTTCTGGTTCTTGTACACACACTAAATCACATTTTTTTTTCATCCCCTTTAATAATGGGGTTGGGGTGGTAATTGGGGTGGCTAATGCCAAATTTTTTTTTGAGACCTTAGCTTCTCTTGTCTATACTAAATATCAATTTTATGAATTCTTACCTGTTTTACCTATTTACTCCAAATTTACCCCAATTTACCCCCCAACCCTTCGACGGATCAAGATGAAAATATAATCTATTTCTAGATATCGTTAAAGTACATATGTGTACCAAATTTCAAGTCAATAACTCAAACGGTTCCAGAGTAAACGTGCGCACAAGAAAAGTTACAGACCGACAGACCGACAGACAGAAATTTTGTTTTTCGCTCAAACTTGAAATCTCGACGTTTCATGACATTCTAAGCCCATTTGAACAATAACAATTTAAAAAAAAAAATTTGTCGTTACCTACTATACTTCCACTGGATGTGGAAGTAAAAGACGGCAGTGTTAATATTTGAAGACTTTTACAAAGGGTCATCATATTTAGCTTGAATCATTATTCTTATAACTTTTTTTGGTAATTTAAACATTTTGCCCAAATGACATGATGACCCCCATACTATCTATCACTTCATACGTCATTATGCTGTGAAAAATAGAAAAATAGGCTACTCTTAAGCAGTCAGCTGTAATTTTGTTGCTGAGTTGTCTTATTATATAAATATAGGTCGACAACCGTTTAGATAAGTTGTAAATTTGGAACTGAAGTTTAACGTCTTATCCAAATGCACACCGAGGTGTTTGATAGGTTCATTATTTATTTATCTATTTTTCATTGCAAAATTAAAAGTTTTTGTTTTACCATTATTTATGATACGATAATTACTCCTTGACCAGTTCTTTATTAAATTATCAGCTTATTCTTCCTTCGTACACAAGTTGAAAAACAGTTCTTTGCTTAGCACAAATGTCATGTCATCAGAATACATTATTGGAGACACTTCTGAAGTACAATTGAATGGTACATTATTAATGTAAATTATGAACAGCACAGGACCCAGACCCAGAGCTGACCCCTGTGGCACTCTATAATCACCACCAGATAGTTTTGATACTCTACCATTCAACTTACACATTGTTGACGGTGCACAAGATAAGAGATATATTTTAAGGTTTTTCCTCTGATCCCATAGTATTCTAATTTTTGTATTAGAACTCCATGGTTAACGGTATCAAATGCCTTAGACATGTCGTAAAATTTTGCAGTGCATGGTTTCACTTCTCAAAAGCTTTTAAAATGTTTCCGTACATTTCACAGATTGCGACAATAGTGGATCTTCTGTCTATAGCCGAACTGGGCATCAGTTAGTAAGTTTTTTTTTTTCAAAATATTCTAGCAGTCTATTTTTAAGAAATATTTTTGAGATAATAGGAATAATAGAGATGGGTCTATAACTACATGTATGTGTTATTAAAGTCACCTTTCTGTGTACAGGTGTAACTTATGGTTTTTTGAAAATATTAGGGCAAATTCCGTGTTCAATACATGTATTTATTAAATGTGCAATAGGCTTTGAAAGTACAACACCAACTAATTATAAAATTTCACTGTTAAGATTGTATATATTCTTAGATTTACTATTTTTTAATTGTGATCTAATAGTTATAATTTCCAGATTACAAACTGAAAACAGAAAGCAAGATATATTTGCACTAGGTTCTTTCTTCAGAAAATTGAAAACTTTGTGTCGTCAGCATTATCAAAGTTAATCATTAAGTTATTTATAACATCAACAAAGTAGTCCGAGAAATTATCAACCGTTAAGTCAGAAGTTATATGCGTGTTTTTATTTTCTCTGTTTATGTTGATAATGCCACATGCTGTTTTTTGTTTGTTATTGGAAGTTAGAATTCGTTTATTGTTTGACTCTAATTTAGCATGCTTTATTTTGCTTTTATAGTCTTTCTTTGGAGTATTATAACCAATTTTCAAAAGAAAACTTTAAAAGCTCATTAAATTAGAAAGGAAACCAAAAAATAAAATTTTTAATCTGACAGCCTCTATCATTTTACCTATTAACATTTCATTAAATCATGATTATTTAAATCTTAATATTTTGACTCCTACTAAGCACAGTTGTGCACCCGTGTTATACCATTATTTATAAATCACCCTGTATATTATGGTATGATATTATTAGACTAAAAAACTGAGCATTTTGTAAGGTCGTCAATATCTACAACGTACTACAATATCAGCCAATTTCACCGAAAGTCATTTTCCATAAGATTGTGCGGTGTTCTCTAGTAGTGGAATTTAAAGCTTTAATTAACTTCCTGTTATAGTTTAAAATTACAACATAAAAAATCTAAAAAATTCCCAAACTCTAAAAATGTATAATCAATTTGTTACAGATACGTGCTCGCTTGACACATGACACTCCCTAATACGCTTTTGCTAAGTATCCCAAAATGATTTAGCGTATTTCTCTCTTTTTTTTTGTTACTGGTTATATACGACTAATTATTATTAATTCTTTCTTTAGCACAAATCTGGTTTCCTGTAAAACCCATTTAAGGCAAAACTAGTGTAACAGCAGATTGTTACAGAACCACAGATTTCAGGCATACATCGCTAGAAAAAATGATAAGTGTACAGAAACTTCAAATTATTAATAGGGAAGAAAGGGATATGTTGTCGACCCTGTTAAATCGTGACTTTCACGAAATGCAAACAAAATTACAGCCTGTTATTAACTGGTAAGATTTTGAAATAATACTTTGCATTATTAAGGCTTTGATTAGAATTAAAACAGATGATATCCTGCTTTAGAAAAACCCTTTTGACAGTTTAGTTAGGTTACTTATGTTATATACATGTTATAATTTAGTACAATTCAGTGCCCATTTCAGATAATATACCTGATCATCAAGTTCATTTTTTCCGTGATTAATATACCCAAAGTTGAATCTGAACTAAAATATATAGTCCATCCGTCAAGTAGTTTTAGGTGGAATTAACTCGGAAAGTTTTGGTATTTGGTATAATTCTAAAGATAGGTGTCTAATATTAAGATTCACATTTTGTACAAAGCAAGCACTGCCGCTCGAGCCGCCATATTGGCAAGATGGCCTCCAAAAACGTTTTTTTTTTCAAATATTCCCGTTACCGTACGCTCTACAGTCAAAATAAAAATGAAAAAGTAGGAAATTTTCTATAAAATATGTCATATGTATGTTTTCTCTAAAATCAACGGTTTAGGTACAGCAGTCAAGTGAAATTGAAAATGTTCGTTTAGTTTCGTCTAAAGGCGTTTTTTTTTGATCTCCAATAACTCCTGAGGAAATAGACATTACTTAGTTTACGTCTGGGAAAGGAGGGTGTTGCGTAAGCCAAGCCAACAACTTTTGCACATCATCATTGTCTCGAACAATACGTTAACTTCTCACATCCACGTGTTGTTTTGTAGATGCAAAAAAAAACGTTGCAAAATCTTTCAATCTCATCACATACGTTGTGCAAATACACCATTCCCAATGTCCATATTATTAACGCGCTATCCGTGATTCCTCATCCATGAGTAAGCTCTCCAATAGCTTTTCTATCATCCTCATTAGCATTTGTTTATTGGTCATATCTGACCAACAGACCAAAATTTATTGGTGCGCCTGATTGTGAAAAAGTCGTTTGTTGTAAATTTATTGTACTCATCAGGAGTCATTTTGTCTTTTAAGAATATCATATCTTGCAAATATAAATGACACGATTTTGCATAATTATGATAAACTGCTTCACCAAAGTTACCATGCGAAAATATTGCAGCCACAGTTTAGCAGTAGGTCCATTACTTTCCAGTTTTGTTAGTCCTTCTTCAAATTTTTTAGTAATCGTTTTAAACAAACCTTGGTGATCCGTTGAGAAGATCGTAGATCTGTTCAAATTACAAAGAATGTTTTTCGTGGCCATGCGTTGTTCTTCTGTAAATTCCACAGTCTGCAAAATAATATGTCCCAGGGCAATGATAACAAAAATAACAGATACGAAACGTTGTTATATTTGCACTATGATCAAAGCAATACTGAAAAGCGATAAAGGCAAAAACTATGCATGTTATAAAAACGACGGCGCCCGGCCGGTGGAGGTTTGATTTAATCACATCTGATTCGTCAATTGCATCTGGTTGGAGGGAGTTAGTGCAGGAGTTCCCCTTGCAGTTGGCACAAATCAATGAGCAATGAGCAATTAATACTAGCCTTCCAACACCACCTTGTATTTGTAGAAAATTGTGGAGAGAAGAGACCGTGGAGCTGGTTCCTTGGAGGTAGGAATGGAGTCAAGACCAAACTTTGAAGCCTGCCATTCAAAAAATATGCATCTGGTCTCATTCAATACAGAATTTAATGCCCTACAACTTTCAATAGGACTCTGTTTTCGATATTGTGAGTCCTTTACGAGATATAACCGTAAAATCGCAAAAATACCCCTTTTGGGGGTACATTTTTACCCCCCACCACTTAAGCACAACTCCGCCGGGGGGGGGGGACCTAGGATAGGCAACAACTGAAGCCATTAAAAAATAAAATCGTTTGTAGCAATTATTTCCAATTTGGATTTTAAGCCTACTGGCCTATAATATGTGTTTTAGAGAACATAGCAAAATTAATACGAAAAAATTTGAAGTTAAATTGGGACGCAATATATTATATAAGAGATATTAATGAGAAGCTGAAAATTATCAGTAGCAATATTCTGTGTTTATTAAATAGACATGCTCCTCTAGAACGTAAACTAATTAAAGAAAAGCCTTTTACACCATTGGTTGCTGATAATATTAAGCTTCTTATGAAAATGAGGGACAAAGCTAAAATAAAATATTTAAAAAACAAAAGTGTCCAGAGTCTAGAATACTATAAACAACTAAAAAAATATACAAACCATGCCATACAGCGGGAAAAATGTACTTATTTTGATGCATTGCCTAGAAATTATCATAGCAAATTGAAGTGAGGAGACCTCGATCGGCGAAGTTAAGGCACGCCGGGCGAGTCCGTCACTTGAATGGGTGACCGTATCTCATCTTGTCGTTCTGGTGAAGTGGTAGAGTAGCATTAGCTAAACTTCGCCAGGACGTTAATGTAAATAAGGTATTAAAAAAAAAATATTTTGGTCAGAGGTAAACAAACTAAGTTTAACAAAAAATAAAACCAGTAATAACATTCAAAATGAGCTTGCTGATACAGAAAAAAACTAGAAATTATTTTATGTCTTCCGTAAACCCTGACAAAAATCCTTTAAACGAAAAAATATTTTGTAAAATTCTAATTTACTTCATAATAATAAAGGTAAATTTAATATCAAATTAATAACAAGGAATGATGTTTATAACATAATTAATAACATTAGAACTTGCAGTGTTGGCGTTGATGGTATTCTCTATCAAAGAGCTTAAGCCCCGTTTGCCATTTTGTATGGACCATCTTATAAATATTTTAAATTTTGTTATTAAAATGGCGTATTTCCCAACCGCTGGAAAAAGGCAATTGTTAAGCTCCTCGTAAAAATTGCTAATCCTACAGAATTAAAAGATCTCAAAACTATTAATAGCTTATCTGCAGTTTCTAAAATTTTAGAAAGACACATTCATAACCAAATTTTCCCTTATTTTAATGAAAATTATTTGACCTCCTCAACACAATCGGGCTTTCGGAAAAAACATAGCACTTCCACTGCACTTACAAAAGTAACTAATGATATTTGTCAAAACACATTTAACAATAAAGCAACTTGTTTAGTTCTACTCGATTTTAGGAAAGCCTTCGATATGTTGAATCCACTTTACTCTCCAAATTGCATTATTTTGGTTTTTCTAATGATTGCATTAATTTCTTTAAATCTTACTCAACCAGCAGGGAACAATGTATAGCTGTAGTAGCAACAGATAATAAAACCATTAAATCCACATTTGAACCACTATATCAAGGGTCCATTTTAGGATATACGTCACAGGCATGAATGGTGAAATTCAACATTCTAGTGTAATACAATATACAGATGATTCCCAGTTAACTCTCGATGTTTGCTCAAGTAATAAAGTAGTTTTTCGACAGATTTACAAAAATTTCAAAAATTTTCCTTGGATCATAACTTAAAAATTAATGCATCTACTGTTTTATTGGTAACAGGCTCAGAATATTCCAGGGGTAAACTGTCTGATTTTGTTGTTAAGATTGGTAATGATGAGATACCTAAATTAAGTGAAGCAAAAATCTAGATGTAATCATAGATGATGAGCTTACTTCTTGATCACATATTTCTAATAAAGGCGTTTAGTCGCTTAAAAGGTTTGTACCCATATAAAACTTGCATGTCACCTACTCCTAAATATCTAATGCAACAGTCTTGTACGCTCAATCCTTGATTATGATGATATAGTATATAATAACTTCATTAGTATCGCTACATGTCGCCTAATACAAACAGTTCAAAATGCTTGCATGCACTTTGCGTACAATATTCCCTTTAGAAATCACATTACTCCTTATTTAAATCAAAATTGTGTCCTAAATATGAAAAATACGAAACAAGTTCTTAGTCCACAATCATGATCAAAATACAAGGCATATGCAAGATTTAAGAATACCGAAACACAAATCCTCCGCTTACCAAAAGTCATTCACATATAACGCAATCCATATGTGGAATGGCTTGGATCCAAACATTAAGAAGTTATCTGCAAAAGCATTTAATTGCAGAATGAAAAATGTGCTGCTTGCCGATCAAAATCAGCGGTACCCTTCCCTGCATGCACCATTTCAATAACAAATTTTCTTTCTTAAGTTGTTCTGATTGACCTCCCTCCCCTGCAGCAGTGGCGTCACAACGTAGCACATTTTTATTGTACTTAGTTTAAGTTGAAGGTTAACTTCCTTTTTATTAGGGCCATTGTAAGGGCACCATCTAGGTGAAATGGTACCTATTTACCATGTATATTCTATTCTTATGGTAAATAAAGATAATATTATTATTATTATTATAGTAAAATGTTTCTACCTGGTTTAATTGGAATTATTCTCAGTTAAAAAAATGTATTTCAAAACAATATTCGTCAAATAACTCGAAAAGTATTACATTGAACGAAAATATGCAAGAGACAAATAAGGCGCCAATATTCTTGGCTAGAGATGTCGGTCTCGGATGTCTGGGGCCGGGCAGGACTATTGCCCTTTACCCCAGTACATCGCTGTAGACCGGGGACCGGCCTCGTGCAGGGCGGGCGAACTTACTTTACGTCGGCCCCACTCACAAATGTGAGCGGTGCAGACGATTTCGGTCCACCTCCCTGGGTCCTGGCTCGTTAGACCTTGCTGGCTAAGGCCTCTTCTGGCGTTCTTCTGTCTTCGTTTTCTTTTCTTCGCCAGCTTGTTTCCCCCCCGGGGGGTAGTCATCTGTCTGTTAGGTGTGTTGGAAGTTTTGGCAGGAGAGACTGCCGGTACACAGGATGCCAAATGACATCCTGTCATCCGGATCGTCGGTTGGGAAGGATGAGCTGTGTAGCTCGAGGAAGGGCAGACCTAAATGCTATTTGTAGCATTTTTGGTCTGCCCGGAGCCAGGGGGACTACAGGTACTGGACGGTATGTTGCCCGGTACCCGCAGGGTCGTGGGTGGGGTGTTTGGTGTCGTCATGTCTCTTCGGGTAGCTTCTCCATCGACGGGGTGGTCCGGGTGGCGTCACTGGGGGGTGAGGTGGGGCAGGTTTGCGAACAGGGCCCCCATCATGGTACACATCTGCTGCATTTGAGCCAGTACAGCAGCGAGTTGTCCAGCCTCTGGGGGGGCCTGTGGTGGTTGGGCAGGGTTGGTGGTTGTCCCCGCTGCACCCTGGGCTGCTCTGGCGTAGCTTAGCCCGGGGGTTGTCCTGGTGGTGGCTGACTTGTGGGCTGGTGTCTTCCGGGGGGCTGGGGTCTGTGGGCTGGCTTTCCTTTTGGGGCATCGGGGGCATCCTCTGTAACTTGCGGGGTGCGCTCCCTGGCAATTCGCGCATTTGGCTGGAGTGTCCTTTGGCTTCTGGCAGGTGGAAGTGTGGTGGGTCTCGCAGCATTTTACACATTTGGGAGTGGCCATACACCGTCCTTGTGCATGGCCGAAAGTCTGGCATCTGTGACACTGGGTGATCGTCTGTTTGGCTCTCTGTTTCTCCACTTTCACTACCAGGTAGCAACATCGAGTCACTTTTAGGATGTCTTCCTGATTTGGGGGAACCTGCACCAGCATCATCGGGATTTCCTGTCTCGTCCTCCTAGATGACATCCTTTGTACAGAGACTGGTGTGTGCCCCTGCATTTCAAGGTCTGTCTTGATTTCCTCACTGGTTATACTGGTCGGTATCCCACGTATTACTACCCTGAGAAGCCTCTCCTCTGGCAGGGCGTAAGTGTGGTATTCTTGTTTCTCGTTTTTGAATAGCTGGGTTAGTCTGCGGTGGTCATCGGGTGTAGAGGGCTCTATGGCGATACCATCTCTCACAGCCTTGGCTTTCTTGATGTCTACCCGGGCTTGTTGTAATTTTTGGGTTACCGTTGACCATGACTCGTGGCTGCGCAGGACAACTGGGGGCATCCGGGGGGCTTTGGGGGCCTCTATATCAGCACCTGTGGGGTTTGTCTCCGTCTGGCTGGTTGAGGGTTTGTCTTCGCCAGCTTTTGGCGTCCTCTTTGTTGCTGTGGGGGCTATTTCCTCGTCACTATCCGGGATGTTTTTCCTTTTCTGGGATTCCTGTATGGGGGCCACTGGGGGGGTCTGGTAGCTTCGGAAGGTGTCCATTAATTCGCGGTGTCTGAGGATGGATTCTTCCTGCTGGGATTTTAGTTGGTTGTTGAGTTCCTCGAGTTGGGCCTGGAGTCGCTCGACTTGGGTTTTTAGTCTTGCATTTTCTTCCTCGAGCAGAGCTTGTCGTGTTCTTTTTATCCCGTCCTCGTGTGTTGTTATTGACACTGGTGTTGACGTCCTGGATGAGTCGTCTGTCTCCATGTCGAAGCTTCTGTCAGTGTTCTTTTTCCTCGGCATGTCGTTCTCTTCTGTACCTAAAAAAGAAATGGGGAAAGGAAATTGGGAAGGGTAAAACACAATTGTCCCCAGGCGGGGGACTTTATTTATCTTTTATATATCAGCGTCTTAATAAAGACGACTGATATTTCTCCTCTTGCACTCTCTGTGGGGCTTCCACTTCGCTAGTTCGCTTCGCACTGTCTTCAACTGCACACTGGAGGTCTGCACTCGTCGACTGCCACTTGAACTATTACGACAAATAAGGAAACTTATAAATTGAGGATGAATTTCCTTTTTTTTCTATTTCTGTATAGTTAATGGTTTCGGAAATCTGGAAGTATGATAGTGGCGTCCGAACGTTTATAAGACGAAGTATTAAGTTTACATGTTAAATATCTGAGAAACTATGACACTTGCGTCAAAAGCGCCAACAACCAAAATGAATGACTATTAATTAGGCTTTCAAATGATTTTTTTTCTATTCCTGTAGCACAAAAAATGAAGAAGTCATGACAAAAACAATGTACCTTTTCATTTTTTTTTTAATAAACACGTCGCGTCGCCATTTTGTTAATATAAGTAGTCAGCAATTAAAAAAAATATATTCCCATATACTGTTTTTCGTTAATATGACCTAGACGCTCAAATTTTTTCGTCCGCTTGCAGCGCTTGCTTTAGAAAAAAAAATGCCTTTTAAACTATAGAGGAATTTTAGAAAAAACGAATCATTTTTGTTTGTCTGCAAATATCTCAATAAATATTAGTTTTAGAGAAAATATGGACGATATCAAAAATGAAGCTTATAAACTGAGAATGAGTTTGTTTTTTTATATATTTGTGCTGGGTTGATAGTTTTGGAGATATTGAATTTTGTAGATGACATCCGACCGCTTTTAGGATGAAGTATTTAGTTTATAATGTTGAATATCTTAGAAATTGTGACACTTCCATCTAAAATCGTAAGGAACAAAATTAAAGAGAGTTAATCAGTATTTAAAATGATTTTTTGTTTGTTTCTACATCACAAAAAATAAAGAAGTTATGGCCTATCCAATGTGCGTTTTTACATTTTTTTATCAAAATATCGCCATTTTGTTATTGTAATTGCACAGTAATTTTTTTTTTCAAAAATATTTTTCGTTAATATATAGCATCACGTAGATGTTCAATTTATTTTAGAAAAAAAATTCGTCCGCCATATTAGAGGCACCATTTGAAATTTTGACTTCAGATTCGCAATAAGCGATCTCAAAAACATAACTATCCTACGTTTCAAAAACAAATTAATAATACTTTTGCAAATATTCAAATTTAGAGGTGGTTTTCACCTCTTGAGGATAAGAGCAAGTATCGGGACCATATAGAAACTGAAGACGATAACTTTTACTACAATAATAACCTATAAAGTAAAAATATCATTACATATGAAATTATTCCGAAATTTTACATATATTTTACCTCTAGGAACTGGTACTGTTATTCAATTCAACAAAAATTTTTGAAGTTTACTTACGATAGAAAGGGTCTAGCCGTACTTCCACGGCGAAACTGCCCCCGATAGGGACCTATATCGTAACCTATGTTATATTGTAGAGGGCGCTAATAGTAGATGATAGAGTAGATATTAGCTCTATATCTTAGTTAATTGAGGAGCTATTTGAAAAAAAGTGTCTGGAGACGACTTTTTTTCAAAGCGATATATCTTAGTTAATTTTAAAGCTAGAAAAATAAAACTAAATGGCAGTGTTATGGTACACTTTTCAGTTTATTTTGTAGCATTTCCTATGGGCTAAGCCTAAATAAAAGTATTTAAAAAATGCAAAGAAAAATTTTGTCAATCGATTTCTATCAGATCTAATTGAATTACCACTTTGAAAAAAATATGTAATAATTGTCTATGTCTTGCCTAACAGCGTGCCAAGTTTCATTAAAATCCAAAAGGTGCAACATGTCGAAAAAAATTTTTAAGTAAGTGGACCACCTTACACGACCACTATGTTGTCGCTTCTAATTTGCATTACATTTCATTAATCTTTGGAAAAGTTGCGTTTTGACAGCTCATAAAAAGTATATCAATGGTTGGTGGTATCAACTAGAATATTACAATGTTTTTTTGATCTACTTTTATAGTGACTATAGTCCAGTTGGTACATAAAATAAAAATTAACGGTTTAAATCGGCTTTTATTTGGCATTTTTCTTTTATAAATACATTGAAATTATTTAATTCATATTGCAACATATTTTATTTAGAGTAATGAAAGCTCATTATAGACGTAAATCCTCTAAAAATTTCAAAGCGTTATAAGAAATGGGTAAACCTACTACTTGCTTGTGCTCGATATCAGGCGAACTGTTCTGGTCTCTGCCGTTCTGAATTGTATCTTTGATCTCTCTCATATACCTGCCTAAAAAGTGTACACAAATATCATAACCTCCGTGTAAGTGCATGACCACGACGTTACGTCGCGTCGGTGTACCGCACAGCGCACATAGCACCGCACTTCGCACATCGCACACTGGAATTAAATAAACCATTATTTTAAATGAGAGTGGCCATATCGACGCCCCTCGCATATCGCACAATAAAATTTTTTATAACAATATATCAACAATTAGTACAATATCTTTTGTATTAATATTCATAAATATCATAAAACAATAAAATAAACTTCGATGTGCGATGTGCGCTGCGCGAGAGAGATCAAAGATACAGCTCGCCTGATATCGAACACAAGCAAGTAGTAGGTTTACCCATTTCTTATAACACTTGACATTTTTAGAGGATTTACGTCTATAATGAGCTTTCATTAATCTAAATAAAATATGCTGAAATATGAATTAAATAATTTCAATGTATTTATAAAAGAATCAAATGCCAAATAAAAGCCAATTTAAAGTAAACCGTTAATTTTTATTTTATGTACCAACTGGCTTGAGTCGGCCATGGGGGGATTTCACTTACTTGGAAATTCCCACATCCTGTGTAAACTGTGCTCCTCTCATAACGAAAACAACTGCATTCTTAACTGAGACCGACTACAGTCACTATAAAAGTAGATCAAAAAAACATTGTAATAGGCTAGTTGACACCACCAACCGTTGATATACTTTTCATGACCTGTCAAAACGCAACTATTGAAATGTAATGCAAATTAAAAGCGTCAACATAGTGGTCATAAGGTAGTCAGTCCACTTACTTTAAATTTTTTTTCGGCATGTTGCACCTCTTGGATTTTAATGAAACTTGGCATGCTGTTAGGCAAGACATAGACTATTATTACATATTTTTTTCAAAGTGGTAATTCAATTAGATCTGATAGAAATCGATTGACAAAATTTTTCTTTGCATTTTTTAAATACTTTTATTTAGGCTTGGCCCACAGGAAATGCTATAAAATAAACTGTAAAGTGTACCATAACACTGCCATTTAGTTTTATTTTCCTAGCTTTAAAATTAACTAAGATATATCGCTTTGAAAAAAAGTCGTCTCCGGACACTTTTTTTCAAATAGCTCCTCAATTAACTAAGATATAGAGCTAATATCTACTCGATCAACTATTATTAGCGCCCTCTACAATATAACATAGGTTATGATATAGGTTTCTATTGGGGGCAGTTTCGCCATGGAAGTACGGCTAGACCCTTTGCAATTGAACTGTCATATAGATGGACTAATATGTTGACAAGTTGCTGTTATGGTTTAAGCTTTTAACTGACTATTATAGTCGTGATATTCTGGTGTCATTATACTGCGCAAACTTTTACTCTTATATGAGATACGGTATAATCAATTAGGACAATAGTACTCAAATTCATCTTATATTCAAGTAATCGTCTATTCAATTGCTAGTATGTATATATTCGAGGTATGTTCCTACATTAATAAAAAGAAATTATCATTTTCTGTACATAAATTAACCCATAGTCGGAAATCTGGATTTCTGAGGACCGGTGCACAGACTAGGGTTTTATTGAAACAAATGTAGTTTTTAGCTAAAAACTATCTTGATATATTTACATATGTATGTTAAAAAAAAATAATTATATATTCTGAAATGACTACTGCAACAGCAAATTTAAAATAAAATATTTGTGCCTGGGAAGATATTTTCTAAATGCCATAAAAATAGTAGTTTCTCGAAATGCTCATACGTAAAACCTTCATATATAATTTAAATAATCCAATTCAAATGAAAGCCCCTCGGAAATACCCCATTTTTACAGTCAATTACGTATTATTTTAGGTCAGAATTATTTAAATGATACGTTGCGGTTTTGTCTAGTCTACATTTTTTCTACACAATGATATCATATTCAAATGATACACAAATTTTGTATAATTATTTAAGTATTAGGTATAGCGTAGGTATAATTATATTGATATTCCAGATATCTTCTTGCATTAAAAAATAGAAATTGCAGTAGTCAGTAAAAAAAATATCAGTGTATTTTAATATCTGCATATAATAATAATAGTATCAATAATAGGTTCTCTATACATTCCAGGTAAATTGTGTAATTTATTTTTCATAATTGTCCATTAGGGTGGCGAAAAGTGGATCAATGATATTGATTGACTAATCAAATTCGACATATATACACATTTGCGTATGTCAATAAGACAAAATGTTAACTGTTACACTAGAGTTGAGAAAGATGCAAGACTTAGGAATAATGTCGTGTTATGATATATTTTAATGGCTGATTTTTGTAGTAAAATGAATCAATTTTATATGATCCCGACATTTACTCTTGCCCCAATGGGGTGTTTACTCCTAAATCGAAAAATTTAATATTTGAAAAAGTATTGTTAAATAATTTTTGATATTTATGTTTCTGCGGTAGTCACTGATTGCAAATCTAAAGTAAAATTTAAAAACTCCAAATGGCGGATCTAATATGGCGTATTGAGATAAAATAAATATAGATGATACGATAAGATATATGTTCATAGGTTTTAGTAAGTAAGACACCTTAAACAGCACCCTGAGGCACTCCTGATGTTGTAGTAATTTCAACTGGAACTTTGTTAATAAAATGTTCAGGTCTAACTTACCAAAGGTTTTGAGGAACGTTGGTGTAGATAACATTCATCTGGGTCATTCCAACTAAATCCAAACTTTAGAAGTCTCACGTTATTAGCGGATGGTAATTACAAAGAACATAATTTGCCAAGAACTTTGCTTTAGTGAAACTTGTCCCAATTTTTTTTTTTTGCATTGTTGTTCAAATAAGCTTAGAATGTCATGAAAAGATACTTTAAGTTAAGCGCGGATTTATGGGGGGGGGGTAACGAGGTAATTGCCCCCCCCCCTCCCCAAGATTCTGTAAACCATCAACTTTCATTTTAAAATTTCCTAATTTTATTTTATATTTTTGAATACCTATATATTCTATTTAGTTGTTTATAATTTTTTTTTGTGATTTTCTTCCCCCCGCTTATTAATTTTAATTTTTGAGGAAAAACATTTTTGTTATTTTCAGTACGCGGCTGTGTTACCCCCCCCCCGCCCAATCTCAAGGTCCAGATCCGCCCCTTCTTTAAGTTTGAGCAATAGAAAATTGTTTATGTTTGTCGATATGTACGTCTATTTGTCTGTTTGCTTGTCTATCTGTCTGTCGTTCTGTCTGTAATATTTTTGTACGCACGATTACTTTGGAACGGTTTATGATAGTGACTTGAAATTTGGTACACCCATGTATTATAACGAGATCTGGAACTAGACCATATTCTGATCTTATTCCGTTTTTGGGTTTGGGGAGATAAATAATAAAAAGCTAAAACATCACCTGCCCTCACTATCACCCCATTACTACCTCACCACATTACTAAAAAAAAAAAAAAGGTAAACTAGTAAAATTGTGTTGTAGTGTATATGTTCAAGAACCAAAGGCTTCAAAATTGTTTTTGACATCATCCACCCCCACTACCACTTGAAATCGATCCGTGGCTCTACTCATGTCGGTGTAATTGTGATTGTGGAAGTGTGTTTTATAATACCATTGTGTTTGTTTAAGATCATGTATCGTCTTCGTTTACTACATAAATATTTTCTAATTATAGTTAGTGCCATATGAGTATTATTAACTGCCAATGATCCCCCTGGCATTGATCAGCCATAACCTTAAAATTAGTTCTCATAAATTGAGTTTGTTTTAAATAATCCCACCTCCGTGATTCCCATGATCGTAATAATCTGCAATCACAGCGGTAAAGCAGTTGAAGCGGCGAATATGCTGCTGAAGGCACATATGGCCCGTGCCGCGGCGTATTAGGACAAATGGAAGATTCGGATCAACGCCGAGAAGTCCGAGTCAATTCTCTTCACGCGCCGCTTCACCGAAAATAGCATTCTTACACCACTTTCGATCTGGGGCCGCCAAATTCCAATAAAGCGGTGCGTAAAGTATTTGGGGTCAACTTGGACAAGAGACTGACCTTCAATACGCACGTGAACGAGACTGTACGCAAGGTCTATTCCATGTCCAGGAGTCTGTATCCGCTCCTGGCGCGGGGTAGCGGACTAAACAGGACGAATAAAAAATTGTTATATACGATGGTGATTAGGCCGGCCATCACATACGCGGCGCCGGTGTGGTGCAGCATCTCGGCCACGACAATGAATACATTTAAAGTCCTAGAACACAAATTTATGCGCCTCATTTCAGACTCAGATAGGTACACCTCCCTCAGAGATCTCTATGCACGTTGCCACGACATAACCCCACTAGCGGACTTCGTCCGGGAAACCTCCCAAAAATTCTATCAATTCAAATTGGGCGACAGTCCGCTAACCCGAGACATCACACGAATCAGACAGCATAATGCCATACTTTTCGACCTAAAACACCCATTATCATACCAGGCGTTGCCTATCTTTCGGCAACTTCCCTAGCCAAACCTTTTCTATGCCACAACTTCCCTTTCACCACCCTTTAATTTAACCACCTTTTACCTCAAACCCCTCTCTATTCTCTTTATCCATTTTGTTGTTTTTGTTAAATTTTTGTTCTTTTTGTCCCTTTTTGTCCTTCCAAATCCCCTTTTGACCAATAACCTCTAGCAAATCCCAACTTTTAAAATCACACTCTCCCCTTCACCCTACCTTTCCGGAGGCAGGCAGACCACCGGATGAAGATTGTGACTTGCTCAAACGGGTTTTTTCATTGAGTTTTTCCCGTATTATCAGCCAAAACTTTAAAACTACTGCGCGAGTGGTGTGCGCGCGCTCTTTAATCAAAGTTTTTAAATCTAGCTTTAAGTAGCTTTAAGTGTTTTTAAACTTAGTTTTTAGTTCTTAGTTATCTGCAATTGTCAGGCTTAAGTTTTTTACTGTTAAACAGGAGGCCTAACCCCCCATCACTTGATCTGTTGTTCAAGCCGAAAGCCGACCCCTTTCCACCCGACCACTCATCTACCACGGCGTTGCGTGGTGGTGTGGTCGGCTCTGGATCGGGGCTGGGTCTAAGCGCATTCTTGTACCCGTAATGTTAAATAAAATTGTTTTGGATTTTGGATTTTGGTAAGGCAGTTGTAATGGAGGTGAGGATTTATGAAATTTTAATCTTTTTTGTACAGAACATGAACTTCGTAAAACTGCATATAGGCTTTATCCAGAGTATTTTATTAGAAGTAGCACTAATTTCATCAACGATGGAACGTCCCTACGCAATATGAAACACTCACATACTGACCTGAACCTTCCCTCAGTTACTAACCTTTTTCGTTTTCCCCAATATGTCATGAAATATCTACCAATTGGGTATTTCAGAGAAAATATGTATTATAGTCTGATTTACGAGTTCATCGTCTAGTTAAAATAATTTTAAACAAAACTTAATAACATTAAATTGAAATGTAAAGTAGTTTGGATTTTGAATTGATTGGCACGACCTATCTCGTATTGTCATTAATAGCAGAAGCTAAAAGTTGCATATACAAAAAAAAATCGTAGGATGTTAAAACATCGAAATGCTGTTGTTTGATTTTTTACATGATTGAAAATGGATTCGTAAAGTAGTATTTCAAATACTTCTGATAATTTATTAATGATGGTGAAAGACCTAAAGTTCTGAAGATGAGTTTTAAAACTAGTAATAATTTTGACTACAAATACAATTCTCTCTGTATTCTATATTACTATAAAGTGATTTATAAAATTACTGCATTTTAGTTTTCTAATAAAACGTTAATTAACATGTATTCGTGTCTTTTTTGTACTGTTCATTGTTTAACAGTTAGTGAATATGAAATTAATGTGTCTAAATACTTGTCCAGCAAGTTGAAATGAATTAAAAACTAAATGTGCAAATTAAAACTCTCGCATGCGAACCAGTTTCCATTAATTATACAAAAATGTAGGAACTATTTCCATTTTTCCAATATAACAATTATTACGTCCAGCCCGCCATTTCATTATAACTGTTTCTGCGTTTCTCTAAGCGTGTTATAGAAATACCACATGCCTGCGGTTGTCACAAACAGTCTATAATTGACTGACGCTCACTTAAATTTGCACGACATAAGCGGAAATAAACTATGCCAACCCATTATTAGGAATTCTTCCTAACGGTAAATCTATCAACAAGTGCATTGCCTCTGCAAAATTGATATCATTTACATTTTTTTCGATTAACATTTATCGAGATTACATGTGCAAAATTTTCTTTTAGTCTATAATTAGTACATCTACATTATTTAGATCAAGGAGACCGGTAGGTCGCTGTGTTGAGAAAAACACTGCGAGTCGGTCATATAATGGCAGCAAATAATAATAATAATAATAATAATAATAATAATAATAATAATAATAATAATAATAATAATAACCTGCCACAGGGCGCCGGAGACATTAATGCATTTGCTGTCGGCTTGTCCAGTATATGCAGTCTCGGCCTATATCCAGAGGCACGACGCAGCATTACGAGTGCTTTATTATCACTTAAGGCACTCGTATGGGATAGACGAGACACCAGTGCTGCCTTACGCTCCGGGGGATATTGAGTCCGTAGTGGGGAATGAGAAGTGTCTAATTTATTGGAACTACTCGTTTCCCACCGTCAGGCAAATACAAGCTAATAAGCCTGACATGGTCCTCCTCGACCACCAACTCAAGACAATGTTTGTCGTGGAGTTCTCGGCTCCCGCGGAGAATAACATTGTCCTGAAGGAGGAGGAAAAACGGACGAAATATCGAGATTTGCTCTTCGAGCTCCGCAGGCTTTACCCTGGCCATACTGTTAAGCTAGTGGTCCTGATCATAGGAGCCCTCGGTGGAACGAGACACACGCTGCTTTCAGAACTAAAGATCATACCGGCATGCCGAAATTCGGCAGAGATCTTAGCCGGCAGGATGCAGAAGGCCATTATCCTCGGCTCATTACGTCTACTCAGGGCACACGATTCTCGGACCCAGTAGTCACTCACCTCACGGACGTGGGGAGTGGCTGCCGGTACTACCAGCTCCCCTCTGTGAGTGTCGGAGCCACAGAGTATAAAGGGTGACTGGCTTTTACGAAAAAAAAAAAAAAAAAAAAAAAAAAAATAATAATAATAATAATAATAATAATTTCGGCAGAGATCTTAGCCGGCAGGATGCAGAAGGCCATTATCCTCGGCTCATTACGTCTACTCAGGGCACACGATTCTCGGACCCAGTAGTCACTCACCCCACGGACGTGGGGAGTGGCTGCCGGTACTACCAGCTCCCCTCTATGAGTGTCGGAGCCACAGAGTATAAAGGGTGACTGGCTTTTATAAACTAAAAAAATAATAATAATAATAATAATAATAATAATAATAATAATGTGGCGTGCTTACACCCTTTTTGTAAACACCCTATATCGTGGGTTCGGAAATTATAACAACCAGGGTAACACTAAACACTAATTTATTAACTTACTTAATTACAATAATAACTACTTGGCTAATAACACACTGTGTACTACTTGATCACTTTGCTCTCTTCTGATCTTAGTACTCCTGCTATCTAAACTGAACTTTATCACTGTGTTTACTCTCTGACCATTTCAACTGACAATTAGTACTGCACTAACTTCTTTTCCTCTGGTTTACTCATTGCCTTATATACCTACAGATGACAGATCTCGAAGTTTCTGTGATGATGTCACATTCTCCAGATGGTTCCAGAACAGATATGTCATCACTCTAGACCTTCTAGTATGTTCTTTCTCTGGTAGGTGCAAATCTCTATATTTAGGCAGACATCCAATCAATTAATCTAATTCTGTGTTGCCTACATTCTAGGGGTTGAAATACATTACAATAATAATAATGTGTAATAATAAACATCTTTTAAAGGCCTCAAATGTGGCCTTAATATGTGCAAAGGGAATATTTAACTTTCTCATATGAATTTTTTTTTCAAAATGGATGCCGCCACGTCTCAGCCTTACATCTTTAAATAATATGGCCCCTCAAATAATACAATTTCAGGACCAATTAAACAGCTCTTACAACACTATTTGTTTTATAACAGCTGTTAAGAAGCTATTTTAGTTGAATAGAGGCTGTTGTGCCTTAAGGAACAATTCAACTGACGGTAATTATACAAAGTCAATTTTTTTGTTACGTAAATACTGTGACAGATTGTTTTATAGAATTATTTGACTCATTATGTAACCATTATATAGCGATCAAGTTTTTATGTAGCATAAAAGCTATTGTGGATTATCTTATAGAACAATTCAACTCGCTATACAGGTATTATATAGCTAAATATTATTTTCTGTTATAAAACAATTTAGCTCGTTGCAGTAATTATACAACTTCAAGTTCCTTTAGGTAATAGAGACAGTCTGCAGTTTAGTTTAGAGAATAGTTTAGTTTCATACTCAGCCATTATACAACGACTAAGCTCGCTTAGTAGTAGAGTGGGTTGTCTTATAGAGCAATTCAGTAAATTGCGCAGCCATTATAAAGCCATACAGCTCTTTGGCTGGTTTGTCGGTAATTATATAGGTACATATCATGCAGCTGTCTAGAGTGTCTAGTGAAAGTAGGTGAATTTCAATATTTCCACTAAACATTAAAGTGGTTTCAAAATATTTCTTGTGTATTTATTTCAGTTGAAATTATGTGAGGTACCGCACAAACTATTATCGTTGAGCTCTTTGGATTTTCACTAACATTTCCATTATATGTCTGAAACCTCCATTAAGTGTGACTTCCGCTTTACGATTAAAGTTTCCACTGCGCTTCATTTTTTTTTTTACATGTAGACATACTGATTATTCTAATGGTATCGGAAACTACATCGACTGATGTATTTCACATTTTATAATAAGAACAGCAATTCTTTCCCCCACTAGCAGAGTTTTATAAATATTAACTATTGCAGGTGAAATGCTGCAACGGCAAACTTTCGGCCGTATAAAAATTCTTTATGCAATTACTGGGTTCCGTTAAAACACCTTAATAAAATTTCTGTATAACCGCTATGTAATTAGTTGTGAGGACGTTTATATCACTTGGTAATACAACAATAAAGGAGCAACCCACAAATTTTATAATAGCTTTGTAACCAACATGTATATAATCGTTATAAAATAAAAAGGTTCTCATAATTACTTGAAGCCATATAAGAGACATTTACAAGGGGATAATAGAGCTTTTATAAAACAGTTTTATAATTATGTTGTAAGAACATTCTAAGGGCGTTTCTATATCGCCAAACTGTCACAAAGAGCTAATTAGTTCATAATAGTACTTTAATAAAACATAAAGAATATTTTTTCACCGCAACAAAATAATTATATTATAATTCGGCTGAATATTAGCACAATAATGCTGAGCTCGGAGCAATACCGCTAGATGGCGTAATGCTGCTGCTTATAATCTATATTAATTTTGTTGTTATTTAGCACCCAAGTAACACAATTGGAACTCTTATTACGTTTAAAGCTTTAGAAATAGTATATTATGAAAACTTATAGAGCTAGTTGGTTATATTGAAGCTTTATTCAGCACCAAATTGCTTATAAAGAAATTTAATGGAACATAATTGCTGATAAAATGCTTTCACAGCAAAAATATAAAGCTACTTGTTGAATGCATCTTATACAGTTTCTTCTACTTCACTAAATACAGGCTTCATGCACTAAAATTGGGCATTTTCGAAGCAGCTCATACCGATTATGATGTCAAGAGTTAAGAACTCAGAATGGCGAATTCAATATGATTGCCATAATTGCAATATTTTTGTGATTTGTGTGATATTTCATACATGTGGAGTTCAGAATTCTTCGAGGACGAGCCTGACATTAAAGCTGAAAAATTAAAAACTACGAAGAGAAAAAAAATCTTTTACTGTGTAGATGAGATGCTAAATAAACCACCAAAAAAGGGGGGAAACAAATGTAAAAGAAAAAAATTAACCTTCTTCAAAAAAGGTCGCTAAAAATCATGGAATAAAATTCACCGTCGCGTCGTCGGTCGCCCAGTTAAGTGAACTTTACACCTAATATCGATATTGAAATCAGTATCGACATAAGGTAATAAGCTTCAATTAACTGGACAGCGGTGAAACTTTATTCCATCAATTTATTTTTAAAAAATTGGATTTACTCGATG
Organism: Rutpela maculata; assembly: GCA_936432065.2. Lineage (NCBI taxonomy): Eukaryota > Metazoa > Arthropoda > Insecta > Coleoptera > Cerambycidae > Rutpela > Rutpela maculata. Next base: position 146,425,254 of record OW386289.2, read on the forward strand.
TTACAACGGAAGCAAAAAATATATGCATAAAAAATATATATATTGGTTCATTAAAACAAACTTAATTAAACTAAACAATAGGCCCTATTGAATAACTGAAACTCGATAAAATCAATTATTACGTTCCTCCATTGAGTGATTCTATAATACCGCGTACACAATTTCAAGCATGCATGGTATAACAGAAAAAATCTTAAATACTTTGTTATCTATTCTTCATATTCATAACGTAATTGTGAACAACATTATCCCGCTGTACCTGTTACCATTCAGGAATTCCTTTTATATTTAATTGTAAAGCCGACATAGCTTGGGCGGTAAGTACAATTTTAATTGGATAGTATACGGTGCTTTTTAACGTATGAATGTCACGGTAAAAAACTATTTTGCAAACCAGTCAACTATTTGAATACCTTTTCTACAATTTTTTTGGTAAATTCTCCAAAGTCTACTGCCGTTCTAAGTTTGAATAATATGCAGGCTAGAAAAACAAAATGGTCTCTATTACTTGCAAAAATTCTAGTTTTTTGCAAGTTTGGAAGCGCCCAAACAATTCATGTGAATAAACAGTCGTTAAATTATCGTTGAGGATATAGATCTATTATAATATTATAGATAAAAGTACAAAGTATTCTTATGTAACAAACAATTAATATTATTTAATATTAAATCTGCCCTCAAAGAGAAGGGTTTAAAGAAGATATCCCCCGTTTTGAAGGGAGGAGCACACGACTGTGGCATCACTTTCTCTCTTAGTCCTCAAAAACTACCCTTGCATGCCCAAAACCATCGATTTTTCTTATAGTGAGATCACAGGCGATCAATGGATCGGGTTTTCTAGGGAGAGTATTTTTTTTATTGCAGCTTAAGAGGAGTTTGATAGGACCGATTATGTGCATGTTTTTAGTCGTGTATGTGCATAGTCGAGTTTTTTATTTTACTTCCACATCCAGTGGACAAAAAAAATTTAAAAAATTTTTATTGTTCAAACAGGTTTAGAATGTCATGAAACGTCGAGACTTTAAGTTTGAGAGAAAGAAATATCTGTCTGTCTGTCTGTAGTTTTTTTGTGTGCACGTTTACTCTGGAACCGATTGAGATATTGACTTGAAATTTGGTACAAATATGTACTTTAACGAGATCTAGAACTTGATTATATTTTCATGTTGTTCCGTCGAAGGGTTGGGGGGTAAATTAGGGTAAATTTGGGGTAAATAGGTAAATCAAGCAGGTAAGAGTCCATAAAATTGGTATTTAGTATATACAAGAGAAGCTAAGGTCTCAAAAAAATTTTTGGCATTTGCCACCTCCATTACCTCCCCCACCCCATTATTAAAGGGAATGAAAAAAATTGTGATTTAGTACACAAGAACCAGAAACCTCAAAATATTTTTTACTTCATCCACCCCTACTACCCTATCACCACCCCCCACCCCACTGCCGATGTGGGGTATCGTTTTATGGGTTTTTGGGGTAGAGAATTTCAAATATTGCATTATTAAAGTTCCATAAATAATTATTTCCACATACAAAATTTTTTCCGTTGTGCGTGACTTGGATAGAAAATCTGGATGTGGAAGTAGTGATTTCTTGGGCAGCGGTTTTTTATTTTCACATTATGTAGGTACATGATTTTTATTCTTATGCTAGGCATGAGTCATATATGATTATTATTAAATGTTAATTTATTTCTCGACGTTTACAAATTAGATCACATTTTTCTGGCCAATCGGAATGGACATTAGACTCTTCAATGAGAATTGTTTCCGTCTGGGTACATTCATCATCATTTTCACTATCGCCAGTCCCATTGTCACTAACATTATCATTCTGTAGTCTTAGTTTGAATGTTTTTTGCCTGTTTCGGTATTGAGGGAGGCGGTGGTTCAACCCCCGGGGGTCGTTACGACGTCTGGTTGTGAAATTTTACAGGGCATATTGTGTTTCCTCAAAAAAAATGATCCAACAAGTCCTCGCATGCCTGACAGCGAAAAATGGGAAAAGGGGGGGCTTTTTCCGTTTAGGGGTAGTTCGAGGGACCGCGCGACTATCTCCATCGTGTTGGCCGCCCTTGAAAATGGAGGGTAGCCATGTTTGTTCGCTACCCTTGCACTTTTGGCATCTTTGGTATGGAATATTTGCTGTAAGTATCTGAAATAATGTCAAGATATGTCTAATAGCATATTTCGCATCTGAAATATAAATTTCTCATTTAAGAGTCACTAAAAAATTTTTCGTACATTACATCTAGGAAAGGCAAATAGAAGAAGCAAATTATTATAAATTTTATATTTTAGGAACATAGTTTCGATACGGGCAGGAATATCAAATAAATTCCCATGTGTTCGGTGAGCGTTTAAATAATTTTCAAGCCAAAAACCAGCCCCAACAAGGAGTCACTTCTGGTTTCTCGACCTCCAACAAAAACACCGGCGGCAAGAAATCGAACAGGAATATTCCCGGGCTAATATTTACCAACCCCATACATGTATTTGGGTCAAAAGGAGACACAAATTCCGCCCCAAAAAGATAAACGTGCCTTTCCGGCTTATGGCTCCAGCGAGAAGACCTTTTCTAGAAAATTTCTCAGCGTTACCAACATAGAACACTGTCCAGAAAAATTCATCTACTCTCTTGTCTAATGAAAACTTGCCACACTTGACTCTAAGAATACAAAAGGACAAATTCCACAGATAAACAATATTGAAACCCCATTAACTAAATAAACAAACCTAATTCAGTTATAAACCTTTAAATAATTACATCAATTTCTCTACGTAAGCATTTTGTATGTAAACAATACGCTATCAGTCAAAGGTGAGTGTGTTGCATACCCACATGCTTTGTATTTCGTCATTTTCAATTTCATTGGAAATGTATTTTAACGACCTTCCAGGCCACCTCAATGATCCTCGTAGGCCTAGGATATCTAAATTTGTCCAAGTAAAATAGACGCGGCCCTACAATTTAGTTTAATCCGAACTACTTTTTGGGGAAAATTTTTTCGCTGTGTGGGGCTCGAACCCATTTGGCTAAATCAATTTTTATAAATCTACAGCTCTTACGATTTACAGTCCTCATAAGCTCTGATAACCTGCAAAGAAGCCGTTGTTTGCTCATGCATTCAGTGGTTGAGACGCATCGTCTCCATTTTTCGGCAAAGAGAAACAACAGCCTTAATCAACTAGTAAGTATTTTGAAGAGGTTGTTCACACATTTAACAATCCACAATTTACAAAAGAGGAAATAGCTAGTGCTGAAACACAACTTTCGTACTTTACAAAGCATAAAAAAATTAGAAATATTAATCATTTTACATTTATTTCAGTAAAAAAATTAATTGATAGTCCCGATCACTTTGATATTTTATCGAGACTCCAGTCAACATCTACTACTTTACGTCAGCATTCTTACAAAATTTTTCACCAGATGTAGACATTGCATGGCAAATTGAGGAGGGAGGGTGTAGAATATCTACCAGTTCTCTAATTCCTATATTCGCCAACGCGGCACCAGTTGTAACTTCTATTTTACAACTTAGTTCATGCAAATGGACAAGGATTCCACATGGTCCAGCAGCGGTTGTGGGCTTTTAATGCAGGCACTACTCCAGAAATCACATGAAGACAACGTTTCAAATAAATAATATACTTCGAAAATTTACTGGGATAAACAACAACTAAGAAGAAGAAAAACACTCCATATCACTTCCTGGATGATATGGAAATAAGTCCACTTTGCTAAACAGCAAGGTGGGTCTAGATTAATATTTTTTTACCACAATTAGAAAGTTTCCATTTTTCTTATTTTCTCGTAATAAATAGTCGTAAAAATCTAAAAAATATCTGTATTTTTTTTTTAATTATCTCTATAAATAAAAAAGTTATGGTCCTTCCAAGTTTAAAATGCCGCGATCATCTGGGCTGAGCTCGATTACGTCACAATACATGATTCCGCCAACAGCGAGCGGGCGCGGGCACCGTTATACTCGCTGGCATTCACCGGCAGTTTATAGCCGGCTTGCATTTGAGAGCCGAAAAAATTGCTAAAACATGCAATTTTGGCACGTTCATATTTTTCGAAAAACACCATTGGGACGGCCGTATGATGTCACGACGTAAAGAGGAAGTCTTCCAGGTCTTCCGGCTCAGCACGAACGAATCAAAAGTGACATTTTGTGACATTTCAGAAAATCGAGCACATACACTAAATAAAGGGAACATACAGCGCGCCGCCGGCATGGCAAGTCAGCGCGTTGTGTATTGTGACGTCACGGTGGGCTTTAGCCGAGGCGAAGTATTCAAATAAGAAATTAAATAAGTTCGTGAGTTTTTCAGATATCGAGATAATTTTTTTTGTTTGACTAGTTATCTGAAAGACTACTAAATGAGGTTGAATGTACATGATATTTCTAAAATAGGAAACTTCCTAATTCTGGAACTTATGAAACTGATGGTCGAGTTGTGCACTGTGCAGCCCTTAGAAGACACATGTACTTTGAGCCGTTTCCTGTGAATTTGTGCAGAAATTCTGTTAAAACTTTGCTAAATTGTTCACAATTGTTTTGAATTTAAACGTAAAAAATTCTGCACAAATTAATATATGTTAACATGACACCAGTTACGTATACAGTGCATGTAATTGCCTATTAGGTATGTACATTCACGTAGCGCGAGAGATATGACAACACAGCAGAGCAAACTCGCTCGTCCGTGTAGATCTCAGCTCTCAGTTATTTCATTTCAGCCATCTGGCACACGCGATGTTGTAATTCTTACTCCCTATACCTAGCCCGCCACTACACACAGTATATAGTTGATATTTAATTAATACCGGGGAAGCGTCAAATATATTAACTAAGTGCTTTCATTTCATAAGTGGTCGACACATTCAGCAGGGTACAAGTTCTTCGAAGGGGGGTAGTGTAGTGACATCATTCATTTACCGACAAGAAGAAACTAGTGCAATTACCAGAAAAGGAAAACAGACACATCAAAGATGAGATAAGTTTTGTTGTAACCATTTTATCTATGTTGATAATACGCAGATTTTAGTAATTTGCATGCTGGTTATTTTTAATATTTACTTTATTCAACTTTACTGGTTGCTATAGAAAGAGAGTATAACAAATTTCTTGGAAGAATAAATTTTGACCTGTTTATATTAACCGCTCATATCGAGTCCCAAAAAGAAGGTCTCGGTAAAATAAAGCAGTAAATTATTTTCTTACGCCAGCCCCAAGTAAATATTAGATATAAATCAGAACTAACCAGTAGTGTACTATCAGTATACCGAGCCTAAGCTGTTTTTTTTTTCAGCACATGAGCGGAAATAAAGAAGACACAAGAACACTGGATCTATAAAAGAACGCAGGGACGAAGACACAGCAACGACTGGTGTAAAAAATTGATGGTGACGGGAATTACCTATATGGAGCACTAAGCCGTTAGCTAGATTTAGAAAACATGACAACCCAGCCATACACCAACACCATGAAGAATTTACGAAAACTAGTAGCGGACTGTATACAAAACAACGACGAACACATCGAAATATCTAGGGACATATCTAACGAATTAACTGAAAATGATAATCTCTAATGAGTAAAAGTTGTCAATGGATTTACTTGATTTATACACTGAGCTTATTTTTTGTTAGCGCCCGTACTACGTATCGATAATAGAATCTACCCGCCATCAGCAATGACTAGCCAATATGATCAACGGGCTTAAACAACTAACTAATATATCGTTTTGTTGGGATCTCATTTTATTTGTTTTGTTGATCAAATAGCATCTACCGTGATAAATTGTTTGTGTGTATTTTTTAACGAGAAATAACAAGATCCATTCTGAAATAAAGCAACGGTTTTATACTTATTTGGGTGCAAATGGACTGAAAAAAAGAGGATAAATTAAAGAGAAGAAGTTCGCTGAAGTAAATAGATCCCGTGCGCATGTCAAAAGCGGCATGATCAAAGTTGGTTAGCTTCTTGAGAGTCGATTGCTTTTTTACAAGCACACGGTAAAAAGTTTTAAACACTTCGATCGTATCAGAGAATTAAGACATGAGATACGTTGACAGTCAGACTTGTTTTCGCTAAGGATTATAAATGTCACTAAAAGCATCCGAAGATTTTTTGTTATGCAAAATGTTCCTTTAAGCTTATTTATTAACTACATTTACCACTGAGGAAGATTCTGAATAGGCATTTAAGATAAAATAATTTCAGTTCGCGTTCGCAGTCCAGTTTTTATAAGTAGTGCGTTTGGAAAATCTGGATTATTTAGTTTTTATACATATATTTTTATTTACCATGACATTTATAAAGCATCCTAGAGCTACAATTACTGTACAGGCCGCAATATGCGAAGATGAAATGTCGAGTGAAATGTGCTCTGTTGTTGCTCAACGCTCTAAAGTGGACAAGTCTCGATATAACTAGCTGTTCTGCTTATATCTTGCAAGGAATACTTACTAAACATATGTTATCATAAGGAGGTTCCATTATAAAATTGTCAATCCGTTTTCAGATTGATAAAAATTTATATCAAGTTTCAAAATCGACATAGAAGTTCGCCACTCGCTGCCATACAAATGTATGGACCAAAATACTCTAGAGAGCGCTATTGCTGATTTAAAAAAAAATTAAAAATAGAATTCTCTTGAAATTCATTATTGTCGGCCTCTGCCAAAAAAATTGTGATACAAAATACCCATTAACCCCATTAAAAGTAGATAGTACTATGTAACTACTTTCTAGGACTGGTTTGATTGTTCTTTCTACAAACTGCCAAAAATGAATTTAAAATTTAGAATTCAGAATTTTTGGTTCTTTTTCTGCTTACCTAACGAAACTGAGTATTTTAAAAGAATTTCCTGCGCTAAAGAATAACTTTTTGTTGCAAGTTCTAATATCAATTTCAATGCCACGCCCAAATAAGTGTTGTTTTTTACTATCCTCCCTATGTTTTTAGCCAGTTCGGATGACGGATTCGTTTTCAGCACCCCAAAATTAGTAAAGAAAAATGGCTTCCACACTTTACCACAGATGAACCAAAGAAGCCCCTTTTTTACCATTCTTCCTTGTTTTTTTTTACTTCTTTCTCTACTTAGTTATCGAAACTTAGTATTTTAAGAGAATTTCCTGCAAATGAATAACCTCTTGTTGTTCTAATTATAGTGGCAAGTTCTAATATCAATTCCAATGTCAACTCCACATAAGGGTTGTTTTTTAATATGTTCCCGAGATTTTTCGCCAAGGCAGGTGTCGGATTCATTTTTAGCACCCCAAAATTAGTAAAAAAAAAGATGGTTTCCACACTTTACCACGGATGGACCAAAAAGGCCCTTTTTTAAACATTGTTCTTTGATGATGTGGGAATTCCATCCTAGTTGTTTTGAAACATTATTTTATGTTTGCAGCCTTATACTGATGCTTATACTGGGCTCAGGTTCATTGAATTTTTAATGAAAATAAATAAATAAATTCAGATGTATCAATTTATAAAAAGGTACCTACAAAATTTAGATTAAAATATGTCCGAAAAATCTAAATGAAAGTTAATCTCATGACTTGTGAAAGCTCGACTTCCAACGTATGCATATGTTATCAAACATGAAATAATTATTGTATGTGGGTATATCATATGTTACTATATAAGTACCTGTTCAGCAGGATATAAATGAGAGGCATATCTTTAGTTGTTCCTCTGTTGTACATATGTTAATAGAAAATAAATAATAATTACATTAAAATAAATAAAATAATTATTATGATAATGCAAAGGTAATATCCTGATGCATACCTAGCGAGATTGGAGATATGACCCCTCTAGTAGACCTGATGTCCAGTGATTGATTGACAAAAAGAAAACTACCATGACTTGCGCGGCTTAATGTGCGGCGGCGTTATGATCATTGTCAGTGAAATTCAGAACCGTACTACGCTTTTAAATTCTATGTAGTGTGTTGTTACAACTATAATAACACAGGCCCACAAAAAAAAAAAATTCGTGAGCGAGAATTAAGACCCACTTTTCCTTATATTTTTCGGGGCACTGAATACGAATCTGAAGTCAGAACAGTATATTTGTGGACGAATTTTCGAGCTATAGGTAAAATTTGATGAAAATAGTGATAACTCGGGATTTGTGATATTTCCTGGTTCGAAATGAATAAAAAACATTTGAGAGACATGAAAATATCATTTTTGGGAGAAAATACAGTATTTTACAATGTATTCCATTAGTTGATAAAACCTCAGGAATGGTGAGTTCACTTTGGACCGCATTATTTTGCAACATTTCCCAACGGTGGTTTATAAACATATTCATGTAGATTGATTTGGGATTGTACTTGTGTTCGCGGTGCTGAGCAGAACTGTACACGCAGAAAGATCAATGAGAAGAGTCAGGAATTATATCTTGTACGGAACACTCAGCCTGTGAGATTGGAGCCTTGCCAGAATCGACTTGTGACGCTTACCTTATGCTGATGTGACAAGTGTTACAAGACCGGTAAAAAATATGGAAATTGTTGATCCAAATCCCATGTCAGAAGTTGAAGGTATGTATATCGATGAAGACGAGTGCAGAAATTACGCAAATGAGGAGAATATTGTTATTCATGATCAAAGTCATGATGATGACGACAATGAAGAAGGCGATAGTAGTGATGGAAATAGCTCTGAAGATTATTATTACGCTTCATCTGCCAGAAAAAGCAAAGAGGCACAAAAGTTTACACAGGATGAATTCAATGACTTAATACGTGATCTCGGACTACCAAAAGATGCCGCTTCCAGATTGCGAGCGAAAAATGTCTTAGAAAAAGTTACTAAGGTTCCCTTGTATCAAGATAGAGATAAAGCATTCCGACAATATTGCTCCCAAGATTCAGATTTAGTGTATTGCAATAATATTAACGGGTTGATGAATGAGTTAAAACCAAAAATATACAAAGCAGACGAGTGGCGATTGTTCATTGACTCATCAAAGAGAAGCCTCAAAGGAGTATTATTGCATAATGCAAATAATTATGCCGCTGTACCCACAGCACATTCGACAGTGTTGGAAGAAAAATACACCAATCTAGAGATGATATCAATAAAAAAAAATATTATGAAAAGTACATAAGTGGCAAATTTGTGGTGATATTAAAATTATTTCCATGATTTTAGTCAACAATCAGGATTTACAAAATATCCTTGCTTCCTTGCGAATGGGACAGTAGAGATCTAAACAATCACTATGAAAAAAGACCTGGTCCACGCGATCGTACCTCTTACCGGGTGATAATATATTAGAGCAACCACTGGTTGAACCGTCGAAAATCTTACTTCCACCCCTGCATATAAAATTAGGCTTGATGAAGCAGTTTGTAAAAGTGCTTGGTAAACAAGGTGACTGCTTTGAATATCTGAGTCGAACATTCAGTCAGTTGTCGGAGGCTAAACTTAAGAAAGGAATTTTTGATGGACCCCAGATTGGAAAGATTTTGAAGGATATGTTCACTACAACGATGACTCCAAGAGAGAAAGCCGCATGGGAAAGCTTTAAAGCAGTAGCCCATCAGTTCCTAGGGAATGATAGACGTGATTACTAAGAAAGCATTGTAGCTAAAATGGTCAAGAATTACCAAGAATTAGGTTGTTTGATGAATTTAAAATTACATTTCCTTGATTCGCATCTAAGTTATTTCCCTGACAATCTAGGTGACTTCAGTGAAGAGCAAGGCAAGCGATTCCATCAAGGTATCAAGGAAATGCAGAATCGGTGTCAAGGAAGATGGGATATCAATATGATGGCAGACTTTTGTTGGTCATTAAAGAGAGAAACAGTCCAAGAGCCACATGAACGAAAAAGAAATCCATTGCGTAAATCATTCGATAATAAAAGAGTCAGGAAACGACCAAAAAATAACTGATCTCCAAATTCAGAGGAATGTGTTTTGATAAATGAATTAAGTTACTACACTGAAAATAGCGAGATAAATTCAGACCGATAAATGTTGAAACGCTCAAATAAAAAGGTGATTTTAACAGGGATGCAAGGGGACAAGCGTCAAAATGTTCCATCACAAGTCGATGCCGGCGAGGGTCCAATCTCACAGGCTAAGTGTTCCATATAATCCCGAGATATCCACCGCGGACACAAGTACAATCCTGAATCAGTCTACATGAATATTATAAACCACTGTTGGGAGCAACATCCTCGTCGGAAATTTTGTATAATAGTGTGGTCCAAAGTGAACTCACCGTACATGATGCTCTATCAAGTAATGAAATGCACTGGAAAATACTGTATTTTCTCCCAAAAATGATATCTCCAAGTCTGTCTCCCAATAATTTTCTATTCATTTCAAACCTGGAAATATCACAAATCAAGATTTTTCATGATTTTCGTCCAATTTTGACCTCTAGCTCGAAAATTCGCCCACAAACATGCTATTCCGACTCGTGATTTGTGTTCAGTGCTCTGAAGAACATAAAGAAAAGTGGGTCTTAATTCTCACTAACGATTTCCTTTGTGGGCCTGCGTAATTTATGGTAACGGTAACTTTCGAAATATCAGAATGTATTCTGAGTTGAGAAGGCGGATGGAAAGCGCGTCATGCATGTTTTGATCATGTGGCATATAGAGTCCAGTTGCTAATAAGAAAACAATCAAGTTTTATGGTTTGAGTAAAGATACGGAGATACTTAATTCAAAGCACTCCTTGATTCTGATCAACGACGATAGCAGGATAAGCTACTGAAGAGTGCCCCCGCACATATGGAAGTGGAATAGTGTCTTAATGTTATAGCGGGGATCTTTTCCACAAAGTTTCATTCCTTTGTGGATGCTTGAGGGTTGAAATGGCTGTTTTAGCCTTAAATTGTCTTATTTCTTTCTTCTATTACGTGTTGATCAATTGAGTTGAAATTTGACACACATATTCTATACCACTAACAAGCTTATTTTAAAAATCAGGATACCTCTGCGACTTTTCAACCTCCAGCAGAAACATAAAAGAATAATTTGCACGTCAGCAGCTCTCCCCTCTACTCTGGACGAACCAAGGCTATTCCTATGTAGCGTGAAAACGTGAAAGCACGGTATGCAATATTTGGCCACAATTTTGTTTGGTATACCTAGTTAACTCTAGAAATGTAACTAAATTTGAAATATATAGACTATTTTGAATAATTTTAAACGAGTTTTCTCCCTATGTTTGTACGCCAAAATCCTGGAATAAAAACGTCAAATACTTTTTATTACGAAGTTTTTGGTTGCGCTACACATCCCTGTAAGTAAAAAGACGTAATGGTCGTGTGCTTTAACAGCACAATTACTGAAGCCCTTGAATTTACTTATTGTTATTTCTACTGAAAAATGGAATGCAAAATCCCTACGTGTTATAATATACGATAAGAATTCAAATTCCACCACCTTTAGTAAATGAAATTTCATTACAAAATAACTTAGACTACTATTAATCTATATTTTATTGTTTCATGTAACTAAAACCGGTAAGTAAATCGTATTTTATTCTACTAGACCTTTTGTAGAATTAATGAAAGATCAAACGAATTTGCCTTAAAATATTTAGCAAAAAATGTCACCAACTTTATTGGATCTAATTCAATTAAACATGATAAAATGAATCATCGTTTGCCACTACGAGATATTGTTTTTACAACAGCTTAGTAACGCAACACGGTGGTATTGGGGTTGGATGAAGTAAAACAAAATTTTGAGGCGTCTGGTTCTTGTACACACACTAAATCACAATTTTATTTTTTCATCCCCTTTAATAATGGTGGTAATGGGAGTGGCTAGTGCTAAAGACCTTAGCTTCTCTTATATATACTAAATATCAATTTTACTGACTCTTACTTTCTTCATTTACCTATTTACACCTATTGACACCGATATACCCCCAACCCTTCAACGGAATAAGATTAAAATATAATCTAGTTCCAGATTTCGTTAAATTACATACGACCATACGTGAACCAAATTTTAAGTCAATATCTTAAACAGTTCCAGAGTAATCGTGCGCACAAAAATAGTTAGACAGAAAGACGACAGACAGAATTTTTTTTGCTCAAACTTGAAATCTCGATGTTTAATGACATTCTAAGCCTATTTGAACAATAAAAATTTTCAAAAATATACTTCCACTGGATGTGAAAATAATTAACACTTACATTCCCTTAATTGCAAAGGACTGGCTGCTTCAATTTACCTCTGTTATACAAAATATTAATAGAAGAGATGAGAAAAAAAATTAACAAGCACTTAGATCAACTGAGTATAGGGAACATATGCTTATAGCGATTATAACTCTGATACTACTTCTGATCCTAGGGCAACTCTAATCTCGATGATGGTGGTTATCAGGAAAATAAAAATCAACATAACAAGTTTAGATCGAATTGAACTGTTAAAGTACTAACTTTTTGATGATAATGAATCAAGAATTGATAACAAAGACAGAGAGTGTGACACAAATTTACCGACTGGTGCGTGGGGATGTAACTATTAGTTTTTTCAAAGTTATTCCATAACATGGACACCAGCCCAGAAAGAACAAACAGAATGACTACAAAAAATGGACCACCGGCCCTTGGACAAGGATCATCAAAGAATCAACTGATTACAGCTAGAAATATTATACCTAGAATCGACAAAAGAAACACAGAATGAGTACAGTATGGACCGGAAAGGTTAGAGGGGCAAACCCTAAAACTTATTATCATCAAAGTATCTAGAAAAAGCATTTCTCTACCTATGTAATAGAGTACGGCCATGTACTAATACCCCTCCTCAAAATCAACTCATCAGAGGGCCTAGATGATTACAGAAGATTAACACTCAGCGTAAGATAAAAATACTACGCACAATCTCTTTTCGAACTACTGTATACATCGGGAAACCAGACAGTAAAAGCGGGCGATCACATGTGCACTACCAGAAGAATCCTGAAAGAAGAATGTAAAGATGGGGTAAAATTATATAATAGCAATAGAACAAAATTATAATAGGAAAAGTCAACATTAACAGAAAGAAAAACAATTTAAAAAAAAGGATAAAATTGTACGAGATGAGGCACTGGGGATGACCAACAAAATCCAACACATCTACCGAAGAAAGCGCTAATACTAAACAGCAACAAACTAAACAGGGAAAATATGCCATACATGAGAATCAGAAACTGGGAAAAACAAGACCCAGAAGAAGATAATCTATAGAGGTTAGAATATTTTACGTCACGATGTAATACGGCAAAGTATCTCACAAACAACTATACTTTCCAATCTATATTACTGTACCATGCGCTATGCTGACAACAAGCGCGATCCAAAATCAAAAACCAAACCCAGCGTAAACGTAACCACCCCGGCCGTATGCCGGTAAGTCAAATCAAATCAAGATCAATATCACTCAAAAGTAGCTTTGAATTTACTTAAAAAACAATATAGTTGTTATTTATTGCAAATGTATACTAAACTAAAATTATCTATTTCTAATGATTTAGGTAAAATTTTCAGAACTGAATTTTCAAATTAAAATCAATTTTACTTAAAAAAACACTAGAATTATTATTGCAAAAGTATACTAAACTGAAATTATCTCTTTCTAATGATTTGGCAAATATTTACAGAACTGAATTTTCACTGCCATTTTTTGTAGCAACAGTTTGCAAGCTTCCATTCAAATTGACTATTGTTTATGCACATTAAAACTATTCAGATTAAGTATTTTTGTCCTTTATTCTTTTCTCTTCCACCAGATAGTGAAGAAGTAAAACAAATTGACTTTTATTGATTCAAATTTTAAAAACAATAAGTTTTGTTGTCATTCCCAATTCTTTCTGGGTTAAAAAGTAATTTATTAAAGTTAATGAAATTGAATGTAGAATATCCCTGGGCCAACCATGATTATTTTCCACGCTGGCTGTTACACTTTTCATAGTGGGATTTGATACAATTACTATCGGTTAAGACCACTTAGTAACTATTAACATATTAATAAATTTAAATTCAATTAATAACGTCAAAATCATTGTAATTACTTTGAAGTCCATCCCTGTTGATTACTTAGAGATCATATCAGCATCATCTAAAAGTACACATATAAAGACGGCTGTAATCGATGGATGAGTAGTTAAATCTATACAAGCAATTAACATTTTTGTTAACTTAAATAGTAGAAGTCATGCTGATAGCCTTCCTATTAATATTAATCCGCTATCTAAGCCCTGGTAGATAAATTAGTTTGGAAAAAATACTGTATCGTACCGGGTGGTCTGGATTTTTTTTGCAACATACATGACATGAACCTACATTCGACACAAGTTGTGTCTACTTAACGGAGGTGAATATTAATTGATCTAATTTTAACATTCTTTACCTTTCATCACGTCAGAGGGAACAATTGTTGAAGTGCCGCCGAAAAAATGCGTATGAAGATTCTAACAATTTTAAATCAGAACTAACTTGCAGGTTTTCGATTTTCCTTGAATAAAAACTTTAATAGAGTAATACGATTCTGTTGACAAACAATCTTAGGTGAGAAACTCTCATTTGCTTCTAACGTATCTCCAAGGTCATTATAGGTTCGAACTAATTAAGTTCGAATCTGCTTACTGTATGAGTTTTATTTTTTGGGCCCATTTCTAATATGTCTGGTAAAAATGTATTTTATTCCAGTAAAGGCATTTTGAATTAAAACACCTTTCAAGAATTGATTACCAACTCAACTGAAATTGTAGTAGCACCTGACATTTCAATTTGGCATAACAATTAATTCAATGAATGAATTTCAAAATAGTTTTTATTACATATATAACATTTAAAAGCATTCTGTACCATTTGCTCTAAAAAGTTAAACTTTATTCCGAAAGGTGACACTACAAATTTAAGTGAAAACAGTCACTATCAGCGTCAAATATAAGATTCTAAGTAGTGCTTACTTATGAAAGACTTTAGTTAAGATTATGATTTCCTTCTTTTGAGTGGATTTATCTGGTAATGGATAAAAATCGGCTTATCGGGTATGAGTTGAAACGAAAGCATGTCAGAATTTCTTCTCTATTTTCTACCATTCATATCTCGGTAAGACATAGAGATATGGAGATATCGATTTAATTTCTCTTTAGATTTTTACTTTTATGATTTTTTTGGCTCTGGAGCGATTCATATGCGAATTGGAGACGTCAAAATACTCGTTACCGGGCAATTCAATCTTTCATAACTGGATTACAAATTGTCCTCCGAAAACGAGCTCTACAAAATTTCCCATTTCACTAGCTATTCAAAGAATAAAATTCTTCGATATATGAAACAGTTTCAGAGTTATCGATGACTCCTCTGTGTAATGTCGAAAAACCATTAATAAAATCTGTTCCATCTTCTCTGCCATTTGTGTAAGCTAAAAAAAAAGTGAATGGCACTTCAGAATCAAACCATTTCCCACAATAAGAGGAAAAACAATTACGAAAAGGTTAGAAACATACACAGTTACGTACTGGGGACATATCCAAAGAAGGGTCCCAATACATTTACTGAAGAAAATACTAATATTAAACACTCACAAACTAAAAAGAGGGAGACCATGTTACACGTAGATAACAACAATTGAGAGGATCATGAACAGTCCAGAAAAGGGCTAAGTATACTCGGAAAGAACAGCAAGAAAAAAAGGAATATTATAAAGGGAATAGCAAGAGCTCAAAAAAGGAAAATATTACATTTCCTATCCCACATACCTGTACCATGCGTCATGTAGCTGTCGTTGTTGGCAAGAAGCATGGCCCTAATCCAACCGAGCGTAGTCATAGTAGATCCGGCAGTATGTTTCCCAGGAGGGGCAGCAATGCCTACTGTATACTGGTAAACCAAATCAAATCGATAAATCAAATAAGTTTGAAATTTGAAATCTTCTGGTTTTTAGGACACGTCGAACTTAAAGTAGTCTTATAATTCTAAGTAACGAGTGACGAGTTATTGAACAAATTATACTTATACGGTGTACGAGGTATAGCATATGACTGGGTAGCTTCTTTTTTAAAAAATAGAAAGCAATATGTTAGTCTGACTAATACCAAAGCCCCCTCTAAAATTAATTCTGAGTACAGACCGGTGAATACTGGTGTCCCTCAAGCGTCTGTATTGGGGCCAATACTATTTATATTATACACGAATGACCTTGCGAACTGGACACCAAACGCATTTCAGTGATATATGCCGACAACAAATCTTTGTTGGTTTCCGATATATCGGACGATTTATTGATATATGAATGTAACAATGTGATGGCAGTAATTCACTTTTCTTGATCATTGGATCAGTGTGTAAACTGGAACACATATTGTGGCAACATATCAAAATTATATACAGTTTGTTGTTTGTTCAGAAATTTTAGATCAATTATGACCAAGGCTCGGGAGATTTATCTCTGTGACGTCAAAAACCAGGGTTGGCTCTAGGTTAGCGCGGAAAGATTTCTATGCAAGTATAACACAATATATCTTATCTTGTACTTTTTTTAGGGAATTTCAATATATCGTAAAGTTTATGACTTTATTAAGTTTGGATATTACAGAATTCTCTAAAGAAAAGTACAAGGTAAGATATATTATGTCATACTTGCATACAAATCGTTCCGCGTTGACCTAGAACCAACCCTGAGCCTTGATTATGACAGTAGGTAAATTAACATCGTTTTAAATCGTACAAAAGATTTTACTGTTAGAACCAGTTCACTATATGGCTCTTTTAGACATACTAATTTTTCCCCCTCGTTCGCCCCCCGCAACACCCCAAATTTTGGAGGAATATCGCTTAAAGATCATTTTCTTGCCAATATCTCGGTTCTGATGGTGCGGAGCTAAGTGGCTTTTTCGGACACTCATCGTTACAAGCATTTTCTATGCGCCGATTAATTCTATCGAACTTAAATAACGACAAAATAGACTTCTGGCATATGTCAGCCCGTCGAGTTGGCCATGGTTCAAGATAAAAAAAATCAGTAAAATTATATCATCGTTACAAAGCCAATTTTTTTTGTGTGTACACATTTTATGTTTAGAATGAATAAAATAAGATCGCCAGAGAGTGTGGGCCATCAGGGGCGCAACCAGAAAGGTAAAAAAACGGAGTTATATAATATCATCGTTACAAACTTTTTAAGGTTGAGCATGTTTATTTAAATGTTTTGAACACAGAAAAACATTCCCAGAAAGAAACTCCCGTCAGTAAGGCTAGCCAGAAAGAAAATGTTTAGGATTTTTGAAGAAAATTGGATTATTTTTCGCATATTTCATCTCAGACCTCTAAACTCATCGTTATAAGTTCTGGCTCCTTTTTAAAATGTAAATATAAGCTCCTTCAACAATAGAATAGCCTCCCCGTAAAGTTCTTAGTGTCAACAAAAGTATCATAGGCTCTTAAATATACAGGAATTTAACACTTTCGGCTAACTTGACTCCGTACCGTGCCTCAGATGTATTGTATCATTATTACTTTTCTGGCTGCACCTCCTGACGGCCCACACTTTCTGGCGATCATATTATATTCATTCTAAACATAGAATGTGTACACACAAAAAAAATGAGCCTTGTAACGATGACATGATTTCACTGATTTTTAATCAGTGTTCGTGACGCTTCTGACAGGAGGTGCCCCACCAGAAGTCGATTTTATGAATCGTTATCATCCATTAAACCATAAAAATATTTCAAAGTTCATAAAACGATGAGTTGCCGAAAAAGCCACCTAGCTCCCGCTCTATGAACGGTCCTTCCAAAAAAAAGATGGTTATCAAATTTAAAGATAAGTAAATTCTCTATCGAAATGGTTCAGACCCATTAAACGTAGTATTAATATTCTTGGAGTTATAGGTGAGGGAAAGAGTGTATAATCATATAGAGGATTGTTCAAAGATTTTAAAATGTTAACTCTTGTATGTGTTTTTATTTATGCATTGTGTGTGTGTTTTTAAACATAAATCCAATTTTATGTTAACCAAAGATGTCCAGAAAATTAGGACTAGCTAAATAATAATTTATAAAGTCCCTTTTGTAAATATAAAATGTCTAAGAATTCACTCGCTTATTTAAGTCCAAACATTTTTAAGAAACTACCTTCTGCAATAAAAGAGGTTAGATATTTGAGATCTTTCAAAATTAACTTGAACAAATATTTGTTAAATGGGAGAATTTTATGAAAATTGTCAGAATTAGCATAAGTTAGTTTGTAAACACTATCTGAACTATTCCTAAACAGATACGGATTTGTCCAAGAGAAAAATAAATATTATTATTATTATTATTATTATTATGCAGAATGATCCACACAGAATATTACATTACAAAATGTAATATTCACGAATTAAAGCCAGTTGAATGTATTACAACACAATAATTTCAAATCAATATAATGACCTCGCATATTTAATTTGTAGTATACTAAATTTCAAAATTGTTCTCTTGAACAATTTTAGGTTTGGCGCTTGGAACCATCTACTTCTCAAACCATGATTTTTGTATTCCTCGGTATATAGTGTGGAATTATTTAACAAGAATTTTTTAAGATAATACATGTTATATTACATCAAATACACAGAACAATGAAAATATTTTGAATTGCCATTCTCGGATCACTTTACTGATCACCTTGTATGCTTGCTTATATATTGTGAATGTTGTTTTCTCATACGCAATATCGGATATCTAATATAAGAAACGTATGAGTGTCTGGTAGTAAGTGCTATCTAAAATCTATAAACGTATTTTCACATACATTTGATTGGTATTTGACATGTACCCGATAAATGGATGTATTTTATTACAACCACTAGTACAAGATCATCTTTCACGATAGCCGCAAAAATACTGAGTTATACCTGATAGTTGCATGTATCATGCTTTTCTTTGTTTATTTTTCAGTTTACTGACATGGAATAACTGTTTTTTAGTTCTCTTATTCGAATCCATAATAAGAAGCAATTATTTAACCATTAATCATATTGTACAGTGTATAGGTACGTTAGAAAATTATTCATGTTTGGCAAGTTGGGTGCTAAGGATACTTGATTCTGTACATTTTAATGAATTGCAATTTTTGCAAGCCATATAGTTGGTAGTTTAATGTAATTTAAATTAATTTTGTAATTCTCTGGATATTTCGTATTATTACTAATTTTTATTAAGTAAGGAGACCAAGTCATACTTAATTGCCATCCAGCATATATACATATTTTGAATTGAAAATTTTGAGTCTAAAAAAAATTATTGTGCTTATTACATCACATTGTATTTTTGTTCAAATATTTCGCTTCAAGCTGTTGTGAAAACACTTGTTACAGTTATTTTTTTTGCGTTATCGTGCTTTTTATATTACGTTTCTTCTTACTTTTCTCGCTTACCGAAGTGAACTATTGTAATCTTAAAAGATCATATTCCGAGATTTCTGTGTATTTCCAAGTTTCAGACAACGTAGATTATAAAAATTACAGTCGATCATTTTCATCAGTTTATCTGTTTGGTGTCTATCTAGAAAACTATTTGATGGAATAAAATAAGATTCGGTAGCAAGTCTATTGCAGAAGAAGAAATGAGATATACTTTTAGTGGAAAATATATAGGGAAACCGTTTTTCTATTTCAATAATGAGCAGAAACTTTAACATAATAAAATGAAACAAATACATTTATTTTAATAATAAATTATGTAACCATATTTGAGCAACTTTTTCCATACTATCAAAAGACGTATTTTTCTATTTTGAAAAAAAAAAATGAAAAATTGAAAGTTGGAAAACCTTTGATCAATTTTAAAAATACCTTACTAAATACTTTTTTCCTAATCTAAAGACCTTCTAGGCGCAGCCGTTTAAAGTTCTTAAATTTAACTATAGGTATTCCACAAGGATCTATATTGGGTCCTGTACTTTTTATTTTACTTGCTAACGATATTGATTTCTTGCCATCCCTCACATTTTACAATGTGTGCTGATAACATTTTTGTGTTAATATCAAATCCATTCTTTGGGCCCGAACCGTTCTGTTGCTTATCTAAGGGAAACCTAGGGGAGGAAGTCCAAAAATGGGAAAAGAAACAAAAGAAGTCCTACTGGAGGAATACTCCAAGCCAAAGACAAGCGAAAAGGTTTATAACCTATTCGTCAAAGAATGCCACAAAGCCTCTTATACTCGAAAAGTCCGACCTAAGGCTGATCACAGGCCCTCTAACTGGCCATTTTCCCTTGAGATATCTCAAGAAAATGGGCATGGTAGAAGATGACAAATGCAAATACTGCGGAGCTGCAATTGAGACTGCGGAACATATACTTTGTGAATGCAGGGTACTAATCCGCATTAGGCTAAAGCACCTAGAATAGGCGAAATTAACGCCTGAAGACATAGGGACATTAGTTCACAAGCTTTCCAAAATATCTTGGAATCCTGGACAACAACTAGTTGTAGGGTGATTCACAAAACATTTTTTAGGTCGAGGTGAAGAAAGGCCAGTTCAGGGCTAATCTACAATCTACAATCAATTCCACTTTAAACAATTAGTTTTTCCATAACGACTTTACCTCAGTACCGAAAAAACCCAAGTTATCAGATTCCATGGTAGAAGAAAAAAAATTCAATAATTTCAACATCAAAATATATAATAACAACTATTTCTAATATCGAGGATAATGTTAAGTCCTTAGGTGTATTCCTGGAGGAATGTCTAAACAGGAAGCATCATTTTGAAACTTTGTTCGGAAATATTAGATGGGTTCTACCGAGAAAGCAACTTACGCTATATGCAAGTTGCTTCATGTTTAAAGAATGGTATCTGCTTGAGGGACATCATCAGAAGATGATTGAAATAGTTTTATTGGTCTGCAGATGATGCCTACATGGTTTGCGAACCGGCGTCTACTAATAGTATTTAAGTGTTTGTTGAAACTACTTTAGAGGCAAATATTGTTCTTAAAAAATTTCTCTCTTTTTTCTAATAGCTGAGTAAAATATTTTCAATATTATTTTTACCGATCACGATAAAAATACTACGTTTTTTATCGAGTTGTGAGTCGGTGTGCGTACGCACATGTCGGTGTGTATGTTTTTATAAAATATTAATAATGTATGTAATTATTTTAAAAATATTTAATTATCTAAAATTTATTTAGATTTAATATAATTCAGAAATATAAATAATTGTACTCTTCACCATCAGGTAGTCTCGGCAACAGTGTTACGCTCATCCTGATCTTCATATCGATTTTCATCATCGCTTACATTAGAGTTATTGAAATCATTAGCTTCAATCAAATTCAGTGCTTGATCTTGCTCGCAGCGATTATAGTGCCTTCTTCTAGTTGCCGGTGTTTTTTTTTGACCAATTTTTTTTAACACAATTTTTTAATATTTCAATAGCATCTGCTCCAGGCCTAATATTGTCACTTAAAATCATCTTTTCACAAACAGAATCATACTTCTATTGATTTTCGGCCATTATTTATGGGATAAATAAAGAAACAATTTTTATGTGTAAACGAATTACATTCAAAATGTCTTCTCACTGTCTTACAGGTCTTGAAGCACTTCCACGCACACGTGTAATCATGCACGCACATGCGTAGATACTCACCGAATTCTCAACTTGCTAAAAAAACATACAGTTATTCATGAGGATGTGAAAGTACCTCAACTTCAAACCTCTGTATCTCGGTCCATTTTCATCATACAGGCAGAGAGGTCAGTAAATAACCAAATTGAAGATACTGAAGGTATTTGACTCAACTGTCAGCAATATGTTCTGAAATAGTTTTAAAAAACACATTTTTCACCTTTTTACACCCCTAAAGAACATTTTTGTGCATTCTTCGGTTTCTTAATATTAAGAAATTGGCTCCCTATTTTTTCCTTTTCCAAGGAATATTTTTGCTATTTTACCCGCATTTTAAACAAATAAAAATAAAACAAATAAAGTTTATTAACATTTTGGAATACCTAGCGTGGTTTTAAAATTAACAATGTGTTTAAACATAGTGTTAAAAACCCAAAGCTGCCTAAAAATGCCTAAAACAAATACATATAAAACATAGAACTAGTTACTGGTTGTAGCACTGAATAAATTTTGGCTGTTGACTCGGGTGAAAAGCTAAACGAAAAAACCCGTACGAGAACTACCTACTTGGTGGTCTCCCTGACACCAGGAAAATGTGGTGGAGAAAGGATAGGATGTAAAATATTTGAATTTTGTTTATCGGCCAAAATGGAATTTTTTATGACAAAAAGAATAAAGAGAATAAGAAAAGGAACAAAATAGAACACAAAGAAAGAGAATAGAAAGGATTGGAAAGATAAAGTTGAGGAAAGATCAAATATGGGGAAATGGTAGATTGTGGTATAGGAAAGTTGCCTAGGGAGGTTGCCGGAAGATAGGGAACGCTTGGTGTGGTCGGGGGTGTTTGATCTGGAATGGGGATTTGGGTTATGTTGCTGGTTAGCGTACTATCTACCGGTTTGAAGGTGTAAAATTTTTGGGAGACAGAGTTCGCTAATGAGGTTATGTCGTGACAGCGTGCGTATAAACTTCTGAGGGAATTAGACATGAGGCGCATAAATTTGTGTTCAAGAACTTTGAGTTTTCGCATTGTCGTAGCCGGAATGCTGCACCACACCGGCGCCTCGTATGTGATGACCGGCCTGATCACCATCGTGTAAACAAGTACCGTGTAAGTACCATGTATGTACCAGAAAATATAATATCGTCACTGTTAGGTAATTAAACTCCCATGAATTATTAGTACAGTGTAACCAGTCGGGACTAATAGATTTAATCAATTTAAGAACATAGGTGCATTATTGCACGTTTCTTTATTTCTGTTGAATCTCCATTTCTTTACCAAGCACCCTGTACAAGCATTTGTTATTTTACAAAAGACTATATAGAGAAATTAGACTTAAATGTTACGAGAAGAGAAAATCGGTATTACCTATAGATAAAAAAATAAATGCTGCGAAGACTGTTTTGGTAAAATTATAATAATATAAACAAAATGTAGAATACTCAAATCCTTATGTCAAATGCGTAAACGTAAACATAGCAAAAACATTACAACTATTGTCAACCAGCAAAATTAAAAAATAGCTTTGTGTGTTATACCATGATGTACGTACCTCATCCGTGGAAGACATTTACCCCTATTGCAACTTTATATTACAATTAACGGAATTGCCGAAACTAAATACCAGACTAACCCCATAATAGAAATTTAGCAGCCATGAGCGTTAGAAACTTAGAACAACAATAGATTGATGTGGTGGGACAGGAGACCGTGAGAATCAAATTTCTTGGTAAAATTGTCAATTAACTGATTCCACATTATTGATAAAATTTGATGTGGGTTGAGGCTGTGAGAAAATGAGATTGTCAAAGTGTAATAATTTTGCATGATATCACTGTGGCCACAAGATTGACATGTTAATCGCTTATATTGAGCTTAATTTACTCAGATGTGCAATTCATAACAGAACCAACTTGGAGATTATACTACGACACCTTTTAACCCAGTAAAAAGGGAATACATACCTTACAATTAGTATGGAACTCTAAAACAATTCAATTTATTACAACGCTGACCTGTGAAAAGTAATATTCGTAGATACCCCTTGAATTTAGTTTATAATGTGTTTATAATGTGGCTTTTGGCTATTAATGGAGAAAAATATGATGTTTAAACATAATTTTCTTTAACAAACCAGAACTCAGATGATGGCAACTTTGAATTTCTTTACTAGGGTATCCCGTAGCTCCACAAAAAATTCACTGCATATGAGTGTTCTGTAAGTGATAATCAATTGTACAGGGTAGACGAAATTGGATGGGATTTGGGGTTTTCTCTAAAACTATGGCGGAGAGATAAAAACCAATATAGTGTATGAGTTCGATTTTCGAGAAACATACAATGGCGCACGAGCTACAGAGAAAATTGGCCTTTTTGGATGACCTCTATATGTCAATTATCAAGTGTCGAATCGAAAATCGAGTAACACATTCTTCTCCTTCTTTGAGTAGAATCCGCTGCTGATAAGAAGAAAATTATGAATACCTCAGTTTTCGAGATATAGACATAACTACTGTTTTTTAAATCGAACACTCTGTAAATTATTTCATTATTCGATCACAACTTAAATCAGCTATCCAACGATATATCATGTGTTATATTTATCTCTAGAAAAAGTGGTTAATTTTCGAACAATTTAATATATTTGTGAGGAGGTTATGGAATAGTATATTGTGTATTTAGGTGTGAAAGCAATACATTCCCGGACGACGATACAAATGCAACAAGCATCGAAGTCCGGGAATGTGCTTTCACACCGAAGTACACATACTATTTTTTCTGAAATCACAATCAATATTTATTATAAATCAAGGAATTTGTATTGGGTAATACATAACATTTCTTCATTACAATCTAACTTTAGTGTGAGTTGGTTTGTCTGCGTGTATTTATTTACTGTCTAAAATATACATAAAAACCGAACGTGAATGTTAATTTCCGGGCATAGGTCGGGAAAGTAACATTCCCGTACGGTTTTGTTGATCGTTGCTTGGCAACGGATCTTTTCCGGTCTGTTTTCTGATAGTTTCTTAGCAACGGACTAAAATACTGGAATTGTGCATTTTTCGATCTGAAATCGCGCCGACTCGGTGGTGCAGTGCTTAAGGTGTTAGGCTTGCTAATCCCTCTAACATCCTCCCCCCAAACATCCTATCATCCAAAATTACCACTCTCTGGGGAATCCTGCACTAGGAACGTATGAAATGTAGGAGGTAAATAAAACGCTTCTGTTAATTTATTTACATCTGAATACCATATACCCATTTGCCTGACTAATTTTTTGTTCTTTTATATAGCTGACTAATTTTAAAGCAGGTTTTTTATTTTATGTTTTCCTGCATGAACGATAAAACTTTATCCATTTTATAATTTATATCCTTTATTTTCTTAAGCTACGGCACATCTAAATAAACGCGTATTGACATTTGAAAATACGCATTTACTACTTAATATTAAAAGTTGTGCTTCTATTCTTGGGCTACCATCAACTCGTTTGCGGACGCATCACGTCCCCGCGACTGTTAGCGTTCGCAAATTATATATATTGTATTATACATGAACTAAATAAAATAAATGCTACACTTATTGAAATGTAACTTATAAAATAAATAAAGATTTTGAAATGGAATGGAAATGTTAGGCATGCGACCATGGGGTCCTGGGTTCGAATCCTGGCAAGGGTATGGATGTGTAGTGGCGTTTTTCTTGTGTTGCTGAGACGGTAGCAGTGGGCTAGACTGCGGTTGTGTGAGAGACAACACGGTCTAGAGAATATTATTTAGGTATTATGCAAATCACAACGTACACACTTTTTATTTATTATGAAAATACCTACTTTCTGTATATTGTTGCCCTAATCTGGGCACGCTAATATACTAGTTAGGTAAATACTTTAAAACACTTATTATTGGAGAACCAATCAAAACAACTACTCTCCTAGCTAATACTGACGAAGTATTGAATTACATGATAGAATTCTTAGCATTTTAAAGAAAAAAATATTGAAAATACTTAAATCATTTATTTACATTTAGTCATTCACACTTTTTTTATTTAATATGAAATTATCTACTTTCTGTATATTGGTACCTTAACCGGGTCACGCTAATATACTACTTAGGAAAACACTTTAAAACACTCATTATTGGAAAACCAATCAAAACAACTACTCTTCTAGCTAATACTGACGAAGTATTGAATTACATGATAGGATTCCTGAGATTTTAAGGCAAAAAAAAAAATATATTGAAAATACTCAAATTATTTATTGAAATTCAGTCATTCACAACAATTATTATTGAACCTTACATTCTATTTCAACTCTAGAAAAGTTGTACAAGTTTTTTCGAACTCGTTAGTTCTCATCAGTAGAGTATAGAAACATTCATTCATTATTTACAAGCCTATTCTTGATTTATTTTTTACAATTAATTATTTTTTATTTATTTGCTTTTATCATGATTAGAGAATATTATTTAGGTATTATGCAAATCACAACGTACACACTTTTTATTTATTATGAAAATACCTACTTTCTGTATATTGTTGCCCTAATCTGGGCACGCTAATATACTAGTTAGGTAAATACTTTAAAACACTTATTATTGGAGAACCAATCAAAACAACTACTCTCCTAGCTAATACTGACGAAGTATTGAATTACATGATAGGATTCTTAGCATTTTAAAGAAAAAAATATTGAAAATACTTAAATCATTTATTTACATTTAGTCATTCACACTTTTTTTATTTAATATGAAATTATCTACTTTCTGTATATTGGTACCTTAACCGGGTCACGCTAATATACTACTTAGGAAAACACTTTGAAACACTCATTATTGGAAAACCAATCAAAACAACTACTCTTCTAGCTAATACTAACGAAGTATTGAATTACATGATAGGATTCCTGGGATTTTAAGGCAAAAAAAAATATATTGAAAATACTCAAATTATTTATTGAAATTCAGTCATTCACAACAATTATTATTGAACCTTACATTCTATTTCAACTCTAGAAAAGTTGTACAAGTTTTTTCGAACTCGTTAGTTCTCATCAGTAGAGTATAGAAACATTCATTCATTATTTACAAGCCTATTCTTGATTTATTTTTTACAATTAATTATTTTTTATTTATTTGCTTTTATCATGATTAGAGAATATTATTTAGGTATTATGCAAATCACAACGTACACACTTTTTATTTATTATGAAAATACCTACTTTCTGTATATTGTTGCCCTAATCTGGGCACGCTAATATACTAGTTAGGTAAATACTTTAAAACACTTATTATTGGAGAACCAATCAAAACAACTACTCTCCTAGCTAATACTGACGAAGTATTGAATTACATGATAGGATTCTTAGCATTTTAAAGAAAAAAATATTGAAAATACTTAAATCATTTATTTACATTTAGTCATTCACACTTTTTTTATTTAATATGAAATTATCTACTTTCTGTATATTGGTACCTTAACCGGGTCACGCTAATATACTACTTAGGAAAACACTTTGAAACACTCATTATTGGAAAACCAATCAAAACAACTACTCTTCTAGCTAATACTGACGAAGTATTGAATTACATGATAGGATTCCTGGGATTTTAAGGCAAAAAAAAAAATATATTGAAAATACTCAAATTATTTATTGAAATTCAGTCATTCACAACAATTATTATTGAACCTTACATTCTATTTCAACTCTAGAAAAGTGGTACAAGTTTTTTCGAACTCGTTAGTTCTCATCAGTAGAGTATAGAAACATTCATTCATTATTTACAAGCCTATTCTTGATTTATTTTTTACAATTAATTATTTTTTATTTATTTGCTTTTATCATGATTAGAGAATATTATTTAGGTATTATGCAAATCACAACGTACACACTTTTTATTTATTATGAAAATACCTACTTTCTGTATATTGTTGCCCTAATCTGGGCACGCTAATATACTAGTTAGGTAAATACTTTAAAACACTTATTATTGGAGAACCAATCAAAACAACTACTCTCCTAGCTAATACTGACGAAGTATTGAATTACATGATAGGATTCTTAGCATTTTAAAGAAAAAAATATTGAAAATACTTAAATCATTTATTTACATTTAGTCATTCACACTTTTTTTATTTAATATGAAATTATCTACTTTCTGTATATTGGTACCTTAACCGGGTCACGCTAATATACTACTTAGGAAAACACTTTAAAACACTCATTATTGGAAAACCAATCAAAACAACTACTCTTCTAGCTAATACTGACGAAGTATTGAATTACATGATAGGATTCCTGGGATTTTAAGGCAAAAAAAAAATATATTGAAAATACTCAAATTATTTATTGAAATTCAGTCATTCACAACAATTATTATTGAACCTTACATTCTATTTCAACTCTAGAAAAGTTGTACAAGTTTTTTCGAACTCGTTAGTTCTCATCAGTAGAGTATAGAAACATTCATTCATTATTTACAAGCCTATTCTTGATTTATTTTTTACAATTAATAATTTTTTATTTATTTGCTTTTATCATGATTAGAGAATATTATTTAGGTATTATGCAAATCACAACGTACACACTTTTTATTTATTATGAAAATACCTACTTTCTGTATATTGTTGCCCTAATCTGGGCACGCTAATATACTAGTTAGGTAAATACTTTAAAACACTTATTATTGGAGAACCAATCAAAACAACTACTCTCCTAGCTAATACTGACGAAGTATTGAATTACATGATAGGATTCTTAGCATTTTAAAGAAAAAAATATTGAAAATACTTAAATCATTTATTTACATTTAGTCATTCACACTTTTTTTATTTAATATGAAATTATCTACTTTCTGTATATTGGTACCTTAACCGGGTCACGCTAATATACTACTTAGGAAAACACTTTGAAACACTCATTATTGGAAAACCAATCAAAACAACTACTCTTCTAGCTAATACTAACGAAGTATTGAATTACATGATAGGATTCCTGGGATTTTAAGGCAAAAAAAAATATATTGAAAATACTCAAATTATTTATTGAAATTCAGTCATTCACAACAATTATTATTGAACCTTACATTCTATTTCAACTCTAGAAAAGTTGTACAAGTTTTTTCGAACTCGTTAGTTCTCATCAGTAGAGTATAGAAACATTCATTCATTATTTACAAGCCTATTCTTGATTTATTTTTTACAATTAATTATTTTTTATTTATTTGCTTTTATCATGATTAGAGAATATTATTTAGGTATTATGCAAATCACAACGTACACACTTTTTATTTATTATGAAAATACCTACTTTCTGTATATTGTTGCCCTAATCTGGGCACGCTAATATACTAGTTAGGTAAATACTTTAAAACACTTATTATTGGAGAACCAATCAAAACAACTACTCTCCTAGCTAATACTGACGAAGTATTGAATTACATGATAGGATTCTTAGCATTTTAAAGAAAAAAATATTGAAAATACTTAAATCATTTATTTACATTTAGTCATTCACACTTTTTTTATTTAATATGAAATTATCTACTTTCTGTATATTGGTACCTTAACCGGGTCACGCTAATATACTACTTAGGAAAACACTTTGAAACACTCATTATTGGAAAACCAATCAAAACAACTACTCTTCTAGCTAATACTGACGAAGTATTGAATTACATGATAGGATTCCTGGGATTTTAAGGCAAAAAAAAAATATATTGAAAATACTCAAATTATTT
The DNA here is from genome assembly GCA_936432065.2 of Rutpela maculata. Classification (NCBI taxonomy): domain Eukaryota; kingdom Metazoa; phylum Arthropoda; class Insecta; order Coleoptera; family Cerambycidae; genus Rutpela; species Rutpela maculata. Next base: position 146,454,618 of record OW386289.2, read on the forward strand.
ATTGAAATTCAGTCATTCACAACAATTATTATTGAACCTTACATTCTATTTCAACTCTAGAAAAGTGGTACAAGTTTTTTCGAACTCGTTAGTTCTCATCAGTAGAGTATAGAAACATTCATTCATTATTTACAAGCCTATTCTTGATTTATTTTTTACAATTAATTATTTTTTATTTATTTGCTTTTATCATGATTAGAGAATATTATTTAGGTATTATGCAAATCACAACGTACACACTTTTTATTTATTATGAAAATACCTACTTTCTGTATATTGTTGCCCTAATCTGGGCACGCTAATATACTAGTTAGGTAAATACTTTAAAACACTTATTATTGGAGAACCAATCAAAACAACTACTCTCCTAGCTAATACTGACGAAGTATTGAATTACATGATAGGATTCTTAGCATTTTAAAGAAAAAAATATTGAAAATACTTAAATCATTTATTTACATTTAGTCATTCACACTTTTTTTATTTAATATGAAATTATCTACTTTCTGTATATTGGTACCTTAACCGGGTCACGCTAATATACTACTTAGGAAAACACTTTAAAACACTCATTATTGGAAAACCAATCAAAACAACTACTCTTCTAGCTAATACTGACGAAGTATTGAATTACATGATAGGATTCCTGGGATTTTAAGGCAAAAAAAAAATATATTGAAAATACTCAAATTATTTATTGAAATTCAGTCATTCACAACAATTATTATTGAACCTTACATTCTATTTCAACTCTAGAAAAGTTGTACAAGTTTTTTCGAACTCGTTAGTTCTCATCAGTAGAGTATAGAAACATTCATTCATTATTTACAAGCCTATTCTTGATTTATTTTTTACAATTAATAATTTTTTATTTATTTGCTTTTATCATGATTAGAGAATATTATTTAGGTATTATGCAAATCACAACGTACACACTTTTTATTTATTATGAAAATACCTACTTTCTGTATATTGTTGCCCTAATCTGGGCACGCTAATATACTAGTTAGGTAAATACTTTAAAACACTTATTATTGGAGAACCAATCAAAACAACTACTCTCCTAGCTAATACTGACGAAGTATTGAATTACATGATAGGATTCTTAGCATTTTAAAGAAAAAAATATTGAAAATACTTAAATCATTTATTTACATTTAGTCATTCACACTTTTTTTATTTAATATGAAATTATCTACTTTCTGTATATTGGTACCTTAACCGGGTCACGCTAATATACTACTTAGGAAAACACTTTGAAACACTCATTATTGGAAAACCAATCAAAACAACTACTCTTCTAGCTAATACTGACGAAGTATTGAATTACATGATAGGATTCCTGGGATTTTAAGGCAAAAAAAAAAATATATTGAAAATACTCAAATTATTTATTGAAATTCAGTCATTCACAACAATTATTATTGAACCTTACATTCTATTTCAACTCTAGAAAAGTGGTACAAGTTTTTTCGAACTCGTTAGTTCTCATCAGTAGAGTATAGAAACATTCATTCATTATTTACAAGCCTATTCTTGATTTATTTTTTACAATTAATTATTTTTTATTTATTTGCTTTTATCATGATTAGAGAATATTATTTAGGTATTATGCAAATCACAACGTACACACTTTTTATTTATTATGAAAATACCTACTTTCTGTATATTGTTGCCCTAATCTGGGCACGCTAATATACTAGTTAGGTAAATACTTTAAAACACTTATTATTGGAGAACCAATCAAAACAACTACTCTCCTAGCTAATACTGACGAAGTATTGAATTACATGATAGGATTCTTAGCATTTTAAAGAAAAAAATATTGAAAATACTTAAATCATTTATTTACATTTAGTCATTCACACTTTTTTTATTTAATATGAAATTATCTACTTTCTGTATATTGGTACCTTAACCGGGTCACGCTAATATACTACTTAGGAAAACACTTTAAAACACTCATTATTGGAAAACCAATCAAAACAACTACTCTTCTAGCTAATACTGACGAAGTATTGAATTACATGATAGGATTCCTGGGATTTTAAGGCAAAAAAAAAATATATTGAAAATACTCAAATTATTTATTGAAATTCAGTCATTCACAACAATTATTATTGAACCTTACATTCTATTTCAACTCTAGAAAAGTTGTACAAGTTTTTTCGAACTCGTTAGTTCTCATCAGTAGAGTATAGAAACATTCATTCATTATTTACAAGCCTATTCTTGATTTATTTTTTACAATTAATAATTTTTTATTTATTTGCTTTTACCATGATTAGAGAATATTATTTAGGTATTATGCAAATCACAACGTACACACTTTTTATTTATTATGAAAATACCTACTTTCTGTATATTGTTGCCCTAATCTGGGCACGCTAATATACTAGTTAGGTAAATACTTTAAAACACTTATTATTGGAGAACCAATCAAAACAACTACTCTCCTAGCTAATACCGACGAAGTATTGAATTACATGATAGGATTCTTAGCATTTTAAAGAAAAAAAATATTGAAAATACTTAAATCATTTATTTACATTTAGTCATTCACACTTTTTTTATTTAATATGAAATTATCTACTTTCTGTATATTGGTACCTTAACCGGGTCACGCTAATATACTGCTTAGGAAAACACTTTAAAACACTCATTATTGGAAAACCAATCAAAACAACTACTCTTCTAGCTAATACTGACGAAGTATTGAATTACATGATAGGATTCCTGGGATTTTAAGGCAAAAAAAAAATATATTGAAAATACTCAAATTATTTATTGAAATTCAGTCATTCACAACAATTATTATTGAACCTTACATTCTATTTCAACTCTAGAAAAGTTGTACAAGTTTTTTCGAACTCGTTAGTTCTCATCAGTAGAGTATAGAAACATTCATTCATTATTTACAAGCCTATTCTTGATTTATTTTTTACAATTAATAATTTTTTATTTATTTGCTTTTATCATGATTAGAGAATATTATTTAGGTATTATGCAAATCACAACGTACACACTTTTTATTTATTATGAAAATACCTACTTTCTGTATATTGTTGCCCTAATCTGGGCACGCTAATATACTAGTTAGGTAAATACTTTAAAACACTTATTATTGGAGAACCAATCAAAACAACTACTCTCCTAGCTAATACCGACGAAGTATTGAATTACATGATAGGATTCTTAGCATTTTAAAGAAAAAAAATATTGAAAATACTTAAATCATTTATTTACATTTAGTCATTCACACTTTTTTTATTTAATATGAAATTATCTACTTTCTGTATATTGGTACCTTAACCGGGTCACGCTAATATACTACTTAGGAAAACACTTTAAAACACTCATTATTGGAAAACCAATCAAAACAACTCAGCTGCGGCAGATGGCAATGTCGCAGGGAATGGGTGTTGTGATGTTGTCTAAGTGTGTATCCATCCTGGTTGAGTGGTAGAATAGCCATCGGCTAAACTCCGCCAAGACATTAAAATACAATAAGGCGATAAAAAAAATGTAGACATTGCCGATAGATTTCAGAAAAAACTATTAACAATAACAACACTTTTTATAATACAAAAAAATTTTACTAAAAATAGGAAAAACTAAACTACAATAAATGTTCGAATTGTCTTCCATTGACACCTATGTATTTTTGACACCTCCTCCTCATAACATTTATTGCATTTCCAATCATGACAAGAGTTATTGTTCGAAACGCAGCTAATGTTTTGTTTTTCAATTCTTGTATGTCATTAGAACGTTCTCTATGTACAATATTTTTTAAAAAACCCCAAATCGGCAGGGGTTATATTGGGAGATCTAGCTGGCCACAAAATAGGACAATTAGTTCCCAAATATTAAACAATATCTAAACTACTTTGTTGTTTATTAATTTCCAGTTAGCTAAATTAATTGTTAGTTATCAATTAAGTTAACTAAGCTAACTAGACATTGATAAACTAGTGAGTGATATATAGATATCTATCCAATCCTCCCCAAATTGAGCATTTAAATAATTTCGTGTTTCATTTGACGTATGACCTGGGGTGCCATCGGGTTAGTATATTAATCTTTGAAATTGTCTTACAGGCATATTATCTACAAAGGGCTCTATTTCTTGCCGTAGAATGTTAATAAAATTTTCGGTATTCAAATTACCGTAAAATAAATGAGGACCTATTATTTGGTATCCAATAAAACCACACCATACACCAAATCCAAATTGTCCTGATGATACAAACTCTTTTAAATTTTGTTGTAGCCTTTTGAATATATTTATGTCTGGCTGTCTCTTTTCTGGATATCTAAAAATATTGTTTATCGGCACTTTTCCCACAAATTTTTGTTGTCTATAACTTACCTATTAAAATAAATCTTGGAAGCTAAATTTGAATCTTCCCCGCATTCTATAAAACACTGAATCATATCATATTTTGCACCATTATTGAACCATTTTTAACAATCACTCACAATTAACTCACAAATTAGTTTTTGATATTTACGATTATTTCGATTTTCTTTTTTTACCATGCTGCCCCCATAAGGAAGAACCCCGTATGTTAAAAAAACATAGAATGTAGATATTTGAAGTTAAACATTAGAGTAGTACTAGTACCGTGTTTTTGCTTAGCATTCTTATGACGTTTCTTGAAGTATCTCTGTAATTAACTATAAAAATTAAGACCTGATAATTGAGGTTGAACTTTTATTAAAATTAAAATTCGAAAAATTTTAAAACAAATTATGCGTCCATAATCAGGGGCGTAGCGAAGGGGCGTATAGAGGGTTACCAACTTTGTCAGACTTGGCAAAAGTTGGACAAAAGTTGGAAATTTGAGACGCTTTTATCGAAATTTTTTTTAAAGATTTTCTCCCCTCCCTGCTCATCAACTTTTATCTCGGCGGAACTTGGCAAAAGTTGTGTGAAAGTTGGAAATTTTTATTGTTTATTTTTTTTAGATTTTCTCCCCATTGCTCATCAATTTTTATTTTGGCGGAACTTGGCAAAAGTTGGGTAAAAGCTGGAAATTCGAGATGTAAGTTGCCAATTTTTACTGGAATTTTTTTTTTTAGAATTTCCCCCCGCTCATCAATTTTTTTTGGAAGAATTATTATTTAATTATTTACAGAGTTGGCTTTTTTAAGTCTTATGAAGTTGGCAAATTTGAAAAAAAAATTGGCTCGCTACGTCCCTGTCCACAATTACTTCGTATGTAACAACATGGTATCTCAAGATTCCTAAGAATAAACATGGTAGATCACAGAAATATGCCATGTTTTGTCTATGTAATAAATAGATACGGTATTCATGTGTAGTAACATGATAAATTTGCTCCAGATACGAGGTCGACAAAATGTTAGAAAATAGTTTTTTTTCGATGTAATTGATTATTATTATAGTATTTTCGTCCCCTAACTTCGCTGAAACAAACATCTCAAAATACCCAAAAATGCCACATACGGGGTTCTTTCTTATGGGGGCAGCATGGCTTTCTCAATAAATGTTAGAAATGCGATAAAAATGCATAGATGTCAATGCAAGGCAACTCGGATATTTATTGTAATTTAGTTTTTCCTATATTTGGCAAAATTATTTTACATTATAAGAAGTGTTGTGTTGTTGTTGTTAATAGTTTCCCATGGCCTCCCCACAAATATATTGAATTTTTTAAAAATTAACCACTTTTTCTATAGATAAATATAACATATGATATAGGGTAAAGTCACCAGTGAACGAACATGCACCAGTGAATGAACAATTTCACATATATTGCGAAATATTAAGGAATAGAACTACTTGGCAATAATAACCCTTAATACACCTCAATTTTGGACAATTTTCCCTTGCTGTGACACCATTGGCTAATTTTAGTCATGTGATCCATTAATTCCATGATGGCCTAAAGTTGACATGGTCGCGAACTGTAATGGTGAGTGGCGTAGCTAGTAAGGCCCAACTGTAAACCACCTGTTTACTGGAATGTTTCGAATTTTACCAGAACATGGTGTGACCAATTACACAGCCCCACAAAAAAAAAAAAGTTCAGACCAGCGAACCAGACCCATGTATCCCTATGTATTTTCGGTCGCTGAATCCGAATCCGAGGTCAAAAAAATTCGTACACCCCCAAAATCTTGAGCTAGAGCCAAAAAACATCCCTGGACTGGGGTAAAAAGAATATTAAGCTACGAGAATAGTTGTTACATCCTAATCTATCGAATTATACAAATTAAGGTTAAACAGCAGCGTACATACAATAGATACGAAACACACGCCCAGTGAGGGGTGAAGGGTAGCCCCCATTTATAAAAAAATCGATCCAAAACAGCAGTGACTGTTGAAAAAGCTCGAAAGGTCTAAGTTTTGTTAAAGTGCATCAGATCCGACGTAATCTTCATAAACTGCCCGTATAGGGTTGAGAACAACCACCCTCAAGTTTAAAGGACACAAAACAAGAGAAAATGTAAAATCCGACAGGATTTCTATTTTGCGTAGTACTCTAAAATAGAACTAGAAACTTACGTACCATCAACGCCCAACAGTGTCAACCCTCAGATGGTGTGAAAACTATCCCCTATGTAAGATTTATCTATAAAAAGTTACAGTGACTTCTATAAAAATTCGAAACACCTACGTTGTGTGGAAGTGAGAAGAAACTAGACTATGTTCGGCGCTGTGCTTGAAAACCACCCCCCCTGGGGTTGCGAGATGCTACCCCTATATCCGTAGGACACTGGAAGTGTGCATCACGATTTTTGCTAATCATAGCATAAAAATGTAAATCCGGTTAGTTTCTCTCTGTTTTTCCAGCATCCTACAGATATAGGGGTGGTATCTCGCAACACCGTGGGGCTGGTTTTCGAGCATAGCGTCGAACATAGTCTAGTTTCTTCTCACTTCCACACAACGCCGGTGTTTCGAATTTTTACACTACATTTTTATACTGTAACTTTTTAGTTTAGGGGGTAGTTTTCACACCCTCTGAGGGTTGACACTGTAGGGCGTTAATGATACGTAAGTTTCTAGTTCTATTTTAGAGTACTACGCAATTTCAGCCAATCATAGCATTCATGAAAATAGAAATCCTGTTGGATTTTACGTTTTTTCTTGTTTTTCTCGTGTCCTTTAAACTTGAAGGTGGTTGTTCTCAACCCTATAGGGGCACTTTATGAAGATTACGTTGGACCTGATGAAGTTTGTTATCACTTTAACAAAATTTAGACATTTCGAGCTTTTTCAGTACTCATTGATGTTTTCGATCGATTTCTCACCCCTCCCTGGGGGTGTATTTCATATCTGTTGTATGTACGCTGCTGTTTAACCTTAATTTGTATAATTCGATAGATTAGGATGTAACAACTATTCTCGTAGCTTAATATTCTTTTTACCCCAGTCCAGGGGCTCTAGCTCAAGATTTTGGGGGTGTACGAATTTTTTTGACCTCGGATTCGGATTCAGCGACCGAAAATACATAGGGATACATGGGTCTGGTTCGCTGGTCTGAACTTTTTTTTTTTGTGGGGCTGTGTTATTTATTACCTTAGATTAAAAAGGTGTAAGAATTATGTCTAGATATTCAAAACCACATAACGGTTATGTTTTTATTTAAATATCGCTGCGTTCATTCACTGGTTCACGCTTTCGCTAAAAACCAATGAATGAACATTGTGTTCATTCACTGGATTTAGACATAATACCGTGTATTTCAATGATATATATACCAAAATCTTTGGAATTTCAAGCTGAATGTAAAAATATAAGATAAATCTGCATTTTAACCATCTATCTAGTAAATTAACGGGGTGTTTTGGTAATGTTCATTCACTGATCTAGCTATGGCGCTTCATGCCCCAATTAATGAACATACACAGTTTTGTGTCATATTATTACTACGTACCTAGCAGATCATTTTTATTTCTACTAGATGTCTACGTCAACTAATAAAAGGTTGTACGTCCGATTTAGATACTCAGAAAAGGTATAGCAATTGAGGAGATTAGAAGTGGTCAAATTAACTAAAATGCAGCCTCATAAAAATACAACATTCCGAAGAGTACTCTGAACAACAAACTAAGGAATAACGTCCCTTAGAAATAAATGTAAAATTGGAACACCAACAATTCTAACTCAAGAAGAGGAAATAAAATTGGAAATTGTATAATTGGATAATTAATTGAGAAAGCCAAGATTGGCTTTCCCATGCACCACAATGAGGTCCAACTGGCAGTACAAAAATCTCTAAAAGTTTTAAGCCGCGACGAGAACCCATGTAACAATGAAAAAAGTGGTTGAAAAAGACTGCTACCCTAAAGTCAGTTAATTCCAAAGTCATAGTTAAGGATATAAACAAGTATTTCAATATTTAGTTCATTTATTGGATCTTCCCTGTTCATTTACTGGGGTTTTCTGTATTTTGTATTTTTATAATTGAAGAGCTAAGTGGATAAAGGTGTTATGTGACATTTTTGAAAATTTTGAGATTTCTACACAGACAACTATTTTAACTTATAATCTATCATTTCAATAAGTTTTTGGGATAATAAACCTTTCCTAAATGCGTTTTAATGTTTGATAAAGGTGTTATGTACATATGGTTTTTATATAATTTAATGGATAAAGGTGTCATGATCACATACCACCTTTATCCATTACTGTGCGATATTAAATTGTTTTAATCCAAAACACTTTGCTTTTAAAGTTATGTTATATTGACAGTAATGACAAGTTGTGTTAAGTGTTTCTTACTATTATAGTGAAAATGGCCAGTCGTAGTAACCTGATATTACAAATGGCAATGAATAAATGATTTCATGAATCATGTAAGATGTTTATAAATTGGCTGATATTTGGAAATAGTGCTTATAGTGTTTTAATCCATATATTCATTTCGTTCAATTTCGAAATGGTATGAGATGGTACAAGAGTCGAGATGGTACTTGAGTATCTAATTGCTGTAAACACATTTATACCTTTTGGCAATTCAGCAGAAATCAGTCACATAGTGGCAATTTCTTCCCAGGCAAGTTTTAATAATGTTTTAAAAACAAAACATTATCAATATAAAATGCAATAATAAAATACGAATTTACCAAAGTATTCTAGCAAATTAGTCTGTAAATCAGAAATACTGGAAAGTGACGCTTTGCGGTGTTGATTTTTGTACAAATATTTTTATGCTGGCAAGTAGACGAGGGCTGGACCGTAGAAATTTTTATGACAAGAGCAAAACTGATATCTGGTATGGCTTCTGCCCACCCAATATATTGAAAGAGCATTAAATTGTTTAAGGCAAATCTGGCGAATTCCGAAATTCTTGCGGAAAAAATAATAAGTATGATAATTTCGCCAATTAAGTCAAAGGTCATTTGGGTTTGTAAGGTTATCGTTTAAGAATTACAGGGTGCGCTATGCTTACATCTATTGGGTTAAAAAAAAATAAATAAATAATAAAATAAATAATACTAAAGAATACGGATAAAATTACAAACTAGCTTTCGAACAACAAAAGCGTGACGGAGCAAAAGTTACAGTAGATAGAACGATTTGCTTTCTTACTTTAGATCTTCAGCAAACCATGCCGCTGCCAAAATTATAAGTACATCGAAAGTATTTTAACTTCGACAAATGTGGTTTTACAACCCTGACATACATACATTGAGGAATACTGGAAAAAAAAACGTTCTTTTTCACATGGACTGAAGATATGGCCAGCCGTGAAAGCCTAGAAATTGCTAGTTGTTTACATACCTTTTCACAAGTTTACAATGAATATTTCCAAGAAAAGATCGATCACATTATAATATGGCCCGACTCTTGTGGTGGACAAAATAAAAACTTCAATATCATTACACTTTACCAGTTGTTGATTTTAAAGAGAGAATTTAAAGTAATCGACCATAAATTTTCGGAGGTGGGACATTCATATTTAGATTCAGACAGAGACTTTGGCAGAGTCGAGAAAATTTTAAGGAAACAACAAAACATCTACGTTCCGGACCAGTATCGAGAAATTTTAAGAACTCCCAAAGACGCCGTGGTCATAGATATGAAGAATCATTTCAAGGATATTGATGGAATTGCCTCAAAACTCAATTTGTACAACAGGAAGAAAAACTTGAACAATGAAAAGGTTTATTTTCACGACGGTATAAAATGGCACCTATGGGTGCTACTATTACATCACTAGATGAAATGACTCCATTTTACAAAGTCGATATTTTAAAGAATAGTATATTGTGTATTTAGGTGTGAAAGCAATACATTCCCGGACGACGATGCAAATTGTTGGCCGAGGCGCTAGCCGAGGCCAACAAGCATCGAAGTCCGGGAATGTGCTTTCACACCGAGGTACACATACTATTTTTTCTGAAATCACAATCAATATTATTATAAATTAAGGAATTTGTATTAATGCATAACATTTCTTCATCACAATCTAATTGCTTACTAATAAATGCAATCTTAATGTGAGTTGGTTTGTCTGCGTGTATTTATTTACTGTCTAAAATATTCATAAAAAACCGTACGGGAATGTTACTTTCCCGGCCTAGGCCGGGAAAGTAACATTCCCGTACAGTTTTGTTGATTGTTGCTTGGCAACGGATCTTTTCCGGTCTGTTTTGTGATAGTTTCTTAGCAACGGACAAAAACACTGAAATTGTGCATTTTTCGATCCGAAATCGCGCCGAAAATGTAGACATTCCTGATCGATTTCAGAAAAAAGGAATATGCATAAGATAAATTCCGACTGTATTGCAATACACTGCATAACACCTTTATCCACTTAGCTCTTCAATTAATAAAAAAATTTCGAATTTTTCCATGATAATTCTGTTGGTTTTAATATAATCAGTAATAAATATTTCGCATTTTCAAATTGTCCCTAGGTTTTATAGATTATAAATACATTGACAATCTAGTCCATAACATCACAATTTCCTTAAATGTTCATTCACTGGTGACTTTACCCTATTGTTGGATAGATAATTTAAGTTGTGATCGAATAATGGAATACCCTGTAAGGTATTCCATTTAAAAAAACAAAATTTATGTCTATCTCGAAAACTGAGGCAGATATAATTTTCTTCTTATCAGTAGCGAATTCTACTCAAAAAAGTGCCTTAAGAATGTCTTACTCGATTTTCGATTCAACACTTGGTAACTGAGATATAGAGGTCATCCAAAAATGACAATTTTCCAAAAACGCTCTGTAGCTCGGTAGTCGAAAAATATAGACGATCGAGGTTTGCACCATTGTTTTTTTCTCGAAAATCGAGCTAAGGACACCTATATTGGTTTTTGTCTCTTTGCCATGTTTTAGAGAAAACCTCAAATCCCATCAAATTTGGTCCACCCTGTGCATACAAATTTAAGAAAAATCCACTGGGAACCAGAATCCCACTTGTTAGGGAGCCATGTCCATTTAACTCTAATTTACAGCACTGATAAACTCAAAAATTAAACTTACTGCAAATTATTAGTCTGAGGTATTGTTTCGACGAAAAAAGTCTTTCTCATTTTCTAAAAGGTCATTGATCTGAATACAACCTTTATCGAATATTTTGAAGTTGAATATCCTGAATATTAACATTCATCTCTCTCCCCTTCATTATATTCCCTCTCAAATAACATTTTCTTATTAGAATTACGTAACGATCGTTTATTCCCCCAAACTTGTAAACTAGTTATTATTAGACCGATAAAAATCTTTCTCAAGAGCGATATCATATTTCATAATCAAAAATCGATCAAAATGTAATTTTTTGCAACAGCAAGGCTCTGGGGAGAGCTTAATGTCAATAACTTGAAGAAGCAGGGGGCACTTTGTGAAATATATAAGGGATTGTTCTTATCTGTTCTAATTGACTTGTATTGGGTCCCATTAGGGCACTTATAGCTATTAATTGAGCAGAACTTTGGACCACTACCCTCAAGTTGATATTGTTCCTTTACATTGTATAACATGAGACATACATGACAAAACCGACAAAACTACCCGCATGTAAGACCGAGTTTCCGTTGGATGCAATGTTCCAAAATGCGATTTTGGTGTAATAATTTTTAACTCGTTAAATGTACTTGAGAAACATGTGGAATTATGGAAGTCTTATTTGAATTTAACTATATTTTATGGGATTTAAATTAATTTCTCTTTTGTGTCTTCATATGGATTAATATTGTTAATTGTTATAATACTACATTAATAAAGTACAGAGTAATTAATTACACATGTGCATCTCAATTGCCTCTATTATCCCCGTGCGGCCAATAATATTATTCTTAACATGTTGGTACTGCTCTCAGACATATTTTATAAATTAAGACACTATTATGAGAGTATTTATTATCTTGAACTTAATGTTAAGGCTTCAAAGTTAATAACAAAATGTTTGTTCTAAATTTACCTCATTCTGTATTTATAATTTATGATAAACTGTCTTTATACGGCGGGTAAATTTGAAGTGAAATTGTTGTTTGAGAGCTAGTTTAGCCTCATATTTAGATAAAATAGAAGTGTTATAAACATGTACAACCTTATCAATACTTTGTTTGAATTTATACCAGCATTTTTTTCATCATTTCGCATAAGATTCATTGACTAGTTTATTGATATTAGGAAAAACATAAGCAATAAATTATACCGTTTTTCTGTTTGGAAATTATACGCACAAGGTGGCTAATTTTCAGAAACAAAAGAGTTTATAAGGCGTAAATGGCTTAGTCACCCTTAAAAACTACCTCTAATATACCCCGCCGCGGTTTTTCGAAATTTTTCGGCGAATAGATGATTCTCCAGAAAATCGTATGTTCATTGATAATATTTTCAATAGGGAGTGCTCATTTATGGGTAATTGTGAGTAGACGTGTTTTGCAGCTCTGCATTTTAAATCTAAAATCTTAGTTCATAAGTGCCCAGTCAACTAAATAACGAGTATCAAAAATATAGTTATTACAATTACGTAAGATCGGCATATATATTTTCATCATATTATGCTTGATACAAGCTTGATACAATGGTGGAAATTTAAAAAAACGTTGAAAGCTCTTAATCAATCTTAATCAAAAGCTCTTAATAAAAACCGCTGCACAAGAAATCACTACTTCCGTATCCAGATTTTCTACCCAAGTCTCTCATGACGAAAAAATGTGTATGTGGAAATAATTGGTTATAGAACTTTAATAATGTAATATTTGAAATCGTCTACCCCAAAAACCCATAAAACTTTATCCCACACGGTAGTGGGGTGGGAGTGGTGATAGGGGGATGGTAGTTGGGGTGGATGAAGTAAAAAGATATTTTGAGGCTTTTGGTTCTTGTACACACACTAAATCACAATTTTTTTTTCATCCCTTTAATAATGGGGTAAGTAGCAGGCGAACGTTTTTCTGGTTATAAGTAGGCCCTAATTTGTTCTATACTTTCGTAAAATTTGATTCAAATCGGAAACAAAATAAGTTATTTTAAGTGAGTCACACTGTATATTTAAGGAAATGTAAAGATTTCGACAAAATATTACGTTAGTAAATACGTCGAGTGTTGCAAAATAAAGATTGTTTTGTGACTGTGATTTATTAACCGACCACGGTAAACCGTTTTGATAGAAACATTTCAGATACTTAATTAATTTATTTCAAAGAATACATTATATTCTTTGCATATTACAGTGCATCTACATGTGCATTGTGCATATAGGAAATTTATATCTCACTGTATTAAGTGTAAAATTTAAAGAATGCAATAAATTTATGTCTCCCTACGCATAACGCCACCGTTATTTATTTAAATTATATTATTCAATTATACTTTTTATGTAAATTGTGCCTACTTCTATCATATTTGCATTAACCTTATCTCAGTAACACATCACATATCACATATTACAAGAGTCGACGAGACAAAAAATATGGCAATATTTGAACGAAATGGTCACATAAACCGTCAGCGGTCTTTGTCCGAACGACTTAATTTAATAAAGGAACTATATCGACCCACTAGTGGGAAGTAATATGTTATTCTTATAATATGAGAATTTCGTGTTAAAAAGTTTTATCCACTTTACCACCAAGGAAGGCAAATAATGCGCATCCCAGGGGGGTAGAAAGGAATATTATGACATTCTCCGAGGGGGTTAGCTGTTGTAAAGACTCTTAGAATAGCAGATGCAGTGTCAACTTCTAATATACGGCTGGGCGTAACGTTTACCGATTTTATGAAAGGTGTTCGAACCAAAAATTGCGATAAAAATCAACTAATGTTGTAATGGTTTGTTCTTTGGCTGAATGTTGTTTTCAAAAATATTACCTACAGATGTTCTCTGAGCAGTAGTTTTTGATAATGATCAAGCCACTAGAATTCCCAGAATGTCCTTTAAATATTACCTAAGTGTAAATCAAAATTAAAACAATGGTTTCTGTTTTTGAAGTGAAATGAAATTATGTAATAAAAATGTTGTTTTATGCCTAATAATATCTAAAACGATAAATTTATGTTACTGATAGTTATAAACACTTGACACTTGGGAATTGCCGAATATGAATATTTATATGAAAATAGAATAAAAAAAATAATAGAACATAAATTAAGGCAGAAGCTCTGTCCTTTTAAAGAACAAAGACAGAATTAGATAATCATTAAAACAATAGGCTTTAACGAGAAGTTTTAACAGATAACTATAGAAACTTGAATCAGTGAAGAAAACAGTTAAACCACAAAATAATTTGCTAGTAAATTTATTTGTTAATTTTCAAATAACGCGTTCAAATATCCTTTAAATCAACAATCTATTTTCACAGGACTCAATAAAAATCCCTAAGAATAAAAAGTTTTAAAAAATTGAATTGCCAATATGAAACTTTTGCTGATTAATGAATGTATGAAGAAGTTCTAGTACAGTTATATTGAATTTCGATAGGGACTAACAGGGGTCTATTTTTGTTTTCTGTAAGAATACTTATCTTCGAAGAAACCGATCAGTTTCACTACACTGGGTGTAACTTTAAAGAAGGTCGGTATGGATGGAATTACAGTTTTTCATCTCTTACTTAAAAAATATGCACTAGATCCAAAAATATTGATATACCTACACCAGAAGGAAGTAAAATTTTCTATAATTTGGTTTTTATTTGGTTGCCATACGATAGATAAACCGAGATTCAGTAATTTAAAATTCTCCTATTAAAACCCTTTCAGTCACGAGTTTTTATTTTTGTAGTTAAAAATTTGAAACCAAGAGGCAAGTTTAAATGATTTTTTTAAATATTTTTGAAAGTAGTTTCAGGTCCTTACGGCCCTAATTTTTCGAAAAAATATTATGTTCGTTAAAACGAACATGGTGACTCAATGGAAAAATAAAAATAACTTGTCCACAATAATGGTTTATTTTGTACCAAAAACATTGAACCAATTTAGATCATGAGTTATACATAAATGAACCTTGCATTTATTATTACAAACAAAATGTATTTTCTTGAGGCAGGTACCATTTTTGCATCTTGCACCATCCCTATTTTCGTCGAATAGAGGTAAATGGCCCATTTCATCAAATCTTGTATTGGTCTCATTTCATTTTTGATTTTTTAGTTAGTGATGGTGTAGGGGATTCATTATTATTGATGATGATGGTCATCCTAACCTTTTCTTCATTGTTCAATAACTGTAAATCAAACCCCCCACCCTCCTCATTTGAACCTTGCAATTTTCCTTCATTCTTGTCTTCATAATATTCACCATCACTCAAACCATCAATATCTGAGAAATTTTCAATTATCTCGTAAAGTTCAGCCTCGGTTAGTGGTTTTTTAGAAGCCATTATTTTTTATTGGTTCACCAATTCTACAAAAAAAATTCCTTTGAGTCACCATGTTCGTTGAAACGAACATTTGTATTTTGTTCAAAAAAAATATAAAAAAATTAATATTCATTATATTGTGTATAATATACACAATAATAAACATTCAAGTAACTGACAAAAAATTATATAAACTCAAAGTAATTTACTGCAATAGTGAAAAACACACAAGAAACTCACAAATACACAAACACAGGTGGTTGCTCAGACATGGATTGAGAAAATGACTAAAACCTGAAAAGACCTCAACAAGATGGCACCACGAGCACTAAATCATAAAATAAATGTGATTGTTGAGACTACCAAAGGGATTCAATAGGTTAAAATGTGTTCAGCTAGCATTTGTAGTTATGTCAAGGGTATGTTCGTTTAAACGACCATGGTGACCGAAAGGGTTAAAAAATTGTTATGTGTTCAAATGCTTGTATTTTTGGGATTCTTTTTTAAAAGTAATATTAGTGTAGTAAAATTAAAATTTGAAAGGAATTATTTTGCAATAGCAATTTTTTTGTTGGAACTTCTCGGAAACATTACAAGAAGCGTATCAAAAAGTTTTGGATTAAATCTTTGTCCCGCAAGTCATTTGTTTAAACAAAAGAATGTTGAAAATTGTGTTTTTTCGCAATTTTTCTTAAATATCTCTGGTTGTATACCACGTATCGCAGTGAATAAAAACGAGATTGTTCATAATAAAATTCCGAAGAAAGCTACATTTATCCGAACATTTTTGGTTAATTTGTTAAGTTGCAATAAATAAAAACAATAAAGAACAGCAATTTTTAAACAATTGATGATAACTTAGACGATGTAAGGAACGAGGAACGAGGAAAAATAATACCAGGATAGACACTCTTCTTTTCACATAAATTTTTTAACATAAGTCTCTGATTTCTCTATGTTTTGTATGTGTATGTTATAACGAGAAGACAATAAATTAACAAATATTCCAATTTGAGACGAACCATAATTTGATATAGTAGTTTCAGTGTGTTAATATCGTTAAAATCATGAGAACACCATATTACCAGTGTTCTAAGACTTTCATTGACGATGGTGTTTATATGACACTTAAAGGTTAGTTTACTCTTAAATGTTATCCTGAATACAGAATGTTGATGAACGTGTCGGCACCTAATCTTCTAAACAATAATTAAATTCGACAAATTGATGTTTATTAATATTAAGTTAGAACATTGTACTTCCTTAAGTACAGCTGTAATTTGTTTAAATTACACCATTCATTTATTTTATCAAGGGCAGTTTGTAATGCCACGCAATCATTAACATCAATTATTTTATTGTATAACTTCATGTTATCTGCTTATAACAAACGATTGACACCTAGTTACTTCCATTAATATTGAGGAATAATGGACCTAACACATAACCGTGGGGTACACCCGAACTAGACCGTTACAGTATTTAATATTTTCAAGATGTGATTTGAAAAACAAAAATCAAATTTCTTGAGAAGCCAAATTGTTCAACTTTTGAACAAAAAATAGTGTGATTTCGTCTGTCAAATGATTTAATGAAGTCTGTGTAAATTACATCGTCTTGCGAGTTAGTGTCGCTAGCATCAGATATTACTTTAAGTTAAGGCCTGTTTGCACGCATCCAGTAATTTAGTCAAGTAGAGTAAGTAATTTAATAATTGCTTTCCACTGCTTAAATTACTAAACGACTCAACTAAATTACTGAATTCGTGCAAACAGGCCTTAAGGGCAACTTTCACCTAAATAAGCACTTTGTAACAATTCGATTAACTTCAGCTTTATATCATTTCGGGCTTGTAAAGTGCCTAAATTGTGCACCAAATTGGCATCTTGTTAAACAGTTTCCAATTTCTTTTCCCCAACATTTTAGCGGAAACTTTGGAGGGCTATATTTCCTGATATATGAATGGTAAAATCTAGTTATATAAAATTGGCCTGTTTTATGTCCACTTACATACGACATACCCTGTACATACAAACAACTACTTTTCACAACAAGACACATTTCCTTATTTTAAAAACACGAAGAATAAATTTCGACCTAGCCATAATATTAGATTTTAAATTATAAGTAAAACACATTTTGTTAAATTTCTATACAGAACGAAATTATAACGCGCCCTATATGAATTCTACAGCTCATGTAAATCCATTATTCAGTTTATTTATTCAAATTAATTTGAATTTACAATCATTCCAAAATGTAATTCGATACACACATGCCCTTAAAATTGTTATTTTTAACCAAATATAATGGCCTCTTGAACACTTTATATATCACCCTTTTATCTCTTTTATATTTCTGTTCATTGTTAAAGTTATGTGAGACCACACAAGTAAGTCAAGTACAACCGAAATAATAGAGTGAATGAATGTTTATAGGTTGAGTAAGCGTTAATATACCTTTAAATAATACTATTTGGCATAATAAGTTTGACTTCAATGGGAAGTTTTAGATTTTATTTAGGTAACTAGTTTGAAAGTATCATTAATCTTTCTGTCACGCGACAAAGCATTCCATTTTATTAGAATTAATGTCGAATTTTCTTAAGGTTTATTCTTAAATTGGAACGATGGGTTTTGCATTACAAAAGAAAAATGTTTAAAAAATTTCCTGCTATTTATAAATTGCTCTATATCTGGTACGAGACTATTTTTACAAAATAAACTGCTCTACCAAAGTTATAGTGTGTATAGTGGGTTGTCTAACAAGTAAAGAAAAATAGTAGTTTTCTAGCGAGTGTGAAAGTTTAGCAATTTACACGAGTTTGAAAACCCACTTTTCGTACATGTTGAACATATTATTTTTTTGTATTCTTCCTGGAAAACGAAAATACTAAATAATGAAGGAGGATGTCAATCACAAATGGGAAACTTGCACCACAGTGAAACACTGATATTTTCTCAGATAAATTGACCTCGGTAAGTACTTAAAAAGTGTTAATGGCACTAATACTGAAAAAGATATGAGACATAGAAATTGTCCTCTGGAGTTGTGACCTGCCCATTTGGCTTGGCTAAAGTTCTTTAAGATTCTCTTTTATTTTTGCCATTCAAATGTCTCGCATCAGCGTAAAATCAATATAGAAATGAGAATCAATTTAAGAAATATTCTGGTAAACGAAAAAATCCAAAATAAAGAATCCAGTTCATGGAGGACTAGCCTCTTGATTCTCTGATTCATTAGTGTTGCTCATTATAGATCATTAATATCTGATCTATGTTTCATTTGAATTTTTGATCATCTTCTTTTTAGGTGTCTGCCCTGGCCTTAAAACTCGACTCAAAAATTTAAAATTCATGAGCAATACCAACTTATATAGCCGATATTAAAGTGTTTCACGGTGGTGCTGATTTCCGGCATACTTCTTTATTTGCCATAAAATTTAATCAAAGAAGCTATATAAGACTTGTGTGTGGGTGTCATGGTAACAAGCAACAGGCGTACGTTAACTAAATGCAACAGGCGTACGTTAACTAAATGTAGATATTTCAGTACGAAACCACCAAAAAATATCTGTACACTAATACCTCTTTGCATAGTAATACCCAATAATACCTGGGTATTACGTAATAACACCTACCAATACCTAAACTTACCTAATAATACCTAATAATATAACGGTAATACCTGGGTATTTTTTAGTAGTACCAAGTAATACCAATTAATTCCCTCTAATAATTAGTTAAAACTGAAAAATACCTGGTATTACCAGAAAAATACCTGGTAATACCTCCGAAATACCCAATAATATCTAAAAATACCCAATAATATCTAAAAATGCCCAATAATACCTAAGAATACCCAATAATACCTAGTAATACCCGGAAGTTGTACGCCAAAATACCCAGTGGTTTACTCCTCGTTTCAGTATATAAAAAGTTATTTGCTTACCTAAAATGTCAAAACGATAATATGTGGTAAAGCATTTGTCGATGGATTATATCACAACGTTTGTGACTAAAGCTCTTAATGAATTTTTTTTTCATTACAGTTGCATTAATTCTTGCTTTCTACGGTGCGTATCGGAATGACGAACTGCATATGTTGATAGCTGATGAAATCGAAGTTGATGGTTCTGTTTTGGTTGCCATTTACGTGACATAGAAACAAAGAAAAAATGCGCTCTTACAGATCATTTAGAAGTGAAAACGTCAACAAACTTGCACTATATCGAAAACATTTGAGTATAAGATAAGAAAGTGTTAGCCATTGCAGGTTACTCATATGTTATAAAGGAGAAAAGACATAGAGGATGGTGCTCGAGCACCGTTGCCGAGTGATATGTTGAGGACAATATTGAGAAGAAATTATTGACTGCTACAAGAATGTTTAACCATCAGATGAGCATTAGTGAGCAACCTTCTTCCATCGCTTTCTGTGTCCAATCAGGAGTAGCATCAAGCAAAGCGGTGGGTGCTTCTTTATCGGTTTCTAATATCCCGTCAGTATCATCTTCTGGCATAATATTTATTAATCTATATAATTCTGCATTTATAATTTAGACTAATAAGTTGAATGAATATAGTTTGGTCGTTGCTGTGTAGAAAAGTGTTGCCAAGTGGAAAAATAGCACTTTTCTTCACTGTTGTCGATAGAGGACATTATTTTCTATTGAGTACACGAAAAAAATATATTGTAATATTTCCCTGTAAAAGAACTATAAAATAGACAACATCCAAATCCCAAAAAGATGGTGTGGAAGAAGGCATACTAGAAAAAATATAGACATAAAGAGATGGACTGCGCGGTTCTGTAAGAGGAACTGAAAAAATGGAATACAAAGAGAGAGTAACAGGGAAAATGATAATGTGAACAGTATGAGTTAAAGATAAGGACGCAACGGTGCTACCTCCACTTCGATATTTTAGCCCCTTTCTCAACGTTGGGCAACAAGGAGGAAATCAAACCCCACAATATTTTTGTCCCTCAGTTTCATCATCAATAGTCCCATAAGACGGCAATATATTTATGTCTATGAAGCACACGGTCATTCCACATAGACAAATTATTGGCATTAAATGGGGTTCTAATGTAGCAAATAGTAGTAGTATTGAAGTGCCAAGTTTGATTTTTTTTTTTTCAGGAAAGTATGGGTATGGCGAGGTGTTGTGTGTGTTTCAGAGGATCTTAGTAGTCATTTTCTACTATGGCGTCAAAGATAGCAGCAGCGAATGGACTTCAGTTTTCCAACAGTATCACTTACCAATGTGTCAATGTATAGATTTTTTGGGTCAATATGGACGTACAATGAATACTTTTGTTGTTTTCCAATATAAAAGGCACATCCCCTCATCTAAAAACTATTCATTTGCATTTATAAGACGTATAATATAACATAAGAGCATAAGCATAATTGTATTATCTAGTCGACTATTGAATGCAATACATAAAAATGAAAAAAATTCATTAATAAATGCTTACTAAATCTATTATTGTTCACTGCCGCTAACATCACTATCTTCGTTGTTATAGTCTTTTATATTATGAAAATTACAACATTTGTAGACATCTGTAAACAAAAGGGAGTATTTAAGGAATAAATACTGTCCACTTGCACAGAGCCCCTCTGCAGCTACACTAACAGTTTCGAACAAACTTGGGTGCTGGCGGCTTGATACGTTTTACTGGGACTCTTTAGTGTTTTTCATCAGATGATAGTGATCAACCTTTAGTCCCAGTATCATGAATCAGTGTGAGAAAATAGAAATGTCTCATCCGATTCCAATATAGTGGTTGGGTTGTAGAATTTTGTAACCTTCACCAATAGTTGCAATGATGTTTGATATTAAAAGGTGTGGTTTCAGAGCTTCTACAGTTGGTGGTAGTTTCTCCTCTTCAAACTTTCTTGTTCTGGATAAATGCTATCTAGCTTCCGGAACTATGAAGAATTTTTTGCATGTACAAAAACAATGAACATTTCTTATGCAGACAACATGTTTGACAGTGGATCTTCTTCCTTTTTCCTTGCAAATACAAAAAAAAACTGTACATCCCAATCTCTCCAGGAAAAGCATGTAGCCTGATAAGACCTTGTGCCTTGGGAGGCACAAGAGGGATTGCCATTGAAGATCTATGGCCCCATAGGGTGCCTGTTTCCAAGATTCTAATGTCACAATAGCATGAATCACCCTGCTTAGAAGAGTTAGAGTTAGAGTTGACGGGGTTTTGGGATGCTGAGGTTATGGGTTGTGGATGTATGATACTCAAGTGTTAAAAAAAATCTGACGTGCTGGGAAAGAAGTAAGGTCAGATTCGTGTTCAGCACAGAAAACTTTTTTTTTGTGGGTCTGGGATCTTCAGTTGATGGGAACTTATTTAAACTATAGTAGGTGATTCATGATTAAATGTACATGCGTTACCTGGTGATAGATGCCACTTTGGTGGTTCGTATCATTGATTGCTGAATCTGTGGTCCTTCGTTATTGAGATACAGGACAGTTAACTGATTTGCTTCGATCATAACGTTTAAACCACCCTATTAATCGGCTCATACTTACTACCTATCTTCCTCCCCTTATTCATAAATTCTAGATAGATGCTTTGTGAATTATTTATTATTCTAGTTGGCATTTTTTTACTGTATAGCAAATCTAACGGCGCCATCTGTCACAGTTGTCTGTTAGACTCACGCTCGTATCAAAACTTTCACCAAAGCAGTTTTCTTGATACAGTCGTCTAGTAATAAACACCAGATTTCCAGGCCGAATAAGAAATCTGGGTGTTACCATCTCTAATAGTACAACCCAAAGTTTGTCCCTTTCCACGTTTGAATAGTCCCGAAATTTTATCATGGTTTTTATTAGTATTCAGCCTTTATTACTTATTCGTCTTCTCCAAAACTTAAGGCAGTGTAACAAGCCGTAACTGTTTCCAGTAATGCCATTCCAAAAGTTTAATTTTCAACTTATCCTTCTTTAAAGAATTACAAAAATTTGATAGCACTTTCAACTGCAAATATGTACAATGACAAATGTACCTCTCTGCCAATTTAGAGATATTTGAATAATTCGAATTTTAAGTAATTTTGTTTATCATTATATTTATTTAAATCTGATAATATCATTAACATTAATCCATTCAGACTTTCATATGTATGTGTTTCTACTATAAATGCATCATCAGTAACTTAATTCATCGATAATAAATGATTGAATTTATTTATTTTAGTACGTATTCTCTCATTGAAAATATTAGCCTCCTGAATTCTAGAATTAAAATTTATGCTAATTTTGTAAATTAATATACACATAACATTAAATCGCCATATTAATAAAATTATGATTAATTTTATGTACAAACGAACACTAAAATTCAAATATGATGATGACAGATAAGGGGACCAGCATAAATAAACAAAACCGTTTACCACTTGCCGTTTTACTCAGAAGCATAGGTAATATTGTAATAACTTATTGGTATTTATATGAGTGAAAGACATTTATAGTATTTACTAAGACCATAATGGAACATAAAAATTAATTAACTCTGAAACTATCCAGATAATTACCACATAAAGAATACCTCAATTCCATTTCTCATAAATTTGTAAAACAGTGCCCATATATTTCGGTCATGCACGAATACGAACAATAAAAAAGAGGTAATAAACGTGGCACAACGACCCGTTTAGTCCCATCCCTTCGAATTAATTTAATTAATAAAGTTGTCATTTGAGAATCTTCATGAAATTTAACAGATTGCTGCCTGTATGGGGGCCTCTAAAGTGCATGTATTTTTAAAGTAATTATATTAAATTACATTTATTACATAATGTTATTTGGGCTACATAAATTAAAAGTTTTTTCTATATAAATAACTGCTGGAATTTTGAAATATTGGTAAATTAAATATATGTACATCTCTCACAATAAGGAAGGATCGGGTTTCGTAGTTTATAATTTGCGAAAATGTTAAAAAAAGTGACAAATGCCAGCTTTCTTAAGCTACATAACCCAGAAGAAATTGCTCTGTAACATAAATCAAACCATTATGTTCCTATGTATAAACTATATACGAACTTGCTTTCGTCTCAATTTGTCTTAAATCATGAAAAATTACGAAAAAAGACTCTTGACTACGCACGAATTTGAAAAAAATGAAAACACTAACTGACATTTAATATTAATTTACTCATTGTCATAGCAATTTTTCACAAATCACAATAATTATTCCATAAGTTTTATTAGAAAGAGTAGGACGTCCAGATTGATTCTTTGAAGCTCCGTGTATTTTTATTGAAAAAATGTCACTGATCGCAGTAATTTATTGTCTGCAATAAATGCATTTTAATGAGAATAAATTATTACCATTTTTTATTTATTACAGAAAATTTCTTTAACCATAGTAGTAAATAAATTAAAAGCGGTTAATTTAATTTCAATAAACACTTAATTCATCAACGTTTTTATTATTTTTCCTCTAAATTTACTTTAAAAGTAGATAAATCGAACACATTGACAACACTGTATGATTAGAAGCGTTTGCCCACCTACGCCTAAACAATGAAGTATGAAAAACACATAAACATTTTCTTTGAGCCGCAAACACCGGCAGCGAATGATTCCTTTTATGAAAGAGACACCGACGTTTTTTTTTAGTTTTTTGTCTCATCATCAATATAATAAACATAATAAAAATGGAGATGTAGGTCGCAAGAAAACATTGAACTTGGTTTTACTTTATCCGGAAATACTGACCTACACAATATTTTATATACACTACCTGGCCTAAGAATATCGTATTTTTAGAAAATAGTTCATTTAGGAGTAAAGCAAACATTTTATAAGACTTTTTGCTTCTTTAGAGACAATATATTATTATGCAAAATATTTGTAAATATACATCAGTATGTATACTATTTTTCTACGACTTTTAAAAAAGGTGTATTTTTTTTTGTTATTTTTAGTGCATGAAATACATGTTTATGGTAATAATGAAAAAAAAAAGGAAAAGTCGTGTAATAACTAACATTTTTTCACGCTTATGTAGGGTTCGATTCAGAACGCATTGAAAACAATTGAAGTTGTCTCACGATATTTGCTTTGGAAACGTCAAATGGGAATGTGCGTTTCTATGTTGAAGCTATTTTTTTAATTTATTAGTTTAAATGTGGAAATTGAGGACTGTCGTATGAAAAATATTGTAGCAAACGCATGCATAAAGTTCTTTTTTTTTCACTCATGGTATTGCAAAAACTTCAAACTTCCCATTCGTGAAAAAAAGCATAACTTTATGCACTTGTATAAATTACCATTTCCTCGATAATACACATTTTATTTTTATTGCACCATCAATAATAAAAGTTTGGTTCTTCCATTTTTGTTTAGTTGTTATTTATAAGAATAGATAAATAAATATTTTTTCTCATTGTTTATTTAGATTCCATTTTATTCCATTATTTTTGTATTTTTGGTGTTAAAAATACATCAATTATATTTAAAAAATACATATTTTTTATCTCCAAGTAAAGCCATTTAGCCCCTTTACATATGTGCCAAATTTCAACTTGATATCTTTAACCTTTCCGGAGACAACTGGGGATCCGTTTTTTATATTTTGACGCTGAAATCTAAAAAAGGTCCCCCAATCCGTGAACATATACCGATTTTGGGTACATTACTGATTACCATGCAAAAATGTACCTATTATTAAACTGTTAAAGGAACTATCATAAGGTATTATAATAACCTACAACGATTAACTCTCTTACAAAACACAATAAGGTCTAACTGCAGAAAAAAAATGGAAGAATGACAAGTTTTTAGAAAATAATCGATATCTTACAAAATAGGAGAGATATTAAAAATTTGAGAAATTCTTTTTCCCCATAAACCAGTGACTAAAAAAATGCGCATGAAAAAAATATTGAAAAATTTTTGTGGAATTTCGGTATTTATAAAGTTTCATAAAAAGAACACGCTTTTTTCTTACACCCTGTGGATAGTAATGTGCTTCAAAATAAATTAATCGGGCAAAATACAGTGTTTCACAAATAAATAATCTCTTAAAACCTGAAGACCGCATATTGATATCTATTCTCTTGCTCAAAAATATGTATTCAAATTGAACCTGGTCCATTTTAATTGGCCAGTAGTTTAATTAAAATAAAACAATTTAGTGGTTAATATTAGACTTGAGACCGCGGGGTCCCAGGTTCGAACATTCGCTAGGTCATGGATATTTGGTGGTGTTTTTCATGTGTTGTCGAGACGGTAGCAGTGTAGAGGAGCGAAAAAGAGGTAAAATTGTGTCGTTTTCTTTTATCAGCTTAGAACAAGATCAGACACAGTGGGTATTAACAACATCATTTTACACATAAAAACACGAAATACGACATTTTTTAGTGGTCACAGATATTCTTATTTAAAAAAATGTGTAAAATTTAATTTTTTTTAAATCATGTTTTTTTGTACATCTATTGCCATATCTCAAAAATGAATTGAGCTATCGATGTGAACTTTTTTTTGTTATAAAACACACACTTAAGCGCTTCTTTCTATACATAGGATTGCTAATAAAAAAATGTGAACATGCCAAAAACGTAGATGACCCTGAAAGTTTAGAGAATACGCCATCAAATTTTCACCAAGCGAGGAACTTTTTTGTTTTTGAAAATTTTGTGTAACATGCTATGAAGAAAATGAAGTCAATAGACTAAAAAAGTTTTTAGAAAAACAATATTTTCATTATTAGCAACAGTTTGCTAGTTACGAATTTTTTAGTATGGAGAAATTGTCAAAGCGTACGCGCGCGGCACTTAAGAATAATAATGATTATGTATTGTGTGTAACGGAACTTTTCATTATTATTTTTGTATGTTTAGGACTGTTTTATCACGTTTTAGGATCTGAAAGTATAACTCATTTTTTCCAGTGGCGCATTAAGGACTAAGGTTGAAGGCAAAAAGGAATTAAAAATCTCAAATAGAGTATTGCATTGGGATCTCGAAAACAGTAAAAAATAATATTATAGTAAATGGAAAAAAGTTGCGCAACTAGGGGGCTAATAAAATTCCATAAACAGAAGTTTAGGAAAAGTAATAATTTTGTAGTGTTTTGATAAAAAGTGAACTATCGAGTTTTCCTTTTTTTTGCGTTATTATTGGAGCTAAATAGAAAAGACAGTTTCTTAAAGCACTTTTTTTTGAACGTGGCAATCTTAATATTTGTATCCGACATTTCCTGTGTCAGAGTCACTATCCGAAACTCCCATGCATTGCATTTTTACCCTAGATCCACACAATAATTGAGTAAACGTGTTATTTTCGCCTAAATTAGGTAACAAAAAAGAAAGAAGTATCCTAAATTAAGTCTCTTTTAATTTCCGCAGCCCTAATTTGTGCACAGCCATGGCTTGTGCACAAATTTATCGTTCTCTATTACTGCGCCACATAAAATCCACTCCATTTTACAATGAAACTTAGATTGCTTTTTTATCTTAAATATTTTTTTAGCAGATAATCCACGCACAAATCGCACAATGGCCATACGTTCTACAATATAATACAAGTGGTAATAAGGGAAAAAATATCGTTATACATTTTACTTCCACATCCAGTGTAAGTATAGTATCGACAAAAATATTTTTGAAAATTTTTATTGTCCAAATAGGCTTAGAATGTCATGAAACGTCGAGATTTTAAGTTTGAGCAAAAAAAAATTCTCTCTGTCGGTCTGTGCGCACATTACTCCGGAACCGTTTAAGATATTGTCTTGAAATTTGGTACACGTACCTATGTATTTTAACGAGGTCTGGAACTAGATTGTTCCGTTAAAGGGTTGGGGGGTAAATAGGCAAATAAAACAAGTAAGATTCCATACAATTGGTATTTAATATATATATAAGAGAAGCTAAGGTCTCAAAATTTTTTTGGCATTAACCTCCCCCATTACCAACTCCTACACCATTATTCAAAGGGGCGAAAAAAATAAAATTGTCATTTAGTGTGTGTACAAAAACCAAAGGCCTCAAATTTTTTTGTACTTTATCCACCACCCTCAGCCCCACTACCGATGTGGCATATCGTTTTATAGGTTTTTGGGGTAGACGATTTCAAATATTTTATTATTGAAGTTCCATAAACAATTATTTCCACATTCAAATTTTTTTCGTTGTGAGAGACTTGGATAGAAGATCTGGATGTGGAAGTAGTGATTCGACGAAAACGAATAAAGTTGATCGTACACCGCCCTGAGACAAGTTAGTTTTAGTGGACGCGGGCGTATTAATACTCAATCACTGTACCTAAACTATCAAAGACACAATAAGAATTATGCTATCAAAAACTTTTTTGGTCTTTTGGCTTTATTTTCTTCGCAGCATGTTATACAAAATTTCCAAAAACAAAAAAGTTTGTAGCTTAGTTTTTAACATGTTTAAAAATGTTTTAATTAACAATACTATACACAGAGAGAAGCGCTTAAGTGTGTGTTTTATAACAAAAAAAAGTTCATGTGGATATCTCCATTCGTTTTTGAGATATGGCATTAGATGTTCAAAAAAACATGATTAAAAAAAAAAATAAAATTTCACACATTTTTAAAAATAACAATGTCCGGGACCACTAAAAAATGTCGTCTTTCATGATTTCTAATCTAACATCGACCTACTTAACGAAATGGTATTATGTCTCAGTTTGTTCTAAGATTAAAAAAAAAAACTCGAGAAGGAAGCGACTTTTCCCCTGTTTTTTACTCCACTAGTGGGTTAGACCGCGGTTGTAGAGAGACAACGTGGCTAGTCGCAGAGAATGGTTGTTGCGTTGTTGTTTACGTGTATGTGTCCTGGTTGATTGGTGGAATAGCTGTAGCTAAATTTCGTCAGGGCGTTGTTGTAAATCTCTACGTATAAATGCCAATAATCCTGTTACAAATATTAAAGACCTTTGCTATAATAGTTCAACTTTGATATAAAATATTTTTTAATACTTATGGAATTATTGCATGATTTTGGTTTTAAATTCGACTATTTTGAAGCTGTTATAATATTTATTATATTTTTAAATACCAGATTCCTAATTAGATGCCTCGAACACTACTAGGTAAATATATCCAGGTCTTGGCCAAAATAGCGGAAATTATCCAAGTAATAACATTTGTAAAATAAAAACAGGTATTATGAAGTTCTAAAAAAATATACCTAACAGAAAAAGTGGTAGAGAACTTCATTTATGATTATAGAAAGTCATTAAACAAATTTTGTAATCTGAGCTCAGCAAGCTTTCGAGATTCAGCCGTTATATATTTTTTTATACTAATAACCAAAACGTCTTTGTTTACTGTTTTGTAAGATATGCGAATCTCGTAGTGTTATTTTTCTTATTAGACTTCTGCTCGTTAGTTTAGCTTTGAAAGAAATTACATTACATAAATGTAACAATATACTTACAAATTCAGCAATTTATTGAAAATTTTTCATTTGTTCAGAGAACTAAAGAGATTTTCACTCTACTGTATATTATTACAGAATGTCTTTATTAAGGTAATTGGCAATGAAAATTTCTTACATATGCGTACATATAATTTAATAAACTAAGACTTTATTTATGTCTGTTGATTTTCATTAGCAAATTGGATAATATACAGGATGTCCATTTTATCATGGCCCACGAGGATAATTCGCTTAATATCAATGATGCAAAAAAATTGTTTTTACAAAAATTGTGCCGACTTTTTTAAGCCGCAAAATGGATTAAAGAAATTTGAAATCCATGGCTTGCTTTAAGAGTTATGACGAAAAATCCAAAATGAAGAATATATATGCCAAATCAGATCTCCGTTAGTTGAAGGGACACGAAAAATACTTCTATGAATTCCTTTTGCAAAATAGAGCAATTTAACAAAGTATCATCATATTTGTTTCCAGAACTGCAGGATTTCGAAGTTTACTCTTCATGGTGGTAAAAGAAATCTGAAACAGGCGACAAATGGTGGCATTAAATACAATATGTTTTCCTCTTCTCAATGATACATCATGTGCAATATTTATTCATTAAAACTAGGCAAGTAATTACAAAATATTTTATAAATCACTAAAAAATATATATAACTAACATAGTGAAGAAGCATGATAAAACAAAATGATTAAAAAATTCGATAAGTCTTTCCAATTTTTACTATAATAAAAAATTAACACAATTAAAAAAAATAGAAGTAAATTTAGTGAACAAAAACAAAGCAATAATAAAGACAGCAGCATGGAACAACAGGAAACTTGCCCAAAAAATAAAATTGAATTAAAATACTCAAAATCGTAAACTAACATCATTAAAAACCCCATGGACAACAAAAAAATTTGAAAAAAAAATCTCTTCCAGAAATATAAGCGATTAAAATCTGACGGATTTCACTCAGTCTTGAAATGTGACATCAGAGGGTGAAAGTCGAATGACTGCGTCAAGCGACACCGGTTCTGCTTTGGCTTTAACAATTCCGCATGCGTATGCGCATTTGTCAGAAACAACTAGCAGTGAACACAACCTAACCTAAAATTTAAATACTACTCCGTGTAAAACATCTCCAATATTCTGAAATTCACAGGTTTATCTGGAAGACTTCCTCTTTACGTCACGACATCGTACGACCGTGCCAATGGTGGTTTTCGAAAAATATGAACGTGTTAAAATTGCATGTTTTTTGCAATTTTTTCGGCTCCGAAATGTAAGCTGTTTTTTGCACTTTTTCGCAGATATCTCCGAAACGGTGGGAGTTAGCTCGAAATAGAAAGT
The DNA here is from genome assembly GCA_936432065.2 of Rutpela maculata. Taxonomy (NCBI): domain Eukaryota; kingdom Metazoa; phylum Arthropoda; class Insecta; order Coleoptera; family Cerambycidae; genus Rutpela; species Rutpela maculata. The sequence continues at coordinate 146,485,204 of OW386289.2, forward strand.
ATTTTCCCCTACGAATGTGTAGCTACCATCAGATTTTTTCTTCCGTGAGCTTCTACAGTTGGCAACTTTTTAATCTTGGCTCCTACGCCAGTAGACTACTCTAGCTAATTTAAATAGAATTAAATTTGCTAAAACTATTTTTTTTTATTTTTCGAATTCCGACAAAAATGAAAGAATTAGAGGGGCCGGGATTTGGAACTTTTTTTTTTTTTGTAAAATTTATCCATTTTGTCCGTAATTAATCGGTAATTAACTGAAATCGATCTCATATACCATGTTCACTTAATATCATGTACTACTTTGACGCTCCGTTAATCTCGGCCCTTCGAAACAAAGGTTTCTGAGAAAAATTATTTTTTTAAGATTTACATGCACACTCTATAGGAAAACGTGTAATTTCCTACATTTCCTTGAATATCTCGATAATTATCGTTCTTTTCGAAAAATTTGTAGATAACTTACGTAAAGAGAATTGATTGAGCTCTCCGACACTTTTTTATTTTTTCTCTAACATAAAAACAAAAGACTTATGACCGAATATGCGGACGTCTCAAGGCCAACCGCCGCCCACTCTAATAATTAGGGTGAAGACGTACCGCTCGGCTAAAGTACGCCATCTGTTGGACACCACGCAAGACTACTTTTCACCCGGTGACGTTGTAGAAGAACGCACTACCGGGCGTCAAAATGACGCGACACCAATTTATTTCTCAGGGGGCGCCAGTCGCGTATTACCCCGTTCTTCTACCTCCCAGGCGGGTTCGAGATAAGATGACTTCGGTAGCCGAAAAGCGGGACCAAGGCTGCACTACCACAGATCGGAAACTACGCTCTCTCTGGACCCGAATTCCCTCGTTAGGGGTTTAGGCACCTCTTAATTTCCTGAATTTTTGCATAAAAAAATCCCAACCGAAGAATTTCTCTGCGGAGGGATTAGTTTTGGTACGCGAAAATCGCGTTTTGGTCCATTAATAACGGAATATATTTCTCAAAAAACGCATAAAAAAATCCCTATCGAACCTCCGTAAAACAACCAGAAGGTCGAACGTTAATGCGAATTAACTCGACACATCCGGTTTTCTATACGAAAGTTCCAGGGATTATAGACCGTCAACAGGCCTCAAGATCAATTAAGAAACATTAGTTCAAAGAATCCGTTTATTTAACAGAATTGGTTATACAAAATTCTCAAGAAAGAATCGTGCCTTCCCCAATCAAGGTAGTGACTTTCAGACCATACAAGCGAGAGCGCTCGCGCTAACGATCGATTAGGTAGAAAAGATTCATACGTACCTTCTCAGAATCAAAATGCGAGCTTTTAGAATCATTTCAGACTCTGGGTAAATGAATAATTAAGGCTGACTGAAATTAACTTAAAAAAGTTTTACTAAATGAATTTAGTTTCGCTAGAGACTACCTAGCTTTAAAGTTCTTGTATCGTGGAAATTCACGTACTCAAACACATTCAGAGGACTTATTACTGCATAAGTTGAGTGGCGTTCGATCAGTCCACGACTTACTAACCCTTATCACAGTCGATTAATAATATCGATTTGGCAGCGTCTCACCTTCGAGCGACTATTAGGCAAAATTGAATTTTTTGATTTTTATGCACAAGGCGTTTTCCTCTATAACTTTGTCATTTGAAAAGCCCCGTTATTGGCTTTTCTACCATCGCTTTGTCTGGACTACTCAACGCGCTCGACCAAATTGCGAGCCGCTGGGTCAATCCAAACTCTTTCCATGCGAGAAACCGGCCTTGTACATGTGCATTGATTTTTATTAATTTTTGCTTATCGGCACTACGCCGGCTTTGACAAAATCTTCTATTTTGCCTTTTGGATGCAGTGCATCGTTAAAATTTTATGCTCATACTTTAGAATTGTGCTTTCAATGATCGTACCTCAAAGGTCAATGTCTTTGGTTGAGGAATAAAAAAATAAAAAATAATTTAAAGTATATTTTCGTGGTACTTTTTAAACTGACTTCGTGGTACTTTTGAAAAATCCAGTTTAAGACCAATTTTAGCGTACTTTTGAAAAATCGATTTTCGAGCCAAATTTCAAGGTACTTTTGAAAAACTAATCTGCGGGTGAAATTTTGGCGTACTTTTGAAAAATTGATTTTCAAGCCAAATTTCAAGGTACTTTTGAAAAGTTAATCTGCGGGTGAAATTTTGGCGTACTTTTGAAAAATCGATCTTCAAGCCAAATTTCAACGCAGTTTTGAAAAATTAGTCTGCAAGTGAAACTTTGGCGTACTTTCGATAAATCGATTCCTGGGCCAAATTTTGACGCCCTTCCAAAAATATTATTTTTCAAAGTCCAATTTATGATACCTTTGAAAAAGTATACTATTCATAAATCTTTGTCATTATATACTTCTACTCTGATATTCTGAACCAAAAACATTTTTCCTAAGTGAAAATTCGGTGTTTCTTCGAATTTTCGCCTGGTCATTTCCAACGCCTTATAGAACCCAAAACGGTCCTTGTGGACTGATCTGCGCCTCTGCAGACTCCCAAAAATGTCTTTAAATGAAATTTTTGCCTAAGTCGAATTTTGATTATGTCTTCAACTTAGGACGATTTTGGAGAGTTCTACAACACTCCCCTCCTTTGGTTGAATCTTTTCTACTCATCGATCGCCTTTAATTTCCATATTCATTTGTATGTCTGTATGCCTTCATTTGACGGTCTGACCTATGGTACAGATGTTTTAAAAATAACGGCCTTAATTGGGGCAGACGGCTGATTCGCCTATCTAACTTAAAAATAATTACATTTTTTAAACAATACGACAAGTTGATACAACATTTTTATCAACTTAATTACACCCGCGTCGAGGTGCGAAGCGTAGCACAATTTTGATTAGCGTCCACTCTCACTAATTCGTTGCACTCGCTTTTTCGCCCTGGTCTCGCTCTTGCTTAACTTCGGCCCTTTCTAGAAGAGTCTGTCTATATCTCCATGCCGCAGCTTGGACGGTCCTCGCCTTTGAGTTCCAGACTTCACCATGCCGCGCCCTTGCGACAGGCTGGGTCATCTTTCCATTTTTGCACATGGAAAATGCAGTTCTGCAACTAGATTGACTTTTTAGCAAGTCGTCGACTGGAACGCGTCGACTAACAAACACAATGTGTTGTTTTTAATGAAATATTTTTCTAACATGAATTTTGTTAACTTATAATGGTTAGAAATTGGTTCTTCGTAAGGTAGATTGAATCGGCTTACGATACTCGTGCGGTCATCACTACTTTGTGAAAAAAGTATAAAAAAAAAATTGAAGCGTCTTCTTGAGCGAAGAACGGCTTCTGAAACTCGTCTCGTAGTTTCTCCTTCGTAAGGTAGATTAAATCGGCTTACGATACTCGTGCGGTCATCACGACTTGTGAAAAAAGTATAAAAAAAAAAAAAAATTGAAGCGTCTTCTTGAGCGAAGGACGGCTTCTGAAACTCGTCTCGTAGTTTCTACTTCGTAAGGTAGATTAAATCGGCTTACGATACTCGTGCGGTCATCACGACTTGTAAAAAAAAAATATAAAAAAAAAAAATTGAAGCGTCTTCTTGAGCGAAGAACGGCTTCTGAAACTCGTAGTTTCCATTTGGGGTATACGTTAATTTTGTTGACTTAAAATGATTAAAATTGAAGTTGTCTTCTTGCATAAGAAAAACAGCTTCCGAAACTCGTACTGATTCGTACTTATGCCTACGTCCATTACTCGAACTTGGCGGCTCTCGCTCTTGAGAAGCTAGGCTTACCGGATCGCGCTCTTGCGTCGGGTTCGCCGTCTTTCCATGTCTGCTCATGGGGTAGACTTTAAATTTTCGATTCGACCGCATATAGGTCAAAATCGCTACTTAGAATTTTGAGAAAAAATATAAAAAAAAAGCGAAAACGGCCATTAGCCGTGGTCGACCTCAGAAATATCTAGAGGTGACTCTTCTATATCTGGCTCATCTCGAGCATCTTCGGGATCTCGACTTATTACATCCGGCTCATCTTGAGCACTTGCGGGAACATTGATTTGAACTAGTGTGGTATCGCTACGTCGCTCTGACCTGGGCGCGATCTCATTGTCTGATGAGGAAGCGTCGTCACTAAGATGAATTTCATCCGGACTATCTTCTGATTCTTCAGACAATTCCAATTCAACATCGGGGTCTCCCTTAGGTGCCGGCCTGATGGCATCGACATGTAATCTCGTCGAAGTTACCCCCTTGTGAATGAGGTAAACTTCATTAGACAATCTCTTTAAAACCTTGTGTGGCCCACTCCACGACGGTGTGAAGGTATGATCCTTCCTGATCCTTTTAGTCATTACCATATCTCCCACTTTATATACGACCGGCGTTACCGCCACTTTGGGCGCGTAACGCCATTGGTAATTTGTTTGATTTTTACGAATTTCCTTGACTCTTTCAAGGCGGGGAACGTCCGCTTGATTACGACGTTCTTGTCTATAAGCGAACATATTCCAATCACCAATCTGCGGTAATTCATAGCCGAGCACTACGAAACTGGGCGTATGCCCCGTAGCGGCGTTTTTTCTTGTTCTCAAGATATATGCCATCTGACTAACATGTCGATCCCACTCGTCGTTGGGTGAACCATATAATAAGGTTTTTAAGATCTTCTTAGCTTCTTGCACCCTCCTTTCTATTGGATTAGCCTGTTGGTGGTAAGCTGCTGTGAAGAATCTTTCAATATTGTTACGTGTACAGAACGTATCGTAAAAGCCGGAATTGAAGTGGCCTCCCTGGTCGGAAATGATGACCCTCGGAACGCCATATCTCGCCACTAGTTCCTCTTCGATAAATTGTGCTATTGTTTTTCCACTGACTTGGGTGAACGCCTTGGCTTCGACCCACTTACTAAATACATCCTCTACCATTAATATATATCGGTTATCTGCATCTTTGGTTCGCTGAAGCGGTCCGATTACATCGACGCTTAGAACTTCGAACGGATGCGATGGAGCATGGCTTCTGAGAGGAGCCTTCGGTTGTGACTGTCTGCTTTTTACGGAATTACAAATAATGCACTCATTTAAATATTTGTTAACTAGTCTCGACAAATTATTAAAATAATAGCGGCCCGAGATGATTCTAACAGTTTCATCGCGGCCGGGGTGACCTACTTCCGGTCGGTCGTGAAAATGAGATATTACTCTCATGACCATACGTTTTGGTACGTATAATTTTTCTATAACATTTTCGCCTCTCGTCCAAAGTGTGCCGCCTATCACTTGTCTTGTATTGACGAATTTCACCTCTGCCTCGGTTTTATCTGCTTGTCGCACTAGAGTATTCCATCGTTCAATTTGGTCTTGGATATCTCTGGAGTGCGTTTGCGCTTCTCTGACCTGATCGTTTAATTCCAATGTGGTAATCACTGATATTCGTTCCTTGTACGAGAATTTTGGTGGGTACATTCTCTCCTCTTCGTCGTCTGCTTCGACGTTTGGGCCTTGAGGATTCCTGCTAAGATAGTCAGCCAATATATTTTCCTTGCCGGGACAATGTTCTATGGTGAAGCTGTATTCCTGAAGTAATAATGACCAACGTGTAAATTTCGTTTTCTCGTCCTTATGCTTATTTAACCATAGTAAAGCTCGATTGTCGGTTTTGACTATAAATGGACGGTCTGCCAAATATATTTTGTATTTCCTTATATAATTAACGACGCTCAAACATTCCAATTCATTAATATGGTATTTTCTCTCCGTCGGAGATAACGTATTACTAGCATAAGAGACGATGTGCTTCTGGTCATTATCCCCCAATTGATATAATACTGCAGATAATCCTATTAAGGATGCGTCCGTCTGCAGTATGAACATTTTATTGAAATCTGGCCGGTGCAGTCCTAGAGGTTTATTCAATACTTCTTTTAGTAAAATAAAAGCTTCTTGGGCTTCCGGATTCCACTTGAAGCGCCAGTCTTTCGAGAGTAGTCGGGTCAAGGGCTTTGTAATTATTGCAACATTAGGGATATATTCACGTACCCAATTACATAGACCAAGGAAACTCTGAAGCTGGCGCCTCGTCGTAGGGGCCGGATAATTTTGTATCTGTAATATGTGTTTTTCTAATGGTTGAGTGGTGTTGGCATTTATTTGATGCCCGAGATAGGTTATGCTTGACGTGGCTACCACACATTTTTCCGGTGACACCTTTAAATTATGCAAACGCAGGCGTTCAAAGACGGCTCTCAGATGGTTTACATGCTGTTCTATATTTTCACTGTAGATGATAATATCATCGAGATATACTTTGCAGAAATGATGCAAGTAGCCGGTCAATACGTCTCTTGCCATAAATTTTTGGAATGTACATGGAGCGGTCTTCAATCCGAAAGGCATCACGTTAAATCGGTAAGATGCTCCATCTAATGTTGTAAACGTAGAATAGTTTTTTGACGACTCCTCAAGAGGGATTTGCCAATATCCGCTCTTGAGGTCCAACACCGTAAATATGTTGGCGTTTCCTAGATCCTTTATACTCTCGTATATCTTTGGTAAGACGGATGCTTCGTCTTCCGTTACTTCATTTAAGTGACGATAATCAATGCAGAAGCGAGGCTTCTTGCCGGGCCTTTCAATTATAATGGGAGGCGAACTGTACTGAGCGGTACTCGGTTCTATGACCCCGGCTTTCAGCATCTCTTCAATTTGATCGTACATAACTTTTTTCTTAGAAGGAGACATGGGGTAGGGTTTGATATTGAACGGGCGGTCGTCTTTAACTTTTATTTTATGTTTCGTTGTCACCGTGGTAGCTTGGGTAGGCACCGCGGTGAACAATTCAGCGAATTCCTCGAATAGAGGTTTTAAATTATCGTTTCCGATGATCAGTTCTTCGGGAAGCCGGCATTGCTTCCTTGCTTGATGTGCCGCTTGATTCCAGAAGACGGTTATTCGCTCTTCAGTGCCGACGTAGACACATTTACGTTGATAATCGAATACGACATTGTGAGCATATAAAAACGGGGCTCCCAGAATGAGCTCTTCATTTAAATTTTGAATGACCTGAAACGTGGTCTGAAAGGGTACATCTAGTACATTAACGTTCATGGTCGTAGTCCCGAGGGATTCTACTAAACCATCGCCACAAGCCATAACAAACGTTTGGGGAGCTGTAAGTTGATCAATGTCGTTCAAAAATTTCGGTTGGATAATATTCCTTGTCGAACCTGTATCCAATAAAGCGTTAACCGCTCGATTATTAATTATAATCTTAATGCGAGGCAGAGGGAAAGCGTCGTTGGTTTGATTGATAGATTCTAATGTAGTGAATCGGTGGGAAGATAGGTTGACTTCTTGATCCTTAAACAGGTAATTAAGGTCAGGAAGGTCATCGAAGTTTTTTAATTTAAACTTCTTGCTTCGGAGCTTCCTCGAGGGTCGCTTCGAGCCTGCTGGGGCCTGGTAGGCGGGGCTGGTACAGTTCGGCCTGGGCCATCGCCTCTGACCCCCGCTTGGTTTCCCGTATTCATATTACGATAGGGATTGTTTGGGCATTCTGCATGAAAATGCCACTGCTCCGTTGGGCAATATCTGCAAGGGCGATACGGGACTCGGGAGTTCCTTACGTCTCCAGTACCCCTTCTCGGTATATCCCCTCTGGGCAGCGAGGAAATATTATTTGCAAAATGCACCCTTGGTGCTGGCGGATTATCTCTTCTTTGAGATCCATTGAATGGTGTCCTAGATGCACCAAAGGAACTGGAGGACGGCTTCGCTAATGCGGAGGGTTCCGTTCTCCAGTTACTGCTCGATTGCTGATTCCCTTGAGCTGAAGCGGTAGAGGTGGACGCTTCTCGGTCTTTGCTTTTCTTTGCATTTTGCAGAATCTCGAATTCTTTATTCTCATCCATGATTTTGGCCATTTGTTCGGTCATCGTCACTAGTGTATTTGTATCTAGTATGACGGCACTCTTTAGGAGCATTTTCATATCAGGTCTCAACTGATTGAAGATGGTAGCCGCCTTCATCGCCTCCGGCTTAAACGGATCGATCCTGTTGAAGAGGCATACCTTCCTGGAAATAAATACTGACGTATTTTCCTCGGCATCTTGTTTCTTGCCATATAAATTAGCTACTGCTTCGGTGAGTACTTCACCTGAATCGTAACGGCTTCTGAACCGCTCGAGGAATAGAGGATACGTGGTAATTAGGGTTCGGTATTGTTCGAACCATTTCCTAGCATCGTCTTTGAGCTGTTCTGATATTTTATACAGACGGTCGTTATCCTGCGTAATTCGTACTCGGACGAAAAATTCCTCCATATGATGAATGAAGGTTTCAGGGTCTTCGTGTTCGAAGCCATGAAATTCCGCATTTGGATGCTTCGACCGATACTTATGCTCGTGTGTGGCTTCGCTTAGAGCTTTGGCAAGACCTGCTGCCATTTGGGCGAACACTTGTTCTGAGGAGGGCTGTATGACTCCTTCAGTGGTACTCGGGCCAACCCCCGAACTACCCAGTACATCCTCCGCGCACGGCCTCTCTAACCCTCTAGAGACGTTGTCCATCACAGATGTCGGCTCGTCGTAAAACTGGAAAGGCGTTGATTCATCCATATCCTTTCCAGAAAGCCCTGCTGACTAACAACGCCCCACGTTGGGCGCCATGTAGAAGAACGCACTACCGGGCGTCAAAATGACGCGACACCAATTTATTTCTCAGGGGGCGCCAGTCGCGTATTACCCCGTTCTTCTACCTCCCAGGCGGGTTCGAGATAAGATGACTTCGGTAGCCGAAAAGCGGGACCAAGGCTGCACTACCACAGATCGGAAACTACGCTCTCTCTGGACCCGAATTCCCTCGTTAGGGGTTTAGGCACCTCTTAATTTCCTGAATTTTTGCATAAAAAAATCCCAACCGAAGAATTTCTCTGCGGAGGGATTAGTTTTGGTACGCGAAAATCGCGTTTTGGTCCATTAATAACGGAATATATTTCTCAAAAAACGCATAAAAAAATCCCTATCGAACCTCCGTAAAACAACCAGAAGGTCGAACGTTAATGCGAATTAACTCGACACATCCGGTTTTCTATACGAAAGTTCCAGGGATTATAGACCGTCAACAGGCCTCAAGATCAATTAAGAAACATTAGTTCAAAGAATCCGTTTATTTAACAGAATTGGTTATACAAAATTCTCAAGAAAGAATCGTGCCTTCCCCAATCAAGGTAGTGACTTTCAGACCATACAAGCGAGAGCGCTCGCGCTAACGATCGATTAGGTAGAAAAGATTCATACGTACCTTCTCAGAATCAAAATGCGAGCTTTTAGAATCATTTCAGACTCTGGGTAAATGAATAATTAAGGCTGACTGAAATTAACTTAAAAAAGTTTTACTAAATGAATTTAGTTTCGCTAGAGACTACCTAGCTTTAAAGTTCTTGTATCGTGGAAATTCACGTACTCAAACACATTCAGAGGACTTATTACTGCATAAGTTGAGTGGCGTTCGATCAGTCCACGACTTACTAACCCTTATCACAGTCGATTAATAATATCGATTTGGCAGCGTCTCACCTTCGAGCGACTATTAGGCAAAATTGAATTTTTTGATTTTTATGCACAAGGCGTTTTCCTCTATAACTTTGTCATTTGAAAAGCCCCGTTATTGGCTTTTCTACCATCGCTTTGTCTGGACTACTCAACGCGCTCGACCAAATTGCGAGCCGCTGGGTCAATCCAAACTCTTTCCATGCGAGAAACCGGCCTTGTACATGTGCATTGATTTTTATTAATTTTTGCTTATCGGCACTACGCCGGCTTTGACAAAATCTTCTATTTTGCCTTTTGGATGCAGTGCATCGTTAAAATTTTATGCTCATACTTTAGAATTGTGCTTTCAATGATCGTACCTCAAAGGTCAATGTCTTTGGTTGAGGAATAAAAAAATAAAAAATAATTTAAAGTATATTTTCGTGGTACTTTTTAAACTGACTTCGTGGTACTTTTGAAAAATCCAGTTTAAGACCAATTTTAGCGTACTTTTGAAAAATCGATTTTCGAGCCAAATTTCAAGGTACTTTTGAAAAACTAATCTGCGGGTGAAATTTTGGCGTACTTTTGAAAAATTGATTTTCAAGCCAAATTTCAAGGTACTTTTGAAAAGTTAATCTGCGGGTGAAATTTTGGCGTACTTTTGAAAAATCGATCTTCAAGCCAAATTTCAACGCAGTTTTGAAAAATTAGTCTGCAAGTGAAACTTTGGCGTACTTTCGATAAATCGATTCCTGGGCCAAATTTTGACGCCCTTCCAAAAATATTATTTTTCAAAGTCCAATTTATGATACCTTTGAAAAAGTATACTATTCATAAATCTTTGTCATTATATACTTCTACTCTGATATTCTGAACCAAAAACATTTTTCCTAAGTGAAAATTCGGTGTTTCTTCGAATTTTCGCCTGGTCATTTCCAACGCCTTATAGAACCCAAAACGGTCCTTGTGGACTGATCTGCGCCTCTGCAGACTCCCAAAAATGTCTTTAAATGAAATTTTTGCCTAAGTCGAATTTTGATTATGTCTTCAACTTAGGACGATTTTGGAGAGTTCTACAACAACGTCACAGTGCTTTTCGTGAGGAGTGGCTAAGATTTCAACTTTAATTATTTATTGCAAAGTAAGTACTGCAATTTAAGAGCTGATATCTGGTGTAGCGTGTTTTTATACATAAATACACACTTTAATGAAATAACAAAAAAAATGGGCAAGTTCCCCATTTTGGGGACAGTATTCACAGTTATGCTGATGTAAAGAGGCCGCCAATAAATACATAATTCGTTGCTCAGAAAGTTAAAATATCTTTTATTATGTTATTTTATATTATCTACTAAACTAGATGCACTCTTATTATTATTAATTAAAAACTAGTTCTTTTATAAACTTGACAACATTTAATTTTTGTGACGGTTCATCTTAGTTAATAGCTACAGCCCAACTCACATATTATTATAACTATCATTCTGAGTGAAAAACATTTTTGTACATTTTAAATTCTTCAATGAATGAATGATTAAGTGAGGGTGTAACCAACTGTTAACTGAAATGAACTGTCACAAGAATAAAATGATGTCAAGTTCTTCCATAGAAAAGTGTTTTTAATTAATAACAGTGCAGCTAGTTTAGTAGATCATATGAAATAGAGACAAATAGATTTTTTAACGTAATATTCATTAAATGTGGATCAACGAAAAATGACGCTGGCAAAAAATAATTGGTTTTCAGGACAGGTTTTTAACGCACGACGGCGCACAGTCACAAAAATCTGCCGACAGTAGAGATTTCAATCAAATTAAATTTAAAAAATGGCAAATACTCTTAAGACATTGTACTTTAGAGTAGTGCTGCGGCAAAGTGGCTTTGGATTAACCTAACCTAAAAATCGCAGATATTACTTCCACATCCAGTGAAAGTATAGAAACGACAAAAAATTTAAAAAAAATTTTATTGTTCAAATAGGCTTAGAATGTTATGAAACGTCGAGATTTTAGGTTTGAGCAAAAAAATGTCTGTCGGTCTGTCTGTAACTTTTTTGTGCGCATGATTACTCTGGCACCGTTTAAGATTGAAATTTCGTACACATATGTATTTTAACGAGATCGGGAACTAGGTAATATTTTCATCTTATTCCGTTGAACGGTTGTGGGGTAAATTGGGGTAACTGGGGGTAAATAGGTAAGTCAAGCAGGTCCATAAAATTGGTATTTGGAATATACAAGAGAAGCTAATGTCTCAAAAAAAATTTTAGCATTAGCCACCCCCAATACTACAACACCCCATTATAAAATTATAAAAGGGGGTGAATGAAATTATTTTGTCGTAGATGACCATTCGAAAGCTTATCTTAAAGAGGAAGATTAAATGAAGTATTTATTATAAATAAATTGAAATTTTTTTTGAATCCTATACATAACCTCAAAATTTTCCAAAAAATTCATTTTTTAAGTAACTTAAAATATTTCAAAATTCTAGCATGATGGGCCAATTCTGAGGCCAGATTCGGATTCAGCGCGAAAAATTAGTTCGGAAATTGGATAATGTTCGGGTTAAAACTGAATGAAGTAAAAAAAAATTGAAGCCTTTGGTTCTTGTACACATACTAAATCACATTTTTTTTACTCCCTTTTATAATGGGGTGGGGGTAGTAATGGAGGTGGCATTTGCCAACATTTTTTGAGACATTAGCTTCTCTTATACCATTATAAAAGGGGGTGAAAAAAAAAAAAAATGTGATTTAGTATGTGTACAAGAACCAAAGGCTTCAATTTTTTTTTACTTCATTCAGTTTTAACCCCAACATTATCCAATTTCCCAAGTAATTTTTCGCGCTAAATCCGAATCTGGCCTCAGAACTGGCCCATCATGTCAGGACTTTGAAATATTTTAGGTTACTTAAAAAATGACTTTTTTGGCAAATTTTGAGGTTATGTATAGGATTCAAAAAAATGTTCAATTTATTTCTAATAAATGCATCATTTAATCTTCCTTTTTAAAATAAGCTTTCGAATGATCATCTACGATGGAATAATTTTTTTCACCCCCTTTTATAATGAGATGGGGGTAGTATTGGGGGTGGCTAATGGTAAATTTTTTTTTGAGACATTAGCTTCTCTTGTATATACTAAATACCAATTTTATGGACTCTCACCTGCTTGATTTACCTATTTACCCCCATTTACCCCAATTTACCCCACAACCATTCAACGGAATAAGATGAAAATATAACCTAGTTCCAGATCTCGTTAAAATACATAGGTGTACCAAATTTCAAGTCGATATCTTAAACGGTTCCAGAGTAATCGTGCGCACAAAAAAGTTACAGACAGACCGACAGACATTTTTTTGCTCAAAACTAAAATCTCGACGTTTCATGACATTCTAAGCCTATTTGAAAAATAATTTTTTTTTAAATTTTTTGTCGTTTCTATACTTCCACTGGATGTGGAAATATCTGCGATTTTTAGGTTAGGTTAATCCAAAGCCACTTTGCCGCAGTACTACTCTAAAGTACAATGTCTTAAGAGTATTTGCCATTTTTTTTATTTAATTTGATTGAAATCTCTGCTGTCGGCAGATTTTTGTCCAAAAAAGGGCATATTTTTCCCACTGTGCGGCGCCACGAAACTAAAGGCGCCGTAAGGCGTCGCAAGTTTTGAAATTTAAAATTAAAAAAATATATGAACGTTTAGTTACAACATAGGACGAACCAAGGCCGGTATTAAATACACAAACTAGGCAATTGCGTAGAGGCACGAAGTTCAAGACTAACTAACCGACGTTTATCATTTGCCGTTGATCTGTTGGAAAATAAAACGTACAAGGAAATTATTTATTTGTTATTTGATTATTTTATTTTGATAGAATTGTCGAATTTATTACCTCGGTTCTGTAGAAATATTTTACAGACTTGTTTATAGGATTATATTGTAGCGGAGTTCGAAAGCAAGGAGTCACGAAAAAGGATATGTTTTTGAATATATTACTTTTATATTTAATGATTAATTTAATTCTAGTTCAGGGGAAAATATAAATCCTGCAATTTTATTATAATAAAACATTTTTTATTGGCATTTTATATTTTAATGTCTCGCGTCCACAATATCTACTTTTCGAAGACAATATAATTTTAAGTCAGATTTGTAACTTTTAATTTGAGGCTGTTTGACCTTGAAAAATTCGAAAATTTTTCCTGCGGCGCATTTTGCAATTCCGTAACCCCGCCTGTAAATAAGAGGACGCAAATACTTCATTTGCCTAAAGGTGCGCCAATCCTTAATCCGGCCCTGGCATGAACTGAAAAATTTTGAATTTTTATATTCAATTACCTAGCGTGATTTATTTGAGGTACTATTTGCCTCAACCTCCCTCTTCAGCTGAATTTTAGATATGCTACTGAAAGGCGTATGTTCGTATTTACGCGACCACGCTCAAAAGGTTTGGCGCGGTCCTGATTTTCTCCATGGCAAGTACGATGTTAGTTAAAATATATTTTTGTAATTACTTGCTTGGTTTTAATGACTAAATATGATATATCGTTGAAAAGAGGGAAAAATACTCTATTTAATGCCACCATTTGCCATCTGAAAAAATGTATATGATACCTCGTTAAAAGGTTCTATTTTAAAAAAAACATTCGTATTAGAAGTTTCTTCTGGTCAAAACACTAAGTTCGTAAGGCCAAAAATTAGAGGAAAAAAAAATAAGTTTTTTCGTATGCCTTCAAATAACAGAGATATCTGACTCAGATGCATTTCGCATTTTCGATATTTTCAGTCTTAACTCTTAAAGTAGGCAATGGAATATATTTAAACCATTTTCTAGCTTATGAAAATCGGCACAATTTTTGTAAAACCATTTTATTTCACAATTGATATTAAGCGAGATATCCTCCAGAGCCTGATAAAATGGACATAGTGGAAGACCAGACCCTCTGAATTCGACACCCTCTATACAACTCGCGAACACCCACCTAAAAAATAGGTAATCTGATGTAAAATAACCTGCTAAACTTGATTTTTGAATTCGCCCATTGATTTGAGATTGCCAAAATGACCAAATTGGCAATTTTCTAAAAAAAATAAAAATTATGGGTTATTTTTTGTTTTTCATATAACACGTCATATATTTTTTATTTTACTTCAGAATTTTTAAATCTTTTTACATAATATTCTCTAACTATTCTTTGATATGTTGAAAGTAAAAAACTTTACCTAAAAATAATTAGTTGGCAAAAAAAAAATAACAACTTTTCTTTGCCGCAAAATCTTTAAAATTTGTAGAATAAAATGTCCGATCGAGGTATCTTTTTTATTTTTAAAGTTAGGTGCCTACTATAACCGAAGAAAATGTTCCCAATGAACTAAATAAAATCTTTTATAAGAAGTTTTTTTTGAAATTTTGCTCCCTTTTCGAAATATTGATTGTTTCAGCGTCCGAACGAATGCGCGCTACTATGAATCGGCCGCAATCGCATTTAGAGCTAAACGCAGACACGTGCCGGGTGATTATTATTTTCCAGTGTCCATTTGTGTTAAGTTGAAAGTGCTTTTTGTCTCAGTCAGTGCGTTATAAACACATAGTTTGACATAATAAATTATAATTATTCGGATAGGAAATCAAAGGAAACAAGCTAAAAACGTACTCTTCGCCTGTTCACTGGATTTTTATATAATTGTTATACATTCAATAGGATACTTTTCGCAGTTTTTTGTAAATAATGTTACTTTTGGACATTTTTAATTTTATAGTACGATCTTAGTTGGTAAAAGACTTGGTAAAAAAACTATACCAAACCCCATTTGGGTTTCGATTCCGAATCAAAAGAACTACACCACCACCTTACACGTAAAAGAATGTAAATTTTTACATTATAAGACACGAGCTAAAATCATATTTTCACGGTTGTATATTACCTACATTATGAAATGTATATTTGTAAAATATATAAATATTTAGATATTAAAATGAAATATCATTTCACCAGATTTCTAAATTCAATTACAAAAACATAAAAATTAAAAAAAATGTTTTTCAAATTTAAATCATTAAGTAATAACATTTTTATTTACCGATCGATTTTGTTCAAATAGGGTTCTTCCTCTAGCTAATTTACTGTCCAAATTTCAGTACAATCGGAATTTTCTTTCTTCAGTTATCGTGCTTACAAGAAACGTGACGGACGGACAGACAGACGGACATTTTGAAAGTTGTTCAGAATTCGTTCACTAACACAATGGTATGAAAATTTTTTGTCTGCGAGCGATATTTACGGTTTTAGAAATGTACCGATCAAATGCAAAATCCGATGACATTTCTGTGGCTCTAAAACAATATTTAGAACAGAAAAAAATATTTTTATCACTAAATCCAGTTTACCATGCACAATGTAGAAGATCGTATACCCGAACTGCTTATAAAAGAAAATCAGAAATTGTAAATCCTAGTACAGAGAATACAAGTAAAAAGGACATTTCTGCAATGTGCTATTTACAAGACAGCCTACCAAATTAAGCCCAGAATTCCAAATGTTTTAGATTTTGGATGAAGGAGGAAATCTTATTTCCAAAGATGATTTCAAAAAGCCCAAAACCCAATTTTATTGAGTTAACTCCATTTTGTAAATGTAAATTATATAACTGTACTACAAGCTGCAAGTGTAACAAAGCAAACGTGCAATGTAACATAAGTTGTTTATGCGAAGGAAAATGTAATCTTTAGTACCCACTTGCTGTTATAATTAATGAAAATATATTTTTTAATGTGTATGTTTCAAGATTATCTACATAATTTTATAACATTTAATTGCAAATAGAAACTAAATAATCCGTAAGACTTACTTGATCGCTTGAACGACACCACAGATGGGCGATGTTAACAGTAGTGCAGTCATTGAAGCGTAAAATAGGGTTTTACCTCCTAAATATTTCACTATGAATCGATTTACATGAAATTTTGGAATTGGGATTATCTTACCCTTAACTTCAAAAGTGATATTGACCCGACCTCCGTTTTTTATTTTTAAGGGGTGAAAACAACCCCTTAATGAAAAAATTGACATTGAGCCTTTTTATCGCTAGCAAACGTGTTTAATAATACGGAGTGACATTTTATAGTATTCTCTAACACAATTACCTCATGTTTAACCCATTTTCAACCCTTGAAAAACTTTACAATCCCTGCAAACGACCCCTAAATTGAAAAAAATCACAAAAAATTACTTTTATATAACTTAAAAAGATTTAAATATAGAGTAAATATTGTTTTACCTACCTTATTTGTCATAATTTAACCCCTTTTTTCAACCCTTAAAAACAACCCCTCTGTAAAAAATTGTATACAAAATTTTTTTTGGTGAACTGAAAAGGATTTAAAGGTTGTTCCACGTTCTCGAAAATGACTTTCATATGTCATTCATAAGCTTTTCAACCCTTAAAACTACCCCTAAATTAAAACATTGAAAATATAAGTTTATACAATTAAAAATAATTTAGAGAATATTATTTAGGTATTATGCAAATCACAACTTACACACTTTTTTATTTATTATGAAAATACCTACTTTCTGTATATTGTTGCCCTAATCTGGGCACGCTAATATACTAGTTAGGTAAATACTTTAAAACACTCATTATTGGAGAACCAATCAAAACAACTACTCTTCTAACTAATACTGACGAAGTATTGAATTACATGATAGGATTCTTAGCATTTTAAAGAAAAAAAAAAAAATATATATTGAAAATATTTCAATCATTTATTTACATTTAGTCATCACACTTTTTTATTTAATATGAAATTATCTACTTTCTGTATATTGGTACCTTAATCGGGTCACGCTAATATACTACTTAGGACAACACTTTAAAACACTCATTATTGGAAAACCAATCAAAACAACTACTCTTCTAGCTAATACTGACGAAGTATTGAATTACATGATAGGATTCCTGGCATTTTAAAGAAAAAAAAAAAAAAAAAAAAAAAAAAAATTAAACTACTTAAATTATTTATTAAAATTCAGTCATTCACAACAATTATTGAACCTTACATTCTATTTCAACTCTAGAAAAGTTGTACAAGTTTTTTCGAACTCGTTAGTTCTCATCAGTAGAGTATAGAAACATTCATTCATTATTTACAAGCCTATTCTTGATTTATTTTTTACAATTAATTATTTTTTATTTATTTGCTTTTATCATGTTTAGAGAATATTATTTAGGTATTATGCAAATCACAACTTACACACTTTTTTATTTATTATGAAAATACCTACTTTCTGTATATTGTTGCCCTAATCTGGGCACGCTAATATACTAGTTAGGTAAATACTTTAAAACACTCATTATTGGAGAACCAATCAAAACAACTACTCTTCTAGCTAATACTGACGAAGTATTGAATTACATGATAGGATTCTTAGCATTTTAAAGAAAAAAAAAAATATATTGAAAATATTTCAATCATTTATTTACATTTAGTCATCACACTTTTTTATTTAATATGAAATTATCTACTTTCTGTATATTGGTACCTTAATCGGGTCACGCTAATATACTACTTAGGACAACACTTTAAAACACTCATTATTGGAAAACCAATCAAAACAACTACTCTTCTAGCTAATACTGACGAAGTATTGAATTACATGATAGGATTCCTGGCATTTTAAAGAAAAAAAAAAAAAATTTAAACTACTTAAATTATTTATTAAAATTCAGTCATTCACAACAATTATTGAACCTTACATTCTATTTCAACTCTAGAAAAGTTGTACAAGTTTTTTCGAACTCGTTAGTTCTCATCAGTAGAGTATAGAAACATTCATTCATTATTTACAAGCCTATTCTTGATTTATTTTTTACAATTAATTATTTTTTATTTATTTGCTTTTATCATGTTTAGAGAATATTATTTAGGTATTATGCAAATCACAACTTACACACTTTTTTATTTATTATGAAAATACCTACTTTCTGTATATTGTTGCCCTAATCTGGGCACGCTAATATACTAGTTAGGTAAATACTTTAAAACACTCATTATTGGAGAACCAATCAAAACAACTACTCTTCTAGCTAATACTGACGAAGTATTGAATTACATGATAGGATTCTTAGCATTTTAAAGAAAAAAAAAAAATATATTGAAAATATTTCAATCATTTATTTACATTTAGTCATCACACTTTTTTATTTAATATGAAATTATCTACTTTCTGTATATTGGTACCTTAATCGGGTCACGCTAATATACTACTTAGGACAACACTTTAAAACACTCATTATTGGAAAACCAATCAAAACAACTACTCTTCTAGCTAATACTGACGAAGTACAACTTTTCTAGAGTTGAAATAGAATGTAAGGTTCAATAATTGTTGTGAATGACTGAATTTTAATAAATAATTTAAGTAGTTTAAATTTTTTTTTTTTTTTTTTTTCTTTAAAATGCCAGGAATCCTATCATGTAATTCAATACTTCGTCAGTATTAGCTAGAAGAGTAGTTGTTTTGATTGGTTTTCCAATAATGAGTGTTTTAAAGTGTTGTCCTAAGTAGTATATTAGCGTGACCCGATTAAGGTACCAATATACAGAAAGTAGATAATTTCATATTAAATAAAAAAGTGTGATGACTAAATGTAAATAAATGATTGAAATATTTTCAATATATTTTTTTTTTTTTTTTTTTCTTTAAAATGCTAAGAATCCTATCATGTAATTCAATACTTCGTCAGTATTAGCTAGAAGAGTAGTTGTTTTGATTGGTTCTCCAATAATGAGTGTTTTAAAGTATTTACCTAACTAGTATATTAGCGTGCCCAGATTAGGGCAACAATATACAGAAAGTAGGTATTTTCATAATAAATAAAAAAGTGTGTAAGTTGTGATTTGCATAATACCTAAATAATATTCTCTAAACATGATACAAGCAAATAAATAAAAAATAATTAATTGTAAAAATAATTTGATTATAAAGTAAAAAATCACACTTTTTATTGAATAAAATATAAACTTATAAGTTATCTGTAAATATACTGGATCAAATTAGTAATTAATTATAAATTTTGCATTACAATACATAAAAAAAGACATTACAAACAAGAGCATTAGAATACATAAAAAATTATCGTCTATAAAAATAATTATTCATGACTCAATTTCAGAGCTGCTGTCGTCAAGATCTTCTTCTGGATCAATTGGAGGGCTATTCTGGCAGTTATCTCCACTGCATGTTCCACAAGTTACATTGCAAAACAGCCCGACTCTTCGGCATCCGCAAGTGGCTCCGCAACCTTTTTTGCAGTTGCAAAAAATCGTTTTGAGCAACTGTTGCGGTGCAGGTGGATCAGCAGTTTTTATTGGATTTAATAACCCTTCATTACTGACCCATCCCCAATCAGTTGGATGAATATTTTTGTTGCCAAGCCAAATCTGAGTTTGTAGATAAACCCTCTTAGTATGCTCATCTATGGCACCAACTGTTGGAACTAAGGATGATAATTTTGCGGCAGTGTTTTTCGTGGTTGCTTTAATAAAACTTTCATAGCGCATCTTTTCGAGATATTTTGTAAAGTTTCGAGTTCAGATGTACTATTAAAAAATATCTGAGCCTTATTTCTCAAATCTTCCCTTTTTTCTAAAAGATCCATGAATTTTTTTTTTTGCCTTTATTATATGACGCCGATGTTGAGTCACACCCAGTGAAACAATGTGAAAAAAGAATCAAGTTTGAACTATTTGGATAATTTAGTTCTAAACTTTTATATAGCATACATATTTAAGAAATTCGTAACGAAGAAACGGAGCACGCACAGCAGATCACCTGGCTTTTTCGTGGTCGACCCATCGAGCAATACACATACTTACACTCATTCAAATGTGTTATATATACATATATGAAAGTTGGTATGTATTCATGCCTATGTTTCCGATATATATATGCCATATATGTATATATATATATATATATATATATATATATATATATATATATATATATATATATATATATATATATATAAGACAATAGTTTTGGGTCCATATTATTGTGTACTTTCACTTTGCTCCAAATATTCATGCTCCGAAATTTTTAGTTTACTAAATAGAAAAAAATACGATTAGTTTTTGGACCGTAACTCCTACAATTTTGAAGCTATCACAATTCAAAAAAAAACCATTTTAAAGGTAATTGAAAGAGCTACAACTTTTTTCATCATGATATGTAGTGAAAAACCTTTTATTTTGAAACAGTGAAGGGTCAAAGGGCTCGAGAGAGACTGCGATTGCGCTACCACGCGCTCTTTAAACAATCATATCTCCGTCAATTTTGGTGTGACAAAAAAAGAAAAAAAAACAATATTTTTGTCAAAAAAAGACCTACATTTTTTATTATCACAGTTTTTTACGTATCTTTCATTATTTTTGAAATATTATGAAAAAAAGTGTTTTTATCAAAAATGTAAAAAAATTTTTTTCCTCAAAATCGTGATTTTTTTGAAAAATATGTATTCCAAAGCAGCCAAACCGCTGGAATCCAATAAACTCTTCATATTAAAGTTAATTCTAAACGGAATACGATTAATTCTAATTTTGGTGGAAATGGCACTTATGAAACACATCGATTTTTTAAAAAAAACATCAGATGTCCCTCTTTTTTTCATTACAACTCACTCACTTTACGCGCAAAAGACTTCTAACATTGCTCATTTTAAAGATTATTTTAAGCACTATAAAAAAGTTTCTTATTGTCATATGGATAAAATGTATCCGTTGTCCGCTGGATGGCATTGAATACATCGATTAAATTTCAGATAAAAAAAAAAAACGGATTTGATCTTCGTGTTATGTGCAAAACAAAAATTAACACATAATTTTAAAATTTTTCAAAAAATTTGCGAATTGACCGATTTGGCAATCTCAAATTAACGGGCGAACTCAAAAATCAAATCCAGAAGGTCATTGTACATAATATCATCTGTTTTTTAGGTGGGTGTTCGCGAGTTAGTATAGACTACTTTTAAAATGCTTCCTACAGATTGGCTGCTCTCCGACTAACAGGACAGCCTGTATATTCAACAGCGAAGTGGGTGGATCATGATATTCCTTTATAAATATTTGTGCATTTCCAGTAGCGCAGCGCGTATTCTCCATTCTCTTTGATAGCGAATCTTTCAACGTAAATATGTCATAGGTGGTATTTTTTATGATCCCTGGGGCAAGCAGAAGTTTCAAAATGTGCATAAAGCATACCGTTCTAGACGTTTCAGATCACCGCTCGCCTCCCATATCCGTGCACGCCCACTTTAGCCCTATTCTTCTTTCTTTCTTTGGTCCCATTGTCGACTATTCATTGCAAAAGTCTGAATTTATAGTTCCCGAAATAGCTCGGACGACATTTATTAGGTACAAAGAATGGCACTGTTTGAAAATACTTGGGTGATATGTTATTCGGTTAACCGATATTGGTAGGCTATTATGTTATTTGGCTACCTCCACTTAATGATTTCTTTTTATAAAGGAGATACATCGATTTTTATATGAGATAAAGGGACTGCATAAAAGGATGTGGGTAAAGGTGGATTGTTTAGTGATATGGTTAACAATACGCTTTTCGTAACAGCTTTCAAACAATGCGGTGTATGGATATACAAAAAAAGTAAATAAGTTTCGATGACTAGAGGAAAGTTTATCAATTTTATAATCTGGGCGGAGTAAGATTAAGGATTTTTGTTAATTTGTCAAACTACAGCAGATTTTTAAGCACAAATATGAAAAAATATTGCAGGATAACCAGAGCCGCATTGAGGGTTAGCGCGATCCTTTATTGCTCTCCTATTCATCGCTAGGAGGTTTAAAATGCTAAGGCGCAAATTTTGAATTTTTCTGTGTCAAATAAACTCCTGCAAGCGAATTTTTAGGTTGAATTTAAATCCACATATTTTGAGAAATAGAATAGATATCGACATGCGGTTTTTAGGATTTAGGAGATAATTTATTGGTGAAAGAGCGAATTTGTCCATGTATTTTATTTTGAAGCACGTTATTATTTACAGTGTGAAAGAAAAGAGCCCTTTTTAACCAAATTTTATAACTTCCTAGATTCTACAAAAAATATTTTATATTTTTTTGCGCATTTTTTTAGTCAGTGGTTTACGAAGAAAAAAATCAATTTCTCAATTTTTTTTATGTTTCTCTTATAAGATACCGATTTTTTTTAAACTTGTCATTTTCCTATCTTTTTGCTGTTAGGCCGTATTGAGTTTCGTAATAGCCGATCGTTGTAGGTTATTATAATACCTTATGATGACTCCATTAAAATAATAATAATAAGTATATTTTCTTGTACTTTCAGTTCATGGTGAATACATATCTTTTTGTTGCTCCATTAATAATAAAAAGTTTGGTTCTTCCCTTTTCCTTTAGTTGACATTGTATACAGCGTGATTTACCTCAACATGCGAAAAATTGATCAGAAAGTTGTCCAAACCGAAACGAGTAAAAAAATGAAATGAATGAAATTGAAATTAAAAAAAAATGACCAAAAAAATTACCTTATTTTTTGTAAAAATGCGCCGCTTATGACTAACCAATCTGACGTAACGCGGTACAACCATATCACTTCCCCTCCCCCTTTATCGGACTTGGAACTGACAGCAAAGCTGGACAAAATAAGTCATTATAATAAATAGCACAATAAGACATTGACCCTATGCTAGTGAACTCTACAACAACAAATAGATATTAGAGATATTTAAACCCGTCGATAACACATAAACACCAAACTTCGGCGGTACTTTGTACCTGCTGGTGTTCTGATTGTTCGACCGAAAACAGAAAACGCGGCACTTTGGCCGCACGCGCCAGCTTAACTTTTTATGCTAATTAAAGAAATGTAAACATCTCCAAAATGTTCTTTCCCAAGTAAGTTCACTGACCACAGACATAACAGTAGCGTATATTTGCAAACAAAAATTACTAAATTTCCTCGGATCACTCTAAAATTTTGCAAGGACTTTCCCACGTAGAAGACTAGTACACCATGTTATTTTCCGAATGTCATGGTAAATCACCCTGTATAATAATAATAGCGCTTACAAAAATAGATAAATATATATCTTTCTTATTGTTTATTTAGATTCTATTTTATGCCATTAAAAAGACATACATAAAATTTTTCGTATATTTTTGTATTTTTGGTGTGAAAAATACATCACCAAAATTTGTAATCTATAGGTAAAGCTATACCTTTACATGTATGACGAATTTCAACTTGATGTCTTTAACAATTCCTGAGATAAGTGGGGTTCGTTTTTTATATTTTGATGGAGAAAAAGTTTTTTCAATCTGTGAACGCAGAAAATGTACTTATAATTTTAAAGAAGCTATCATAATGTATTATAAAAACCTACAACGATCTGCTTTTACAAAATAAGAGAGATTGAAAAATATAAAAAATCGGAGAAATTGTTTTTCCCCATAAACCAGTGACTAAAAATGCGCATCAAAAAAATATAAAATATTTTTTGTGGAATCATGGTAGTTACAAAGTTTGGCAATAAAAATACGCTTTTCTTTTACACCCTGCAGATAGTCACGTGCTTCAAAATAAAAGTAGGGATTTTTTAGTTGTCTGACATCTAATAGACCTGACTACCTGCTATCGACAAAAAAATTCTTGTAAATTTGTATTGTTCAAATAGGCTTAGAATGTCATAAAACGTCGAGATTTAAGTTTGAAAAAAAAATTATGTCTGTCTGTCTGTCGATCTGTCGGTCTGTCTGTCGGATATAACGCTAACTTTGGATTTTTAAATGGAACATCCTGTATATTTTTAAATTTTATGATTAGGAGGTCATTTTGCATACAACTATGGCATATTAAGATAAAAATACTGACATTTTTATGAGCAAATTTAATTTTTCATCTAGGCGTCCGTGACCCCAAAAAAATGTTTTATTTTGCTTCAATAAATAGTTAAAAAATATAATTATGACACAATATAATAAATTGGTTTCACCTTTAGTTCGCTATCGCATATGAAATAGTAGGGTCATATACTGTGCATTTGGCCTGCTATTCCTGAAATTAAAAAATATCAAAATATCAAGATATATATCAAGTTATACTTAAATATCATAATATACAGTGTGTCCCAGGATAGAGGTGTAATTGACCAAAAATTTTGGAATTTTGGAATGATATTTGGGGATTGAGTCCTGCTTGTTGTAAAACTAAAGTATACCAAAAATGACTTGATTTGGTGTTCTACAGGGTGTTTTATAAGCAAAGTTGTAAAAATCACCACTAATAAAGTACCTTTATTTTTCAAAATATGAAAAAATTCCACTAAGAAAAGTTATTTAGAATGCAATTTATACTATACCAAATTTCAGGAATATAAAATTATTTTTTTGAAACTTCCCATTTTTTGCGAATTAAGAGTTGAATTCATATTTAAAATTATGTAGGAGCAAATGTTAATCATTTAAAAAAGTAGGCTATTGGTAAATAAAAAATTGAATATACGAGATCTAAGAAGGTATAATGTTAATCGAACTAATTGTAAAACAAGAAACAATTACTAACCGAAGATTAATGGGGTTTAAAAATTATAACAAGTAATAAATGTCAAAAACATAACAGATTCACAAACAAATTAATTATTGACCAATACAAAACAATGTTTACAATTTTTTTATTATTCGATGTACCCACATCCACACACATTTCGATCCTTCGCCTGAAGTCCTTAAAACTGTTTCGAATATGATCTAACGGTATGGAGTTTACGGCATTTGTAGTTCTTTGCTTCAATACTGCTACGTCGTCAGGAAGTGGTTCAGCGTAAACCAACTGCTTGAGGCGACCCCATAAAAAGAAATCCAATATTGATAAGTCTGGTTATCTCGCCGGCCACTTGATCGGTCCATTCCTGGCAATCCAATTTTCTCCAAAATTTAAATTCAACCACCGACTAACCATTTCTGTGGAGTGGCCAGGGCAACCATCATGTTGAAACTGAACTAAATGCATATCTCTTAAAATATTTAAATATTCTTCAGAAAATCTTTCAAGAAGCTGTAAATAAGTGTGCCGATTTAACCTTCCCTCAATGAAATAAGGTCCAATATAAAACGGCACACCACACATTCACTTTTTTATAATATTGACTTCTACAATGAATTCTAAAATTTGGATTTTCAGAAGCCCAAAACCGACAATTCTGAGATAAAACAACACCATTGGTTGTGAATGTGGATTCATCTGAGAAAATTATGAAATGATGAAAAAATCTCTCTTCCATGATTTTTTCTCCAATGGTCAAACAAAAATCCAGCCTACGGCCGTCATCTCCCTATTCAAGCGTATGTTTACAATTTGCTTTATATGCCCTAATTTTCTTTGCCTTGTAAATTCTTTGGAGTTCAGACTTGCTGATATTAATAAGAGCTGATCTCTCTCTTAGTGGCGTCCTAGGATTTTCTATAACAGAGGCAAGAGCTATAATAGCCCCAACATTGTCTTCATCATATGCTTTTATTTTTCTTTTCATGTTAAGAACACTCCCAGTAGCCAGAAACTTTTTAATTATTCTCATAGCCTCAGTACGTGACAAAGCAGTGTTTGGAAATTTCAAATTAAATTGGCTTACCACTTCTCTAAGCGAGTTTTCACTGCCAATTCCGTAGCAATATAAATTTTTTCACGCACTGTGAGTACCATTTTCACTTAATTTTTTATGCTTGATTCGTTAATTTGAAACAGAAATTAAGGATAATATTGACTACGTTTGACAGATATGTCAATAATAAATGATAAATGTGTATTCACTGCTTTTCTCATAGCCTACTTTTAGCTTCTACATAACTTTAAATATTAATTCACAAAAAATAATTTCTATCCAGTTTTAATTGAATGGTTCAAAATAAAATACTAATTTATTGAAAAAATAGGAAGTTTCAAAAAAATAATTTTATATTCCTGAAATTTGGTATAGAGGTATAAAATTGCATTCTAAATAACTTTTCTTAGTGGAATTTTCTCATATTTTGAAAAATAAAGGTACTTTATTAGTGGTGATTTTTACAACTTTGCTTATAAAACACCAAATCAAGTCATTTTTGGTATACTTTAGTTTTACAACAAGCAGGACTCAATCAATACCATTCCAAAATTCCAAAATTTTTGGTCCATTACACCTCTTGTTACATCTATCCTGGGACACACTGTATAACATTCGATATATATTTTCGAATCCTGTACAGCCTTAAACTGCCATATACCACAACAGAAAATCGATTGTGTTACAGTATTCACTTTACCGCATCCGGATATTTTTTAATATGCAGGAATAATGATATTCTCGATAATTACTTTGTTGCTACCCGTCTGGAATACCTGGAAAACCTGATAATTTTGGAGAATTTGAAAACTTTAGGAATATCAGGGAAAATCGGGAATAAAGGTGAAAAAGTGGTAGAAGTCAGGAAAAAGTAGTATTTCAGCTATTCACCGAGCATTTTTAAATTAACATAACGGTTTATTTTGGATTAGTAAAATCTGCAATACTTTGTACAATGGTACGTCCAGCCATGTAGGCTTTAAATAACCTCCTCTATCATTCCCTTGAAACTTTTCATTCCTGTACTAAACACCTTGTATAATTCGGTATCTCAGAAGGATACCATTTACTTTCGTAATAGAGCTAAAAACAGTAGCGGATTTATCAGAATCACCGTTAAATAATTGTGATAAACTTCGTAATATTTTTGCCAAAAAATGGACTTGCTTTTGTGCTTCTGAGGTACTGAATTAATAAAAACAAAAATATTCTGAAAATTAATAATCAAGATCAACGACGTTTTGTTAAACGCCCTGTACACATATTATTTACAAGGCATAAAATGTCCATAATATTCCTTGGTTCCCACCGAACTTCGGAAATTCCTTCCTATGCAACTTACTGTAATCTACCTAGAAATCTCGGACTCGCACCACAGAGCGATTTTTGAGTCAAATATTTACTCTGCGGTCGAACAGCCGGTATGGATGGGTCATTGATTACACAAGATCGTCAGTTACAGAAGAGATCACTTCAAAGTTACAAGATTCGTTGTCAGTATCGACCTTCAACCTCTCAGCTGCCATTCTCGCTGCAAGAAATTGTATAACAATTGTAGCACAACTTTCCTCGAAGTCCTTGAGACATTCAATAACACGCATTTATGTAAAAAATAAAGGGAATTTTAGAACGTGTGAGATATTCTTTTCATGAAACGACAAAAGGCGCTTAGAATGGAGTGTGTAAACACATACTGAAAGTGTAGACGCATAATGTTTATTTAATATATTTATTGTTCAGTCTGTTGCCGAGAATATCATTATTTGCACTATAGTGGAGTCAAATTAGGATTGAAAAATTCGCAATGTGAATTGTCTGGTCAGGGTAGTTTTTTTGTTTTAACGTGCTCAAAGGATCAACTTAAGTTCACAGTTCAGGTTTTCAGTTTCTGCGAGGTCGGCGTATAGTTCATTTAAACAATTTAATTTTTGAGACCGTGTTTTCCATCGGGTTTCTTTAAATATCTCGAAATCTATAAGTCCTATGGAAAACAACAAAAAGAAGAAAAGTGTTCGTTATGAGCTGTACAATAAAAGCACATAAACTATAATTCATTAA
Organism: Rutpela maculata; assembly: GCA_936432065.2. NCBI lineage: Eukaryota > Metazoa > Arthropoda > Insecta > Coleoptera > Cerambycidae > Rutpela > Rutpela maculata. Next base: position 146,513,405 of record OW386289.2, read on the forward strand.
AATTGTTATTATGATTTAAAAACAAAATGAATATTGCAAAACAACAACTCACTTCTTTCAAAAATAATTGATAATATTCAATGAAATTTTGGAGAAATATAGCTCTTATAAAGTACAAACACCACTTAAAATTTCAAATCACTATAGTTATTAAAACGGGTCAAATATACAATTGTTGCTAAAACTTTGCATCCTTGTGAAATCCTGCAATCAAAACCAAGAAATGTGTACTATGGCTAAAATTGCAGCTTTTTATATGTACTTTAAGATCACGGAGAGGAAATTTTATTTTTCAAAATTTAAACCCTTTTGATTGCAGTTATAATTTTAGAAATTGTAGCTATAATCAGATTCAAATAACTCTGGTTTTTTTATTAATTAAAAAACGGTAAGGGAGTAATGAAAGTAGATTAAAAAAGGCAACTTTAGAAAAAAATTTAATGCTCTACTTGCATTTGGAGCTGAGATAACGTTAGTTTTTACGTTTAGGTCACTATAAATAAACAAATCGATATTTCTTATTTAAATTTGGACTGGTAATTCTCCAATGTCTATTTTATTGTCTCTGCTACTTAAAAATAATCCAAAGCTACAATTGTTAAAAGATACTGCATAGAGACCCGAAAGTGGGGTCTTTAGTGATTTTGTTATAGATCCGAATATCACCAAATATGTCTAGTTATGTTATGTTCTTACAAACCAGGCTCAAGTGGCTAGGTGTCCGAGTGGGTAAGGCAACACAGGTGCACCTTGCTTTTTCATTTCAGTTATTTTAAGTTATCTTTTTACATGTTTAACTTTAATTAATATTTATGTTGCACCCCGTGACCAGGAGATATTATATTATTTTTCAGTTCCTCTTAGCTCTACCTGGCCTCACTTCGTCCAGTCTTTCAATTTCCACGACGACTGACGCCGTGGATGTCTGACTGGCTCTGAAGCGAGTATCTGGGAAGGGTCAAATGCTGTATTATTTTAATTTTAAATAAACTAGTCTTTGATTTGATTTGAGGTGCCTGGAATATATTGTAATACCTATATAATAATAACAAAGCTTGATTGTATTGTATTGTATTGTGCAGCCAGCACTTTTTATTCAGGGTGCGGACGTCTCGGGTTCTAATCCTGCTCGCGAAATATTTTTTTTATTGTATCAGTAATATTAAAAGTTTTACAAAGCTGTATACATGAACATAAAGGTAGTTGTTCAAGTTAGGTTGGTTTACCATTATCGTGACAAAAATTTAAAAAGTTATAAAAAAATTGAAAATGTGCATTGTGTTCTCAAAGCCGCATTATTCGATACTATTTTAACAATTGTAGCTTTGGATTATTTTCAAATAGCAGAAACAAAATAATAAAAATTGGGGAATAACCAGCCCAAATATTAAGAAGAAATGTCAGTTTGTTTATTTATAAGTGACGTAAACGTAAGAACTAACGTATCTCAGCTCCAAATAGAAGTAGAGCATTAATTTTTTTTTAAGTTGTGTTTTTTAATTTACTTTCATTACTCGTTTACCGTTTTTGATTTCATAAAAAAACCAGAGAGTTACTTGAATTTGTTTATAACTAAAATTTCGAAAACTATAAACAAATGCAATGAAAACGGTTTAAATTTAGAAAAAAAAAACGTTTTTCTCCGTGATCTTAAGGTACTTATAGAATGCAACAATTTGAGCCATCGTACAGAATTCTTGGTCTTGACAGCAGGATTTCACAAGGGTGCAAAGTTTTAGCAATAATTGTATATTTGAGCCGTTTTAATAATCATTTAGATTTGAAGTTTCAAGCGGTGATTGTACTTTGTAAGAGTTATTTATATTTTTCCAAAATTTCATTGAAAATTATCCTTTATCTTTGAAAGGTTAGCAATTCGTTTAAAGACGCATAATTGTGCAATGTTTTTTTTTCCACAACTCATAACGAACGTTTTTCTTCTTTTTGTTGATTTCCATAGGACTTAGATAGATAGATTTCGAGATATTCAAAGAAAACCGCCGACCTCGCAGAAACTACAAAACTGAACTGTGAACTATAGTTGACCCACTGAACACGTTAGAACAAAAAAACCGCCCTGACCAGACAATTCAAATTAAAATCCTAATTTGACTGCACTACTGGAAGGCGGTTCAAACACATTTTTATGATTTTGATTATACTTTTAGCGGGTTTTATTACTCCTCCTTTCTGCAAATACCTATTATTCTTTTACTTTGGGGGCCGATAGCTTAGTGGGTTAACGCATCTAGTTTTCGATATAACACACCCCCTATCATGTCTAGCGTTGCCTATTTGCCGGCAACCTCTTCCATAGCCATACTTTTCTATACAATAACCTCTTATTATTTCTCTACTTTTGATCTTCATCTTAACTTTATAACCTCCAATCCTCTCTACTCTTTCTGTATATGTCCTTTTTTTTTAATAATTCCATTCAGACCAATAAATTACAAAAATCCTAATTTCTTTAAACTCTAACTTTTACCTCACCACATTTTCCTGGCAGGACCACCAAGGTGGAATTGCTTCGAACGGGTTTTTTCATTGAGTTTTTCCCGTGCCAGCAATCAAAATTTTTTAGTGTTTGTTTGCGCGCAAGAATGCCAGTTTCAGTGTTATATATTAATTAGTTATAAGTTATCTTTGTGTATTAAGTCAAAAATTATTCTTAGTTTTAAGTACTATTTCTAAACAGGAGCACTAACCCTCCAATCTAATTACTGTTCTAGCCAAATAGGATCTGCCCCTACCCAGCCCTACATTCACCACGGCGCTACGCTATTGAGTGATTGGCTCTGGGCCAGGTTCCGGGTAGGCACATATTTGTATATACTTAATTTAAAATAAATATGTTTTGCTTTGCCTTTCTTTGCTTTTCTTTGCATCTAAGTTTGCCCTCTGAGTGTACCTCGCAAAGTGAGTTCGAGCCCCACACAGCAAAAAAAATTACATAGTAAATTTTCCCCTAGAAATGGTTCGGATTCCAATAAAAAGCATGCGCACCTTTAATCTGCGTTAAGGCATGCGGTAATAACTTAGCGCCTGACGTAATTTCGGTACGTTTAGCGAACGTCGAGTAAATGACGTTATCCTCATCTCGGTGAAAATCGGGATGCCCAAGATTTGTAGAGTATAAATCTTGAAATAAGTCGATCTGTATTTATGTCATTTGTCAGTTCGTTCCGGGTTCGTTCGTTATTTTATTTATAAATTTTTGAGGTTACGTTGATAATTTTAATATATTTGAGGTTTATTTGCTACTTTTTTTTCAATTTTAGAGAAAAGATATTAAATTAGTTTATTTATTCAGTTTTAATTAAGTCTATTATTAATAAATCGATCGAAGAAGATAACGTATACGCTAGAATGGAACTGCAGTGCAATAAGTCTAAAACAAAGCCTCGTTATTTGCTTCAATAACGTAACGTAATTAACGAACGTCGTGAGGTATCACTGACTGCCATATCTCTCTAATGTCAAAATTGACAAACGTTATTTAGCCAAGTGATAATATTATTAAAAATCCTAATTTGATAGCATAAGGTAAATCATGTTATGAAAAAGTTTTGTTAGCATATTTTGAAAGAAAGAAGAATTTAAAAGTTTCCACTTTATGGACTCAGTATTCAATTTTGTTTTGAATAAACATTGTTTCTTTTTCTTTTTGAGAGTTGTTTATTTCTCTTATTTGATGATATCACCTAAAATTTAACTTTTCATAACTGGTTATGAAAAGTTGGACGTTGGGTGTCATTTTATATGTCAATATTAGAAAAATAAATATAAGTATTTAGGCTAAAAACATTGTACTCTTCATTTATATATAGATCTAAATCTTAACGTGAAACTTATTTTATATTTCTGAAATTATTTAGTTCTCAATATTACCGAGATAAAATTAAACTTACTGAAATGTCGTTTCTTTAATGAATAATTATTGACGAGAAAAGTGCCTGCTTATTTCTTAACGAAGTCGAGCTTTTGTCCGATTGTTTACCTGTGTATAGAAGCACGTGTAACTAAATAAACGTTTCTTTACTGTTTGTGTATTTCTCTAAATGAGTTCCTGTCTATTGAATCCCTTTATTTGTGTGCAAACAACTATTATGGGTTTTATCTTACTTTTCATCAATTGCGTACAATACGCTATGATAATAATATTCTTTACTTACAGTTAAATTTTACTACTTCTTGTGAGCCAAATAAATTGTATAGTTGTGACCTTTACTTTTAGGATTCATATTTTTAGAATTATAACTATTTGGAAAAGACAGAGCATAATAAATCAATAGACAAAAATACACTCGACGTTTTTTGTAGAGCATCAAATTTTCTACAAAAATGTCCGCTGGAGCAAATATTACTTCCACATCCAGTGGAAGTATAGTAACGATAAAAAAAAATTTATAAAAATTTTTATTGTTCAAATAGGTTTAAAATGTCATGAAACGTCGAGATTTTAAGTTTGAGCGAAAAAAGATAACTGTCTGTCTGTCGGTCTCTCTGTAACTTTTTCTTGTGTGCACGTTTACTCTGGAACCGATTAAGATATTGACTTGAAATTTGGTACACATATGTACTTTAACGAGATCTGGAACTAGATTATATTTTCATCTTGTTCCGTCGGAGGGTTGGGGGGTAAATTGAGGTAAATTTGGGGTAAATGGGTAAATCAGGCAGGTAAGAGTCCATGAAATTGGTATTTAGTATACAAAAGAGAAGCTAAGGTCTCAAAAAAATTTTTGGCATTAACCACCCCATTACCACCCCCACCCCCTTATTAAAGGGGATGAAAAAAAAATGTGATTTAGTGTGTGTACCAGAACCAAAAGCTTCAAAATATTTTTTGCTTCATCCACCCCCACTACCAACTCTCTACCACCACCCCCACCCCCACTACCAATGTAGGATATCGTTTTATAAGTTTTTGGGGTAGACGATTTCAAATATTATGTTGTTAAAGTTACCTTGAGTAGTATGGATGCGCAGTGGCTTTCCTCGACTACTATGGATGCGCAGTAGGTTTCCCCGAGTATTATGGATGCGCAGTGGCTTTCCTCGAATATTTTGGATGCGCAGTGACTTTTTTCGAGTATTATAGATCAAGTAGCATGGATGCGCAGTGGGTTACTTTAAGTAGTATAGATGCGCAGTGGCTTTTCTCGAGTGCTATAGATGCGCAGTAGGTTACTACAAGTGATATGGATGCGCAGTGGGTTTCCTCGAGTAAAATGGATGCTAGTGGGTTACTTCAAGAAGTATGAATGCGCAGTGGCTTTACTCGAGTGAATTGGATGCGTAGTGAGTTTCCTTGAAGAAAAATGCTTGTAGTAGAGGCTTTACTTCTATCGTGTAGTTTACGGCACACAAGGATTTTTTATATCTTTGTCTTGGCATTTTCTGTGTATTAGTTCGACATTCAGTTGAAGTATATTAACGCAAAAAAAAATTGTGAAGTTTCATTGTTTAAATAGGCTTAGAATATCAGGAAACGTCAATATTTTAAGTCTGAGCAAAATAAATTTGTCTGTTGCGTCGGTCTGTCTGTTAGTCTTGTATCGTTTTGGTGCTCACGATTACTCTGGAACCGTTTAAGATATTGACTTAAAATATGGCACACGTATGTTTTTTAACGAGATCTGGAACTAGATTATATTTTGATCTTATTCCGTTGCAGAGTTGAAGGGTAAATTGGGGTAAATGGGGGTAAATAGGTAAATCAAGCATGTCCATGAAATTGGTATATAGTAAATATAAGAGGCGCTAAGGCCTCAAAAAAATGGCATTAGCCATCCCTATTACCACCCCCACCTTATTATTAAAGGTGGTGAAAAAATAGTGTGATTTAATGTGTGTACAAGAGCCAAAGTCATCAAGAACTTTTTTCACTTCATTCACCCCCACCTCAATTACAAATGTAGCATATAATTTTATGGGGTTTTGGGGTACATGATTTCAAATATTATACCATTAAAGTTCCATAAACAATTACTTCCACACAGTGGAGTGCAAATATAGTATTTTGTTGTAAGAGAATTGGATGTGGAAGTAGTGATTCTTTGGGCAGCGGTTTTTTCTATATTACAGTAGTTTATGAGCCACTTGCAAGCGTAAAAATAACTATTTTTCGAGCTACTCCCTATGCGACCCAGCATCGAAAACTCAATCGAAAAAAATGAAGAAAATTTCCAGAAAATTTTTTAAAAATGTGGAGTTTCTAAATCGCGTGAATGATATTTTGGCGGACTTTGGATCTATTTCCGGTATATTTCGAATATTGGAAGTACTAAACGAAAAACATTTATCGCTTTTTGTTATTAAATTTTTCAGTTAAATATTCATTATGAAAACATAACAATTATAAATTTTTTACACGTGTTTGTGGTCGCTTCACATAATGGCGTTCTTTATTTTTTTTAAACATACATTTCTCAATACAAAAAACATTTAAATATAAAATAAAAAGTATTTACGCAAAACTTTCCTCTCTATTTGACACTCCGATTAAAGAACTTATATCTAGATACATAACAGGCTATCTTTTCACTATATACCTTGTTTGCTCCTAACATAGTCACATTATATGTCCATTAAAATGGATAGATGAATATCACATCCCATAGGCAACAGTGGCGTTGTGTGTGTAGAAAATGTGTAGAATGGTAAATATTTTCATTAAAATGAATTATTGCAATTCCTGCATTACCGGCTCTTTATATAACGTGATGTAGGCATACGATATTACAGTAAGATAAAACAGTAAGATAAATATGTATTGAAAGGATATTAAAATTTAATTGCTATTTACTTTATAACTGTAAACTGAACTTCATCATGTTACGACTATGGAACGATCGATTTTCTTCTTTTCTAAACTGCTTTCTGCAAACGGCACAGCACCACTATTTATTTGCACAAAATATATTGTCACTAAACTGTGTAAATATGAATAGAGAATATTATTTAGGTATTAATCAAATCACAACTTAAAATAAAATTACTTTTTCACCAGTTTTTGGTCGGAGAACACGAAGAACATTTATTGACATTAATGGCCGAACTGTCAACTGAGATTATGATAATCCAACTCAAGCCGATCGTGCACGAACGGCCGCGAATACGCCGATGGGCCAATACTTTGTACCTGCCGGTGTCCTGATTGTTCGACCGAAAGCAAAAAACGCGGCACTTAACTCTTTTTATGCCAATTAAGGAAATGTAGACATCTTCGATATGTTCTTTCCCGAGTAAGTTCATTGCCCCATCATACTGACCACAGATAAGTAACACTAGCGTATCTTTGCAAGTTTTAATACAACAAACATTACTAAATTAGGTACCTTGAATCACTCTAAAATTTTGCAGGGACTTTTCCACATATAAGACTAGTACACCATTTTATTTTCCGCATGTCATGGTAAATCACCCTGTATAATTGTTTTATACTTTTCTTTGACAGTTGTGTTAACTACATGCGAAATATGATTGCCTTAGGTCACATCTTTTTTATTATTTTTTCTTAGGCTGATATTTTTCATATTTTTCATCCTTGATGGTTGTGTTAACTACATGCCAAATATTATCGTTCTACGTCACATTTTTGCATTTTTTTTAAGTACCCAGTATATATTTTTTCATATATTCGCTTATTTAACAAATACCAAAATAAAATAAAAAAGAATCAGCCTTTTCTTATTTTTGGTTGATGGAGTTACTTTTTGACTAAACCTTTTCTGCATTTTTATGACCTACTTTGTTCTTTTGTATTTTTTCCATACGGTGATAATTTTCCGTTTTCACAAAATTGTATCAACTTGATAAAATATTGTTTTTGAGGACGCCACAGATTTTATATTTTTAATTTAGTACAAACTTAAATCCTGATGGAGCTACTTCAAAACGTGCCAGAATTTAAAGATTACCAAAAAAAAAAATTATTATACAGTTACACTCAAAGAAAATGATAGGTAAATTCAACCAAAAAGAGCATATGAAATCGTGCCTATCTAGTTTCATAGTTAAATCAATCAGTAAAGAATAGTCATACAACTTTATTTGTTTTCGTAAACAAATAGTAGTTTAATAATCATATCTTCTTGTAACGAATTAAATAGTACAATGACATTTTTTTATGTTCACTAACCATTTTCAATTTGGTCTACAATTAAATAGTACAACGACTTTGTTTTTTGTTCACCAACTAATTTTTAGGTTGATCTACACTTTATTGTATGATGAAGTTTTTTTTTGGTTAGCCAAAATCTCAGTATTGAGACAACAGACCACCCAAACCAAAGATTAGAGATCGTTTATAAGATCCATCCAAATATATCGATGATCCCTGAGAGAATTTGAACACTGCAATCATGTTATTAATTTTCTATAAATTCATAAGAGTGCAAGATAATGCATGATAGATTATTGTTAGTGATTTGTATGTGGCGTCATCTGGGAATAATTTCTGTAATAGACTACGTGGTAAGCAAGCAAATTTTATGGTAATTGTTTTAGAACTTCTAGAAGACGAGAATAATATTGGTTTGTCTACCAAGTACAATAGTACAGCGAACTAATATTGGGTTAGAATTACAATTCGATAATAGTTAAAAATAAAATATACTATTATCTAGTTTAGTTTGACAGAATTCAACAAGATAATAGTCAGACGAACAAAATAATAGTCTTATTCATCTATTTTTTAAGTTAATGTTTGTTTTGTTGTACGACAACTTTTTATTAATTAAAATAACAATCACCTCTTGTTTAAAAATACCATCAATATAGTTTGGTTTAACAATATTAACGATATTGTTAGTTAACCATTTTTTTTTGTTGAATTTACCCATACTATTTCTTTGAGTGTAGTTACAGTTTGTTCCTATCACGGTACTCCTATGCTCTACAAATTTGCTATCTTGTATTTTTTTCTGTATCTATTATACTTTTCGAGCTGCAAGCATTTTTTGAGAAATGTGCGAAAATTGCCGCCATTTTCTTAAATATTGAGCTTCCGGTGCAAAATTGGATCTGGCATACATTATTTTCGAATTCAGCAGTCAAAAGAGGGGGAAAATGCCACTCAATTTTTACATAGCTTATTTTTTAATCCATTAAAGAGGTACTTTTATAGAAAATACTCCTTAGTCTAATATAAACTATGGTCTTAGCAGGATGTATCCTGCTAATATTGCTATAGTTTTTTTTTAGCGGTTAACTGTTTATTTAAGCTATTCTGAAAAAAATACATATTTCTACAAATTACCCGTATATTTGTGTATGACATAAGGCTTTCCGATGTAAAGGAGAGAATGACTTCATTCCTCTTTTTCCTTTTACCTGGCTTTCCACTTTAAATTACAAAGACGGAAATTTAATTAAAATAATTGAGTCTAAAAACAGGTGTGGACGTTTCAACTGAAACTCGGTATTTGCAATTAAACATTTTGCTTTACAATATAAATATTTCGAACGTTTGTAGTACAACTGCTGTAAAAGACTAATGTGGGAGAAGTCAACCACCGTGACTAAGATTTAACTGTACCGGCACGACTACCATAATGGAGGAGACATCAAGGTGTTCTAATGAAAAACTCTCATTGGCTCAAACTAAACATTAGATAATCTCTAACCAATGGAAAGGGCTAAGTCTTAACAATTATTTAATTGGTAGCACTACGGAACTAGAATTACGTTTTATTGTAAGTTTTATCACTTAACAGCATTAACAACAATAAATATGGAAGCAATTAGGTAAACTTGAAGCACCTGTAGCCTTCAAGCCGTTTCTTAACTTTATTTATTTAATATGGTGTAGGACAGATGTTCTATTATGTTTTTACTGCTTCCAAAGTATGACGTATACCATGATATTATGAAATAGTACCGTGGACGTGAACGTGATCTAGTGGGAGGGTGAATAGTAATAAAATACAAACAGGGTAGTTACTTTTTTTAAATTTTATTTTACACTGACGAATACTTTAACAACTAAGTTGGCGTCATAACATTAAACATGCCAGCGATCGGTAAATAAAATCGTTATTAATCATTTAAAATTAAAAAATTGTTTTCTGATTTTTTTAATTGAATAAAAATGTCGTTAAATCAAATTTTCTATATTTATTTATCCATTTTACTAATATATATTAATTTCCTAACAATATAATAATAAAACGCAGAAACATGATCTTCAAATAATGACATTATATTAGGCAATATTATCACTCTCAGAACTAGAGTATGGTGGTGTAATGGTTAGAATTTTGACTTGAAAGAGGAGTTGCCTATTTTCCAGCAACTCCCTTAGCCACATTTTCCATTACCACAACTTGTAACCATCCTAAACTTTATCTTTTTTCAACTTGTATCTTCACTTTTTCTATTCTTTCTCAGCTTGGTTAATTTGTTCTCTTTCTACTCTTTTTGTTCTTTTGCCCATTTTAGTCTCCAAATTCCATGTAGGTCGATAAATTTATAGAAATCCTAACTCTTTTATCTCAACCCCTATTCAAGCACAATTTCCTGGCGCCAGGAAGACCGCCAGGGTGGAATTGCTTCGAACAGGTTCCTTCGTTGAGTTTTGTTTTCCCATGTCAGAAATCATAATTCCATAGTGTTCATATTGTGCGCGAAAGCGTGTTAAGGTGGGCGGTGTCGTGAACGTAATTCGATAATTCCTCCTAGATCCCTGATCTGATTGAAAAACATTTTTGATAGGCTTTTAGAGACAACTTTATAGAATGGTACTAGGTTATTGAAAACAAAAAAAAGAAAAATTTTTTTACTTGTGCGAAAATAAAAAAAAATTGTTTTGACTTTTCAATAATCTAGTACCATTCTATAATGTTGTCTCTAAAAGTCTATCAAAAAAATTTTTGAATCGATTCAGGGATGTAGGAGAAATTGTCGAATTACGAAATCATTTTCTTAAGCACGGCACTGAGGGATTAAACCGAGAGATTAAACGTAAAATTTATCATTTAAACCAAGACAATTGAAGAGTTCAGTAATATCATATATTGTAAATAAAATTCAAAAATATATACAATAGAATTGGAAAATAGCTTATCTAGCTAATAAATTTAATGCATGAGAATCTGGCTTCCAAACATGGTAAAGACAGACGCCACCTACAAAGGGCGTTATCACAACTACATGCAATGTAGAAATAGAGTATCAATCGGATAGCATAAAAAATTCACAATTTCTTTGAAGCTTATGCCATGGCTATAGGGACTGAATGTCTATTAATATAAAAATATTTTGCTAAAATTTTGGGGAACTTGTGATTAGCTTAAAAAGTTCAAAATACATGATTATATGATTCACAGAACTAGGCATTTGCAACGGTTAGCACTTGTTGCAGCTTTATATGAGTTTTATGAGACTTTCCTACCTCCTCGCGAAGAGGTGCTGATGGCATAAAACCCAATAAGGGTGTGGCAGGAGTGCGCTTCCTATGTAATATCCATTTAAGGATTTTTTATGTGCTAAGGGATTTTTTCCAAAATTAATAAAGTGCCTTCGAGCTCCTGCCGGATGTATTGAATTTAATTTTAATTTTACCGGCTTTGTCAAATTTTTGCTTTTTTATGACAAAACATCCAACTGGAGGTTACGCGTAAAGTCAGTAACTCATACAGTTTTGTAAACCTTTATTAAATATTTTTCTGTGAATTTTGTTAAAGTCGTGTAACGACATGAAATACATATACAGCGTGTCCTCCGATTGAGTTCGCTATAGGTGAAATGGACAAAAAATTTTCGAATTTTTTTTTCATATTTGGAGGTTCGCCCCTGCTTATCTAAAAAGTAATTTTGGGTGTGCTTTTGTTTTTTTTAAATCACGTAGGCCATGACAGTTAAACAAAAACGAATCTCATGTTAGGTAAAGTACCTTCTCTGTAAAAGATACAGCAAAATGTCATTAAGGAAAGTTGTTCAGACAAATGTACACTGGAAGTAGTAAAAAAATAAGAGTAAATAAATAAAGTTACTCGATGAGTATATAATAATACACTTGTTTCGAGAAGGTAATACATTAATAAATAGGTACACATATAAAATTATATAATGTGAAAACCATACATGTGCATAAAATCAACAATTGGAAGCAAAATTTACAGTTTTGGATCAATAGGAAGGAACATTTGGAGTGACTTCAAATACCACAAAAGCATACAGTGATAATTATATTTAGAATTTTTATTTTATAGTCAAATATTCGTAATGTCAATGTAGTTATGGATTATATCTCTTGGTAAAGATAGTATAAAAAAAATCTTTCAATTTAGTTTTGAAATAAGAAAAGTTTCTCTCTCAGAGAACTTCATGAACAGTTTTGTATAATTTTGGGCCTAAGAATGCAAAAGATCTCTATCCTATAGATTTTGTCATAAATGGAGACATGCTCGAGTAGGACAATTTTTTATGTAACATTAGTTTTAAAAGCTTGTAAAATTTTGAGAGGCTTTATATGATTTTTGGACGTTCCACACCAGGCTAAAAGAACATAAGTCAAATGTGTTTCAGCTAATGCATAATATACAGATTTCATTTGTTTCTGTCCAAGAACATTACATAATTGTCGAAATTTATATAGAATAAATTGAAGTTTTTTAACGACAAATTGTAAATATAAATCCCGTCTTAAGTGCTGGACTATGACTATTCCCAAATATTTGACTTTAGTTTCGGGTAGTATAATGTGGTTTTTTCCTTGGATTTCAATATTCAGAGATTTGAAGGATGGCATATTTCATTTGTTGCAACTGAAGAGTAGGTTGATTGTTTTATCTAGATTTAATGTTAATATTTTTTTATCAAATCAGTTTTTTATATATGACAAATCATTTTGTACTATATGCTGCAAATCGTCCCATGTTTTGGCTTCATAAACAATTGCGGTGTCATCTGCAACCCTATAATATTTCTTGCGCTAGGTAGAGCGAATAAATCATTTAAATAAATAAGGAATAGTACAGGCCCCAAAATTGTACCTAGTGGTACACCATATTATATTTCTAAATTATTGCTACAGACGCCTCCTACTCTTACGCATTGGTATCTATTTGATATATAATTTTTAAATAATTTTAAACGTTCACCACATTGGAATAAGATTCCAATGTCTTCCAAAGCCTGTAAGAGCAGGGGGTGGCTGACTGTATCAAAAGCTTTGGATATATCAATAAAAGTACATAAACATGGTGTACCTTTGTATAGAGAGGCGTTTATATTTGATATTAGATCTAATAAAGCATCGTGGAGAGACTTCTTTTCTTTAAAACCGTACTGTTTCATATTTATTTAAGTAAGACATCAATCTAGTTTTTATGACTTTCTCAAAAATTTAGGCGAAATTTGTTATTAGAGAAATTGGTCTATAGTTGCTGACTATGTTGGTATCGCCCTCTTTGTAAATTGGTATTACTAGAGAGTCTTTAAAGTCCTGTGGCCAATGACTCAGTGCCATGTAATTATTTATGATAAAGACTATGGGATCTATAAAATATTCTGATACCAGTTTTAGTGTTTTAGCCCTTAAGTTATCCAGACCTGGTGTTTTATTACTTTTAAGCGCGCTAATTATTTACTTTAATTCATATCTATCTGTAGGTAATAATACGAATGAGTGCAGTCTAGATCCTTAGAGAAATTCTCTAAGGATCTTTGAGAGAAAGGTTTTCATAACTCATTAAATTCGTATACCGACTGCATGTTCTATATCATTAAGAAAGGACCAAAAAATATGTCATATAATCTCTTTTACTGAACTATATTTTCAAAAACAGAAAAAGATTAACAATGCAAATGAATGTGACGAATTATTATGCATTCCGCCATTATACAAATTAAATATTTGTTTCGAAATGGCGGAATTAGATTATGCACAGCACTAAAGCAAATTTCCACTACGAGAAGTTGAAGTAAGGTAAGTATAGAGTTTCCAAATCTCCTGTCTAGTAAATAATGAAGACTATTAAGTCCCTCTGCTGCAAACTAATTTTCCTCCAAAGTTACATGATAGAAACTCAACAGGTTCAAGGAGAGATTAATAGTAAAATAATTGTTGCCTATTGTTGATTTTGATGCTTCTTAATTTGAAAGATTCATAAATAAATTGATATTGCGTTATGTAGCTGAAAATTCTTTTTAAAAATAAGAACATCGGTTATTAGGTCGAGTGTTTCGTACCGTAATAAACCAGTGCAATTAGATGATCCCCATATAATTGATTGCATTAATTTTCTGGTACGAGCGTTTCTCTAGTTAATTTGGCATCATCAGGAGAAAATGGAAATTACAAATATAACAGTTACACTTTAAAAAAATTAACTTATTTTCAAAAAAGTAGTCTTTATAACCTTCAACAATCATATTAAAACACCAACCCGGCGAAGATAACGTTTAGTTTAGTTATTTGACTCTTAAATTCCATCTTGGTCCTTTTTAAATATGAGACAGCGTAGCGTGCTATAGCCAGATAAAAATTAAACAAATGTGGCTTTTAATATTAAGATCTTTGATAATTTTGAATACTCGTAATCAGATGTAAGTAAAGGAGATTATAATGAAAGAACATCATTTATAATGGATGTCAATGGTAATATAGTCTACATTGTAAGGTGTGATTGATGCAGGATGTCAGATTATGGGTGCGCTCTCCAGACTTTTCTGGTGTCTGACTGCAGGTTACTCTGCGAACTTTACCTTCGGAGATAATAACACATTTCAGGATAAGCATCTAAACCGCGTTTTAAATTTCAGTGTACCTCGCATAGCTCTGAGTCTTAAAGCTAATGTAAAAGGTTTTAAAATCCAACTACGTCGTTGGATTAAAATATTCACACAGGGTTTCTTACTGTTACCGCCATGTTCATATTAAATTAGCATTAGCATTAGTACGCCATTAAAACAAAACCCTTTCTATATAGATTCTAGAAGGATTATTTTATAAATAACGAGAAGAATGTTGGATTTAACAAAAATTAGCAAATTCTTCTGGACCGGTATCTAAGCTATGATGGGATACAAAATGAATTGACTTAACTAATCCTTATAGTAAGCGGACAAATAAAAATAAATAAAAAGAGCAATTTTCTCGCAATGCAATTTTAGTATAGTACCTAGAGGTAAATAATATGTAAAATTTCTGAATAATTTCTTAGTTTTCTTTATAGATTATTATTCTAGTAAAAGGTATCCCCTTCAGTTTTACTTCCACATCCAGTGGAAGTATAGTAACGACAAAAAATTTTTTAAAAATTTTTATTGCTCAAATAGGCTTAGAATGTCATGAAACGTCGAGATTTTAAGTTTGAGAGAAAAAAAAAATTCTGTCTGTCGGTCTGTCGGTTTGTCGGTCTGTCTGTAACTTTTTTTGTGCGCACGATTACTCTGGAACCGTTTAAGATATTGACTTGAAATTTGGTATACGTATGTATTTTAATGAGATCTGGAACTAGATTATATTTTCATCTTATTTCGTTGAAGGGTTGGGGGATAAATTGGGGTAAATGGGGGTAAATAGGTAAATCAAGTAGGTAAGAGTCCATAAAATCGATATTTAGTATATGCAAAAAAAAGTTAATGTCTCAAAATTTTTTTGGCATTAGCCACCCCCATTGCTACCCCCACCGGATTATTAAAGGGGGTGAAAAAAATAAGTTTTAATTTAGTAATATTAGTGTCTACAAGAAACCAAGGCCTCAATTTTTTTTTACTTCATTCACCTCCACTACCAACCCTCTACCACCCCCACCCCCACTACCGATGTGGCATATCGTTTTATAGGTTTTTGGGGTAGACCATTTCAAATATTATGTTGTTAAAGTTACTTCGAATAGTATGGATGCACAATGGCTTTGTTCGACTACTATGGATGCGCAGTAGGTTTCCCCGAGTATTACGGATGCGCAGTGGCTTTCCTTGAGTATTTTGGATGCGCAGTGACTTTTCTCGAGAATTACAGATCGCAGTAGGTTATCTCAAGTAGTATGGATGCGCAGTGGGTTACTTTAAGTAACATGGATGCACAATGGCTTTCCTCGGGTACAATGGATGCGCAGTAGGTTACCACGAGTAGTACGGATGCGCAGTGGCTTTTCTCCAGTACTATAGATGCGCAGTGGGTTACCTCAAGTGGTATGGATGCGCAGTGGGTTTCCTCGAGTAAAATGGATGCGCAGTGGGTTGGTTTAAGAAGTTTGAATTGCAGTGGCTTCCCTCGAGTAAATTCGATGCACAGTGGGTTACCTTAGGTAGTATGGACGCGTAGTAGGTTTCTTTTTTTTAACTATTTAACTATTTCCGCTATCAGGGCCTATCACCGACGACAGGAGACAAGCTAACCCCAACCTAGAAATTTTGCCGAACCTCTTCCCTTAAGAAGAGTAGGGATCTTTTACTTGTCTAACATTTAATAGACAAGGGATCGCCTGCTTTACATCCCCTCCGAAGGATGGTATATCCACTACGTAATCCTCGTCTGAAATTACGTAACTTCCGCGTATACACTGAAATACAAGCCGCTAGAAGGTGGGACGAGAACGCTGTATTTCCCGAGATGGGACCCCATCCAAGTACTAACCGCGCTCGACGGTAGTAGGTTTCCTCGAAGAAAATACTTAAAGTAGAGGCTTTACTCCTATCGTGTAGTTTACGGCACACAACGATTTTTTATATCTTTGTCATGCCATTTTCTGCGTATTACTTCCACATCCAGTTGAATTATATTAACCCAACAAAAATTGGAAATTTTCATTGTTTAAATGTCATGAAACGTCAGTATTTTAAGTTTGAACAAAAAAAAATTGTCTGTCACGTCGGTCTGTCTGTTTGTCTTCTATCTTTTTTAGTGCTCACGATTACTCTGGAACTGTTTAACATATTGACTTAAAATATGGCATATAAGTATTTTAACGAGATCTGGGACTAAATTGTATTTTGATCTTATTCTTTTGCAGAGTTAAACAGTAAATTGGGGTAAATGGGGGTAAATAGGTAAAACAAGCAAGTAATAGTCCATGAAATTGGTATTTAGTAAATATAAGAGGAGCTAAGGTCTCAAAAAAAATTTGGCATTAGCCACACCTATTACCACCCCCACTCCATTATTAAAGGTGGTGAAAAAATAGTGTGATTTAGTGTGTATACAAGAGTCAAAGTTATTAAGAATTTTTTTTCACTTCATCCATCCCCACCACCTATGTGGCATATAATTTTATGGGTTTTTTGGGTACATGATTTCAATTATTATACTACTAAAGTTCCATAAACAATTATTTTCATATAGTGGAATGCAAATATAGTATTTTTGTTGTAAGAGACTTGGATGTGGAAGTAGTGATTCCTTGGGCAGCGGTTTTTATATGGTCTGGATACTTGCTCTCTCAGGAGGGTAATTGAATATTCAATATTTGAAAAAGTGTTACTAATTAATTTTTGAAACATAGGATAGTTATGATGTTGTGATCAGTGATTACGAATCTGATGTCAACATTAAACACATCAATATTGCGGCACTAATACGGCGGATGGAATTTTTTTTCTAAAACAAATGTTTTCAATGTACAAAAAGAATTGAGCGTCTAGGTGATGCTATATGTTAACAAAAAACAACATTTTTGAAAAAAAAAGTACTGAGCAATTACAATAACAAAATGTCGATATTTTCTTAGAAAAAATGTGGAAACGCACATTACATCGCCCATAACTTCTTTATTTTTTGTGATGTAGAAGCAAACAAAATCATTTTAAAGATTGATTAATATCTTTAATTTTGTGTTTTTAAATTGTTGCTGGAATTGTCACAGATTCTAAGATATTCAACATGTTATACTAAATAATTAATTCTCAGATTATAAGCTTCATTTTTGATATCCACCATATTTTCTCTAAAACTAATATTTATGGAGATATTTGCAGAGAAACAAAAATGTAATTTTTTTTTCTAAAATCAATTTACAGTTTAAAGTGCAAAACGAAGACGAAAAAAATTGAGCATCGAGACCATACTGTATATTAAAGAAAAACAGTATATGGGAATATACTTTTACTTCCACATCCAGTGGAAGTATAGTAACGACAAAAAAAATTTTTAAAATTTTTATTGTTCAAATAGGCTTAAAATGTCATGAAACGTCGAGATTTTAAGTTTGAGCGAAAAAAAATTTCTGTCTGTCGATCTGTCTGTCTGTCGGTCTGTCGGTCTGTCGGTCTGTCGGTCTGTCTGTCTGTCGGTCTGTCGGTCTGTCTGTCTGTCTGTCGGTCTGTCTGTCTGTAACTTTTTTTTGTGCGCACGTTTACTCTGGAACCGTTTAAGATATTGACTTGAAATTTGGTACACGTATGTACTTTAACGAGATCTGGAACTAGATTACATTTTCATGTTGTTCCGACTAAGGGTGGGGGGGGGGGTAAATTGGGGTAAATTTGGGGTAAATGGGTAAATCAAGCAGGTAAGAGTCGATAAAATTGGTATTTAGTATATACAAGAGAAGCTAGGGTCTCAAAAAAATGTTTGGCATTAGCCACCCCCACCCCCTTATTAAAGGGGATGAAAAAAAATTGTGATTTAGTGAATGTACGAGAACCAGAAACCTCAAAATATTTTTTTACTTCATCCACCCCCACTACCACCCCCTATCACCACCCCCGCCCCACTACCGATGTGGGGTATCACTTTATGGGTTTTTGGGGTAGAGGATTTCAAATATTATATTATTAAAGTTCCATAAACAATTATTTCCACATACAAAGTTTTTTCGTTGTGAGTGACTTGGATAGAGAATCTGGATGTGGAAGTAGTGATTCCTCGGGCAGCGGTTTTTAATTATTGCCGCAATCACTGTATTAAAATGATTTTTCTTGAGTTTTGAATAGCCAAACAAAAATAAAACAAAATATATATAATAACTAAACATTGACCATTGAATCGATCTAGTCCATAATCACTCATATACTACATAAAAACCTGTAGGGCAAAACTGCCTTCCGGAGAGATCCTTGTCCCTCGTAGAGAAACTTCCACGTATGTTCCGGTTACCCAAAAAAAATCCAATTCACAATCCGAGATGATGCATAAGGTCGTCGTCGTTAAAATCAATCCGATGACCACAAGTACAGGGCAAACACAGGGCAAACACTGAAACACAGAGTTTCTCCTGCACGTAAAAATGGTTGGAACCAAACAAAACTAGAGTAGGTCCATACCTAGGGTAATGGAACTTCCAACTAACAACGTTGGAATAGACGACGTAAAATCGAATAAAATGAAGTATAAATGAAATGTAAATTAAGTAAAGTTGAAATTTAAATTGAACGGAAAAACTGCAATTAAAATTGACAGCCTGAAAGATGGAGAGCGGCTCGAATTGATGATCCAAAATATCAAACCATGTGGATACAATCAAGACAAAATGGCTTTAATTTCTTAAAAATCCATCAAAACGGACATTGTGCGGCTTCCAAAATAACCAAAAATGCACACACAAATTAGCGAACTTCTAAGATCCCATAATTAACTTAAATGGAAAGCCTATAAAAGGCAATTAAACAGAAAAATTCACGAGAGGAATTTTACCAACGTGCCTGGTCAACCGTTTGAGTAAAAACTGATTTTCTAGAATCCCTTCGAATGCGCCTGCGCAGTGACGCGTTAAAATTTGACCTTAGGAGTTGCAACCCTCTTTACACAAGTGAAATGCTTATTGCCCACTTTTGGTGATGACAATAACATAAATCCAGAAATTAAATAACCAAGCTTGTTTTTTTATAAATTAAAAACTGAGTAATAGACCCAATTAGAAAAAAAGTTTGAACCGACAATGTATACACAATTATATTTAGCCCTTTAACTCATTAAAGTTTTTCTCATATCTTTACCCGAAAAAAGAAATTCGCGATTAAAAAAAAAATGGGATTTGCATCAAACCGCCCCCCGTATGTGGGGCACATTGAATCAGCTTATGGGGCACAATGATACTTCAAGTACTTACAAAAATATAAAAATATTATTTTAATAAAATGTTTATTAATTAGGTACTCAAAAACATAAGAAATCTTGTGATAATATTTGGACAAATAAAATAACGATATCATAATAATTTGAAACTCAACAAAATTATAGCGTGCAGAAATAATTAGACTAAAGAAATGTAAGAAAAGATAAGTTTTGAATTGCTTATTGTACGCTTTAAGAACTAAAATTAAAATGAAAACTAAAGAGTGAGGCAGTTCTGCTTGTTTCTTTGGTGATACGAGGTCTTGGCAACTTACAAATTATGTCCGAGTTTTCAACACTAGATTTGTCTTCCACATTTAGATAAACAAACACTAATGGTGTGGCTTTCTTTCTTAAGTAGGATATTTCAAATTCGGAAAAATATTTTGAAATCACTTGTCCCGCGTAGTGAAC
The DNA here is from genome assembly GCA_936432065.2 of Rutpela maculata. NCBI lineage: Eukaryota > Metazoa > Arthropoda > Insecta > Coleoptera > Cerambycidae > Rutpela > Rutpela maculata. The sequence continues at coordinate 146,533,827 of OW386289.2, forward strand.
GATAGATTTCCTTTTTTTAAATTTAACTAACAAAAAGTCTCCAATCTCAATAGTCTCCGGGGCAGGTGGGCTAATATTTTCTTCTACAAGTTGTTCCAAATCCCAATTTTCTTCTACTTTCGATGCATCTGTGTCGCTGTCGTCTAGAATTGGATGCCCAGTTTCGCCAGAACTGGAATCTGAATCAGTTTCGCATCTCCGTGGTCTTGTCTTTATGTTGTTGTTTGTGGTAATAAAGCCTGGTAGATTTTCTGCGGTTTTTAATTGTTTTGCCTTTTCTTTCATTTCTTTATTCTTTCTTTTCTTTTCTTTTTCATCATGAAGCATCTGCAATCTGTCTTTTTCTGGCGTGTCTCTAAATATTCTTGATTTTCCCTTTTCTCTACCTCTTCGTTTTGATGTTTTTTTTTTGGGTCTTTGGATATGGCCTAATGGCTTCAGGTGTTATCATGACAGCCGAGGTGGATGAAGGGGGTGTACTGTGTGCCTGCAGGAATACGGACCTCATCAGCAGCAATTCTATCTTTAAGCTGAGGAGTAACGACAAAAAATTTTTTTTAAATTTTTAATGTTGAAATAGGTTTAGAATGTTTTGAAACGTCGAGATTTTAAATTTCGAAAAAAAATTACTGTCTGTCTGTCGGTCGGTCTGTCTGTCTGTAACTTTTTTGTGCGCATGTTTATTCTGGAATCATTAAAGATTGACTCAAAATTTGGTACACATAATATGTACTTTAACGAGATCTGGAACTGGATTATATTTTCATCTTGTTCCGTCGAAGGATTGGGGGGGTAAATTGGGGTAAATTTGGGGTAAATAGGTAAATCAAGCAGGTAAGAGTCCATAAAATTGGTATTTAGTATATACAAGAGAAGCTACGGTCTCAAAAAAAATTTTTGCATCAGCCACCTCCATTACCACCCCCATACCAATATAAAAGTGGATGAAAAAAATTGTGATTTAGTGTGTGTACAAGAAACATCCACCCCCACTACCACCCCCTTATCACCCCTCAACCCACTACCGATGTGGGGTATCATTTTATGGGTTTTTGGGGTAGAGGATTTCAAATATTATATTATTAAAGTTCCATAAACAATTATTTCCACATACAACATTTTTTCGTTATGAGTGACTTGGATAGAAAATCTGGATGTGGAAGTAGTGATTCCTTGGGCAGCGGTTTTTTAATTACTGACTACTTACATTAACAAAATGGCGACGTTTTTATTAAGAAAGTGTGAAAAAGTACATTGTTTCTGTCATAACTTGTTTTTCATGCTATAGAAATAGACAAAAAAACCATTTGAATGCCTAATTAATAAACTTTCATTTTAATTATCAGAATTTTTGACATAAGTGCCATAGTTTCTGAGATATTTAACATTAAAACTAAATACTTCGTTTTATAAACGTTCGGACGCCATATTTGTACTTCCAGATCTCCGAAACCATTAACTCTAGAGAAACTAGAAAAAAAAAAGCGAAATTTATCCTCAATTTTGTAGCTTTCCTTTTGTCTCTAGCATGTTTTCTCTCAATGTAATAACTTTCTAGTTATTTGGCGAAAACCTATTTGAAAAACCTCTGTTTCAAAGCTAAAATCCCGATTTTCTAGTCGCTATATAACTTAAAGGCTATCAATTTAAATGTGAAAAGTTACATAGAACATTTTCTTCTTAAAATTTGATTCTCCTTATTCAGCTCCAACGTTTCTGTTTTTTTTTTTTTTAGTTGCCAGCCCCTGAAATTGTTTTAGGTTAAGGGATAAATTATATACAGTGCGTTCCTGGATTAAGTGCATACGACGGATTTTTTTATTTTTAATTTTACAAGGAATTGACAAAGGAAAAAAAATATTGCCTTATTTAAAACATACAAATCTCTAATTAAACTTCAATATTAATACAATGTGTTCTTAAAAAATAGCTCAAACAAATTATTATTTTTTATTCTACAAAAAATTGTCACTTATAATATCACTAGTACTTAACTAAATTATTTCCAGGAAATTTTTTGAACTCACGAATAACTTTACCTGTAGATTCAAACGATATTTCTTCAAATTTTCAAAAACAGAAATATTCAAAAAATTGTATGTATGACTTTTAAATGAAATAAAATGGGATAAAATGGAATTTAAATAAACAATAAAAAAAAATATTTATTTATTTTTATAGCAATATTTTTAGAGCAACAAAAATACAATGCGTATTATCGAGGAAAATATATAGATTCACCATAAACTAAAAGTACAAAAAATATACTTATTATTATTATTATTTTAGAAGAGCCGTCATAAGGTATTATAAGAACCTACAATGATCTGCTCTTATGAAACCCAATAAATAAAGGCAAAAACTGTGAGAAATTACAAAAAAATCTGTATCTTATAAAATAAGAGAGATATCAAAAATTTTAAAATTTGCTTTTTTTCTCCATAAATCAGTGACTAAAAAAATGCTCAATAAAAAAAATATAAAATAATTTTTGTGGAATATGGGAAGTTATGAAGTTATAAAGTTTGTCCTCCGAATATAGAAAAGTTATAAATTACTTTTAATCTAATCGAAGTATTTAAATCTCTGAAATCTTGCAACGAAAAAAAATATCTTATGGATTTTGGAAGACGCGATTCCTATTCAATATGATCAGAAAAAATATTCAGAGAGAAAAATGTCATAAAATCGTTATTTATTTATTCAGATAAGTCTTTCTTAAACGACGTAATAAAAATTAATTCCCTTGATACAGACGCTATTTTTCAGCCTGAAGTTCAAATATGCTAACTCTTTGGTACTAAATCATTGAGTTTATTTAATCTGTTTGATTGCAAAATATTCCAAACCGTCTTATTACCAAGGGATTATAAAACGCAAATCCATATTTATCGCAGGCGACATCCAAAGCATATGTTATTATTATTCTGTACAGTAAATTTCGTCTTCATTTTTATATTCGACAGGGAGGCTTAAGGTAAGCCTATTTCAAGGTCGTACCTTTAATTTTTATGGAGATATATGTATTTACACAATTTTATGGCAGTTTTATTTGCTGTTGGATTTCTATTTATTTGCGTGGTTACCTCTTTGAATTTGAATGATGATGGCCTATCTGGAACTGTCGTATTAATCATTTAGCTTGTGCACTTTTATATGGAAAAAATTATGTAAGATATGGAATAGTCTTTCTTTATAGCAAATAATTTTTCTAATGCAAGTGTACATTAATTTAAGAGAAAAGTGAAGTGAATACTTTTTTATACGAGGACGTCCACAAATCTCCGTTTTTTACAGATTAATGCAGGAAAAATAAACTTTGACCTCGAAAATATTAGTACAAGCAAGGAATTTGTTGGAGACACTTGTCGTCCTAATAAATATACTAATATCGTGCTTCGCCCGCCACATTGTAAAATGGCCTTTCATTTTTGTTTATAAATCCTTTATCGTTGCAAATAGGAAAAAGTTTCAATAAAAAATGTAGGCATTAACAAAACAAACAATTTTTTATATGAACATTTTTTTCTCTAAATCGAACAGTTTTTGAATTATGAGCTGCAAAATGTTAAATTTTTAAAAACCTCAATTTATACGAAATACACTATAATATGTGTGTTGATAGGTTCTAAATAAAACAAAAAACATTTTTTTAGGTATGTTACTGTTACAGAAGAAAAATATATTGTAATTATGGCTATAACATTTAGATTAAAAATTCGAACGTTATGACATTAGTTTGTCATTATCAATGTCGTCGTCATCAGGTAACACATCTTCTGAGTTGCTGCAAGATAATTCCTGGCAATATCCACACATGGCAGAACACTTTAACTCTGCTGATGAGCACTCACAACGTTTTGTGCATCCTTATTTGCAACCATAGGATATGAGCTTCAGTAAATTGGTAGGGGCTGGATCTAAACATGTCAAGACTGGTTTGAAAGTCCCATCGCTTAAGGGGTCTACACACGATCCAACGGCAGGGAGCCAGCCGTGTCGGCATGCTTTGAACTCATTCGTAAAAGTGAACTGGTCCGCTGAAATTCCAATTATCTTCAAAGCGTACCGACAAGGCTGGCTCCCTGCCGCTGGATCCTCTTTAACTGCCAACCCCAGGCAGTCGGCTCTAAATTATTACCCATCCACGCTGGACTTGGAGGTATGTACGATAAGAGTGATTGGTAGCTGCTGCACTTGTACGAGGCAACATTGCCAAGTTAAATATGGAATGTAATTGCTGTTCACCGATCAAACGATTGTAGGTAAAATATCTATACTCATCGAGTGTTTGGGACTTTGTTGCCCCCTAAAAGGCAAGTAGAAATTTTTCCTCTGCAGCTGCAATGTCATCTTGGTATACAGCATCCTAATGCAACGGTATGTCGCAGATTCGGGTTTTGTTCCAAAAGGCGTAAGCCTTTAATCTTACTCTTTCTAAAGGGCGCCGAAGTTGTGTCACAACCTTCAACAGCACGTATAAACATCGGACAGTTTCGTGTATTCCTGTCCAAATTTCGTTGCTTTGGCATGCAAAAAATTTAGCTTTTTTTATTTCCTGAGCTTGACCGAAGGAAGCAAATATGCATCTCATCTATTGTCAAAGTAATTAGGAGGACTAATAAGTCGGTGTCGTGGCCAACAAGAACTGCTCGAAAACCATCCCTTGCTTTCTCAATAACTGCTGCTACGATCGACACGTCACCATCAGCTTCGGTTTTTTCTACCTGGACACCCCCACTTTTTAATTGGATGATTTGATATTTTAAGTTTTTTATTTGCACTGTTTGCAAGAAATTCCGCTTGCGTTGTTGTGGTGACAGTGGTGACACCCATGTTTATATCTGCTGATGTCCTTCTTGCCTCTCTTCTTTCTTGTTTGTTTTCCTTCATTGTTGGGTATACAGGATAACCGTAAAATACCAAAATTAAATTACCTCCATACAATGCAAAGTGTTTAGCAGCTAATAATTCAATAACCGTTGGATTTAGAGAAAAAATGTTAATATCAAAAACTGTTTGTTTTATTATTGCCTACATTTTTTGTTTGAAACTTTTTTCCTGTCTGCAACGGTAAAGGATTTACATAGAAAAATTAACCGCCATTTTTCAATATGGCGGGCGTAGCACAACTTCGATTTTAGGGGAATTTTAATATGTTTAATAATATGATAATTGCAACATCTCCACCAAATTCCTTGCTTTTACTAATTTTTTCAAGGTTCGTATACTTTTAAGGTTATTTTTCTTGCACTAGACGTGTTAACTGTCAATCTCAATCATAGATATTTGGATAGGTATTTTTAGACACAAATCTAAAAAAGTTGTTGAAAGCATTTTTAAAATTAGTACTAATGAATTTCTTTCAGTGAGATATAAAGATGTTGGTTCATTGTTTCTAAGCATACAAATTCCGCAAATCTTGAATCATCCGTAAGATAATGAATTAAAAAATATTAGCCAATAAGCTGTTAGAGTTTGTACTGATCTTTGCATGAAGTAGAATTAATTTCAATTCCATAAAATTTTCTTCCAGCAACATTAAGGAACTGCCATGGGAGGCTTCTTCTTACCTTTCATTGTCGGTCTACTTAGGAGCAGGTTTGAAACGGAGATAAAGCAAGAGCTCGAGTATATAACGTAAACACATCACATATAGCAGACAACCCCCAAATCGAAAGCCAAGGCTATCCGGGAGGGGATTACATATACATATTTAGGAATATGCAGGCATTCATCCACACCTCCCAGTATTGTTAGTACCGGGGCTCAAACTAAGTATACACGAGATAGACGACAGTACAGTCAGCGTATTCGCCATAAAATACGCCTTAGCCGACTAAGTCACCGTGCCGGTATATGTGGGTGATCATGTTACTACGACAAAAATAACACTTGGTCAAAGTCAGTGAAAATTATTTTTCCATATTTCTCTTGAGTTTTTACATTTCTTCCACACGCTCATCAATTATTAATTGTTAAAGAGTGAATTTGTTACAAGGGCCCATAATTTGATGTGGTGGGCCTGCCAATGAGTATTTTGTTTAAAATAAAATGAAAGTTAAAATCAGTCAGTCACGCTACAAAGATGATGAACCACACCACTGATAATTTAAAAAAAAAATTAAAGGTACCACTAGAGGACAGAAGTAAATTTTCCCACCACCACTTTGGTTTCACAGTAAAAAGTAATAATGATGCTACCGCTATTATCAAAGCTACACAGCTCTTGTCTATGTCATTCAATATTTCAAACTATTTTAAATTCGAATCGATAAAATAACGAGAAGTTTGGTTATGTTAATGTAAATAAATTGCAATATTTATATTGCAGTAACTGGACTACAGCGACTGGATTGTAAAGTGTGACAGTTAAAGCGAAATGTATGTTAGGCGACCGAATTGCATAGTCTAAAAAATGCTACTATGGCATGGGTGAATATTTGGGCGACTCATTTATTTTTTAACATCATCTGTAAATAATTGTAAATGCAGTACTGATTATAAAATTAAATAATACTACATACTACTACTTCATGTTTCATATCATGTTTTATTCTGTGGCTTTTGGTAGGTAATCGTCACTGTTATATTACTTAAAATTTTATGACTTGTTCTATCCATTGTTTCAATGCTAAATGAATCAATATATTACTATTATTATAGACTTAGCAACGGCATACTTTCTCAGCCATAACTGGAAACTATTCACTGATCCCTCGCATATGTTTGAGACTCGACTCCGTTGAGGCCCGTTTCAGGTTATTGGGCCATTCCGCCGACATTGGTGAGACCTGCTCCTCCAACAGCCAGACTCCAACAGGGACTCACAGAGACCAGGCAGTTGTTTTAGACAACCGCCCTTTTTGACAGTTCCAAGGGCTCCTACAATTACTGACACGACTGTGTATTATTATTATTACTATTATTATTGATTCAGAATATGCATTAATTACATAAGAACCCCTGCTTACCCGTAGTCTTTATATGTAACACTTGTACACCAACATCCCAAAGGTTAAAATATTTGAGATTTCTAAAAACTGTAAGGGTTGTAATATGAAGAATGTTGGCCAAGCGAGATGTCTAATTATATCTAGATTTAAAGAGCATATGGCCCATCTCAAATATGGATTTAGTGAAAAATCTAGTGTTGCCCAACATGCTTTTGATAACAGTCATAGAATCGATATAAAAAACTTAAGGTTAATTAGAAATATAACAGCAATAAATAATCGTATACTTTTGAAGGCTTAGATATTGGCAAATAAAAAATAATATGAATAACGACAAACGGCTTATCTTAAAAATAACACTATATTGGTTAATAATTCACAGTTTGGCGAGCAGAGACAGAGTTTAGGTAGGGGTGGGCATAATACGATTTTTTGAATTTGTTCAACCTTGATATTAGTCTGGTATAATCATAAAGCGCATTCATAATTTTATTTTAGTGTTAATAATCTTCAATAGCAAAAGTTACAAAACGCGCTCCGAATAACAAGTAACAGCTTTCAAGTATTCCGGTGTTTGAGACAATATTAGATTATTCAGTTTTATAATGAATTTAAAATAATTATAAAATCGGATCTATTAAAGTTGATCACGGTATTATTTGTTATTCTTTGTGAATATTCTTTCACATTAAATTTTCGTATCTATTTTTTTGAATTCAATATAATATTTATACATTATTTCATAGGATAGTGGCTTAATCATATATTTTAAGACACGATAAATTCTCATATACACGTATAAACTTGCAATTAAACATTTCGATCAAGGATTTAGTTACTTTGCAGTAAATTTTCACACTTTGCGTGTTTATCTTGTGCCTATTCTTTATTTTCCACTGCGCCTCTACCTACAATAATGCGATCAATTTATCTTCTTGTTTATACAAATGATTCACATATTTTGTCGTGTTCATCCTTTTACACATCGGATAATCCGGATATTCTGCTTATTGGAAGCGATTGGAAGATAAAAAAAGTGGCCTGTGGCCACTCCTACAGTTTAAGACCGATTCGAAATGTTTGTCTGCTGTCGGATGAAATTTACGATACAAGTCACAGTCTCAAAGGATTATGAAGCAAAATATTCTACAAAAAAAACATACCCAATAATCGGATATACTAATGAGTTTACATTAAAGTATTCTCTGGAGAGATTTGTGTGGTAATAGAATGAATATAGATGCGACAGAAATTGTTTTGTTAAATTGTTAATCTAATTTTATTGCTGCTCATCAATTATTAGTCACTGTCAACGATTAGGCACGTCATATTAAGTTTAAGACGCATTGATCAGGAAATTGTCTGAAAAAGTTCTCATTATGGTTGCACAAAAGATTATGTATGGTCGTCAAATTTCTGATGAAGAGTATTCAGACATAAACATTAATATGTAGATAATGAAACATTTAATTTGATGGCTTACTGGTACAATATTTCTGTACAACATTCTTTTAAGAACTTTAGGGTTATTTTTATCTTCCTAACGAATTTGGCAGATCTCTAGTAAATAGAGAAAATCTAAGCAATAGAATAGATATTAAAAGTATCTGAATGTTTAATACAACTTAATTTTTATAACAATATACAGGGCGTTTCAGGTATGCGGTCATTAATTTCTAGTGGTAATTCTACATAAAAAAAGTTCATATAAACATGGATCCGGGAATCCCTCCTGCGGGCCTCTGAAGGGGGCACTCAAAATTAACTTATTTAATATCTCACCGACCCTTTGGGCTACAATGACTAGTTGTTGCACGTGATTCTATATCAATAAAGGTCATTATCTGATGTTATCCACCAAAGGTAAATTCAATCAGGGGAGCGCAAAATTGGAAAGGGGGAATTACTTCTCCCCCCAAATTTTGTATGTGAATTTTCTGTGATTTTCTCATCGGAATATGATTCCCTGACACACAAAAAAGGTCATCTTGTAACGCCGTACGACCAACCGATTACGAGAAATTTTAATCTAAAGATGCGCATGCATTGCCTAGAATTCAAAAATAAAGATAATGATTTTTCGCTCTTCTGCATAATTTAACAAGAATAAAAACTGGGGGCAGTCAATTTTCTAAAATAACAAATCTGTATTACGTGACCACCTCCGAAAAAATACAATGAATTTCTCTTTATAGTAAATTAACGTCAAGTAAAGGAAAACTTTACTCTGCAAAAAATTTATTAAAATATTTAATATATTTATAAATTTAAAATATATTCGTACATGAAAATAACAGCACAACAACCATTTCCTGCGACATTGCCATCTGCCGCAGCTGAGACTCAACCCCAGTAAGGTTAACAGCGACTAGCAATGTTTTCATTGAACAGCAGAGGTCCAGTGCACCGCTAGCACCTCGTACACATTCATCCGTTGGCCAGGATTCTAATCCAGGACCTCGAGTAGCTTCAAATATGAGCACTTAGTGACTCCGTTAAAATGTCGGACTTCAGTGTTCAGCCTTATGATAATAGAAAATACTTACTCAAACGAAGATTATGTTATAGTAGTATATAGACTTTTCTTTGCCAGGCGCTGCTGAATTGCTGTGTTTGTGTATTTGCTTAAGGCTGTGGGTCCTGTACGCTGAAGGGAAGTGAAGTGAAGGGTTTTTTCTTTACTATCGTACGGTCATAAGCTAAAAGATTCTAACAAAATTGGCTTCTGGATGGCCCATGACATCGAAGTAATTACTCTTTCACAGTCTTAACCAGCACAATAATAATAATAACCTAAATAAACATTCATCAGAGTATATATGAAAAAATGCGTGGATGAGATTAGCTCATCATACGATGATAAACCCTAGTAGCAGCAGTACTATATTATAAACTAAACCAAGATCGCAAGGGCACAGGAGCATTAGGTTTCTACTGAGAACTGGGTAATTTATATGAGTGTTGGGATATCTCCTGAACGGAACGTCCGGTGGATGTCCACTGAATGTTCTTGAAAAGTTATTCAACGGAATATTATATAATACTGGCTAGGCACAAACATATATATTCCGTCATTCAAAATAATTATTGTCTCTTTTGAGGTAAGAAATATTATTCGGAGGGTAGCTCTGCAATAGCAGTTTTGCTTATAGAGGATTACGAAAGAAATATTGTAACTCTTCATACATGGATGTATACGGACATCCCAAAATGATCTCGATCTAGAAGAACCATTAGGTTAAAGTGTTTCTGGAGTTGGTACAAATGTCCATACTGAACTAATGCAGTGGTGGTAAATGAACTAAATTTATTCTTTACTAATGGCGCCAAGTCACTGCCTCTCCAACGTGTAGTAGCATCTCTACTCTCAGTGGGGTTTTGTTAATCTTATGTGAGACACCAAGGGCAAGAGTGCTGTTATAGACGAGATAAGGTGGAAGTTATACCTACCATAGATTACTTACTGCTTCTCTCTTCTGATGATGAACTTGTCTTATCTCAAAACACTACATATAATTCTAATCACTTCTTCTTTTTTTTACGTCTTATTTATATTTACGTCCTGGTGGAGTTTAGCGGTCTAGCCCGCTGCTACCGTCTCGGCAACATGTGAAAAACGCCACTACACATCCATACATTGGCCAAAATTTGAATCCGAGACTCCGTGGTCTCAAACCTATCACCGCAAGTACTACGCTACTTATTCGGTTGTTCTTAATTTCTTAATTACCTTTATAGAATTTCTCCCATTAATTTTCGTGTTCTGATTGATGCCCTGAATAACAGACTGAGTATCTAATGAGAATCTTTTTCATTTAATTGTCGACCTAATACACGAAAACGCCTGAGAAATTATGTGTTAAGGGACTTTTTTTTTCTAATAACTTCTCCGAAATTCAAAATGCGCCTCCCGGCATGAAGGTACGTCTTTCTGATAGTCATCCGGTGCTCATGTTCCCAAGTCACTAAATTCATTTTTATGGTAAAACCGCCCTTGACAATTTTTGCTTATTTTTGTCTAAAAATCCATTTGGAGGTTATGCGCCTCTTGCACTTTCCTCCATTCAGCACTTTGTGTTTTACTTATCCAAGTGAAACTTGGGCAGAGTTCCGTATTCTGTGAAAAGGAAGTTGAAAAATTTTGTCGTCCAAATTCGGCGTAGTTCCGAATTTTAACATTTCTACGTACTTTCCACTTTTTTACCTTCGGTGCCAGATATCGCGTCGTCGGGGACGTTAAAAATATCTTTTAGTCGGTTTTCGGCGTAGTACCCAAGAAAAATCTATTAAGTCCTGCTATAAGGTCAGGAATTCTTTTAAGTTATTTTTTTTTTCTAAATCGACTTGGGTAGATTTTCGAGGGTTTTGTAACAGTGACCCCACTAGACTAAGATTGATGCTCTTACAGGAACAGCTGGGGATGTCCCTGTTTGTGACAGTCTAAATAGTCTAGTGGGCGTTTATTATAGATAAATTAAGCAAATGGGGACATTCAGTGAACATTTGCTGTACTATTGTATACTTCCAGTGGATATTCATAGGACGTCTTTGTATTTTTTGCTAGTTTCGAAATTGTAGCACCGTAAGAAGGTTAATATTATTTTTTATTTTTTCACATTAACTCATTTATGGAATAAAAAAGTCTTTTAAAGTTTGTTTTGCTTTGAAGATAAATAAGGTTATTAATTATTATTATATTGTGTATTCCTTCATATAGTTAAAATACCCATGAATTTACCCGTCTCTCCCGTACTACATTTTTCCATTTTTATCAAGAATAAAATTTAATAGTCAACATATTTATATTTAAGATTCATTTACTGAACTGTTGTTTCTTGGAAACCAAAATAATTTTTAAAAACAAGAAACTTTTTATTTCACAATTTGAGTTTCTTACAGTATCTTGTATAGCTTAAGACTAACTTATGATTCGAATTATAATAAAAGATAGAAAATGCTATCTTTGCAATTCTGCAACCTATTTATTAATATATTATGTGTGAGTCCCTTATCCTTTAAGAAATTAACAATTTGGTACTACATAGCTCTCACATCATTTAGATAATGCATAAGTAGTAGCTACAGCACTATTACTTCCACGTCCAGTGGAAATATAGTAACGACAAAAAAATTTTTAAAAATTTTTAAAAATTTTTATTGTCCAAATAGGCTTAAAATGTCATGAAACGTCGAGATTTTAAGTTTGAGAGAAAAAAAATTTCTGTCTGTCTGTCGGTCTGTCTGTCTGTAACTTTTTTGTGCGCACGTTTACTCTGGAACCGTTTAAGATATTGACTTGAAATTTGGTACACATATGTACTTTAACGAGATCTAGAACTAGATTATATTTTCATCTTGTTCCGTCAAAGGGTTGGGGTGTAAATTGGGTTAAATTGGGGTAAATTTGGGGTAAATGGGTAAATCAAGCAGGTAAGAGTCCACGAAATTGATATTTATTATATACAAGAGAAGCTAAGGTCTCAAAAAAAAATTTTGGAATTAGCCACCCCCATTACCACCCCCACCCCCTTATTAAAGGGGATGAAAAAAAATTGTGATTTAGTGTATGTACAGGAACCAGAAACCTCAAAATATTTTTTTACTTCATCCACCCCCCACTACCACCCCCACCCCACTACCGATATGGGGTATCGTTTTATGGGTTTTTGGGATAGAAGATTTCAAATATTATATTATTAAAGTTCCATAAACAATTATTTTTCACATACAAAGTTATTTCGTTGTGAGTGACTTGGATAGAGAATCTGGATGTGGAAGTAGTGATTCCTTGGGCAGTGGTTTTTTTACCATTAAAATGTTTCAGCTCTTAATTTATCTGGCACTAGTGAAGATGGGGGCAATTATTTTGAGTTTACATCTTTACATTAAAGAGTTAGTTGAAAACCTCAGTAATATATTCAATAACTTACACCTCTATAATTTAAATTAAACATAACCCGCTCTGATATACATTAAAATGTGACCAATAAGTCGAAACAACTCTTCATTAGAAAACCCGCTGTAGACATATACAACATACCCACTCATCGATTACGGTTTGCAGTATAGGTAAAATTATTTTAATTTAATTCCATTACATGTAAATATGACCTGTGCATCACTTAACACCTCATTGTTGCTATAACCTAGAGGCAATACTCTTACAATATCGTTGATTGTCCCATTATAACCTGTATTTTTACCAACAAATTTCATTTACATACTGGAATATGTAATAAAGCTATTTGCACATAATTACATAAGTGTGAATATTATTCTCCTAGTGCTTGTTGTGACTGACAAATCTGGTGTCATTGTATTGTTAAAATATTCCTGCAAGTGAAGATTGTTATAAAAATGATATTGATTACATTGACAGGCAGTTGTTTGATTTATGAATAGTTCTTGGTATGCTAATAAACATGTATTACAGCTCCGCTCAGTCCGCTTATTACATGATAATGAACTCCCAGGCTCATTGTATATCATTATTGTGTTCAATATTTATTCCTAACATCTTAAATTCATCCGGCATTTACTTTTTCTATAGGATCCTTTCTTCAATTATAATTTTTATATCGTGATTGTCAGTTCGTTAGACTGGGAAAAATATTAGGAGAAGAGTATGAAAGTACTTATTCATAACTAATAAATTAATTCCTTACATTCTGCAAACATTTTTGTAGTGAAAAGTAAGGCCAGATGGTTATAGAAAGTTTTAGTTTGGTATTTTAAAGAAAACATAAATTCTGATATATCAATACATAATTTTAAATATTCGTATAAAATATTACTTTAATTATCCGTCTCGGTATAATTTTAATTTTTTTTAGATTGTAGTAGATATGACATGTCAATATAACACACAATAAGTGAACCGGGATGAATCTAACCAAAGTATAGAATTTTTAATTGATCTATGTCATTAAATGATGTGCAGTTTGTGCAGAAATGATACTATACATTCAATGTGACATTGAAAACGACTGTTTCATGGTCTATAGGAAAATGTTCATGTCCATCCACAAGTCCCGAAAGGAACATCAAGTGAAAAGTTAGAGGCTCATAGCAAAACAGCTGTAAACTAATGATTTTCTTAATTGACATTATGCAGTACTGGGAACAAAAGAATCAGGTATATGTTATTTGCACAGAATTTAAAAAAGTATTTGATTAGATGGATTATGACGTCATTTTAAGGAAGTTTTGTAATTTAATTCGACTCCCAACACTTTTTCATATCGGTTCAATTTTTGTCTGTTTTGTATTAGCCACCCTAGTAATCACTGATGAGCATTTGTGTTTTATCAAGTTTTATGTTGACAAATTTTAAAATATGGCTCAAGTACTAAAAATAACAGCATCTTACATGTATCAAGAATGTCTTGTACACAAAATCACGCCAATATCTATCTGCCAATATTATTATTAGTTTGAAAAATCATTACCCATTATTTTATTCTTAGTATCTATTTTCTAGTCAATATGATTAAATTTGGATGTCATTGTTATCATTAGGAGTTATCTCTTCCGTATTCTTTTGTGAGGAAAGGGAGAAAGTGTATAGAGAAACAAGAATTATACTTGTAGTCAGCGATTGTGTAAGAAAACTTATCCTAATAAGAGAAAGATCACCCCATCATTCTCTTGTATCCACCCTTACATTCGTCGTTTTTGTAGATGTCCTGCTGTGGCACGAATTTCTTTTTTAACTTAATATAGGAAAAGGAACTTTCCATGCAACGCATTCTTATACTCAATTTAATTTTCTTCTTGTGTTGGTTTAGAGCTAACAACAGTTTCTGGTGATGTTTCTAAATTATCTTAAAACAAAAAATTAAAATAAACTATGAAAACGAAATAATTAAAAATTAAATTATGCATTTGTGCGTTCTACCTCGTGTTTATCACACTTAAGGAACTCAATAATACCGTTCTTCTAATTTTGAAGCATATTTAACGGTTTTACTTTTGATAAAACAGACGTTGACGCGGTAAAGATTGGTCAAAATAAAAAATTTAGTGTTTGGAGAGTGGGTTAAACATTATATATTTATTTAGAGTTTTATGCATTTTGACCAACAAAGTACAAAATTCAATTCCAGACCAATATTTAATTAAAAAATGGTTAAATGGAAATAAAATATCACAATAACTAGTTATTTGATTAGGTTAGTACTCATCATATTCGATGATTACTTTAAAGGTATCTTAATTCTAACAACTAAACATTATTTTCTCAACTCTTACGGTCAGTATGCCTACTGTAGTGGATATCAATTTTATGATTCGTTTAACATTTATTGATATACCAGGTGACAACGATATCACTAGCACCCCTTTGGCCCCTTGTTTTTCAAAACATTAAAATGAAACAGTTAATATCGACGTAAGATGCCAGTGAGTTTTTACGCCGCGGTGTACTAAAACCTCTGGAAATCACACAAAAAAGAATATTCAAAATTATTTTTAATTTTCCTGTTAGGTTCTCAACTGAGGATCTTTTTAAACATACCAAGATATGTGACTAAAGAATATTTTATATACGTTAACAAATATGGCAATAACAAATTAATCACGGATTCTATGTCATATAAACGTAATATGAGACATAAGGCACATTTTTTAAAATTTTTATCCAAAATAGTGAGATTATTGAACATCTTTGTATAGGCATAAAGCTGTACAAGCTTTCATCACCCGAATTATGAGATTATTGAACATCTTTGTATAGGCATAAAGCTGTACAAGCTTTCATCACCCGAATTAAAGTAGATAATATACAAAAAATCCTCAGCATAAAACATCTACCATGGTTAATCGAAAATAAACTTACGTTTTCATGAACGCTCATTTTTAGATTTCCTATTTTAAAAGCTTTTATTTGACTTGCAATGTTTGTTTGTTTGTTTGTACAGTGCGTGTAATTGTCCATTAGGCATGTACATTCACGTAGCGCGAGAGACATGACAACACGGCAGAGCAAACTCGCCCGTCGGCGAAGCATCCCAGCTCTCAGTTATTTCATTTCAACCAGCTGATACACACAATGTTGTAATTCTTACTCCCTATGCCTAACCCGTCACTACACACACTGTATGTATGTATGTTTGTTTAGGTCAAATCTTGCAAGCTGAATTTCGACTAGTTCTAATTAAGCTAAAGCTTTGAAATTTGGCACACGTATATAAGTCCGGTGACAATGCATCATAGTAAGCCATTATCGGTCTAAATCCAATATGGCGTACGTCCTAAGATGGCGGATCGGCTTTTTGGTCACAACCCCCCTTGATATGGGTATCAAATGAAAGTAAGATACGGCAAACTATGTGATGTCATTCTAAATTCAATTTGGCGGACGTCCCAAGATGGCGGATTGACTTTTTCTTCACAACCCTCTTGATATGGGTATCAAATGAAAGGGTTTGACGAGTAAAATACGATAAACTATGTGACGTCATTCTAAATTCAATATGGCGGACGTGGGAGAAGTGGGAAAGGGGTGGGTAGAGGTGAGGAGAGGTGGGGAAGAGGTGGGAGGAAGTGGGAAATAGTGTTGGAGAGGTGAGAAGACGGGAGAGGGAAGGGGTGAATGGCGGTGGCAAATAAAGGGTTTTGTCTGTCTGTCTGTAAAATAAGTAGACTAAAAAGTAAAAAATAAAATTATATAAAAAAAATAATTTAAAAAAAAAGCTTTTAAGTATTTGAAAAACTACTAAAAAGTAAAAATATTTTTTTTTAAATTCACACACCTGGAAACCAAAAGCTTTGGGGGCGGTCAATTGAGCAAAGTAACTAAGCAATGGCGGTGAAGAACCGTCCTCAAAGCTTTTGGTTTCCAGGTGTATGAATTTTAAAAAAATTATTGTTACTTTTTAGTAGTTTTTCAAATAAAAGCTTTTTCTTAAAAATATTTTTTTATATAGTTTTATTATTTTTTTCTTCTGCTAGATACACATCTGTCAGAATCGTTATTTCTTTATACACATATATTCGTATTTTTTCTATATGTTTATGTATATTTATTTCTTCTTTTTGCGTAAAATATGTGTACGTATAATGTATATACATGTTTAGGTATGTATTGTATAATATATTTTCGCTACCTATTATTTGATTTTCTTAGTATTTTATAATATTCAGCGTTGCAGAAATATATTTCTCCCTAGGAATTAGAGACCCACAGTCAAATTTTTTCGAAAACTTATGGAACTTTCGAATTGGTAACTATTAAGGTCTATCACTGTTCTCAATATTATTCATTTACATTGTTATCTAATTTATACATATCTATGTACTATGTAAATTAAAGTAAATAAATATATTTGTTACAATTATTTCTTACAGATTTATAGCTTCATGTTCATGTTTTACTTATAACCTTACCTCATGCTCCTTCTGTCATGTCTCAAAATATAGATGTTTGTTGTCAATTTAAATAAAGATATTTTCTTCAATCCGAGAAGATTAATTATAAAAATTATATATCACTTTGTAATTCAGCTAAGTACAAAAAAATCCATGCACCCAATAAACTTTGTCCAATGACTAATGATCCATCGGTGAATTGACTTATGAACTTTTTTTAACTGTTCGTCCTGTTGGGTATTTTAATTTTTTTGTGTGTGCATGTAAGTTTTTCTGATGGCAAGATTATTTATGTTTATATAGCAGTACTTAGTTTATTATAGACAGATAACCGCAATTGAATTGTAGTATTGATGAATGATCCGATAATCATAATGATGCTTTTCACCATTTGTGCCGGGGACTGTTACACGAGGCTAGAAAATAATGACTATTTGTATTATTACAATAACAAAATAAATGATTTTTGGCGTTAATAAGTTGAAGGCACAGATTCGATCAATGACCTTTCGAACTATTATACCACCCACATGCTAGATCTGTAATAGAGGAACAATAATTTGGAAGACGCTTTTTCGCCAGCGGTAACAGTGATAGGTTACCCTACACGATAGGGGAATTTTATTAATGCATTAATGATAACATCTGGTCGTAAAACTGCAGTTGAATGCTGGTCATTGATATTTGTCTGATACTTCGCTGAGATAATTAAGCGAAAAATTAGAGTATATTTTCTAGTTGGTTTAACTACACGGAAATTCATATACAGCGTGTCGTAGGTTTAATGGTTCTACTCTTGTATCTCAAAAACTACTGATGCGATTTTCTTGAAACTTGAGAGATAGGTCGCTGTCCATAATTAGAATATACCGACGTAGTAAAATTTGAGTTTCACCTTTGATAGAGACAAAGGTATGGGTGAATTTTCCTTAAATTTATATCGGTCATTTTTTTAGAAAAATCTACCCAAATATTAAGCAGCACCTTTCAAAAACTTATTTGCGCAAGATTACACCGAAGTGGGTTCAAAGATGATTGAGGTATAGGCCATTAAAAAAAAATTTCTTCAACGAAAAAAATTTCTTATCTGCAAGACAATTTCTTAAAATATATTCTTCTTTATTTGTCAGAATGCTGCATTATACTAGTTTTATTTGTGAAAAATAGCTAATGTTATCCCAACAACCAAAGTAATGCCTCCATCAACTTTTAGTAACTTGGAACCTATGAGTATACTGTTTGCGTTCTCCAGATTTTTATTAAAAAAAATCTTTTTTTTTCCTTATGAGTTGCGGTGCCGAAACCCCGCCGTACTGAAGCTTAAGGCTATTGTACCCCATAGTATCGTTATCACATCAGTCCCGTTCCTCTCCAAAAGGTGAGTGTATGGTCGATGGGAGCTCTGGGTATTTCTTCCGAAGTCACGAAGTATGAAAGATTTCCAACCACCAAGGCTGGGCATTCACATAGCATGTGGTGAGTAGTCTTCTGACCTTCGTCAAACATGCACATCCTGCATTCAGCGTGTGGCGTTCTGTTAGGATACCCACTGCATATGGCGGCTGTTTTCTGCTCAGCTTTAGCAACTGCTTCATCTTTGTCTTGGATGGTCCGCCAGTGATGAGCACACGCGACTGTTTCATTCATGGCGCTTCGGTCCAAGTCAACTTATGTCTCTGACTCAATAGTTCCTTTACCATTCCTTTTGCGGTATTATATGATATCCCGCAGGTTGACTCAGGTCCCATCAAAGCTGTTCTTGCGCCTTCTTTGACCGGCTTATCTGCCTTTTCATTACCTTCTTGCCCTGGTGTCCTCGCGTCCACTCCAGTTGAATATTGTTGTGTTTCGCCAATTTCACCAGGGAGTTAAGGCAGTCTATTACTGTTTTAGACTGTATCTACTGCATCCAGAGCTTTGAGAACTGCTTGGCTGTCAAAGATGATACGCATTCTTTTGTCAGTATATGACCTCCGTATCATTACTTGTGCACAGATTTCTATAGCTGTGACTTTTGCTTGGAACGCTGTTGCGGTACTGCCCAAGTTCAGACTAATGTCTATCCCTGGTTGGTCCTCCGTAATCCCCGCTCCAATACTTCTTGATGTTTTTGATCCGTCAGTATACCATATGGTTTGTTGGAATATTTCGCTATGGTATCCTATTTCTGCACTGCTAGCAGCATGCAAACGTATACGGGACACGTTTGTCTTCAGCCTGTACGCTGCTAGCAGTGCCTCACTCTCCATTTTCTTGTTACCTCCCTTTTTCCGACTTTGTGCCACCAGATCAGGGAGGCATAGGTTATTATTGTTACCACAATCCTTTGGTAGGGCCAGTGCACAATTTGTGGTCCACAGTTTTTGCCTACCATTCGTCTGCTGGCCCATAAGGCCCGCGTAGCTTTGTTAGTTACTCTATCTAGATGTGCACTGAAGTTTAATTTGGTGTCTAGAATCAGTCCCAAGAAGTGGTTCGGACTCCACTATAAGCTGTAGGGCCTCGTTTCTCTTTACCTAACACAAAACCATTCTGGATTTTCAAGGAGTTACTTCGGTGACTTGAGAAGCGGTTAAGAAAACATTTTTTTTTTTAAGTCCCAAATATTTGACTTCGTTGCTAACCTGCAGATCATTTGAGCTTCCTCTTTTTTGTAAACGCGATCACAGTAGTCTTCTCTTACTCATAGAAAGACCTTCCTGGATAACCATCTATCTACCATAACGAGGGTGTATGTCCCATTTTATATATTTTGTTTTGCATTAACTAGATCCCTTGGATATAATAAAATTAGTAACTTTGGTTAAACAAAATTATTATTATTATTATGAGATACAGATATTGATATATATGGATGTATATTTTTAATGTTAATTTTATTATCAACAAATTTTAATTACATTAAAATAATAATTATAATATTTGTTTTTGATTATGTGGAACCCCACATAAATTGGTGACCCCGACGTGATAGATAATTAAAATACCATCTTTTCAATAATTCATTGACCATAACATAAATTGGATATTAATTGGACATAAATTGGATATTAATTGGAGAGGAGGTACATGGTTATATATTACTGGTAGACATTTTTGATTTTTGATAATAACATTTATATCTTATGGATCTAGAAGATTACTAACCAGTACTAATATTTCAAGATTATTTTAAAATATGGACCGTTTTACGTAGTTTCTCTTTTTGGACCCATTTTCAGAAAGACCCTTTTGAAGCTTGGATATTGAAGATTGAAGATTTACACTTGGATATTGAAGAAACTTACTTTTGGAGATATTTCATTTATTGTACGTGGTTAGGTAGGTGCCCTATATATACTACTTTTCATTATAAATTTTTAAACCAATCAATCAATCAATCAGTTAATTCATTCATTCATTTTATCTATTGTTACTTTTATTTTTTTATTAATATGGCGTTCCCAAACGCAGTTACAACAACGGATCTCGAAAACCCTATTGTCGCTGATCCGGTTGTCGCGCAAAATCAATATGTAACGTCATTAAAACTTCCCCCCTTTTGGATATCTAAACCAGAAGTATGGTTTACACAAGTCGAAGCTCAGTTTAACGTTGCTCGAATTACCTCGGATCGTAAGAAATATGATTACATTATCGCAAACCTACCAAAATCGTCAGTAATATTTACGATATTATTATTGACCCACCTGCCACTAATATGTATAACGTTTTGAAAAATGCAATTATTACACGACTTTCTTCCAGCGAAGAGAAACGCTTAGATGACCTATTATCAGGATAACAAATTGGCGATAGAGAACCCTCTGAATTCTATCGTATCATGTTAGGCGGCTCCAATGTGGTTGGCCAAACCACTCTACTTAGATTATGGAAATGCCGTTTACCTAAAACGATTTATATAGCAATTACTGCTTCGGGAAAGACGGAAATAGAAGATATCATCGACATAGCTGACAAGATTTGGGAATCTTGTCAGAATACTGCAATGTCCTCATTCCAATCAAACGTTTCTCCTGTTACCGTTCCTAATTCAATTTCCTCCACAACATTATCAGATTTATCAAACAAATTTAATACTTTTTCCGTTGACTTTCAAGTCACTTTGAACCAGATTTTATTTAAAAAAAGTTTTCTTGAAGCTCAAATATTTGCCTTAAAGACTACTAGTCACCAAAGTCAACCTACTTCCTTTTTTAATGAACATCAATGTACTACTTGTCGCAGTAGACCTCGTTCTCGTTCTAGGTCTTCTAACGGTAATAATAAATTTGATCCTTCTAATAAATCCGTTTGCTATTTTCACCAGGTATGGAAGGATAAAGCATCTGTTCTGATGCTGTGCTCTCGTATTTTCCTGTTAGGATGACGATAAAAATTTTTACTTCCAACATATTACCATAAACCCAATCTGACTTTAGACAGAACCGTTGTAAAAATACAGATCTATTGATTATTATAATTGACCTAGCCTGTACAGGAGATAAGTTTCTATTAAGATTTCCACAAGGCAGTATACTAGTGTCAATAGTTTTTAGTTTTTACCTTCGATCTTCCCAATTTCTTATCGTACCATTGTCGTGTTTACCTTTATGTTGATGATGTTCAGGTATACTTTTTATTTTTAATAAATGATTGAAAAATAACATTGAATATATAAGTGCTAATTTACAGAATATTGTAAACTGTTCTCAGCACCTTGGCCTAAGAGGTTGATTTCAAACAAAATGGTTGCATTAAGTGTAGGATCAAAAAGACAAAAAGTTAATAGAAAAAATTCTAAATACAGTGTCGTAACTAGACGTCATGGGGCCCCAGGGCAAAAAATTATCCAGGTTTTTCCAGGTGAGTTTTATTCATTATTTGGACTAACTTGGAAACATATCAAGACTATTTCATATAAAAATGTTGTTTGTGTGTTTGTGTTATGAACTCTTACTTCCACATACATGTAGTGTGAAGAATAAGTTATAATTACTTCCACGTCCAGTGGAAGTATAGTAACGACAAAAAAAAAATTTTTAAATTTTTATTGCCCAAATAGGCTTAAAATGTCATGAAACGTCGAGATTTTAAGTTTGAGCGAAAAAAAATTTCTGTCTGTCGGTCTGTCTGTCTGTCGGTCTGTCTGTCTGTCTGTCTGTCTGTCTGTCTGTCTGTCGGTCTGTCTGTCTATCTGTCTGTCTGTCTGTCTGTCTGTCTGTCTGCAACTTTTTTTTTGTGCGCACGTTTACTCTGGAACCGTTTGAGATATTGCCTTGAAATTTGGTGCACATATGTACTTTAACGAGATCTAGAACTAAATTATATTTTCATCTTGTTCCGTCGAAAGGTTGGGGGGTAAATTGGGGTAAATTTGGGGTAAATGGGTAAATAAAGCAGGTAAGAGTCAATAAAATTGGTATTTAGTATATACAAGAGAAGCTGAGGTCTCAAAAAAATTTTTGGCATTAGCCACCCCCATTACCACCCCCACTTCCTTATTAAAGGGGATGAAAAAAATGTGATTTAGTGCATGTACAGGAACCAGAAATCTCAAAATATTTTTTTACTTCATCCACCCCCCACTACCACCCCCCTATCACCACCCCCACCCCACTGCCGATGTGGGATATCGTTTTATGGGTTTTTGGGGTAGAGGATTTCAAATATAATATTATTAAAGTTCCATAAACAATTATTTTCACATACAAAGTTTTTTCGTTGTGAGTGACTTGGATAGAGAATCTGGATGTGGAAGTAGTGATTCCTTGGGCAGCGGTTTTTATTATATGTACAAGAACCAAAAGCCTCAATTTTTTGTACCACTATAACCCCCATTGCCAATGTGGCATATTGTTTTTTCTACAATTTTGTTGAAAGTCAAATTTTCCAACTTCAAAATGACTGCCGAAAATGTCACAGAATTAGCCACACGCCTTGATTACATCTTCACAAATTTAAAATTTTGGAAAGAATTTAAGGGAAATAACTTCACAACCGTAGAAAAAATAGTATGTGGCAAGCTTCAGTGCAAAACTCGTATGATAGGAACACGAGCGCAGCAAGTACTTTCACAGATGGTTTTGCCACACTTGTATTAAAATATACTATTATGGGTTTTTGGAGTAGACGATTTCAAATATATTATTAAAGTTCTATGACCAATTATTTCCACATAGTGAAGTGCAAATATAGTATGAAAATTGTTTTCGTTGTAAGAAACTTGGATAGGGAATCTAGTAGTAGTAATTCGGTAGGTAGCGGTTTTTTTAATATTTTGTTAATACTTCAGTTACAAAGTATAAAAGTATTCGGCACCTTCTTAATAATTTTATTTTTTTTTATTTTCTAAGCGGAGGTGTCTAGAAGCATTTAAATAAAATGTTGGCCACTACTCGTTTTAACATGATACTATGGGGAAAAGTATTTTAACGAAAAATAAATTATCAGAAAGTTCGTTGTTACATTTTTCGAATTTTCATGAGAAAGGGCTGAAAAGGTCTAACAGAATGTAGAATGCCACCCGCAACTCAATTTTTATGCACATCCTCACCTGGGCTATTCGTTTTTTCTTAACTACGACCTCTGCCATTTTTCATAAAAACATTTCCGTTGATTCTACAAAAAATAATTCACCATTTCAAACAGTTTTTATTTATTAAATGTGTTTAAAAAAGTTTTAGACACTCCCAACATTTCTCTGCCGTAGGCGTGACAGTGTTATACCGTAAAGTGTATTTTAGGCACGCCTTATAAGGGGTCACATAAAATATTTCTATTAAGAGTTTGGGATATTTAGATTTGTTATGGCGTGTTAGGTACCGACGTATAGGTTAATTGTGGCCATTACATCAAATTGTATCAACGTTTACTATTGTGTAGCGCAAATATACAGTTATAATAGATGTATATCAATGATTAGATTCAATATTCTATTAAGACAATATCCATGCCTCCTCGTGTGCTATGTATAACCAAATAAACGTGATTTCGTAACTGTACCAATTGATTCTGCAATGGCCATTGAGGCAGGTACTTGTATTGTTTCATGCAAATAAGAAATGGAATTGTTAGGAAGAAAATTTGCAGAACGTAAATATAAATTAAAAAATGTTAAAGTTATTTTGGGGAAAATATTTTGAAAACTTTAATTATTACAATTTGTAACACAAGAAATATCGATATCTGAAATCCAAATTTATGAAACAAAATAGAATTCTTCCCAAATTCTCGAATATTTTTTTTTCCAATTTTTGCCCACCTTACACCAGGCTTCTTCTTATTCACAACGTCTTCTATCTAATCTAATCTAATCTAATCAGATTAAAAACAGTTAAAAAAACGAACACAAACTCCATTCGCAACAATATATATAAAATGAAAAAGGTATATAGAAAAACAAGCTAAAAACGTACTCTTCGCTAATTTACTGAGCTTTTTATATATAATTGTTACACATTCTATAGGATACTCTTCGCAGTTTTCTTTTAAATAATGTTAGTTTTTGGACATCCTAAATTTTGTGATACCATATTTATTGTGAAAAAAATTGTATGAAAAAAAAAAAATGAAAAAAAAAATCCAACCCGTGGGATTCGAACACGGAACCTTTGGATTGCAACGCAAAGCAACCAATCAATCAATCAATAGTATTTATTCAGTATTAATAGTACAATCATTCTCGCTCGAGTTATACTAGTGTATACACGTGCCAGAGTTTTCTTAGTTACTTGTGATTAAATAATTGATTATCGGATTCCGGTTAATTAACTGTGCATGGAACAGTGATCATTGCATATTATGAGCTTCCCCCCTACAGGGGTGGGCAATGCGAAAGGGACGCAATTAAGTGATAATAACATTATAATTTCATCAGATGAGGACGATTCAAATGGCGAACGTAGTAGTAGCCTAGCGGCACATACTAATATGGAAGTGTTAGAAGAATCGACTAGCGAACCTCAGAATATTGACCGCTCTATAGCGATGCCAGCTGGCGATACTCAGTCACAAAAAAGTAAATTCTTCAATACAAATTCAGATAAGTATTATTGTGATTCTATTTACGTATATATTGAGAAAACAAATAGTCAAAATATAGGCAGGTTACACCCCATGTATGTGGGGCATATATTGCATAAGAAATTGAAAGTTGGTAATATAGTTTCAATTAAAAGTGTCGGATTAAATAGAGTAAAAGTACAGTTTATGTCCATTTTGGATGCAAATAATTTGGTAAATAACAAACGTTTAGACTCTGAAAATTTGAAAGCTTTCATACCTAATCACTTGCTCGAGAAAAAAGGCATTGTAAGAAATGTTGACACCTTTTTCAACATAGAATATCTTAAGCAAAATATAGAATCCCCTACTCTGGTAATTGATATTAAAAGAACCCATAAAAAAATTGAAAAAGACAACAAAACAGAGTTTATCCCTAAGCAGACTATCATAATTACCTTTGAAGGCAATATTCTGCCTGAGTATATCATTGTCAATAGCGTAAGATGCCCAGTAGAACCTTTTTTGGGAAGAGTCACACAATGTTTTAAATGTTTAAAATATGGGCATGTTGCCAAACAGTGTCGCTGTACTAATACTATGTGTATTTCGTGTGGTAAAATTAAAGATGAAAGTCACATATGCGAAGAAGGTGACATATATTGTATTTATTGTAAAACTGGAGGTCACGATTCTATTTCTAAAAAATGCCCTAACTACGAAAACCAGAAAAAAATTTAAAAAATTATGATTGATTATAACATGCCTTTTACAGAGGCCAAAAGTTTTTCTGAAACATCTTACGCGAATTTTACCTCCAGAAATAAATTTGACGTACTGTCCAATGACATTGATACTAATTTTCCACCCTTACAAACAGACAAATATAGACAGAACCCTATTAAACCCACAAATAAGCAGCAAACTGTTCGAAAACCCATAGGCCTGTCCCAACCAAATTACAGCCAGCCAGGGCCCTCAGGAAAACCCATTAGAAATAAAAAACGAAAAACCTCCTCCCCCTTACCCATTTCGCCACCTGCACCAATGTTTCCATTCAGGTTTAGCGCCCCTACACCTCTCCCAGTCAATGCCAACAACCCAAATTCTGAAAAAAATGAAATTAATAAAATCAATCAACTTATGAATTCTCTTACTCAATATTTCTTGGCCTTTTTGGGAAAAATCAACTCGATAGAAGATTTAAAAAAAATCGATAATGAATTTGTCAAAAATGATATCAAATTGGTACTGGAGGATACCTTAAAAAGGCTTCAAATTCAATCTAACAACAAAAACAATAAACATTATGCAGTGGAACTCTCGTTCTGCTATCTCTAATAAAAATAGTTTAATACAGTTTTTGTCTTCGAATAATATAGATGTTGCTTTAATCAGTGAAACGTGGTTTAAACCTGAGCTTAACATTAGTTTTAGTAACTATAACCTAGTCCGTAAAGACAGAATGGACGGAAAAGCTGGAGTTGCGGTTCTAATAAACAAATAATTACCATTTACAGAAATACAATTCTTAGACAATTTTAACAGTGATATATTGGTGTGCGGTGTAAATATTACTTTTAATAAATCAGTAATATCATTTTTGTCTATATACAGACCCCCTAGGGTACAATCTTGTAGTAATGATTGGATTAATATTTTCAAGCATACTAACTATCCTGTGATAATCGGAGGAGACTTTAATGCTCATAATGGTTTATGGGGCTCTGAAAAAAGCGATCAATTTGGAAACCAAATAATCAACTCCGTGAATGAACTTGACTTAATAGTTTTAAACAATGGTGAAAACACCCGTATACAGTACCCAGGTACTCAAAAATCTGTAGTTGATATTACACTTGCTTCCCCTGATATTGCAGACAAAATAACTTGGGAAATTACTGGCGATACCCTTGGTTCAGATCATTTTCCAATCTATATAGAACTGAATTTAGAATATAGGTACAAAAACATGGTTTACCCAAAAAGTAAGTGGAATATTAGGAAAGCTAATTGGCCCCTCTACTCTCAAATAATTGAAAAACGTTGCAAGACCGCACCATCATTTTCTGACAGCAATAAAAAATGGCAATTCCTCCTTGACTCTATTAACCTGGCTGCAGATCAATCAATACCCAAATTCAAACCTTTTAAACTGAAAACTCGCCCCCCTCCTCCTTGGTGGGATGCAGAATGTGATATCGCTATATCTGAAAGAAAAACGGCTTTGAACACATATAAACAGTTTTCGTCCGAGGAAAATTTCCTATTATGTAAAAAAATTAATGCTCAAATCAAAAAATTTTTAAAACAAAAAGCTAAAGAAAGTTGGATTAACTGGTGTTCGAATTTAAATAAAAACACTCCTCAAACTGTACTATGGCAACAAGCAAAAAGAATGCAAAGAATGTCAAACAATAATAGTAAACCGTCTGATACACAATGGATAGAAGAATTTTTTAATAAAGTAACCCCGCAATCTGCAGAAAACTACCCTAGCCCTTTACCAGAAGAAGTAGATACAACTCACTATCTAGACCTTTTATTCTAAATGAATTAAACGTTGCCATAAAACAAACTTCAGGTACTGCCCCCGGCTATGATGATATTAAATACCCCATGATTTTTTATTTACCAGAAAATGCAAAAACGATGTTATTACAGATTTTTAACGACATTTTATTATCAGGTGCAACAATTGTAGATTTTAAAAAATATATAATTGTTCCTATCCTGAAACCCGGTAAGGACCCAAATTTGGCTGAGTCTTATCGACCGATTTCACTATCATCTTGTATACTCAAAACCTTGGAGAGGATGATTAAAGTCAGACTGGTATGGTGGCTTCAAACTGAAAAATTACTTCCAAACAATCAGTTCGGGTTTAGAATGGGTTTTGGAACTGTGGATGCGGTTTCTACATTGGTAGTGGATATACAAAATAATTTCTCACATAATTCGTATTTATCAGCCTTGTTCTTAGATGTTAAGGGTGCATATGATACAGTAAATCTAGATTTATTGAACGACAAAATGATTACGAATTTTGGAATACCACGTCACATCGCCAGGGCAATAATTAGCTTATTCTCTAATCGGCAAATTTACATCAGAGACGAGGACAATAATAAAATTGGCCCTCGCATTAATAATTTGGGATTACCACAGGGTTCTGTCCTTAGCCCGTTGCTTTTTAATCTATATTCAGCAGATATCCATGCCATTAACAATCTAGACTACAATATTGTACAATATGCTGACGATTTTTGTGTCTATATTATAAACGGAGACTATGAAAAATCATTGGAACATCTGCAAACGACATCACATAAATTAGGTGACTGGTTCGACACAAATGGATTTGAACTAGCAAATAATAAATCTAATATCTGTATATTCAGTAGGCATAATACACCTAATATTGAGTCTATTAGTCTTGGGAAATATACCTTTCCCGTTCAACGGCACGTTAAATACTTGGGAGTAATATTGGACAGTAAATTAAGTTGGAAGCCCTTTATAGACGAAATAGTAAACAGGTGCAACAAAGGTTTAAATTTCTTAAAGATGACTACTAGAACGTGGTGGGGGGCTGATGTTAAAACGTCACTCCTTTTTTATAAGGCTTATATAAGATCAATAATTGATTATGGCTGTATTTTTTATGGGTCGGCTAGCCAGTCACTCCTTAAACGTATTGACACAGTACAAAATAATGCCCTTCGGATTTGTCTTGGTGCTATGAGGTCAACTCCTATTGATGCCCTGCATGTAGAAGCTCTAGAACCTCCATTAAAACTCAGAAGAGATTTACTGAGCGAAAAAATACTTTTGAAAATTTATATTAACAATCCGCCACTTTTTAAAAAAATATCATCACTCAATATCTTTGATCTGACTAATAAATATTGGATTAAAAAAAGCTCTCCACCTCTTGCTTCTGCATTCCGTGAATGTTCTCTTTTACTCCCAAACATTGAAAATGATGATAATTGGCTGAGCACTACAATTATTTTTCCTTATTTACGGATATGACGGTATGTATACCTCAATACAGTGAGAATTTGAGAATGAGCATAAATTCCTTAAATTTAACACTCGAAAAATACCCAAATTCGGAGCTGGTATACACAGATGGTTCTAAGTCCTCAAGTGGAACAGGATGCGCATTTTATATACCCTCAAAAAATATCGAGAGAAAAATAAAACTTAAGATAGAGTGCTCTGTTTTTACAGCGGAGGCGACAGCCATCTATGAAGCTCTCAAGTTTGTATTTACTTCAAAATACCAGAAAACCGTTATTCTTTCTGATTCTCTATCAGTTCTCTTGGCTCTAAAAAACACTACCACATTTAACATTAAAACCAACCCCTTTATAATATACATTAAAGGCTTGGTACAAAATATCTTTGATGAAGGGAGAGAGGTATACTTTGTGTGGGTAAAGTCCCATATAGGATTGAAGGATAACGAACACGTGGACGATCTAGCTAAGGAGAGTATTGACGTAGGAAATAATGGTAATTATTAAGTATGTATGACGGATGCAACGATAATATTTAGATCGAAACTAAGGAATAATTGGGATTACATGTGGAAAGAATCAGCGTTCATAAAACCGACTCGATATTCTCTTATTCACCCTGACTTGCCAAATAAGTTTTGGCATGAAAACTATAACTGCTCCCGAAAATACATCACAACGATTATCCGTTTGAAATTTGGACATGCATGTTATCCTGCACACTTGTTTAAAATAAAGATCTACAGCTCTGATGTCTGCGAATATTGCAATGTCACAGGTGACCTGGATCACATATTCTTTGAATGTACAAGACACGCAGAAGCAATTGATATATTATATAACAATATAATAAAATATGGCAACATCCCTACACCGTTCAATATACTATATCTGTTGTCCTTAAATAAAAAGAAAATTTTTGACTATCTTATGGATTTCTTGGAAGAGACAAAAACTAAGTTATAGGTTAGCTTTGTTTCCTTTGTTCTTCACCTTTGTGTTATAAAAACCCTCCTAACCGTGGTCTTATTTTGTATGTTAGAAAAATGCCCTGAAAGACCCCTGGGCGAGAAGTTTGTGACCTATGTACATCCTTTGTTTTGTTTTTGACAGTAGTCAGGTAGTTTAATGGTTATTGTTTAGGTTAGATGTAGGTTTGTAATTTCTCTTGTGGCTGGCTGTATGGCCTCGGCCTTTATGCCAAAAAAAAAAAAAAAAAAAAAAAGTACAATATGTGCCTCCTCGGAGCCCAACCCGGAGCCAGCCACACGACCAGGACAGGTGACGTCGAGGTGGGTGTGGGGCTGGGCGCGGTGGGCCCGACTCAGCTTAGAGATACTTCGAGTGGGGGGCTAGAAGCTCCTGTCCACCGCAGGTGGACTTAAAAACTAGGTCAAAATATTTTATTGTCCACATGGACCTAAAAGTAAATTAAAAATAAACACAACGCTAAAAACATTGGCGAACGCGCACTACACAATTTTGGTTATTGACACGGGAAAACTGAACGAAAAAACCCGTTCGAATAAATGACGGCCTTGCGATCTGATCGCCGACAAGGAAGTTAAGATGGAAAGATAAAAGCTGTGATTTAAAAAATTAGGATTTGGATAAGTTTCGGCCTGAAGGGGATTTAGGGACAAAAAATTAGAAAAAAACAACAAAAAGGATAAAAGAACAAAATTGCAAAAACATGAAAGGGAGAGAGAGAAAGGGGTTGAAAGATAAAGATAGGGGAAAGGTAGGTTATCGTAGGAGAGAGTATGGCTAAGGGAGTTGTCAGAAGATAGGCAACGCCTGGTATAGTAGGGGGTGTTTTATGTTGAAAAATATGGCATTATGCTGTCTGATTCGAGTGATGTTGCGGGTATGCGGGCTACCGTCCAGTTTGAACTGATAGAATTTTTGAGACGTTTCTTGGACGTAGTCCGCTAGTGGCAACGTGCATAGAGATCTCTGAGGGAGGTGTACCTATCAGAGGCTGAAATGAGGCGCATAAATTTGTGTTCTAGTACTTTTAATTTTCGCATTGTCGTGGCCGGGATGCTGCACCACACTGGCGCCGCGTATGTGATAGCCGGCCTGATTACCATCGTATACTACAACTTTTTATTGGTCCTGTGAGTCCGCTACCCCGCGCCAGGAGCGGATACAGACTCCTGAACGTGAAGTAGACCTTGCGAATCGTCTCGTTAATGTGAATGTTGAATGCCAGTCGTTTGTCTAGGTTCACCCCCAGATATTTCACGCACCGCTTAATTGGAATTTCTCTACCCCCGATCGAAAGTGGAGTTAAAACACGGTTTTCAGTGAAGCGGCGCGTGAATAGGATCGATTCTGACTTCTCGGCGTTTATCCGTTTATTAGTAAACTTCATACCTAAACAAAAAAAAATTTATCATGGAAATAATATCTCGCAAGATTTCCATTTTAGTACAAGCGACAAAAATTAAGAGAATTTTTTTTTTTTTTTAATTAAATAATTAATAACTTTTTTATTTACTGATCGATTTTCTTCAAAAACAATAAGGTTCTTCCTCTAGCTAACACTAACTTACTTCCTAAATTTCAACACAATCGGACTTTTCTTTCTTAAGTTATCGTGCTTACAAGAAACGTAACGGACGGATGGACAGACGGACGGACAGACGGACGGACAGACGGATGGACAGACGGACGGACGGACGGACGGACGGACATTTTGAAAGTTGTTCAGAAATCGTTCACTAACACAATAATATGAAAATTTTTTCTCTACGAGCGATATTTACGATTTTAGAAATGTGCCGATCAAATACAATATACTCTTCGTTGTTGCGAAGAGTATAATAATTTAAAATAATTAATATATGCAAAAGGCGCTATTGTAAATAAAATATAAAAAGTATTATTGACTGTGAGAGTTCGCTAGCGATGCCAAATTGCATGTAATTTTTTTTTTGTTTCAATTGCCCTACTGTTCAAAAATTACTAATAATCATTCGAAATTGTGGCAGTGAATAGGGATTTAAAAGGACAAAGACAACGATTAAGCATATAAGTTTCGTATAACTATAAGTTACTAATTTAAATCTAGTCTAGTCACTAAACTTCAGCAACGTCCATTGTGTCATGTTCTCCAGCAACTTCAACTACCCATATTCATGGATAAATATTTTACATGCGCTTCATGTTGTGCTTATCCTAAATATCAAATCACACTTGCTACATGGCAACAAGTCCTACTGTTCAACTTCCAGTATTACAAATACAATAATAGGATACAATTGGTTCTTAACATACAACAACTTCTCCTACTTGTCCCATTTCTTGATCGTAATTATAGTACACCCACAAAAATTGTGGGTGCATTTAACAATTATTGATACTTAATCGTATTGCAATGGCTAGACCTAACCGAATTCTCAACAATCCCGGCTCATTCACGCTTTCATTATATTCGAAAGCATTGTCTCCTTCTTCTTCTTGGTTGTCTTGAACGTATGATGGAGCCATTTTAATTTGGAATGTGCTAAATGTCAAATCTCTTAAATAATCTAAATCTAGTACAGGAAAATCAAACAAATGATTCTCCTGCAATAATATCCATCTTTCATGTCTAAATCGCAGCTTTTCCGCTTCTACTCTAGCTTGAAGAAGGCTCAGTTCTTCAGCTTTTGCCAATAGTCTTCGAGCCAATTCGTTACCTGCTCCTGTGATGTAAACTAAGCCGTGGAATTTATTAATTATGCTACAAAACACTAGTTTTCATTGGCTAGACGCAACTGCAATTTTATATCTTGAAAAATAAAATCAACTTTGATTTGTACCAAGATTATGATGTATCCGGTATCAAGCTAGCATCAATGTTCTATCAATCAATGCACGTATTTACTTTTTTATTAAGATAGTGAATTGTAATGAAGCTACTTATATATATGATGTACTAAATTCAAGTAACAAGATGTTGTGCATTTGAAAAACGTGATATGACGTCACTTCCGGCAAAACCGGAAGTTCAGGCACATCAATTTAAGACCAAATAGTGGTAAATAGTAGTAAATAGTGAGGTAATTCATTTCCAGCAGTTATCATTTCAATAACTGCAGTACGTTTTGAGAAATTGTTGATACAGTATCGAGAGCCATCTGTCGGAGAAATTGTCCATAATTTGAAGTTTTGCCAAAAGAACTTATTGTTCAGAATCAGTTGAACTACAACATATCAAAAATTCATCAAATTTTACAGGCCACCAATTTACCTATAAAACGTGCGGTGTCCTTTGTTGTCCTTCTGGAAACGATATAATTACAAATAATTAATGTCTAAATTAATAACGCGTTGGATTTTTTTTTCTTCTCAATCATAATAAAATGGTGTATTTCCAAAATTAAACCACTTTATTAATAAATTTGGGGAAGGAGTCGTTTCGGTGCATTCTCTCCTTTTTATTTGACCCCAATCGAGCTCTATTGTGTAAACATGCAACCTAATAATCCTGTGTTTTCGGTTATATGGTACATCACGTACTTTTTACAATTTTATTCATTTTTAAAACATCTAGTAACATCATTTTAATTTTCATTGTAGGTACATTGTACATTGAAAAAGTATACAGGGTGGCCACAAAAAACCAAAAAAAAATTAAATGCGACGGAGGACGATGATATTTTGCATGCTGTTCATACAAATGTCCAAAGAACGAAATTATGAAAAAGCTAGGTTGAAATTATGACCATTATTCGTCAATTGTGCAATGATTACACGAGAGTTGTTGATAAAGAAACTAACAATGTCAACTTTAAAACTGTTAATATTAAGACATATATCAGAAAAAGTTCATCAATATTGATAAATACAGCGGATCTTATTCTTTTTCGTCTATTTCAGGACAGAGGTTCTACGTCTTGTTCTAAGAGTTGTAACGAATCACCCTGAGAATCAAAAAAACTTTACAGAAAGTAGTGTTGTATCATATATATATATTTTTTGTGTCTTTCAGATGCGAAGTGGTAAATTTACAAGGACACATCTCTACCCATATGCAAGTTAGCCGTTCTGCCTTGTATTGGGATTATTCCATATATTTTAATAAGTTTCAGGTGTAGGCACGCAATAGCCTTGCCAGTCCACGTATGCAATAAATTGTATTTGATTAGTTAATAAAGTCTTTTACAGAGATAATTAACCATGGCGCGTTTAACTACAACAAAAGTTATGAAACTGTTACTATTTCGGACTGTTCTCAACCGATATATTATTCAGGTAAATTAACATGTCATATCTCGGCATGTGTGAAATCTTAAACCTCGTGTAGCGACATATGTATGAGTTATAGCTAATATCCATAATTAATGGCAGAATAAAAGATTTACGTACAATGACAAAACGTTGAATACGTTTTAAGGCGCTTAAGCGATAAAAATTTACGAAAATAATAAATCTTATCTAGGTACTTTATTTTAATTTGCATTTTTACTTCTCATGCAACTTTTATTAATCATAAAATTTTAATAGTGGATTTTTGCTCGCATTTGGAAAGGGTTTGTTCCTTAGTCAACTTCATAGGCTTCCAAACATTATTTACGGCCATTAATAATAATAATAATAATAATATGATTTATTAACCAGTAAATGTAACAATAATAATAATATAAACAAAAAGAAATGGTGAGCCCATTTAGGTCCACATAAGGGCCTGTCTATGGGCAATAGGGCAAATTAATTCCATCAGAACACTGTAGTCCTGCAATTTAATAAAATTACATACATAAATCAAAACAAGTGCCAAGATGGAAAAATGGATAAAATTTTTTAAAAAAGATATCACCTAATCAAAGATTAACAATTATAGATGAAATACACATAAGGATACAAACATACATAAACTGTAATTTTACTTTTGGAAAGACTATTTTTTTTATGGATCTATAATATTATGGACCGTATATCGGCCAGATCTTTAAGTGTTTCTTATAGAGGTGTTTAGCATTCATTAATTTAAGATAGTTGGGTAAAATGTTGTGTAATCTAGGCCCGATATAGGAAAAACACCTTTGCCTGATCGTTTTTTGCGCTCTAGGTAAAAATAAGTGCGCTGCTGTGTTAAATCTAGTGTAATGATTTATTGTGTTGTAGTTGTATACTGATTGTTATTAAATAAAAATAAACATGTAGTTTTTGCAAACAACTGCCTGATATCGAATAAATTCAATTCTCTATATAACAGATCGGAGGGATATCTCAAGGATGTTATACGTAATTTTCAAAATTCTTTTTTGAATTTTTTCTAAAGGTGATAAGATCGTTTTCTTTATACCTCCCCACCCAATTGTTCCATATTGTTCAATGGATTCAACCAAACCATGATAAAATATTTTGAGTTGACTCAATGAAAGAATGCAGCGAAGTTGGTACATTTTAGGAATTATACTTTCTTCTAAGTGTTCTTATATTTTAAATTCTTATATTTTTTTGTTCATTTGTTAGTCTCGTCTAATTGTAAAACTTTCTCTGGCTTTTAAGTATTGTATTGTGTTTTTTACCATTTTTACCATTTACATTGTTGGCATCTCCTACGCCCTATTTGGGTATCTATCGTTGTATTTGAAAAAGACTAATAAAGATTATTTATTTTATTATTTTATTTATTTCTAAACACTCTTCTGAAGCGAATGGTGCCTTCCACTGAAAGATTTCGAGGTACGATTCAATAGCAAGGACTTCACTTTTGAGCGTATCTGTTACAGTTTTGTTAATGTAAGATATTTTGTAAATATTAGAATAAGTTTAGTAGTTATTTGATATCCAGTGTGGGCCACACTTATCCAGTTGAATTTTATTACATAGGTTCTCTACCACATGGGTAACTAAGTTAATTACTGTTTATGATATTTTTCTTGTGGGTGGCTATTGAACTTAAGATTCCCACATTAGTGTATCTTGTTATTTTATGTACCGATAAATATTTTTGCCGTATTGAGCTCAAGCTTCCCATATTAGGGTACCTTGTTATATTATGCACCTAGAAATCATTAAAGAATTTTGTCAGTATTACATTGTCTCCATTTGACCAAACAGCATCCCCATTATCGGAACCCCCCAAGGACCCGACTAGTCGGTTGTGTGATATTGTAGTTTATTGCAGAGTACGTTAAACATTTTGTATGGGGCTACAGGGTGACCAATCCTACCATGCTTTTCACTGGTTAGCAGCCTTTTGCTGCAGCTAGCGGTTTTGACG
This sequence comes from Rutpela maculata, assembly GCA_936432065.2. Classification (NCBI taxonomy): domain Eukaryota; kingdom Metazoa; phylum Arthropoda; class Insecta; order Coleoptera; family Cerambycidae; genus Rutpela; species Rutpela maculata. The sequence continues at coordinate 146,570,381 of OW386289.2, forward strand.
TCTTGACGCCTGCCCCCCTTACATAGTAGGCAGCCGCAACAGATGGCGTGATGACGTTCTATACGGCAAACGGAGGCCAATTAGAATAATTTACGGATCACAAAACGTCTGGCAAAGCATTGTGAATAAGAAACAGATTCTTTACTTAATTAAACATCTGAAATTAGTTAATTCCACTATTTGTAAACCAATTTAACATCAGAAATTTAAAATAACGTTTCTTTTAGTTAATTGTATTCTATTTATTTTAAGTTATCCGGGCAACATCAGATATACTTAGCTAGTACCATATAACGTTTTAAATTTAATAATGTAAAATTCAAAACTTTTACACCCGCCAATGGGAACAGGATGAGACTCTTTTGTAATTTGCAAGTAGCGGTGCAGTTATTAAAGATCATCGATTTGAGACGCGTATAAATTTCTGAAATACCAGTGCATGTAGTTATTGTTAAGTTATATAAAGCAAAAAAAATCATCTTATTTTTACCGGTAACCTTGTCAAATGGCTAACTATAATTAATCACTGACTACGGAGTTGTTATTTCAAGATCACGATTTAACAGGATGACTTGTTAATTTCTTTTAATAAATTACTATTAAAGCTCAATAATTATTAGAAGCAATTAATTAATGATCAGTAAACGCTCTGCGGGAATGTGGGCACTTTGGAGCACTGTTAATTAAAAATTATTTAAATTTCTTTTACCAATTAAAGAATGAGATTCGGCTGTGTTAAAGGTTAACTAATTCAGATGAGAATTTTAACCTGCAAAAAATGGTGTTAGATTAAGATCGATTGTACACGATTTCGCTTAAATGTATACAGATACGTAGGTATTTAGAGTCATTTACAATTTATAAAAGCAGGTGCCTAAGCTCTAAAGATTTCCATTTGTAGTATTCCTAAACACCTGTAAATGGAAAAATCTAAGGTTATTAGAAATGCGTGGAAGTTGCAGTTGGGTATGGACGACTGAGAGTATCTATTTGGTTGACATATTGCAAAATTCAATTTTATGTCTGCCACTGAAATTAAGTACACAGCCAGCATTTTTCTTATTTTGATTGTATAAATAGGTATTCGTAATCAGCAACTCCCGACTGCAATCTTCTTGCCTTTCGTAGTAGTATTATCAAAAATAATTTGGTCATATTTTAGAAGTAAAATTAATACAGCACTTATAGCCCAGGAGTTTTAGTCGATATATCTATCCGGAATTAATTATTGGAAAGCTGAAAATTTGCAGGATTGTAGTTTCGGGCCGGAACAACACATACCAAAAAGTCCCCTACTCTCCCCCGTCGGCTTCCCTGTTTTTGCAGAACAACAAGGGCCTAAGTCGCAGAAATTGCAGAGCTGGCTATAAAGTGCAGCAGAAAGGTTGTTACTGGTCCGATTTGGGTCGAAATTATCATAAAAGCTTCGGAGAAGCATGTCCGTTCGTATTTCAGATGTTTCATGCATATTTTGTTCATAATTTTCCGTTCTAGTGTTGTCAAACATTCAAAAATTGAAAAAATTCGAAATGGCGCCATTGCGGATAAATGAGGGGAAAACGTACTCAAATAAACATTTCTCTTTATACGTTGGGCTTTCCTGGAAGTGAGACGACTGAGCCGCGGCTTGGTTCAGCGCTCAGTCCTTTCGATATAAAAATTAACTGCTTGTTCTGAGGAGAGGAGGCATGTATGAGGAAGGAGACGAAGAAGCAGGACAAGTACGAAGTAGAAACTATTCCGTTCAATGATTGGATCATCGATCGAGCCCGTGAACAACATTCGTTCAGCGCATACGTTTAGAATTTAATCTCTCGAAGAGCTTGCAGCACTCAACTAATGTGCATGTGCATATTTGTAAGCCCAGTAATCGCTAAACGTCAACCTCAACCCGGAGGACTGGGGATGGAAATCAGGACTCCAGGGCCCGGTTCCTACTATCCTACTACAAGGCAGCCAGGTGCGAGTGCAGGAACTCTGGTCTGAACTGCAGCCTCATGTGCAGGAGCTGTAGAGGATCCTGCAAAAACAGCCAATCAGTGGATATATATATTAATTCGGACGACCCTACTTCCTAGTAGATCAATAATGTCAATTGTCTTACCGAATAAAGTCATTTTCTGAGTTTGACAAGTTAAATTTCATTCACTAAATCTTATAAAACATCAATAATATATAAACAGGAATTCGCAACAAGTCTCATCAGCGCAGCCAGAGCAGTTCCACCAGGCGCGGCCGGCGCTCGGTGACACTCAGAGTTGTCGTAGCTAAGTAACGGGTGACTCTACAGAGAAGGTAGTCATATCATTAAAAAGCCCAAAGTATGAAGAAAAACGTTTATTCGGGTACGTTTTTCCCCCCGAGTCTTCATTTATCCGCAATGATGCAATTTCCAAATTTTTTCAATTTTTGAAATTTTGACAGCATTAGAACGGAAAATTATGTGCAAAATATGCATGGATCATCTGAAATATGAACGGATATGCTTCTCCGAAGCTTTTGTGATCATTTCGACCTAAATCGGACTAGTAACAACCTATCTGCTGCACTGTATACCCAGCTGCAAAAACATGGAAGCCGACGGGGGAGAGTAGGGGACTTTTTGGTACGTACACTACAATTCTGCAAATTTTCATCTTTATAATAATTAGTTCCGGTTCAAAAACTAAAATTCTCGGGCTATTAATCTACGCACCGCTCGACGGCAATTATCATTAATTTCGTAATAGTCTTATTAAGAATACCTTAATAACTTTTAAAGTAAAATTGATTGATTTATTGATATATCATCCAATCTACGTAAACTTTATTCAAACCTAAGAGACACACTGTATATTACAGGTTCGACATCTTGAATCTCTATGAATTTTTGTGCGTTTGATCAAAAACGTTAATAATATTTTACTCTAAAGTTATAATCGAACATAGTTTATATAAACATGATAGTTGACGTGCCTCTGGCGATCAACCTGTATGGATATAGTTCAGTTACAATAGCTGGTTTTCTACGATATAAAAATTTTAAATTTAACGGAATCTATGTTGTTTAATAAACATTTACAGTCGTCAACGCCTGGCTGCAACATTCATTCGCTTCGTAACACTCACATTGAAAAAAGTTTAGTAATATTTTATAGTAAAATTGATATGTCACGTACTCTACGCAAAGTTTGTTCAAACGTGAAAGGCACACAGATTCGGTATTTTTGCATCTTTGTATTTCTGTCTACTTAATAAAAAGCCCTAGTAACATTTTGCTCTAAAATTAGTAAAAACACCTTAATATTTGAATGTAAAATTGAGATATCACCTAATGTAAAGTTAGTAAAGTTTGTTCGAATCTGAGAGAAATTGTAAGTTGTATTTTCATTAGCTTATATATGATCGTATACTTAATGAAACCCTTAATAACACTTTGCTTTAAAATTATAAAAACATAATTTATATAACTATACATTACATTAAATATTTGTGTATTCAGCAAACAAACTTAGCATTAAGAAAAATTAGCAGCAAATGAAGTTATACAAAAATATTTTAGCAATAGCTTGATGCTAACTAGCATCAAAAAAGAAATTGCGTCCATCCATAAAAATAAATGCTCCCCCTATACAATATTTTGTGTAGGAATTGAATTACTGAAACAAACAGTATGTCTGTCAAGTTTGAAAATTATATGGAGCATTTATAGCTATTTGTGTCTTAAGAGCGTAAAGTTACTCAAGAAAGTAAGTCAAACACTCGGGACAATAACATTTTGCACTAGAATTACATACTACGTTACTTTATCTATCATTTGAAAATACGAAAATAAAACAAATAATTAAGTTTCATTTTTGGTTGGCAACCGCGATCCGTCAACATTTCAAGAGTGTGCCATGTTGTGGTACACACATAAACAAACGAAGTGTACCATGTTGTGGTACAGACATAAACAAACGAAGAAAACTCAAACTAGCTCAGTTGATTTAAGTCTTGCTGCTCATTGAATTAATAATTATTATATTTCACAATTTTCTTCTTCAACAATTACATAACATATGTAGTTTCTCTATCTTGAGCGATTGAATCACAACGTTTAAAGTAAGTTTTTTCCTCCTGCCCCCTCTCAGATCCTTACCAGACAAACTGCCGGACCTCACTTCGTTTTCTTGTGCTGTGCGAGGTAGACGTTTTCGGTTATCTCTCACTTGATTTTATTGAAAAGAAACTACGTAGAGAATCTCAAGTACAATGAAGTATCAGTTAGAATAAAGAAAAATTCTGATAAATTTGAAATCCAACCTGGTGTTCCGCAGGGATTTGTGTTGGCACTTCTCATATTCTTATTATTTATGAATGATTTAGTAGCACATGTTTTTGCAAATTATATTATAATGTATGCAGATGCTATCGGTCTAGGATTTGATGCAGAAAATTCAGACGATCTCAAGATAAGTCTAATATTATTCAGAATCAATTTATGCAAATAATACAGTCGCACAGTGGGCCAGAATTGGATTCTAGCGCGCCAATATTCCAAAAATTCGACTTGTAAAAATTATTATTATTCCTTTATATAACCACCGCCAACATTCCAGGAAGCAATAAACCGCCGCAACAAAAAAATTATTACTACCCACTTGGGTGGTAGAGACTGACAAACCGACCGGTATTTACGTACTATTTCGCAGGTTAATCAGTCGTCCGTGCGCTTGCGTTTGTAATAATTGTGTACAGCGTAATTTCAAAGTTTATTATTTTGAATTTTATCCGATATGGTTGACAAAGGTATGTACTTAATATTATAATTTATTTGGAAATTATTGTAATTATATAATTGTCAGAGAAGCTAAATAAAATACGACAAAAAAATACTTTATTTTTATTAAAGTCGCGTATTTATTAGCCTGCAACTTTTTTGCTATGCGTGTCTATCCCAGTTTCATTACTTTGTTGTAAAGTGTAGTTCTTTAAGACTTATAGGCATTGATTTGAAGTGCAAATTCGTGCGAGTTTAACTTTGAGATTTTTTTTGCAGGTCAACAACTAGTTCTTTCAAGAAGACTCCTATTTGATAAAATCAAAGGAGACGATCCTCCAGTGATAAAAACTGAGGATGAGCTGCTAAAAGCTGTAAAGACAATTCTGCAATTATCCCATTGCTCACAAGAAATGGAGAACGAACTCAAAATAAAACTGCGCTCTTTCTGGATTATGGTGAATGATAGATGGAAGCGATGTAGCCGCAACAAAAATATTTTTTAAGCAAGCACCATGACTGGATCTGTGGTGACATTATAATAAAAAACTGGGATCTTCTTCTTCAAAAAGCCAATGAGTCAACCCCTCCTACCCCCGCACAGTGGGCCATTTGCAACTTCTAGATGGACAAAATCCTACAAATTTCTAAATGAGCTTAAAATGGTCGTTAGAAGACCGGAAAAATAGTGAAAAAACTCTAGACATTCAGGGGGTGGTTTTTGAGGGGTTGAAAAATAAATTTGCTTCGAGAATGCCGAAACTCTGTGAGTATGATATCTGTGAATATAAAAAAAATAGTTAAAAATTATAAATAGTAGCAATAACATCAGATCAAACTTGCGTTAAGAAATGGGTGGAATTTATTCGAAGTATGAATTTCATTAGAATGCCAATACTTTTGTACATTTTTGTGTGTTATGTTTTTCATTTTATTTTATTATATAATTCTTGTAACTTTTATGTATGTAACATTTATATGCGTCTAGTTGTGCTTTAAAGAGATATTTGTGTTTTTACATGGATACTTCTTACTGTGTCAAAAAGAGAAATTTATGAAATATTAAAAAATGAAGATAATAACCTTGGAACAGCCAGAGTCAAAAAATGATGTGTGATGTGATGTGAAGTGATGTTAGAAAATTAAAACATTTACAACAAAATTTTTTGAAACTTTCTTACATAGTTATTAAAGTTTTATTTTTCAATCCTCTCAAATCCAACCTCTTATTGTTTAGATTTTTTTTACTATTTTTAGCGAACTCGCGGATATAATATTATCATGTCCACAAAGTTTCAGAATTTTAAAATAATATTTATCTTTCAACCCCCTCAAAAACAACCCCTCTACTATTTATAATTTTTCAACTATTTTTTTATATATTTACAGATATCATTTTATCATACTCACAGAGTTTCGGCACTCTAGAAGCAAATTTATTTTTCAACCCTCAAAAACCACCCCCCTTAATGCCTAGAATTTTTTCACTATTTTTTCGGTCTTCTAACAATTATTTTAAGCTCATTTAGAAATTTGTAGAATTTTGTCCACCCAGAAGTTGCAAATGGCCCACTGTGAGTCGTCTTGATTTTTTTTACAACAGAAAGGAGGTAGTATTCATTTCCATATAAAAGTGAATAATGTGACAATAGAAATTCTGTCTTCAAATACATTTTTAGGTACTTATTTTGATGCTGACACAATTATATATGCCACATTGAACAACTTCTTCTTTTTACTTCCACATTCAGTGGAAGTATAGTAACGATAAAAAAAATTTTAAAAATTTTTATTGTTCAAATATGCTTAAAATGTCATGAAACGTCGAGATTTTAAGTTTGAGAGAAAAAAAATATTTCTGTCTGTCGGTCTGCCTGTAACTTTTTTTGTGCGCACGTTTACGCTGCAGCCGTTTAAGATATTGACTTGAAATTTGGTACACGTATCTACTTTAACGACATCTGGAACTAGATTATATTTTTATGTTGTTCCGACGAAGGGTTGGGGGGTGAATTGGGGTAAGTTTGGGGTAAATGGGTACATCAAGCAGGTAAGAGTCCATAAGATTGGTATTTAGTATATAAAAGAGAAGCTAAGGTCTCAAAAAATATATTGGCATTAGCCACCCCCATTACCACCCCCACCCCCTTATTAAAGGGAATGAAGAAAAATTGTGATTTAGTGTATGTACAAGAACCAGAAACCTCAAAATATTTCTCTACTTCATCCATCTATAACATGATCAACAGTTCTGTGATAATTAGCTGTACTAATATATCTTCATGTTAGAATAGTTCTGATAGTGTAAAATAGTAAGTCAAGTTCTATTCCCATTTTTTTAAAATTTGTTATTTATATCGAATATTTTATTATGTATATTAATGTATTTCTTTGACTTGTCCGATATGATGTATATTAATTTAAAAAACCAATTAATTATTATTATTACTTGGCTCTATAAGATGACTAAAAGCGAGACTAAAAGGTACAAAAGTTATTGAAAATAAGAAAATATGCAATGGATGGGCACTGTATTTAAATGTATAATACCTATTTTTCTTTATCTTTTTCATCTCTGATGGTAGCTTGTTAAGAATTACATTTTAAATGGCTCCTGTCACGCGTACATCACAAAATTTTGAATTATTCAATATTCGAAAATAATTTATACATGCATGCCTCATTCAAATTGACATTACTTTAGACATGGTCCATAAAAATATCCCGATATTGCCTTATTCGATAGCCGAAATAAACAGAAAGGAAACGGTCCATCTCAAAAATTTGTAATGCAAAGTATTATACCGTTAGCTTGGCATATTTTTAAATGCCCGAATTGTATAATACAAAATTTTACGTGTATCCGGGCATCGGTAGGTTCTTTTCATTCTATATAAAATAAAATTTAAGATAAATATCTCAAAGGCAGCTGACATTTGGATATAAATTGTAAGAGAACCTAGGCTGCATTTACTAATACTTTTAACAGCAAAGATGGAATCTTATCAGGAGCTCGCTATATTCATTATAAAATTGAATAAAGACGTCAATGGTGAGCTTGCGGGCTATTATATTATTTAATAGTTTGCAGTAAGGAGATCTTGGAAAGTGGTCTCGATTAGTTGAATACAAGTTCGTGATAAAGTGTAGTATATTTTTATCACTTTATTTTAATCAAATATTAGCGTCAAGGCGTTTTTAACTCGCAGATGAAGAGACAAGTGATGCCATTACTTTTTATTACATTTTATCGTGTGTTGCGATTACCATTTATAATTTTAAACTAACGATGTATTTGTATACCGGGTGCACCATTTAACTTGAGACGCCATACTTCTCGAAAACGATGCGTCTTAGAATAAAATGTTTCAAACAATAGTTGTTGCTTGTTACCGAGGGGGAAATAAAATGATGATATTCTGGTACGCTTTGTTTAAACACTTTCTATAGCATTTGTTAATAAAAATTTGGAATAGAATTCGGCAGCATCTGAATCTAGAAAGAATAAGTTTTCCATCGGTTTAAAAATCATTAAGAAATGTTTTAAAATAAACATGTAAATGCGGTGGGAACATAATATTTACGCCTTTTTGCAATCGCGGACAAGTTGGCGCCCTCTACATTTAGATCCGCAAGATTATTCTAGATAATGTACGAATTTTTTCACAACTATATGGAGTTTAAAAAAGAGTATTTTGAGAAGATAGATTCCTGACTAAAATGTGTTTACATGAAACTCCCTAATTTCCTACCTCATTTTGCTGCTTAAATGTAAGCTAAGATAATCGCATAGCTAACGCTAAGAAACTAATGTTAACCATAACATATTGCACTTTATCTGAAAATTCAAATAAGTCAGGATTCTCTCCCAACTATGACTAATTAATTTATAATAGCAACAAGAACATCTATATCACCATTGTATAAGAATAAAAGCTTTATAATTAAGATCTAAGAACGTTCTCTCAGCATCTATGCAACCATTATATACTCATAATAGTCACAGGTTTATAAAACCTTTTTATCGTTCAAAGGCCACAAAACAGTAATTATTCAACTGCTTAACACCCCTTAGTAACATTCTTATAGCATCTATAAAATATCTTAAGAAGCTCTTAAAAAACTATTTTATAATGGTTCCCAAATTAAAAATTGTGTTGCATATTTTCATTTTCGATGCATTATTACTGTATAACTGTTCTTGGTTGATATATGATACGGTATTCCATGAATTAACAGTGTGTCGCCGAAATTCTTCAAATTAAGTGACTGATCAAGATTTATAGAAAAAATTGTTCTTCAAAATATTGACTCCTTTGTAACTAAAACTTGTTAGTTTCCAAAAAAATGATTATTTAAAACATATACGTAATAGAGAAGTTGCATGATTTTTTTTTATAATGAAAATCGATACAGCATCAAAAAGAGGTTATAAAAATGTAAAAGTTACGATTTTTTGAATGTTAATACAGCGAGAAAATTAATAATTTCATTGGTGAGGAATTTGGATATTTCAAAACGGCAGTTATTTGGCGCCATTAACTGTGTGACGTTTCCCGTTATGATTTGTCCATCGAAATTAAAAACAAACTGGAAGGTGCACTCGACCAGAGAAAGTGACACAGAGAGAGAAACTTGCGTGCACTATATTCCATCCTTTTTCTCGGTCTGTGTACAGATGGTTAAGCCAATCGGACGTTTTCTTCAACCAATCAGATCGTGTCAGACAAGGACGGAATAGTGAACGGAAGTTTCTTTTTCCGTAGAAACATGCTTCTGTAGTTTCGTATATCTAAAGCAATTTCGATGGGTTTGTCAAATGTCAGTTTACTGTTTATTGTTTACAGTCAGTTTACCAAGTTCTCGTTTGTGGTGTTATTATGTTATTATATGGTTAATGAGCTAGTGAACAACATTATTATGACTTATGAATTACAAATATTGCATTGTGCCTAAATGTAAAACTAAGAGTATCACTACAAATATGGTAATTTTACATTCAAGATTCTCCAAAATTAGTTCGTAGACGGACGTCAGCGAGAGGTTAGGACATTGCGTCTACTTTGGACAAATTATCCGACTAACTTATGTCGTCATTGACTTCACGCCAATAAGAAACCGTTTGCAGTCATGTGGTTTTGTTTACAAATTACAGCATAATCTAAATATTAATTTTACGGAAAATAAATTTTATTTTGAATTTCTTTTGTTATAATCATTTTCTGCGTAATGGAAATTAAGAACAAATCACATTTTCAAGCATTTTAAAATTTCATGCATCATCCCTATTAAAAGTATATGTGGAGTATTTTAATGTGTGCAAAGGGAACATTTAATCTTATTATATGAATTTTTTTCAAGATGAAGGTGGATGCCATATCTAAAACGTTACATCTTTAAAAATATATTTCGTCTGAAATAATACAACTTCAGGTCCGATTAAGCAGCTTTTACAATACTATTTGTTTTATAACAGCTGTTACGAAGCTCTTTTAGTTGAAAAGAGACTGTTGCAAAGTGTGTTAAAAAACAGTTCGGTACAATTGACGACAATTATACATATTTCAGTTTTTTGTTATATAAATACTGCGACAGATTATTTTATAGAACTATTTAACTCATTATGTAACTATTATATAGTGACAAAGTTTAATAACTTTGTCACTATATAATGGTTACGCTACATAATTGTGGCGAAAAAGTTACTGCAGATTATCATATAGAACAAATCAACTCGCTATACGGTTATTATATGGCTAAATGTTATTTTTTATTTTACAATGACTGCCTCAGGTTTTGCTACAAAACAATTCAGCTCGTTATGCAGTAACTATACAACTACAAACACCTTTCCTTATAGAGAAAAGCTGCGGTTTAGTTTAGAGAACAATTTATCTTCTTCGCAGCCATTATACAACCACGAAGCTCGCGTAGTAGTACAGTGGGTTCTCTTATAAAGTCAGTGTATTGCGCAGCTATTATGAAGTCATACAGCTCTTTGGTTAGTTTGGCGGTAATTATACAGGTACGTATCATATAACTGTCTAGAGTATCTAGCGGAACTAGGTGAAATTCATTATTTCCACTAAACAGTCAAGTGGTTTCAAAATATTCCTTGTATATTTTATTTCAGCTGAAATTATGTGAGGTACAATACAAGTTATTGTTGTTGAGTTCTCTGGATGTTCACTAGCATTTCCATTATATGTCTGTAACATACCATCAAGTGTGGTTTTCATTTTACGACGAAAGTTTCCACTGCGTCTTATTTCTTTCCATGTAGACATCGCACTGATTATTCTGATGCTATCGGAAACTGCATATCGACTGACTTATTGTTATAGTAAGAACAGTAATTCTTTTCACCACTTGCACAGTTTTATAAATACAACTATTGCAGGTGAAATGCTGCAATGGCAAACTTTTGGCTGTATAAAAGTTCTTTATGCAGTGGGTCCCGTTAAAACACCTTAATAAAGTTTCTTTATAGTTAGTTGTAAAAACGTTTATATCACTTGGTAATACGACATTGAAGGAGCGACCCACAAATTTTATAATAGCTCCGTAACCAACATTTATGTAATCGTTATAAAATAAAAAGATTAGCATAATTACTGAAGCGTTATAGAGAGAAATATCAGGAACATTTACAAGGGTATAATGGAACCTTTATAAAATAGTTCCATAATTGTGTTGTATAGTTGCCTACAGACTTATTATGCATGTCGTCAACTATAAGAACATTCTTAGGGCGTTTTTATATCTCCAAATTATCACACAGAACTAACTAGTTCACAATAGTACTTTAAAAAACATAAAAGAACATTGTTCCACCACTATAAAATAATTATACGACAATTTATATAACATTAGCGCAATGATGCTAGTCGGGCTCTTATAAGTCAGAATTTTGAGATTCGACAGAATTCTGAATTGCAAGTGAGAATCATGAGACAGAAATCCGAAATCTGTGGTACAAGTAAGAATTCTAACTTTTATCTTAGAACTGTGACTTAAAAGAAAATTGTTGTTGTGGGCCTTCTATGCTTACATAAGAAACAAATCGTCCCCAATAAAAGGTAGAATCTGGCAACATATGTTTATCTGCCGTATAAATGAACTCTTCCATATTTATCTTTCTTTATCCACTAATGTTAGCCTTTTAATACAAAAATTGCCAATTTGTACTATAAGCGGCAATGTAGCGAGCTACATTTCGCGCTTATAGACAAACTAGTAACTTAAAATTTCGCATGTAGATAGAAACTAACATCAAACCTTCAAGAAAATGATGATTATTGGAACATTCAAAAATAGCGGTTCCAATATGGGGACCAAAATTTGAGTCAACTTATGATTCTTGCTATATTTCTGTCTAGATATTTTATACTAACAAATCATTTCCTACTTTCAAGAAAAATCAGTAACTATTTTAGTACCATTTTTCTCAACTAAATTATTTAATTTAAACGCTTCCTTTGTCCAATGTATTATTGGCCAAAGGAATGAATAAATATTATTATTATTATTATTATTATTATTATTATTATTATTATTATTATTATTATTATTATTATTATTATTATTATTATTATTATTATCATTATTTTTTTTTAACTCCGTTCTTCGGGTAATAGGACGAATGCAGCGGACCATGGACCAAGATTCAATTCGCCTCAGATGTGCCTCTCAGGAAAGATCTTACAATGTTCGCAGTTTGCAACAGTGTAGCTCAACAGGTAAGTATGTTCTGGCAAGTTTAAAATTTTTAGGTTTTTCTTTAATGTTTTAGAGACGAGTCCAGTAGAAGAAATTATTAGAGGAACTACACTAACAGCTACAAGATTCCATAGATGTTCCATTTCGTGGGCTAGGGCCTCATACTTCTCCATCTTTTCTTCATATTTGCGGCATAGATTGTGGTTGTTGGGGATAGATATGTCAATCAGGTAAGCTTTGGTTTTATCTATAAGTGTTATATCGGGTCTGTTGTGTGTGATGGTCCTGTCTGTCAGTATTCCTTTGTCCCAGTATATCTTATAATTATCATTTTCCTCAACTGGGTTTGGTGCGTGCCGGTAATACTCAGTTACATCACTCCCAGGTATATATTTTGTAAGAAATTGTAGATGGATCACGTTTGCAACCTAATTGTGTCTATCGATGTACTTCGTTTTTGCAAGTTTTTCGCAGCCTGATGTTATATGATCAATGTTTTCAACTTGCACGTGACACTTTCTACATTTATTCGTGGGAATATGTTCTTGAAGAACATATTTTTGGTAATTACGAGTTTTTATCACTTGATCTTGAATGGCAACCATAAAACCCTCGGTCTCTGGGTTTAAGTTCCCTTGGATCAACCAGGAAACTGAGGCTTGGGCATCGATGTTTTCATTATGGAGTGCATTGTAGAATCTTCCATGTATTTCTTTTCTCTTCCAGTTCTCAAGTTTCTGTTGCACGCTATGGGGATGAATTGTTTCTTGTCTGGCTCGAAGATTGAGCGGTGTACGATTTGCGTCAGCGCTTATGATTGTCCGATGGAGTGGATTATTTGCCTTTACTTGAAAGTAGTTCTTCATTTCTTCTATTTGTTCATAGCGTGCGTCTTTTATATCTATAATACCCCTTCCTCCATTGGCTCTGGGTAAGTGCACTCTCTCTTTGCTGGCTGTTGGATGATGCATGCGAAATTTTGTCAAGCCGACCCTTAGTATCCGGTTTAAGCTGTCAAGGTCGGTGTTAGACCATTTTATTATACCGAATGAATACATTAGAGAGGGAATAGCATATGTGTTGATAGCTTTAGTCATATTCTTAGCACTCAGTTTGGTCTTAAGAAGTTGGGTGAGCCTTTTTTCAAAGATTGTACGTAGTTTTCCTTTAACATCACTATGGTTGATTTTGTGCTTTTATGCTATTCCTAGATATTTATAGGGCTCCGTATAAATAGATTCTATATGCGTAGTTTCATTGATTTCGAGTGGTGGTGTATCTCTTAAATTTCCTTTCTCTACTGTAACAGTTTTGCATTTGTCTATTCCAAATGCCATTCCAATGTCTGTGCTCATTTTGTGGACAAGTTTAAGCATGCTCTCGAGTTGTTTCTGATTTGATGCATATAGTTTCAAATCGTCCATGTAAAATAAATGACTAAGATTTAGACTATTTTGGTCTGTTTTAATATTAACTCCGTTCTTGGTACTTTTAAGTGTTCCTGACAATGAGTTAAGGGCGAGACAAAACCAGAGAGCGCTTAAGGAGTCTCCTTGGTATATTCCTCTCCTAATGCGTATCTCACCAGTCTTAACACGCCCCTCCCCCGATGTCAGGCATAAAACTGTAGACCAGTTGGACATAGTCGTTTCCAGGAATCTGGTGAGTATGGGATGAATCTTGTAGATAGAGAGAACCTGTATGAGCCATGATTGTGGTACAGAGTCAAAAGCTTTCCTATATTCTACGTAGGCCATCTTTAGGTTTCTTTTTGCCTTTCGTATGTGTTCTAAAATCACTTCATCAATTATGAGTTGTTCCTTGCATCCTAATACTCCTTCCTTAGATCCCTTTTGCCCCTCAGTCAATATATTTTTCTGTTCCAGGTATTATTATTTTTATTATTATTATTATTTCTCTGTTGTTCTCAGCTCTTTCTATGCTGGCAATTTTTCATGAGGTACGGGCTAAGCCAAGCACTCTCATGCTTGATTCAAGAACTTACGAACTATTCTTGTTGTTCCTAGAATCACAGCTTTTTGTAAGGTTATGTAAATATTCTTGTGTAACCTCATAGGGATGACGCCGGTGGTTGACAGTACAATAGGTACTATATATACGTTTTCCATACCCCACATCCGTTTTATCTCTTCCACCAATTCGTTGTACTTTTGATGTTTTGCTGCTATTGTTTTTTGGACGTTGTTAGTGTTTGGGACAGCGATATCTATTAAGTAGGCGGTTTTTCCTGTTTATTATTATTATTATTACCATTATTATTATTATCATTATTATTATTATTAAAAATACAATTTCCTCAATTACTTTATTTATCTCATACGTGGTTTATCCCACACTGTATAAGGTAAGATTTACTTTATTTTTAATCTTGAACGAAAAGTCTAGGTCTGGAGAACTGGAGTGAAAATTTATGGTAGAAAACTGATGAGTCGTTATATAAAAGTTTCTTAACGAGGGAGTTTTTTAAGATATTAATCCATAAGTCAAAGTTATTCTGAGGCATTGAATTTTCATCGAAGAAAAAAGTATATCCAATAAATATGTGATTATTAGGATATCCTCTTTGACAGTCTTGGAAAACAATTTTCTCTTATATTGTAACTTCTCCTAAGGGAACAGTCGAAATAAAATTGTAATATTAAATCCAATATTGTACGATATTACGTCTGCTGGTTTTAGAAAATCAACATTCTTTGTCGCTCAATTATAGGGCAGAGTCGAGACGTACAAAAAATCATTTGCTGAACTTCAAGGCTCTACGTGAATATTGTGAAATTAACAAAAAATTGTAGTTATTTATTATTACGCTCTCATAATTTGTAGGTGAAATATTAATGTTAATGATAAATAATAAAGTGTCTTTATTAAGGGCGAAGTTAACCTTATGCACAAAGACAATAATTTATATACTTATTACTTTGTGAAAATACGTCATTACTGCTTGTACCTACACATACCAAATACTGAACTACATGCTCCGGTAAAAAAATCGATCCACCCATAATTTTTATGTTTGACAAATTTTTTCTACTTAGATCAATTTTAAAGGACTTTTTAGCAAGTTGGAGAACAAATTCATAGAAGTTACGCGTTTAATAATAGATGCTAATCGCCTGCTATGGATAATAAAACAGTGAAACTTACTGTCTGAATATCAAATGGGATTTCGCTGAAGCAGATCTACTGTAGACCAAACAGAACTCTTTGAAAATAAAATCCAAAATTCTTTAGCATATCGAGAACACACAACAGCAGTATTTCTTGATATAGAGAAAGCATATGATACAACGTGGCAATATGGAATTATTAGAAAGTTATATAACTGGGGGTTTAGAGAAGAACTACCTCAATTTGTGGAAAGTTTCCTTAAAGATCAGCCCTTGTGTGTAATAATACGGAAAACGGAGTACCGCAAGGGTTTACACTCTTTTTTTTATTGCGATAAATAAACTTTTATGCCCATCCAACATACAGAAGAAGGCGGTTTATTTGTAGACGATTTAGTTATACACACATCCGGAGAAAATCTAAATGGAAACCTATAACAAACTATTGATCCTATAAATAATAAAGCTGAAGGTATGGGTTTTAAATTGGCTCCACAAAAACAGTATTTGTCCAATTTTGTCGTCTAAGGAGCGAACACGTTGATCCCCAACTAAAAATGATAAACAACTGGATTGAAGTTCGATCATCAGTGAAATTTCTTGGCCTGACATTTGATACAAAATTAACGTGGTGACCTGATTTTAATGACCTTGCAATAAAAGCCAAAAGGAGCTTTAAACATTTTTCGATGTATGTCTAATATTACTTCGGCCCAGACAGAGAAGTTCTTCTTAGACTCTATTCAACACTCGTCTAAAATAGATTATGGCTGACTCATAATACAGATCAGCAAGAAAGTCTCGTTTGAAAACCCTGGACAGTATTCATTTCTCTGGTCTCAGAATGGCAATTGGTGCTTTTTGAACAAGTCCATTTAATTCAATATATTGTGAAGCAGGAGTTCTACTCCTTAGATATAGAAGAAATCGTCTTCTCCCAAATTATATTAGTAAAACATGGGCACTCAAATTATTCTGCTTTATTTGGGAATAATATAGAAGAAATCTGCGAATCAAGACTGTTAATTACACGACCTTCAGGGCTACGAGCTAGAGAACTGCTTGACAAAATTGAAATGGAACTACCGGAAGTCTTCCCTTTGGGTTTTAATAACCTACTCCTTGGACAATTTCTAGACCGACAATAAATTTTGATCTAACTCCTTATCCAACAAATAATGCAACTATCAAAAATAAATTTTAAAAAATTTTGAACAAATGGAGTCATGCTGTTGAAATCTACACAGATGGTTTGAAAACAAACCATGGAGCAGGACGAACTTTTGTAACTGAAACCAAATTACATACCTGGTCTATACTACCTGCAGCTAGTGTCTATACAGCTAAGTTATATAGCATATATCAGGCCCTATTTTTCTCATATATCTATATAAATAATAACAGACTCGCTATGCTCTCTTCAAGCACTAAATAATACCTTTTCCATGGACCTACTAGTCCAAAGAATACTGTCGCGTTTAGCTCAGTTTGCTGAACTAAATAAAAACATTACTTTGAGTGCCAAGTCACGTTGGCATAGTCGGAAACAAGAGGGCAGATTTAGTGGCACGACAAGCAGCCGATGAAGAAACAAATCATGCTCCTGTTCGAGTTTCATATTTAAAACCTATATTTGGGGAAAGTATTGAACATCAGTGGCAGCTCAAATGGAATGTTACAGAGGCTAAATTAAAAACGATTAAAGATGAAATTCATAAATGGCAGACTTAACAGACGAGAATTAACTTGCTTGCGTATTGGGCATACTCATCTTATATATTTTTACCTTTTGAAAGGCAAGGAACAACCGAGGTGCATAGCTTGCGATGAGGTACTTACTGTTAAGAACATTATATTAGATTGCCGAGAATATACACAACGTGCCAGATAACTTAAGAGTATAATCTACGGTCAGTGAAATGAAGAAACGAATTATTCGGCTTATTTTTTAAGATAGAAACTTCCAATTCTGTATGTATGTATTAAAATATATATTCTAGTTCGTCACGTTTTAAATTTTTTGTTTTAATCAAAAACACGTGATCAACGAAAAAATGGACGTCGAAAAATTGGAATTTACAAAAAACGAAATTGTGACGACCTAGATCAGTCCATAAATAATTACGTGAATAAAATATAACCTCTTAATTTTCAAACATAGATTCAATAAATAGTTTCCAATTTTGCCGTCAATAGATGGCACTCGCCTCGGCATTCGCATAGCTTTACACGCTCTCAGACTTTAGGAAGGAACTTGTTGTCATGGAGACCAGACGCGAATGAATGCTTGCCAGGGAAGCATTTAGGAGTTCTGGTAATTGTAATCTTAAATTTATTTATAAATTATTCTATCGTTTTGTATAAACACTCCTACAAATTTTATTATGAAAATTTGAATGCGGTTTTTAGTTAGGTCAGAAATCCACTTATTCGAAATTATTACCAAGCAAAATGTACAGGGTGTCCCAGTCAACGCGCTATGCTCGGTTTTCTCGGTAGTTTCTGAGATAAGTTTATGGTTCAAAATCCAGTCTGATGTAAGTTTTCCGAGGAATCTCATGCTGCTAAAATATTTAAGAATCCAAGATGGCGGACGAATTTCGTCATCTATGGACTTATTGGACTGAAAATCGATATCTGGAGGTTTCGAGGATGCGGGTTATGAATTTCTGGTCAAAATTTAGAACTCCAAGATGGCGGACGAATTTCGTCATCTATGGTCCTATTTGACTGAAAATTGATATCTGGGGGTTGTCGGGGATGCGGGTTACGAATTTTTGGTCAAAATTTAGGAATCCAAGATGGTGGACGAATTTCGTCATCTATGGTCCTATTCGGCTGAAAATCGATATCTGGGGGTTTTCGGGGATGCGGGTTACGAATTTTTGGTCAAAATTAAGGAATCCAAGATGGCGGATGAATTTCGTCATGTGGGTCTAATATACATATGCCAAATTTCATTTAAATCCGTTAATAATTGAAAGAGAATAAACATGGCCCTAATCTCGTTGCCACCAGGTATATTCTTCGACGTTTATATCAGCATTTTCGGAGTCTAGGAAGTCGTCAAATTCACCCCTATTCTCATGCTACTGATTGCCTTTGCTTCTGCTTCAACTTGCAACTGTCTACCTGAAAGGTTATCTAGAAGACCTACATCTTCGCCAGCGGAGTACTCATCTGATACATCATTAAGGTGAGGGGTTGTAATATAATATTCTTTATAAGGTGTTATCTTCCCAAAAATTCTCTGACTTAAACAGGCAATATCTCGCACTGCATAAGTACCTAAAAAGAAAATACCTGTAAGTCTAGAGTCCTATATAAGGCACAGCGTCGTAAAGCATGACGTAAACAGGTAGGTAAAACTTCAGGGGAACTAGTATATATATATATATGTCTCCAGTATTATTTAGTAAACTTAATAGTTAGAACAATATATAAAGTCATATTTAATAAAATTGGTACTTACATTTGTTTTGTTGTAATTTCTTAGTCTCAAGATTTATGCACTCTAATATCATTCATCTCTTGAGAATTGTCACTAAAATGATATTAAGTACAGAGGACACAGACAACCAATATTACTACCTATAAATGCATACAGTATAATGGTCCGGCCTTCATTGCTCCTAATAAAATTTCATGGTTTAGAAGTAATTTACCGTATCATGTATGGTACACTAGACAGTAATGGGTTTTAAACTTTGTAATCTGCATAGGTAGTCAGAAACGTGAAATTTCGTAGAAAAATTTTCACAAATACAACAATATTTCCCTTCAGTAGGCGAGGGAAGTAAATACGAATTATATTTACCCCACTCTCCCCTCAACTTTACACGCCATTAAAACATTCAAAACAAAATGTGTTATATTTACTTATTTAATATATTGTGCTGTCACTTTAAAATGAATGAAACGCAAATGGTGAAAACAACATATATTCCAAACTCCATTATCCATCTGCATAATTCCGTAAACGAAAGAAAGCTTGTTTATGCTTTCAAGTCCTCATATATTTTATATATCCAGAAATATTTAAATAAAGTATACAAAATCGATTAGTTTATCGCTGTTCCCCAAGCAATGAAACATAATGCTTCCGTTCCTATATCATATCGGTTTATCGAGTTACAAGGATGTCGCTAAACAAAAGAATGCCTACGTCTTATAAACGACCAATTAAAATGCTAAAACAACCCCCATTTACGAGAGAACAGAACGGTTAGTTTTGCCGTTGTCATACGTCACTAGCACGTGCACCTGGAGACCATCCTGTCAATTGCAACTTAGTGAACGATGCCTCGGACTTTTTCTTGTCGTTGATGTCCATTACCGACTTATCTTTCATCAACTATCTGTCATAATGTAGCTCTTTCAGGAGGTGCTGGCTTAAAAACTAAAATTTATTTTTATACTGATGGTCTTTTAGATAACAGGTAACCAGTATTGCTTCTTGTGGATTCTGCCAAATAAAAAACAGGTAAAAAAAATACGTTTTATGTACTTATAAAAACTAAAGTGTTTAATTTCAAATACGCAAAGCAATCTTAAAGAAATCGCTATATTATTTTACGTTCATGTTTGCGCAAACAGCACATTCGACACGCATTTCTTTAACTAACCTACAACATTGTTTAAAATAAAATTATCAACCATATCAACAATTCTATCTACAGTGTGACACACTTAAGATGAAGACACTTCTCTATTTATTTTATTTTTAGAAGTAGAGACCTGAATTTTGGTTCACGAGCTACATTTCTTGGAATATTCAACACAACTCAATATTCAACTCGTGAAGTTCTACCTCTGTACCAAAATCGAAATCATTACTTCTAAAAATAAAATAAATGGTGTGCTACGCTGATGAGGAACAATAATTCCGAAACATGTATTAACAGCTGCCTGGTTGTTCCTTCTTTGGGGTATATGGGACGATTTTCTCTTTGTATCGTGAATAATTCAAATTACTTTCATTCTCTTAGCGAAGGTTCATGAAAATTTTCATTATTATTATGACTGTCAGCGACAATTATACCAAATTTTAGCATTTTTACGTATACTGGAAATGGGAGAAACAATGATGAGTCTGTGAGTGAATGAAGGCTTCCATACGTTTATATAATAATTGGCTGTTATACTGAGAGCAGGCATTTTGAATTTTGTAAATTTTGAAATTTTCATTCAAATTTCAAGGTCCTAGCTCGTTGGAAAGTATCCAATAGGTATCTCATAGGTAAAATCGTGGTTACACTCTGCTTTATACCCTTGTATGTTGACACAACGAAACGAGAGAAGTGCATTTTCAAGCAAAAAAAATGTTTCAAATGTAAGTTGTTTGTTTTCGGGGGAAATATATTGGCATTATTATTTTTTGATTTGGTCAACGACTTCAAGATCATTTCAAGTCAGTTTTATTTTTGAAATGATAACCTATATTTATTCTAGCGCCATATTCTACGAGAAAAGTCAAATAAATTTTATCTGAAACATTATTTTATATGATTTTAGTTTTGCAAGATATTAAACAAAATATCTAATTTTTTATTTCAGTAAGTATTTTTTTTAGATAAAAGTTAAAAATAATTTACCACATTATTAAAATAGGGATCATTGCGTATAAAAAAATCGGCAGTTACGGGAAGCGGATGGAACCTCCCCACTCGGTGCATCTTTGAAGCTCCACTAAAGAATATGAACGTTCTCATTTAATATATTTTTCTAATTATTTTTAGAAACCATATAATAGTAGACTGTTTCAATTTGAGCTGATACATATTATTTTTATCTTCTGGCCTCGACCGATTTTTCACTAAATCGGTCGGGGAAGGTTGTTGTTTGGTTGCTTGTCACTAATGTCAGATGTCAAACTGACAGATGTCAAAAGGTTTCGGGATAAGAAGATTTTTTGACAGATGTCAAACTGACAGCTGTGAAAAATTCTGGTTCTAAACTTTCCTGGGGATTTAATTTTTTGACAGTTGTCGAAAATTTTTAGGTTGGTTTTGCATTTGGGTTGATTTTTAGGTTATGTTAATGTTTTTTAGGTTGTGATTGCTGGAAATGGATTCAAGTTTCTCAGACTTTTAATGTCACTGTCACTTTCAATAGTTTTGGACAAAAAACTTCCTTTGGGTCCAGTTATTTAATTTTTTTCACAGAAACCAAATCGAAAAAGTGCAAGTGTGATATACCGTTGAAATCGGAATTTTTACTGCTTTTCAATGGCGCGATTACAAATTATAAGTAATCATAAAATAAACAACTTGTTGTATCGAAACGGCACTAAACGTAACCCGATCTCAACCAAAACCTTTTCAGATCTTCTGGAGCACATACACACACAGACATTTTTTAAAAATTACATTTTATTGGGTTCCTGGGACCTCAAAACGTAAAGATTTGATGTTATCTCAATTTTCGATTTTGGACCAATTTTAGTAACCTCCCACAATTTTATTGTGGGGAGGTTAAAAATATTTTTTATTTTTGTTTTTTGCCTAGAATAAGTAAATTTGCTGAATAAATTGAATTCCAAAAGTTAATAAAAAAAACTCTTAATAGTTCTTCAAATTTTATTAAATCAAAATAAGCATTTATGCATCTAGCACCTTTTCTCTAAAGTTGATGGTTTCGACTAAATATTTCTTGAAAATTCCTCTAAATATTTTGTTTAGTATCTCTTGTAAAATTGAGATCAGATAAAAAAACGTTTAAGACAAAAGTTACTTATTATTTCTTGTTGAATAAGATACCGTATTAAAAATTATTACTCTCTATTTAAAAAAAAACGAAGTTCACCTTGAAATTACATTGAAAACGTCCATCGAATCAAAAATAAATAATGCAATTTTATTTTGTTCGAAAGATTTTTTTCGGAAACGCGTTTTTCTCAAGATATTTCGTTGTGTCAACTTAAATGGGGCACCCTCTATGTATTGATTATCTGCTAAGGTACTGATATACCTAACGAGTTGTCTTGAATATTTTCTTAGAAGTCTTTGTTATCGTTATCCCTTCTGAATTATTTAAGAATTTTGAGCTTACTATAAAGTATAGTGGAAAATCCATCCTTAACTATTTGTCGCCCCCCTGTAGATACACATAATTTTAATTAGGATACGATTAATTAAAACTTTCTGTAAAACCTCACCATGTCAGATGCCCATATCAAACGTAGTTCATTTACAATATGACAGACCTTCACAGTATGTGAAACGATCCTAGGTTATTATGATTCACAACAATATTGTTATTCATTCCGACTTAATAAATATTCATGTATAGTCTAGTGGTTTAAATCAAAACCACAAATACCTCATCATTTTAACAGCCGCTACGTATTCGAATAGAGGTTATTTTATCTAGTATACAACTTTTAGACTAAACTTTTGCCGAGCTGATAGTCGACATCATTAAAACACAGGTATTCCTGATAAAAATGTATCAGGTACGGATTGGATCGACAAAACACCGTTTAACATTCACTTGTACTTTATCTTGAGGAAGATAGAACGCTGTTCGAGCCGGCAGCCGTCAGATTGTTTATTGGATATATCTTGTGTCGATAATTTATTCTTAATCTTTTCCACATTTGTGTGATACCTATTTACTAACGGTGAATCATAGGAATGAAGTACAAATGAAAAAAAAGCAACTAACAATAACATTAAAGTCTTCGTGTTGGCGACTGTTCTTTAGGTCTACCTACACAGATAGGTGGGTTAAAGTTAAAAAATTCAAATTAAGATGGAGTTCGTATTTGAACTGAAAATTATGCATTGGCAAATTATAGCAATTATGCTAATACAGAGTATTCACTAAAGTCTTGCAATATTTTTTACGATTATATAAACATTCGCTCATTGTTTTTGAAAAAATCCAAAACTTTGTATTTAACGCATAAATTAATATTGTAACATTATTTCTTCGCTGTTCAATAAATTTTTAATTTTTATTAAGTGTTTGAGATTCTTACTGCACTGTATGTTATTTAAAGAAAAAATGTTACTACCCCAGTAGCTCAGAGACTCGGCAGACGAGTCATGGGTAAGAAAACACTTTACAAATAGTTTACCGTTTTACGTGTGTGGTAGATAGAAATTAATAAATGATAGATGTTTTAATAATTTTTCTTAAAGAGATGTTAATTTGACTTATATAGAGATAATTTTCCTAGGAAGCGGGGCGCCAATCTTTCTCTATTAGTAATTTACACTAAAATTGAAGTTTGATTACAAGAAAGATAAACTAATCAAAATTTAAAGAAAGTACTAGTTGTAAAAAAAGTGTAAATTAATAATTCAAATTTCGCACAAGTAAAAATTAAATTAGTACCTTTAAATATTACTAAAAGATATTCAACTTTCTATTAAAGATTAAATAATTAATTCAGTAGATCATATCTAAATACTTTGTCTGTATAGTTTGGTTTGTATTGTTTGGTTTGTATCAAAATACCTGAAATAAGTGGACAATGTAATTATAAAATTGATTTTATTATAAATCAATCAAACTAGGTGTGTTTTTATTAGAAAATGACTAAACTGATACCTTAATGTTAAACGAAGTTATGTACAAGGAAAATTCGAATGGACAATAATATGTTATATAGATATTACTTAAAATATTGTCTAAAACATGAACTGACAATATGGTGTTTAAAGGTCAAAATTTATTATATAAATATACCTAAGCGTTTCGTAGAAATTGTGATCACAAAGTCTTTACAGAACTTTTTATATATTTGATTTTAATCAGACGTTACGCTGATAATTTATACCTTAATAAAAATAGAAAATATTAACTGTTCGTTGAAACATGTTAAGAATAAAATTGAAAATGGAAATAGTTTTAAAAAAAAAAAATATTTGCAATATGATACTTTAAAGAACTCTAAAAAAATGTTAAAGCATAAAAATATGAGGTATTTATAAAAAAACATTAGATAAAAATTTTATTTGCGACACTTATCTGGAATTTTCTGTGAATGAAAGTAGTGACTCCAAATAAGGGATGATGATGGTGAAATCCAATCCACAGTGATGTAATCGTTGATTTATAGATGAGCCCGAGATTAAGTTAAGAAGTTCCCAGTACCATATTCAACGCTTCCAGAAATTCCATAAGGACAAATTCCAACTATCATACCATATTATCGTCGTGTCCTCCGTAAAAAGTTGTTCTAGACTAATAGATACATTTTTATCTTCAAATTACGTAGAAGAGAAGAAAGATAACCCCATGGGATGGTTAAAAAAAAATTAATGTTTTCAGCCCAAAATTTAATATGACGTTAAAAAGATTGCATATCTACGATGTGCATCCCAAAATTGATAAAACTTGCTTCCAAATTTAGAAGATTTACATTTTTATAATAAAAACTTGCATCCAAATTTAAAAGTTTGCATCCAATATTAAAAGTTTGCATCCAATACTAAAAACCCTGGAAAGAAATGAAGTGTAAGCGTGATTTGCTGTAAAAATGGCCGCTGCTAAATCTAAGTTACAAAAAAAAAATTATTTCTTTATAAATTACTTACGGATTAAACCGGTGAAAATAATTAGGCCTGCTTTATGTTCCAGAAGAGGGACTATCAACCCTTTCGATGTTGAAGTCTTAAGGAGAAATTTAATGAAGATACATCACTTTTCAAAGGTTTAGCGAGCAATCGAAATTCTAAACTTCAAGTAACGGAAAACTAATCGTTCTGATTTCCCTTTCATCGCATTCAAATCGTATTGTCTCTTTACTCTCTCCACTCTTAAAGTTAAGTTAGGACATCTAGCTACCTTGAGTACAGTTTAGACGTAACTCTGGTTGCATACCGTTGTGTTTGTTTAAGATGTAAATTTAAGAAATATATTTAAATTTACCGCGGACATTCACGCTTGAGTAACAATATTTTATAATTTATAAGGCGGCAATATGCCTGCTACACTATCTTAAATATACGACAAATCTATTATTATATTAAATAAATTTTGGAGTACAAACCTTTTTGGAATAAAAAGAAAATTGCTCCTTGTTTCAAATGTATTTATTTTTTTAATGCCTTATTTATATTAACGCCCTGCCGAAGTTTAGCTAATGCTACTCTACCATTTAACCAGGACGGCGAGATGAGATACGGTCACCCATTCAAATGACGGACTCGCCCGGCGTGCCTTAACTTCGCCGATCGAAGTCTCGTCACTGAAACCTGTACCGTCCTCACCTCATGCCTATTTAATTTAATCAAATAGTGTTATTAACTATAGCCACTTTTCAGGTTTATGCACTATGGCAAAAGTATTTGAATCATTAGTAACAAATAGATTAAGCTCCGAAATAGAAAATATTGTAATTCCAGAACAACCCAGTTATCTCAGCGGGAAATCAACTAGCATAAATTTAGTTATTTAAAGCAATTACATTACCAAAGCAATTGAAGACTCAACTAAACTTAGTGTACACGGACTTTAGAAAGGCCTTTGATCGGGTAGATCATATTAATTTATTACACAAATGCAAGAGCATAGCTTTATCAGTGAGTGAGTAGTTAGTTAAGTGACAGAAATTTCATAGTTAAATTAGAAAATTTTAACTCCATGTCATTTGGCGTCCCCCAAGGGTCCCACCTAGGTTCTCTTTTATTTTTGATTTTTATTAATGACATATTAATAGAACTGGACTGTAAAGCACTATTATTTGAAGACGACTCAAAGGTATTCATCAAGGTTAAAAATGACAATGGTTGCCAAAAATTGAAAAATGATCTAAATAAAATATTATCTTGGTGTGAAAATAATAACATGGAATTCAACACAAACAAATGTAAAACAATAACTTTTTCAAAAAGATATTTCACTTCATTCAACTACAACTTAAGCGGAGTGGACCTGGCACGTGTAAATTGCATTGAAGACTTAGAAGCTACATTTACTAATGATTTTAGTTTTAATCAACATACAGACACGAAAATTAGAAAAGCAAATAAAATATGCGAATTTATTCGTAGGCAGTATGCAGATTTTAATGATATAAACTCGATTTCAATATTATATTAATTTTTGGTACTTAGCGGGCTGGAATATGGTCCAGTGATATGGAATCCAAAATACAACAATAATATTAATAGACTAGAAAATGTTTAAAATAAATTTGCCGAATTCGTTTTACACAAACTAAACATGAACTACATATAACTTAATTACGACGAAAGAATGATAATGATTAGACTAGATTCTCCAAAAAAAACGAAATATATTTCTCATTAAACGTTATAACTAATATGTATACAGTAACTGAATTAAGAGAATTATCTCAATTTTTTCAAATGGAACACCCTGTATATTTTTCGACGTTGTGATGTAGAAATGAAAAACGAACGTTTTTTGTAAGTACTTCCCTATGACTAATTGCAAGCATTTTCATTTTATTGGGCAATAAGTACAAAATTCAAGAATCAACCTAAAAACAGGGGTTTCTTCAAATAATTCATTAGAAAAAATTATAATAAGTACTCCACATGTTGTGCTTAATAAAACGGCTGGTTGCAATTAGCCATAGGGAAATACTTACAAAAAATGTTCGTTTTTCATTCCCACATCACATCGTCGAAAAATATACAGGGTGTTCCATTTGAAAAAATTGAGAAAATTCAATTCAAAGTTCTAATTGAAAATAATTTTTTGCCATCCTGTACATTTTTAGGAAGTAAAAATGATTCAAAGACATCAAATAGATGTCTTGTAACTAGTATTCACATAAGTTTTTCTTAAAACCTATAACTGTGACTTTGGTGATTTTTTTCAATATGCATCTGCAGATGGCATTATTTCAACAGAATAATTCATTAGAACAGGGAACAACGAAGAGCTACTGAGACGTACTTCGGAATTACTGTTCCTCGTCAGCATACCGTAGCTTAAAGAGCAGGATCTGGATAGGATAGATCGTGAACAACCATTCAAATAAGTCGAAAGTACAGTGTATAGTACTTTACTTGTTCCCGCGTGTCTAGTTGAACCCACTTTTGTTTTGTTCGTGCTTATAACTAAAAAAATATTTTCTGTTAATTTCTATCCAGAGAGATTACGACCCGATGATACAAACAAATATTTCATGATTCTGTTGATATTTAATTATATAAGCAATAAGACAATATCCGATGCTCGTTTCTCTTTAAAAAACTGTACTACTCCAAGTCTGTAAATCAAGTAAAATCTCAGGCTCTTGAATTTGCCTTATAAATTAGGGGTTATATTTAAAAAATTATTGTATACGTAATTATACGTGCAATATACAGGGTGTTTGGCGGATAGCTTGCCAAACGGAAAAGGTTGATAGGTGAAGCCATTTGGAATATATTTAGCTCCAATTGTCTCTATACAAAGTCTCACGGTTTTCGAGATATTAACTTTTTTGTTATTTTTCAAAATTTTACAAAATTGAGCCTCTCAGCTCTTGTAATTCATGTTTTTATGGTTCTAACAGCTCAAAATAATTTTTATCTGTACCCTCAATGCATCTTTGTTCCAATGAAAATATAGTACAGTACCCAGAGGTAAAAAATACGCAAAATTTCGGAATAATTCATATGTAATGATAATTACATATGAATTATTATAATAAAAGGAATCGTCTTCAGTTTCTATATGGTCCGGATACTTGCTCTTGGGTGAAAACCTAAATTTAAATATTCAATATTTGAAAAAGTATTACCAATTTATTTTTGAAACGTAGGATGGTTATGTTTTTGTGGTCGCTGATTACGAATCTGAAGTCAAAATTAAAAAATTCAAAATGGCGGCTTTAATATGGCGCATGGAATTTTTTTCTAAAACAAGTGTTTTTAACAGACAAAAAAAATTGTGCATCTAGGTGACATTAATAAAAAACAGCATTTTTGAAAAAAAAGTTAATTACTGAGCAATTATAACAACAAAATGGAGACATTTTGTAAAAAAAAATGTGAAAACGCACATTGAATAGGCCATAACTTCTTTATTTTTTGTGATGTAGAAACAAACAAAAAATCATTTTAAAGATTGATTAATTATCTTTGATATTTTTTTAGAAGTTTTTATGGAAGTGTCACAGTTTCTAAGATATTCAACATTTTAAACTAAATACTTCATCCTGAAAACGGTCGTATGCCATCTATAAAATTAAATATCTCCGAAACTATCAACCCTACAAAAGTATATAAAAAGACATATTAATTCTAAGTTTATAAGCTTTATTTTTGATGTCCACTATATTTTCTCTAAAACCAATATTTATTGAAAGAAACAAAAAATGTTACGTTTTCTCTAAAATTCCTCTACAGTTTAAAATGCATTTTTTTTTTCTAAAGCAAGCGCTGTAAGCGGATGAAAAAATTTGAGCATCTAGGTCATACTATATATTAATGAGAAACAGTATATGGGAATACATTTTTTTTAATTGCTGACTATTTACATTAACAAAATGCCGACGTTTTTATTTAAAAAAATTGAAAAAACACATTGTTTCTGTCATAACTTCTTTGTTTTTATGCTATAGAAATAGAAAAAAAATCAATTAAAAGCCTAATTAATAGTTTTTCATTTTGGTTCTTACCGCTTTTGACATAATATGCCAGAGTTTCTGACATATTTAACATTTAAACTAAATACTTGGTCTACGGACTACACCTTTGTACTTCCAGATCTCCGAAACCATTAACTCTACAAAAATTAGAAAAAAAAAGGAAGTTAATCCCCAATTTAGTAGCTTTCTTATTTGTCTCTAGCATGTTTTCGCTCAATGTAATACTTTTCGAGTTATTTGACGAATATTGTTTTGAAATAACCTTTTTTTTAAACCAAAATCCCAATTTTCAAGTCGTTATAACTTACAGACTATCAATTTTTATGAAAAGTTGCATAGAACCTTTTTATTTTTAAATTCATTTTCTTTTGTCCCCAATGTCTTTAATTTTTCTTAGTTGCCACCCCCTCAAAAGAGGTGGCATCTACCCCCCCCTATAAATTAACAAACATACTATAGCAACTTTTCTTTAATACATTTACTATTAAGTTGCCAAAAATGAACGAAATTCATTTCATATGACATTATTCCGAAATTAACAGCTTTCTAGGTATAGTACTAAGAGATATCTAACAATGATAAAGAAAAAAAATGGGCAGAAATTTTTTTGAAACAAAAATTTGCATTGGATTAAAAAAATAATAATATAAGCGATTAAGAGTCAAATGCTTCCACCAAACACCCCGTACATATGCTTATAAAATATGATTTTTACATTAACTTTCCTAAGTGAAAACACTGACAAGCAATTAATTTTCCCTTTGGTCTGTAGATATTTGATAATAACCCTGCGGACATCCCATATCACTTTCTCTATTAAAAGCCTTTCGGTCCTTAAACCCAGACGAGCCCATTATCACATCCTTTCCCTTCCAAAACATTGGTAATAATAGTATTTGAAAACTCGAAAATTGTTATTGGGAAAAGCATCCAGGCCATTTTCCTTTTACTTTCGCTGCCCACAGTGATAAAACAAACGAGATTTTCGTTAGAAGAGCTTCAGTAATAGAGAGCCAAGGTGCTATCTAGTGGTTACAGACGCGCTATCGCACCATAGTCGGTGTAGATGAGGTTGGAATCAAAGTCATCGACTTCAATTACCGGCGGGTGTGTCAAGTTTCGCCACCCCCAAGGAATATCCGGCGTCAACCGGAACTCACGGCGTCTTACACTAGGAAATGCTGTTATGCTAGCCCCACGTTCATCCTTAAACGTATTCCAAAAACCTGATATTATGGAAATAGCCTCGATAAAAATTTCATCATATCTGTCTTATAATGGTTTGAATGTGCCTAGGGAGGCATGTTTACATGAATTTAACCACAAAGCCTTGCAGAAATAAGTGTTATTGGCAATGGACTCAAATTGGTCTTTGTTACATTTTTGACGCCAGAACATGAATATAAGAACGTTTTGTAAACAGGTTCATTTTCGATATAATTTTAGATAATACAAGGTGTGCTTAACAAGATAAAATATTTGAGCTTTAAAAACGTAGAAAGGAGACCAAAGTGAAATTACGTGGTCTGAACGTAAATTCCTATTAGCTGCTTTCATTAAACATAATATTTTGTTTTGATGTAGTTAATATAAATTTTGAAATATTATGTGTTTTATCAAACATTCAAATTTTTGTTGCAATACTAAACATAAATATAGTAGTCTTCTTCAAGAATAGAATCTTGTAAAACTGGTGCGGATACTAGTGCAAAAATGGAAGCCCTTGTGTAGTACTATAAAATTTGCAATAAATTTCCCGTATAAAAAATATAAAGTTGCACTCCTTCTTTTTTGTGGAGTGGAAATATAGTAACGGTAAAAAAAATTGAAAATGTTTATTGTTCAAATAGGCTAAGAATATCATGTTCGTCTATAACTTCTTTTGTGTGCACCATTACTCTGGAATGGTTTATGATATTGAAATTATATTAAAATTTGGCTCACCTGTGTATTATAACTAGATCTAGAACGAGATTATTCCATTGAACGGTTGGGGGATAAATGGGAGTAAATACCATTACATTACATTACCACTTCTTCCCTATTATTGAAAGGGGTAAAAAAATAAAATTGTGATTTATTCTTATGATATCTTGAGATATCTTATTAAATATTTATAATTTAATAAACTCACATTAAGTAATTGTATTTAGCAATTACTTCCAGTTGATGATAAAAATATCAAAGCTTGCTAAAAACTATATATTTGCTCATGACAAATACAGACACCATCTACAAAAAACCCAGTTGATATAAAAACCATATAAAGTAATCACATAAGAAATCATACTTTCTTATTTATATAAATAAAGATATTACAAGTCTTTGTGTAAGAAACAAAGGTTTCATTTTTTTTGGGATCCACTTCTACTCCCACTTCCACTACCAACATCGTTTTATAGGTTTATGGAGTAGACGATTTCAAGTATTATACTATTAAAGTTCTATAAACAGTTATTGTCATATACTGAAATGCAAATATAGTATAAACATTTTTTTGTTGTAGAAGATTTGGGTAGGAAATCTAGATATGGAGGTGTAATTCCTTAGGCAGCGGTTTGTATGACCATATAGTGAAAGTTTGAGAAGCGGTTGTTTCATATATTCTGACAAAAGATAAGAATGAAATTAATTGTAAAGGATTTCATAAGCTCCAATTTACTTCTTATTATCTCTCAAATAGCTTTGAGATTGATATTTGTGAAAAACTACCAAAAAATAATAAAAAAATTAATTTTTAGATATCAATTTAAATAATTTCAAAGAACACAAATTAAAAATTTCCACAGCATCATTTATGTGCATTCGCATACATGTGAGAAATCAATAAAAAAAAAATTTAAAACTTCTTGTTTCACTTTTTTAACAATAATTGTAAAAAGTGGACTGATATTTCACGTGTGCTTCTTTTTGTTGTAAATTGATGAGGCATAATTTTTTAGGGATTTGAATAGCTAAAATATTGTATTGAATATTGTAGGAATTTAAATAATACTATAAGAGGAATAGGTCTCTCATGCAAAAAAGTAAGTTTTTTGAGCGATAAATAATTTGTCTAAAAATATATTTGTAGCAAAAAGTTGCTTGCATAAAACTAAGAATGGTCATTTATTACTTCCACATGCAGTGGAAGTATAGTAACGACAAAAAAAAATTTAATTTTTTATTCTCGTTTTTATTGTTCAAATAGGCATAGAATAGAGAATATTATTTAGGGATTATGCAAATCACAACTTACACACTTTTTTATTTATTATGAAAATACCTACTTTCTGCATATTGTTGCCCTAATCTGGGCACGCTAATATACTAGTTAGGTAAATACTTTAAAACACTCATTATTGGAGAATCAATTAAAAAAAAATTAATTGTAGGCATAGAGTGTCATGAAACGTCGAGATTTTAAGTTTGAGCAAAAGAAACTTTCTGTCTGTCTGTAACTTTTTTTGTGCACACGATTACTCTGGAACTGTATAAGATAATGACTTGAAATTTGGTACACGTATGTATTTTAACGGGATCTGGAACTAGATTGTATTTTCATCTTATTCCGTTGAAGGATTGGGGGGTTAATTGGGGATAAATAAGTAAATCAAGCAGGTCCATAAAGCTGATATATAGTATATACAAGAGAAGCCAATGTCTCAAAAAAAATGTTGGGCTTAGCCACCCCATTATAAAAGTGGGTGAAAAAAAAAAGAAATTGTGATTTAATGTGTGTATAAGAACCAAAGACCTTAAAATATTTTTTTTTACTTCATCCATGCCCCTATTACCACCTCCACCCCATTACCGATGTGGGATATCGTTTTATGGGTTTTTGGGGTAAGCGATTTCAAATATTACATTATTAAAGTTCCATAAACAATTATTTCCACGTACAAAATTTTTTCGTTGTAAGAAAATTGTGTAGCAAATCTGGATGTGGAAGTAGTGATTCCTTGGGCAGCGGTTTTTTTTACTTCTCTTGTCAACCAATGAGAGGTATTTGCATTAGAATTTTTCTAATCGAGTAAACAATGCGAAATAGATTTACCACATATCCGCTGTTTAGTGAATTTCGAATCATAGCATGTCTAATTTTCATCGTAGATCGACTCGAACGCCTAGTGCTTGTTTCCAATTAGAAAATTGGCACTCGTATGTACGTTCAAAGAAAATTTAGGAAATTGTTATCCTACTAAAGAAATTTTTAGAAATGAACTTTCAACTTTCTGTGTTGTATTGGAAAAATATTTATTCTTCACATAGTGTTAAAAGACCTCGCACATTTCTTATGTAAATTGGCAGAATTTTTAATATGTTATAGATTTCGACTTTCTTATCAAAAGCTCTCATAGTTCCAACTCGGTCCTATGTCTAGTTTCCGAGGTACAACTATAAATTCTTTTAAAATTCTGTATCTTGTCGAACTTTTAATTTGCAACTAAATTATAAAGAATTCAGTTAGAGTAAACGTTAAACTACTGCTTATTATTCTGCATAACACTCTAATAACTTTATCACCACGGATCTATTGAAACGAACCACGAAGTTTTCAAGAAAGCATCTGTTTTATGGTAATGCAGATTTTCCTTGAAGTGTTTATTTCCCCTGTTTAGTAAGTAGCAAGCAATTTCTTTTAAAAGTTTGATTGCATCGTTCAGCATTTCCTTGTTAAAGTTATATTTAACAGAGTTGTGAAATAGTTTTAGACATTTTAAATACTTAGAACATGAAAACTTTTGTATGATGACTGTAAACGAATTTGGATTTTTCTTTAATGTGTTGGAATTATTGGATACGTTTTCAGAAATATCTCTAATTCATAATTTAGAGTAAAAAGAAAACCATAGCAGATACTGTAGTTTGTTACTGATTTTAAAAGTTCAATACTAACTACTACTAACTAAAAAAACTTTTAAGTCATCAAAAAAATTGTAGAGAAATCAGTTTTATAAAATGCTATCTTACGAAAAATGTAACTGTACCTACTAGAGTGGTCCATATCTTTCCACATCTAATTTCTTTACGAGTAGTTTATTCCTTTATAAACTAATGAAACTAATATGGTTAAAATTTGAAGTCAGTCGGTTGATATTGAATATGAATATGTTATAAACAATTAATTATAAACAAATTAAACATGAAATTTACAAAGGACCCCGCACACAATACATGGGTTTTGCGGATCCGGTCAAATTTCGTGAAATTCTGGGAAATAGTAGTTTTCAGTAAGTAGAAAAAAAGTCTAAATAGGCGCGAAGCTCCAAACCCCATAGGTTCCGAGATAAGACCAGCTGAAGCTCTAGAAACCACCCCTACCGAAACCACAAGCGGGCTAATCCACCTAACCCTGGGAACAGCGAGTTTAGTCGCTTATTTTTCTTGAAATTATTGAATTCCATACCACAAGCGGCATAACTCACCTAACCACCAACCCCCTAACCCACCTAATCCCTAGAAACCACCCCTTCAAACCACAACAAGGCTAACCCACCTGACCCGCTTATTTTTCTTGAAAGAATTAAATTCCACACCACAAGGGGGCTAAATCACCTAACCACCAACCCTCTAACCCACCTAACCCCTAGAAACCACCTCTACCAAACCACCAGTAGGCTAATCCACATGACTCTCGGAATAGTAATACAAAAGTCTGAATGGGCGCCAAGATCAAAAATATACTGGTTTTGAGCTATAGCTGCTTGAACGCTGCGACCAGCAAATATTCTGTTCGCTTAAAATCGCGAATATTCAAATACCGTTTTCATGGTTCAAAATCCGCTTATACTCGTACCAAGAATTTTCGAAGACACTGATCACGAATCTGAGGTCAGATTATCGATATGGTGACCCATAATTGGTCATTTATTTCCTAAAATGAATCGAGGATCTCCCAAAATGGATCAATTTTCTGATATCTCTAAGAAACAGCCGAAGCTCGTACTAAAGTGTGATCATAAATCTGGAGTCAGATCCCATCCTCCGGACACCCTGGCAGTGGAGTAGTTCGATTGCTCTTGTTATTTACAATCATTTATTATTAAAAAACCAACCCACCCTCAACCCCACCCCCTATTGTGTCATAATACTTTGGAATATTATAAAAATATTATACGGACATTCGCATAATAACAGAAATGTCTACATAACCTACACTTCATGTGTTCAAGTGTCTGCATATGCTACGTTTCATATAATAGTATATTTACGCCCGAGGGCAATAAAGAGAAAGGCAGTCCATAGCTCGTATAAAAAATTCGAGCTATGGGCTGTCTCTCTTTATTCCCGAGGGTTGTATACTATTTTTTTTCACAGTAGCCTTTAAAATAGCACCTTCTATACCCGCCCCGGGCATAAAGTTGGTACTTTAAAAGCTTTTGAGAAAAAAATATACATATCGATTGGTCTGAATTCAGCTGGTCTTATCTCGGAACCAATGGGGTTTGGAGCTTCGCGCCCATTTAGGCTTTTTTTCTACTCACTGAGAACTACTATTTCCCAAAGTTTCACGAAATTTGACCGGAGCCGCAAAAACCATGTATTGTGTGCGGGGTCCTTTTTGGGTATTCATTATTTTTATTATAAGCGTTAGAAATACTAAACCTGTATTCCTAGTGTAATCATATTATGGAGAAGGTAAAAATATAAGACGAACTATATACATTCCATTTAATTGTGGATTTCTTTATATATCTATATGGATAGGAGTAGTTTATTAAAATCCACAATTTTCGGTAGTAGCATTTATTGATATATTTGAGAAATTGTTAAGCGCACTTCTACCAAATACGATTATCTGTTATTTATAGTCCAGTCAACAAATAGCCCAAAGGATGGTGTAGAATGCATGAGCAGGGACCTAAGCGATTCCTTTAGAAAGTTGTTCAGGGTGCTTAGGGAGTGAACATACTGAAAGTCCTGACGTCTAGGAGGTGAGCCGTAGTCGAGGGGGCACAAAGAAAGTCCCACTTTTGTTTTATTCGCTTATATCTCGAAAACGGTGCATCGCATCTGATATCAAATGAAAGTCCATGAATTTCTCTACAACTTTCATTTTATATACTTTTTTCGAATTCGCAACCGTTTTCGAGCTACACGCTGCGGAAAAGTGGAAATTTTCGAAAAACAGACTTTTACCTCACATTTTTCATCAAACATTCCCTTGGCACTGTTCAATGAAAGTGGGATGAGGAAGACAACCAAATCTATCCTGTACACCATGTTCGAGCCTACCGATAAGGTTGTTCCACTCTCTCAGATGAACATAGTAGTAGACGGAGAATTCCTACTGCACAGAGTAATTTGGCAAAAAAATGCCTCCGTTGCCACCATTTGTGATGGATATATCACCTCATTTTTCTTATACCACATGGATAACATCGATACATGTGAAACAAGAAGATTTTTTGTCCAATCCTACCAACAAATGTTAGTTTAGCTCCTTATTACAGATAAAGCTTCAGGAAAATGATGATGCTGACATCCTTATCGTGAAGACTGCTGTGGAACAATCCACTTACAATTCTGTGGCTGTCGTTGGTGAGGATGTGGACCTCGGTGTCTTTTTGATAGCTTCCACTCCTCCCACCCAAAACATCTTGCTGTTGAAACCAGGCCGAGGGAAAACCGAAACAATGGAACTGTCCACCCAAGAAATGCAGCTGCATAGATTTGAATGCATCCTGTTCTTACATTCATTTACCGGATGCGACACAACATCTTCAACTTTAAGGAAAAACAAGGTGGGCTTCTCAAAATTGTATTTAAAGTCAGAAATCATCAAGGAAGCGGCAGTGATCATTTACAACTCCTCCTCCACTCAAGGCGAGGTTGAAGAGGCTGGGAAGATTTGCTCCCTCAAATGGTATGGGGCACCAGCAAGACATACCTCCCTCAGCCAGAACCGCTTCCAGTCGTTCATGAGGTCAGTGGCAAACATTAAGTCTGACATCAGCTTCCTCCCACCAACTGAGAGCGCAGCTAAACAGCATTGCCGGCGCATCTACCACCAAGTGCAGCAGTGGCTCGAGAATGAGCTGCCCTCTCAAGAGTGGGGGTGGAAACATGTAGGTGCCAATTACAACAGAAGATTCACCAGCAAAACGATATTTTGCCGCTGCAACAAGGATTGTGGTAGTGGCAAATGTGGATGCCGGAAAGCAATGCTGAACTATTCTGCGGAGTGCACTCCACTGCACCCTCCACTGCCAAGGGAAATGCCTCAACGTCGTGCCTGTTTACGACGAGGACGACGATAAAGACGTAGAGCCCCTTCATCAAGAACCACCCACCACTGAGGATGAGGTAAACATCTGTTTTTCGAACATTTTCACATTTTCGGAGCGTGTATCTCGAAACGGTTGCGAATTAGAAAAAAGTATATAAAATGAAAGTGGTAGAGAATTTCATGAGCTTTTAGTTGGTATAAGAAAAGTTTTCCCTGCGATGCACCGTTTTCGAGATACAAGCAAAAAAAACAAAAGTAGGACTTTCTTTGTGCCCCCTCTCCTCCGGCTCACCTCCTAGACGTCAGGACTTTCAGTATGTTCACTCCCTAAGCACTCTGAACAACTTTCTAAAGGAATCGCTTAGATCCCTGCTCACGCACTCTACACCTCCTTTATTAACTGAGTTATTATGCCGTGGTGACTTTAATATTGATTTTTTAAATACAACTAGTAACCACTATATTAAAATGTCCACATTACTTGAATCTTTTAGTTTAGTGCAATGTAGTGGCAGAAGTAACGAGGGTGGGCCTGATTTTTTTTTGTTCTGAAAATGTAAAGGTAGTTGATTCTATTGTAACAGATCTTCTATTGTTCGATATGAAAATAGTGACAATCCAAAAGCGAATTTAATACGGTGCGTATTAGTTTTATATTCATTGCGTCGTCCTTACTTAATAAAAGTATTGGATCCTCCGGCATTTCTTAGAATGCAACATCTGAGTGAATACACTATCCGATCAAATTATAATTTCAAAAACTAAGAACATATTATTATACTGTCACCAGATCTACACGTGTATGCAAAATTTCAGATCAATTGGACGTCGTTAAGTGTATCAAAATTGACTTGCAAGATTTGAACCAAACGTACTAACAAAGCAAGTTAAATAAAAGCTTGTAAGTAAAATATGCATTTAAGATAAACCTAGACAATATATCTATTAGTAAATTGATGTAAAATTTAATAATTGCTTGAACAAGTTTGATTTGTCTTTAAAATATTACGAACTATTATTATTTGCATAAAATCACCAATTGTTAGAAATAAATATTTGTCTCTTATGTAGTCAAGATCATTTAATTTTATTCAGTATTACCTACACAATTATTATTTACTGTTTTGAAAAATTACAAGATTACTTAGACATAAAATTATGGACTTCATGATGTGCATTCAAAATATTTACCATTATATAATACATATACAAAAATAGGGGCTCTGTGTCGGCTAGTTACCTCGGCTATCCTTTGGTAGTTTGTTACCATCACTAATTATGTTCAGTTTCAATTTTATCAAACTCTGTAGATACCAGACAATAATCAATGACGACTATAAAAAGTAAGGATTACTGTTATCAACGTGTCAATTCTTGAATTAGTCTTGATCCAACCTTCATCTCCATCTGCATTCAATCCTTCCCTCATGTCCTCATATATTTAAATAAATGTCAAACCTTTTAATCAGTATATTTACTGGATATATTTTGGGGTATAAGGTCGACCAGTATTCAGATTAAACTGAGAATTAACTAGTCAGCTGTCAGAACTTCGGAGTTTAAAGTTCGATTTGTAATTAAATGAAAACGCCACCCTAAATGAATCACCTAACTTATTTCATTATCAGAACTGTTTTGTTTTCTTTTCCAGTGGACAGTTAATAACTGCTATACGAAAAGTTTTGTCATGATATGTTCAAAGTGTCTGGAAAAGTATGTTTTCTACTCCCTTAAATTTGATGTTTTCTGTACAATCTGTAGAATGGATAAGTAGGCAATTCCAGTTAACTAAATGGATATATTTCATATACTATCTAGAATGGATATGAAACCGACCAATCACAGTTCGTGTATTAAGTAAATAAGCAACTATTCATTTTTAAAAATGCAAGTTAGTGTGTAAGTTGTCAAAGTAATTGTCAGTGTGTATTAGGGCACCTGCACGTGACATCACAACTAACCTCAAAAATATATGTTTCTTAAGATTTACAAGTATTACGCAGCTATTATTAAAATTTCTGCCTGGTTCCTGTATTTTCAACCAAAATCTAATTCAACGTAATGTTTATGAAGTTTTAAACAGTTTTTCACAATAAAATAAGACACACTTTGCAGGTTAGGAATCTACCTATAATTATCAGTCTATTTTTATTAATCGATATTATTGAAAAATTATTTGCCTGAATTTTTAAACATTTTCTTGGAGGCAGTGTGGCTCCAAGCGAAAAATGCGTATACAAACATTAAAAATGAGAATAAACTTAAAATATGAGGTTATGTTAGTTAGATGATGCATATGCCACAATTAATTTTTCATAAATTTTTCAAAAATTTGTAACTTTTTGTTAAGCTAGTCGTAGAAAATAGTATATTGTGTATTTAGGTGTGAAAGCAATACATTCCCGGACGATGATGCAAATCGAAGAATCGAAGTCCGGGAATGTGCTTTCACCCCGAAGTACACATACTATTTTTTCTGAAATCACAATCAATATTATTATAAATTAAGGAATTTATATTAATGCATAACATTTCTTCATTATAAACTAACTGCTTATTAATAAATGCAACTTTAATGTGAGTCGGTTTGTATGCGTGTATTTATTTACTGTCTAAAATATGCATAAAAAACCGTACGGGAATGTTACTTTCCCGGCCTAGGCCGAGAAAGTAACATTCCCGTACGGTTTTGTTGGTCATTGTTTGGCAACGGATCTTTTCCGGTCTGTTTTGTGATAGTTTCTTAGCAACGGACTAAAATACTGGAATTGTGCATTTTTCGATCTGAAATCGCGCCGAAAATGTAGATATTGCCGATCGATTTCAGAAAAAGTGTATTGTACAACTCGGGTGGATTATCCATATCCACCCTTGTTGGACAAACCTTTCATAGAAAAATCACGAGTTACAATCACAGGAACGGATTCGAGGTCGTCATTTCAGAGGCGGACTTACTAATACGGTTTTAAAGTCGCATAAATTAAAATAAAATTGTCTTCAGACATTTTCAAGGTACTTACTATTATTT
Source organism: Rutpela maculata (assembly GCA_936432065.2). NCBI lineage: Eukaryota > Metazoa > Arthropoda > Insecta > Coleoptera > Cerambycidae > Rutpela > Rutpela maculata. Next base: position 146,610,767 of record OW386289.2, read on the forward strand.
GAGGTATAACCTAAACTACTGATGTAACACTGAACTAGTTAGTAATGGGTGATATCTCACGAACAGAGACGCATTCAGAGAGGGGCGCTGGGGGACATCGCCCCTCCCCTCGGATCTTCGGAGGAATTTACCTGTCAACACACGTAAATAATAATTAGTAATTAACACAGTTTTCAGAGTATAATTTTGAATATAATATATTCAATTAACTAATAGCTAATCCGAGTCGTGACTTCCTTTCATTACATTTCCGCAATGTTGAAAAAATTATTTTATGAGCTGTAACGAATTTTCGAAGTTTAATAAATCAATCTGCTTATATATTTGTAACTGGTAGGTAATTGTCTCTCCTTTCTACGAATGAACGAATTCCGGTGGTTTGCTCGTCTCCCGCAGCGTAATAAATCTAAGGCAAATAGTCAAGTACTTCAAATTTTACTTTTATCCAAACAGAATTTAAGGATTCTTTTATATATTTTTCTAAATCAAGCAAAATGTTATGGTTATTAAGTAATAAAGTAATAAAGGCCAAAACAAAAAACAAGATTGGAATTTTTATTACAAGTATTTTTGGTACTTTGATATATCGTTTTTTCTTTTAATTAGTAATGCGTCTTTTTACGTTTTATTTCTTTTAGTTAATAGTACTTTTCTTATCTTTATATAGTTCTTTCCAAAAAATTTGCATCACATGGAAATTTTTTTAATTTTGTTTTGTACGTATTTAATAAACTTTATGTCTACAAATTTTACTTATTATTAATTAACGCCCCCCCCCCCGAGCCTACTCTGGATCCGCCACTGCTCACGAACTGTGATTTAATCGTGGATACGAAAAAAGAAAACACTTAAAGTTGCTACAAAGCTGTGGCGTGATCGCGAGTATCGATAAATAATACATTTTCACATAACGGGGTTTATTACATTAACACAAAAGTTATGTCACATAGATAGTCTTTTGATAAAAATGCCATATTAAATACAGTGTGTTTCATTTTTCGTGAAGATACCCTTATCTGTTCTATTTGTGGCCGAATTCATTTCAAATTTTTATCAGCTATACAACTCCATAGGACGACTTTATTCAACACATAAATTCCCCCTAATCTAAAACGCCGGCCTACTGCGATAAAAAGAAAATCGCAATTTTCGAGAAATCATAATAGGCTTAGAGATAGACAAAAATGTTGTTAATGAAAGTTGTTCGAAATCACTTGGTATGGTCCCCTGTAAAATTTTGTGAATATCAGAATATTTAAAAAAAAAATTTTTTGTTGCACTTCTCGTGAAGACACCCCTGTATCTTTTACTTCCACATCCAGTGGAAGTATAGTAACGACAAAAAAAATTTTAAAATTTGTTCAAATAGAATGTCATAAACATCGAGATTTTAAGTTTGAACGAAAAAAAAAATTCTGTCTGTCTGTCTGTCTGTCTCTTTGTTTGTTGTCGGTTGGTCTGTCTGTAACTTCTTTTTTTGCGCACGTTTACTCTGCAACCGATTGAGATATTGACTTGAAATTTGGTACACATATGTACTTTAACGATATCTAGAACTAAAAAAAATTCTGTCTCTCGGTCTGTCTCTCGGTCTGTCTGTCGGTCTGTCTGTAACTTTTTTTTGTGCGCACGTTTACTCTCGAACCGTTTGAGATATTGACTTGAAATTTGGTACACATATCTACTTTAACGAGATCTAGAACTAGATTATATTTTCATCTTGTTCTGTCGAAGGGTTGGGGGGTAAATTAGGGTAAATTTTGGGTAAATAGGTACATCAAGCAGCTAAGAGTCTATAAAATTGGTATTTAGTATATACAAGAGAAGCTAAGGTTTAAAAAAAAATTTGGCATTAGCGACCCTCATTACCACTCCCACTCCATTATAAAAGGGGATGAAAAAAAATTGTGATTTAGTGTGTGTACAGGAACCAGAAACCTAAAAATATATTTTTACTGTGGAAGAGCGGGTGTACTACTGTACCATCGAACTTCGCCCTTTCATTTGTGTTTGTTTAATTTTTTTTTCTTGTTTATTGTATTTTAATTTGTATACACAATGAATAAAGGCATTTATTATTATTATTATTACTTCATCCACCTCCACTACTACCCCCAATCACCACCACACTACCGATGTGGGGTATCGTTTTATGGGTTTTTGGGGTAAAGGATTTCAAATATTATATTATTAATCACAATTATTTCCACACACAAATATTTTTCGTTGTGAGTGACTTGGATAGAAAATCTGGATGTGGAAGTAGTGATTCCTTGGGCAGCGGTTTTTTATTTGTGGCCGAATTCATTTCAAATTTTTATCAGCTACACAACTCCATAAGGCGATTTTATCTAACTCCTAAAGAGAACTTTTTCCAACAAATGAAAGTTGTGAACAAAAATCGGCATTCAATAGAACGCTAAAAGGGTCACTTTTTATTATTATACCTACATCAACTTAAATGTAATATCGTTTTCTTTTTTTTCAATGGTTTTATAATACATGGAAATATGTATGTATGTATGTATTATGTATGTATCCAATATACCCACTTCCCGTTATCCAATCGAGCTGAAATTTTGCATACACGTGTAGTTAAATAATAAATAATTTCAATAATAATTGTGCATGACTTTCATTTTTTTTCAAAAAACAATTTTTTTCTTTTTAATATTTTCACAAAATTTTACAGGGGGGCATATCTAGTGATTTTGAACAACTTTCAGTAACAAAATTTTGTCTGTCTGTAATCCTATGTACTACGATTTCTCGAAAATTGCGATTTTCTATTTATCGCAGTAGGCCGGAGTTTTAGATCTAGGCAGCATTTATGTCTTGAATAAAGTCATGATATGGGGTTGTATGGCTGATAAAAATTTGAAATGAACCAGGCCACAAATAAAAAAGAGAGGGGTGTCTTCAGAAGTGAAACACATTGTACAAATTTCATGAACACCCATTTCCAATAACAGTAACTGCCCAAACTAGTTAATACTGAGAGTCAACCGCGAAAATTATTATTTTGTTTTTTATTACTTATCCAATAGACGCCGAGAACGACAGAAATAGTCCTCGTAATGGTATTAAATAGGTAATTATTTATAGTGGAGCTAAAATTAATTTTAAATGGAATTGTTTCGCTGCAGCAATTTTATTATTTTAATTTGTTTTATGGATAATAACAAGTGCTATGAGCAGTTTTGGATTAAATTCATTGCTTGTAAAATTTGAACAATTTATTTTTCAGCATTGAAATTTTCGTTATTTTCCTTATTATCTCCGGTCTTAGTAATCGTATCACAAAAATAAAAATACCAAATTGTTCACAATAATTGCTGCCAGTAAAAAAAGATCAAGATATTCGTTTAGAAGATAGTTTAAACTTAAAGATTAAAAAAAATAAAAATGGTGTTCGATGACGTGGACGAAATACTGAAAAAGCATTACGCCGGTATTATGCGGTGGTCTGTAGTGCACTTCCATGAACATGAAACAAGGAAGACCAAGGTAATTTTGAACAATTAATAATTCTATAATTCATACGAGCCGGATATTTTATAACGTAAAAAAATATCCTCTTATGCTCTTCAATTGGCTTGATTAAAAGTTCCCGCCAGATTACGATTAGGCAGATCAACGATTTAGTGATTTTGGATGCATATTCTTTCGAATCTATCACGGATTAATTCGATGGTCGATGCTGTAGAGTTTCATGTAGTCGTCTCCTGAACTACCATGACTTGCTCATTATTCTAGGGATTTCTAATAAATTCTGGTAGGTATGTCGTGTATCATTTACTGGGGAAATTGCGTACGATGACTAACTCGTTATGGTAAAAGGTTATTATCTGCAATCAAAATATGGCAAATGTTGAAAGTTTATTTCAATCTAGATTGTCACGCGCAGTATTACAGTATTAGTTTCAGTATTCAATAATTTAATGTATATTTCGAGATTAAATGCACACTACGTGACATACGCTGCACCAGACACGGTGCAGAAAAAGATTGCGTTTTCATAAAATGGAAATTTCCCAGAAACATCGATATCGTGTTTATTGAACCACGAAAACTGTTTCATAAATAATTATAAGAGTTTCGGTTCGTGAAACGAATTTCTGATAAGATGAATTTTTGGCATCTAATCAGTGCGTCACGAAGTCTGAAGGTAAAATGGATTTATTTAATAAAACTTCGACGGAAACGTGCAGGATATTGTTTGAATGACTCACTGTGCAGGCCCACGACTGCATAATAGGTCTTTTCCGAAAACCACAGTTTTATTTAATATTTATACCCACATGGAAACTATTTCAAGTCAAAGGAATAAAGAATGTAGAGTTTATAGAAAATAATTACTTATATAATTTGTACATAACCACCAGCTGTATGTGTTGCGATATATTGAATATATCCGTTTATAATTATGATCATAATGTCTGCTGTTCAGTATAATGTAATTCGACTCATCAATAATAGTCGGACATGAACTGAAAAATTACAATAATTAAAATCTCCTTTAAGGCATATGACGCGATTTCCTTTTTTGTATTTTTACTTTTCTGTCTATTTGTATAAATTTTTTATTTTTCGAAATAGATACTAAGCATATCGAGAAATGAAAATAAAGGATGGGAGTAACTAGGAAGTAACGACGCTTCGTTTATTTTCAGAATATTACCGCATTAAAATTCTTTATATACGTTTAACAAATAATATGAACATTAAATGGGTGATTTTAGTATATAATCCTATCAATTAATCCCACAGGGAATTATGATGAGAGAATTCTGGTCATTATACCCCCTCGTGTACCAATCAGAATATTATGCATGAATCAGTCTATATGTACACATTAAAAATGCCATAGAGACCGGTAACTATGAAAAAAAAAATAAACTGTCGCCGTAAACAACCAAAGTAAAAACGAATTTTGTGGAATTGTGTTTGATTGTGTTAGTTTTGTTGTTAAAACAATGAAAAGTGATTCAGAAGATACTATCCTATGTACTCCACCAGGAATAACTGAAAGAAGAGAAGCAATAGCATCTAATTTACTACCACAGAAATTAAAATGTTTTTATGATAAAACGTACCAAAGTTTCATGGACTGGCGGATTCAGAAAAAAACTAACTCGCTTTCTGAAAATGTATTATTAGCCTATTTTGCTAACTTAGCTAACGGATATAAATCTTCTTCATTATGGTCATTTTATCCGTTGCTAAAAGCAGTTTTGAAAGCAAAACACGACATAGATTTGGAGAAGTATGGGAAACTATGTTCTTTTCTGAAAAGAAAATCTGAAAATCTTTTTTTTCATTGATTAACCAGCGTGCAGTAGGCATTTCTGCCACTCCCAAGGATTATACAGCTGGGCCTGCTACGTCCACGCTGGACTAGGGTCATGCTTATTGCTAGCTGTGAGTGCCACATGGCGCATGGTAAAGGAGTGTGGGATGGGAGGTGTAGGTATTTGTGAGATGCGTTACCGCATTGTGTCGTGAGGCAGCGTTTAAGCTCCCTTTTTTTGTATTTTTGGTTCTGGACTTCTGCCTCTTCTGGGTCTTCTTGTCATATATGTCGCCGCGTTGTGTCGCTGCTGTTTGTGCTCCTATTTTTATTTTTCTGCTTCTGTAAATCTTCTTCTTCTTCTGAGCCTTCTGATTCCTCCGTTTCTAATTCTGGTAGAGTATATATTGCTCCGATTTCTTTGTGGAATTCATTTTTCCCCTCACTTTTCTTTCCCAGTATGTTTGGTTCTTTCCCAATTTGTTCATGATCCTCTCGATTGTTGTTTTCCACGTGTAACATGGTCTCCCTATTTTTAGTTTGATGCTGTTCAGTGTTAGTGCTTTCTTCAGTAGATGTGTCCCCAGTACTTCATTGCGTATATTTTCATCCTTTTTGTGATTGCCTTCCCTTTTAGTAGTGTTGATGTTTTATGTCGCTGTTTTTGTCCTGTTGTTCTTCTGAGTAGTTGGATGGTGTCTCTTTCAGCTCTTCTCAAACTTCTTCTGTTGGCTTTTGTTGTTGCCGCGTTTTTAACTCCATATGTTCTGTGGTGTTATAAAGAAATATTTTTTTTGTAACTTGGCAACGGCCATTTTGCAGCAAGCCATGCTTCATTTCTTTCCAAAGTTTTACATGCAGATCTTTTAGATGCAGATCTTCTGGATGCAGATCGTAGATACGCATTCTAGATACGCATTCTAGATACGTTTCTTTAACGTCACATTTAAGTTTGGGTTGGAAAATTTTATTTTAATCACCTAATGGGGTTGCATGTCTTTCTTCTCCTTTACGTAATTTGGGGATGGAATGTATATATTAGACTAGGACTACCTTTTTGCGGAGACCGAGACAGTAATATGGTAGGATAGATGTAAATTGTCCTTATGGAATTTCTGGAGGTGTCGAATATGGTACTGGGAACTCCTTGACTTAATATTGTGCTCATCTAGAAATCAGCGATAGCATCACAGTGGGTTGGATTTCACCATCATCATCCCTCACTTGGATTCACTACTTTAATTCACTGAGAATTCCAGATAAGTGTCGCAAATAAAATTTTTATCTAATGTTTTTTATATATATATATCTCATATTTTTATGCTTTAACATTTTTAGAGTTCTTTAAAGAATCAAATTGCAAATGTTCTTTTTTGAAATTATTTAAATTTTCAACTTTATCTTTAATATGTTTTCACGAACAATTAGTACTTTCAATTATTATTTAGATGTAGATTATCTGCGTAACGTCTAATTGAAACAAATATATGAAATGATCTGTAAAGACTTTGTGATCACAATTTCTACGAAACGTTTACGTTTAAATAATTAATTATGACTTTTAAAACACTATATTGTCTGTTCATGTTTAAGACAGTATTTTAAATAATATCTACGTAACATATTATCGTCCATTCGTTATCCCTATTGTACATAAAAATTGTTTAATTTTAAGGCCTCAGTTTAGTCATTTTATAACAAAAACACATCCAGTTTGATTGGTTTATAATAAAATCAATTTTATAATTACTTTGTCCTCTTATTTCAGGTATTTTGATACAAACTATACAAACCATTTTGATAATACCTACTGAATTAATTAATTAACCTTTTTGTAAAAAAAAAGTTAAATATCTTTTAGAAATATTTGCAAGTATTAATCTAATCTTGATTTTTGCTAAATTTGGATTATTAATTTACACTTTTTTTATAGTCAACAATTTATACTTTCTTTATAATTTGATCAGTTTATCTTTCTTGTAATCAAACTCCACTCTTAGTGTAAATTACGAATATAGAAAGATTGGCGCCCCGCCTCTCTAGGAAAATTATCATTATATACGTCAAATTAACATCTCTTTAAGATAAATTATAAAAACATCTGTCATTTATTAACTACAACCAAACACGTAAGACCATTTGGAAAGTGTTTTCTTACCCATGACTTGTCTGCCGAGTCTCCGAGCTGCTGGTGTAGTAATTTGTTTCCTCTAAATAATATAAAGTTCAGTCTGAATCTCGAACAAATAATAAAAATTAATAACTTATTGAACAGCGAAGGAGTCATGTTACAGTATGTCTGTATATCAGGTCAATATACTAAGTACTTTTAGCATAGTGATGAGAAGTAGGAAGTTTCTCAAAAATCACAAAAATCCTAATAACTTTTAAACCGTCAACTTCGGATAACTCTATATTAGGGCCGGCCTTAGTTCCCCAAGCGCCTTCGTGTAAATATTTGAAATTTTTTTTTACGTTACATAAAATTAAAATAAATAAATTTTATTTGTTGAGATCCGAGTTTTAACCATTTGTTCCAATGGGATAAAAAGAGACAAGGATTCCACTGTACTGCGGGTTACATAATTATGACATTGGTCTCACTTATTTTCTATTTTCCCCCAAAGGCAGGTACTGCCCTATATCTTTTCAGTGCGTTAGTAGTGATGTCCTCTATCACCAGGTTTCATTCTGATCACAATCTTTGGGACATCCTGTAGAGGAGGATTATTTCTAAAATCAATTTTTTTTGTAATTATTGAAAATATTCTAAACTAATTTTAAATTGGATATTGCAATGTTTTAGTTTGTTTCAAGCAATAAGTTGAATCATATGTTTAAAACTGTAGTTATAACCAACGCAAGTGACATCTGATACTTCATTAAATTCGGCAGCTCCACTTAATTACTCCAAGTAATGTGTAATTTAAAAATTACTTTCTTCCCTAATCAAAAAACTTCTGGCTGATTGATAATTTTTCAGCCCGCCTCTACTCGGATTTTCAGTGTATTTAATTAATATTAATTTTTCGGATTTCATTTTTCACTTAGGGCCGGGTATCCAGTTTTTCTCCCTTGATAATTTTCTGTAACCTGTGTAATCAAATTTAGCAATCTTTTAATCAGTTCCCCCTTTGGCGGATCTTGAAAGTTAATTAATTATTTTTTGCTTCATCTCTAATCTCTTTGACTACACTGAAAGGCATAAGTTTAAAGTAAACCTTCATAATTACTTACAAATACAAACAAGTTAGCAAATACCTACATTGAATCGCTCGGGAAGTTTCAAAATAAATATAATAGTAAACTTTCCGATAGGGATTTGCAAGACTCGTAATATTACCTGAGCTAAATTACGATATTTCTCGGACAAAATTTAGCTGGAACGTTAAGGATATTATCTTTGCCATCAGTGACGAAGAACAGTATATTTCGCATATTTAGTTAGCACAACTGTCAGGAAAGGAATATGAAAATATACAGGATGATCACTATAAAAAATAATTATAGCGGAAATAATATTTGGACTGTTGGAATAATAATTATGTGCTAATTGTACCATTAACGGTAGTTTTAGGTATGAATTCTCTGCATGGGGGACAATGAGGATTTATATGTTATTACCAGAGCTCGGGAATTTTATCTTTGTGTCGTCAAAAGAGTTGGTTCTAGGTCAGCGCGGAAATTTTTTTATGCAAGTATGACACAATATATCTTAACACAATATATCTTAACTTGTACTATTTTTAGGGGATTCCGTAATGTCCAAAGTTAATATGGTCAGTTTATTATAAACTCACTGTTACTATCAGTAGAACCACTAGCACACATATGCTTCTGTGAGGAAATATGTCTCTTAAAATTTATTTCAGATGTTCAAGAAATGGTTGTGTTGCAACTACTACAATAAAGATCCGTTCCATCCAATTGCAGTTCTGGAAAATCACGAATCCACAAGTACACTGCAGCCTAAGAAGCACGAGACATTTTTTTGTCCGTCGACTAATTTAAAGCTAGGTTTGTGGATATATACCTACATATGGCTGAATTTGTACTACGGATTGCGAAACTGCGATCTCGGATGGTCTACCCTTTCCCTGTACTAAATGTTGACGTAAATGCGCAGAATTGCCACAGTGTAGGTATAGTAAAAGGGATTTTGTCATAAAAGCACCGCCGTACACTGGAATCTAATGTTGACACTCGATCAAGATCGAATACCTTCAGCACTGCAATTGTAAAAGAATCAGCTACGTCTTTAGGTAATTATCAGTACGTTTCATAAATGTAGTAGATTGCCGATAAAAGTAGGTTACGTGGTAACATTTTAAAATGAAATAAAATTCACTTTATCACGTTGTGTGCATTTGTGATGCTCATGGTAAATGGTAATTTTATGCCATTAATAACAAAAAAAGCTCTTGTCCTAAGGTACTCATTTAACTTTTTAGAAGTACCTTGACGCGCTGCAGCCAATTTTGGTAAAAAAAAAATTTTCTACCGTCTCATTTTTTCTCTACCACCCCTTTTATCCCCTAAAAAAGGCAAAAAAGGCAAAAAAGGCCTTGACTTGAGGTTCTGGTTTAACTTTTCTGAAGTATTTTGATGTTAATGTTAGACAAAAAAAAATATATCGTGTCAGTTTTCCTCTACCACCCCCTTCCATCCCCTAAAAAAGGCAAAAATGAGATCTTGCTTCTCCCAAGGTTCTGATCTAACTTTAAGTAAATATACTAAATGCGCCACACATAATAAATAGAACAGAAACATATTCAAAATTGTTTTTTTAATTGCTAGAGATGTATTACATGTTTTTGTAAGAAGCATTACCGTTTTTAAGTTGAATTTATTACCAAAAATACATTGTAGCTGGCAATGATGAATATTTCACCATTTCGTCGCTTCTCTAAATGTTGCAGTAGATGTTTGCAATATGTCTATATGAGAGCCGTCTTTGGAGCCGAGATAAAATTCCCGAGTCCTGGTTATTACTAATGAGTTAATGTAATTACTGCAAAACAACAATTTTTCCTGAGGTAGGTCATTATTTTTGCTATTATTACTGCAGTGCAAACCTTTATAAGTACTTATAAATACAAACAAGTTAGCAAATACCTACATTGAATCGCTGAGGATGTCATAAAATAAATATAATAGTAAACTTTCAGATGGGAATGTATAAAACTCGAATATCACAATATTGCAAATAAAGAATTTTAAGATGAATAAGATAAGTTTGCTGCTGTATCAAACTTACTTTAAAAGTATTCACTTTTATCTGTTGCACGCCGTTGAAAGTTTAAGTTTGCTTCCAGAGAGAAAAATGCTGAAAGTGTTCGTCATCATTTAATACATTTAATTTAAATATTGACTCTATTTTATCTAAAATTAAAGTTAAACGATATTATCAACAAAAGTTCTTTAAACAAAAAATGTACTCATAATGAATGTAATATATGCATATCCCAACTCCGTTAATGGTTAAAAAGTATTTTTTGATTTAAAATAATGGATTTAATTCATCTGGTTTTTATTCAAAATACAAAAATTTGTACTTTTTACGTTTCCTTTTGTGACGGTAAATTATTTAATATTCAAGAGAGAGAAGGAAGTGCAGTATCATCTTTCCCTTTAAAGCAATAATATTGAACAAAAACTTAAATCCATTTTTCATGATTAAAATCATAAAAAAAATATATTCGTACCTACTTAGATAATGATAAATTTCTTCTCTGTCACTGATGTCTTACAAATAGGTGAAATATTCTATACGAAACAACGTGATCATTGTTCTGCTAATATATAAGGTGTAAAATATTTCTTTTGATTTAACTTTTTTATCTCAGAGACGATTTAAGAAAAATTTGTCAAATTTCCAGGGCTAGTACCACTTAATATATTACGTATTTTACGTAAAAATGGAACATAAGTTTTTTAAAAACAACTTAATACACCCCTAATAAATTTAAGATATTTCCTTAGATTTTCACAATTTGTACTTATTTTGCAACACAAAACTCTCGTTTCAAGCAATCAAGGATTTAAACAAAATCTACCTAAATATGTATAATTTTAATTGTAAAAGACTATGGAAAGGGTATATCCGCTATTTAATTAATTGATGTGCATTAGTGGTTTTAATGACTCAATGAACAATTCTGAGAAGTAGAATTTTATTTTTAACACCACTTTATGATTTTTATACAGTGTGTCCCCGAATGGGGACCGCACTCTTTCTTATTTTTGATTTGCCGAGAAAAAGTCGCTTTTTATAAAATGTGAAGGTATCTTGTTTTGCTACGTGGTTTTGACCACTTTATTAATGAGACTCCGAAGAAAACTTTACCAGTACATACAGTCGTACTTGCCTACCTGCCAGCACTATGGTTGACCCAAGCAAATAGTATTTTTATATATGGTTAAAAGAATTTCATCAAGAAAACAATTCCGTTGAAGCTTGTAACAAATGTTTATTAAAATTCTTGAACAAAATTTAGTGTAATGATGATGATTTTTCTTCTAAATTCTAGATTTCCATTGTCCAGTTCGTCCAAAACCAAATTATTCAATATTTCTAAATAACTGTTTTGTTTTAAATTTCCATCCATAAAATAAGGACCGATTATTCTGTGATGCATTATGTTGCACCAGAGATCTTTTAAACTTTTGACTATTAGTGGTAATTCGGAAATTAGGATTTTCCCAAGCCCAGTAGGTACCTACAATTTTGAGAAGAGACCCATTAGTCGTAAAAAGAGATTCGTCCGTGAATAAAATGTTTCGATTAAATGATCTAACTAAAATGTTCTCACTTATATTAAAGAAAAGTCCAAAATGAGGAGCATCATCTCCAACTGGAGCTCCTCCTCATTTAACAGTATTTTGCTTGTGAATTGCCGAGAAAAAAAATTGGTACAAGAAAACTTAACAACAAATGTGCCTCGAAATCTGCTATGAACAACGAACAAAACGGTCAACATAACAACACAATTAAAACAACAAAAAAGAAATAACATAAATCTAAATTAAATGCTGAAATTTATTTCCACCTGCATGAATGCAAGCATATGCACAATTTCCAATAGAAAGTATTAACCACTGGCATATTTATAAATGCATATATCCAAGTGAATAAGTTGCGGTAATTCATCTTCAGTGTTTCTGGATTGGTAATCATGATTTTAGTGATATGACATCAGACGTAAAAATCGATTGGATTTTGATCCGGCAATTGAGGTGGAAGCTACAACAATGTGAAAACGTTTAATAAAAAAAGCTTTTACTTATCTGTTAAAAAGGTACTTATCACTGCACATTTTGGTTTGATATTGGTATTAGTAATAAAAAAATAGATCTAGAAGCTTAGTTAATATAATCCAAAGATCTAATAAGATACATATTGTCTATGAGAATGTCGTCTCATGCCATCATATGCAAGTTGTACAAATTAGTGATTCTACTTATGATGACTTATCCTAGAACAACAAACGAGAAAGAAAATGGATAATATGTTTCTTCTTGACTTCTGTCATTCTCAGACACCTCGTGATAACGGTCACGAATAAAGTTGCTACTCCCTGATAATGCTATATGCCAAAGTGAGTTGATACACTTTCCACATACTTACTACTGAATTATTGTCACGCTTTAATCGTTCTAAACCTGTAAATTGAAAATATCTGAAAGAAAACGGCCAATTAATTTCAATCAAATTTATCAAAGCAGTATTTATTTAATACAATAACAAAATAAAACAATAACAATACAACAACTTACAAATACCTATACACACCGAGATACAAACCCATGATGCAGAGAAGTTCTTAGGGACGCTTTCAACGGGTAGCAACAAAGATGTGCTTTGGTGACGTCTTAGTTCTGTCAAAATGTCAAACTAATGAAATTGCACGTAAATGATAGAACTAAGACGTCACCAAAGCACACTTTCCAATAAATACAATTTGTCCTTTTCAAACTGAATTTGTTTTGAAAGAATTCTTGAGATCTATGCGGCAATTTTCTCGAAAACGGTTGGAATTTTCAAGTTCTATCAAGTATACCCTTTTTACGTAGAATTGACTCCTGCATGAGATTTTCTAGTCAAAAGTGCCAATACGTTTCTTAAAAAAAAAAGAAAAATATTCATCATCAGGTATAGCTCATGAGGTGCCCTCCACGGGCTAGCATGATGTAATACATAAATTATCGTTTCTTAGTTTCTTTAGCAAATTGGCAGAAGATCGGTCAAGAGGTAGTTGAGATACTGCAAAAGAAAACTAAAATTTTGGCACACTGTATCTTTTTCTACAGCAACAATTTACTAAAGCATGTTTGGTTATATCTTCATATTTTGGTCCAATGAATCTACCTTTGAACTATGGCCTATTATTAATGGTCGACTCTGCGTATGTCTGCTATTTCAATAACTGAAAATAGTAGCACAACTGTCAGGAAAGGAATATGAAAATATACAGGATGATCACTATAAAAAATAATTATAGCGGAAATAATATTTGGACTGTTGGAATAATAATTATGTGCTAATTGTACCATTAACGGTAGTTTTAGGTATGAATTCTCTGCATGGGGGACAATGAGGATTTATATGTTATTACCAGAGCTCGGGAATTTTATCTTTGTGTCGTCAAAAGAGTTGGTTCTAGGTCAGCGCGGAAATTTTTTTATGCAAGTATGACACAATATATCTTAACACAATATATCTTAACTTGTACTATTTTTAGGGGATTCCGTAATGTCCAAAGTTAATATGGTCAGTTTATTATAAACTCACTGTTACTATCAGTAGAACCACTAGCACACATATGCTTCTGTGAGGAAATATGTCTCTTAAAATTTATTTCAGATGTTCAAGAAATGGTTGTGTTGCAACTACTACAATAAAGATCCGTTCCATCCAATTGCAGTTCTGGAAAATCACGAATCCACAAGTACACTGCAGCCTAAGAAGCACGAGACATTTTTTTGTCCGTCGACTAATTTAAAGCTAGGTTTGTGGATATATACCTACATATGGCTGAATTTGTACTACGGATTGCGAAACTGCGATCTCGGATGGTCTACCCTTTCCCTGTACTAAATGTTGACGTAAATGCGCAGAATTGCCACAGTGTAGGTATAGTAAAAGGGATTTTGTCATAAAAGCACCGCCGTACACTGGAATCTAATGTTGACACTCGATCAAGATCGAATACCTTCAGCACTGCAATTGTAAAAGAATCAGCTACGTCTTTAGGTAATTATCAGTACGTTTCATAAATGTAGTAGATTGCCGATAAAAGTAGGTTACGTGGTAACATTTTAAAATGAAATAAAATTCACTTTATCACGTTGTGTGCATTTGTGATGCTCATGGTAAATGGTAATTTTATGCCATTAATAACAAAAAAAGCTCTTGTCCTAAGGTACTCATTTAACTTTTTAGAAGTACCTTGACGCGCTGCAGCCAATTTTGGTAAAAAAAAAATTTTCTACCGTCTCATTTTTTCTCTACCACCCCTTTTATCCCCTAAAAAAGGCAAAAAAGGCAAAAAAGGCCTTGACTTGAGGTTCTGGTTTAACTTTTCTGAAGTATTTTGATGTTAATGTTAGACAAAAAAAAATATATCGTGTCAGTTTTCCTCTACCACCCCCTTCCATCCCCTAAAAAAGGCAAAAATGAGATCTTGCTTCTCCCAAGGTTCTGATCTAACTTTAAGTAAATATACTAAATGCGCCACACATAATAAATAGAACAGAAACATATTCAAAATTGTTTTTTTAATTGCTAGAGATGTATTACATGTTTTTGTAAGAAGCATTACCGTTTTTAAGTTGAATTTATTACCAAAAATACATTGTAGCTGGCAATGATGAATATTTCACCATTTCGTCGCTTCTCTAAATGTTGCAGTAGATGTTTGCAATATGTCTATATGAGAGCCGTCTTTGGAGCCGAGATAAAATTCCCGAGTCCTGGTTATTACTAATGAGTTAATGTAATTACTGCAAAACAACAATTTTTCCTGAGGTAGGTCATTATTTTTGCTATTATTACTGCAGTGCAAACCTTTATAAGTACTTATAAATACAAACAAGTTAGCAAATACCTACATTGAATCGCTGAGGATGTCATAAAATAAATATAATAGTAAACTTTCAGATGGGAATGTATAAAACTCGAATATCACAATATTGCAAATAAAGAATTTTAAGATGAATAAGATAAGTTTGCTGCTGTATCAAACTTACTTTAAAAGTATTCACTTTTATCTGTTGCACGCCGTTGAAAGTTTAAGTTTGCTTCCAGAGAGAAAAATGCTGAAAGTGTTCGTCATCATTTAATACATTTAATTTAAATATTGACTCTATTTTATCTAAAATTAAAGTTAAACGATATTATCAACAAAAGTTCTTTAAACAAAAAATGTACTCATAATGAATGTAATATATGCATATCCCAACTCCGTTAATGGTTAAAAAGTATTTTTTGATTTAAAATAATGGATTTAATTCATCTGGTTTTTATTCAAAATACAAAAATTTGTACTTTTTACGTTTCCTTTTGTGACGGTAAATTATTTAATATTCAAGAGAGAGAAGGAAGTGCAGTATCATCTTTCCCTTTAAAGCAATAATATTGAACAAAAACTTAAATCCATTTTTCATGATTAAAATCATAAAAAAAATATATTCGTACCTACTTAGATAATGATAAATTTCTTCTCTGTCACTGATGTCTTACAAATAGGTGAAATATTCTATACGAAACAACGTGATCATTGTTCTGCTAATATATAAGGTGTAAAATATTTCTTTTGATTTAACTTTTTTATCTCAGAGACGATTTAAGAAAAATTTGTCAAATTTCCAGGGCTAGTACCACTTAATATATTACGTATTTTACGTAAAAATGGAACATAAGTTTTTTAAAAACAACTTAATACACCCCTAATAAATTTAAGATATTTCCTTAGATTTTCACAATTTGTACTTATTTTGCAACACAAAACTCTCGTTTCAAGCAATCAAGGATTTAAACAAAATCTACCTAAATATGTATAATTTTAATTGTAAAAGACTATGGAAAGGGTATATCCGCTATTTAATTAATTGATGTGCATTAGTGGTTTTAATGACTCAATGAACAATTCTGAGAAGTAGAATTTTATTTTTAACACCACTTTATGATTTTTATACAGTGTGTCCCCGAATGGGGACCGCACTCTTTCTTATTTTTGATTTGCCGAGAAAAAGTCGCTTTTTATAAAATGTGAAGGTATCTTGTTTTGCTACGTGGTTTTGACCACTTTATTAATGAGACTCCGAAGAAAACTTTACCAGTACATACAGTCGTACTTGCCTACCTGCCAGCACTATGGTTGACCCAAGCAAATAGTATTTTTATATATGGTTAAAAGAATTTCATCAAGAAAACAATTCCGTTGAAGCTTGTAACAAATGTTTATTAAAATTCTTGAACAAAATTTAGTGTAATGATGATGATTTTTCTTCTAAATTCTAGATTTCCATTGTCCAGTTCGTCCAAAACCAAATTATTCAATATTTCTAAATAACTGTTTTGTTTTAAATTTCCATCCATAAAATAAGGACCGATTATTCTGTGATGCATTATGTTGCACCAGAGATCTTTTAAACTTTTGACTATTAGTGGTAATTCGGAAATTAGGATTTTCCCAAGCCCAGTAGGTACCTACAATTTTGAGAAGAGACCCATTAGTCGTAAAAAGAGATTCGTCCGTGAATAAAATGTTTCGATTAAATGATCTAACTAAAATGTTCTCACTTATATTAAAGAAAAGTCCAAAATGAGGAGCATCATCTCCAACTGGAGCTCCTCCTCATTTAACAGTATTTTGCTTGTGAATTGCCGAGAAAAAAAATTGGTACAAGAAAACTTAACAACAAATGTGCCTCGAAATCTGCTATGAACAACGAACAAAACGGTCAACATAACAACACAATTAAAACAACAAAAAAGAAATAACATAAATCTAAATTAAATGCTGAAATTTATTTCCACCTGCATGAATGCAAGCATATGCACAATTTCCAATAGAAAGTATTAACCACTGGCATATTTATAAATGCATATATCCAAGTGAATAAGTTGCGGTAATTCATCTTCAGTGTTTCTGGATTGGTAATCATGATTTTAGTGATATGACATCAGACGTAAAAATCGATTGGATTTTGATCCGGCAATTGAGGTGGAAGCTACAACAATGTGAAAACGTTTAATAAAAAAAGCTTTTACTTATCTGTTAAAAAGGTACTTATCACTGCACATTTTGGTTTGATATTGGTATTAGTAATAAAAAAATAGATCTAGAAGCTTAGTTAATATAATCCAAAGATCTAATAAGATACATATTGTCTATGAGAATGTCGTCTCATGCCATCATATGCAAGTTGTACAAATTAGTGATTCTACTTATGATGACTTATCCTAGAACAACAAACGAGAAAGAAAATGGATAATATGTTTCTTCTTGACTTCTGTCATTCTCAGACACCTCGTGATAACGGTCACGAATAAAGTTGCTACTCCCTGATAATGCTATATGCCAAAGTGAGTTGATACACTTTCCACATACTTACTACTGAATTATTGTCACGCTTTAATCGTTCTAAACCTGTAAATTGAAAATATCTGAAAGAAAACGGCCAATTAATTTCAATCAAATTTATCAAAGCAGTATTTATTTAATACAATAACAAAATAAAACAATAACAATACAACAACTTACAAATACCTATACACACCGAGATACAAACCCATGATGCAGAGAAGTTCTTAGGGACGCTTTCAACGGGTAGCAACAAAGATGTGCTTTGGTGACGTCTTAGTTCTGTCAAAATGTCAAACTAATGAAATTGCACGTAAATGATAGAACTAAGACGTCACCAAAGCACACTTTCCAATAAATACAATTTGTCCTTTTCAAACTGAATTTGTTTTGAAAGAATTCTTGAGATCTATGCGGCAATTTTCTCGAAAACGGTTGGAATTTTCAAGTTCTATCAAGTATACCCTTTTTACGTAGAATTGACTCCTGCATGAGATTTTCTAGTCAAAAGTGCCAATACGTTTCTTAAAAAAAAAAGAAAAATATTCATCATCAGGTATAGCTCATGAGGTGCCCTCCACGGGCTAGCATGATGTAATACATAAATTATCGTTTCTTAGTTTCTTTAGCAAATTGGCAGAAGATCGGTCAAGAGGTAGTTGAGATACTGCAAAAGAAAACTAAAATTTTGGCACACTGTATCTTTTTCTACAGCAACAATTTACTAAAGCATGTTTGGTTATATCTTCATATTTTGGTCCAATGAATCTACCTTTGAACTATGGCCTATTATTAATGGTCGACTCTGCGTATGTCTGCTATTTCAATAACTGAAAATAGTAGATTATTCAGTGAGCTTATATTGATGGCTATTACTCGCGAGGGTGACGTTTACGCCACTGAAGGCAAGTGTCGTAAATCATCCGAGCGTGTAATAGTCATTATACCCGAACTGAATACTGCACTTTATCCACAACTATTGTATATTTTAACTGTTTTAATCGTTTAAAAGTGAAAAAATAAAGTTGGTTTATAGTAAAACTTTGACGTTTTAAGAGTGAAGCATGAAAACATGCACGAAAATATGGGCTCTCCTTTGGAAAAATGTACTCACCCGTTCTTTATGAAAATTGCTAGTTTCTAATTAGTCAAGGGTGCGTTAGAATGAGATTATGTTCATTATACGTTAGTTGAAATAATGTCTAATCATTATTTGTCAATTGTTAAATGTAGAATGCAACGGTTATACGATAGTTGTGGATAAATGGTCTCCTAATCATTTCAGTGAAGAATAACACATAAAGGACGTTTAAAGTAAAAATCGTGGTAGTATAAGTTATTAATTGAGAAAAACAAAAGCTCAATTCATACGTACTATGTACGTGTACATATTCTATAATTACTAGATTAGTCGAAAACTACCGCTGGTATCAAAGTTTACCAACAGTGTCAAGTGTAATCATCTTCAGAAGATGCTAAATTGATGAGCGAAATGTGTATCGAATGTGGTTTGCAGTCTGTTGGTGTTTGTGAAAACTATTTATGTGTTATGGATATAGTTGTTTTGTAAAGAGAGAAAGAAATATTAAAATCAAGAGAAGTGTATCAAATATTTTTTAATTAATGGTTTTGGAACATATTTATGTTATTTGTAGGTTTTCATAGTATCGAAAGGTTGTGTTTAACGAATTTTGAGAGATGTATAAACTTTCCGTACTATATTCACCGCTATTTAATTAAGCAAAATGTAATTTGCAAGTTTATTAGTCTGAGGAATTCGCAGGCGTACATAAATTAACATTAATCAATGATTGAAATGCTTTGATTATAATTATTAATTTCAATTTATATTTTCCCATTCAATTTGTTTTGCAAATATCTACTAAAATAAAATAAAATAATAGCATGCGTGATGAAGTTAATAGAAAAATACTAAGAGATCAACAAAAATCAGGATTAAGGACATCTATTAATTTCCGAGTGCATGTCTTTGATTTTACAATTACTACTGAGATTGAGAGGTGCGATTCCTTGTTGTTGGGGTAAGATCCAGTTTTACTTCCACATCGTGGAAGTATAGTGAAGAGAAAGAAGAATGGAATTTTTTTTGTTCAAAGAAAAAAAATATCCGTCTTTCACTGTAACTTGTCTGTAACTTTTCTTTTTTGGTACTTCTATGTATTATAACGAGAACTGGTACTAGATTATATTTAGATCTTTTTCCATTGAAGGTTTGGGGGTAAACAGAGGTCAATAAGTAAAGCAAGCGAGTAAGAATATATAAAATTAGGATTTCGTGTATCCACGAGAAATCAAGGTCTCAAAATTTTTTTGGCATCAGCTACCCCCACTATCGCCCCTCTCTCTACCACATTATTAAAGGAGGTAAAAATAAAATTGTTATTTAGTGTGAGTACAAGAACAACAACCACACTCATTACCACTCCCCTTTATTGAAAGGGGTAAAAAAATATATGATTTAGTATGTGTACAAAAAGCAAAAAACTTGTCGATCGATCTTATGATATTGACTTGAACTTTAGAACACATATTATAACGACATCTGGAACTAGATATTTTTCTGTTGAAGGACTGCGGAGTAAATGGTGGTAAATAGGTGAAAAAAGCAAGTAAGAGTATAAAAAATTGGGATTTAGTGAAAAGATCTCAAAATGTTTTTAACATCGGCCACCCCCCACTACCATTCTCACCCCTTTAATAATTTTAAAGGAAAAAAAATTGGTTTAGTGTGTGTGTACAAGAACCAAAAGCGTCAACAGGTTTTTTCTGCATCAGCCATTCCACTAACCATCCCCGATGTGGCATATCGCTTTATGGGTTTTGGGGGCGAACGATTTCAAATATAGTATTAAAGTTCTATAAACAGTTATTTCTACATAGTGGGGTGCAAATATATCAATATTTTGTTCGTTGTAAGAAACTTTGACAGAAAATATGGATATGATACCTTAGGCAGCGGTTTTTCGTTTTGCTTCTCAAAAGAGGACCATTGTAGTGGCGAACAAAGAAACTCCTCTTAAATTCTATAGGCTTATGTATCTCTATCTATATTTAAGTGGAATCACCAGTGTATTGCAGAGGGGGTACTGCACGTTAAACATTAAAATTTTGTTCGGGGTACAGGGTGACCACCCTACACTGCGTTCGCTGTTTAGCAGCCTTTGGGGCTCCTCTTTACAAATAGGCCCAGGCCCTGTAACAATGGTGCCCAACGTAGGGCGTTAAATATTATGTATATGGAAGAAGTTTATAAGATGTAAGGGAGACTTCTTGTTGATACTAACGTGATCAGACTTGCATCAATAGTATATGGAAAGAACGAATGATTTATTTGAAAGTTATCTGCTGAACACCCAAAACAATGCTTTTCAAAAATTTTAAGTCACAAAAGTTATCGTGTTCATTTGAAATGGTCTACCGGGTGACACAGGAGATATGTAACACCCCGTAGCATGTTTATTTAAAAAGGTATTATTTTTAAATTTGGTAGACCTATATAATGTGTGATTGTCCTTTTTTCAGTGCAAACAAGAAATTTTTTCCACCTCCGGTTTCACCGGAAGTGACATCTACTTTGTTATTTTAAATGGCACCCTGTATATATTTTTTTCCTATCTGGTTATCCTTAAATTCCTCTTTTCAATTATGTATAGCAAGGTGGCATTCATTTTTAAAATGACTACTGAAAACCATTTTATTGCATTAAGTAAGAAATGTAGGGGTAATTAATGCTTAGTGTGCTGCAATATCAAAAGAACTGTGGTACACAATTTTTTGTTTCATATTTGTTTTGTTCTAATCAGTAGCCGAAGAGACTTTGTACAATTTATATATTAAAGAAAAATCTCTAGACTAAATCCACGAAATCACAAAAACTAAGATAGAAACACTAATTTTAAACTTTATCCATTTGTAAAATATTTATTCATATTTCACTTTTACCAATTAGATTTCCTCCGAGGTGTCCGGATTTTACGCCACTTGATTTTTTCATATGGGGCCATCTCAAGGAAATGGTTTATAAAACTCCACTGCAAAATAGGGAAGACTTAAAAATGAGAGTTAGGTTAGCAATAAATTAGTTTACTCAATTACAGTTAGAAAATGTGCTTAGAGGTACTGGTTACAAGAATTCGACGCTGCAGGGAAAATAATGGCCAGCATTTTGAGATTCTTCGAAAACAATTTTATTTAAAAGCAAGCAAAATCAGACATAAGAATGAATTGTATTGGGTAAAAGTGAAAGATGAATAAATATTTTACAAATGGGTCAAATTTAAAATTAGTGTTTCTTCTTAGTTTTTATGATTTCGGGGATTTAGTATAGAGATTTTTATTTAATATAAAAATTCTACAAAGTTTCTTTGGCTACTAATTAGAACAAATCAAATATGAAACACCAAATTGTGTACCAGGGTTCTTTTGATATCGTAGCACATTAAGCATTAATTACCGCCACATTTCATTCCATAGTCAACTTGACTTAGTGTAATAAAATGGTTTTCAGCAGCCATTTTAAAAACGAATGTCATCTTGGTATACATAGTTGAAAAGAGAAATTTAAGTAGAATCAGATAGGAAAAAAATATAAACAGGGTGCCATTTAAAATAACGAAGTAGATGTCACTTCCGGTAAAACCGGAAGTGAAAAAAATGTCTTGTTTGTACCAAAAAAAGGACAATCACGCATTATATAAGTCTACCAAATTTCAAAACAATATCTTTTTAAATAAACATGCTACGGGCTGTTACATATCTCCTGTGTCACCCGGTATACACACTTATAAACAGACATTTTTCATTCGATGTTTGAATACAGTTCGTGATGAAGCAGTTTTCCATATATTTTTTCCCTAGATACGACGATTATAAAAAATGTTTATCCAGTTATAATATAGGTATCTAATTGATTAAATTATTTATATTCAGTTGACAAATTAAACGAATTATTCCGTTAATATTTCTAATGGTTTTACGTTTCATGTCCACTGATGAACTTTGTGACTAAAATGTATTGAAAATTATAACAAATCCGTGCAAAATATTTTATATTCTCGAATAAAATCAGTGTTGGCTTTCACGAATTTTGTTTATTATCGTGATTCTATCAATGAATACGTTTCCATTTGCTGCGTTTTCAAAAACCGCTGTTTATTATAGGTATCAAATACTAATAAAATTCTGTGGTTTTATTACTTTTCAAATATGCTGAATAGTCGCAAAATACTTTGTAAAATTCTATTAATCATGTGTATGACTCTTCACCAAGGGCAAAATAATTCTTATATTCTAAAATAAAATCTCGAGGACAGTGAAAGCTTTTTCTTCGTTAGTCATTGGACCCACTTAGTATAGGGTAATCGAATGATAAAAGTATTTAGAACAATTCTAACATGTGCATTTGTTAATTTTTTAACCAACAATCAGAAGCCAAAACCTTACCTTGATACGCCCTAAGAAAAATAAATGTAAAATATTTAATAATAACTTTCTATGTGCTTATTTATGGAACTCATATCTAGAGCAAGTGTACTGTAGATGAATGATGCATTTTTGTTGTTTTCAATCCTCTGACCTTTCTGCTTTGTGCTGTCCCAAATCTGTCTTATAAAAATGTCATATCAGTGTCTAAAAATGGGTTTATCAAATAAATAGAGAGTGACGAAGATCCACAAGTACGTACTAAATAACTTTAAATGGCCTAATATTGGACCTAACAATACGCCAAAATGAATAATGTTCTGGTAGTAGTACTTTTGAACTATAGATAAAAAGAGTGTTGCTAATAGCAAAATCATTTTTTACCTTGAAAATACAACGAAACTTAATTTCAAATCCCCAATGAAATTTTGTCGAACGACACGAAGGACCCGGCACAAAATGATAGAATACTGTACCTCACAGAAAACGTCTGTATATTTTATATGTGACTTTCCGATGGTTGCGAGACTAAAAAATGGACAGATTTTAAGGTATGGGAGGTCAAAGATCGATAATATGGCCAAGCCTTACGAATCGCCTCAATGACCATATACGTTTATGGTCAAATACACTAATGCTCTCTCTGTTCTTCCCGTCATATGATTGGCCAAATCGTGCACCCTGCTCTTTTATTACTTAGTTGTCATAAAAACCGTCACTTAGTACATTACATTTTAAAATAGCATGGGTTCCACGTACGTACTTTAACATTTATTTCAAATGTTATTCTGTTAGGAAAGCACTCCAAACATTAAAAATATATTTTGGGTATTTAGTTAATTTATCTGCAAAATATTATGTACAAAAACCACTCGTTAAATTTTTCTATAATTTTTCTTCCACATCCTGTGGAAGTAGGTATAGTAACGACAAAAATTTTTTTAAACATTTTTATTGTTCAAATAGGCTCAGAATGTCATGAAACGTCGAGATTTTAAGTTTGAGCGGAAAAAAATTATGTCTCTCTGTCTGTCGGTCTGTCTGTCTGTAACTTTTTTTTGTGAGCACGTTTACTCTGGAACCGTTTGAGATATTGACTTGAAATTTGGTACACATATGTACTTTAACGAGATCTAGAACTAGGTTATATTTTCATTTTGTTCCGTCGAAGGGATGGGGGTAAATTGGGGTAAATTTTGGGTAAATTGGTAAATCAAGCAGGTAAGAGTCCATAAAATTGGTATTTAGTATATACAAGAGAAGCTAAGGTCTCAAAAAAAAATTGGCATTAGCCACCCCCATTACTACCCCTACCCCATTATTAAAGAGAATGAAAGTGTGTATAAGAACCAGAAACCTCAAAATATTTTTTTACTTCATCCACCCCCCACTACCACCTCCTATCACCACCCCCACCCTACTACCGATGTGGGGTATCGTTTTATGGGTTTAGAGAATTTCAAATATTATATTATTAAAGTTCCTTAAACAGTTATTTCAACATACAAAATTTTTTCATTGTGAGTGACTTGGATAGAAAATCTGGATGTGGAAGTAGTGATTTCTTGGGCAGCGTTTTTTTTTCGAGCTATTTTATCTATAATTAACAAAGTACTGGATCTGATGTGTGCCGTTGCTTCTTCTATAGACATGGAAAGAATGTTTTCTTCATATGGCCTTTTTTATTGAGATTAGGGTTAGATTAGGCAATGAAACGCATCTAAATTAGTATTTTTCTTTAAACGTTATAATTCTTAATATGTCTTATTTTGCACTGTTTTGAAAAATATATATTTTTATTTTTATATGTTCATATGTTTGATAAGTTAATGTTTTAAGCCTTTAAATTAAAACATTTTAAAAAATTTTGTTTTCCTGTGCAACAGGTGCACCCTCTGCAGAAGTCTACAAAAAAAAAAGTTCTGTTCCAAGGACTAAACCTATCATGTATTTTTGTATGCTCAATACGAATTTTCAATTAAAAAAATTTTCTACTGCATAGAGTTTGAGTAAATCCCGGTTTTTATCGTCAAAATGCTGTTTTTTTTTTACAATAAAAGCCGGGATTTACTCAAAATCTAAGCGGTAGAAAATTTTTTAAATTGAAAATTCGGATTCAGCACACAAAAATACTTAAGGCATGATAGGTTTAGTCCTTGGAGCAGATTTTTTTTTGTGGACGTAAGCTTCAATGTTCTTGGCCGTGATTATATCATTCACAGAACGGAGTTCAACATGAGTTCAACTATTTATGAATTATAACAACTTTCTGTCAGTCTCTCGACGTACCGGTCCTCACATAAGTTCAATAAAGAGAATGTGACACGACTTCGCCTTCAACCGACTTTTTGGCAAAATGGTTTTTTGTCATATTTACGCACAAGATGATTTTCTCTATAACTTAATCATTTGGGGAGTCTTGCATTTGGTTTTCCTACTATCGTTTTCTACTGATTATCCAATGCAATCGTCCAATTTACGAGCCCCTGGATGAATTCAAATTTGTTTTATGGGAGAAACCGGCCTTGTCGAATTTTACTAATTTTTGCCACGTAACTGTTTGGTGCATAGCATCGTTAACATTTTATATTTATTTTTATTAATGATATTTACAATGACTGTATCTCCACTTGCATTGTTTTTCGTGGAGAGATTAAAAAGGTAAAAATATTTATAAATGTTAAGTACATTTACATGCACATAAGTACATTTTTGGCGAACTTCGTACAAAGTATATCGTTTCTTTTTCCTTGTCCAGAGGTTCAACTTTGACGCACTTTTTAAAAAGTATTTTTTTAAAATTATACATTATACCAAAATTATACTTTTATTTTTGGTACATTTTTTCATAACCACAATATACTTTCACTATCATGGCCTGGGCATAAAATTACTACTACTGCGGGCGCCACGTGTTGTGGCCTTTTTTTGTCTTTGTTTAATTATACTCTCTGTGTCTAAAATGTCTTTAAACGATTTTTTTACCTAAATCGAAACTTTCATTTAGTCTTCGACTTAGGTCGATTCTGGGATGTTCTATAACATGAACACGTTACGAAACTTTTGCAGCCGCTACCCTAAAACTGCGCAGCAAAAGTAGCAGTGTCTTACCGTACCTTTATTATAAAAGATTAAATCCTTCGCAGGATAATAATCTATCAATTTACACTCTTTATATTGTTAGGCAACTACTCTCTCGAAAAAAAATTACCGATAAAATTCTAAGCCCTAGTGATATTACATACGATTATTTCACTCATTGACGCTATAGCCAATGAGAGCTCATTTTTTCAAAACATTGCACCAATCAAACGTCATTATTAGTGGTAATTCAAGCTAGATCGGCTTTTGACAGGACCAACATGCAAAATTTATCGCTCTAATTTTTTAGGTCGCTGCAGCGGCAAATATGCGAAAATTTTTTGACGTTTTTGTCGTGAAATATTTTTGGCAAATAGGGCAACTCGAGCTTTTAAGTTTTATCTATAAATATCTTCTCTAGCTTATTATTAATTGTTAACGTACTTATCTTGTAAATTGTAATATTTATTATGTAGTAGCAAACAAAAACACACCTCAATTCCAAAGCGAATCTTGTCTGAAATATATATGCTGTAACTTTTGCCTATCTGTAACTATTTCAATTTTCCTAGTGTTCAATCAGGTAACAATTACACACAAAGATTGTACTTAATATAGCTCATAATACAGGAAAAAGTCAAGCACAGCTTTCAATAGCTCAATAACGTAGTTACAAAGGTAAGCAAATCATTTATTATAAATGTCAAGTACACATTCGCTCTGGAACAAACTAAAAATGTATATTACTTACATATGGTAATCTACCAAAAAGTAACTCGTTGAGTCAAAGCTGTGCATCAAACATTATAATTTGTTGTATCTAAAATTCTCTTTGCTTAACAAAGCAAACCTCAACATAATTCATAAACTTCGTAAGTTAAAAGTAAGGATGAAATACGTAAATGGGAGTCCATGAACATTTATTTATTATGGAATATAACTTGTAGCGCTAGATGGCGCTCTCTATGTCAATCTCGGAACCATGGGTGTATATTTTATTTGGGCGAGACATCGGTACTAAAGTAGTGCTCTCTCTATCGTTCCTCGTCGTATTGCACCTCAGAAATGCCTGAAAGGTGTTAAGCCAGTCTATATATTATAATATCTAAGGTTTCAACTCGTTTTATTTACTAGTTGCCATGGAAACGTCACTAGATTATTTTAAAATATAGCGAATCTCCGTTGTTTCTACTGCGTTTGTTTCAGATTTGCTGTTTTGACAATATGAGTCGGTTTGGAAATATTTCTGTATATCAAATTAATGATGAAATTGAAAATAAAGGTCAGTAAACTCCAAAAAGTGACAAGAAAACGTCTGAAGGCAGTTAATGAGAAAACATAATATTGAAGATGTACTTAATGAATTATTTATTCGTGAAATATTCTCCTCAAATACCACTCGTGCTTTAAATTTTATCTAAAAATTTTTTCTCAAGCTAAGTCGCCCCTAGTTAATATAACTCGTGCAAATTGGCAGTTTATTATCAAAGATTAAATCCCTCCCGCTAAAGCGGTCGGGATTTAATCAGATAATAAACTGCCAATTTGCACTCTTTATATTACCAGGCAACACGCTTTCGAAAAAATTTTCGATAAAATTTTAAGCACTAGTGATATTACATACGATAATTCGTGCTACATTAAAGCAAAAATTAGTTTATTTTCGCACACGGCATCGCCTGACTGCAACAAATTGTTATATGTCTGCTCTGTGCCCTTTGTAGAATAAATCTGTACAGTGTTTATACACCACACAATTAATTATACACGTATATAGTATAAATATTTTCAGTATCAATATCAGCAAAGCACGTTACTGCCGTCCATATTTTTCTTTCATTATTTCCAAATAGATCTAAGGGTGTAATATATAAGACATAAAAATAAAAAGTAGGACGTTTATATAGTGTTTACTGTAACTTGAGTATAGTTAACCGCAAGTAGAGGTTCATGTTCAAAGAGGCAGAAGCAATTCAAAGACGGTGGTTAGTAAAGACAAGTGGGTTCGGGAGCTCACATCTCAGGGCAGATGTGGCTACTTACGTGGGCCGAGATGTGTTATCAGTGGATCAAGATGCTAGATAACGAGGCCGGCTGACTGTCATTGCGCTTGCGCGATGAGATCCGACGATTAGATAACATGTCCTGAGCTTTATGCGAAGGTATTCACTAATCTTTTGTGTGAGACGGAATAACCACGTGGGACCCCGGGTAGACACGACCGCGACTACAAAACCACCTATTGTACTCCCTCGACCTATTCTAACAGAGGTTTGAGCCTGCATCCAGGGTGTTCGACGCTTGTAGAATCTATTGCTATCCTCTTAGATACCATCTAAGATATGCCACGGTCTTTCGGATTGAGCTATTGGAATTGATTTGTCGTGTATTACAAATTTCTCCTCATTTACCAATGGAAATGTATTCTCGCTCTCAAAGTTTGTTTCATCAAAAGCATGTTACTACTATTGCACTATTGACTGAACAAAGCACGGGAACAACTGTTTGTATACATATTGCAGTTTGGAATTATGAAAGGAAACTGATATTTGCATAATAGAAGCAATATTAAATTTGGTTTTGCTCATTATTCTAGAGCAAATAAAAGAATGATGTCTAGTAAGTTTATACAGTGTATGACTGTATATAGGCATTATATATCGGTGACAGGCCCCCCGCATCAAATCATGGGCACCGTCACCAAATTCACTAGCGGCCCCCCGCGCCTAATAAATTGATGAGCGGGAAATTTTTTTTGTCAAAATTTGTGGCGGGCCCCACGGGCGGCTCAAGGTAAATTTTCCACCCGGGCGGGAGCACCTTTCGGCGCCCTTTAGGTAACGGGGAGGTGCAAATAGAAATCCGAAAAAAAATTTATCGCCTCATGAGGAGGAGTTAAAGAAATAAAAAAAATTATCGCCTCAATGGGGGGGGGGATACAGATATAAATCCCCTCATGTGGAAGGGTGCTATTAAAAATCCGGAAAAAGTATTTTATCGCCTCATGGGGGGAGGGTGCAAATAGAAATCCAAGACAAAATATTTATCGCCTTGAAAAAGTAACGAATACATTTTTGCCCTTTGCCGCCCCTGCGCCCCTCCTTTACCCTCAATTTGGCGCCTCTAGCAGGCCCTCAAATGCCAACGGGCCCCCGCGCTTAATAATTGATGAGCGGAAGGAAGAAATTAAAAAAAAATTGCCAAAATTTCTGGCGGGCCCATGCTACAGGCCCTTCGGAAGCCCAGGCCCCTAAACTCAGTACCCAATAGACCCCCCCATACGGGGAGGCCTGATTCGTGGTACCGCAAAATAGGTCAAATAGGTCAAATTGACAAGATGTCGGAAAATTTAATTTAAAAAATAGTACTTAAAATCTAACGAGGATATATCTTGATCTTGATATATGCGGTCTTTGTTGGATTCTATAAATAAGTTTTTCTAAATATTTTGTAAATATACTCGTGTCAAATATGCGTTCATTCCCATGCCAAGAGCTTAACAGACAGACGGAAAATAATTTGTTGTTGCTGGCTTACTTTTCTATAATAGTCCAATAATTATAAAAATTTCCATCACAAAAAATGTTATCTGAGATTTTCCTCCAGTAACTGTTAGTGACATACAAAACCACAAAAATCCGTTCGGGGGGGGGTGCCGCAACCCCCCAAAAAACCATCCCTTCGGTGAAAAAAGCGTTATGTTACTGATAACTCGTTAACCGTTGAAGATATAAAAAAATTGCTCATCATAAAAGAGAAAGCTTGACTAATTTCCTAAAAACAAGTTCTATTATAATTTTGCTGTATATGCCGTGGTTTTCGAGAAAATCGATATTGAAAAAAATTCCAAAATTTGTATTTTTAATGCTCGCGAATTTTCGTTCATTTGAAATTTTTTACGCGTGGCCTATAGAAAAAATTGAATTGCTCGAAAACCATACAAGCTAGGAAGAAAAATCAAAATGGGTTTTAAAGGGGATATAAAATACTCTCTTGTGTTGCTATTTTTGATGGTTATTGATATTTATTAGTATATAAAAATAACAATATAATATAGTTATCTCTTAATTTTTTGCGCCTCTACCTATTCACAGGCCCATAAAAAATAACTGACTTTAATATAAGTTATAAATGCATCACCTTTTAGTTCAAGGTAGTACTTCAATGCAGAAAAAGCTAAGAATAAAAATATTCACATTTACAAATTTACCAGCATGTTGAAGTTAGCCAAATTTTGGCCAATTTTTTATGCTTCCTAAAAATAAAAAAAAAGACCCAAACACCTTGGAAATTTAGCGTAAAAAATTATTCAATAAAATGGAGGATACTGAAACGAGAGGAAAAACGGCCAAACTTTGGATTACCTATATGAAAATGGTTATACTGGCAAAATCAAAATAAAAACCGCTGCCCAAGGAATCACTACTTCCACATCCAGATTCTCTATCCAAGTCACTCACAACGAAAAAACTTTGTATGTGAAAATAATTGTTTATGGAATTTTAATAATATAATATTTGAAATCCTCTACCCCAAAAACCCATAAAACGATACCCCACATCGGTAGTGGGGTGGGGGTGGTGATGGGGGGTGGTAGTGGGGGGTGGATGAAGTAAAAAAAATATTTTGAGGTTTCTGGTTCCTGTACATACACTAAATCACATTTTTTTTTCATCCCCTTTAATAAGGAGGTGGGGGTGGCTAATGCCAAAAATTTTTTTGAGACCTTAGCTTCTCTTGTATATACTAAATACCAATTTCATGGACTCTTACCTGCTTGATTTACCCATTTACCCCAAATTTACCCCAAATTTACCCCAATTTACCCCCCAACCCTTCGACGGAACAAGATGAAAATATAATCTAGTTCTAGATCTCGTTAAAGTACATATGTGTACCAAATTTCAAGTCAATATCTTAAACGGTTCCAGAGTAAACGTGCGCACAAAAAAAAATTACAGACAGACAGACCGACAGACCGACAGACAGACCGACAGACAGAAATTTTTTTTTCACTCAAACTTAAAATCTCGACGTTTCATGACATTTTAAGCCTATTTGGACAAAAAAAATTAAAAAAAAATTTTTTGTCGTTACTATACTTCCACTGGACGTGGAAGAAAAACAAAAAATTGGCAAAAATTTGGCTAACTTCAACATGCTGGTAAATTTGTAAATGTGAATATTTTTATTCCTACTTTTTCTGCATTGAAGTACTACCTTGTACTAAAAGAAAATGCATATATTAAAGTCAGTTATTTTTCATGGGCCTGTGAATAGTTAAAGACGCAAAAAATTAAGAGATAACTACATTATATTGTTATTTTTATTTACTAATAAATAAATAGCCATCAAAAATGGCAACATAAGAGAGTATTTTGTGTCCTCTTTAGAGCCCATTTTGATTTCTCTTTCTAGCTTGTATGGTTTTCGAGCAATTCAATTTTTTTCTATAGGCCGCGCGCAATAAATTTCAAGTAAACGAAAATTCGTGAGCATTAAAAATACAAATTTTGGAATTTTTTTCAATATCGATTTTCTCGAGAACCACACAACAAAATTAAAATATGACTTTTTTATAGAGAATCAGTCAAGCTTTCTTTTCTATGATGAGCAATTTTTTATATCTTCAACGGTTAACGAGTTATCAGTAAAATAAGGCTTTTTTCACCGAAGGGGTGGTTTTGGGGGGATTTTTGTAGTTTTATGATCTCCACTAACAGTTACTGAAGGAAAATCTCAGATAACATTTTTTGCGAGCTTCTGGTGTATTTTTTACTTTACCGACTGGAGTATAAGTCAACGACAATTAATTTTGGAAGCAAACATTGAAAATATTATAGATAACTTCAGTAGGTAAGGATACAGGGAAATCAAAATAAAAAGAAACGGATAAAGCAAATCCACACAAAATTTAAGAAAATGTATTTCTAAAACGCCTTTATAATAATTATTCTTACATGCGTTCTCAATAGCTTTTGTTTCAAAGCAGTTTATTTTACTTCCACATCCAGTGGAAGTATAGTAACGACAAAAAAATTTTTAAAAATTTTTATTGTTCAAATAGGCTTAGAATGTCATGAAACGTCGAGATTTTAAGTTTGAGCGAAAAAAAAATTTCTGTCTGTCGGTCTGTCGGTCTGTCGGTCTGTAACTTTTTTTTGTGCGCACGTTTACTCTGGAACCGTTTAAGATATTGACTTGAAATTTTGTACACGTATGTATTTTAACGTGATCTGGAACTAGATTATATTTTCATCTTGTTCCATCGAAGGGTTGGTGGTAAATTGGGGTAAATTTGGGGTAAATAGGTAAATTAAGCAGGTAAAAGTCCAGAAAATTGGTATTTAGTATATTAAAGAGAGGCTAAGGTCTTAAAAAAATTTTTGGCATTAGCCACCCCCATTACCACCCCCACCCCATTATTAAAGGGGATGAAAAAAATTGTGATTTAGTGTGTGTGTACAAGAACCAGAAACCTCAAAATATTTTTTTACTTCATCCACCCCCACTACCACCCCCTAGCACCACCCCCACCCCACTACCGACGTGGGGTATCGTTTAATAGGTTTTTGGGGTAGAGGATTTCAAATATTATATTATTATAGTTCCATAAGCAATTATTTCCACACAAAATTTTTTCGTTGTGAGTGACTTGGATAGAAAATCTGGATGTGGAAGTAGTGATTCCTTGGGCAGCGGTTTTTAGATTCTTGCGTTATGTCTAGTGGCCTCTGTTGACTAATAGAAATGCTATGAATTTCTTGGTGCTAAAACGGTTAAGTGTCACTACAAACTTTTTACAACGTTTTTAACTGAGAAAACTTTAATTATCTAGTAGTGACTGAAAATATGATGGTATTCATTATGATAAGTAGTGCAACTAAGGGCAATAGAAGTAATTATGAAAACATGTATTTTTTAATGTATTCTATTAGGCACTGAAATATGGTGGGATGGTGAGGTTAAAAATGCACCGCTGATAAAAATTTTTAGTTTTTTAAGGTCAAACGATCTTAAATTAAAAGTTAGGAATTTGATTTTAAATTACATTGTTGTCACACAATCACGTTAACAGGCGATATCACCTTTATTTCAAAAGATAAAAATATAAATAAAAAAACCTGCAACAGACATGAAGGACTGCGTCTGATAACACCCTGGAACCATGTTGTCTCTTACAGCCCCTAAGAAACCACCCGCAACTTTTCTTCAAATGGCACCCTGTATAGCCAAAGCCTGATATCGCATTCTCACGTCATTCTGAGTAGAGTGATATACCACACATGGTATGTTTGGAGGCTTTTATGGATCAATTTCGTGAGGCCTACCATACACCAGCTATGCTTATAGCTAGGCAGCTGGTGGCAGAAATTTTTATATCATCCTATTGTGTGACTGAAGTTGAAAATTGTAAAGACGTCCTAATGAAAAGCCGGAAAAACTATTTCAGTCATTACGGCGTTGCTGCGTTTAATTCACAGTTAATTAAAAATGCAATAAAAAAAGTTCTATATAATGTTATTGTGTCAGCCACTTGTTTTAGACGTGGCTTGACAATATGAGATTGATATAAATGCAGTCGATTGAAATTTATGTGTCTGCGTTTTTTGCAATTTATTATTTTTTTTATTAATTACTTCCACGTCCAGTGGAAGTATAGTAACGACAAAAAAATTTTTAAAAATTTTTATTGTCCAAATAGGCTTAAAATGTCATGAAACGTCGAGATTTTAAGTTTGAGCGAAAACATTCAAGAAACTGTAAAGTCAAAAATAGTTTTTTTTAATAATAAAAATTAAATAATAACAAATTCAATACGACAATTTATTTGTCTTGCTTTGACATTTTTTTGAGTAAATAGCGAATATTTCTGAAAATCAGCAACGTACACGTCAGCCAATGTTTTCCTCTACTTTTAACTACAAATTAAAACCAATGCGAAGTACAATGAAAAGACTTAATAGTGCTTATTTTTGTAAGTTAATCATTAGCTTTATAAAAAATGAGAGACATAGACTTCAGCCAACTATTTTTTATTTATATTTTTAATAAATGAACAATTTTATAGGAATGGCTGAAACAAAAAATTAATATATGAGCGTTTTTTTTTGCAAATTTGAAATTCATTTATTTAAAAAATCAGCAGCAACCAAACTCGGTAGCTGCTATAATCGATCTGTTAAATCAATACCTTCATTCCATATTATTATACTCTACGAAAAAACGAAGAGTATATTGCATTTGATCGGCACATTTCTAAAACCGGAAATATCGCTCGTAGAGAAAAATTTTCATATCACTGTGTTAGTGAACAAATTCTGAACAAGTTTCAAAAGTCCGCCTATCTGTCTGTCCGTCCGTCACGTTTCTTGTAAGCACAATAACTGAAGAAAGAAAAATCCGGTTGTACTGAAATTTGGACAGTAAGTTATAGTACAGTGAATGAAGGTAAAAATCAACTATTACCTCCGATTTCGGTGAACCCCCATCGATTTGCATGAAAATTTGGGATTGAGTATATTTTACCCTCAACTTCAAAAGTGACATATGCTCTGACTTGCGCTTTTTGCATTTTGGGGGTGAAATCCACCCCTTTTGTTAAAAATGGGAAAAAATGCAGATTTAAACATTCTGGCGTAAGTAATCTCGTTTAATTAGATAAAATAAATATTTTTCAACACTTAAATCCATGATTTATGATTTTAATTAATTTTTCAACCCTTTTAGCAACCTCCCCTTAAATCGAAAATCATGAAAAAATCATTTTTTGTATTTCTGAAATATGAAATCGCATATTAACATTACACAGACGGTTTGTTTAATGTTTATGATATAATTTTTGGTTGACTGTGAAATTTCAACCCTTAAAAACCGCCCCCTTAATGCAGAATCATTGAAAAAATTGGTTTCAAGAAACTTTAATCATTTGAATAATACATTACTGAATTGAAATCTCATTTACTGAGTATTAAAGTATAGCTTTAATTATTTAGAATCTTTTTTATTACTTATGATAAACTTTATTAATATATTTCAAACTTTATTAATATTATTCTTTCCACATTCCCCAAACTACCCTTCGTGCACAAATTGGTGAAAAAGCATAATTTAACGTTGGAAACAATTTTTTCAGTGCTTATGTGACTTATAAAAATTTAATTTATTAATTAAGAGGAAAATGTATTAAAATAAATATTAAAATATATATAATAATAATAATAATAATAATTTATTTACCAAAATAAAATACAGTACATACTAAAATATAAAAGTTATTTATGTAAAAGAAATAAAAATTTTAATACTATAGTGCAGAAAAAATTAAATATCCTAATGTGGTAAATAAATGGTGAGTAGCAGAGATGGTACGACACAAAAGAAATCTTGTCTGTGTTTTCTTATACCATCTCCCCAGCATCTATTCGTTACATTTTTTATATATTAATTTTAGGAGCGTAGGTGTAGATATATGAGTTATAAGGTAAGTATAGGTTTATGACTATATACATCTAAAACATATCTATATCTAAATGTAAACATGAAATATAATATAAAATAAAATATAAATATATAAAACTTAAGCTTAAACATATTAAAATAAAAAAATGCAAAAAAGAACGATCTATATATTTATTCGTTGTGTTTTTAAATATTATATGTTAGCGTGGGAGATAATTCCCTGTGAAAATTGATGGGGTGTATTACACATTGTTGAAATTCATGATTCTCAGTAGCCTTAATTTAGAGGTACTACGTAGCCATTTTTTTAACTTATTTTTAAATAATTTTGTGGAATTTAGAATTTTTAGTTCTAAAGGTACTTCATTATATAAGTGAGGTCCAATAAACAGAAATGATCTCTTCATTAAGGTTTTTTGTGGTTTAGGTATTATTATTGAAGATTTTGCTTTGTGGCGCGTGTCGTGCCTGTGTTGAACAGTATTTTTTAGTTTGTTAGTTTTTATGTGATTTATAACAGCAGCACTATATAATTGTCTTATATCTAACGCTTCAGCCAATTGAAAAAGTGATTCTGTGGGGTAAGTATACTCTTTTTTAAATATTATTTTTAACATCCAGTTTTGTAAGGTTTCTAAATTTTTTATATGATTGTCATACGCCCCACCCCAAGCAATTATTCCATATCTAAGTTGGCTCTCCACTAAGGCGTAATATGCTGTCATTAAACTTTTTTTATCCATAAACCTTGCAAGGTATTTAAATTTAGATAGCAAACAGCGAATTCTTTTTACGACGTGGTTTATGTGTAGTTCCCATTTTAGATACGGATCTATATGAAGCCCTAGATATGTAATATCATTTGTAGGGGGTATTTCAAACATTGAGTTGTCTATTTCTATTTTAAGTGGCCTCAGAGTTGGTAGAGACACAGTACTTGTAGCAAATGGCAGGAACTTGGTTTTTGATACATTCAGTGTTAGTAAACGCGAGTCAAACCATAATTTAATGTTTTTGAAATCCTTTTCAGCCATGTGTATAACATCATCCCATGAGTCGGCAGTGTACAGGATGGCCGTGTCGTCAGCAAAGCAAACAATTTCTCCACAAGTACTAATTTTAAGTAGATTATTTATATATATGCTGAATAATACTGGTCCGAGTACAGTACCTTGTGGCACTCCATATTGAACTGCTTTCATTTGACTGAATATATCATTAATTTTCACATTTTGCATTCTGTCAGTTAAATAAGATTTAAGGAGATCATAACTTTTTCCTCTTATACCAATTTCTTCGAGCGTTTTTAGCAATTCCGTATGACAGACACAGTCAAAGGCCTTAGCCAAGTCAACAAAGATACAGAGCGTTGGTTTACTGTCATCAAGGTCTTTATAAATTTTCGAAACTAAATATGCTATGGCATCTTGAGTAGACTTAGTTTCTCTGAAGCCAAACTGTTTATCACTCAAGATATGATACTTATCTAGATATTTGATTAGTCTTGTATGTATGACTTTTTCTACAACTTTGGCTAAAGACGATATTAATGAAATTGGTCGATAGTTGGAACACTGTAGGTTATCACCAGTTTTATATATAGGCTTAACACAGGCGATTTTAAATGCAGAAGGAAAGTATCCGTCGCTGATAATTTTATTAATCAGGAAACAGAGAGGATGAGCAATGAAAGTGGCGATTTCCTTTAAAATATTGGATGTTATACCGTCTAATCCAGGAGCCTT
Source organism: Rutpela maculata (assembly GCA_936432065.2). Classification (NCBI taxonomy): domain Eukaryota; kingdom Metazoa; phylum Arthropoda; class Insecta; order Coleoptera; family Cerambycidae; genus Rutpela; species Rutpela maculata. Next base: position 146,648,374 of record OW386289.2, read on the forward strand.
ATTAGATTTTAGTGATTGTATTGTATCTATTATTTCACGCACATCTGTATCTGATAGATATAGTGAGTTTGGTAAGTATTTATTATTTTTGTTTAGATCATTTAAATTGGGTACCGTTATCTTGTTTGCCAGATTTTTTCCCACACTGCTAAAATAATCAACAAAAGTATCTGCAATCTCATTTGGATCGGAAGTAATAGTGCCGGCTTCATTTTGAATTTCTCTTATCGCATCATTTTTTTTTGTATTGGGACTGACTTGCTTTATTATATTCCACATTTGTTTGGGGTTGTTTTTATTATTTTCAATATGATTTTTATAATAAGTGTTCTTTGCATTCTTAATAGTTTGGTTTAATATATTTCTGTAGTTTTTAAATTTATTAAGAAGAGTTATGTTATTTTTGTCTCTTTGCCATTCTTTGTAAAGCCTGTCTCTAATTTTAATTGCATTTATCAACCCTATCGTGATCCAGTCTTGTTTTTTATTTACTTTATGCGTTATTTCTTTAGTACATTTTTTAATATAATCTTTGATAATTTTTATAAATAAATTGGTTCCTCTCTCAACATTATTTATATTATATATTTCTTGCCAAGTTTCTGATGCTAATAATTGCTTTAATTTATGATATTTGATAATGGTTTTTCTTTTTGTTTCAGGCACGAATCGATAGTTTTCAACTTCAAATTGAAGAACAACTGTAAAGTGATCGCTTATATGTGTATTTATCACTGAGGCTAATGGATTGGCGGCAATATTTTTAATAAATATGTGATCTAGACAAGAACGTGAATTTTGTTGTAATCTGGTGTATTTGTTAATTGTTGAAATAAATCCATTTTCGTTTAAATTATTTAAATAGTTTTGGCTATGTTCGTCATTATCATCGAGTATGTTTATATTAATATCACCTATGACTATATTGTAGAAATTATTGTTATTATTTTTCAAGTACTGATTTAAATAGTTGTTAAATTCATTTGGACAGGAAGCAGGTGATCTATATATAGCAGTTACTACGATAGTGTTGTCTTTTAGTTTAATTGTAACTTTAATAGCTGTACTTAAATAAATTTTAATTACTTCAAACTCATAGTGCAAGTGGTTCTTTACATATACTACCACCCCATCGGATTGGTTAAATTGCCCATAACTATATATGATATTGTACCCATCTAAATTAAATATACTGGGATCATGTATCCGCCATGTTTCTGTTAAGACTATACAGTCGAAATCTAGGTTTAATTGCTTTAGTAGTACCTGAAAATTATCAAAGTTTTTCGTTATACTTCTTATATTGTTGTGCATTATTCTGAAGTTAAAGTGAGTGTCATTATGAACATTTTTACACTCAGATGGATCGTGGATTTCATAAGTGTTCACTGGATTATATTCAAAGTCTCTAATAAATGAATCCATTTGATAAGTATAGTATTTAAGAAAAAAAAGTTTATCTTACAATGATTAATATTAAAAATATCTTACGATTTCGTATTTTTGCTGACTAATATTATTTTTCTAAAAATAATGGTTTAGTATGACCTAATTATATTATTTACTAATTTACTATTTTACTAGCTTAGTTGTCAATAGTGGATAATGAGAAAGAGAATTGTTATGTTATATGTGTATAGAAATGGATATTTACTGGTAGGTAGTTCAGGTGTCACGGTTCTTGATAGTAGATCTAGTGCTCACTGAAGTCTTTGATGTTCCAGGAGTGGCTTCTTTCTTGTCTTCTTTGTGATCTTGTTTTTTTCCGTTGTTTCTTTTCTCGTTTCCTTGTTTTATAGTTTCTCTTGGTTTTTTGAAATGAATATTTTTTGAATATGAAAAGTTTATTCATTTTTTATTTAACACGTTGACTGCCATCTGGGTCTATATGACCGAGGTTTTTATTGTCTATGAGGCCAACTCGGTCCATAAGACAGAGTACTTATATTTTTCCTGTGGGCCGACTCGGTCTATAAGACCGAGTCATGTTTTTGGGATATCTGGATCTTCTGGATCTTTTCGGGATCTCAGAATCTCCCAGCGACTCGGTCCAGCACACTTCTATCGTTATAAATAGACCGATGTGGCGTAGTAAAGGACCGAGACCTTTTTTTGTAAGTTTTTTTTTTTTCAAAACATTGTGCGTCAATTCATAGTGTATTAGCCGAAGATATTCATGGCCCGGGGAAATATTATATTTGGTTAAACCATTGCTACCGGTTGGCGCCTTGTGAGAAATTTGTCTTAATCCGTATGGCAGTCAATGTGTTAAATAATGTTTCATAAATTAATCAAATATTAATAGTACATTAAATTTAATTTTTCACTCTTCATCAGAGCTATCGACACGTCTATTTCTTACTATCTATCTTTTTTCCTATATATGCATACAAAATCTCTGCTCAAAAAATTTTTCCAAAAAAATGTTATTGGTTTTTTACAATAACTCCGTTAATTTTTATGATATCAGGTTCATCCAAAAACCATTTGAAAGGTAATTTCAAGGGCTATAAGATCATATTAAATTTATCTTTTAAAGCCCTTATTTTTTAAAAGATAAAAGGTTAAAGGGCCTCGGTTACATGGTTCTCGCAGTAAAATTTAGGCTTTAAACGTTTCTATCTCGGTTATTTTTTATCCTACAAAAATAAAAAAAAAACTAAAATCTTTGTTAAAAAAAAAACTCAATTTCGTTCTCTATTATTTTTTACATATATCTAGTATTTTTGGAGTTATTATCAAAAGAAAATGAAATTTACGAAAATTTGAAAAATTCTGATTGTTTTAAATCATATTTTTTTTCAAAAATATGCATTCTAAACCGGTCAAAATTTTTAAAGTCACTACTTATGCTGAAATAAAGAAAATCTTATAGGGATTACTATAAATTTTAATTTTTGTGGAAATGGCGTAGGTTTTATTTTTCACTTTTTCCCAAATAATTCGAAAGGGTCCTCTTATTTTCATCATAACTTGCTTAATTTTGATGCTATCAACTTCTTCTTTGAAAAGTGTTCAATAAGTATATTTTATAAAATGCATCGTTTTCCCGTTATTTAAGCTTGAATCCTTAGATTTGAGTACTCGCCGAAAAAAAATATACATTCATTTACCTATAGCTCACTTTGAATTAATATTAAAAGGTTTTTTAAGGAAGGAGTTTATTCGTTTTTTTATTAGCTTCAATTTTGGTTATAACAACTTTTTTGTAAAAACATATAGTTTTTGAGTTATTTATGAAAAACCGCTTTAAAACATGCATTTTTTTCACGAAAAATCAAAATCTTTGATCTTTAATAACTCAAAAAGTATTGATTTATTTTAATAACTTTATATAACAAATTTTGCTTAGAATTGGTCCCTCTATCGATTCCCGGGGTTATTTTTCATAAAATAATTTCCACCCCCGAGAAGGGGTGGCATCCACCCCCAGGGTATAAGCGCAAGTTGGCACTATGTCACTTTTGTTTCTTGAGATATCCTCTAACTACTCACAAATTTTCATGAAAATCGATGGAGGTTCAACGAAATCGGAAGTGAAAACCTTCAGTGACTGTACTGTTAGTGTTAGCTAGAGGAAGAACTCTATTTTGAACAAAATCGATCAGTAAATAAAAATGTTATTAATGATTTAAATACGAAAAAAATGTTTTTTGATTTTCGTGTTTTTGTAATTGAATGGAAATCCGGTGAAATGATATTTTATATTAATATATAAATATTTATATATTTTACAAATATACATTTCATAATGTAATATACAACCGTGGAAATATGATTTTATCTCGCCTCTTATAATGTAAAATTTACGTTTTTTTACATGTTAGGTGGTGGTGTATTCTTACGCTTTTGACCCAGATATAGTATAGTTTTTTTTTATTTTTACTTTATTTTACACTGTTACCAACTAAGTTCGTACTATAAACTAAAACTAACATTATTTACAAACAGCTGCGAAGAGTATCCTATAGAATGTGTAACAATTATATAAAAAGTTCAGTGAACAGGTGAAGAGTACGTTTTTAGCTTGTTGTTATTTAATATATACCCATATTGGTGCCACAAGCTCCCTAGCTATTGGGCAACCTGCATACGAAAATTGCTTCGACGCGACGCTTGGAAGCGCACTTGAAAGTTTGTGTGGAGGCCGGAGGTGCCAATTGAACATCCAGTGGACATATGTTAACATAACCTCTTAATTTATTAATATGGTGCATATTTATTTTTTGTCATGATTTTGCAACATGGCTTATTTCTCACTATTAAACAACTGTAACGTATGTACCTAGTATGGTATATCACTGTGCTCAGAATAACGAGGGGGTGCGATTACAGGCTTAAGCTATACAAGGTGCTATTTGAAAAAGTTGGGGGTGGTTTCTTGGAGGTAGCAATAGGTAATACGATTCCAGTAGTGTTTCATAGCTTTTGCAGGTTTTTTTATTTATATTTTTATCTTATCAAATAACCTAAATATCCCTTGTTAGCTCGAGTCTGGGACACCCAGTATATTGTAATTTATTTTGCACGAAATCAATTCAGTTCACATCTCAAGAATTTAGGTAAGTGCAATTATGATGATTACCCTTTAACACAAACAAAGTACCGAGAAATGTAACTGAAAATATCTTTTATCTTTATTACCATTAATTTTGTACCTGTCGGGCAAATAAAGTGTCTATTTATTTATTTATTTATTTATTTAATGATAAACGAAAATATAAACCCTATAGATATGAAAATTTAAAAATATTACAACTACTTTAGTTAGGGAAATGAAAATAAAACACTGTCTCTAATGCCTTTGATTGTTCCGCAGTTTTAAACTTAAAAAAACTAAAATCTTCGTATCAGTGCGTACATCTCCACTTAATAAATTACAATGTGAAATGAAGGAGTACCCTATATAATTTGAATAAATCATTATCATATAAATAAACTGTTTAAATATTTGCGATTTTTTGTGTATCTTGTAATAAATACCCATACAAAATAATTACAATATGTATCATTAATCTCAATAAGTACATGATTATTTCAAAAAGATAGTTTACATCCATTAATCATGAATGTAAAAAAATGATGAAGGTCAAGTCGAACACTGACGTTGAAGAGACAACCGTTCGTTCAACCGAAAGCATTACATTTTTGATCACGATTATTTTATTATTTTTTTTATGTACTTAGGTATTATACAAGAGAAATAACATTAATTGAGGCCATACGAATAAACGGATGTAGTTTACTAAACTGGGCCGAAGTAAAGATTTACTCTTAACTACTTGTCATTTATCTAAATATTTATTGTTTCTAGGTATGTGCACGCAGTTTAAAGAAAAATTTGAAAAAACATTGAACTATCTTCAAAAAAAAGTCGTTAAAAATTATTAAATAAAATTTTACTGTGCCCAGTTATATTCCAGGCATTAGAGATCATATAGGCCCCTTACCTGGAAAAATTCATGGTAGTCCTGGAGAAAGGCTTACTTTACGTTTTTTGACATTTTAACGTTGGACGAACGGGGAAGCGCTAGCACGCCTCGAAACATGAGCCTCTGCGCATGTTTCGGGACTCACTCGCTCCCCTCCCGTTCGTAGTACGTCAAAATGTCAAAGGACCTTTTTCGTTGCCTTTGCCTTTGTTGTTGCGTGGTTTGTTGTAGAGGACCTGTTTTGTCTACTTTCCAAATTTTTAGGTATCTTTTTCCTAAAACGAAGAAAAAAGATAAAAAATAATAAAAAAACAATTTTTTGTTTTTTTTTTCTAAATTTGAGGGGGTTCCGGAGGGAATTTTCGATGGGAAGTTGAAAATTTAGATTCAGCGAGCCAAAAAAACATAAAGTAAGCCTATTTCCAGAACTACCATGAATTTTTCTAGGTAAAATTCTCTAATGCCTGGAGTATTAATTGAACCTAATTATCTAATGTCGACATTGGAGTCCGTAAAAAAAAATTTCAAAACGTTATTAGTTCTTCTTTACACCAACCTCAATGTCGATATTAGGTAATAAGTTTTAATTAAATGGGTGATTGTGATATTTTATTTAAGGTAGCCGTCAAACGCTTCTCACGTCATCTTATTATCCTGTGCCTAAAAGTCTAAATCTAAGTCAAAATTTCTGTAAAATACATACGTACATACATATATACATACATACATACATACTGGAGTAGAGTGAAATTTTGTTCATGAAGGGTAAAAAATTAATCCCCCCACTAGGAGAGTTTTGACTAAATTACCCCCACCCCGCTAACTCATTAAAACTCACTTTTATGGAAATAGAAGAAAAAAACTCTTTTTTGATTATTTAGCACTCCCAACTCCAGCTTTAACTTCATAACTGTACTCAAAAACACTCAATTTACCCTTACCTCAAATTTCATCAAGATATTCTGGATTTGAATTTGGTAGACTGTTATCTTAACAGTTTTTAACGACTTTTTTTGAAGTCGGCTTAATTTTTTTTTTAGTCTTTTTTTTTTTCACGTTTTCCGTCATTTTTAATGGTTTCTTTATTCAATTTCTACACAGTAAAAGAAAATATCCGTAGTCTTGATTTTTTTTAGCTTTAAATCAGGCTCGTTGCGATTAAAAACATCTTGTTTCCAATTTTTAGCTCATCTTACACTAGACCTAGGTTAATGAAATTATTATGGGACTACCACCGAACGATACGTTTAGGTTTGAGAAAGATTTAATAGAAATCGCTAAAGCCAAGTCAGTATACAAAAAAGGCATAAAAATAGGAGTAATCGAATTGAAGATCTCTATTTTTTCATTTTTTTTAACACATTTTACCTAGTTCATTTTAACACTGTCTTTAGGTAGGTACTGCAAATAGTAGGAAAATAGTTGCTACAAAATGCCTTTTGCTACAAGTGTTGAAATGTGCGATATGGTATGAAGATTTACTTTAATAACCTTGTACATGAGATGTTATAAATATTTGAACTGTATTAAGATAAAGTCATTCATCGTTAATAGAAAACTATAAATTTAGTTTTATAGAGCATGATTCACTTATTGTTTTAAGCACACCAAACTTGGCCAGTAAGGTTCTATTTTAGATTATTCAGTTGGTATAATAACCTCTCACATGTTACGAAAAGTGCACGAAAATTAATTTGATACTTAGTATCGGTTCAGTAACTTTTCAATGTTGTAAGTTGAAAATAAGACAGGTTTATGAACAGGTCTGTATGACTTGAGCATTTGGTCCGATATTTTGCCTATTTCAGGTAAACTTCACCTTATTCCGCCATATGTGTCTCTTCGGATCAGACAGTCTTTGAATGTTTTATGCCGGTGTGCTATAGATACATTATGCCCCTTTTAGAGTAGAATTGGATACATTCCATCCATTCCAGGAGATTTTAATGGTTGGAACTTGTTGACTATCTAATTTTGTCACGTTTTATGACCTGAATGGCCAGCTTTTGATCTGGATATTACATATCCTCCGAGTCCTGCAATGCTAGTGAGTCCGAAAAGTGCGCTTTCATGATCGATTGGATACTTTTCGTCAGTGTTTCTGCGCAAGTATCATTCTCTTTTTGATGAGACCTATTTTATATGCAGTACAACCATCCTTGACCAAAATCCTATGGATTTAGAGACTGGAGAGCCATCATAGACTCTGTCACAGAATCTCCTACAGCAGTTTTTTTGGCCTTGAGGATTTCTTTGTTGTATTGCGTGAGTTTGGCTTTGGAGATGTCTCAATCTTTGTTGGATTTGACTTTATTAAATAATTTTCTCACTTCTGTTCCTAAGCCGTCTATGTGCTTTTTCCACCAGATTGTCTTACCTCTGGTTTTCCTCATTTCTCTGGTGAGTTTTCCTGGTAAGCTACTATTATCGCCTCACCTGTTCCACTGCCAACTTAAGGATCTCTAAATCCCCTCGGACGCAGATCCCTTCTGAAGGACTCCAAGCAGCCAGTTCGTCTCTCGACGATATGTGAACTTTATCTCTGTAAGAGATGGGGTCACGATATCGAATCTTACGTGCTCGAATACTGACGGCTCTTCTGACACATGCCAATTAATAGTACTGTCGTTTACATTACTCGTACATAAGGTTACATCGAAGACTTCTTTGCATATTGAAACACCGAAAGTAGGTTTCATGCCTACGTTAGTTATGTATTAGTAACCCTTCAACTGCAATAAAGAGTTGCCCCTTACGTTGATATTGTCCCTTCACCATACCATATACTGAGTTGGCATCACATCCCGTTACCATTGGAATGTTTCTCCGCAATAGGCAGATATGTCCCTCAGTAATTGCGGAGGGCAAGATCTTTCCTCGCCTGGGAAGAAAGCAGAGCATATTCAGCTCTTCCTCTCCTCCGCCGTTGACGGTCTTAGGATAGTTGTGACATATCGTTGGCGCAAAGAATTGGAATTGGTGTACAACTTATTCTATTATTATGTACAATACAGGCTTTTGGCATACTTAGGAGTATATTGTACAGCCACTTACCAATGGAATTAATCCTGAGGGCTTTCCCTTAACAAGCCAGGGTTCCTGTAGGAGGGCACGATTTACGCTTGCTTCTTTGAATTTACTTAATAAAATAATGACCCAAGTAATCTTGGCATGATGAAGATTCACCTGCTGGGTCCTGATTTTTTTCTTGTCTTCCATGTTATTCCTACGAATAGCTAGGAAAAGTGGGTTCGCTTGGTCAAAGCCTCGTATGACCGAGTAAACCGTAGAATACAAGAGGATGTTCCCTCTGCATGACTAGTTGGAGGGATAAAGACACCTTAATAAGCAAAATCAGGGTCGGATTACCCATAAGGCTAACTAGGCTCTAGCCTAGGGGCGATAATGCGTGAAGGGGCTCGCGCTAGGGCATGAGGGGCGTCGCGAGCTCTTTGTGCTCTCTGCTTATTAAAAAAATATATATTTTGCCCCAATTTTCTCCATTTTCCTTCTCCCTGCTCATTAATTTTACTTGAAAAAAATTTTTTTTAGATTTCTCCAGCCCGTTCATCAATTTTGAATCTGGACAAAAAATTTTTTTTCAGATTTCTTCTCCCCTCATAAATTTTTTTCCATTATGAATAAGAGGGCGCAAATACATGATTAGCCTAGGAGCGCGCCAATTCTTAATCCGTCCCTAAGCAAAACTGATATATCACTTAATATACGTAAAGTTTAGTCGAACCTAATTGACGCAGTGTATATTGTAATTTCGGTAACTTACATCTTTATATTTTTGTATGGCCAATCAAAAATCTTTTATTTTCTCTAAGATTATAAAATACACGATTTATATAAAACATAACAATTTGAGAATCACCCTATACGGTGGATATGGCCGTCTCATTATTCTCCTGTTATTTTGTACAAATTTGAAACATCAAAAATAGTCGGCAACTCCAGACTGCCACTATCTTTGGTTTTATAATAGCGTTGATATATCATCTGATCAAGGTAAAGTTCGTTCGATTCTAAGAAACACACTGCATATTGCAGTTTCGATATCAAAGAACGATTTCGTATTTTTATATTTTTAATCAAAATCATTAATAATATTTTACTCTACATTTATAATAAAATATACTTAGTCTTTATAAAATATGTGTTCCAAATTTAAAAAAATATATATCTCACAGAAGTTGTCCAGTTTAATGAATATTCGCAGTTTCAATATCTTGCATATCTTTGTGCTTTTATGTGCTTATTCAAAAGCTTTAGTAACATTTTGCCCTAAAATTAACATTTAATTTAGGTTATATAAATAATGGCAGTTCACAAACCCTTGATTCAATCAACTGGGTATAATAATTTCTATATCTTTATTCTCCACTTTGTTGATATATACTTTTTGATGAGGCTTAACGTCGTACTAAAAAGTAAGACGTTAAGAAAATCTAAAATCTACACAACGTAACGAATGTTTCCTAATCTATGAATCTTCAAACAAAACCACAATAAAATTCAGAACTTTAAGTCTAAATATTATTTTAGAGGACAGAAAGATATATTTTTTTACCAACACAAATAAGATTTATCAAATAACAGAAATTTCCTTTCTTAAACAGTTTCAATCCCATCTGAGATCTTAATCTGCTGTAGCAACAATACCAATCGACACACCACCGCAAATATCTTTTATAAACCATATCCTTTGAAAAAATGTTTATATAAGAATTAGAGAATACGTCGATGTACACAGAAATGACCTGGAAAGGGTTTCGTACTGAAATACATCTGCCCCAGCTATCGGTTGTTCATGTGACAATGCTGTAAAAATACTGATCTCCTTCTGATAATATTTTTATTTGCCCGAAACATGTTTGTCGTTTTATAAACAATGATTAGACATGTGAGGAAACAATAACGAAATATTTGTCATTTTATTTACCGTTTTATTATGTTGCTATTTTTACAGCAGTTTGAACCGAATGTCGGCCATCGCATGTAAAAATATTTTTAGGGAGCTTTTAGGACTTCTGAGTAAATAACGGACAATTAAATAACGTGCGTGTTGGTTATGTAAGGAACACTTAGGTTATCTACATCTCGCCCTATTTTATTCGAATAATGTTCTTTTGACATTATTCATTCATATGTACAAATTAAATACGTACAAAAAGTTAAAAATAAATATATTAAATTTAAAATAAATCTAGGAACAAGACATAACTCTTGATCTTACTCTTGGTGTTATCGATAATTATTTCTTGGTGGCATATCATATGAGGCGTCTACTTCTAATAGCAGGTACATCCATATTTTCTTACAATTAAACTAATGCCCGGTACATTCACTTAAGGCCAGGTACTTTCATCCCCCGTTAAATCCCTTCTGCAGATAAATCCCATGGAAACAATTATTGACACAATTGTATCCAAGGAAGTTATCTGGAGAATAAGTTTACCTGGAGATGAAAGTACCGGGCCTTAGTATAAATAGACTTTAACCTGCGAATAACTATCTGTCGAATAAGATAACCGGAGTTTGCTATCTGTAGAATAACTTGCATGCGTACTTTTGTTCAAAATATATACTCGGTTAACTATCCCATAGATATGACTAGGTACTTCACATTGTACATGTTGCCAACTTAAGATACTGTAAAATAAGGAAGATTTATGCTTGAAACAAACTGTGGTTTGTTGCCCATTTATGACATTTGCGTAATTTTTTTAAGTTTTGTAAGTTTATTTTCATTTCTAATGTTTGTATCACATTTTAGCTTGTAGCCATATACCTGGCTCCAGGCGAATATTTAAAAATCCACTCAAATATTTTTCAATATTGTTTATTAATAAAATAGACCGCCAATTATAGACTGAATTTCCAACCTACAAAAATAGTCTTATTTTATTAGAACAAAGTATTTAAAATATGCATTTTACAATATATATGACATCATTTTACTAATGTCTTTTTAGTAAATTTGATTCTTTGCATCTAATTATAAATTTAAAGTTAAAACACAATATAAAACAAACCGAACTTTTAAAAAGTTGCGTCACTTTCGTCAATAATAACGAAACCGCATAGGCGTGGCTATTTTTACCCGTTAGATAATAGTAGTTTATGCAACAAGATAAAGAAAGGGCATAGCAGGATAATCATGTATTGTAAAATCTGTTCCCAAACAAAATTTTGTTTGTTATCAATTATTTAAAGGGGCTTATTCTAAATATGATTTTCCCAAAATTTCAAGCCTACAGCCGCCATATTGGAGGAGTGGTGGGGGGTTTTTTGATTTTAGTTTTTTTAAATTTTCTCGGATACCGTTATACGAAAAAATCCGAAATAATTCATAGTTGTTACTTACATGTTGGACTATTTACCCAATTTTTTTCATAATTTTTAAATAAAAATTTCGTATGCAAAAAAATTTGCAAATTTTTGAACACAATTTTTTGGCACTTTAAGAAAGAAGGCCACTCTGAATTTTTCATCGTAAATTACTCATTTATCAAGGACTATTCTCAAATTTTTTCATGTTTTTAAAAAATGTGGAAGATAGTTAAAAAAACGAAAAACTGCATTACCGACCATTCTCTTACACGCGCCTCACTATCATTTGGACGTATGTCTTGTTAACAAATATATAGAGTTTTCCATCGCTTATAAGTGCATTTTTAACAATCTGCCACCGTCATAGATCATTTTAACAGTTTTTAGGTGCTGTTTATAACGTTTTTATTACCTACGTTCAAGTATGCCCAGTAATGAAAAGAACGACGCGCGCTCGAGCGGGGCCTTCACGAGACCATCGGAAAGACCAGGTTTATCAGGGCATGTTAATATTAATAACTTCTGTAATGATGGATAGAAAACTATAATTGTATGGCGATAGTAGTATACGTATTAATCCCCGGACAGAAACCACCCCTCATTCACCGTTTGAGGGATGAGGAGGGGTTGGAGCTAAAAATAAATATTTTTCCCGCGATCAACGGCTCCGAAAACGGGGGGATACGCGTTTGAACCGAATCATTTGAAAGAAAAATTATTTTTCGGGAGGGTTTAATCAACCCTAGGTTTGCTGTCTGAAGTCCTCTTACTTTATAACCCCCTTCCATGTTATTTCAAGTATAACCCGTCGATAAATCACTCCCAGACCCATTTATATCTGAAAACATAAAGGGATCCATAAAAGGGGTGGCCGTTTCAGAGGGTTGCGGCGGTAAAAACTTCTCCCACCACTTGTATCATGTTCAGCATCCTCGAAAATGAGGGGGGAAGGTAATCTCGTCTTTGCACGAAATATTTATATTATTTTTGCCTTCATTACATAGACTAACATGCGTCCAAATGATAGTGAGGCGCGTATAAGAGAATGATTGGTAATGCAGTTTCACTATCTTCTTGTGAATAATAGCCTTTTAGTTCTCTCTTTTGTTTCTTAATAGGTATAAGTACTAATACAAACTCTAAGGATCAATAAAAATTATTTTGAAAGTGATTTCTTATTTTTAAACAAATTAAATAAAATAGAAAAACAAATGCATAGATTTGAAATGGATATCAATGAATTAAGAAATAATATGAGCCCACCACCTTTCCATTTAAAAAAAAGTTTTTGATAAAAAAATGATATGTTCAATGTTGGAGGCTTCGTAAATAGTTATTAATGAAATTAATCAAAAAAATATATTTTTTCCTTGGACTTTACCTGCCGTAGAACAAATTTTGGGCCTAAAGTAAGTTTTTCGCCCAAAACTATTAAAACTGACAGTGGCATTAAAAGTCTGAGAAACTTGAATCCATTTCCGGCACACCGTCGGAAAAATTTCCGGCAATCACAATCTAAAAAACATTAACATAATTTAAAAACCAAACCAAGTGCAGTACTAACCTAAAAATTTTCGACAACTGTCAAAAAATAAAATCCCCCAAATTCAATATTCAATTAATTATTTTTTTATAAAGTCGTAATCACTCATTATACTATTCTACAGAAAGGTTACTTCACTCGATAAATATTTTATTACTACTAGGTATATAATAATAACTTTAGTAATAAACCTCTTATATTTGTCAAAAGAAAAAAGCCCGCATTTTTTATTAATTAGCTAATTTGATCCTCCTTCTAATTATACACACCTTATTAAACCACCATAAAAAGTAATTTGTTTCCTTTTACAAAGCTCTTTGTTGGGTATAAAAGCAGACAAGACGATATTTCCTAAAAAGTCGCTTCCATGTAACAAGCTTAAAATACAGAATCCAATCAAACGGTCTGGGATACATGAATGGAAGAGATCTTTATGTTTATGAATTTTAGGGTCAGCTCACCCTCGCGTACCTGTAAATACTTTTTCTGCTAACTTTATCAATTATCCTCCCCTGCTTCGTTTCCTTTTCCTGTCATTAGCCTATTATCCCGCTACACTCTCTATACCAGATGAATTTTTCTTTTCTGTTTTCAGTCATTCGGTACAATTTAAGTCTGGAGTACGTACGTGTCTGACATAATTTGGGTAAAACAAACAATACCCAGCACTTTTTTATTCAAATATATTTCTGTACCCTAGATTGTATCAAGTCACATTATCTAAATTGTTCAAGAGAGCTAAATAAAGCTTTTAGTTTTGTTTTCTTTTTTTTTTTTTTTGATTTTTAACAACTTCGAAAGGTTACATTTTTACAGGGTGTTTGAGATTGTTACGAATCATTAAGAAAACTGATAATGGAGAACGTCCAGACAAACAAAAATTATATATATCTTCTTCCTCAGGTCAGTGGTCAGTTTTTCAAAGCGCTCCTAGAGCAAAAAAATACAGATGTTTTGTTTGTCTGGTCGCTCTCAATTATCAGGTTTTTTAATGATATGAACAGTTATCTACGAAAAATTTGAGAACTTTTGCTTTCTGTGGAGCAATGGACATATAATTGTAATGCGAAGGAAATTTTACTGTGAATTATGCCATGTGATTTTGATGATTTTAGGTTTCTAATAATTTCTGGAATTTTATAAAAATCGATTTCACATTTTAAATTTTTTTTGTAATGAAATTTAATGCCAATTTGTTTTAATCATCATAATTTTATAATTAGCACGTATTAACTGCCATAAATATTAATAAAAATGTGATTTTTGAACTTTTTATATCTTGTCATATTTCGACCTCGAACGCTGGTTTCATAAAATGGCTTCCTTCTATAAACAAACCAGGCAAATCTCAGTGTAAAATGGGTTTGGCGTGAACTATTTGGGGACAGTTATTTGTTTATCGCAATGGATAGCTCTATTAATGTAGGATAAGTACATAAAGTCGCAAAAAATCCCGACGTGAGCTAAATCCGCCATTTAGAAAAAATGACCGCCAGAGACATTTTCTTTAAAATCATATATCTTAGTAACCGTTGCTCCGATTTTAGATTTTTTTTTTGTTCCATTCCTCACTTCACATTTTACAGAAAGTATGATTATATATTTTACGATAAATTGAACGATAAACTTAGGAAATTAAAAAATAATTTAAATATTACGGAAATTTAAACTTTTGTAAACTCTAGACGTTTGTACTGAAATTTCTAGTCAATTTTTGAAAAAATAATTTTAATTAAAGTTCTAGAGCACACAATTAGCTTTCATTTGTTTTTTGGCCGATGTTACTAACTCAAATATTAACAGAGTAATAGTTATTTATATATAAAATTGTAATCATTTTTAATAATGTACATTAAGGTATAAAGGGTGTCCAGTCAGTGTTCTCTTCGGAAGATTGTGCAAAACGGGTAACTTTATAAAAAAGCTTTCTTAACAAAACTTTCAATGTTTCGTCTCTACTACAACTTAAAATTATTTTCAATTATACAAGGTGTCACAAAAACGAGTCACACAAGAAAGTATAATTTTTTTAAATAGAACAGCCAGTATTTCCATAACGCCAGTTAAGCCTCCAAGGGCCCTGTATTACACCCTAAAGTATTTTGCCAAGTTATTTTTTTCTGTTTTTTTGGGCAGTTTACAAACATTTTTGACTGGCATATCTCCGCGATTTATTAATCGTTATTTCTAAAAATGTGGGATGTTGTTTGATAATGATGTATTTGATGTATTATTGTTCTTATTTTTTTTTTAAATGGAATGCCTAGGTATACTTTTTTTACATGAATGAATAAAACATACAATTCCTCACATTTTAATATCTCTTTATTTTTATTTCAAACGTTTTTTAAGATATGATTATATCAAATAATTTTTGCTCTTTATTTTAGCATTAAAATCTATATTTTGTTTTACATTTTTTTAAATGGAATGCCTATAATTTTTTTAAATTGATGAGAAACGCTTACAATTTCTCACATTTTGATATCGTACACTTTCTTTTATGAACGGTTCTTGAGCAATAATTCTTTTTCACGATATTGAAACTAACCTAACAACTGCTCAAAATGTCCACCATTTTGATGCAGGTAACACTGAGGTCTCTTGATAAATGAGCGCCTTACACAGTGTAACATATCAACATTTACACGATTGAAACACCGACGAATCCTTTCCATCATATCTTCTCGAGTCGTTGGTTCTACTTTATAAACGTCTGACTTCACAAATCCCCAAAGAAAAAAACCACTGAAGTCAGGTCGGGTGACTTAGGCGGCCATGTAATGAGACCTAACATAATTTAATAAAATAATAAATTAGATATTATTTAACAGTTTATTAAAATATTGAACCTCCTCTACCTATCCACCTTTCAGGAAACTGATTACTAATGGCCTGACGAACATTTCTACTAAAATGTGGTGGTGAACCTTCAAGTTGTAATCACATATTATTTGTATTGTAATCAGGAATATGCTCCATTATTTGTTGAAACGTATTTTGCGTAAAATCTAAGAAGACTGCTCCAATTACATTTCCCTCAAAAAAAGCGAAGATGAATAACATAATCATGTACAATTCCTCCCCTTACATTTAAACTCTGGTTCTGACTTTTCTGTGTAACATGAGGGTTTTCTCTAGCATAATAATGGAAATTGTGCCTATTCACAAATCCGTTGCGATGAAACGTTGATTCATCCGTGAACAATAGAAATTTGAAAAAATCTTCATTTTCTCCAATTTGGTTTTGAGCCCACTGGCAAAAATTTAATCTACGATTTAAATCCACATCCCAAACCTCTTGATGCAGCTGAGCTCGAGAGGGGTGAAACTTATTTTTACGAAGACATAGGGAAACACTAGATTCACTGACCTACTTAACTCACGAACACTTGCCGTAGGATTTTCGATTACCGCTAAAGTTATAGCCAGCTCATTTTCTTCATTACAATACATTTCGTCGTCTCGCCTTCTTTTCATATGCAAAATTTCCAGTACGTTCAAAACGTTCTTTCAAATTTTCTAGAGACCTCACATCAGGACATCTATAAGGATATTTTTGACCATACATTCTTGATGCCAATAAACAAGTTCCATTACATTCACCAATAACATAACATTTACCATAGATATTAAATCTTATTGACAATAATTATAATTCGTATTTTTAAATATTAACAATATTAATTCAACTTAATCACGATAATCTCAAACACATTAGAGAAATGTCATAGAGTGAAAAACAAACACAAAACAAAAGACCAAAGCCATACTAGATTTTAATGCTAAAATAAAAAGCACCTCAATTTACGCGAAAACTTATTTGAAATAATCATATCCCAAAAACGATTTGAAATAAAAATTAAGTGTATAATATTGGAATGTGGGGAATTTTATGCTTTATTCATCCATGTGAAAAAATATAGGCATTCCATTTAAAAAATTTGAGAAAAATATTAATTAAATTAACAAGAAATGCAAACAAATATTTTGGACACCCGGTATAATAATAATTTATTTCAAAAATGTTTTTCAGTAAATGCATCCTTATCGAATAACACCCTACATTTTTAGAAAAAACAATTAATAAATCGCGGAGATATGGTAGTCAAAAAAATGTTTGTAATTTGCCAAAAGAACAGGAAAAAAATTATAACTTGGCAACGCTGCATCCGATTGGCAAAAAATTTTACGGTGTAATTCAGAACCCTTAGGGGCTTAACTGGCGCCAAAAAATTAGAGGGTATTCTATTTAAAAAAAATTATACGTTCTTGTGTAACTCCTTTTTGTGACACCTTGTATAATTGAAAATAATTTCTCGTTGTATTAAAGATGAAACATTGAAAGTTTTGTTAAAAAAGTTTTTTTATAAAGTTGCCCGTTTTTGCACAATCTTCCGAGGAATCACTAACTGGACACCTTGTATATTTCCAAGAGGTCAAGTCTTATTTTCTTCAGTTATCTTCTATTTTATGCTCAAAGATGTAATAACACTTTCTATTGTACATAAAAAGGGGAAGAGAAGAAAAAAAAAAGAAATCTAAAATCGGAGCAATGGTTACTGATAGATGTCCTTCTAAAAGAAACGGTTCTGGCGACCATTTTTTCTAAATGGTGGCTTTAGCTTACATTGGGATTTTTCGGGACTTTTATATCCTCATTCTACATGAATAAAGCTATCCATTTTGGTAAAGAAATAGCTGTCCCTAGATAGTTCATACTCAAAACTGGATTTGCCTGCACTAAAAATACTTTTATGTTAAATACAAACATTTTAAGATAATTAAACTATAGGCGATTCTTACAACACATCTATAAAATATGTCTTAGAGGTGACGGTCTTGTGACAGGGCCGTATCTTAAATGGAAAATATAACATTTTTTTTTCACAAATGTCTTATTTTGCATTTTTGTTATAACTTACAAGCGAAGAAAAATAACTTCAAAAATAACCGGAGCAAAAATTTTGATAAAAACTGTAATTTAAATGTAACTGTTATCGTTAAATTGGTATTAAGTTTTCATTTTAACACCCTTGCTTATTTTATGAAAATTTTCACTAGTAATCTCTCTAGTGCTTGAAAAATTTCTGGTAATTAATTAAAGCAGGTGGGGGATTCGGTAAGAACATTTCACTCCTAAGTTAAATGAGAAAATAAATAATATAAGAATGACAGATTAGGTTAGGTTATGTTAGGTAGTAGGCTGTGAACTACATAGAAAGCTTGGGTTGATCCTCTGAATATAGAGGAAGGAAGGAGGACAGTTGAAATAAGAAGCGACGGAAATGCATGTAGAGTTTTGATTAATGGTTGATCAATATGGCGGATAACCTTGGGATCAGTAAAGTTTTTGTAGTATTGGAATTACCCTTTCTTCATGCAGAACTTTTTATAAAGGATATAATTTTCTGATAACTCACTAACAAAAAAAGTTTCCCATGCGGTGCACACTTTCTGCCAGGCAGGCAAATATATTTACTGTTAGACATTACAAAGATAAAAATGAAATTTAAAATTTGAAAAATTATGCGCGTAAAGTAATTAGAGCCCACTTCGTCTCAGAAAACAGCTGTTTGTTGTTTTTTATGCATATACGTGTTGCGGGCCATCATGCTGCTAGGTAACTTTTACGTGATTCTTATACAATAAATTACTTACTTTCGCGATATTTTGTCAATTTTTTTTATAACGAATATGTTCGAATTGTGTTGTAAATGCAGCCACTGAGACAGTAGTACTGGCGCAATTTGCATAATTAACATAAAAATTAGGTTTTTAGAGTTTTTCATTGTCCTAAGGCCCGGTACTTTCACCTAAGTATAAATAGACTTTATCCGGCGAGTAACTATCTGATGGATAAGATAACTGAAGCCTGCTATATGTAGGATAACTTGTTTGGGTACTTTCATTCAAAATATACCCTCGGTTAACTATCCGATAGATGTGACTTTAGATACTTCCCAGAGTAACGGCTGCCAACTTAAAATGACGTAAAATAAGTGAAACATGCAAAAGTTTTATGTTTTAAACGGAGATAGAACGGCTGGTTGCCTGTTTATGACATTTGAGTTTGTCAATTCGCCGTAATATAATGTTTGAGGCATCGAAATCCGAGGATGAACTGATAGTCTCTCATGATGAATCAGAATTGATATCGGAATTGAATCGTACTGTTGTTTCCCCTATCACAGAAAATGTCGAAGAATATGACTTTCCAAGTTATAATGACTGTAATTCTGAGGAAAAGGAAAAATCATTGGAGAATATCGATGAAGACGACAAGGAACTCAAGGTAAACCCGTCTGAAAATCATTTAAGGGCTAGAAAAATAAGAAATTAATCCTGGAAAAACTGGTCCTCGACAATTTTGAAAACAAAAAAACATCCAGCATTAAGAACAAAGAAAAATGGGAGGGATTTACTTAACAAAAAAATGGATGGAATATTGAATTTACGGGAGGAACTGCTCATTAACCAATATAATTTTACAAAAAACGAAGAAGGAAGGGAACAGGAAAAGCATGATAAAAAATGGAGTTTCTAAAAAAAAAATTTTACTAAAACACAAAGACCTGAAACTTTAGTTTTTAAAATAAGATATTTTATTTTGTTTATCTGTTACAGTTAAATTTATATATAAATTTAAAATTGAAAAGCAATGTCTGTGTTGATAAATAGCTTTTATATTCTTGTTTAATTTTTCGTCATATATTTAAGTTATAATTATTTTTCACAATTATTTGTATTGATTGCCAAATACCTAATTAAGAATGTTAATCAATCAAAAATAATGATAATAGAAACCCGATTTAAAATATATATGAATGTTTTATTACGTGTACCTACAGTCTACAGAATGATGTTTTTACTAAATATGATTATTTATGATTAAAAACAAACCTTACCTCTACAATCTTGTTAAAAGACAAAACGAAATTAAACTTGAGTTTTGAAGATAAAACGTCACTTCTATCAATCACAGCGAAGCCGCGTCGGCGTGGTTATTTTTATCCGTTAGATAAAAATGCTATCCGAAGGTCTGAGTTCCAGAAAGGTTATCCTAGGGATAAGGCATATTTATCTGGTGGATATCACTATCTGTAGGTGAAATACCGATTTTTTTCTTATCTCCGGGATAAAGCTTATTCTCCAGAATAAATATCACTATCTATAGATGAAAGTACCGGCCCTAAATCTGATATTTTTAATTTCTACTTTAGCACGTACGATCTACAGTCTGCTTAGTGTCAGACATAAGGTTTGATGCAATATAAACACACAGCTGACACAGGAAATCAATTGTTTCAAATATATTTTATTGCATAGTTAGCAGCAGCATTTTTATGTTCACGTAACCACTTTACCACTTTATTGCCGTTGCCATATTGCAGTAGATTGCAACGCTATATAATAATTATGTAGCAGACTTTGGAACAATTTACTTTCAATAGCAAAACTATCCCAAATAGTGCTTTAATATAATTGTTTTATAAGATAATAGGCAACAACTATAAAATAATTTTAATACATATTTATAACGGTGCTGAAAATACTGCCGAACGTTACTAAAAAAGCACTATAAAATTATTTAGTTTTATAAGCTGAAATGTTCTATAGCTCAGTCACGAAAACGTTTCTAAAATAATTTCTTAACTGCTTAATAAGACATTTTATAATTTTGCTGTAAATCATTTTCATGATTTTATAAAACAGTTCATTTGCAGAAAACCAAATAGTGTTTTCTGCAACCCTTATATAATCAATTAGCATTTTAGAAGCATTAATAAAATAACAATAAAACAAAATAATCGTATAACATTTAAATTATAAAACAAATTTGCTAGTTGGGCTATTGCATCAAACAAAGTGACGTCTAAATTGGTGCTGAGCGGTCATAATATTTTGACTGAGCTGTGCGAACGTAACTCAGTCATACTCATATGGATGCCCATACACAGTGATGTGGAGGCAGGCCAATGAAGAAGTAGATCACCTAGTGGGATAAGGAGCTGACCCCGAGCCAGCTTTAGGTCTGTCAAGGAATCTGATTCAGAACTACGGAAACAGTAAAGACTGTTG
Source organism: Rutpela maculata (assembly GCA_936432065.2). Classification (NCBI taxonomy): domain Eukaryota; kingdom Metazoa; phylum Arthropoda; class Insecta; order Coleoptera; family Cerambycidae; genus Rutpela; species Rutpela maculata. The sequence continues at coordinate 146,669,770 of OW386289.2, forward strand.
TTCCAAGGATACACATACGTGTCTTTGTCCTAAGATTTAAAATATAATTTCTCTTGATTTGAAAAACTTTAATTCCAATCATTCAAATTCAAATCGAAAACAGCACGTAATAATTAAACCTAGCAGTACTTAATATTACATACATTTTACTTTTACAATTTATGCAGAGTGTAATCAGTTTCATGTCATTAAAAAATACTGGTAATGGGGACCGACTAGACAAACAAAAAACCTTTATGACTTTTCCCCTTAGGGGCACTTTGAAAAAAAAAACTGACCTAGGTCAACAATTTGAATATTAGGGTAGGAAACATTTGAGCACCACTGCCTTTCTGGGTCAATAGACGTATAGTAGTTCCAATTATACAACTTTTAAATTGTCATAAAAAAAGTGCAAAGATTACCGACCGACACGTTCCGCCGGCCAGCGCGGCGCGGCGATTCAAAGCAAAGGAGGGCGGCACCTTTGATGAGTGCCTCAAATAAAAATGTAAATAATTCGTTATCTCTTTTTGCAGAACTGCAAAAGCAAATGGTGGGCGTAAAAGTTAAATGCAGCATTTCTTAACATGTGTGTTTTTTTAATTTAGAACAAAATATTGGAGCTTTTTTGGTTTATAATTTATCAGATTTAAATGTGGTTTATTAACATTTGTAACCCAAATGAGTGTTCTTAAAAGCTTAAAAAATGAATAATTATTGCATGGCATTGGGAAATAAAGAGACGTATAAGATACACGATAACAGAAAACAATTATGTGTATTTTAAGTTAGGAAAAAATCTGATTTATTTAACGAATTGCCGATCAGGTATCTAAAACTAAAATATTCGGTAAATTTAGAACTTGCCAATAAATTTGTTGATTTACATAAATTGTTCGAAATGGCTTCCGTCTGCATCAATACACTTTTCGGCACATACGCACTTCGTTCAACACATTTGGTAAATTAAGATCATTTTTTATGGTTTCTATGCACATTAAAATACCACACTAAACTAACGCTGTCAATAAAGAAAATAAAAATAAAAGCTTGGTCCAAAATCCACAACAAACACAAAAAGAACGAACAAGTAGAGTCTGTACGTAATCAAGAACTTAATGAGTTGGACGGTAAGTCAATAAAATAAATCTTAACTGTAAATACGTGGTCCAAAATTCAAAAGAACAAAGTGACATACAAAACAAGGAACAGCTTCCACGTGTGTACTTAACGAAATGTTCACAGAAACTAAAATACCGCACCACTAAAGACCTTATCTTACCTAATTTTAAAAAGCCATAAAAAGTGTGACTATCAACTCGTGTCCTCGTCGACGCGCGGCCTCTAACAAAGGAACGCGGTACTTTGAAAGAGCCGTATTAGCGCGTTTGATGGTTAGAGGCGCCGTCATACACGAATATAAAAGCCTATCCCAACATTCCAGCAGTTCTCAAACAATTTTACTAACGATTTTCGAAATTTTTGTTTATTTTTTTTTTTCTAAAACTATGGGTTTTTGACCCCATGTTATATAAGGTTTTTTGTTCGTTTAGTCGTTCCCCACCACCAGTTTTTTTTAATGACATGAAATTGATTACACCCTGTATAACATGTGTACTATTCGTTATTTTACGATCACATTATGAAATTAAAATAAAACAAATAGTATAAATATAAATTTTCTTTTTCCAGATAACTGTAAATGTGTTCCCAATTATTTTTATGTATTTCTATCCTCACAACATATGCCAATGTTTATAATGATTTTTAATAAACAAAACATATTACTAAAATATTAAATTTTTTATTTAAGCGCAATCTTGAAAGTATTTGAAGTAAAATTATTTTTAAATTACACAGGTCTAAAAAAAAAAAAAAAATTTCTGTTCCAAGGACTAAACCTATCATACCTTAAGTAGGTATTTTTGTATGCTGAAACCGAGTTTTCAATTTAAAAAACTTTCTACCGAGCAGATTTCGAGTAAATCCCGATTTTTGTTGTCAATATACAGTTTTTTGCCAAATTTCGACGTAAAATGTGTTTATAAGTATTTACATAATAAAAATTACTATTTCCTATGTATTGGGTGATGATTACGAATCCGTCCTTAACACATTCGCGGACAGTCAATAGAAGTTGAGGGCTGCCCATGGTGCACTAAGTAAATATTAAGAAAAAAAAAACAGATATAAACAGACATAAAACCCACTTTAATGAAGGGCTGCCATTGCAGTCATGTCCTTGGACATTACGGCTGAAAGAACTGCAATTGCAGTCCTGTCCACGAATGTGTTGAAAAGGGGCGCTGTCTTTTAAAGGGCAAAAAATGCAAAAACTCAATTTTATTGAAAAAGGAAGTGCGAGGTATATTTTCCTATGTATTATTTAATGTTGAACACGAATCCGATGTTAAAAAAGGGGCACACCGCTCTCCAAATCTCAATAAAGGGCTAAAAAGGGCCAAATATTAATCGTTTATTGCTCGAAGGTGTAGTGTAGTCTAACTTGACTTAACCTGCTAACCAAGGTTTGTAGCTAACCACAGAAGAGGTAAAAACTTGATAGGACTCTTACGATCGGTTAAAACCCTTCCAAAGGTTTGCCGCATGCTTGGGTTTACACTAGTTAGGTCAGGTTAGGCTAGTGTTAAAAAACACTAGACCTTCGAGCAATAAATGATTAATATTTGGCCCTTTTTAGCCCTTTATTGCCTTTTGGAGAGCGGAGTGCCCTTTTTTAACATTGGACTACTAACACAATAATTGACTACACAAACTAAATTGGCACGTTTTGATTACCCTTCGAGAGGCGGCAAAAATTTATATACCTGGCTTAGCTCAGTTAAGATGGGGTGGGCACGTGGTTATCCAGCTGTGGCGGTCACTTGAAAACAAACTACGACATATTTTAACAAAATGTATATTTAATGATCAACAACACATTGTTGATAGTTTTATAAAATTAATCAATGGTACCTAGAGAGGCACAATTTCATTAAAGAGCCAGAAGAGCTGCTGAACGAAACGATATGGGGACTCCTAACCTATATGTTATGGGGGGTAACGTGTAAAAAGCTTTTCGCTCGTTGTACAAAAACCCCAGTGAAAATCACACTACTAATACACTTAATTATTTACATAAATATTTAAAAATTCCCAGAATACCAGGACTATTCAAAATTCCTATCAAAATTAAACGAGTATTAACAGGAGCAATGCGGCCATCCAATAATTCGTACTAATGTAATTTACTCTAATAAACCACAAAACAAATGCCAAAGGGGCAATATGACTAGGCGGTAAGTCTTATATCAATGTGATTTACTTTAATGAGACAAATGCCATAAGGGCAATACTTATGGATAAATAATCTACGTACAAAATATTGACATACACAAATGTAAACATAAAACGGCTCAAATAACTATATCACTGTGGGTTATTCCCATCACATAAGCCCTAAAATAATAATGCAAAACTTAAGTCTGACAAACAATAATAAAAGCGCACACAGAGGAGTAGGTCGGTGGTGTCACACTACGCTCCAACTTCCGACGAGAGGACAAAGATGAACGAATACAAAGCTACTTACAGTCAGGTGCTTTCTTGGGTTGAGCTTACAGTAACACTGCGTAGGTTCCGATACTCTAGCTAGGCCACTGAAGTGGATCGAACGATTAAGGGTCGTCGACATGGGGGCAAAGATGCTCCAGCTCTGTCACCAGGCGTTGTTCCCAGACTGCTGTGACTCACAAAGATAGGCTCTCGAAGGTGTGTCGAAAGAAGGCTCCTGAAGTCCTAGGGGGAAACTACCAAGGACTCGGAGGGTCACCTACCCTGTCCACTCACAACTCAGCTAGGAGTAAGCTACCAAGGTCTCCAAAAAGAAAGTCCTCAAGACATCAATAATAAATCCCAAACATCCAGGGCGTCCAAAACAACCAACTTCTAGCTTGCAGACACCAAAAATAAGTTTTCGGGGTGTCACAAAAAAATGAAGTTCCAAGGGTGCTCCCAGAAAAAAAACGGTAGAAAAAAGAACCCTGAAATATAATAACAATAGAACTCAATCCTCGTTAAAGAGGTAAAGACATCAAGGCGCAACTTACGGTTTAACCGGTTCCTTTAGCAAACCAAGATGGAAGACCACGCCGGATCGAATCCCAGGAAATCTGGCTTCATCGGGGTTTCGACAAAATATCACAACACAATTTCCAATAAAACAACTAACCAGAAGCCTCTATGACTGAGGGTTACATTTAATCCGTGTTTCCACGATATTAATAATCACAAAATTATAAAACGCTAGCCCTCGCCGACTTGTTTTCCTCCAGCTTGAGCAACGACAAAACAAAAACCAAATGACAGAACTAACCGCTAGCGCTACGATCGTCTTTACTATTTTCCAAGTTCTGCGGACGATGACAATAGGCAACTCTATATACACTCAATAATACACAGTGGCGTATCCAAGCCGCCGAAATGGGTTGCTAAGGGCCGAGAAATGTTCCCCTCGTATCTCTTGTTACTGACAATGCAATAGGACGTAACACAACATTAAGACATAGATAGGAAAACACACCTCGCACTTCTTTTTTCAATAAAATTGAGTTTTTGCCCTTTTTCCCCTTTAAAGGGCAGAGCGCCCTTTTTTCAGGACTGATTCGTAGCCCAAGAAACATAGGAAATAGTAATTTTTATTATGTTTTGTAATGTAAATACTTATAAACACATTTTATGTCGAAATTTGCCAAAAAAACGTATTTTTGACAAAAAAAAAGGGATTTCCTCGAAATCTACGCGGTAGAAAGTTTTTTAAATTGAAAATTCGGTTTTAGCACACAGAAGTACTTAAAGCATGATAGGTTTAGTCCTTCGAGCAGAACATTTTTTTTGTTTTTTTTTTTTGTAGACCTGTGTTAGTGTTGGAATATTTCCTTTGACTTGAAATAATTTAATTCCTTGAACGGTCTTATTATTACCACACAAATATTTATTTGACGATAACTCGGGTATATTTTTACCTGCTTAGGATTGCCAAATTATATTTAAAAGATTTAACATTCCCTTATTACATACACCTTATCTTAAGTCACAGGAAAAATTATTTAATAACGCCCCTCATTTCCAGCGGTTTGACCCTTGTCATTCTAATGACTAACAGGAATCACTTAAAATATTTCATATATGATCCTTTAAAAATATTTCTTAGAATGATTTAGCTGAAAGCTAAAACCGCACATGTCTAAATGCCAAAATGATCGAAAAGTTGTGAATAAGTAAGTGGCAGGGTTATTAATTTTAAATGAGCTTGAATGTATTGGTTACAATTTAATCCTTTCTTTAAAATTGACCATAGGATAATTAGCGTTAAAAATATTTTAATTATTAGAACCCGGATCGTACCACGCGTTAAAACCTGGGTTGACTGTTTGTAGGTGTATGTGTCACATTATAAAAATTTTCAAGCATACGTGACACACTATTTTACCTTGCATCTTTTTTTTATTGGAATCCCTTAATATTCAAATTGAATACGATCAAATTATTGGACAACTGACGGAAAAATAAGATGGAAACTTGACGGTCAAGTTATAAAGCCCACTTTGGATCAACTGGAAGAAATTGTACTTGAAATGTCAAATAATGTATAATTTTTTTTTCCTCTAGTAATTTTAGGAGATCCAATTCAACGAATTCTTTTGTTTTTTTTTTTATGTCGCTCTATGTGCTCTTTAGTCATGTTGCTTTTTATTGTTTTTTGTTGCATATATTACTTTGTTAAATAAATAGTTAGTTTAGTAAAAAAATTAAATGGATCATACGGGTAAAAATAATATCTTTATCTTTTAATTTGGTTCTTCTTATAATTGGTTTTTCCTAGATTTCTTTTTAGTGATTTTATTACTCGCATGGGTCTATTTACTCTTAGTAGTTTTTGTATACGTATAGGTATTTATCGCATTTGAATATTGATTATTAAAAACATCTGATATCAAATTATGTATCTACTATGTGTTAGTTGCGTTTTGCAGCTGTTTGGAGTATTATAATTTTTTTTTCTTGTTTCTCACCTTATATTAACTTCTGGTTAAAATGTTGAGGTACTGCATTAACGATGCAACTTAAACTGGCAACACTAAATGTTAGGTCATTGTTTACTGGATTCAACGAATTAAAAAATATTGTACTTACTTACAACTTTGATCTATTTCTAGTTACTGAAACTTGGCTTTAGCCTATAATACCATCCGAGCAAGTAGCAATAAATGGTTATAAAATAATTAGGGAGGATCGTGTGGGAGGCAGAGGTGGGGGTATAGCTTTATATCATAGAGACCATTTAAAAGTAAGCAAATTAAATATTGAAAGTAGTGTAAATGCACCTTTAGAACAGCTTTGGGTAAGTTTTAAATCTAATAATATTACTTTCGCTCTAGGAGGGGTTTACAGACCACCTAATACTAATGTCATCGAATGTATTAATGAGTTAGAAAATTCAATATCTTATGCTACTCCCGTAGTTGATGAAATTTTGTTAACTGGCGATATTAACATTAATCTACTAAACACAGCCAATAATAATAGTATAAAATTTACGGAATTTTTGGAGGCGTATGGTCTCTCGTTAGCTAATCATGAGCCTACTCGAGTTAATGCCCATAGTAACGCTTTAATTGATATAATCAGTATCAGTAACCGTGAGCTTATTCGGACCTGTGAAACTCTCGAAACATATGATATATCTGATCATTGTCTAGTGTACTGTGAATTATCCATTGAATCAGTTAAACCAAAACAATTCTTTAGAACATTTAGAGATTTTAGATATTTTAACTTTGATAACTTCGATAGAGACTTAGATCACTGCCCTGGCACAACTTGTACTTGTTAAATGATTGTGATGAAATAGTAGATGTATTCACTGACTATCTGACTAGCTTATTTAATATTCATGCTCCTCTTAAGACTGTTAGAATTAACAAGCCGAAGGCTGCTTGGCTAACAGATGTAGTAAAGCTTATGATTAAAATAAGAAAGAATGCTCTAGCTAAATTTAAAAGAACTCGCGATGCTGGTGATTGGGTACGGTATAAGTATGTACGTAATATGGTAACCGCGGCTGTCCGAAATGAAAAAAAAGCTTATTTAGAATTTATACAAGATCAGCACGACAACAAAAAATTATGGGACACTCTAAAACTACTTGACATAATAAAAAAGAAGGGGACGAATAACTTGCCAGATCACCTTAATGATCCTAATCAAATCAATGACTACTTTACCACGTCAGTTAGTCAATTAATCACACCCCCTCCGGATTACACCATTGATTTCTACAGTTCACAACTATTAGATCCAAATAATAATTTTACTTTTAATCAAGTCACGGATGTCGAAGTGGAGAACTACATTAAAAATATAAAAACTTATGCAACAGGAACTGACGGAATCACCCTGAAAATGCTGCAAGTCTGTTTACCTTTCCTCATCCCTATTATCACTTTTATGATGAACAAATGTATCACTGACGGGATTTTTCCAAAGAGTTGGAAAACTTCACTTGTAATACCGCTTAGTAAAATAAGTCAACCCAATGAATTTTCAGACCTAAGGCCTATATTTTACCCGTAATTTCAAAAATTTTGGAAAGAGCATTATACGACCAGATCTACAGCTACTGTTTAGCTAAATCAATTTTACCTGAAAACCAATCAGGCTTCAGGCAAAATCACAGCACCACCAGTGAGTGCACTCCTAAAAATTACTGATGACATAGTCAGCAGTCGTGACAAAGGCAGTGTAGCTATATTACTGTCACTAGATTACAGTAAAGCTTTTGACACCATGAGTCACCAGCTCCTATGCGCTAAACTTAAATATTTCGGTTTTCATACCACCGCATGATCCCTAGTTAGGTCATACTTAACTGATAGAAATCAACAGGTAATCAGTAATAGTAGACTGTCAGTCACTAAAAATATAATCCATGGAGCCCCGCAGGGGTCTATTTTGGCACCACTACTCTTTATCATATATACCTCAGATTTTAAAAGAGTTTTACATAACTTTTCTTCTCATTTTTATGCTGACGACACAAATTTATATTTTGCTGCTAACATTGAAAAATTTCTGCAAATGGAAATTTGTCTTAACGAGGACATTCGCAACTTAGTTACAATATCAAAAAATCATTGTCTCAATATTAACAGCACAAAGTCATCTGCCATTTTATTTGGAAGTCCTAAAGACAGACAGAGGGCCATAAACAATGTGTCCATACGGGTAGATGGGCAAGACAAAATAAAATGCTTAGGATTAAATATAGATTTCCAGCTTAGGTTCGTAGACCATGTCAACTCACTTGTCAGAAAATCGTATTACTTACTAAAAAATTTATATGCTAACCGTCATTGCCTTACGCGAAATATTAAAATTAGACTCTGTGACACATTAATACTGTCAATCTTTAATTATTGTGATATTGTTTATGGCCCGTGTTTAGACGCTTACACTTCCACGCGAATACAAAAACTGCAAAATTCATGTATACATTTTATTTTAGGGCTGCAATGCAGAGAGCATACAACTCCATTCATCAGGGATATTAAATGGCTTAAAATGTTCAATCGTAGAAATCTCCATTTGGTATATTTTACTCACAAAGTTCTGACAACTCGCATTCCTAATTATTTATCATGTAAATTAACCCCGAGAACATACATACATAATAGAAACTTGAGATTTACAAATCAGCTTACCATCCCCCAACATACTTCTGCCTTATTCCAACGATCTTTCTCTTATCAAGCTGCAACCACTTATAATTCTTTGCCAGAGGAAGTGAAACCATTGTCCTTACTTGCTTTTAAAAGCAACGCAAAAAAGTTGTATCTAGGTAAACAATGATCCGGTATTTTTGCTATTGTAAATATGAACACTTGTATTTTTTTTTCTTTTCTTATTTCTCTACTCTGTATTTTTTTTATCTAGTACTGTCTAGAAATGTTAATTGTTTATTGTATGAATTTTCTTGGTTGAGTGGTAGAACAGCTAGTCTGAACTCCGCCAAGACAGTAAAATAAATAAAGACGATTTATTATTATTATTATTATTATTATTATTATTATTATTATTATTATTATTATTATTATTATTATTATTATTATTATTATAAACACCTTCTTAGAGAATATAGCTTTACATAATATAGACGAAATTAATTGCATAAGATAAATTATAAACATTATAACAGACACCGCCACTGGCTCATTATTAGTATTCAGCATGCAGTGAGCACTCGCATTGTCTAGAATAATCCTTCGACGGCAAAATGTCAAAATAAAAGTTCTTTAAGTCTAAGAAATTTCCGACTCACCGGGGGTCTTAAAAACATTCATCCGCCAAGCGAAGTAGAAGTTAAAAAATAACTCTTGTATACGCCTTACTTGCCGTAAAATGCTTGACAAAAATTGCACATTATGCTAAGCCCACCGATGTGGATGTTTCTGCACTTTTAGATGGTTTAGTGTCATTATAATTAACAGTCCCTCAAATGAAGAATTGTCTGAATTTGCATACAAAGTGATCATAAAGTAAATTAATAACTTTATTAACCGTGTAAATATTTTATGAATTTTATGAGTAAAAATACGTTTTATTGGTTTTTGGATAGTTGAAGTTTATGTCTCATTGTCATTGTATTAGCTCACTGAATGCTAAAGCTCTGTTTTAGGTGAATATTTTATACGTTGGATTTTAATTGACACATAAGGTATTTCATCATAATTTTGTGTAAAAAATACAGATATTAAGCCTACTCTTATATGGTATAAGTATCATGGGTTTTACTGGGTTTGAATATATTATTAAATGAAACAACACAAGTCGGTTTGATTGTACCTAAAAATATCAAGTTTTACCAATCATTAGAAAATTCTGTTAGACAACATAGGAATTTTAAGACCACAGAGTATCTAAAAGTGCGTTGTTTATAAAACAGTATCGATTCTTTATGTTTGTAAATGATTTATGAGTATCTAAGATAATCTCTAAAATTATTTATTATTTTTTGTACATAAATTTCCCTAAATCCCCGTGGGCCGTTCCACCTCACCTTCATACTAAAATGAAATCCAGCACTTCCAGCAGAGTCATAAATCTATATCTATATTAATACTGTTCGTAAGTTGCGAAGGACTTCTGTTGCAGACCGTACACCGTCTTATCTTGGCGAGGCGCTGAATCTAAAATTAAGAAAATGAATTCCAACGCAGAATAAGGCAGTTTGTGCTTTAAATTCTGGTGGAGTTGTTTGCAAACTTTTTTAAAACCTAAAAAATATAATTTTCTTTCAAAGAATTGCTGTAGGTTACTTGATTCGTTTTTAATGTTTTATAACTCAGTTTTCAAAACTAGAGGTTTGTGAGTGGAAAGTTTATTGGTGGAACTGAATCATATTATTAAAATTTAGTGAATAGACGCGAAATAAAATCTGTAAGAACTTTTTTCTACCGCTAATGTATGCTGCTAACTGTTTATTTTTTAAAGATTTATATGTATAATTTTCATTTCAAGAGTAATTTACTATTTAAATATTTGGGTTTTTTTACGATAACAAATGACAATATTTACGTATAATTAATAAGCGTAATGAGAACGTCTTGTAAATATTTTACAATCATAGTATATTGTAGTGCAAGTACTGACCGACCAGAACGCGTGAGACGTGTACTTATAAACTCAAAACGGTAGCGGAAACAATGGAGTGCTGTACAAAAATAATATCTTTTACAACAATAAAGCAATGCAAATAATTCTTTTGTTGAAAATTGTTCCACTCCTTTCCGAAAATTTTATACCATCTCTCTGCAATAGTTTTAAAAGTGTCTCGATACTGAAATTTACACTTCACTATTCTGGTAAGCTTTGTTTAAATAATTTCTGTAGCATTTGTTAAGAACAATTTCGAAAATAATTGGAAAACACCTGAATCTAGAAAGAATAAGCTTTTCATTGGTTTGAAAATCATTAATAAATGCTGAAAAATAAGCCTGTAAATGCGGTGGGAACATAAAATTAATCAATTTTTAGTAGTACAAAAATTGTCAGAAAAAAAATCTTTTTATATCTCTTTGCCTCGCTTTTTGCGATCATGGCTAGAATGACATCCTTCACGTTTAAATTCTCAAGGCCTTTCAGTACATAAATAAGTAAAAATGCCTTTATTTAACCTGGCGGGATAGTTAAGCAACGTTCATCGTGATTAGTACTTGGATGGGTAACCGTTCACGGAATACGGCGATCTCGTACCACCTTCTGACGGCTTGTATATCAGTGAATACACATAAGCTGTGCAATATTAGGCGAGGATTGAGGAGTGAATATACCATCCTTCGGTGGGGATGTAAAGCAATTGCTCCCTTGTCGATTAGGTGTTAGGCAAGTGAAACATACCTACTCTTCTAAATGAGAAGATATTAGGCAACATTACTAGGTTGGAAATAGCTCGTCTCCTCGACCTTAGTAGCGGAAATGGGCCGATTTTAAATAAATGAATAAACCAAAATAGCTATAATAGTTTCGGATATAAACCGCTGTGACAGGCAGACGGACGGAAAGACAAATTAACCATCCTATATGGGTTCCGTTTTCAATTTTGAGTGCGAAACCTTGGAAAATAAATGTAACAATGATTTACCCGTGTGAATTTGCTCACTTCTTCTGCAATTGTGAAAGTAACTCAGTTCTAAAAAATTAAATGTAGAAAAACTTTTTAAAAACAAGCTTTTAATATGATTTAGGTGTACTAGAACGAAAAACCGCTGCCCAAGGAATCACAACTTCCACATCCAAATTTGCTTCCCAAGTTTCTCACAACGAAAAAATTTTGTATGTGGAAATAATTTTATGAAACTTTTAATTTAATATTTGGAATCATCTACCAAAAACCTATAAAATGATGTCACACATCGGCAGTGGGGTGGGGGTAGTGATAGGGGGGTGGTAGTGGGGATGGATGAAGTAAAAACAATATTTTGAGGTCTTTGGTTCTTGTACACACACTAAATCCCATTTTTTTCACTCCTTTTATTACAGGCTGGGGGTAGTAACGGGGGTGGCTAATGTCAATTTTTTTTAAGACATTAGCTCCTCTTGTATATACTAAATACCAATTTTATGGACTCTTACTTGCTTGATTTAGCTATTTACCTCCATTTACCTCAATTTACACCTTCGCTGCAAGCGTCCTTACTTAAATCCGGATCCTTTGCTATTTCTTAGAATACAACGTCTGAGTGAATACACCGTGCGATCAAAAAAACTAAAAATTATAGTGTTAAAACTAAAAAACATACTCTTTGGTTCCATATTATTGTATTGTCACCAGAACTACACTTGTATGCAAAATTTCAGCTCACTTTGGCGTCGTTAAGTGGTTCAAAATTGACTTGCAAGAGTCCACCTAAACATACTAACATACAAAATAACAAACTAACTAAACAAAACCAGTTAAATGAAAGCTTGCCGAACAAAACAATGGTTCACTTGTCCATTATGGTCGCAGGTATTCAGGCTGCACAAGAGCTTATTAACTACAGGGTTAATTTGACATCGATGTAAAATTGGACTGATTTTAGGCAGTACAAGCAAAACAGAAAATGAGCTCCGCGGAGCACAATTTCACTTGTTTATTCCAATACACAATAAACTTCAAAGGATCATTTGTTTGAAATTTATAAGCTGAACAAAATTGGATGGACGTGTTTATTTTACCCTTAAAGTTAAAATTATGATGTAACTAGTGAATATTTGAAAGCCATATACCAACCTTGATACAAGACTGGCTTATAATTAAAATGATTGAACTAATTTAATTATGTTGATACAGTTTTCATATTTAATTTATAATTATGTATGCAAATTTGATGAATTATGCTTAAGAAAGTCAATATTCGTTTCAATAAAGTCAGAATAATCATGTTAATTTTAGATGGATACGTATTGGATTACAAATTGCTATATATAGTCTTAATTAACGCAGTTCCTTGGTACGATGCATGATAATTATTGAGGTCTCAAAAAAGAAGTGAAGTAAAATCATCGAGCTATAATGTTAGTTCTATGATTAAAATCAAAACATCCCACGGGGTGTGGCCTAACCGAATTCGGCTATTCACCAGTACTGAACTTAAAAAAATCATAGTTTGTCTCAGTTAAAAATACAGTTGTTTACGCTAAACGCAGAACGCGGTTTACTTCCCAAGAAAGTGAGGGATTCCACTTTCTGGAATCTGGGCGCTATATCTACAAAACCACATGACGGAGAAGAATAACATTTTGTAAGTAGTTGACGCTACTGTCAATGAAGGACTGTGATATACTTCCAGTGAGAAATATACAGGGTGGCCGCTAAAAAAAATAACTGAGAAAAGAAATGTGACAGAAGACAGTAATATTTAGAATGTAGTTAACACAACTGTCAAAGAAAAATATGATATTTTTGAAAATATACAGGGTGGTCACCCAAAAAAAATATTGAAAAAATGTGCCAGAGACGATACTTTTTCGTACGCAGTTAACACAACGTCAAGGAAGAAAGATATGTAAAATGCACAGGGTGGTCATTCCAAAAAAATAAAAAATGTGGCTGAGAACGATAATATTCCCAGGCACACAACTCTCAGGGAAGAAAAATTAGAAAACATACCGGATGGTCACCATAAAAAACCGCTGCCCAAGGAATCACTACTTCCATATCAAGTTTTTCTATCCAAGATTCTCACAACGAAAAAAATGTTGTACGTGGAACTTCAATAAGACAATATTTGAAATCGTCTACTGAAAAAACCCACAAAACGATATGCCACTTCGGTATTGGAGGTGGTGGTGGTGGAGGAGAGGTGGTAGTGGGTGTGGATGAAGTAAATAAAAATTTGAGAACTTTGGACCTTGTACACTCACTAATTGACAATTTTATTTTTTTCAACTCCTTTAATAATGGGGTGCGGATGGTAATAGAGGTGGCCAATACCCAAAAATTTTTGAGACCTTATATATACTAAATATCAATTTTATGTACTCTTACTTGCTTGATTTACCTATTTGCCCCGTTTACCACCAAATCCTTCAACGGACTAAGATCAAAATATAATCTAGTTGCAGATCTCGTTAAAATACATACGTGTACCAATTTCAAGTCAATATCTTAACGGTTCCAGAGTAATCGTTTGCACAAAAAACAGACAGACCGACAGACATACATTAACTTATAATCTCGACGTTTAATAACATTCTAAGCCTATTTGAACAATAAAAATTTTCAATATTTTTTTTGTCGATACTCTACTTCCACTGGATGTGGAAGTAAAATAATGAAGAAAATGTGACATACGACGATAATATTCCACGTGTAGTTAACACAATTGTCAAGGAAGAAAATTATGAAAAATATACAGAGTGGTCACCCAAAAAAAATGATTAAATAAGAAACTGTGGTTTGAAACAGTATTTGGTCTGTAGTTGACATAATTATGGAGGAGAAAGTCCGAGATGCTTTAAGTGAAAAATATACAGGGTGCTTAAATAAGAAACGACAGAGGAAAATGATATTTGAAATGCAGTTGTTACTATTGTCATAAAAAATATAATTACTTCCACATCCAGTATAGCATCGACAAAAAAAAATTTGAAAATTTTTATTGTTCAGATAGTTTAGAATGTCATGAAACGTCGAGATTTTAAGTTTGAGCAAAAAAATCTGTCTGTCGGTCTGTCTGTAACTTTTTTGTGCGCACGATTACTCTGAACCGTTGAAGATATTTGGCACACGTATGTATTTTAATGAGATCTGGAACTAGATTATATCTTGATCTTATTCTGATGAAGGGTTGGGGAGTAAAACGTGGTAAATGTGGGTAAATGGGTAAATCATGCAAGAGAGAGTCCATAAAATTGGTATTTAGTATATATAAGAGAAGCTAAGGTGTCAAAAAATTTTTTGGCATTAGCCACCCCCGAGGCCACCCCCATTACCACCCCCACCCCATTATTAAAGTGGGTGAAAAATAAAATTGTCATTTAATGTATGTACAAGAACCAAAGGCCTCAATTTCTTTTTTAGTTTATCCATCCCCATTACCACCTCAATTACCACCTCCCTTCCACCACTACCGATGTGGTGTATCATTTTATGGGTTTTTAGTTTCTAATAAAGAAATATGGTCAACTAACATAAAAGGTAATTAATAAATAAAGGATGCCAAACAGAGAGGGAATCGAGGGGCAAAGCGCTGGGGGGAAATACTGTACACGTCAGAGGAGTTCGGAAGAAAGTGAGGTATTTCGGCGCTATTAAGAGGAATTATTGAGTATTAAGGGAATTACGGGGTAATTTGGAGGAAATAAATGTGATACGAGGTATTAGAAGGGAACTAAGAAGAAATGAGAAGGATTAGGAGGGAATTAGAGCTAATAAATGGGATTTTCGCATGCGTTCAGCTACATTAGAATTGAAATGAGGACCCAAAAACATTTTCTTTAGATTCGAAGAAAAATTTCTATATATGCGACTTGGTAGGTCTAAGGAAGAACGCTATCGAATATTAGAGAAATTGGTTCACCAGAAGCATATCTCCAGGGACATAATCTTTTTCGACTTTTTTTAGATTTGACGAAAAATTTATACATTAGATTTCAAATATATTCTGGCACAATTTTCGCAACACTTACGGTGAAAAGGCCAAAAACGTAAATTCGCGTAGACAGAGACGTAAACAGAGAGCTGGATGTTATTGAAGCTTAGAATCCTCAAACTATGAAAATAGTACGAATATTAACACAGGGCTGTTCCAAATGGTCCGCTTCGGTTGTTATTAGGAAATAGTTCGTCGAACCGAGGTAGGGATGATGTGCGAGAATGCGGTAAACCATAAAAACATTTTAATGTACACATTTTTAGTTGCACCTTTGTCTTTTCATCATTTCCAAATGATGCCAAAATGGTTGGCGAAATGCGCATCTAGTATATGATTCGAGTGTAGTGTTCAAGTATTTGTGGAAATATTAATTTCACGAAATATTAATAAAAAGATTAGAGAAAGTCGGTGTTAGGAATTCTGCATTGGATATATTTAAAAATTACTTGACGAACAGGCAGCAAAAAGTAAGAATAAATGAAATATTAAGTGACCTGTTAATAATTACAACTGGTGTTCCCCAGGGCACCGTATTAGGCCCTATATTATTTTTAATATATGTTAACAATATAACAGAAATTGTGAATCCAGAAGATAACATTGTAGAATATGCTGTTGATACAGTCCTTGTATTTCAAGGCAAAAACATGGACTGAATTATATACTAATGAACTATGTACTAAAATGAACTCAATATTTTTCATACTTTAAGTTTTTTTTTTCGTTACTATTAGTAAAATTAAAAAGATAATAAATATGCCATAAACCATTTTTTTACGTGAATTAAGTATTTCAGCAATAATTTTTTTTCTCTTAAATGTAGGTAGGTATTTATCTAATTCTTACCATATATATACAGTCCAGTCAACGGTGCGCTAAAATGACCAAAATCTCTAACTTGAGTGCTAATGAATGGATTTTGATGTTTGTAAGAACGTTAACAAAAAAGTTAAAAAAATATTAGAGTAGAAAATGATCGGAAGGGGTAGAAAACACCCCTTTTATCACGGATTCCGTAACTTGTAGAATTAGGTCAAAAATGAAAAAAAAAACAATAAAGATATTCACCTTTTTTGGCCCAAAATAAGTGCAGTTTCCGGAAAAACATGAAAAATTTGTTCTATCTTTGACATTGTAGCGCTTTAAAAATATGCAATTTAAAAATTTGAAATCAGACGTATGCACCGAGGCCTTCTAAAACTCGGAAAATTAGCAAGTTACAAAAAAATTCCATGAGACAAAAAATGTTTAGAAGGCCTCAATGCGTACGTCGGAATTTCTTCAAATTATTAAATTACATATTTTTAAAGCGCTACATTGTCAAAGAAAGGGACAGTTTTTCAGTTTTTTTCGGAAAAATTCGGTGAAAACGCAGAAAAGTTGCAAATAAAAAAAAGTCTTGTATTTCGATGGTACTGTCGTGCGCAAAAAAAATGGGACAAGCCTTATAACGTATTTTTGCTAAAATCTAGTTGTGTACATCTAACTTTAATTTTTGTGACATTGTCAGTTATTTGTCAAAATTCATTGCAAGTGTGCAAATAGAGAGAGATTTACATTAGAAAAAAATAGCTGTCCTATTTTTTTTTTGCTCACGACAGTACATTCACCTGAATTTTTCCAGATTTTTTTTTAACTTTTACATTTCCCCTCCCCCATTTTTAGAAATATTCAAGTGGCCATATCTCGAAAAATATGCATTTTTCGAAAAAATGTACAAGAATAAAAACATCTTATTATGGGCCAAAAAAGGTATATGCATTTTATCATTTTTGACCTAATTCTACAAGTTACAGAACCGTGATAAAATTTCCTACTCTAATATTTTTTAAACTTTTTTTTTAACGTCACTACAAACACGTTGCACAAGGTTTCATCAGAATCCATGCATTAGCACTCAAGTTAGAGGTGAAACCTTCCGTTGACTGGACTAATATATATAAAATTTTTCCACATATCTATAATCCAGTTACGTTGCTGCTTTATTTGTGAAAATCACGCACAAGCTCCTTAGAGAGTTTATGATTTCATAAATGTGCAGCAACGGTTAATAACTTAAATTATATTAACATCAAGATAATGTTATAGTATATATGAATATATATCTATGTATCCGTTGTATTCTATATGTCTTATACAATTTTTATATTGCACTTTTGATATCATACATCTTCATATTTTTGTATACTTAATCAAAAACCTTCAAAATATTTTGCTCTAAAATCATAATAAAACATTAAGAAATTTGTTTATATAAAACAAAATCTAATAAATATATTGTAGCATTTATTATGTAAAATCTAATAAAACTATCATTTATATTATTTAAACGGTAAAATTTGCAAAAAAATATGATATATTAAAATACGTTTTTTTTTGCTCCAATCAGGAACTTTATATGACGCCTAGTCATTGCCCATTTTTAAAAATGTCATGGTAATTAAAATCTAAAGTGGGATTATGTTTTTCTGAATCTTCCGAGAAGGTAACACGTTGAACCAATAATAAAAAATGCATAGCGTAGGTAGGTAAATGTCTCTAAATAGATAATGAACGTGTGAAAAAACTGACATACGTTTGAATAAACAATTTCCACTCGTGCTTGTCACTTTCTAGCCTTTTAGGAATTTGTATTTTTATACGAGCGGATACGTCAGAAAAGTGTCAGTCAAATAGGAGATTTTCTCATCTCTCACTTATTTTGATCAGGATTTATTCCGGCATTGCTCTAGCCAGGGGCGTATCTTGAATACGTATACCGCTTCAGTGGAGTATTAATGTGATATATATTATTTAAAAAAGAAACAGCTAAAATAACAGTGAGCAAAATATTTTCATTAATAGTTTACGAAACATAAATCAGTTCACATATCAGCCAGCGCACAGTGGTCCCAAACTGAGTTTTTTGGTTCAAAAATGGCTAGAGAGCGCAAACCTTGTCGGAAGTGAACAATTTTTTTTTTTAATAAGAGCTTACCGAAATTCCAACAAATCCTCGGAGCCCAAATTTTGAAAAAAAAACAATCCTTTTTTATTATATTAAGTTAAGGCCAAAAAAAAAATGTTTTTAAATAATTTTTGATATAATAAATAAATTCATACGATAAAAATATCGAGTCCTTGAAGCTGAAGATCATAACTCGAGTAATGGTGATGTCACTAAGTCAAAATTTAGTGCCTAATTTGTCATAAGACATTTATTGACAGCTTGACAGCTGTCAAGTAACATATGACCTATTCACTACAATTTTCAGACAAAAACAGTTGCTTCGAAGTTTTTTGAATAATTAATGCTAGTTAGAAAATATAGTAAAGCAAAATCAGCTGTCAAATTAGATAAGAAAATGTCAATTGACAGCTGCCAAATTGACATTTGACTTATATTCCAAAATTTTTTCACAAAACTTGTTGCTCTCGGGATTTTGGGGTTACTAAATTCGAACAAAATGTCAAATTGGACAAAAGATGTCAATAGAAAACTCAGATAAGCTGTCAAGTTTTCAAATGGCCGTTATTTTTTAATTTAAATATAAAAAAAAATTTGACGTAAGGGTTTTTGGGCTTCCTAGAACCATATTCAACATTCTATGGCTTTTATTGTTGCTGCATTCAAGTTAGATGTCAAATTAAACCAATGGTGCAAATTGGCAGTTTAGTTAATTTGTCAAATTGGCATTTGACTTATATGTAGTAATTTTTGCACTAGTTACTCTGCTAAATTAGAATCAGATGTCAATTTGGAGTAAAAAGTACTGTAGCATTAACATTCGGCAATTAACTCTAAAATACAAAAAGAACCTCTCCACAACACATGCCCCCAAAAGAAAACAAAGATAAGGCACCAGAAGAAGCGATCCAGCCCACAGCACTCATCAGTTGTTTTTCTGTTTCTTGTTGGAAACCTCTACCATACGTATTTTCTTCTAAACAATGTCCGTGAAATCTACAAAATAATAGATTCCACGGACATTATTTAGAAGAAAATACATGTGGAAGAGGATGCCAACCAGGAACACAGAAAAAATACGAAACTGCCACAACCACCATTTAGACAAATCATCAATTTATTTAGAATAGACAGATGCATCGTCACCACGTTTTAATTATGGCACCGGAGATAAAGAAATAAAGAGCAACAAAGAGCGATAGATGGCGATAGAGGGCGATAAAACTTGATAAAAACCATTAGTGTTAAAGCGCTCACCCCAGACCGGATATTGAGATAAGGATCTTCGGGCACAATAATCAGTAATTGTAGACTTCTAGAATATTTCTGTAAGGAATATTAGATTTGATAGTAGTTAGGCTTCACAAAAACTTTTGTTGTATATTGAATTGTCAAAATAAAAAGCGTAATGCATTTAACTATTAGATTATTACCATACAGTTGTTTATTTTGAAGACACTGTATACAAAATTTTATATCAGTTAGCAGCAACCTTACATTTTCTACGACTGTAATTGAAAGTAGACTTTTCCGTCTGTCATCTGTAAACAGAAAGTTGACATTAGCAGCTAAGCGAGCGAAGTGATAACTTTCCGCTCGGTTCAAAGAATTTCTCCTTAGAAATGATGCGCCAAAAACGAAAAATCAGTGTTTTTTTCTAATTTTGTTGCAGACGTAGATAAAATAGAGAGAGAAGTTTAATTTCCGTTTTTGCATTCATGTTCAAGTGACAATAGAGTACTTTCCGTTCTTAATATATGAATGACTATTACGGAAGATAAGAGTTAATTATAAGAAGTTGTTTTTTCTTTAAAAATTAATCTTACATTATATATTACCATTATATATTTATTGTAACTCAATGGTTAGCTCTGACTTGCATTCTAAGCGTAACTAGCGACGTGGATTCGAGTCCCACACAGCGAAAAAATATTTCTTAGTAAAATTGTAATCAATAACTGGTTTAGATTTTACCATGAACAGTAGAATCCAATCTCCTTTTCTCAGACAAATCTAGATCTCCTAGACTGAAGAGGGTCATTGAGGTGATATAGAAGGTGGTTAAAACATACTTTAAACATTAATATTTCCATTCTAAAGTATTCTTTAGCTAGGCTGCCAAGTGGACTTCTTTCATGTGTAAACCTATTTAAAATTGTAATACTTCTTGATATACCATTAAACTTAAAGAACCATTGAAAGGAAAATGCACTGAATTTTACCATTATTCTCGAAGAGTTAATTTGTATCAGACATCTTAACTTTCTTTTCTCTTTTTTTAATTCGAATACGACTACGCCGCTGCTTGACGGTGTTCTTTTTAAACGGATTCTAGCCCGAACGATGCTGGCTGTCTGTCAAAAGTCGGCCACACAATAGCAACAATGCCATAGCAGCTAATGCACTTGTGGTCTTTGGAGCAGAGCTATTATATTAAGTAAAATAAGGCGAGGTTCCGTCAAAATGATAACATCGGATATTACGCTCACAATGAAATCATTTATTCTGAATAATTTGATAATTGTACCGGTCCCAGTGTGTACACTGAATTGTTTTCCACAAGCGTTTTCCTCGAATTTTATGCAAACTTATTTAGTTGGATGTAATATGATAATGAACAATTTAAAGCTTTTTACTTAATAGACTATTATGTAGATGTCGAATGAAGGCGAAAGTAAAGAAATATCCGTTGCCATTTAAATATTAGATAGTTTGCAGATGTTGATTACCTGGATCTCTACACAGGGTGTATGCTTGTATGTCCATATATTATAGTCCCTTGAGGTAAAGTTTTTACCACAGAAGTTCTGGGACTGGACAGCAAGACATCTACCTCCCCGTTCTCGAGGGCGGCGAACATGATGGTGACAATATTTTCCGACCTACCCTCCAACTATCACCCTTAAACCGAAGAAACCACCCCTTTTCCGATTTTTCGGTGCTAGGCTTGCAACGACTTGTCGGATCGCTATTTTTTGTCAATTCGAATAAAATGGGTAAATATTGACCACAGGTGGCCTAACCCACCCCCGGGGTTTGAAACTACCACCACCCCCAATAACGAAATAGCACAAATACAACGAAAATTAGCTTGAAAGCGGTATACCCCCATTTCCGAGGACGGAGAATACAATGGTGATAATATTTCCCGACTTACCCTTCACCCACTGCTCCTAAACCTGAAAAACCACCCCCTTTTCCGATTTTCAGCTGCTAGGTTCGCGGGGGTTTTTGGGACCAGTTTTTTTTTTAGTCAATTCGAATAAAATTGGTAAATATTGACCACAGGTGATCTAACTACCCCCATCTCTAATAACGAAATACCGCAAAAACAACGAAGATTAGCTTGAAAGCGGTATAGCCCAGTTTTCGAGGGAGGGAATATTATGTTGACAATATTTCCCGGATGAAAGTTTGCATGAGGATTTCTTTAGTGATCCAGAAGATCTGAAAAGGTTTTGGTTGAGATCGGATTACGTTTAGTGCCGTTTCGACACAAGTTGTTTATTTTATGATTACTTACAATTTGTAATCTAACCATTGCAAAGCAGTCAAAATTCCGATTTCAACGATATATCACACTTGCACCCTTTCCGTTTGGTTCCATGAAAAAAAAAAAAAAAAAACTGGGCCCAAAGTAAGTTTTTTGACCAAGACTAATAGAAGTGACAGTTGCATTAAAAGTCTGAGCAACTTGAATCCATTTCTGAATCCAATCACAACTTAAAAAACATTAAAATAACCTAAAAACCAAACCAAGTGCAATACCAACCTAAAAATTTTCGACAATTGTCAAAAAATAAAATCCTCCAGTAAAGTTTAGAACCAGAATTTTTGACAACTGACAGTTTGACAGATTTAGAACTAACAAAGTTTAGCGACAAAAAATTTGACAGCTCAAAAGATCTTCTCCTGGCATCTGTCAATTTGACATCTGACATTAGTGACAAGCAACCAAACAACAACCTTCCTCGACCGATTTAGTGAAAAATCGGTCGAGGCCAGAAAATAAAAATAATATTTATCAGCTCAAATTGAAACCGTCCACTCTGAACACTTCACCGGCCATATAGCTGGCAGAGAAGCTGTCCACAAAAAATTATTTGGTTTTTAAAAATAAATAAAAATATATAATTAAATGAGATCGTTTATATTTTTTAGTGCTCTTTTCGGCTTTAAAGATCCACCGAGTGGGGAGGTTCCAGCTGCTTTCCGTAGCTCCTGATTTTTTTAATGAATAATTTAGAACAAAAATATTAATTTTTAAGTATGATAAATATTTTTAAACAAAGTTATTTATTATTGTTTCTGTTGTTATTATTTTTTTATATAGAATCGGTATATGACGGACACCAACCTTCCTTTTATACATACACAAAGTGTATTTCGAGATTTTATTTGTATTTCTCCTAAAATATATAATCCAAACAATTTTATGCCGAATCTTTCCTTTATAAACGGTTGTTAACATAATTACATCCTTGATGGAATACACATTCAAGAAAAAAATTTTTTGTTTCAACACAAGGAAATGTCGACAAATTAGTCTCTTAAGGATTGTACATATTCAAACCAAATGCTAATGTTACTTAAAGTCTTCTTGTACATAGGACTTAAAATAAGATTATAAATCCCACACAGAATATGACGACAGATAAAAGGGACCACACAGGCGGGAATTAAATTCATTTCTTCATAAAACTAACGTTTAGAATACGTTTTTTATTAATTGTGCACCAACCACGCCTGCCTTTATCACAAGATCTATCGTAGGATCTTATTTTTTGTTTACAGGCGGCGTGTTTTATGCTTCATAAGGTTACAGGAAATAATATTACCGGCTGATCAGTTTAACTAAAATAGCGAAACGAACATGACAACGTGTTACTGGAAATGTCTACGGTTAAATGCATTGGGCATATTGGGATTACTGCAAGTTGGTGAAGTCTCTTAAAAATAGTTAAAAAGCCGTGAGTTCATACAAGGTGACTTATATGCTGTGAAATAATTTCAAGAAAATGTGTTTTGTTTATTCAAAAGTATATTTTTGATGAATATTTTTTTAATGCAATCATCCAGTGCAATTAGGTTTCTACCTCGGAACCCAGCTATAATAAATGGATTTGAATGATTTTGTTTTTTTTTTTCTAATGCCATAAACTAAAAAGTTTACCCATTGAGAATTACCGCAATTTCGGAATTTTGAAATATTTCTTTTAAGAAAATAATGATTGTTACAGTTTTCGAGGTAGTTTATAAAGAACTTGTAAAAAAAAAAAGCATTTTAAAATTAATTTGAAGATGGCAGAAGCTCCAAAAAGCGAAATAAATGAAGAAAACGTTAAATAATACAAATACATCAATTTTTTGTAGAAAATAATTTATTAACAGCTTATGCTAAATAATAACTATTATAAATTTTAATGACAAATAATTATAAATTTTTTTATTACAAGGATAATCATGTGAACAGTAAACATGCTATAGAACAATTTAAGCCACTATTTCTACATCTACAAGCAGAGCCACGAACAGTTTTACATGAACAAAAAATTGTTTTCAATAAATTTTCAGTAGCTGGTGTGTTCATTGTAACTGGTACTAGTGAATTATCTTCTTTTTTTTCATCTCCATTCTTTTGGCAACTTATCATGTCTAGCATCTGAACTAGCATCGAGTGTAGGTATCAATGAAATGAAGTTGACACAGGTATTTTACTTCCACGTCCAGTGGAAGTATAGTAACTACAAAAAAATGTTTAAAAACTTTTATTGTTCAAATAGGCTTAGAATGTCATGAAACGTGGAGATTTTAAGTTTGAGTGAAAGAAAACTGCCTGCTTGCCTGCCTGCCGGTCCGTCTGCCCGTCCGTCCGTCCGTCCGTCCGTCCGTCCGTCCGTCCGCCCGCCCGTCCGCCCGCCCGCCCGTCTGTCTGTCTGTCGGTCTGTCGGTCTGTCGGTCTGTCGGTCTGTCGGTATGTCGGTCTGTCGATCTGTCTGTCTGTAATTTTTTTGTGCACACGTTTACTCTGTAACCGTTTAAGATATTGACTTGAAATTTGGTACACGAAAGTACTTTAACGAGATCTGGAACTAGATTATATTTTCATTTTGTTCCGTCGAAGGGTTGGAGGGTAAATGGGGTAAATAGGTAAATGAAGCAGGCAAAAGTCCATAAAATTGGTATTTAGTATATATAAGAGAAGCTAAGGTCCCAAAAATTTTTTTGGAATTGGCCTTCCCATTACCACCCCCACCCCATTATTAAAGGGGATAAAACAAGATTGCGATTTAGTGTGTGTACTGTGTACAAGAACCAAAAACCTCAAAATATTTTTTTACTTCATCCACACCCCCACTACCCGCTATCACCATCCCCACCCCACTACCGATGTGGGGTACCGTTTTATGGGTAGAAGATTTCAAATATTATATTATTAAAGTTCCATAAACAATTGTTTCCACATACAAAGTTTTTTCGTTGTGAGAGACTTGGATAGAAAATCTGGATGTGGAAGTAGTGAGTACTTGGGCAGCGGTTTTTACTTGTAGCTTTAAGAAACGATTGGTATCGAAAATTATTTATATTTTCTTGACGTCAGCATTTTCATCAGTAAACATAATCAGCATCTTGTAAATCTGTACGATTTTCGAATAATTTAGCAAATTTACTTTTACCCTTTTTGTAAAACGCTGAAGTTGTATCACATCCAGTTAATGCATGTAAAAACAAAATATGCTTCTTGCTGTTAACAACAAAATCAAAGTTTATGATGAAGTCATTCCAATAGATGAATTGTTGCTCTTTCAACGTATTTGTATTTTAAAAAAATCAGAACTTCAAACATACATGAATTTTGAGTTAGCCCCATATCTTGTAACTCTGTTCGATCAAGATTTAATG
The DNA here is from genome assembly GCA_936432065.2 of Rutpela maculata. NCBI lineage: Eukaryota > Metazoa > Arthropoda > Insecta > Coleoptera > Cerambycidae > Rutpela > Rutpela maculata. Next base: position 146,695,300 of record OW386289.2, read on the forward strand.
CGAGAGACAACTAAATCAGATTTTTATGATTTATTTACACAGCTCAAAGCTTTTGGAGCTTCTGCCATCTTCAAATTAAGTTTAAAAAGGTTCATTATTTCGCAAATTCTTTATAAATAACCTCGAAAACTAACTAACAATCGTTATTTTCTTAAAAGAAATATTTAAAAATTCCGATAATTGTATTTTTCGTTGATATTTGATTGATTGATTTACCACCGTGCGGTAGGCATTGCTGCCACTCCCAGGTATACATCTGGGCCTGCTACGTCCACGCTGGGTTGGACTAAGGTCATGCTTGTTGCCGAGAGCCACATGGCGCATGGTAAAGGAATGTGGGATGGGAGGTGTTGATATGTGTGTGATGCCTTACAGCATTGTGTATTGTATTTTTCGTTGAGATTTCTAAAAAAATTTACTTTTTTTTTAATTTACGGATTTTCGAAATTGCGGTAGTTTTCAATGGGTAAACTTTTAGTTTATGGCATTAGAAATCCAACAAAAAAAAAATAATTCAAATCCATTCATTATAGCTGGGTTCCGTCATTTCTCATTTATAATGACTAATTGTACTGGACTACAATTTAAATAAAATTTGCAAAAGGCTTTCGTACTTCTAATCTAATACAAAAAATTCAACTTGATCAGAATCATAATGGGGTTATTCATGTGTGTAAAAAACTTAATAATAGCTACAATTTGAATAGTGAAGTATACGAGGATAACGTAACAGCAACTAAAATCACTCTGATATTTGTTAATTATTCATAAATCCACAAAAACCATACTACTTATTTTAATTTTTTTTAACGCATGGCGTCCATGGTTAGAGGTAATTTTATTGTTGCTAGATTGCTGCCCTGTCAATATATGTACAAATTGTTTTAACTTGTAGTTTTCCAGTTTGCAAATAATATTTTATGAATTTTAGGAAATGCGAAGATTCGCATATTTTCGGTCATAACCTTGTTGTTTTTTATGTTTTAGAAAAAACACCAAAAAGTGGCAGAAAACTCAATCAATTTTCTTTAGTATTGGTGTCTACAAATATTTTGAAAAAACTGATTATGTCGATTTTTGGGAAAATGGAAAAAATTTCGCGTTCTCCTAGAAAATGAATGTAAACCTTAAAAAAGTCATTTTTCCCAGAAACGTTTGCTTCAAAAGGCCGAGATTAATGGAGCGTCTACGTAATACATGATATTAAGAAGACATCGTATTTGAGATCGATTTCAGTTAATTACCGATTAATTACGGTGACAAAATGGCGAAATTTTACCAAAGAAAAAAGTTCTCACTTCGGCCCCTTCTATGTCCCTCATTTTTGTCGGATTTTTTGTAGTCCCTTTAAATATAATATTTTCCATAAAGTTTTGTGAAGATTTGCTTCATGTTATTGTGGGTAACGAAAATTATTCTATAGTTACTTTGTAGAGAACATTGTATGGATACATAGTTTTATCATTAGTTGATATACTATTAATGTTGTATACATTAAATTGAATGCTGCTAATTTAAAACTCGTTAAAATGTGTAGAGCAGAAATAAAAATTTAACACTAAATAAATCTCTATGTTCATTAATTACGACTCCATTTTTATTGCCATTTTTATAGTTAGGAGCGTGTTTCAGATGTATAAGAATATGTAAATTTTCATTAAATGTATAGACGTATAATATAAGCAATTAAAATTTTGGAATATAATTTGTTGCTTTATATACCATTTCTCATCCTTTGTCTTCCATTTTTCATCCTTTGTCAAGCACGTTCCTTCTATCCACAGCTTCATAATAATCACCTAGGTCCCTTGAGTTCAATCCCAACCTCAAGTGGAAAGATTCAGATCCATCTTAACTACATTTAGATCTCGATACGAAAATTTGAGCAACGTTAGCTGCCGTTAATTTCTAGAAGGGCGACTTCTAGGGAAATTCAACGATCTCATCCCACCCAGTGGCTTGTATATCAGCGTATATGCAGAAACTATGCAATATTAGGCGATGATATATCATCCTTTGGAATGAACGTAAAGTAGTCGAAAATTATCAAATTTGTTGGTAGCTTCTCTCATGACGTCGTTGGTTGATCTTAGTCACGAAAATAGGTCGACGTTAAATAAACGACAAAAGGCAATTAAAACTCTGACGAAGCAGTATTATATGTCGCATTCTTTGTAAGTGCCCGTGCCAAGATAATACTTTCCTCTGCAGCGTCCACTAATGTCACATTTCTCGCTATTCTTCCTCGAACTTCCTTGTTTCTCACATGGTTGAAGAGTGCGACGTCACAACATCTTCCCGAGTAACAAGTAGCTATTTTAGACATCATCCAATCCGTAGGGTACACGACTCTCTACCAAGGGCGGATCCAGAATGGTTACTGGGGGGGGGGGGGCACTAACATCTACAAAATATTTTAGAAATCAGAAAAAAAAATTTTCGCTCGCCTCGGAATCAGAAAAAATTTGTTTCGCCTCATACAGAGAATGCTATTAAAAATGTAAAAAAAAATTTTTCGCTCACCTCGCAATCTGAAAAAATTTTATCGCCTCATGGGGGGGGAGGGTGCAAATGAAACTCCAAAAATTATTTTTTTTCGAAAATTTCGGCTCATGGAGGGGGGTACAAATTAAAATCCAGACACAAATTTTTTTGCCTCATACATAGGAATACTATTAGAAATCCAAAAAAAATTTTCCCCTCACCTCATGCGGAAAAAAATGTATCGCCTTGAAAACATAACGAATACTTTTCTCGGAGGGGGCAATTGCCCCTACTGCCCCCCCCTGGATCCGCCCTTGCTCTCTACCACCAAATTAAACATTATAACTTTAATATTTTTAGTAATGGATTTACTCCATAGTCATGAGTAGTATAATTTTCTTGTAGTGGCCCACTTTATTCAGAATATTTTTATCTATATAAATATATCTTTCCACCATTTACTAATGTAATCCTCAGATAAGTACTGTTTACAGTCCTCACCTGCTGATCTGTAACATTCCTCACTGATTTTTGTTAGTATAGGCAGCATTATATTCACTTTCGGTTGGAACAATTTGGTTTGCTATTAGTCAAGATGGCATAAGGGGATTTTTGTTATCAAAATTATGATCGGTTTTTCACCTTCTCAGCTTTAGTATTTTTATTTGCGCTTTCATTATAATATAATAATTTTATTTACATTCAAGATACATATAAAAACGTAGCGTATCTTATATGAAAATGTAACTGAACATATTGGATGCAGATAATAGGTTACCATGCGTAAGTTTTGGATAAAACATGATTGCGTGGGTCATTATGCAATTTCACATTGGAAATTTTCACATAACATAACACAAGGAAAAAAGGAATAATTTGTTTGCCACTACCACTGAATCTATGAAGCAGCTACTACTGCAAATGCAACTAAAAATGAAAGTAATATTAATGGTATTCTAGTTATAACAAAATATATAAAAATGGTATTTGTACTAAATAATAATTAATAACGATTGGAAAATAATATAATTGTTAATTTTAAAATTTAGTGTGTCTGAATAGCGGATTCTAATACAGCGCTTATAGAATTAAGATTTGTTTTAGTCTAGTAATGTAGAGCACTCAAAGAAAATGATAGGTAAATTCAACCAAAAAGAGCATATGAAATCGCGCCTATCTAGTTTCATAGTTAAATCAGTCAGAAAAGAATAGTCATACAACTTTATTTGTTTCCGTAAACAAATAGTAGTTTAATAATCATATCTTCTTGTAACAAATTAAATAGTACAATGACATTTTTTTATGTTCACTAACCATTTTCAATTTGGTCTACAATTAAATAGTACAACGACTTTGTTTTTTGTTCACCAACTAATTTTTAGGCTGATCTACACTTTATTATATGATGAAGTTTTTTTTAGCCAAAATCTCAGTATTGAGACTTCAGACCACCCAAACCAAAGATTAGAGATCATTTATAAGATCCATCCAAATATATCGATGATCCCTGAGAGAATTTGAACAATGCAATCATGTTATTAATTTTCTATAAATTCATAAGAGTATAAGATAATGCATGATTGATTATTGTTAGTGAATTGTATGTGGCGTGATCTGGGAATAATTTCTGTAATAGACTACGTGGTAAGCAAGCAAATTTTATGGTAATTCTTTTAGAACTTCTAGAAGACGACAATAATATTGGTTTGTCTACCAAGTGCAATAATACAGCGAACTAATACTCGGTTAGAATTACAATTCGATAATAGTTAAAAATAAAATAAACTATTATCTAGTTTAATTTGACAGAATTCAACAAAATAATAGTCAGACGAACAAAATAATGGTCTTATTCATCTATTTTTTAAGTTAATGTTTGTTTTGTTCTACGACAACTTTTTATTAATTAAAATAACAAACCTCTTGTTTAAAAATACCATAAATATAGTTTGGTTTAACAAAATTAACGATATTGTTAGTTAACCATTTTTTTTTGTTGAATTTACCCATACTATTTCTTTGAGTGAGTAAACTCTTATACTCTGCGTCCTTAATCATACTTTTACTTGTTTTTTACTTTGTTTTGAAAGTTGTTATTTCTCGAATATTTTTATCTAGCATGTTGCATAATTTTATTATGATATATCCAAAATATTTTTCCCCAATTATTTTAGTAATTTTATTCGATGTAAGGAGTCCTTGTTGTTTGTTTGTTTTTGTATTATATTGATGTACAGCTTGCTCATTTTCTTTGTTACTATTTTTGTATTTATTTAATAAAACAGTGTAGTAATATATTTGCTTAATCATTAGCAATTTTGAGTCTTGGAATAGGAGCTCTGTAAAATACCGATAATCCTTTTTTAAAATAGTTTTTATAGTTTTTTTTTGTAAATTTTCCAAAGGTGTAAGATATGTAGTTCCAACACCACCACAGCCGATTATTCCGTACCTAATATTGATGCAATTAAAGCATTAAACAAAACTTATTCGTTTTGTCTTAGAATCGACTATAACTGTTTAATATAATTATAATAATATAGTATACTTGAATTTATATATTAGCCCACGTTTTTTACATGTTCTTGCCAACTAAGATGACAGTCAATTGTAATTCCTAGATATTTTTTTTGCCAGATCAATGTATATAACGTAGTTTGCATACTTTATATCTAGTTTACTAAAATTTGTTAAGTTTGGGCTGTATGGCATTAATGGCAAGAAAAATATTTTTTTGCAGTTAATAGTCACAATTTTTTATTATCAAATAATCTTTATATAGTTGTAGATCTTTTTCTACTAATCTGTTTAAGTTTTCCCTTGAATCGTTTTTCTAAAAAAGTGCAGTATCGTCAGCAAACAAGAGGATTTTTCCTGTTCGTAGTAAGTATGTTATTCATATATATTATGAACAGAATAGGCCCCAACACAGTTTACTGCAGAACTCCGCATGTTACTTTTTCAAGTCTGCTTGCTTTATTTCCTATTTTATCAAACCTTTGCGTATCTTCTGGGAAGCTCTGAACAAGTTTTAGTTCTATACTTCTAATCCCAACAGCTTCAGCTTTATTTTATTGGTATAATAATCTTTACGTCTATGTATATAAATTATATGAAGTATCTATATGCAATATTTCTATCTTTTAATATAATGGCAGTACATGCAAGAACATTCATTTAGTCGTTTTTATCGCGATTCTAGAGTCTATTATTCAGTTCTATATCGTTTTTACCAGACAGTTTTCCATATGTGACGTAAAATCTAAAATTAGATAGATACCTAAATAGTAATTCTTGCAATATTTATATATTACTAAATATTTCATTGTTTGTGTGAATGCAATTGTGCATTACTGTTAGTTTCATGTTCTAAATGGGCATAGCATAGGTATGCATATTTTATGAAGATTCTATAAATGTGAATGCATCATCGCGATGTCAGCCATGAATGCAATAATTTTCATTAAATATTTACTGTCCGGGCGATATCATGTGAACTATCTTTAGGTTCTTTTTTATGCGAATATACAAATCTACAGAATGTAAAACATTTAAATTGTAATTTTCCAGCTGCATTTGACTTAATAAATATGGGAATGATTTAATATTGTTCCTGTTATGTATATTATTGCACATATGTTGGGATATTTTTTAACTCAGAAGAAATCGAAAATGCATTAGATTTTGAATAAAAAAATCGTTTAAGGTATTTACACAAAACTTCCCTCTCTGTTCATCATACCTTATTTATTCTACTTGTTCGCAATTTCTTACCGAACTTTTTATGATTCATAAATGATTCTATGTTTTAATATTGTATATTTTTCATATTTTTCATGCTATACAGTTGTATTAACCGCTTGCGAAATATTATTGCCATCCGTCACATTTTTTATTTTTATTATAACCACCCTGTATTTTTTCATATAGTTTGTCTTTGACAATTGTGTTAACTGCATTCAAAGTATTATCGTTCTCCATCACATATTTTTAATTTTTTCTTTGCATATTTGCGAAACATTATTCCTCACATGTATTCATAATTTTTTTTAGTACATTTTTTAATATTGACAGTTATGTTAATTACGTGTCAAATATTATCATTTTCCCTCACACATTTTCATTATCTATATTAACTGCATGCGAAATATCGTTTTCCCTAGCTTTTTTAATTTTTTTTTTCGGTGACCACCCTGTATACTTTTTTATATTTTTCTTCGACATTCGTGTTAGCTACATGCAAAATATTATCGTCCTCTTTAACTTAAAAAAAAAAAAAATTGTGACCACTCTGTATATTTTTTTTCATATTTTCTTCTTCGACAGTTGTGTTAATTGCATGCTAAATATTATTATTATTTAATTTTTCTTTGGGTGACCACCCTGTATATTTTTTCAGATTTTTGTTCTTTGATCACATATTTTTAATTTTTTCTTTGCATATTTGCGAAACATTATTCCTCACATGTATTCATAATTTTTTTAGTACATTTTTTATATTTACAGTTATGTTAATTACGTGTCAAATATTATCATTTTCCCTCACACATTTTCATTATCTATATTAACTGCATGCGAAATATTATCGTTTTCCCTAGCTTTTTTTGTTTTTTTTTTTTTTTTTTAGGTGACCACCCTGTATACTTTTTTCATATTTTTCTTCGACATTCGTGTTAGCTACATGCAAAATATTATCGTTCTCTTTAACTTAAAAAAAAATTGTGACCACTCTGTATATTTTTTTTTCATATTTTCTTCTTCGACAGTTGTGTTAATTGCATGCTAAATATTATCGTGCTCCGTCACATTTAGAAAACAAATTTGGGTGACCGCCCTATATTTTTTCTTTATAATGGAGTATTTTCTCCCCTGTATTACACCCCCCCCCCCCCCCCCGTCACTTTCTTTATTTAAATTTTTACTTCACTCTAAAATTGTACCTCCACAATTTGGTGTTTTCACAAATTTTGAAATCATTTTGACTGAATTTTATAGGTAAATTTTTTTCGAAAGCATTGTTGCCTGGTAATATAAAGAGTGTAAATTGACAGTTTATTATCTGATTAAATTCCGAGGGCATTAGCGGGAGGGATTTAATCTTATATATATAATTTTATATATTATAGAAACCGCTGCCCAAGGAATCACTACTTCCACATCCGAATTCTCTATCCAAGTCACACAACGAAAAAATTTTGTATCTGGAAATAATTGTTTATGGAACTTTAATAATATAATATTTGAAATCCTCTACCCCAAAAACCCATAAAACGATATCCCACATCGGTAGTGGGGTGGGGGTGGTAACAGGGGTGGAAGAGGGAGGTGGATAAAGTAAAAAAATATTTTGAGGTTTCTGGTTCTTGTACACACACTAAATCACATTTTTTTTTCATCCCCATTAATAATGGGGTGGGGTTGGTAATGGGGGTGGCTAATGCCAAAATTTTTTTTGAGACCTTAGCTTCTCTTGTCTATACTAAATTAGGGATGATTGCAATTTACCGGAAGTTTTAATAACCGGTAAATCGGTAAATAAAAATGTAAATAACCGGTTAACCGGTATTTACCGGTAATTTTTAGAATGGATGATTAGGGTGGCGAAAATGGCAATTGTCTCTTTTCATACAAAATTATCTAAATTTAACAAAAAATATATTTTTTTTATTGGTACCCTATTTTGCTTATTTAAAGTACGCCTCAGAGTGTTTAAATCCAAGTTTTAAAAACGCGCGTGTTTTAAAGTTACCATGGTAACATCAATGATCCAAGAAACGTGAAGTCAAAATGTCAACTTTTTAATTGTTGATATAACATACTGTAACTCAAATAAAATATTACTAACGAATGTTTCAAAAGCTTTCCGATTTTTGCGGTATTAACCGCGATTCTGCTTTTCTATTTAAATAATCAATGTTAGAACTCATTTTAATGCAGTATACAATCAGTAACTGTATTGACAATAAATAATTAATCATATGTGACAGATTGCAAATTAATTTTTGTTTTTCTCATTTACATGACACTGACAGGTATCTTGATGTCACATCACGAATTCAACCAATTTACATTCTTAATTCTTGTTTCCATTTTTTGTAGTAATAATACCAGATTTATGATTTCAAAGTGTACCAATAAAAAAAATAGCGTAAAGTATTCGTGGATAACTGGTCTTTAAAACACTTGCTCTATTTCGAGCACTCGGCTGCGCCGTCGTGCTCGAAAAATCGCGCGTGTTTTAAACACCTTATTATCCACTTATACTTTAATATACTATTATATACGTATATTTGATATAATGAACAAACAAAAGGTTTTTTATCAACAGTAAAATCACAAGAGCTTTTTTTTATCGGATAAATTTATTTCTCTTTGTAACGAAATAATTTTGCCAATCAGTGATTTTATAAGAAAAACTGACATGAAAAAATCGCGAGACCGGAGGTCGAGCGATTTTGTCAAATGTCAGTTTTTCGAGCAAAATTACTGATTGGCAAAATTTTGAGTTAAAAAGAAATTTATCCATAAAAGAAAAGCTCGAGTGTTTTTTGGCAAGATAAATTAACGATAGAATATGAATGAGAACGAACAATAACAATAATTTATTAAAAATAATTATAATTTTCCCTATCGTACAGTATAGTTTCCACAATACTTAAAAATTATAGCTGACGATGCACCTTTTTTATCGCTGTCAAAGTGACAAAATGTGACTGTCAAATAGACTTTTTATATAGGAGTTAATTTACCAAAAGGAAAAAATATAAATGAAATAAATTTAAATAAATAATTATTCTGTAAATAACAAAAATATCCACTTAAATAACAAAAATTATAAACATAAACTCAAATAAGGCATTTACTGAATATCTAATCTAAAAATACAATACAATATTTTTTAAAAAGAGCCTGTTAAAAGGGTTAGTTTTTCAAAGCTATATCTGTTAATCGTCTGATATTTGTGCATAGAATACCACCAGCTGAAGATGCCCTTCCTCAATCGATATTGGTGGGTCGATAAGTTAATAAGAATTGGTAATAACATACTTCTAAATGTATTCCACGGATATTTGCGGCAGTGGCATATTCAATTTTCTGTCGTAAGATATTGTCAATGTCTCTCTTGTATTTCTTAGGGCTTGGTGTTTGGAGTTTACTTTTTATAATATTACTTATTTATTGTTAAAAGTGCTCGGTATTGGGACAGTCACTCTGTATTTAGTGAATACTAGTCAGTGACATAAACAGAAACGTTGAATACGCGACATATCGTAAGTTCAGAATTTACCGAAATAACCGATAAAAAATTAAAATAACCGGTAATTATCATCATGTGTTTTTGTCCTAATAATCGGTTAACCATTTAACCGGTTAACCGGTAATGCAATCCCTATACTAAATATAAATTTTATAAACTCTTACCTGCTTGATTTACCTATTTACTCCAAATTTACCCCAATTTACCCCCCAACCCTTCGACGGCGACGCAACAAGATGAAAATATAATCTAGTTCTTGGTCTCGTTAAAGTACATTTTTGTACCAAATTTCAAGTCAATATCTCAAACGGTTCCTGAGTAAACGTGCGCACAAAAAAGTTACAGACCGACAGACAGAAAATTTTTTTTCGCCCAAACTTGAAATCTCGACATTTCATGACATACTAAGCCTATTTGAACAATAAAAATTTTACTTCCACTGGATGTGGAAGTAATAATGAACTGCCAATTTACACGAGTTATATTACCTTTTAGGAACTTAGGCAATAAAGTTCATAAAACATCTTTGATATTAAGTCCACGGAATTTGCCATATTTTAAATGTAATGACAATCAATAAACCAATATACCTTGAACTATAAGTATTTATAATGCATAGACTACTGACTGGTCCAAAACTGCTGAGACTCTGAATGTCTTCATTGTAAACAGTTCTTAGGGATGTTTCGACCAATCAGTCACATTATGCATAAAGACAGAGAGAGAGAGAGAGAGAGCAGTACCAATGTTTCGCCTTATGTTGTATTTTAAGTTGAGCAAAGAGAAATGAAATATGGTTCTGGTACCGCCATCTAGTAATAGTAATGCTGAATGTTACATACAGAGAATCGGCAGACAGTGTAATATACAAAAAATATTATATAAAATGTTTATTGATATATACTTACTTATTTAATTCTTATTTTCAATTTAAGGAGGGTAAAGATTAAGTTACGGTTGTTTAGTAAAACAGAGGGTATTTGTACTGTGAGAGTGGAGTTGGAATAAGTGTTATGAATTATTGTAATGCAGGGTACAGTGATGGATTACCATAGGTACGTAAATTTGTGTTTAACATGAAATAATTCACTTGCCTGCTTGGTAGGCATTTGTAGGTATTTAATTTGTGATAATTATTATTTTGTAATTAAATTATGTGACGTATACTTTCCGGTGAGGCCGGAAAGTGGTCACTTTTGACACCTTTACAATTTTTTTTACGTGGGGCAAAGGTCCCACACTAGCCTCTTAGCACAGCCTATTGCAGTAGGGCTGGAGTAGCTACAGTGGAGAAAAACAGAAAATTCCAGTGGGTCAATTGGGATGTATCAAACTTTCACACACACACAGTAAAACGCATAATTCGGTAAACAATATCTATTTATTTCCTATAAGCTACAATATCGACTCTAAATTAGTCTAAATCTACTAATATATACCAGACAGTACCCAGGCTATGATATGACTATCGTGCAGTTACGGTGCAGTTACAGCGATGTTACTTATGGCAGGCGGGAGCGAAGCAGCGGTATGACGTGGACTCGAGGTGTGGCGGTGAAGGGTGGTTAGTGGCGCGAAAATGACAAGGTGACGGATTACGATGCAGCTTATGTACAGTCGTCGGATACCAGGAAGGAGCAAGCAAACAATAACTAATGCAACAATAAGAAAAATGGCTACTCTAGGTGTCAGGCTTGGCTAATACCAGGAACCCTATAGCTGAAAAGAGATGTATGATTAGTTAAGACAAGACGGCGTTCTGCAACTCCTAATCTGAAAACAGTTAAAAAAATAATATGGCCACGTCCCGATTTCTCCGCATTAGCAGATACTGCGAAGACCTCGGAGACGCTTTCTCTGTGCCCACAGAGTAAGCGCACTAGCACATATTACGAATACCCTGGGTACACCGGAGTCAGCCACGCTAGCACGACGGTTGGCACCTGGATGTGAGCTCGTACCCTGGACCTGAAATTGAATGAGCGTCTTGCTTTCTCCGCGTTAGCAGATACTACGAAGACTCCAAAAACGCTCTCTCTATGGACACAGTTTGCGTGCACTAGCAGATATTACACGCACCCTGGGCACACAAGAGTTACCAGACAGTAATTAGAATTAAAGGGCCTGATTTCTCCGCATTAGCAGATACTACGAAGACTCCAGGAACCTCTACTTTATGACCACAGGGTACCCGCACTAGCAAATATTACGGATACCTTGAGGACACAACCAATAAAATAAATACAAACACAAATAAAAGTTCACATTATCAGCCAAACCGCTACCTATTATAATTATTACTATTTTTCTTACTTATATCCTCTAGTTGCTCCTGGCGCGTCTGGTTGAATATGGGGCGGTACACCGACTGACTTCTGGACTGGCACGTCTACCCGCTTCGGAAGCTCGTGAGGAACTTCACTGTTGGTGTCGCTTTCAATAGCTAGTAGGCTCGTATCCCGTCTCTCGCCTGGTAGTGGGAGAAGTGAATGCGCGTAGGAAATGAGCAGTGTAGACGGCACTTGTGAAATTTCGGTACAATGGATCTTACGGACTTACAGTTTCGTAAAATGATATATTTTAAGAAATATTGACAGAGTCCGAAAAGTTGGACTTACGGAAATATTCACTTACGCGTGACGGCTGGTCACGGGTGGGCACCTCTGCTCGCCGCTACTGCTTCGGATCGACTGACTGATGCCACAGAGAGCGTGAGCTTACGGCGGTCTCTTGGCACTGTGCTGGTGGGAATGTAATTTTACACGGTAATAAATTGTTCGTAGCCGGTTGGGTTTAAATGAGCAATACAAAAATTAAATAACAATATTTATAATATGTAAAAATAGGGTACTTATTTGGGCCTCGGAATTTGCTTCATTACAATTATTATAATCCATTGAAAGCTGTGTATAACTTGTCCCCAGCCTACATATATTCCACACAGCCTTGGGAGTCAACTTATGTGGTGGTGTGTTATGTTTATATTATTATATTACTATATACGCTACAATAATACAATTTACGTTAACAATTAGCAATAAGCTAGAGAAAAATGTATAGATAACATTTGATAGCAAGAGTCAACCTATTGACGGAAAACATTTCACGAACAAAACATGACGTATATGTCAAAAAATTATCGCATTATTTGTCGACGCGTCGATACAAAAAAATTAGAGCGATAAATTTTTCATCTTGGTACTGTCAAAAGTCGATCTAGGTTGGCTTACCACTAGTTTGATTAGTGCGATGTTGTGAAAAAACGGGCTCTCATTGGCTATCGTGTTAATGAGTGATAGTCTACTATCTGTGGTGTGTTTTTTTTATAATCGAAGTAAACTGCCTCATACATATTTAAACATATGTTTCTGCCATCTCATGCACACTGCACACTTCGCGTCGCTTTAAAAAAATACTTCCCTACCGTATAGTTAAAGTTTTTTCTAATTATCCTCCGGCCTAGTCAAGAACTAAACTCATTAAAGAGAAGGTATTATTAATCACAGAATAATACCTTTCATCACATAATATCGTTAACAGGTTTCTACCCGTTATCATTAACGAGCCATTTTTTGCGAGCGAGCTTCAAAGCTTTAATGAAATTAAAATATGGTTTTATAAAATGTAAATTAATAAAGAAAAACGTTGATGTTTTGTTTTTAGTTTATCATAGTAATTACCATCATAAGGATAAGGATAAGGATGTTGCATGTCCAAGTCTAATAATTATGCACATTTATGAAAATAAACTTTTATTGTAATACGTCCGTGAGGCTGCTTTATTCAGTAATTTTTAATATATGTGATATGCAAATAAAATATCAAAGGAAAAGTCATACAGTTAGCGTGACCAACTGTCAATGTTGCTGAATTTTAGGGTCGCTACTTTTAATTTCTCATGGGTTACTTTTTTGTTTTGTCCGGCAATATTGTCGGATTTAATTTTTGTGCGCCGCTATATAAAAGTTATTTGATTTTGTCATGACCCCGTGAGTTATATAATGATGTCAAATTTACACGAGATAAAATGCAATGTAAATGTATTCCGTTATTATACAGAAGTTACAAAAAAAAAAGTTCGAACATTTATGCGGATTCCTGCACATAAATTATCTATAATTATTGTCGATAACTTCGTATTAAAATTATGCTAATGGATATGTCCAACGTTTTAATGGTTCGGAAATTTACCATGGTCCATAAATTTTTATTGGTGTTTATATAATTGGGCTATTGGAGAAGATTTAACATAATATCTTTAATATTATAATAAAAAATACAGTTGGCATGATTCGCAATTTTACTGTAAGGTACTACATCTAGACATTCATCTACAATCGACAAATTAAATGCTGAACTATGTCGAGCACTGATCAAAAGTGCGCGATTATTAAGCACTCTGAAAAAGTGCTTTAAATTCACGAGAATTAAGCACTAAAAATTTAAATAATGAAGTATCTATTGAGGCTAGAACTTCATTGAATTTAAGTGTTATTTGTGAAAAATGATAAGGGCCAACCAAAATCAATGACAATATAGAATAAGAATGACACAATTTAGCTCTGTCAATGAACGTTCAAAAAGCTGACTAAAATTTCTACAAGAATGTTTCTATACATTTTTTTCATATCTGTTATGCTTTTATATTTTTTTTCTTTATTTTAACTTTATTATAACTTTACAAAAATTTTTAATTATCATCGTAGAAAAACAGTTTTGTACAGAAATCCATTTCATAACAGACTGAACTCAAATATCGATTAAAAAATGTCTGTGTATGTGTGTATACCGTTTCTTGTAAACACGATAACTTCTGTTAGACTTAAAATATTTAATTACAATTTGGAACACATGTAAAACAGCATAGTAGAATAGTCCCTATTGAAATCGGGTCATATCTATAATACATGGTGATCACCAGAGGCCTGCAAACTCTGACTTTTACTTAAAAATTATTTTATTTTAATTTTAGAGCAAAACGTTACTAAGGTTTTTGATTAAGCACACAAAAATATGAAGAAGTACAAGATTTATAAACCTCAACATACCGGGTGTCTCTTAGCTTCAAACCAACTTTATGTAAATTAGATGATATGTCAATGATACCCTAAAATATGGAAAATGGTATTTTTACTAAGATTATTATAAAATGAATAAAGTTGCAGTCGGGTGTTGTCGACTGCAAATATCTATTAAATAAGATACATTTTGTTGGACTAAATATTTATCTTTATAATTTGGAATGTATATAAAACAGCCTATTAGAATACTACTTACTGCAACTGAATCATATCAGTCATACAGAGCGGTCGTTAGAGGCGTGTACTCTCATCTTTTATATAAACCATGTTTTATTATAATTTTAGAGTAAAATGTTACTGAAATTTTTAATTAAACACACAAAAATATGATGACGTACAAGATATATAAAGCACAACATACCTACAGGATGTCTCTCAGGTTCGAACCGACTTTATGTAGGTTGATATAATAATTTTACCTTAAAATATCATTAAAGTATTTTTAATAATACTATTATGAATATAGACGAAGAAGACGAGGAGTACGAGCCACCACCCCAGCTGACCCCAGGACAAGAGAGCAAAAATGATGTGATTTTTATGTTATGATTTTTCGTCATTACATGCACTGAATGTACATGTACGGGAGATGTGAGAGAGTTGGGACAATTTTCAAAAATTAATTTTTAAAACTTTTATTTTTGAAAATTTAAAAAAATTAAAAACACAGTAATATACCTTCATGCATTGGACCACTTCCTGCAAATATTTCTTAAATTTACGTGGTAAATACAAATATTTTCTAGTGTCGTGTATTTGCCCCAAGTCTCCCGAATAAAAATGACTTAACACTCCACGAATAGTCTTGAATCTCAATAAATCGAATTAAATATAAACATTCAAATATATAACGCATAAATACAGAGTTAACACTATTTTCCATTGAAAATCACCCCCATGAGTGGGTGAAAACTACCCCTCACACAACAGGAAGTTTAAAAAAACTGCAATGATTGCAAAAAAAGCTTACGATGCCCAGTTATTTTAGAATCAGTATGTAACTGCATTAGTCTCGATGCGATGCTCAAAAACTACCCCCATAGAGTGGCCGAAACCACCCCTAAATTTAAATTGTAGTTGCTTAGATGACTCCTAACAAGAATTCTCTGAAAATACTATTACTTATTTATATGCCCTCTAAAAAGAATCGTCTAAAAATTCAGAAAAAACGTCTATATAATTTTCTGACTATATAGTTTTTTGACAAGCCGGTAGGTGGCGCATTGACAACAGCATACGACTGTTGAATGCGGATTAAGTATACGTCAAGTTGGGCTCTTTATTGGGGCGTTCATTGTTTCTGTTATTACCTTTTTTCTTCGATTTTCTTTGCAATTTCAATCTAGGGGTAGATTCCGCCACTCTATGGGGGTAGATTTTGAGCATCGCATCGGAACTAATGCAGTTACTCACTCTTTCCAAAAAACTGGGCATCGTAAGCTTTTTTTACAATCACTGCATTTTTTTAAGTTTTCTGTTGTATGAGGGGTAGTTTTCACCCACACATGGGGGTGATTTTCAATGGAAAGTAGTGTTTATGCGTTATATATTTGAATGTTTATATTTAATTCGATTTATTGAGATTTAAGACTATTCGTGGAGCGTTAAGTCATTTTTACCATGTTTAGGGAGTGTTTTTTAGCGCTAGGGGTTGATTTTGGGGGTGTACGATTTTTTTGACCTCGGATTCGGATTCAGCGTCGAAAATTACATAGGGATACAGTTGACTCGATCCCAGTTCCAAAATATTTTTTTTTGTGGGGCTGTGTTTGTTATTGATGATATATTCATATATTATTATTATTACCATGCGTATGCTTAATAAATTTCCTTTTCAAATTAATGAAGTTTCATTTTGTATTAAATTTTTGAAGTTATACGAGATTTTTAATAGTTTTCATTTTGTTTCGAAGTAAATTTGGTGAAAAAAGGAATGTCAAAGAAAATACTTTTTGAAAATTGTAAAAATGTAATTTTTAAATAAAAAAATGCACTTTTTGTGAAAATAAGAAAAATAACTATCCCCTAAAAGTACATAAAATAACGTTCAATCGAAGAGAAAAAAAAAGTGACGTACAATGCCTTCTTGATAACCAACAAGAAATTAAAATTTTATTTCGTCCGACATCTTTGACCATTCTATTTGACCTACGGCAACCGGGTTTGGTGCATTATATTTGACCATAAATGAGTTCAATTTTTGTCAACTTTGATGAAACTACTCCTTATAGAAAATATATTCAATTTTGATTTTTTCGGCTATTTTTGGTGTTTCCTATTTTTTCCAAGATGGAGGATTGTCCAATACATATCGGACAGATCTGTATTTTTTAAGAATTTTATTTCAAATCAGCCAGTATTTTTAAAATTCCCATCGGATTACTACTACAAGATATATTAAGCATATAAGTTGAAAATCCGTGAAAGCAAGTTAAAAAGTGCATATAATTTTTGATGCACAAGGGATTTTTGGGCACAAATATTTTTTTCATAATCAGGAGGTCGTAATACATAAGAATCAACAATGAAATTTCAGGTGGAATTTTTTCGCCAAAAAAAATTGAATTAAATCAATTCGACTGAACGTTATTCCTCTTCCCAACTCCGGATATAGACACTAGACACCCTGTGTGTGTTACAGTTGAAGTCATAATCAAACAAAAATAAATATTTCCTGAGCTGACCTCACTCTGTCGAATACGACAGCCTTAAATACTTTTATTTTAACTGATTCTTGTTTATTTTTGAACATAGACTACATTCAAGAATTGAGTGTATCATGCTGGACGAATATTTCTAACACAATGAAGCCATCCACTTCCAATTTTCCAAAGCGAAATAAATAAAATTACATCGTGTACACTAGTTTCACCACTATATCCTGTAAAAGGATCAGTAGGAGCGTAAAACGATCATCACAAAGGGTACAGGATTGCTCTCATTCATGCGAAGGATCGTCTAGAATCGATCCTGGAAACAGCTGAGTGAATTTCTGTGTCGTTATGCGTATGACCATATCGAAAATTCTCCTCTACCTCCAAGTACTCAAAAGGATGCTAATAAACAATGGCCATTTGGACGACTGGAAGACATTGTTGTCGCTTTGCGTGTATGAGAAAGGCGGTTCTTTAGAGAATTTTGTAAATTATGATGGATGAATACCCGGCTTTTTGCTTATTAGCTGTATGATATTAGTAACTCAACTAAAACATGTAGGTCAGTGGCAGTAAATCGATTGGAGCACCGCAAGTTTTCGAAGAATTTAAAGAAAAATGATAGACATGTTATTTACTTACCTAGGAAGTTCAACAGGACAAAATATTCAATTTTAGAAACACTTAATAGAAAGGGAACTCGTTATTAGAACTCGTAAATATCTTTTTCTGTTTGTGTTTAGAAACGTTCTATAATACAGCATTCGATTTACTTTGGTCGCATTTTCATTGGTGTTTTTAATCTCTGATCCAAAAAAGAAAATATTGAGAAACCGTCAAAATAACACATATAATTTTAGATACTCCCAAGGTCTAAGGATTAAATCGAATACGCTCAGAGAATTAAATTGGTTGCAAAAATTAATACCCGGTGATAATTAGTCATAATTATTATATATTAAGGAAAAGATGATTAACAAGAAATATCGAAACTGAAAAGAAAGAATTCTACCCAAATATAAAAGTAATTCTGATAACAAACCTGTGGAAATTAGTAAACACTGTGGAAATTAGTAAACAAAAAACTTAACCGAAATACTTATTCTAAAATCATGAACATTAATTTACAGGGTGAAATAATAACTGAGAGAACAAGGAAAATTGAAAATTTTTAAGAGCCCCCGATCAATGTATCTAATCGTACCAGTTTCATATGACCGAATCAAAATGAGGCCTAAATCATGTTCGGCTACCATAATTCGTCACTGGAAAGATGAAGAGGCGTATCTCACATAAATATACATTATAGATACGCCTCTTCGTCTTTCCAGTGACGAATTGTCTGCACATTTTCAATTTTACTTCAATCGGACAATTTCTAGAAAAGTTCAACATGGCGAATTCAAGATGGTGACCAAACATTAAAACCTAATATGGCCTATAACCTTCTCGACAAAATACTGTTTCAAATGAAATCAACTACATCAAAATCGGATCACCCGTTGAAGAGATATGAAGCCACAGACAGACAGACAAACAAACATACAAACATACGCGTCAAACTTTTGGGGTCGGGGGTTAAAAATGATTGCAGATGCTTTTGGTCTGCATTTCGCGTCATTTGTAAAAAACATTGTTGGACAACTTCCTCCAAATGTCAATACGTGTACAACGTGTGAAGTAAACAGTTACTCACTGGGCTTTGTGCCCTACACGGCAAGCGAAGTTATGCAAATCATAATAAATTTAAAAAATAAACAGCCAGCCGGAATTGACGAAGTTCCTGTAAGATTAATTAAAGAATGTCGCAACGAATTAGCTAGCTATTTAGCAATAATAATGAACAAATCCGTACTTACCGGAACTTTCCCTAACCAGCTAAAATTATTATCAAAAGTTACGCCAATTTTTAAGGGGGTAATTTCCAACAAATTGAAAACTACAGATCTGTCACGGCGTTAAGTCCTATATCCAAAATATTAGAAAAGGCTGTTTATGAACGTGTAGTTAACTTTATTAATGAACATAAATTACTTATCAATAGTCAACACGAATTTGGAAAAGGGCTTTCAACTGAAACTGCTGCAGTTGAATTAGTGCAGTATGAACATGACAAATTAAACATAAAGAAATGCCTAATAGGTATATTTTTCGACTTGTCACGAGCCTTTGATACCCTTGACCCTACATATTTAGCCCAGAAATTGGATGCACTAAGTATAAGAGGCTCCATTAATAATTGAATCATTTCATACATGACCAGTAGAAAAATAACAGTTAAAATGCAACAGAGTATCTCCGGTATTTATGATGTTGAGCTTGGAGCTCCTCAAGGAGAAATTCTGGGACCATTGCAGTTTCCTTTGTATATTAGCGACTTGCCGAATTACGTCACCGATGGGAGAGTATTTATATATGCAGATGATACGGTGGTGGCCTCAGGTGCCATAAAATAATTTTATAAGTGGTGTCAAAGCAACCCTCTTGTTGTCAATGCAGGAAAAACTGTGGCTTTAGAATTTTTTAATAAAAATAGGGCACCATCTAGTTTTAATTTGAAAATAGAGAATCAGGCGGTAAAAAATCAAAATACAGTAAATTCCTGGGATCATACATCGACTCCATAATCCAGCCAACGAAATACAAAAAAGGTCGGCCTTTTTTGTATTTCGTATAGGGGAAATAATTCGTGTAGTGGCCAATTTTTGTGCAGTTGTCGGGGGGGGGAGTGACCTGAACAACATACTAAAAGTACTGACCGATGGGGGGTGAGCGGGGAGTGGGGGGTGGTTTAAAGGTCCCCTTTTCAGGTTTCTCTTGAATAATTCAAAAACTACGACCTATAGCGAAAAATTGTTCTTATACAAAATTAAGCTACATGAAATTTTCTACAAATAAGTTTCTATTCATTTTTTATGTAGGATCAATACTTTACGAGATATAGAGGTAGTCCAGCCAACGGACCAAAATCTCTAATTTGAGTGGTAATGAATGGATTTTGATGAAACCTTGTGCAATATGTTTTTAATGACGTTAGTAAAAGAGTTGAAAAAAGATCAGGATAGGAAATGATCGGAAGAGGTAAAAAACGCCCCTTTTATCATGAGTTCCGTAACTTGTAGAATTAGGTCAAAATGAAAGAGAAATAATAAATTTACCTTTGTTGGCCAAAAATAAGATGTTTTTACTCTTGTGAATTTTTTCGAGAAATGCATATTTTTGGAGATATGGCCACTCGAAAATTCCTAAAAGTGTATCTCGTAAAGTATTGATCATACATAAAAAATGAATAGGAACTTATTTGTAGAAAATTTCATCTAGTTTAATTTTGTATAAAAACAATTTTTCGCTAGAGGTCGTAGTTTTCAAGTTATTTAAGAAAAACGTGATAAGGAGACCTTTAAACTACCCCCCACCGGTCAGGACTTTTGGTATGTTGTTCAGGGCACACCTCCAAACAACTATACAAAAATTTGCAACTACACGAATTAATTCCCCTATTTTTCCTTCGTTGATTGGACTACGAAGCTATCGTGGAATGAGCAAATTGAACATGTCTGTGATAAACTTAATAAGGCTACTATGCCACATTCTTCTTAAAAAGTACTCTTGATGAGAAGGCTCAAATTAACATGTATTACGCATTAGCTTACTCAGCGATCTGCTATAATTTTATTGTCTGGAGACAAGCAACTTCTAATGTAAGGGATTTATTCTATAAAAGAGAATAATACGCCTTATATTTGGCTTAAAGCGCTTGGACTCCTATAGAGACATTTTTATACCGAAAAAAATATCAACCGTAGTTTCAATATATTTAGCAACAAAGATAAATTCCATGCGCTGACATTTACAAACATAGCACAAGAAATAGTAGTCATTTTTACATAAAAAAATGCAGCAGTAAAGCATACAAAAATCACCATATCATGCAGGTTACTACTATTATAATATGTTACCACACGAAACAAAAAAATTGAAATCACCAAAGGAATTTTTAAAACAAAATCAAAAACATGTTAGAATTTGAATTTGAACAACATATTAAATTGCAAGAAAATGAAACTTTTTGATTTCTTACAGCTTTAACACTCTTTCAATGCTACTTATAATGCCTAGTCATAGTTAATCGTCATTTCTTGTTTGTTACTTACCTTTTATGCTCATTTCTTCACGTATCTACATTTGTTTTAACGAAATATACCTACTGGTATATAGAACTATTATATATATAATTAATTTATATATTTTTTTCTATATTCATACATGTTTTTGTAGGTTTTTTATGAATTTTGAAATGAAATTGACATACCTTACCCATTATACAACAATTGTAATTGTACCATTGTGGCATTTAAAGGTGAATCAATTGAATTGAATTAATTTGAGTTAGGAAAAGTTCAGATTTTCATGGCAAGTAGAAAAATAATATTTCTGCATGTAAAAAGTTGTAAATCAATGTCGTTAGAAGAAAATAACTACTTATTAACACTGTAGGTACATAATTACATGTACTGGATATTTGTAGAAACTAGGAAGCAGAGTTAGTATTGGCGTCAACCTATTCTTTTTAGGATTGGATTCTACTTGAAGTTCGTGATCTCTCGACATCAGGAGTTCCCCAAGGATCCAATTTCGAATCACTTTTATTTATTATATTTATACATGTTTTATGCAATAATTTAGGCTGTTTTTACTGGCGACCTCAGGATATTTAGTGAAAGTAACATCAGCAATTAGTGCAGCTTTACAAACAATATAATTACAAAATGTGGTAGTGATGTACAAATAACGAATTTTCATAGATATTTAATAACACGATACTCTCAAGAGTACAAATAACCAAAAACTTGTAGGCATATTATTTGACCCTAAGCTGAATTTTATTGAGCTAGTCAGTGCAATAACAAACTCTGCATTAACTCAATGAGGTAACTAGGTATTTATATAGTTTTTGCATTATTTTAAGAATCATCCTCACTTATAAATAAAACAACTTTTCATTTTAACTGTTGTAACCACGATAATTTTACCCGAGCAGTATTTATAATTACTGTTTGTGGACTTAAAATTCTAATTAAAAATTACTTTGTAACGGTCGTTACTGTAAACACTCCTACTTGTCTGATACCAGTCGTAATATAAAACATTAAATTAAGTTGTTATTTTGTTTCCTGATCGTATCTATAAAACAACTATAAAATTTATGTTGTATGAGATCGTAAAAAATGGTGAATCACTTGTTCCTTAATTTTAATTCTACACTTTCGTTAATAAATCTAAACTTATTCAGTAGGCGTTTCTTTTAATTAATTCCGCAGATCAAAGATATTGTAAAGTCTTCATGTTTAACATATTCCTGGTTTTGTGTTTAAGAGGAGACGAATTATTTTTCGATCGTGACTGTTTGTACCATTTATCTCTTAAATTAATGTCTAATGAAGTGACAATTAAATATTTATATATGTTATATACACAAATAATAACTATCTAAGGTATAAGCGAACACCGCATGTTTTGTGAATTTTCTAAACGAAACAGCAACGAATAGAAATTTCAGTAAGAATACCTGCTTGATTAACATCTTGTTGATATTATAGAGTGTGTCTCTAGGATCCGAGAGACACACTGTATATTACTGTATCAATATATTGTACATCGTCGCATTTGCTTAATCAACAAATTTGATCCAAAATTATAACTCACCTGGCGAGCACCCTGCCGCAGTATCAATAGTGGTATTCCATCTTATTATTTTACATAGCATAGACACACGGACAGACATTTTTATTCAATATTTGACTGAAACGAAATTTTGTACACCATTTTTTTTTCGACGATAAGAATTGTTAAAAATGTTTGGTCGGTTATAATATACAATATACATACTAACAATAATAAAAACCGTCAATTGTAAAACGGCCTCCTTATCCCTGTGGCTCTAGCAGAGTTCAGTAAGGAAGGAGCTACATATTTAGAGACAAGGGACACACACACCCAATATCCGAGTATATTGGGATTAATTTCTTCTTCTGTAAAAATCCCAGTGCCACGATTGGGAATCAAACCCAGAACTCTTGGGCAGAGTTAATTTCAATTTTTTCAATTTAAAAGTGTGTTTGCAAGCAGTCATATTTAATTAAATCAATTAGGTATAATAAAAGTAATAGAATGTGGTAGAAACATTAAAATATGTACTATTACAATAGAAGATATTAAGGCAAATGAATTCCACAAATCTTTAAGAACAGAGTCTTTATAAAGTTAAAGCGACAACGTTCGTGGTGACCGAAATTAGGGAATGTGCGTGATAAGCCACTATTTACAAAAAAAGGTGAAAAAGATATGCAATAACTGTACAATTTTATGTAATGATATTGTAAAAGATTTGTAGTCCGCCCGGGGTGCCGCGTGATTGCGAAAAATCCACGAGTATTAATTAAATTATTATTCAATAGACATATTCTTAGATGTATATGTGTCAGTTAACATAGCATCTTGATTATTTGCTTTGTCTTAAAAATAGGAATTCCAGTGAGAGATATTAATTTGAGAGAATACTTTAACTATAAATTAATAATAAAAAAACAGAAAAACAAAATTTTCTGCAAATCACTACGGAATATCGTCGATTAGTTCTTGACATTGATAAATGAAATTTAAAACATATTCTACATGCTAAAGTATTGTTTCGGTGGTAATATACTATAATTGAAATGACACAGAGAATATTATTTCGGCTCCTGCGCAAGGATGACACGCAAAATAGTGAAGTGTTCGAAATCTTTCAAATACCAGAAAACAAAAAAAAAACATATTTTACAATTAGATAATAAAATATGGGTTAAAATAGTTTCTCCAGTAAATGATGAGAGGCCGTCATTATAGCTTTACCTACATTAGGAAAGGATCTAATGCTACCAATAAACTACTGCCCAATTTCGCTAATTAACTGCTTAACCAAAATAAAAAAAATAGTAAGCAACGCATTAATCTGGTATTTAGACATAAATAACCTCCTGGTGAGATGCAAATGATTTTTTTCAAATGGGGATCTACCACAGACCAACTTGTCACCGTAGATCAATACATTCAGAATAGTTTTGTAAACAGGCACCACACATTAGCAGTTTCCTTCGACTTGGAGCAAGTTTACGACACCATATGGCGTCATTCCCTTCTGAGGAACCATTTCTACTGAGGATTGTAGGGCAACCTACCAACATTCATTAAAGGTTTACCGTCAGCTTGTTGCTTCAGGGTAAGGGTGGGAAATATACTCTCACATTTGCTTCTTGGATAATGGGGTCTCACAAGGTTCGGCACTGAGT
This sequence comes from Rutpela maculata, assembly GCA_936432065.2. NCBI lineage: Eukaryota > Metazoa > Arthropoda > Insecta > Coleoptera > Cerambycidae > Rutpela > Rutpela maculata. The sequence continues at coordinate 146,720,108 of OW386289.2, forward strand.
GTCGTTCTGTTTGCAGTCGTCATAAACTTCATCGCCGACAACTTAGATGACAACATACAGAAAAGTTTTCACGTTGATGACGTGGCATTTTTCATTCAGGAGCGTGCATGTAAGATACAAGAAACACTTCTGTCGCTTACGAAGGTCACATAATGAACCAGTTCTAATGGTAAAAGAAACTGCCATAAACATAGAAGGCTTACATTCGATTCGAAACTTCTGTGGAACAAGCATATTAAAAATCTAGTTCTAAGATGTAACTCAGTCACAAACATCATTCGATGTATGGTCAGCATCAACTGGCCATTTCTACAGAGATATCCCGATTAAAAAATACAAGAGCCTTATCTATAAGGCCTCAAAGCCTTAGATCCACCATGGCATAACGCTTAAATTGGCACTTGATGCCTTTTGAACATAAGTCCACATAAGGCAACTTGTATCGAGGAAAGCACGCTCCCATTATCTTTGAAAAAGGAACATCTACTACTCCTGAATTATGGAAATGCGGGAATTTTAAATTTTTAACGATAAAAAGACTCGTTAGCGATGTTAGTTAAAAAAGCACATATTAGTTCAGTGTAAACTAAAATAAAAAACCGCTGCACAAGGAATCACTACTTCCACATTTGTATGTGTATTTGTTTATGGAATTTTAATAATACTTGAAATCGTCTACCCCAAAAACCCATAAAGATATCCCACGTCGGTAGTGGGGATGGATGAAGTAAAAAAATATTTTGAGGCCTTTGGTTCTTGTCCACACATTAAATCACAATTTTAAATGTGTTCAACGTACCTACCAAAAGTGACGTTTATATTTCGCGGCAAACTTGTCAAATATGATATTTCTATTTTGTTATACAATTAGACCGCTGTGCTATGTGTTTCCAAGACATTATTTAGACTTATTTGCAAACAAAGAGGCACATATATACAGAGTTCGAAAGTCATGTAAAACTGTCAAAAAATTGCGCATGTGCCCAATCCCGAAAGTGCATTGATGAAGGTGGTATTGAGTCTGAACGTCGAGATTTTAAGTTTGACCGAAAAAAAATTTCTGTCTGTCAGTCTGTCGTTCTGTCGGTCTGTAACTTTTTTGTGCGCACGTTTACTCTGGAACCGTTTAAGATATTGACTTGAAATTTGGTACACATATGTACTTTAACGAGATCTGGAACTGGATTATATTTTCATCTTGTTCCGGCGAAGGGTTGGGGGGTAAATTGGGATAAATGGGGATAAATGGGTAAATAAAGCCGGTAAGAGTCCATAAAATTGGTATTTAGTATATATAAAAGAACTTAAAGTCTCAAAAAAATTTTTGGCATTAGCCACCCCCATTACTACCCCCACCTCATTATTAAAGGATGTGAAAAAAATAAAATTGTAATTTAGCGTGTATACAAGAACCTAAGCCTCAAAACTTTTTTTTTACTTAATCCACCCCCACCTCTCTGCCACCACCCCCCAACTCCCACTACCGATGTGGCATATCGTTTTATAGGTTTTTGGGATAGACTATTTAAAATATTATTTTGTTAAAGTTACCTCGAGTAGTATGGATGCGCGGTGGCTTTCCTCGGCTACTATGGATGCGCAGTAGGTTTCCCCGAGTATTATGGATGCGCAGTGGCTTTCCTCAAGTATTGTGGATGCGCAGTGACTTTTTTCGAGTATTATAGACCGCAGTAGGTTACCTCAAGTAAGTATGGATGAGCAGCAAGCGCGGATCTAGAAATTTCAATAATTTTTTTCTCGTCTGTGGCGCATGGGACCCATACGAAATATGGGAAATAACATCTCGAGAAGCACTTCTCTAACGACCCCTAAAAATTTTTGAAAAAGCAGTTTGCGAAAAATTTTTTCAAAATTCGATTACCCCCCCCCCAGGTTTAGGGACTCATGTTTAAAATTATTTTTTTTGCCATATGCATTTTACTTTTCATAAAAATACAACACTGCGTTTCGAAGTTTATGAAAATATTTTGGTTACTAACTGAAATACAACGAATTGAAATTTTGTGATTTACAATTTAACAAATCACAAAATTTCAATTCGTTGTATCTCAGTTAGTAATGAATATATTTTCATAAACTTCAAAACAGATTGTTGTATTTTTATGAAAAGTAAAATGCATATGACAAAACAAAATAATTTTAAACAGGAATCCCTAATCGATTACCCCCCCCCCCCCAGGATTAGGGATTCCTGTTTAAAATTATTTTTTTTTGTCATATGCATTTTACTTTTCATAAAAATACAACAATCTGTTTTGAAGTTTATGAAAATATTTTCATTACTAACTGAGATACAACGAATTGAAATTTTGTGATTTGTTAAAATGTAAATCACAAAATTTCAATTCGTTGTATTTCAGTTAGTAACCAAAATATTTTCATAAACTTCGAAACGCAGTGTTGTATTTTTATGAAAAGTAAAATGCATATGACAAAAAAAATAATTTTAAACATGAGTCCCTAAACCTGCGGGGGGGGGGGTAATCGAATTTTGAAAAAAATTTTCGCAAACTGCTTTTTCAAAATTTTTTAGGGGTCGTTAGAGAAGTGCTTCTCGAGATGTTATTTCACATATTTCGTATGGGTCCCATGCGCCACAGACGCGAAAAAAACTATTGAAATTTCTAGATCCGCGCTTGCTGAGCAGTGGCTTTCCTCGAGTACAATAGATGCGCAGTAGGTTACCACCAGTATTAGGGATGCGGAGTGGCTTTTCTCGAGTGCTATAGATGCGCAGTAGTTTACCTCAAGTGATATGGAGGCGCAGTGGGTTTCCTTGAGTAAAATGGATGCTTAGTGTGTTACTTCAAGAAGTATGAATGCGCGCAGTGGCTTTCCTCTAGTAAATTGGATGCACAGTGGGTTACCTTGAGTAGTATGGATGCGTAGTAGGTTTCCTCGAAGAAAATGCTCGAAGTAGAGTACTTTTATCGTGTAGTTTACGGCACACATCGATTTTTTATATCTTTGTAATGCCATTTTCTGCGTATTACTTCAACATTCAGTTGAAGTATATTAACGCAAAAAAATTTTTTGGAAATTTTCGTTGTTTAAATAGGCTTAGAATATCATGAAACGCCAATATTTTAAGTCTGAGCAAAATAAATTTGTCTGTCGCATCGATCTGTATGTTAGTCTTGTATCTTTTTAGTGCTCACGATTACTCTGGAACCGGTCTCAAAAAAAAATTGGCATTAGCCACCTATCTTACCACCCCCACCCCATTATTAAAGGTGAAAAAATAGTGTGATTTAGTGTGTACAAGAGCCAAAGTTATCAAGAGTTTTTTTCACTTCACCCCTACCACAAACCCTTCCTCTATTACCGATGTGGCATATAATTTTATGGGTTTTTGGGGTACATGATTTCAAATATTATACTATTAAAGTTCCATAAACAATTATTTCCACATAGTGTAGTGCAAATATAGTATTTTGTTGTAAGAGACTTGGATGTGGAAGTAGTGATTCGTTGGGCAGCGGTTTTTTTTCCTACATTTTTTTTTCACAATAAAGTTGGTACCTATCACAAAATTTAGGATGTACAAAAACTAACATTATTTACAAGAAAACTGCGAAGAGTATCCTATAGAATGTGTAACAATTATATAAAAAGCTCAGTAAATTGTCGAAGAGTACGTTTCTAGCTTGTTTTATGTTTTGTATGCGTAAGCTTTGTAAGCACGTTTCTTGCATGCTGTCATTTTCTTCTTTTACAGATATACAAATCGGTTAATTGACTATTGCTGCACTCTGTATAATATTAATTTTACTTATCGTTTAGACCTTAACTAATTATAATTCCGTGAACTTCTAGCAGTACTAAAATAAATGCGGTTTTTCATTCATCATTCGGTTTATCAACCTCCTAGTTTAATTATTTATGAGGCAAATTTACAGTAGAAGTAAATAATTTGTCTGCTCGGAAATGTCGTTGGTTGTGTGCATTTATTGAGCATGACCGGAGTAAAACTGTCGAAGTGGGTTTATTTCTCCGGTGGATCTCGCATGTGGCGCGGCGGTCGCATGTCCGACACACATTACTCTAGCCACCGTTGATTTACGAACGTTAACCAGTCGCGACTGCGTTATATTTAAAACAATCTTTGCTTTTTATAAAGACCTATTACCCGGGGCTTTATACCTCTTTTAAGGATTTGCGATTTCTATCTGTGAACCACAAAACTGTTAAAATATCATTTCTCAAAATTGCTCAATTTCACACGCTTTTCAGCCTGCTTCCTAAATTAAAATCTATTTCCAGTTTTTTATATATGAGCGCTTATCACGCATATTTCCCTAATGTCGTTTGCTAACAAGATTTTTGACATTGTGCCGGGATATGTCAAGAAACCCGTTTAGGGAAGATTTGGCGTAAGCAGTAGCGTGCATGATATTTGCCGTTTGATGTTTTAAGACACTATTTTTGCACAGTTAATTAGCCCGTTTGGCCCAAGCATATTAGTAATACAGTCAAATTGAGAAAATTGGAGGAAAATGACTGATACAGTTTTAAAACTTGGCAAAGATGTTCGCTCAAGTCTCCTATTATAAGCCCTTACCGCATGATTTTTGCAATTTTTATGAAAATTTTAAATTCAGTGTATTTAGACATTTCCAACTGTTACTGGAAAAATATTTAAAAAAATCAATTTTGAAATTTCACATATATATTTTTTGCCATATTTGGCACACCATGCAACGAGGACATTATATAATGTTCATTCTGTGTGACACATCATATAATAAATTTGGCACTTTCTACAGAACAAAACAAATTTTCCAAGAAAATTGAGATATTTGCAATGTGTGCCTGCTTTCACTATTGCTAACTCCCATATTCAATTTTATTGAGTATTTCATCGGTGAAGAAAAATTTGAAAAACTGGTCCTCAATTTCTTGAGGCAGTTTCTCATTTCCAAGGAATTTCATATCTTTCTCATGCACTCAAAAATCTAACTATGTTCATATTGGAGGTTCTGGCTTGTTTATAATCAGTATCTTCAATAATACCGTATCGAGCTGTCGGATGATCATCGTAGGACAAATCATCTCTTTTACTAACATTTCTATTCGGTATATCTAATACGTGCCCATAAAATTTTCTTACATCCATTATTTCTGAAGGGATAATTCAAATAAAATTCAGTATTTTCACGCGATTCCTTTACTGCATGCTGTGCCATATATGGCATATACCTAATTTCCTACAAATAATGATGTCTAAAAAACATAACTGCTTTACTTCACTTGTACACCACTTGATTATAGTCAAACTTCCCCGCAATATTTAATTTATTAAAAAATATTCACCAAAAGCACTTCCAAATAAGTTTACAAATTGACGGTTAGGCAAGATCAGCTGTTACTGAGGCAGCCATTGAACAAAAGTGATCATGTTAGTTCATATAATACATTTAGTTGATAGTAATGTTTACAGATGTCTTTTTTATTAATATGGTCAGGATGCTCTAATGATATCTTAATAGATGGCACCAAATACACTGAAAATAATTCATTGTGCCATATATGGGACGGTATGCGGTAAGGGGAAACATACTAAAAATCTTGAACTCAAACTGGAGCGCTCGAGCCGCCATCTTGAAAAAATGGTGCTCCGATTAAGTTCCTTGATTATATCTCACTAACCTTTAGAAACATCAAAAATGTGTTAAAATAAAAAAATGTAGCTCATAAAATTCTCTACAAAAAATGTTATACACATTTTTCAGTATCTGTAATTTTCTTCACTTACAAGGGGAAGTATTGTAATCGTAAAAAAATCACCTTCCAAGATTTCTCCAGATTTTCACGTTTCAGAGTATGTAGATTACGAAAATTAAAACCATTTAATTACGTCAATCTGTCTGTCTGTCTCTCGGTGTAACGTCTGTCTGTTGGCGTTAAATCTACGAAATCACTTGACGGAGAAGGATAATAATTGGTAGGTAGTTGACGCTACTGCCAACGAAGAACTGAGATATATTTTTGTTGAGAAATATACAGAGTGGAAAACATAAAATGTATAATTATGGAAAAAATGTGACGGAAGACTGTAATACCTTTTGGCATGCAATTAACACAGCTATCTAGGATGAAAAATATGAAATATATACAGGGTGTTCACTATAAGAAAAACCGCTGCCCAAGGAATCACTACTTCCACATCCAGATTCTCTATCCAAGTCACTCACAACGAAAAAAACTTTGTATGTGAAAATAATTGTTTATGGAACTTTAATAATATACTATTTGAAATCCTCTACCCCAAAAACCCATAAAACGATACCCCACATCGGTAGTGGGGTGGGGGGTGGTAGTGGGGGTGGATGAAGTAAATAAATATTTTGAGGTTTCTGGTTCCTGTACATAGGTACACTAAATCACAATTTTTTTTCATCCCCTTTAAAAAGGGGCTGGGGGTGGCAATGGGGGTGGCTAATGCCAAAATTTTTTTTGAGACCTTAGCTTCTCTTGTATATACTAAATACCAATTTTATAGACTCTTACCTGCTTGATTGACCTATTTACCCCAAATTTACCCTAATTTACCCCCCAACCCTTCGAGGGAACAAGATAAAAATATAATCTAGTTCTAGATCTCGTTAAAGTACATATGTGTACCAAATTTCAAGTCAATATCTTAAACGGTTCCAGAGTAAACGTGCGCACAAAAAAAGTTACAGACAAACCGACAGACAGACCGACAAACAGACAGAAATTTTTTTTTCGCTCAAACTTAAAATCTCGACGTTTCATGACATTTTAAGCCTATTTGGACAATAAAAATTTTTTAAATTTTTTTTGTCGCTACTATACTTCCACTGGACGTGGAAGTACATTATGAAAAATGGGGGTCAATAAGGGCAATAATAATATTTTGCATGTAATTACACAACCATCAAAAAAAATATGAATAAAAATACATATACAGGATGGTCAACACAAAAAATAATGAAGAAATGTGATGGAAAACGATAATATTTCATTTGCAATTAATGTAACTGTCAATAAAGAATGAAAAATATACAGGGTGGTCACCGTGAAAAATTAATGAAATAAATATGACAACAATAATATTTCGCATGTCTGCTTTGGAAGAAAGGACACCCTAAAAATATAATGAAAAATGAGAACGATAATATTTGGCATGTAGTTAACACATTTGTCAAAGAACAAAAATATACAGGGTGATCACTTTATAAAAATTATAAAAAATAATGTGTGATAAATTAATGAAATAAATATGACGACAATAATAGTTCGCATGCCTGCCACGGAAGAAAAATATGAAAAAATATACAGGGTGGTCACCCTAAAAAATATAATGAAAAAATATGGCGGAGACCAATAATATTTGGCATGTAGTTAACACAACTGCCAAGGAACAAAAGTATGAAAAATATACAGGGTGGTAACTTTAAAAAAATTATAAAAATAATGTGACGGAGGACTGTATCATTTTGCATGTAGTTAACACAGCTATCAAGGAAAAAAACCATGAAAAATATGCAAGGTTGTCACTACAGAAAATACTAATGAAAATGTGACGGAGGACAATAATATTTCGCATGTAGTTGACACAACTGTTAAAGATAAATATAAAAAAATTATATAGGGTGCTCACCCTAAAACAATTAATGAAGGGATGTGAGGATAATAATACTTCGCATGTAGTAAACACAACTGTCAGGGAAGAGAAATATGAAAAATATACAGGGTGGTCACTATAAAAATTAATTGTGGTGGAAATATTACTTGGACTGTCAAAATTATCGACGATGGAACCTGACGTACTTTTAGTGAAAAGTATACAGGGTGGTCACTCTAAAAGACAACAAAATAAATAACGGCAGAGAAAAATATTATTTGGAATGTAGTTGTCACTCTTGCCAGACAGAAAATCTGACATACTTTAAGGTAAAAAAAAATATACAGGCTAGTCATCCTACAGAAAAGATAATGAATAAATGAAAGGTGGGTAGTTCTACATAAATACTTTTAGATTTTTTTTGTGTATGGACGGTATTTTAGCCAATTTAATGTTAGGAATAATTTGTTATTAAATGCATTGGCTTATTATTATTTGTGGAATAAGCATAAAAAATAACTTTCTGGAATATACAGTGTGTCGCACTTTTCATGGAGCCACCCTCATATCTCGCTCATCTGATATTCGAATATTTTGAAATTTTGGTGGCGAATATACACCTATTAAGTGAGTCTTTAGACGTAACCACATTTGATTTTAGTCAGAGGCGTTCGATTTTAGAATGGAAAAAGGGATTTTCAAAAAAAATATATTAGCGATTTTTTCAGTAAAAATCTAGTGAGATATTCTTAATCAGCATCTTTAGAAACCCCTTTGTACAAGCTTACATCGTAGTGAGTTCAAAAGTGTTTGAAATAGAGGCCGTCAAAAAAACAATTTTTTCAACTAAAAATAATTTTTACCTGTAAAACGGATTCTCAAATGAAAAAATGAATTCTTAATTTTTTGTTCAGAATAATGTATTGTATTAATCTGAATTATTGATTTTTCAATAAAATAATTATTTATTTAATAAGACAAAAATTCTAATTCATATATGCTTACCATTTTTCTAACGAATAATCTTCAATTGTCAATTAGTTTTATTTATTTATTTAAGTTTCATTTATTTTATTTTTTAATTTTTGCCTTATATAAGTAAATAATTATTTTGTTGTAAAATCAATTCAGACTAGTACAATAAATTATTCTGAACAAAAAATGAAGAATAGTTTTTTTATTTGAGAATCTGTTTTGCAGATGAAAATTATTTTTAGTTGAAAAAATAGATTTTTTGACGGACCCTATCTCAAACACCTTTGAACCCACTACGATGTAATCTTGTACAAAAGGGTTTCTAAAGGTGCTGATTAAGAATATCTTACTAGTTTTTTTCTAAAAAATCTATAATAATTTTTTTTTTTGGAAATCGACCCCCTTTCTTCATCCTAGAATCGGACGCCTCTGACTAAAATCAAATGGGACTCACTTTATAGGTATATATTCACCACCAAAATTTCAAAAAATTCGGATATCAGGTGAGCGAGATATGAGGTGGCTCCATGAAAAGTGCGATACACTGTAAGTGTATAATTTATGAATCTTTAAATTAACATAGCATTTAAAACAAGCTAAAAACGTACTCTTCGCCTGTTCACTGAATCTTTTATATAATTGTTACGTATTCTATGGGATACTCTTCGCAGTTTTTTGTAAATAATTTTATTTTTAGACAATTTTAATTTTATAGTACGAACTTGGTAAAAGACTCAGTGTAAAATAAAGTAAAAATAAAAGAACATGCCAAATCTCATTTGGGTTTCGAACCCGGGACCCTTGGATTCCGAGTCAAAAGCGTAAGAACTACACCACCACCTTACACGTAAAAAAATGTAAATTTTTACATTATAAGACACGAGCTAAAATCATATTTTCACGATTGTATATTACATTATGAAATGTATATTTGTAAAATATATAAATATTTTGATATTAAAACGAAATATCATTTCACCAGATTTCTATTCAATGACAAAAACTTAAAAATCAAAAAATTTTTTTTTCAAATTTAAATTATTAATAACCTTTTTATTTACCCATCGATTTTGTTCAAAAGCAATAGGGTTCTTCCCCTAGATAACACTAACTTACTGACAAAATTTCAGTACAATCGGATTTTTCTTTCTTGAGTTATCGTGCTTACAAGAAACGTGACGGACGGACGGACAGACAGACGAACGGACAGACAGACGGACGGACGGACGGACGGACAGACGGACGGACGGACGGACAGACGGACATTTTGAAAGTTGTTCAGAATTCGTTCACTAACACAACGATACGAAAATTTTTTGTCTGCGAGCGATATTTACGGTTTTAGAAATGTACCGATCAAATGCAATATACTCTTCGTTTTCGATTTGCGAAGAGTATAATAAATAACGAAATGCGAAGTGTTTTAAAAACATTTCTTTCCAGTGTACGTAAACTACCAAAAGATTAACGCATCATATGAAACGCCTCAACTGTTTTTCCTCTGAAACAAAACTGAACTAAACGGCAACTAAAACTCATCTTATTGCAAAGCTCTACGAAATTACGTAAACAATGAGGTTCAGTTTACCTAAGCTTATTTTATAACGAGTTTACCTCTAATTTATCTATCTTACACTTTGGTGGGATTTTGTGTTTTAGTTTTATTACCTAATCCAACAATTTAACACTTTGTTATCAGAGGGTCACAGATTAAGTTAATTTCGGCTATATTAGTGCTCGTGGGCGAGGGTAAAATCACGTCAGTTAAAATGGAACGTCACGTGTAAATTTAAATACTGCCTCAATTATTTTCTTAAAACTGGTATCATATCGCAACACGCCTGGTTTATATAGCATTCTAAATAAACTAATTAAAGTTTATTTCATCGCAAATGATTATTTTTTAGCACGCACAAGCTATATCATCGTTGATAACGTTAAGATAAATCAGGAGTCATTGTGCTTCTACACTGGTTTCCTGTAGGATGTATAATAGTTATTTATTTAATACTCTGCATAAATATCGGATTAATTGCTTTTATTAATATCTGTGCTTACAAAGCGATCTCATTATAATATATTTTAACGAGTGGAAGCTGCATTTGGAAGTAGCCGACTGCGAACACATATTTCATTACCATTTTGCTCAAATATTACACTATTCATTTTTAAGGGAATCATTGAGATTGAGCACACAGCCAATATTTTTATATTTTTATTGTTTAAACCAGTCTGTAAGCCTATCTCCAATGATAGCCCAGTCAGTGAAGACATTTAATCTCTAATAATTATAAAAGTTTTTAAATTTTGAGAAATGATCGCGTGAGATATGAAAACAATAATACCCGTTTTTGCTGCTGTTTGCAATGTCCGGAACATTGTTAAAATTGCAAGAAAACGTAATTTTACAATAATTTGCAGAAAGAAATTCCAAAAGAACAGTAAAGCTGTAAAACTGTTTTTTGTGGTATATTCCACAAATATTGAAATTTACTGAAAGTTTGGGAGTGTGCAACATATACATTTTTCCAAAATTAATGTTTTGGTTAACAACTCAAAACAAAATTCTCAAAAGTGCAGCAAATTGTTATGAAAGTCTCATTTATTGCCTCTAACAACTTCGTAAATTTGCTAAATTTTCTGTAGCACGGAACATAATTTTACATATTTTAACAATGCAATCACTGTTCACTTTGTCTCTGTCCAAAAAATTACAAAAAATTAAAAATTGGTTAGCAAATTATTACATCTTATATTAGGTTTGCTAACAATTATATGAAACGGAACCTTGCAAAATTAATAATAATAATTATTTTACACTTCTTGTACACCAAAAAAAATGCGAAAGTTTAGCAAATTCATTACAGTGTTTGGAGCAATATTCCTTACGTAAATAGAAAGGGTCTCGCCGGTTAGGTATATGGAATTGGGCCCAGCGGCTTATTGGGTTATTCATTCATATGAATGTTGTTTATGACTAGGAATGCTCAATATAATAAACCTCTATCCCCTATATTAGCAAAGTTATGAGGCTAACAACCCTCAAATTTAAAATTAATTTTTTTCAAAACTATTGAAGATAATTAATTGAAATTAATAGGATACGTTGGCATAAATTAGCTTTATATTTTACATTTTTTTTACATTCCTATTACGTCATTTAGTGTATAAAGAAAAATAATTTAATTTTTGAGGGGCTGTTTTTATATCAACTCCTCGAGTGACACCTACCAAAAAAATATATATTATTTAACACTAACATAATTATCGTATGTAAAAATTACTTCAAGGTCAAATTGGGGGAAGATGCTTAAAAATATAAATATAGGTAATGAACACAGGCACACAAAAAAAAATAAGTGCGAAGCCACTTAATTCCTACTCATTTGGAAGCCAATTATCTAAAAAATATAGTACTACTTTTAACTTGGCTCTTAATTATTTTTTTGCTTAAGAAGTATTGATTTTATTAGACAATACGGTTAGGCTGTTTTAATTAATCCACAGAAATATCTCCTCAGGAAAGGAGATTAGCGAAAAATGTTTCAGGTAAAAGTTGTTCCATTCAGAGGGGGACATCTTTTGGGCAGAACAATTTTCCACCCCCCATCGGTGATAAGGGGGGGGGGGGGGGAACTTTTGAATTTTTAATGGCCCTCTCCATTTTTGATCGAGTATTCTGATTCTGCGAAAGAATTTGCATAAGTTTTGTACCAAACATTTTTTTCTCTTCCACATTCTGATCAGCGGGGATGGCGGTGTAACTTTCGATTTTTCAAAATCCTGCAGGCGATCATCTCCGAACTAGGGCATTTTTAGGAAAAATGTTTCAAACAAAAGATGCTCCACTTTGAACTAAACAACTTTTGTTTGAAATGTTTTACCTAAAAATGCCCTAGTTCAGAGATGTTTCTCTGCATGTTTTTGAAAATTCGAAATCACCTCCGTCCCCGCTCATCAGGGTGTGGGGGAGAAAAAAATGTTTGGTACAAAAGTTATGTAATTTTTTTCGTAGAATATGCGATCAAAAGTAGAGAGTGCTATTAAAAATTCAAAAGTTACCCCTACCCCAGCTCATCAGGGGTGGGAGGTGGAAAATTATTCTACCCAAATGCCACTCTCTGAACGGAACAACTTTTGTCTGAAACATTTTTCGCTAGTGTCCCTTCCTGAAGAGGGATTAATTAAAATGGCCTAACCATATTGTCTAATAAAATCAATACTTCTGAAGCAAAAAAAAATAATTGAGAGCCAAGCTAAAAGTTATAGCATATTACTTCCACGTCCAGTGGAAGTATAGTAACGACAAAAAATTTTTTTTAAATTTTTATTGTCCAAATAGGCTTAAAATATCATGAAACGTCGAGATTTTAAAGTTTGAGTGAAAAAAAATTTTCTGTCTGTCTGTCGGTCTGTCTGTCTGTAACTTTTTTTGTGCGCACGTTTACTCTGGAACCGTTTAAGATATTGACTTAAAATTTGGTACACATATGTACTTTAACGAGATCTAGAACTAGATTATATTTTCATCTTGTTCCGTCGAAGAGTTGGGGGGTAAATTGGGGTAAATTTGGGGTAAATGGATAAATCAAGCAGGTAATAGTCCATGAAATTAGTATTTAGTATATACAAGAGAAGCTGAGGTCTCAAAAAAATTTTTGGCATTAGCCACCCCCAGTACCACCCCCACCTCCTTTTTAAAGTGGATGAAAAAAAAAATGTGATTTAGTGCATGTACAGGAACCAGAAACCTCAAAATATTTTTTACTTCATGCACCCCCCACTACCACCCCCCTATCACCACCCCCACCCCACTACCGATGTGGGGTATCGTTTTATGGGTTTTTGGGGTAGAAGATTTCAAATATTATATTATTAAAGTCCCATAAACAATTATTTTCACATACAAAGTTTTTTCGTTGTGAGTGACTTGGATAGAGAATCTGGATGTGGAAGTAGTGATTCCTTGGGCAGCGGTTTTTTTTTGATTATTAGCTTCCAAATGAGTAAAAATTAAGTGGTCTAGGTCTTCGCACTTAATTTTTTTTGTGTGCGTGTGTGCATTACCTAATTTATATTTTTAAACATAGATTTTTTTGGTAGTTGTCACTCGAGGGGTTGATATAAAAACAGCACCCTCAAAAATTAAATTATTTTTTTATTTACTAAATGACGTAATAGGAATGTAGAAAAAATGCAAAATATAAAGCTATTTTATATCAACGCCTCCTATTAATTTCAATTCATTATCTTCAATAGTTTTGAAAAAAATTAATTTTAAAGTTGTGTGTCTGCTAATATAGGGGATAGAGGTTTATTATATTGAGCATTCCTAGTCATAAGCAACATTCACGTGAATGAATAACCCAATAAGCCGCTGGGCCCAATTCCATATACTTAACCGGCGAGACCCTTTGCTGCTCTATAGAAAAAACTCAATCATTTCTCAAAATTTAAAAACTATTGTAATTATTAATAGGTTCTCAAAAATTGAATACGCATTTGATATCTTGAAAGTGAAAACACAGGGGCGTAAAATGACTATTTGACCACTGAAAGACTTCCTTGTAATTTTAGAAAATGTCTATACTTTATTCTAGGTCTAACCTTGAAATATTATTAGTCGAAAAACAAAGAGCTACTCTCACAGAAACTTGTTTTCTTTGTACCACAAAGTAAAGGTCAATCTAAAAAATGATCGTCTTTGCCAAAGACGATCATTTTTTGCTGAATTTTTAAATTCGGCCATAGATTTTGCGTTTTACCGATCCTGCCCTTTCGATGAGGAATAAAATGGTATATATGCCTCGGTGGAAGGCTTCATTCCAACCAAGCGTTATAACAGACCACGGCGGTGTGCACCTCGCCCGCCTATTTTAGTCCTTGGCTCTACTAAGGTACTTTCCACCATGGTACACTCAAAGAAATAGTAAAGGTAAATTTAACAAAAAAATGGTTAACTAACAATATCGTTAATTTTGTTAAACCAAACTATATTGATGGTATTTTTAAACAAGAGGTGATTGTTATTTTAATTAATAAAAAGTTGTCGTACAACAAAACAAACATTAACTTAAAAAATAGATGAATAAGACTATTATTTTGTTCGTCTGACTATTATTTTGTTGAATTCTGTCAAATTAAACTAGATAATAGTATGTTTTATTTTTAACTATTACCGAATTGTAATTCTAACTCAGTATTAGTTCGCTGTATTATTGTACTTGGCAGACAAACCAATATTATTGTCGTCTTCTAGAAGTTCTAAAAGAATTACCATAAAATTTGCTTGCTTACCACGTAGTCTATTACAGAAATTATTCCCAGATGACGCCACGTACAAATCACTGACAATAATCAATCATGCATTATCTTATACTCTTATGAATTTATAGAAAATTAATAACATGATTGCAATGTTCAAATTCTCTCAGGGATCATCGATATATTTGGATGGATCTTATAAACGATCTCTAATCTTTGGTTTGGGTGGTCTGATGTCTCAATACTGAGATTTTGGCTAACCAAAAAAAGACTTTATCATACAATAAAGTGTAGAGCAACCTAAAAATTAGTTGGTGAACAAAAAACAAAGTCGTTGTACTATTTAATTGTAGACCAAATTGAAAATGGTTAGTGAACATAAAAAAATGTCATTGTACTATTTAATTTGTTACAAGAAGATATGATTATTAAACTACTATTTGTTTACGAAAACAAATAAAGTTGTATGACTATTCTTTTCTGATTGATTTAACTATGAAACTAGATAGGCGCGATTTCATATGCTCTTTTTGGTTGAATTTACCTATCATTTTCTTTGAGTGTATGTAAATTATCCTCATCTTTGCGCATATTCTTGATATGATATCTCAGTGAGTAATGTCCTATAAAAGGGTCTGCTATTAGCTTTAATTCTGATTTTCTGAAATCGAGTAGCTTTTTCTTGCAAATAGTTTATGACCTGTGCTCCGGAATTTTATCTCGGTGCCAAAGCGCTCTCATATAAACATAATATTATATTGCAAACACCTACTGAAACATTCATAAAAACGAGGATATGGTGAAATATTCATCAATGCCAGCTACAATGTATTTGTAGTGTGGCAATTCTGCGTATTTACGTCAACATTTAATAAGGGGAAGGGTAGACTATCCGAGATCGCAGTTTCGAAATCAGTAGTACAAATCTAGCCATATGTATGTACAAACCTAGTGTGAGTCGACGGTATACAAAAATGTGTATGTTTGTAACTTTAAGGTAATGAAAAATATATGTGTGTATGTATGTCTGTGTGTGTCAGTTCAATGTTACATCCCCCAATACCTCCTCTTCGAATTAGTGTTTATAATAAACTGATTATATCAACTATAAATATTACGGAATCCCCAAAAAAAAGTACGAGGTAAGATATATTGTGTCAAACTTGCATAAAAATCTTTCCGCACTGATCCAGAGCCAACCCTGATTTTGACGTCACAGAGACAAAATTACCGAGCTCTGGTAATAGTCAGAGAGCTGCCTATATGTTTTTGTGACAGGTAATAGGACTGTCTGCTGACCATAAAATATCAGAGATATGTAAGGAAAACCATAATTTTGTAATTTTGCCGGATACGACTGTTACATGAATGAGGTGACAGGTCCGGTAACTGCTCAAAACCTTGTTAGCTATCTTGGGGCTCACGAGAGGGATGGGAAAATACGTTTGACAGACGCGAAAGTGGTTTTGGGCAAGTGTAGCAGCACTTTGAAAAGACCGAAATTTCACAAAATTCTGAAATTTTTGTTAAATATTGAAAAATATGTAATAAAAATGTCTGATGTTTTTTTTTCATATACCTAGATGTATTACAAACAAGAAAAATCAAACAGCAGAAATTTTTATTCGTATACATTTTTTTATGCTAAAAAACGAAAAAACATTTTTGGCGCCAGATTTGAATTCTTCCATATCTATGGATAACTCAATAATGCGATATATGTAGAGCTAGTTTACACACAACAAACGTATGCAATGAGGTTGTCGTTTACAGTACATACGAATAACCCCCGCCCTCCGTCGTATGTACTGTAAACGACAACCCCATTGCATATGTTTATTGTGTGTAAACTAGCTCTATATATATCGTATTACTGAGTTATAGATATGGAAGAATTCAAATCTGGCGGTTTTGCCGCCGTTTTTTCGTTTTTTTAGCATAAAAAAATTTTACACGAATATAAATTTCTACTGTTTGTAATACATCTAGGTATCTGAAAAAAAAATAGCAGACATTTTTATTGCATATTTTTCAATATTTAACAAAAATTGCAGAATTTTGTGAAATTTCGGTCTTTTCAAAGTGCTGCCGCACTTGCCCAAAACCACTTGCGCGTCTGCCAAATATATTTTCCCATCTCTCTCGTGAGCCCCAAAACAGCTAACAAGGTTTTGAGCAGTTACCGGACCTGTCACCTCATTGATGTAACAGTCGTATCCGGCAAAATTCCAAAATGATGTTTTTTCGGGCATATCTCTGGATCGCAACCACTTCCGAGGGTCAAAATTTGCAGGAGGTATATCCAGGATCATATCTACCGATATATCAAAACGGCAGACAGTTACCGGACCTGTCACAAACCGACTGTACTTCAAAGCCCCCCTCCCCGGAAAGTTGCCAGGTAAAAATTCGAAAACCCTGACTAAACGACTTGGAGCACTACCAACAATGATATTTTAAGGTCAGCAGACAGTCCCATTACCTGTTACAAAAACATATAGGCAGCTCTCTGACTATAATGACAATCAAGAAAAACAGAATTCACTGAACCATAGCTATTAGACTGGTTCAGATCTACTGAGAAGTCTTCATCGGAAAAAGTTTTCGGACACGCTTCGATCAGTCAGTCACATTACGAGTAAAGACAAAGAGAGAGCGAAAGAGCACTACTGTATTAACCAATGTCCAGCTTTTACGTTCTAAAGTTGCTGGTATCAGAAGTAGAATGGAAATATTGTTCTAGTACCTCCATCTAGTAACACTACATTAAAATCACACGCCAAACTATGACTCCGATGAATTAGTGTTCATTTATATATTTCCCTATTTAATCCTTATCTTTAATTTAAGAAGTTTAATAATGAAGATAAGTTTTGCTCCATTAAGCAGAGAGATCTTTAAGTACAACGAATTATAATGTATAGTGCAAAGTTTTGACTTTTCCGAATTACTAACGTGCTACTTTAAGCATATTTTTAATTTATTTGTTTCCAGAACCGTGTATTATCTTGTATATTATGTAATAATTGATTTACCTGCTTGGTAGTGTCAGAAGCCGATATAGGTTAGTTTACCACTAATAATGACATTTTATTGCTGCAATGTTATTTAAAACGAGCTTTGATTGGCTATCACGGTAATGAGTGAAATTGAGTGAAATAATCATTAATAAATTCCTTAACGCTGTACCTCCAAATCATGTTCATGTAGTTCCAAATTGGCAAATATGAAAATGAGTATCTTTTCGGTTCCCAAGCACAAACATAAGCATAATAGATTAAGACAATTTGCAGTATTCACCCTCACCCTTTAAGTCGAATAGTCGGTTACACAGTTATCAAAGTGATGATGACTGCGGCCCTGCAGAGTAACGTAATAATTAATAATTTGAAATATGATGTCATTAACACCCTGGCCATGTGTTTGTTTCCACCCTAAAGCCAAGGGATGATGCATGCAAGTGAGAAGGGGCAGGTAACTATTATGAAGATTGATGATAAAAATATGGAATCTAAAGCAGAATGCGCTATCTTATTTCATTTTTAATTTTCTGTTCTTTTGATTTATGATCTCGCGAAATGTTTTAAATGCTGCAAATTTAAATAAAAGTCGGTGCTAGGAACGTTTATTTCATGAAACACACTATGTGCAGTGAAGTAATAAATAACAGAAAAGTATTATTTCAGAAAAATAAATTAAAATGCCTGCAATGTATATATTTATGGCGTGACTTCAATGACTTCTAAGCAAATGGCAAGTAAAGATATTATTCTAACAGCGTAGTAGTTGCGTTGCTTACCTGGTTATTTTTATTACACAGAATAGAACAATTGTTTGCTACGATATACTGTTTTCATAACATACAATATCAAATAATAAAACTTTCGACTAAGTGTAGAGATGATGGCCCAAATTAATAATCTTTGTCCAAAATTCTGAAACAGATGAAACTGCCGTCAGGAGGCGCAGCCAGAAAGGTAATAATGATACAATACATCTGAGGCACGGTACGGAGTCAAGTTAGCCGAAAGTGTTAAATTCCTGGATATTTAAGAGCCTATGGTACTTTTGTTGACACTAAGAAGTTTACGGGGAGGCTATTCTATTGTTGAAGGAGCTTATATTTACGTTTTAAAAAGGAGCCAGAACTTGTAACGATGAGTTTAGAGTTCTGAGATGAAATATGCGAAAAAATATCCAATTTTCTTCAAAAATCCTAAACATTTTCTTTCTGGCTAGCCTTACTGACGGGAGTTTCTTTCTGGGAATTTTTTTTTGTGTTCAAAACATTTAAATAAATATGCTCAACTTTAAAAAAGTTTGTAACGATGATGTTATATAACTCCGTTTTTTACCTCTTTGACTTTTCTGGTTGCGCCCCTGATGGCCCACACTTTCTGGCGATCTTATTTTATTCATTCTAAACATAAAATGTGTACACTCAAAAAAAATTGGCTTTGTAACGATGATATAATTTCACTGATTTTTATATCTTGAACCATGGCCAACTCGACGGGCTGACATATGCCAGAAGTCTATTTTGTCGTTATTTAAGTTTGATAGAATTAATCAGCGCATAGAAAATGCTTGTAACGATGAGTGTCCGAAAAAGCCACTTGGCTCCCGCACCATTACATGAAATTTGATACACGGTGATTCCAGAGTTCTCTGATAACGAGCCTGACGTTAAAGTTTAAAAATTCATAATGAAGAACATTTTCTTATACTGTGTAGAAGCTAAATAGAGGCCACTAATGGGAGTGTTTTTTTTTAAACAAATGAACCACCTTCAAAAAGAGACAGTCGGTTGTGCCTTCAATGCGAAAGGGTGCCTGAAACGCTCCTACTAGACACGACAGTACTGAGTAAAACTCCGTCAAATTTGATAAAGCTTAGGTGAATTGTAGCTCAAAAAATTCCAGGTAAATCGATACGTCATAACAAAAGAACAAGAAGAATCAATATTTGAAGATAACTAATACAGAGTGACCAGTGCTGTATATAAAGAAACGAAAAGAGCGTAAACATACAAACGACCCAACAAAGGCAAAAAAGCTAAATACCCTCTTCATTTCTAAGTACCTTGTCAGTCAAGTTTATTTTTGTCTTAATGAATTACAAGGGTCGTCCGCGTATAACCATTGAATTGTTAAAGCCCATCAAACCCTTGAAACGCCGACATTTGTCGACAAATTTATTACGTCTGCAATCAATTATTGAAGTATGGCTATAATATCCTTCTGTAAACCTTCAAGTAAATTGTTTTTTCACCATTATAAAAATATTGAAATGAATTTAATTTAGATTGTATCCGAAATAATCAATAACGTATTGTTTGTAAAGTATGGTCATATAAATTTCTTATATTAACTTTCAAATAATCTTTTTTTCATAATTATTAAAAACATTCTCAAATGAATTTAATATAAAATAAACCCGTAATAATCAATAGTCCAGTACGTGGGGGTTTTTTTAATGCAAAAGGTGGGGTAGTAGTGATTTTTTAGTATGTTGTTAAGCTTGGGGCCCTAATGAAAAATCCAAGTTTTCGACCTCGAGGCGCATGCACTCGAGCCGCCATCTTGGATTTTAGGTACAAAAATTTGGTTTTTTGATAATAACTCAAAAACGGTGGCTTTCACGACAAAAGATGTTCTATACAAAGTTAAAGAGGACAAAATTTCCTACATTTTTTGTTAAAACAATTTTTTTGTAGCACACATATGTTAGGAGTTACAGCTCCGTGAAGTTGCACATATGTGTGCTACAAAAAAATTGTTTCAACAAAAAATTTAGGAAATTTTGTCCTCTTTAACTTTGTATAGAACATCTTTTGTCGTGAAAGCCACCGTTTTTGAGTTATTATCAAAAAAACCAAATTTTTGTACCTAAAATCCAAGATGGCGGCTCGAGCGCATGCGCCTCGAGGTCGAAAACTTGGATTTTTCATTAGGGCCCCAAGCCTAACAACATACTAAACAATCACTACTACCCCACCTTTTGCATTCAAACACCACTTTTTGATACCCACGTACTGGACTACAAATGCATTAGTGGTACATACTAGCATAACAACAATTAAGTGATATAGCTAATATTTAATTAATATGGGTGAAAGTGAAAGACAAGGCGACAAGGACCGTTATTAAGTGAAAAATTCTACATAGAGTGGTATACATTAGCATAACACCAGCAATAATCAAATGCATTACTCTTAAAGTATGGTGATAATATTTTCTTTGGTAAATAATCAAGAGAGATTTTTCAGGTCAAAATGGCGCTCGTTGTTAAGTGAAAAATTCTACATTCAATTCTACACTAAAAATGGGGAGACCAGGTTACACGTGGAAAACAACAACCGAAAGGATCATGAACAAACTGTGAAAGAAAAGCGAGGGGAAAAATGAATTCCACAAAGAAATCGCAGCGATATATACTCTACCAGAACCAGAAATCGAGGAAGAAGAAGAAAATTTGTAGAAGCAGAAATACAAAAAGAGGAGCACAGACACTCCACATCATGACACAATGAGGCAACGCATTTAACAAATACCTACAGATATATGCTCTACCAGAACTAGAAACGGAGGAATCAGAAGATTCAGAAGGAGAAGAAAAAAATCTGTAGAAACAAAAACACAAAAAAGAGGAGCATAGACATTAAATATCACGAAGACAATGCGGCAACGCATTTCACAAACACCTACACTGCCCATCCCCCACCCCATCATCGGAAACCGAGGAATCAGAACGCTCAGAAAAAGAAGACTCGAAGAAGCAGAAACATAAAAAGAGGAGCATAAACACTCACTACACAACACGCCAACATATTTCACAAGAAGACTTCCTGGAAACTTCCGGAGTTTTTAAAACGGAAAGTTTATAGGAAGTTTTCCTTCTAACTTTTCTTTGGGTATATTGATAGCCTATTTTATAATGAAGTCTGATTCGTGATGCAGGCTTCATCTTGATACCAAATAAGTGCATATAATTATATTATTTACATGACTTTTACAGACTTTTATCAAATATGGAAAGTTTCCTCGGCACATATCTGATTATATCTATTGTTGTTTTTTGAAAGGATTTCAGTTGTCGCAAAGGGAAAATATGACTCATACTGTCGAAAAACATAATTATAATCTATGTTTACCTTTCATTTCCTCTATATATGTTTAATAATGACCTATAAATTGTCAACACTGATAAAAGTACATAAATCAATCAACATGTTGTGGGTTTAACATTTTTTTGTCACCCTCCATTTCAAATAAACAATAAAGAAAACATTATCCTATGACATATGATGGGCTATTTCTTAACAAACAACGTACATTTTAGCAGTGCCAGTGAAACGAAATATCTTTCTATGAAAATAATAAAGTTAGATATTATTTTTGATAAATAATTTTGGAGTACAAACGTACACTATAATCAAAGATAATTGCACAAAAAATGACTAATGCAAACAAAGTGTTTCGAAAATGTGGGTGTTGATAATTAGTGCCTGATGTAGAAACACAGAGGCGTAATAAGGAATATTACATTTCAATATCATGATATAAATATTTTGTCTTAAGAAATATTATTATCAAGTTTTGTTAGTTTTTAAAACAGACCTTATTTTCTATCAATAGTTTATTTAACAACCATTATGTGTATATATCAATACAAATAATTATATTGATTCTGATACGGAACAGTATTTTTGGATTTATAAGTATATTACAGAACAGTGTTTTAACTAGGAGGGGGAAATTAAATAAACCACATCTATTTCAATCAGTGATACCTTTAGTTTATTTATTTATTAAAATGCAAAATTTTCGAATGTGCCTTGGTACTCCCCTGCACTACACGTTAGAACGGTAATAGGAATTATACCAACACGTATTTGTGGTGCATTATAGTTTATTTTGCAATTTTTTATATGGTTTTATATGTACTAGATGTCATTGCTACTAGTAAACATCTACTTCTATTAAATTGATAAATTCATGAGGCAAAATTGTATATCGCCATATTACACAAGGACATACCGTATATGTTTTACATTTTTAAACCTGGACGGAGCGGAGCGGTGAGCTCCATCAATAACGTTGATATATTATTACGAGAATAAGAGCAGCATTAAGCCTTTTATATATAGACTTAATTACAAGTACATGGTAATAATACGTAGTGTATGATCTATAAAAGAATTATTAACCATGCACATGGGAAAATGACATGTTACTAGTTTTAGCTACAAAAAGCGAGTATATGACTACTTACAAATCATTATCAAGGGTAGTTATTTATAAATATTTAATCTTCGATCAATTTTAGTACATATATAATTTTTTTATATTTCCTGAATCGATACGAGCTTGAATTTGTATCGATTTTTTATACGTTAGTTTCACAATGCGATGGTCAGGACGACACTAATACACTGACTCCAATTTAACAACAAATAAAAATAGATGCACCTAATCAATAAATTATCATAATTCCGTTATAGCATTAATGACGTTTATTAGTCTCGATGTACTGCCCACGAATCCCACAAACAATATTAAAGAAAAAAATCACGTGAATGATTAGAGACTGAAAAACACTTATTAAATACAGACTTGCAAATAAACAATAATTCAACAAAGGTTTAGAATGCTTGACGTGATATAAGTATATATTTAGTGGAGAATATCGAAGGGTCCACATTACCTAAAAATTGTCTAACAATAGCAATTTCTTTGCTGCAACTTACACACATTGCAAGAAGTGTAGGAAAAAGTGTTGGAATAAATCTGAATTCTGGTATTTCTATAGGATCTGCATTTATCGAAAGACAGTATTCTGGCGCAGCTAAATTCTGGGAATTCGTCTTGGGTATAAAATATTTCCAGACTTGTCATATATCAATCAGTAACAATTTATTGTTCCTCAATACTTGTTATATGATATTTCATATTTATCTTAATAGTAGTTGAGTATGCAAGCAACTTTTTCTTTACAAAAAAAGCTGCAATTTATGAAAAGAACACCAAACTTGCTTAACATCATGTTCACACCCATAGTCAATGTTTAAGAAACTCGTCCCCCCCGCAAAATGGCGGCCAATTTTCCCAAAATATCCACCATAAAATTTAAATTACCTTATTATTTTAATATCTTAGGTAACTAATTATAAGTTTTTAGGGATGCTGAATTCAACGGAAGACTCTAAAACTTCTTTGGAAGTTCATGGATGAAATATTCCACATGTATACGACCAAGATGGCCACCACAAATTTAAAATTCAAATATTTTCTTTCATTTTAGTTTTTATTAACCCTAAAACGTTCGTAAATTTGACAACACACTTTTGAAAAACGAAGCTGAAATATAGCACTGCAGATATACAATATGAAACACGAATATTAATTTGGATGTTTCATACTTTTATTTATTTCTGTTTTCCGATATATTTTTACTTCCAAAAAAAATTGGATATTCTGATTTATCAAGTAAGAGGCTTCAGATCGAGGACCTGAATTATTATTCGGTTCAAATCAGGGTCTGTGTTACATCCGTACTTCATTTAAGGTCTATTTGGAGGAGAATATCTCGAATCTAAATCAAAACCTGAGTGTCTAGAAATTCATTCTTCACTAATGGAATAAATAGCCTGTTCTGAAACCATACCAACATCTCTCGTTAGACTTACTTGCATTTCTTTTGATGAGACAGAGGCGATGATAGTGTATACAAGATATGCAGTCATCCATGGGGCGAAGACCGTTCTTATAAGAACTGACGATACTGATGTTCTGGTCCTTGAATATATTACTTCTTAGGGTTTAAGACTTTAGACTTTCAAAATATTGAGTTTCAATTAGCTTTCGTCAGAAGCAGCTCACATCATTTCCTGCCACTTGGTGCAGAGAAATCGCTCTAAAGAGCTTCCACGTACTCACAGTCTGTGACATTGTTTCGACATTTTTACATTCCATGGGAAATTCAGTGCTTGGAGCTCGTGGAAGCGCTATGATAAAGCTACTCCCACTTTCAATGTTTTCACTGCTATTTTAACTGCACTGCCAGAACTGCAAATGGACATGCTCCCTTAACTAGAATAATATGTAGTCGGTGTATACCATAAGAAATACTTAGGCATGACTGAGACAAAACATATTCTTTCAAATTCTGAAGAAAACTATTTGACACACTTCCGACAGAATGTTTCTAGAGCTGCTTATCAGGACGGCCACATTTGAGATCAGTGCATGAACCCACATGTGAAAATCTCTAGTCCAGATAATTGGATATGGATAAGAGACGGTTCTTATTGGTTGGTAAAGTGGAGGTCTCATCCTTCAATATGGCTGGGTCGTCGTAATCTTGTAAATGCAAAGCAGCATGCTCTTCAAACTGCAGTTGTAGACGTTCCCTGGTAGAATGTGTGCCTCTCCTATGTGACACTTGCATGAATTGCACCAACATAGATGATTAGATAGATTTTTTGTTTGAATCTGGAACACACTAATATCATTTCACAAATGATATCAAGATACCTGGTGTCGCAGCCGATAGGGACACTTTTGTAACTTTTGACTGTACGAATGGATTTTTTTTTAAATTTTGTACAGTGATATGGGACGCAATTTCCAAATATACGATGCAAAGGATTAAAATGTCCGACTTCCGGTTCCGATTCAATTGACATGGAAATCAAATTTTTAAGTGGGACAACCCGTATATTTTTGAATCTTTGGATCCTGCTGGCCAAATTTGGAAAGCTTACTTTTGTTTACGTGTCTTGTAATCCGGAGAACTCCGACGACCTATCAACTCTAGTTCAGAAACTGTCCATTTTGTAGACTTGGGCCCATGAGAACTTCCGATCAGGAAGTGAAGATCTACAACATAGGGAATTTTCAACTTAATTGACAGAAACCCATTCTCCAGAAGGTTGGCGTGGGCTCCGTTCTCATCTTAAAAAAACCTCTATTCATCAATTATTATACCGATATTTAATTTCAAAAGTTATGTGAGAAAATTTAAAGTATAATGTTGACTTTGAGACCCTACACCTCTGTTAATATCAGCTTTTGGACTAAGGTAAGTTTAGCTAAATCACATTACTTCGATGTCAGAAGTCCGCTGTTGCTCTATGACTCGTTACTTACGTACTACCACCTACCACCTACCATCCTGTACTTCAAGCATTTCTCAGGTCCCCAAACTGACCAATTTTAAGTTTGAGGCAAAAAAAATTATGTCTGTTGGTTTGTCTGTAACTTTTTTGTGCGCACGGTATTTTTATTTTTCATTTCTCTTACAAAATTTCGTAATAATTTTTCACAGCGGGGATGTTCATATTTTTAGTAGGGATTTATCAGTAAATCAGATCACAAATTGGGAATCTATTACTGTCATATTATATTTTTCGATTATGTGAGTTGTTTATATCGTTGTACGCCATATTGCAACAAGTGATCTTTCCCCATTAAACTACTATCGAAGAGGAAAAAAAATGTTATTAAAATTGCCTTTGACGTGGAAATTAATTATGTTTTAATTAAAACAATGAGATATGATTTTAATCGGCGCACGACAAAGGTTTAAGATGTAGATAAAAAATTAATTAATTACTAAATTATTTCCCATCAGAGAATATACTGAAATATATTTTCATGAGGGAAAAATTTACTCGGTTAATATGTTAATTATATTGTAATTTTTGTTCGAGTTTATTACATTTTAGACATTTATAGTAAAACACAAACAACCCACGTGAAATCTACAGTGTACAAGAAAATTAAATTTAAGAAAGGACTTAATTGCGATGTTAATGAAAACTTGTAGACATGTTTGAGAATTCTGATTCTTCAAGAAACTGATGAGTATCGAATGAAAGGGACCTGCTTTGGAGATTAATGAGGCAAAATGGTCACTGATGATCA
The DNA here is from genome assembly GCA_936432065.2 of Rutpela maculata. Classification (NCBI taxonomy): domain Eukaryota; kingdom Metazoa; phylum Arthropoda; class Insecta; order Coleoptera; family Cerambycidae; genus Rutpela; species Rutpela maculata. Next base: position 146,746,886 of record OW386289.2, read on the forward strand.
GTTTTTTTAAAATTTACAGATAAAATGATTCCATACTGAAGTAACTAAATGAATGTATTAAAAACAAACATTGATGAATTCACAGTATAGCTATAACAAAATAGCATCATGTTTATTAAAAAAAGTGAGAGAGCGCATATTCTTTCGGTCAGAACTTAATTCATAACCTTTAGGTTTAATTTTTAGTATTTTCGAAGTAAGTATCATAGTTTCTTATAGTCCATCATATGACAGCAGAAATTTACCTCACTCCATTTTTTGCTGTCTATTTGTTAGTAGGTGCAAGGTCATGTGACTTTAAAATTCAAATTGAAAGACATCGGATTTTTGTCGACTTTTTTTCTGTCCATTTGACACATGTCTTAGAATGCCCTAAAGAATTCAGATATACCCCCGACAGCATTTTTCGTGGTCAGGTCTGGCGTTCAGGCCTAACTTCTGAAAATTCAAAAAAAAACTCCAAGTGCCATGACAGGACGTGGTTATTTTTTTTTCAAAAATCGAGATATTGCTTAAACATTTTTTTATGAAGCTAAAATACTGTTGGCATCATTTTTTGTGCCACAGAAAGGATTAATATACAAAAATGGATTTTGTCAGGTCATCCAGAGGATGCAATATTAGGAAAAAAGGTCTAAAAAAGGCTTTCTTACTATAAAGATATTTGTATGACTGTTAGCTAAAAATTTTTACACTTGACAGCATTTTTCTATGTAGTGTTTTATCCCATTCACCACGTGTTTTAAAACAATTTTTTTGGAAATAACCAAATTCATGACAGCAATTATAATATAATAATATTAATTTTATTCACTAGTGAGATACAGAAATGCACTTAATATGAATTGAAATGGCAAGTCAGTTTTGTAAGATAATATAAAACAAACAAATAAATAGAAATTACTACAATATAAAATCAAAATTAAACAAAACTATGTAATGACTAGTCAAATTATATAAAATAACAAAACAAGTAAGTAAAGAACATGACACTGATTATATCATAGACAAACAATTTGGAGATTATCCGAGGATAATTTCGTCCCCTAATTACTTCCACATCCAGTGGAAGTATAGTAACGACAAAAAAATTTTTAAAAATTTTTATTGTTCAAATAGGCTTAGAATGTCATGAAACGTCGAGATTTCAAGTTTGAGCGAAAAAAAAATTTCTGTCTGTCGGTCTGTCGGTCTGTCGGTCTGTCTGTCGGTCTGTAACTTTTTTTGTGCGCACGTTTACTCTGGAACCGTTTGAGATATTGACTTGAAATTTGGTACACGTATGTACTTTAACGAGATCTAGAACTAGATTATATTTTAATCTTGTTCCGTCGAAGGGTTGGGGGGTAAATTGGGGTAAATTTGGAGTAAATAGGTAAATCAAGCAGGTAAGAGTTCATAAAATTGATATTTAGTATAGACAAGAGAAGCTAAGGTCTCAAAAAAAAATTTGACATTAGCCACCCCCATTACCACCCCCACCCCATTTATTAAAGGGGATAAAAAAAAATGTGATTTAGTGTGTGTACAAGAATCAGAAACCTTAAAATATTTTTTTACTTTATCCACCCCCCACTCCCACCCCCTGTCACCACCCCCACCCCACTACCGATGTGGGGTATCGTTTTATGGGTTTTTGGGGTAGAGGATTTCAAATATTATATTATTAAAGTTCCATAAACAATTATTTCCAAATACAAAATTTTTTCGTTGTGTGACGGATAGAAAATCCGGATGTGGAAGTAGTGATTCCTTAGGCAGCGGTTTTTACTTATTAAAATATAGTACGTCGGATGGCTGGCTCTATCGTTCACTAACCCAATACCGAGGTATAACCAAATAAAACCTATTTCATTTTATTCAGCAGGTTTTTTTACATAGGAAATCACTTTTGACGACACTCTCCATTGGTCGAGACTGAAGTTACAAGAAAAAAACAAAAAAAAATGAAAATAACAAAATTCAAATTCAACCACGAATAACTTTCAAACGAAAAAAGATAAAATTATATATTTTTTTTAGTTTTATAGTACAAACGATTCTCTTTAATTTGATGTATAATTTATTACAAAAATAATAACTTTAACACTAAAAAATTGACGTTGATTTAGATGGTACACAAATTGTCAATTTTTTTGAAAGGTCTAACTCATTGTAACTCGCTTATGTATTGAGCTATTCGAATGTTTTATTCACCAAAAACTGCCAAATTTCATAGACTTCATTTTGTCTCAATTAATGCTGGGTCTAGCTCTGTAAATAAAAACGGTACAGCCTTTTAAACACAACGAAGCGCGCTACGGCGACGGAGTTGCGAGGCTTCCCCACTCGTTCCCGGTACATCCCGCGTTCACCATAAATCGCGCAAGGCTACAATCAGCGGCCGTAACAAAAGCTTTAGAATTATCTTCCTTTATTGTAAGATGCATTAATAAAGTGAAAATAATAGGTAGGTATCAGACAAATATAACTGATTTTCAGATATATCATTGTAAAAACCGCTGCCCAAGGAATCACTACTTTCATATCCGGATTTTCTATCCAAGTCACACAACGAAAAAATTTTGTATCTGGAAATAATTGTTTATGGAACTTTAACAATATAAGATTTGAAATTCTCTACCCCAAAAACCCATAAAACGATACCCCACATCGGTAGTGGGGTGGGGGTGGTGACAGGGGGTGGGAGTGGTTGGTGGATAACGTAAAAAAATATTTTGAGGTTTCTGGTTCTTGTACACACACTAAATCACATTTTTTTTCATCCCCTTTAATAATGGGGTGGGGGTGGTAATGGGGGTGGCTAATGCCAAAATTTTTTTTGAGACCTTAGCTTCTCTTGTCTATACTAAATATCAATTTTATGAACTCTTATCTGCTTGATTTACCTACTTACTCCAAATTTACCCCAATTTACCCCCCAACCTTTCGACGGAACAAGATGAAAATATAATCTAGTTCTAGATCTTGTTAAAGTACATATGTGTACCAAATTTCAAGTCAATATCTCAAACGGTTCCAGAGTAAACGTGCGCACAAAAAAAGTTACAGACCGACAGACAGAAATTTTTTTTCGCTCAAACTTGAAATCTCGACGTTTCATGACATTCTAAGCCTATTTGAACAATAAAAATTTTTAAAAATTTTTTTGTCGTTACTATAATTCCACTGGATGTGGAAGTAAAATCATGCCAGCTAGTAAAGTTTTTACTTTACTTCGTATATTTTAATATTTTCCATAAAATGTCAGAGGTAACCACATAATCAAAACAATTATTTGCCATGCTTTCACTAACTCGTAGAGGCTCTGAACGATTAGTTGGATTTTTGTACATAACTATATTTTTGTTTTCATGTAAACTGGAAGGGTTAAAATCGGTTAAAATTGGATAGACGATCTAAATATGCTTGTGTAAATAGGCTGTTCTTTTTTTTAAATAATACTATTCCTAGTGGGATTTTTACCATCTAGCCTATCTTCGTTTTGATCAAAATTATCGCTGCGATAAATGTAATTGTTTTCTTCAGAACTTACTGGAGGAACTCCAGGTGGTATAAAAATGTCGTCACCAGTTTTTACTAATACGTGACTAGCTAAAGACGTTAAAAATGTACGTATTTCATCGTAGGAATAACCATAGCCAAAAGAATAAAGCATATCATTAAGTTCTTTTTCTTCTGACACATGTAGTGATATGTAAAGGATTAAAAAAATGGCCTAAGCTGATTGTTTTTTTTCCCATAAGTATTAATATAAATTCCATTACTATAGAAATAACGTTTAAATCAAATTTGTCTGTCCTGACATATTTAGTATCCACGACATAAATGTTTATAACAAATCTGAAACTTCTTGTTTACAATTATGTTCATTCAGATTAGTAGTCGTGTTTTTTTTATAGTTTTAAAACATCCAGCTATAGCTTCTCTTAAGATACCGGCAGCTTTATCAGGAATTGTCAATTCATTCTCATGAACCAAGTTTTCTTCGCCTGATTCACTTGTGACTGACAACAAAAATCCTTTTAGCTTTATTATTACTTGAATGAACTGTTGTATTTTCTTTGTGTTCACAAAACACTTTGTTTGCTTAAATGCTTTTCTAATCTCTTTCTTATATTTCCACTGCTATAATAATCTAATTTTTCTTCCGTCATTTCTTCAAATATATCATTAAGGCGTGTTTTTAGAAATATTAGAGTTAAGAATTCTTTTTTGCAAAACAGCAAGATAAACCTCCTTAAATAAAATATTTAACGCTACTTTAAATTCATTTTTTTCTTTCAGTTGTTTAGTTTGTACACATTTAATTTTTTTTTGCTAATATATTTTGCATAATAAATTTTATGATAATTTCCATTAGTCCAAATAAATCTGAATAAATGTGTAACCTGCCTTGTATTTCTGTATCACAATGCGACACTGCAGCTTTAATATATATTTTTTTCTAGTTTCAGCACCCGTTCCTGTACAAACTGGTACTTAAAGATGTTCTTAATTTATTCTTAATTTTTCTGGATTTTCCACAAATCAGATAATGCCATTTTATTTTAAACTGATTTTTTTTTCTATTATAACTACATGAAGGCTCACTTGCATTTTTTTATCGCGTTACTAATATCAGAGAAAATACGTATTATCTTTGCTAATGTTATTTATTACAAAAAGATGTCAGACAAGAATAATGAAATCGGTATGGAAGGGTGTGCAAATAAGTGCCACCACTTTGTTTTATAAAAATTTTAATGAAATTGCATATTTTCTTTCATTTGCACAATTAATAATATACCTGATGCCAGTAACAGTTGGTTTTTTACCATTAGATTTTCACTGCTTTCAGCAGTTTCGTAAAACAAACATGTAGTTTTTCTCCATTGATAAAAATGAATCTACAATATACATAAACTGTAATAGCCTACATGTAAGTAAAATAGTATATACTTATTAATATTTATCCAGACAATAATGAGGCCAGCAGCCGATACGTTTCTTGATGGGCCGAGAAAGTAGCGGGGGCGGGAAAGGAAGCCTCGCGTCTTCGTCGCCGTACTATACTTCGTTGTGTTTCAAGGGCTGTAGCGCTTTTAGTTAAAAAATTAGATCCAGCATTAATCGAGACAAAATGAAGCCTATTAAATTTGTCAGTTTTTGGTGAAAGAAAAAATTGAATACCTCGTTATATAAGCGAGTTATGGCGAGTTAAGAATTAGAAAAATGTTGCTGATTTGTGTATCTTTTTGAATTTTGCTAGTTTTTTTATGTTAATTTTTTAATTTTTGCAATAAATTATACTTCAAATTAAAAAGCAATGTTTAATTATCAAAACCAAAAAAAAATTGTATTTTTATCTGTTTTAGTTCTAAAGTTATATTTGATTAAATCTTAAATTTCTAAATTTCTTTTTTTTTAGTTTTTTTCTTATATCTTCGGTCTCGACCAATGGAGAGTGTCGTCAATTTTGATTTCCTATGTAAAATAACATGCTTTAATAAGTAGTGAAGGTCCCATCTGGTTATACTTCAGTATTGGGTAGGTCAAGAAAGAGAAGGCTTTTCGCGCTCTGTCCGACGGGCTAATACTCATTTGTACTCTAGTAACCACCTTCTAAAAGCAAGTCTTTTACTGCGTTTTTATACTATTATCCTGTGAAATCATTCTGATTTCTTGTGATAGGTTATTAAACAATACTATACAGTTGTAACGTGCAGAGTGTTTAAATGTTGTCGTCAGGTGATTTGGTATGCTCAACAAATCACCATGCCTTGTTTTATATGGATGATACTGATTTCTTTTGACAAAAAAGGTCCATATTTCTTTCTTATATAACAGAGGCATTTAAACATAAAAATGCATGGTGCCGTGAGGACTTTTTTGTTTTTATATGTTGCTCTGCAGCTCTCATTATAACCCATAATAAATATCAACCGTATGATTATCTTTTGACAAATAAAGACTCTCTCCCTATTGTTAGCACTTCCCCAGCTTAATATGTTTTAGGATATATGTGAATAAGCTAGTGCATAATAAATGTTTAAAAGTCAGGATTCACATAGTGTACTTTTCAGTTGCAGAATGGCGTAATAGGCTTTATTCAACTGACTACAGACATGTTCAATATGTAGATCCCATGACAATTTACTATCTAGATGAGTGCCGAGCAATTAAGTGCTGCTCGATAAGCTAATGTCTTCCATAAATTGTACATTATGTGGCCGCGGTCTCTGTAAATAGAAATTAATGAACACAGTTTTTTTTATTATTAAGTATCAGTTTATCTCTTTGGGACCATGAACTAACTTCTTCCATTGCAAGGTTAACTAATTTTTTGTAGTTTCTCAGGCGTTTCCACTGATGCGGTTACCGTAAGACCGTCAGCAAACGTTAGATGACCATTGGTGAGATAGTTAGGAAGATCGTTCACACATAACAAAAATAATAGGGGCCCAAGAATAGAGCCCTGGGGTACCCCCATTGCTACATCTTAATAGGGGCCCAAGAAAAGAGCCTTGGGGTACCTCCATTGCTACATCTGACTCCACCCCACTTCTTACTTTAAATGTTCTGGCTTCCCTATAACTTAATATCTATGACAGGATATTTCCCCTCAAACCAATATGATACAATTTTTTTTAATATGTTCTTGTCAATGGTATCAAATACCTTCGATAGGTCGAATAGTAACGCCACGACGTACTGATTCTTGTCTAAGTTTGTGTAGACGTATTCTAACAAATGAGACGAGGCCGTTTCTGTGGATTTATTTGATCTAAAACCATGTTGGGAAACGGTGAGTATATTATTTTTTTCAATGAAAGACACTAACCTGTTATAAATAATCCTTTCAAATGTTTTAGAAAAGACACTTAACATAGAGATCTGCCTATAATTTTCAATTTCTATAGTAGGCCCTTTTTTATAAACTGGTATTGCATTGCTTGCTTGAGTAAGTTGGGAAAATGTTCTTCATTTACAGACATATTTTTCATTAATTTGCTTATATTAAGTAAATAAAACATACCACTATATAGAAAAATGCTGTCAAGTGTAAAAATTTTTGGTTAACAACTATACAAACATTTTTTAGACCATTAGTTCTGGTATTACAGCCTCTGCAAATACCAGCTTCTTTTGGATCATCTGGAAGAACCCATTTTTGCATATTAACCTTTTCTGTGACACAAAAAAATGCTGTCAATAGTATCGTGACTCCATAAAAACCACGTCTATGCAATATCTCAATTTAAAAAAAAAAATCACCACTTTCCATCAAGGCACTTGAAACCGTTTCTTTTAATTTCCAGAAGTTGGGCCTGGACGCCAGAAAAATGCTGTCAAGAATATTTCTGAATTTTTTAGGGCATCCTAAAACATGTATCAAATGGGCAGCAAGAAATTTCACTACAAATCTGATGTAAATTTTAATTTGAATTTTACAAGTCACATGACCGCTCCGACCGCCAAGAGGTCCAATCTCTGCTTCACCCCTTCCTCCTTTACCTACTGATAAATATACAGCAAAAAATGGAGTGAGGTACATTTCTGCTCTCGTATGAAGAACTATTTAAAGTCCCATATTTCCGAAACTGTTAATCCTACAGAAATCAAAAATAAAAATAGATTCAGTTTATAAGCTTTCTTTTTGGTTTCCGTAATTTTTTAAAACTAATATTTATTGAAATATTTACAAGAAAAGAAAAAAAATACGTTTTATTCGAAAATAGCTTTATAAAATAATTTTTTCTAAAGCAAGTGCTTTAATCAGTAAAAAAAAATTGAGCCTTTAGGTAATGTTATATATTAATGAAAAGCAGCATTTATATTTTTTTTATTACTGGCAAATTACAGTAACAATGACGATATTTTAATTACAAAATGTGAAGACGCATTTGTTATAACTTTTTTGTTTTTTATGCTACAAAAACAAATAAAAAATTATTTGAAAACGTAATTAATAGTAACCTTTAATTTTGATCCTTAGCATTTTTACGTAATTGCTTTAGTTTCTGAGAGTTAATGTTTTGTTTGTATTGATTTAGATGAACTTTCTATAACAGTGTCACAATCAGTGAAGACGTGAGCTAACAGAATTTACTGTTGCAAGAGACAAAAAACTCCACCCGACCACCGTTACAATTAGATACCTTTGATGTCCATCCGACAGTTTCTGCCATATCACTTTCGTCAACTTCTTTTATAGACCCGATATGCTTAATAATTTGTTAGCAGTGTCAACGGACAAAATATATGAACTCAAATATTGATAGATATTCAGGATGAAGATTTTCCAGCGGATTTTCATAATACGAATGTCAATGATGAATCCCGAGTTCGCTGACACTGTCCATTAACGATTAATATTTAATAAATTTAATTAAAAAAGGTATTGGAATATTATTATACAGGTTGTCTCAATTTGGATTGCACATTAGGCGTAACGTCCTGTAGAATGGGCTGAACTGTTTAAAGCGTGTCTCAATTGTCGTTCGTTCGACATTAAGAATCATCGACGGTTTTATTATGATGAAACCTCTAATTAATATTACCCAACACATCTTTACATACATACATACATACAATAATATCAGCAGTGTTGTATAAAGTTGGAAAGCCTAGTTTTCATTAATAGAGTTAGAGGTCAAGTAATTTGAGCAAGTACTAACTATCCTTCTAACTCTACCAATGCAAACGTAATTGGTAGCGTAGAGTACTAGATCACGGTAGAGTAGAGTAGAATTAAAAAATGGTGGTAAAGTAACTCGCCCACTCGCCTTCTCCTGCCACCGATTTTTACTCTACTCGACCGCCGCTATACTATTATACTAATGAAAAGAGGTTTGGTATAGTCAAGTGTCTAGTCGAGTGATGTTCATTGTTGTGATTTCAATTTTGCACTGTACGACTCAACCACTAGTTGTGTGTGGAAACGAGTACTCTCCCAAATCAGGTAGAGCAGAGTAGTTTGGATAAAAAGTATGACAGTATACTTACTCTACCGCTAACTCTACTAATGAAAACTAGATTTAATTATTCCTCTAACTCTACCAATAAAAACGTAATCGGTAGAATAGAGTATTAGATCATGGTAGAGTTAGATTACTTGCTGAGAAAGTAACTCGCCCACTCACCTTCTCCTACCGCCGGTTTCTACTCTACTCAACCGGCGCTTAAAGGCTAGTTTACATTGGTAGAGTAACTTGGCCTAGTAAACTGGGTACAGTAACTCGGACCAGTACTCGACTTCCCTCGTTTTTTTTTGTTGGTGTTTTACACTGGTAGAGTAACTCGGACTAGTAAACTGGGCCGAGTAACTCGGGTTAGCTTTGGTCATGTTCCACAAACATTTGTGCATGTGATACAGCTCGATGAATTTAAAAGTATCCTCTTCGGTCCGTTCATTTTCACACAGGTATTATATTTCCAAACAATAATACGACACAACATACAAATCTCTTTTCAATCGTTTTAATGCTTGCTATTCGACTAGCCACTGATCACTAATCCCATATTTTCCCTGATAAGTGTTTACACTGGGCGAGTAAGTATTTAAGTTCATTTTAGAGTGGTGGGAAAGAGAGCGGGCGAGTTACTATACTGTCTGCTCTACCACTCGACTAGCCCAATATTCACCTGTTTACTTGACTTTTTATTCTACCAACTGTTTACACCGGTCGAGTTGATATGCTTTTCTCTACTTTCCTCTTTACTCTACCGTTTAATTGACTGATGTAAATTAGGCTCTCTACTAATGAAAACAGATTTGGTATAATCGAGTGTCTGTACTGGTTATGTAGACATCGCGTGTTTGATTAGTTTTTCTGTTGTTTTGTTGTCTCAAAGTTTTCCGGAGTCATCGTCAAACACAATTTATATTCTTCCCTGTCCTCTTCAGCAAATTCTCTCAAAAGGAGAGCAGATGCTCCGTGACTATGCTGTCTTTTGATACAATCTCTTGTCCACATTTTCTTTGTTCTGTTCGGTTCTTCCTCAATAGCTAAGGTCACTTCCCTCACCAAAATGTCAGCAATATTTATCAATGAATTCCTCACAGCATAACGGCGACGCGACGGCTGATGTGTGTGAAAACGGGTACTCTCCCAAATGCGGCAAAGTAGAGTAGTTTGAATAAAAAGTATCCCAGTATACTCCACCGCTAACTCTACCAATGAGAACTAGGCTTTTTATGGTTAAACATAAAAAATATGGATCGAATTGTGAATCCCCTTCTTTTTAAAATTTTTTTAAGTAAATATAATAAGAAGTAACGCTGCCGTACTTATTTAAAAATATTTTCTAGTTTCGCTTATCTACTGTAAAAAAAAAGTTGCGCCACAATTTCTCTTAAACGGTGAGACATTTCGCATTTACATAAGAGATTGTTATAATTACGCGAAATAAATCATTACTTGATAAAAAGTGAAAAACTCCGATAACTCATTTCTGCAAACGTTAAGGAAATGTCACTTAAAATATGTCCCAGCGTCTCAGTTATAAATGTATGCAGGTTTTTGTGGCATTCGTTCGGACAAACAGTGATAATAGGAGAGTTATGCGGCGAGCCAGGCATAAATCTACCCGCGTTCGTGAGTGTTATTGCGGACAGTCACGCGAGCCCTGTGAACGCGCTTTCCAACCCTATTAAGACCATGGGTAGGACAACGAGGCGGGGATTCATGTATTTTTAAGGACGAAATAATTCGACGTAATACCTTCTTCAATTTTTTAATCTGAATTGTACGATATTTTTTCATTGAATAGTTAATTTAATGTTTGATTAAAAATACACACATGAGCAAAAGTAGGTATTGCATGATAATGATAATGATAATGATAATGATAATGATAATGATAATGATAATGATAATGATAATGATAATGATAATGGTAATGGTAATGGTAATGGTAATGGTAATGGTAATGGTAATGGTAATGATAATGATAATGATAATGATAATGATAACGATAACGATAACGATAACGATGACGATAACGGTAACGGTAACGATAACGATAAGATAACGATAACGATAACGATAACGATAACGATAACGATAACGATAACGATAACGATAACGATAACGATAACGATAACGATAACGATAACGATAACGATAACGATAACGATAACGATAACGATAACGATAACGATAACGATAACGATAACGATAACGATAACGATAACGATAACGATAACGATAACGATAACGATAACGATAACGATAACGATAACGATAACGATAACGATAACGATAATGATCTTCATTGAAATAAAACTCTTCTTTAAAAGTGGATTTAATATCGCATCTTACCTTCCCATTCCAGTAATCAAATTTGTTAGATAATCTTGTGGAATTTGATTCCATTCTGTCAGCAGCTATACGTAAGTCTGGTTAAGTTCTTGAAGGCGGATTTCATTTCCTAATGTATCTCTTTAAGTTGTCTCATATCTGCTCTATTGGACTATAATCCAAACTTTTTGTAGGCCAGTCCAGTTTTTTAAATTCAATCTCAGAAAGGTTCTGCTGTACGATAGCAGCAGTGTCTGGTCATCATAATGAATCTATCATACTCAATGAAGCCAGCATATGGGTAACACGGTCTTGAAGGATATTTTCCAAATACCAAACACCTCATTTTTTGAGTAACTTTCACAAGTTCTGTAGGCCCTTCTGAACTGAAACCTGCCCGATACATCACTGAGCCTCCTCCAAAAGGTATATTTTTTCACTAAAGTATATGGTGCAAAATGTTCATTTCTTCACTTGCACACTAAATTACGCCCATCTGGAAACTACAATTGGATGCGTGTTTCGTCAGAAAAGAACACAGAATTCCATAGGCGGCAGTCTACGCTAAATTTTCTTGAGCGAAGTTTCGACTGTTTGTGTTGTGCTGTGAAAGAAATTCTGGAATTCTTGCAGGTTGCATTGGTTTTAAACCAGTTTTATTGAACCTCCTAGCGAACGTAAATCTGTCTAAATTCGTTCCAGTAGCTTCCATTAGATGTCCACTAAGCTCATATGTCATTGCAGCAGGATTTCTTAAATATGTAATTTGTAGATAACGGTTCTCTCTTGCACTTGTGTATTTCGGTAGGCCTTGGACGGATCTGCTAAATCTGCCAGTTTCTTTATGACGATGACGCCTGAAAATAAGGGAAACAGTGAATTGGTGCATATGCAAGCGTTTCGATATTTCCATTTGTTTATTTTTTTATTTTTAAGTGGGAATCCTTAAATGAGATCACGATAACATTTTTTATTATTCTAAATGAGTAAGAACGAAAATAACGCGGTTGTCTGGAAAACAGAATCGACTTACACTTTTCTGCATTGTTCTCACTTCCAGCGTTGTTCAGTAACACCATAATTGTATGTTTTAGAGCAGTGGACTGTATTAACTTTGAATGTCAAAGAAAACTTTAAGAGACATATTTCCCCACATAGCTCTATAAAAGGTGTGTAAATGGTACTACTGGTAATATATTTCTCGAAAGAAAAACATGCGGCTCCAAATGCACTTGGTCTCTGTCGTAGCAATTCTAAAATGATATGAGACTTCCAAAATGCGTTAATTCGCTTGGGCAAGAACACCAAAGTGGATCTGTCATGGATATTCAGGAAGAAATAGAAACCTGGAATTGCTGATACACGAATGATAGCATGCTTGGTAGGAGAAAGTTTTTCACAAAAACAAAGGATCGATTATTTTGAAACCTTTCAACCAGTGGTAAGATATGACTCAGTTAGAACATTACTGGCCCTAACAGCTGTAAAAATGTGGATATTGCCCAATTTGATATCAAGACTGCGAAATTTTCATGAGTTTAACAGAAGGTCTTGTGATAAAACAACAAAGATTTATCTGCCGTCTGAATAAATCTCTCTATGGCTTACAGCAAACGGCAAGAGTCTGGTTTTCAAGTATTCTTCAATCATTCAACTTTGCACCTTGTCTCACAGATCCCTGTATTTATTACTGTATTATTAATGGTGTAAATGTTATTCTAGCTCTTAATGTAAACGACTGATTATTTTTGCCTTCTAGCCTTGTCACATTTGAAAAAGTTCTCTCAATGATTTATGAAAATTTTGATATGACACGACAGAAAGGAAATTATCATGTGGGTCTTGAAATAGAAAGATGCAGAGAGAATCAAAGAATTTTCGTTGGTCAACAAACATATATTCACAAACTTATTGTTCAACACGTTTGAATCTACCAAACGTTATTCCAGCAGATCCCAATTTTATACTTCCAAAATTATATTATGATACATTTCACTGTCCATATAGACTAGAAGTTAGTCGTTTTTTGAATTTTCTCGATAAAGGTCATATGGGTGCAGTGAAACGGATTTTCAAGTATTTAATAGAAAAGTCTAACTTAAGAATTAAATACGGATTGGAATTATTATTGCCATTGAAGAGATTCATAGACGCTGATTTTGTTAGAGATGCAGACGCTAGGAAGTCTACAACTGGGCATATTTTTATGTTGGCTGGATCATTATCCACTACTTAAGCTGAGTTCATTGCCGCCTTTGAAAGATGAAAGGAAGCTGTCTTGTTGAGACACTTGCCTTCGCATATTTTAAGGCAAGAAAACGAACCCTAATTTTCATTGATAAGCAGAGTGCAATGAGGTTAATCAAGAACTCCGAAATCTATCATAGCACAAACCATATAGACGTTCGACTTCACTACATCCCTGCATTGTATCAAAAACATACTGTATCATATGTGAAAAACCAACTTGCAGATATCTTCACTAAACCATCATGATGAGATAAGTGTGTTAATGCAGCTTCAAGAATCGACCTAATCGAGTTATTGACAGAAGACGTTTTGTAGTGTATGTACTATTTGATATACTTGTTAATACGAATTGTCATCTTTGTTAATTAATTCTGAAATATGTCTTATGTTATCTTTATATCCTAAGCTTTACTTATTGTTATAGATACTCAGATGAACAGTTTCCAATGAAGGCCCAGCCCAAAAGAAACTGAGCTATTCCAATATTGACAATATAGGTCTTGTGTCGATGAAATGTTGTGTAGTTTCTACCATTTGATCTGAGCACTTTCTTTTTGACACACTGTATACTAGAAGAAAGCGTACTAACTTGTTTCATATCTGTAGAGAATTACAGTTACATCTAAATAAAACACCCCACTCAAGTTTCATGTTTACGTATCTTTTAAAGTTTTCTATTTTCAAAAACAACAGTTAACTTTCGTGAATGTTAGGTGATTAGGAAAAGTTTACAGCCAATTTATTGTTAGGGAGGATCCGCCTATGTCACGATGCCTTTCGGATGAGCATAGAATGGATATACGGGAACGTGACTATATCGAGAGATTAGCCAAAGACCAGCTGCACGTTAGCTGACCCTTAAAATTGATGGCCGCCCCTTAAGAAAGTAACTTCAGAAGAAGTCAGCAATATGGACTGTCCCATAAATCCGATCGAAGAACTGAAATATGAAAAAGCTTTATGTGGAGGATGTAGGGCTAATTTATTTTCTGCGATTATTGTTTTATATAAATTTTCCCCAAGGTTTTTCGATGAAGCATTTACTCGCACGATAAAATACGAAAATAACTCTGAAAGACGATTATCTTAGTCAATGGTTGGTATAAATAAATAATTATTTTCTTAATGAGAAATTTTCATTTTCATTCCATATATTTATCTTATTCTTATAAAATACTGTAGATATTATATTAATAAATTATTTGGCAGGACCTAAATTTAAAAATGTAATGTGCCCCATACATATAGCGATTTGCAAGGCAAAGTTTGGGCAATGGCTCTTACACTTCACGTTATGAGTCACTCATCTATTTAATCCCATAAAAAGAAAACAAAAACATACGTTAAAACGTAATAATACGATACAATGGTACAATACGAGTAGAAGTTGCTGTCGCGCGTGGCCGACTGCGAATACCTATTTGACTAATATTTTGCTCTAATATGGCTCGATTTACTTTTACGTGGTGCCACTGAGATTATGTACATAGCCAATATTTTTTATTTTGGTGTTTAAATATGCAATCGCAATCGGCAACGTCCTACTGCAACTCTTACTTGTTTCATAATATTGCCCTACAACAATCCTTTAAGATAAAACTGATATATGGTCTAATCTATATAAGGTAGGTACGTTAGAGGCTGAGAAAAGAGTATTATTTTGCAATTTCGATATCTTCGTACTTTCTTTTGCCTTCGGTAAGCGAGGTAAGTAAAATCCCTAATAAATTTTACCTTAAATTTATAATAAAATATAGTCTACAAGGAGTATATTATTTTATGTTCAAATTTTTGGGAGCGTAAAGTAGACTTAATTGTAAAACCAAAAAATACAAAAGTCTGGAAGTTACAGATCTATTAAATTTGTGAACAGCAAATAGAATTTATCTTAGTTATCCGAGGAACAAATAATAAAATAAAAATCCAAACAAAAAAATTTCTGATGCGTGGGATTAAACAAGAAAAGTGTTTTTGAATTTCTTGTTTGTTTAAAAACAATTTGTTTTGTATAAACCACTGCGGAGCATTTTCTAGTATTTCCGCTGCTATATAAGGAGTGTCATGGCAGTTTTTATGACAAAAGAGGTGTGTAGTCAGCGCACATAATTGTTGTTAATTCCTGTCTGTTTATGGTATGTAAATTCATATAAGCAGGCAACTCATTTACGCAAGTAACGAACAAGAATGGACAAGGATAGATCACTGGAGAACACCCCTATTCGTCATTAATTCGCTACTATTGCAGTTATTATGGAATACTTGTTGAGATATATCAAGTAAGTATGAATTCAAAAGACTGAGGGTTACTCCTCTGATTCCGTATATTTCCACTTTTTCCAACAATTTTCCATGGCCTACCTAATCGAACGCTTTAGTTAGATCTGTGAATATTCCCAAACATGCTTGTTTCTCCTCAAAAACATTTAAGACTTCCTTAGTTAATTGCATCAGATATAGTATATTACCCTTTCAGAATCCGTACTGCTGTGGTGACAAGAGATTGTTCGTTTCCATAGGCTCAAAACAGTCTGTTCACAACTGGTTTTTAAACAATAAGCTGATAAATGATGATAAAACAGAGACTATTATTTTTTCTTTAAGACAGCACTCTGTACAGATGACCTCTTATTGCGTTAAATTTTTGGGCATTATTTTGGACAGTAAGTTAACATGGGAGGAACACACGTCCTACATCTGCAAGAATATATCACACAATATTTTCTTATTGCGCAATTTAAAAAATTGTTTGCCACAGTCAACGGTTTTAATGGCATATCATGCAATAATTCAATCTTCCCTTATTTATGATGATAGGCTGTCAGAATCGTTGCTGGGTTATCATATAGGGATGATTGTAGGGATGCTTTTATAAGCCTTAAGATAGTGACCTTACTCTGTAATTATATACGTCAGTGCCTTGTTCATGTTCATTTGGATTTTTTTCGATTTTCAAAAACCAGAAATGGTACGTGCTATTATGCAGTAAAATTTTTCAACGTGTTACCGATTGCTGTACAAACACTTGACTGTACTCGTTTTAAATATGTAATTAACCGATTCCTCATTGAAAATGCATTCCATGATTTTGATGAATTCTTGTCAACTGATATTTCTCGTTTAATTTTATAAACTTATTCTATGTGTGATCATGATTATTTGTTTGTTATTCTATATGCTTTATTATTTACTCTACTTTGTTATTTATTTGTTTTATATATTGTGTATTTTTTTCTTATTTAAGACAACCACATTTTGTTGTTTTTTTTTTGCTATATTTTCTGACGTGTCAAAACATAATTTGTGTATACCGGGTGTTTCATCTAAAAGTCCCCGGGTCATTATCTCGTAAAATAATAAAGATATTTAAAATTTGTAAATCGCGGATAATTTACCCCAAAAAAGGTCTTAAATAACTGCAGTTAGAATTGTTCGTTCGCAGTGCACAGAGATGGCGCTGCGGTGAGAAAATATTTTTCGATGGCTGGAACCTTGAAGCATGATTCATACGATTAACGAATAAATTGTGAATAATTTTGATTTTGTAAAAACCGGCCGTTTTGGAGCTACATGATTTTTCTTCTTCATTTTTTGTTTTTGTAAATTTCTCGGTAAATTTTTAAAACTACTGTAACTTTTTAATTAATAACTTTAGAACATCGGTTATTTAAAGCTTTTATCTCATTAAATGCAATACTCCTTATATTGTTACATATTTTGAAAATTTTTACTAATTTCAAATTTTAAAATTTAGTTGCATCTGAAAAATTCTGAAAATTATAAAAATTTTCAAAATACTAATAATAATATAGGAAGCATGGAATTTAATAAGATAAAAAAATGGAGAAAAAAATTCATGTAGCTCCAAAACGGCTGGTATTTACAAAATTTTTTACATAGTCAAAATGATTCATAATTTATTCATTAATCGTATGAATCATGTTTCAAGGTTCCAGTCATCGAAAAATAATTTCTCACCGCAGCGCCATCTCCGTGCACTGCGAAGGAACGATTCTAACTGCAGTTATTTAAGACATTCTTTGGTGTCAATTATTCGCGATTTACAAATTTTAAATATCTTTATTATTTTACGAGAAAATGACCCGGGGACTTTTAGATGAAACGCTCTGTATATGATCAAGAAAGATCTATCTATTTATTTATCGTATAATGCATAATTTGTGTATATATTACCTTTTCCATAACGTTTAACATTACTGGTAAGAGATGTATTTGCCTATAATTATAAGGATTATCTAAATTACCTTTCTTGCGGATGACTATAACTTTAGTTTTTTTAAACTTATCGGAAAAGCACCCTACTCAATACCCATATTTACATAACAAAGACACAAAAATAAAGAAAAATGAAAACAAATAATATTAATTTCTACTTGCACTGAGACAGTTCCTCCAGATGATGTTAATATGTTTCCGTTTATTTTGAGTAGTAACTTATATACCATATTTTTCCATAAAGGCACAACAAAGAATAACTTATTCACTGCATATATTATAATAAGCTGAATTAATATGCAGGAAATTAGCATTTCATGCAGCCCACAATATTTATGAAGTTTATAACCCATTCGAAATATTGGCGTGAAAAAACTAATGTAGCCTGGCCCCCACACGGGTTTTTATGGCAGCTATTCGCTCGTAGTGGGTACCGTTACTGGACCGCCACCACCGCTACCACCATTTGATTTAACTGCCCCATAAAATAACTGGGGGCATGTTCGCTCCCTTGGAACACTGTTACCGCTACCACAGTTTATGCATTCGTGCCATGGAAAGACACATTTAACTACCTCGTTGTTTAATCAATTAAACTAATAAATTTGTGGAAAGTATTGATTCGCCATACAATAACTATAAACGGTCGTTTGAAATACCTGTGTGGAGTTTCTATATTGATAACTGTAGAATAACACATAGGCGAGTGCAGTGTTAAGATGACCATAATTAAGAAGTCAAGGAGGGAATATTTTCATCTTGAGTAGCTAAGGCATGAAGATGCGTCAGGATAATAATTGCTCCAATCAATCTACGATTTTGTAGTGCCCGAAGAAGCATTAAATATAGGAGATTTTTATTTAGTATCGTAAGGAGAGAGCTGGTAGATGAATTCACCACCGTCGTCTGAGGGACGTGACATAATATATTTTATTAAGGGGGCGTCAATCGCGTTCCCTCTTTGATTTAGGGTGGTTAATTCCTACTTCCAGTGAGGTTCTGTGAAGTTATAAGAGACGAAAAAGTTATAAGTTCGTATCTACCGTAGATTGCCACTACTTCCTCCAAAGTCTCCACTTTCCTACGATGCACTGCACTGCTAATTGACCTATCATTTTTTAATATCCTAATTGTATTTTTTTAGAGATTCTCGCTTCAGCTCCTGTGATCTGATCGATGTTCTGAATATTGGAAGTGTGGGCCGTATGAAGGTCCCTTTCATTCAGTTGTCTATCTAACACACAAGAGCTCCCAAAAGGTTAAACTTAAAGTTAATCATTCAATCGAGAAAATACAAGAGTTCAAATAATACCATTTATTGGGTAATTTAAAATATACCGTAATTGTGTGCAAGAATTTATTTATCGATATATAAGAATCTGTCTACCACACATGGCAAGGGCAGAGGTGCCTCGACGTCATACAATGGGTAGGGTGTCCTTTACATGAGAGCAATTTTAAATTTTGTTGGAATCCCTCCAATAATTGCTCCAATCAATCTACGGTTTTCTAGTGCCCGAAGAAGCATTAAATATAGGAGATGTTTATTTAGTATCGTAAGGAGAGAGCTGGTAGATGAATTCACTACCGTCGTCTGAGGGATGTGACATAATATATTTTGACATATGACATTTTGACATATTTTTAATCAATTCCCATCTAAAAATGGTGTATCTGTGCAAAATGTCATCTCGATCAAACAATTTTGTATCTTGCCACAAGACTTTTGAAATTTGTAAAAAAATACGAATTTTGTCACTGTAGCATGCACATTGCTGCTTCATAAATTTAATAATATTTATATCAAGCATTGCAATACCGTTGCGAATTCAAATATTTATTTCTTTAAAACTTCATTATAATCATACACGACTGTATACAACCAGAGTCACACTTACGTGTACTTAAAGTAGCATATCTATCTTAGTGACATAAAATTAGAGTAGGGGTAAAATATGCCCAGCGAAAATGAATCCCGCGTAAGGATTGGCCAGAGTGAATCTCCGTTGCCAAGAGTATAGTTCTTAGTTTGCTGTTTTAAATTCATGCTAAGTTAACTGCTGCCAGAAAATATGGTAAATTTCATTAAGATGACAATAAGCCTGATCTATTAGTATATCTAATATTTACTGATGGTTCACCACTAATCAGATACGGTAACAATAAAATTTATTGCTCCCAAAGATAACGTTTTAACAAGGATCTTATTATATTATAGCTTCTTGTATCACCGACTTCAATATCCCAGGAATTGATAGTCCCTCTTCATGTACTATGAAGCCGGCAATTAATTATTCAACAGCTATTGGCTCTCGTCAGTGCAAGGTAGGTCTGAGATGGCTGGAACGAGGCATTTGTTCACTCTTGGTACATGACGAGATTTATAAAACCACGACATGCAGCAAAAATGGCAGGCTCCATCTAGCGGCTAATGTCCATTACAATCGAAATAGCAGTAGCCCTGACATGGGCATAGTTAGTAGATATGCTTTTAGAGGGCAGAATATTTACTAGTGAAATATTTTTTGTTGAACTCCTCTATACGTTTCCGTAAATATATAAGGAATGAAACCAGACTGCAACCAACAGCTATTCTCCGGATTAATGCTCCGCCGAGCGCTGAATTACGAATTACAAGCCTGGCCGCGTTAAGTGCAATAACTGTGTATTGCCACAAAACGCTGAAGTTTCGATTTTAATAGACACCAGTAGAAAGACTTATTCCTACTTAAAGGAGCTCTCGTGCCAGCCACTCCATACCACTTGCAGACTGCAATTTCGAGCTATTGGCTTTCGTCAGCGCAAGGTAGGTCTGAGATGGCTGGAACGAGGCATTTGTTCACTCTTGGTACATGACGAGATTTACAAAAACCACGACATGCAGCAAAAATGGCAGGCTCCATCTAGCGGCTAATAAATATTTCACTAGTAAATATTCTGCCCTCTAAAAGCATATCTACCAAAATTTGATACAGTTTGAATATTCTCAGATATTAATTTAATTGTGTGATTTTCACTAAATTTAGTTAATTAATTTACACTTTTTTGCAGTCAACAATATGTATGTTCACCATAATTGATTAGTTTATCTTTATTATAATCACACCTGTACTCATAGTGTAAATTTTGTATATAGAAAGATTGGCGCCCGGCTCTTCTTTAGGAAAATTATGAACAATATTTAAGCCAAGTCATTAAAAACATCTGCCAATTATTAACAACAATTTAGCAAAGCACGTTCAGTCATTTGAATAGTATATTCTTACCCATGACTCATCTACCGAGTCTCTGAGCTACTGGTGATGAAATTGCTCCCCTTAAATTAAATGAAAGTTCAGTTTATAATCTCGAACAAATAAAAAAAAAAAAAAATTATTAAACAACGCGGGTAGCATGTTTCATCGCTTTTTAATAAAAATTTATTACGTATAATTTGGAATAAAAGCAATGTCTGTACAGTATTTTTGAAACAAAATAATGTTTCTACAACATCTTGGAACAAAAGAAAATCCACATTTCTTATTGAAAATTGAATGATCTATAATAATGAAGAATCAAAATTACGCATGGTAGTTTCACAGGGTTTCCTTCACTAATGCCTCCTTAGAACCATTTCCATTTTCTCTACGTGTGGCATGAGCTACAGACAGTAGTAAATTTTGAAAATTAACATTTGACTTTGCTTTGCCTAAGTACTCCTGCGTTAAAGCTACACCTCTTTCAGCAACATCATTTGTAACATTTAAACGAGAAAAGAACTGGCGTGCTTTCTGATACTCGTCTTGTAAATGCCAAACCGTAGGATCAACATTCAAAAAATCGTATTCAAGTCCAAACCTTAGTGGTGTTAGGGGATATAAAATCACTTAACGTTTTTAGGGCCAACTAGTCACGTCTTCTGGTTTTAATTTTAACCTATGAAGGCCAGAACCTTTACGTCCACTTGACGGGGGTACTGAATAATTTTTTTGTTCTTCAAGTCAAATAGACATACATTAAAATGAGAAAAAACATGACCTTTTCATTGCGTAATAAGGTAGAGCACAATGTTTCCGACCCCCAGTAGTCAACAAAATTCTTGGGAGTTTATCTAGACGATATATCTAAATTGAACTGGCAAGTACATGTAGATAAATTGTCAAAAAAGCTAGCAAAAAATACATTTATCTTGAGAAATCAAGTAGGTGAAGAAGCTTTGAAAAATGCATATTTTGCACTATGCCACTATTTGCTTTTCTATGCTGTTTTAGTATGGGGTCAAGCATCAAATTGTCCTAGAATTTTAGCTTTACAAAGACGAGCAATACGTATAGTATCTGGGTTAAATTATAAAGGCTGTAGAGAACAGTTTCGTAGACTAAAGATACTTACGTTACCCTTAATATATATTTATGTTGATTTTGTATGCTAGAGAGAACTTGTATCCTCAAGGTGTAAACAAAGCATGTGACTACCATTATATTACAAGACACAAAAATATGTTAGCAGCGCACCCATATGTTAGATTTACTAAAAGTCAAAGACGAATTAAATTTTTAGCACCCAAATTTCATAACAAATTGCCAATGAATATAATAAGACTACCACATCTGGCATTCAATAAAAAAATAAGGACCATCTTGCTCGAAAAAGCTTTTTATTCATATGATGTATTTTTATCATATAACTACTTCCACATCCAGTGGAAGTATAGTAACGACAAAAAATTTTTTAAAAATTTTTATTGTTCAAATAGGCTTAGAATGCCATGAAACGTCCAGATTTTGAGTTTGAACGAAAAAAAATTCTGTCTGTCGATCTGTCGATCTGTCTGTCTGTCGGTCTGTCTGTCTGTCTGTAACTTTTTTGTGCGCACGTTTACTCTGGAACCGTTTAAGATATATACTTGAAATTTGGTACACGTATGTACTTTTGCGAGATCTGGAACTAGATTATATTTTCATCTTGTTCCGTCGACGGGTTGGGGCTAAATTGGGGTAAATTTGGGGTAAATAGGTAAATCAAGCAGGTAAGAGTCCATGAAATTGGTATTTAGTATATGCAAGGGAAGCTAAGGACTCAAAAAAAAATTTTGGCATTAGCCACCCACCACCCCCACCCCATTATTAATAGGGATGAACAAAAATTGTGATTTAGTGTGTATACAAGAACCAAAAACCTGAAAATATTTTTTACTTCATCCACCGCCACTACCACCCCCCTATCACCACCCCCACACCACTACCGATGTGGGGTATCGTTTTATGGGTTTTTGGGGTAGGGGATTTCAAATAGTTTCATAAAGTTCCATAAACAATTATTTTCACATACAAAATTTTTTCGTTGTGAGTGACTTGAATAGAAAATCTGGATGTGCGAATACCATTTTTGTATATAGAACCAATAAATTTATTGATTGATTGATTGATTGATGTTTTTGATGTGAAAGTTTAACCGCTCGCATGCCCCCGCAAACATCTTCCGGTCTGAAACGTCAACAATTACTAAAGGCAATAGTAATCGAAACTTTTCAGGTACGAAATAGTCAAGTACCGAGTGACGTTAAAAAAGTGTAGCCAGCCCCCGAACTATTGAACTATTACAAAAATAACGAGAAAATTTGTTTTATATTTTTATTTGCTAAAAAACTAAATACATCGAGACACCTTAGCTGCCTCTAGCGTATTAAAAGCTCTAAAATAAAATAATTTATATAATGGACTCCAGCAATTTATCTTAATTTAGTTTTATATTAAAACTTCCAACCTTTTTAAACTCTAAATAGAGGAAAATAAAACAAATTTTAATTTAAGTCGCCGACTACGTTTTATAATTCTCTTTACACAAAGGAAATTTTCTTATCTTTTATTGCTATTATAATAAGGCTAATTTAGTGTTAAATGAGAATTTCCGCATAACAGCTTTTATTTATACATTTCATGACTTAATCACACTACTAAGTGTATTGTGCGGATAGAGCAACCCATAAAAGAGCTGTAAATTTATCTGTACAATTATTTCAAGCAATATAAAAATTGCATTCTTGCTACCGAAGCCATAAAAGGTACTATGAAAATAAAAGGTTATAAGTTAAGTTTAAGTGTGCTATGCAATTGTGCATGTCATACCTTGCACTGAAGGAAACTGTTATTGATATAGCTCTAATTTTGTTATTATATTCTTAAGAGGACTTTTATATCCGTGGATTGATATTACAGTTTGTTATAAAATTAAACTTAAAAAATAACCTTACTACTATATTAAAATGGTTATACCAAGTTCGAGATAAAATTATATAGAATCTAAAGTAATAGTGATGTTTTAGATAAGATAATTACCTAATAATATAATATGTAAAAGTTCTATTTCTTCAAAATTACAACAATAAGTCTCAACAAGTTTTTAAGTACAAACAAATTTCCCACGCACTGCACTTACGCCACACCCAGAATAGGAGTAAGCGACGAATATTTAGAGGAATCAGATATCGCAGATAACAGAAGAAGGACACACCAACACAAACTGATTGGGTAACCCTGGCGACATGGAATGTCAGAGGATTCATATAAAGAGTGAGAATGGAAAAAAACGATAAGGCTGTACAATGTACATGTGAAGAACATCGATGTTGCATTCATACAAGAAATCCATATGATAGATGGAATAGTAGTCTGACAAAACTACAAATAGCAGCTAAATAAGGGAGCATTAGGGGAGTTGCATGAGTAGCTTGACGGGTCATCGAGATAAAGATGGAATAGGTTAGTGAAAAATATAGCCACGTTAGTCACACAAATAGGAAATGATGACATCTGCGTGATCGGAGTACACATGTACACTCAGAGAGTTAGGCAAGAAGGGTATTCAGGCAGCTAACTCAAGAAACCAGAAGAAAAAAATGACCAAAATAATGTTGGAAGATTTTAACGCACCTATAGGAAAAATCGTCCACATAGAGGAAGATAAGAGCATTATCGGAAAAAACCTTGCTCTACACATAGTCTGAGAAAAATGACAATTCGTAAAATCTAGAACGTATGTTTAACTTAACAATACGGAATACCTATCTTGATACTTGGAACAAGGGAAGCTCAGCTTAACGAATAGATGATAGGTAGGGAGATAAGAGCACAGACCAAGAATGACAGCAGAAGTCAATAGAGAGTGCAAAAACTGGAAACTGGAAATACGACGGGATAAAATAGGTAAGAAAGTATATAACACAACACCGGACATAACTCCTTACTATAAGGCGAAGACTTCCAGAAGAAATACCGCGAAGTAATACAAAAACAGTTGATAGGAGAGGAAGCAAACTGGGAAGCAATGGATTCAATAATATTAATTCCAGCAAGAAAAACGTTGAAAAGGAGGAAGTCGCCTATGAGTCCAACAAGAAAGGAAAAAATAACTAATATGAACAGCTAATAAGTTGAAGGTCACAGATAAACGGAACGAGACGTGGACCATAAGCGAAAGACTAAAAGAAGTATTGAAATAAAAAATAGAAACAGAGAGAAAATGCAAGGTATTTCATGAAAACATTAAAACTATACCAACAGGACAGCGACTAAACCAAATCTTCAAACATATGAAAAACCATAGAAGAAACAATAATAAATATACGAGAGGATACATCGCACTGTAACATTGGATCAAAAAACTGGAGGAAGAAAAGCACGTCAGAAAGAACGAACAAAATTAATACAAGATATCAAGAAACCTACGACTTGACCTTGGACAAGCCACCACGAAAGGACCAAGTGCTAGAAATACTAACTAAAGCCTGAAGAGATACTGCATCTGGAGTAGAGAAAATAAACCACGAGTTAATACACTATGGGCCAGAAAGGCCAGAGCAGCAAACGTTAGAAATTATTACCAGGGCATGGATGGAAATTACCTCTACCTACGGAATGGAACAAAACCATACAAATACCCCTCCCCAAGATTATCTCCCACAGGGTATAAACCACTACAGAAAAATAACGCTCCGCAGCGTAGAATCCAAATACTACGCACAATTCCGGACACATCGGAAGACCACCAGACTACTTGACAGCATTCGTCAAAAGCAGATCAACGGACGACCATATCTACACCATCAGAATAATCCTGGAAAAAAATGGAGAGAAGGGACAAAACTACTTATAGTCTACCTAATAAATAGTATAATGAAAGCCTGCCATCACAAAAGCACTGCAATTCAATGGTTCCGACAGAGGCGAGCCACCAAAGAGAAGACTATAGCAAAGATATCACTATACTAGATTGTGATACAAATCACAATAAAGGAAACACCAAATCCAATCAATATTGTTGGAAAAGTGTCGATACTTTGGAATACCTTTGATAATGACACGTCCAGTTAATAACTGTAAGAATTGTAATAGATATTTATGCATCAAGCACTGAAAGTGATACTTTACAGGGCGAATGGGCAAGAAAATATGCGATAACCTCGTATTTCGCGGATTTAGGTAAGGTGTACAATGAAGTATTATTTTAAAAAAAATTATATTTATTTTTTTCCAGTTTAAATAGGTGTATTTCAAATCTGTTCAGACATTTTTCACATTATTCATAGACGATGAATGTGATACAAATACAACGAAGCCCGTATCTCTAGCAATTGGGATGCCATCTTTGAATTAATAATTGATTTTTTCCATTCCTTAGAATATGGTCGTATGAGGTATTATTTTTTACTATTTTATCTCCCTGGAGTCAAAAATGATAGAATAGTGATACTGTTAATCATCATTGATATTTTCTTATAATTGTGGATTCTTTGGTATGATGTTTCTCACCGAAATCTAGTGATTAGTAAATCGCTTTTTGTGTTGCTGATTTTTACCTTTTCAAATTCTCCTTTGCACTTACGCCAATGCAAAATATTAATCACTTGTAAATGATGTATCATTTCTCTATATTTAGAACAACATTGTTAAAGTTCTTGTTCGTTTGTGTTCATACGATTTATTATTAATTTTTTTCAATATATGCTATTACTCCCTGCTATTGTATCGATCTGCAGTTTTAAGTTCAATTATTTTTTTATCTTTCTATTAATACCGTTATAGCAAAGTTCGAAGGTGGAATTTCCGATTGCTTTTTTAATACATTTATGGTATTATATTCTCAATTGAATACATATAAATCCACTTAGTAACAGATTAAAAAATACATTGGGATGATAAAACATCTACTACTTGCCAATCTCATCGGAATTCCTTTTTTTACGTTCTTTTGCTATGCTATTAAGTAAGAAAGTACAGAAAAGAGTTTTTATCAAAATATGAAATTTTAACTGATTCAGTTGAAACCACCACAGCTTCCTTGTTTTAAACAGGGCCGCTCCTTTTGTTTCTTCTTCGTACTCACAATGTCATCACAGAATCACGTGTACTAGTGCGGTTACCTGTTAGGCGTCCGACTTGAACTCACCTCAATTAATTGGTGATATCATCTACTTCTTCGTTCACCTTCAGCAACCGTTTTACCTGAAGGATTGTCCGTTCTATATTATTCCCTCTCCGGTTGATGTGGATCATTTATTTATACATATGTAACTGTATAACTTGAAAATAAGAAGAAATTTTGCTGACAAAATTTTAATAACTATTGTCAAAGATTTACATCATATCTAGGTCCTAAATATTATATTCCATCGATAAATTGGATATATTATTAATGCAGAATTATTTATAGAACATTTTATATACAAATAAAATGTTTTTTTTAAAGATTTAAATTCATTAGGAAAATAGTAATAAGCATTGATCGACGCTGCATTATTGAAGCCTTCTTGTCATTATTTTTTCTTACATATTCACGTAGTGGAATCATACTTCCACTAGGGTAAGAAAAAATTGATTATTTTTTGTTCAAATACGGTTAAAGTGTTATGAAATGACGAGATTTTAAGTTTGAGCAAAAAAATTTCGATCTGTCTGTCTGTAACTCCTCGTACTCACGATTTCTCTGATCCGGGTTATGCTATTGATTTGAAATTTGGTACGTATATTTATTTCAACGAGGTCTGAGACTAGAGTATATTTCGATCTTATTTCATGGAAGGGTTGGAGGTGAATTGGGGTGAATAGGTAAAGCAAGCAATTAAGCGTTCATAAAATTGGTATTTAGTATATGTACGAGAAGCCAAAGTTCAACTTTTTTTTGTCATCATCCACCTCCACTATCACTCCCATACCACACCCACCCTATTATTAAAGGGGGTAAAAAAAGTAAAATTGCGATTCAATTTGTATACAAGAACCAAAGGCCTCAATTTTTTTTGGGATCGACCATCCCTACTCCCACCCTTTATCACCACCCTAACCTCCACTACCAATGTGACATATCGTTTTATGGTTTTTTGGCAGAGACAATTTTTAATAATATATTATTAAGGTTCTATGACCAATTAAGTAATTGGTCATAGAACTATGTGAAGTGAGTAGAGTATCAAAATTTCTTTCATTGAAAGAAATTTCGATAGGAAATCTGGATGTGGAAGTAGTGATTTCTTAGGAAGCGGCTTTTTTCTTTTATTTTATTATAAAAAAAACTTCTGTAAATAATACTGTGTATCTCTCTTTCTTTCTAAGGCCTATTACAATAATTAATAAGGAATAGGAATGTATTTAGAAGGACGTAGTTATAGTATGAGGATCCACCCTCATACTATAACTACATACTATAATTGAGCTATTGGAGATTTCAGGAGAGTTTTAGGAACTACAGCATCTCGATCCTTGGAAATATCTTTTAATCGCTCATTTTAAAATTAATTGCGTGAGTAAAGTAAAAATTATATTCTTTATCCGAACTTATGTTAATGTATGCTCGAATATTTTAATAATCTTTTTAAATGACTGCTTCTGACATCACTATGGCATATTTTAAAGTAACTGAGATGTATACACTATTTTGAAATTTTACTGCTTTAAATTTACGTGCTGCACACGGCAAATATAGGTCCTGAAATAGTGATAATTTTCTTCGAATATTCACGTATCTCCTATTGAAGAGGCTTTTCGGGTCATTTACCGAGTCCCGGAAATTTTCTAGAATGAATGCCAATCTCGATCCATTCAAGTGGGATGCGAGGTCACGAACGAAATAATAATATATGTGTTTGAAGTATAATAGAAGAGTCTTTATTTTATTGTTAAAAATAATTTTCAGGTTATGTAAGTATTACCTACGGCATAAACTAAATATATAATTATTATAAAAATTTCCTTAAGAATCCTTTTCTAAATGATTTATACATTTTTTGGGATAAAATACTGATAAATTAGTCTTTGAAAACTCTGCTTCCAACTTTTTCATGAGTATCTTTGGCTTTATTATGGAGCTAACATTCACAAAAGGAATAAGAGATTCCAAAAATTTAAAACTTGTAATTCTGGTCCAATTTCTTGGAATATTAATCACATAATAGTACAGTAACTATAGGTAAACTAAGAATGCGAAAGAATTTCAGCAGAAAATATGATAATTTCTCTAAAAAATGCAGTACTAAATATTTAAAGCCGTCGTCAAAACTTGACCTGATTGGATTGATGTAAGTTAACGTAGCTTTGCTCACAGCCATCCAGTGCCTTTACTGCAGCCTGTGAGTAATGAATCCGCGGTTTCAAAAGGCTGTTACTCACAATCTGGCGCATGTAGACTTGTTAATGACGTGGGAGTTCGCCAGCGCCAAAGCAGCATGGTAAGAATATTTTAAAGTATATTTATAATGGATACCGCAATAACGTAGGTGTGATTTTGGTTATTGAAATTTTGAGCTAATTATCTACTTAAAACACAGTGAAAGATATCTTTCACCGTAAGTTCAAAATTGAAATTCTACATCTATATATACAGGGTGATTCTTTTAAGGCGGCCATTAGAATATTTCCCACTTGCAGACGAGATAGCCATTTGAGATTTGGTACCCTACCCTAGTCGACAATTGCGAGTCCGAAAATAATAATTTCAAAATTGCGGCAGTTCCCGAAATGCCGGAAGTCGATACCAACTTGCTTATTTTAAATGGAGCACCCTATATATTTTCGTCTTCTCGAAATGACCATAAAATTCTGAGTCAAAACGTATAGCACACCCTATACCTAAACCGAGCAGTTTCGGAAATATTTGACATTTTATGAAAAATTTGCAGCGGTTTGCAAGAACCGTTATAACTTTCTTCTTGTAGGAGAATTTGCTCTTTGGTACATAGAAAGAACATAAGATGAGCTACTCTCTACAAAAAGAACAGATTCTAAAATAGTATACCAAGCGTTTTATTTTTCACGTTACATTTTGTCAAATTCAAACCTCAAAAACTTTTTTATTTCAAATGGAACACCCTGTATTTTTTTACATCAAATTATGTTAAATTAAATTCTCTTTTTTCTGGTACAAGCATTGTAGGGGTTAAAGTTACAACTTTTCGAATTATTGGCGGTTTTCTTAAATGTCCAAGAATTTTTAGTAAAAATTTCCATCAACATACCCATGATTAGAAAGAATCATTAATGTCAGTCATTCTTTTTTGTTAAAAAAAGTCAGCACGTTTAAATTACATTCACGAAGACTTTTAGATTTGTTTATTATTTATGGAGAATGTGATGAAGTAATAATACCAAGAACATGTTACACATTTGCTAATCGACACCCACTTTATTGTTTCAATTGTTTCATAGGCTTCTACGTTTTTTTGGATAAATTATAATTTTCAACAAGAACTTGCAAATAATTCAAAAAGTACATGTGTTAGACATAGGATATGCTGATATAAGTCCACCTCAAATTTAATTCTACATCGATTGCCATAATAAAATTTGGCACGTGCCATTTGACAGAGCCAAATATTCTAAAATTATCCAATATGCGTTTTACAGTGTATGGTGGATGGTTTCTGTTCTTGTGGGTATCGAGTAGCAAATGTGTTACATGTTCTTGGTATTACTTTATCACATTCTCCATAAATAATAAACAAACCTAAAAGTCTTCGTGGGTGTAATTTAAACGTGCTGGAGTTTTTTTAACATAACAGGATGACTGACATTAATCATTGTTCCTAATCATAGGTAAGTTGATGGCACTATTTATTAAAAATTGGACATTTAAGAAAATCGCCAATATTTCGAAAAGTTGTAACTTTAACTCCTACAATGCTTATACTAGAAAAAAGGGAATTTAATTTAACATTATTTGATGTAAAAAAATACAGTGTTCCATTTGAAATAAAAAAGTTTTTGAGGTTTGAATTTGACAAAATGTAACGTGAAAAATAAAACACTTGGTATACTATTTTGGAATCTATTTTTTTTGTAGAGAGTAGCTCATCTTGTGTTCTTTCTACGTACCAAAGAGCAAATAAGGATCTCCTACAAGAAGAAAGTTATAACGGTTCCTGCAAACCGCTGCACCTGTCAAATTTTTCATAAAATGTCAAATATCTCCGAAACTGCTCGGTTTAGGTGTAGGGTGTGTGACATGTTTTGACTCAGAATTTTATGGTCATTTCGAAAAGTCGAAAATATATAGGGTGTTCCATTTAAAATAAGCAAGTTGGTATCGACTTCCGGTATTTCCGGAAGTGCCGCCATTTTGAAATTATTATTTTCGGACTCACAATGGTCGATTATGGTAGGGTACCAAATCTCAAATGTCTATCTTATCTACAAGTGGGAAATATTCTAATGGTCGCCTTAAAAGAATCACCCTGTATAAAAGAATATCCTCACTGCCTGAACGATCTATCAAAGCACAGCTCAAACCGCTGAGTCTAGAAACTTCAAATTTTGCATAGAGGTTCCTTGAATGACGTAGGGAACCTCTAAGATGGTAACAAATTCGAAATTCGACCCCCTTTTTCACCCTAAGAGTGTCAAAAAGATGGCTTTTTGGGCTTTTTTGGACTTTTCCGGAAACGGTTAGATTTTGGCAGAAATATTTTTTGTTGAAATCTATAAGATACGTGTAAGACGAAATTTCGATTTTCACTTTTTGAAGGGGTGAAAACGGTAGTGGTAGATAGTCTAAAGGGTATCTGTATCTCTGAAATCGCGCAAATCAGAAACGCGACACTCCGGCGATGGGCTCTTCTGAGGAAATAAGGAGTGAATAGGGAGAGGGATGTTTTTAAACATGAAAGACACATACCCGCCCAGGTGCTTTATTCTCGATTAAATTAATTATTTTTTCGTATAACTCGCTATGCACAAAAATAAAATTACAAATTGTTATTCCCCGAGTACTATGGATGTTAAGTGGTTTTCCTCGAGTACAATGGATGTGCAGTGGGTTTCCTCGAGTGCAGTGGATGCGCAGTGGGTCTCTTTGAACGCAATTAATGTGCAGTTTGTTTCCCCGAGTACTTTGGATGCGCAGTGGGTTTCTCCGAGTACTATGGATGTGCAGTGGGTTTCCTCGAGTGCAATGGATGTGCGGTGGGTTTCCCCGAGTACTATGGATGTGCAGTGGGTTCTCTCGAGTGTATTTCCAGAGTATTATATGAGTACGCAGTGAGTATGTAGTACTTCTTTATAGGCATAAGTTAGTATGTCAATGTTCTTAACTCCAAGTACAAGAAGTCTTTTTATTGAAAAAAAGGGAAGTTCCAATAAATTTAATTCATATTACTGAGATTTGGTAAGAAAGCATAAGATTGCATTATGGACAATTTTTCTTAGTGAAATGTTTTCAAATCTTGAAAAATAAAGGTAGTTTGTAAATGATGATTATTACAAATTTGCTTACGAAAGACCCCGTTTAACACCTATTTAACTATTTTTTTTTATATGCCTCAGTTTTATATCAAGCAGGGCTTGTTTATTACTCCTCTTGTTACATTTGTTCTGGGAAAAACTGTATATCATATATACATGGTCGGCCATTTATTAATAATAGGACATAACTCATGAAAATCTCTACAAAAAAATCTCCTAAAATGTTTACGACAATTTGCTTGAAAGCAGTTCAAATTATATCAAGCGTACCATTTTGCGGGAGAAATAACGCCCGCATAAGATTTTCTAACCAAATGTACCACAACGTTTCGTCAAAAAAATATCCTACTGTGAAATGATACATAAATTATTGTTTCTTAGCTTAAAACATATTTCCTTCGGAAAAGATCAGTCAAGAGTTATTGTAAGAAACAGAAAAAAATGTTCAACTTTGACATCCCGTATCTTCTTCCACAGCAACAATTTACTGCAGCATATTTGGTTATTTTTGCAATTAATTTTTATTTATTTGCTTTCATCATGATTAGAGGATATTATTTAGGTATTAAGCAAATCACAGCATACACACTTTTTTTTATTTATTATTAAATTATCTATTTTTTGTATATTGTTGCCCTAATCTGGGCACTAGGGTGCCCCTTATTTTTGAAGTTTTAATTTTTGGGAGGTGCCGGGCGGAATTTGGTTCCATTATGTTTAAAAAGAGTCCCCACCAATTTTTAGCTTAATGGAATATAAGTAACACGTCACGCTCGTGGCCTAAAATGTCCAAAAATTATTTTATTTTTGGACCTACATCGTCTTTTAAAATTGGTTTACTTTTTGGTAACCATAAATACATGTTAAGTTAAGTTAATTTATTTATTGTTTGATTTGATAATACAAAGTTTTAAAACTAGTCCATAATCTAAAGTTTTACATTTCAAATGTTTTCTGCAATACTTCTTTGGTTGCCTGAGGATATTTACGGCGGTAATCTTGGACAGTCTAAAAAGAAAACCAAAAGGACAAATATATTAAGAAAACGAATCTTGTAGAGAGTTTGAAAATATCAATGAAAAAATGACCCACCTGCAATAAACATTTTTTTGATCCTCGGATTTTGTAAATTTTTCGTTAAAATCTTGAATTAATTTTATTCCCCGTTCGGTGGTGTCATTTACTAATTTTAATTCTCCAATGACTAGCTGTCCTTGTTTTTACTCATACTATACATTAGAATTTTTCCATTCAGATAGATGCAAGTGTAAAAAATTGTCTATTTTAAATCTGTGAAATAAATCTATTGACTTATTACTAATTAATTTTATTAAAATTTCACCAGACAGCTTTAAAAATTCGGAAATATGTTCTTTCCTCATTGGCAGTTTCTTAAGATTATTTTCTGTTTCATCTTCACTTTTATTTTCATCTTCTATATTTACTGTTTATTCTAAAATTTTTTGTACCACCTTTAATATTGTATTTTCTGTAATCGAGTCATCAAATAATACAAATGGTTCACACATTTCCCAATAGCTACTTCGGTGATATTTTTATCAATTTCTTTATACTGATCTAATTCTCGCAAAAATTTGATATCCATTAGTGGAGCCGACACTGCTTCTGACTCATGAATCCAGCATTTTACGTAGCATTTTACAATAAAGCATGTTGTTTGGTGAAGTGATTTTTCCTAGCCTTTCGTTAAATCGAATTATTTTCGAAATAAAATGATTTTGAAGAAATATATGGCTTTTGCCATCCACCTGGCCATATGGTAAGCACCCGACTTTCTAAATTTTATTCCACCGGGAGGAACGCCTCCTAGGAATATTATTACGAGATTCAATAGTTCACGATAGTCTTCTCCTGGGAACATTTTAGAAATTGCATCACTTATACTTTCTAGAATAGTTTCAGTATGATCGCTAAACATTTATTTGATTTCATTACCACAGCTGACTCTAGATCAATAATTTGTAAACCTTTTAAATAATGGAATATCTGGTCCTGAAATAGTGAATTTGCTTCTTTCCAAAACTGCTCTCAAAATAATTTCGAAAACATGGTGACGGCAAACAAAAAACAATATATTTCTTTCAAGATTTTGTTCTAACAGTGTTCAAACGCCTTTAATTCTACCCTTATTTGAAGCAGTGGTGCCAAAAGTAAATGTTTGTATATTTTCTATTAAATCCCAATTTCCCAACGTTTCATAAACCGCTGAAGCCGTTTCAGCACCGGTAGCATCTGGAATATCTGGAACGCCTATATACTGCAGTATAAGTAGATCGAAGGGATCTAGGAGACATAAAAAATCTGACAAAAAAGGGCGTCTCTTTTACCGACAACACTAGCCGGACAGTAAACAAATGCGCATTGAGAGTAAGTGAGGCAAATATTTATTTAAATTATTTTTCACAGTGATTATTGTCTAAATCTTACTGAATATAAGTGGGAATAATAATATTTTAATAGGTACCTTACACGATCAATAATATTGTCAATACTGACACTTCAATAATATTGTCAGTACTTCATCAATACTCAGTCATTCTTTTCTACACTTTACACGATCCGTATTACTGTCATTTTGCCTCAATACCACTTGCTAGCGCTACCAACTGACCGTGCAATGGTTTTGGTTTTATCCGAAAATGGATTCACGAAAGAATTCCACAACTCCGGAAGTGCTTCGAAAGTTTCAATAAAATTTCGAAGAATATCGTTTTCGTTAATAAACACCAAAGTACTGATTCAATATTGAAGCGCGCACATTACACGATCAATAATATTGACATAATCCACAGAATCTCTTCCACTCTCCAATAGTGATGCGTTAAAATCAGAATTTCCGGATCTGCATCAATATACCATCAGTCCCCATCAATACTGACCGTACACGTCCAATAATACTGTCAGTATTTTTAAGTATTGACAATATTATTGATCGTGTAAGGTACCTATAAAATACGTAGTCACATGAATGTACTCACATGAATGCATACATAATCGATGCCATTTATTAATTATTTGTTTAATTTCAACTAAGAAAATTCTATAATCGTTTTCTCCAGTCACTCCTAGGTACCCGGGTTATGTCATTTGTCGGCTTTCATTGATAATTTTTTATGTCTCTTTTATTCCTTCGACATACTATAAGTTCACAGCTAATTAGAAGGTTCTGTGGATTCTGCGATAGAAAAGCATTGCGAATATACTTGCGCATAGATTCTCATTACGTTAGACGCCAAGCGCACGGGTTAACAGTGTTCGATTTAGTTAAAATTTGGTAGGACCTATTTTTACATCCATTGGAATAAAATTATGCCCCGCACTCCCCAAAATGTGAGAAGAAATGTCTTTTCATATAATTATAAGGGCACGCTAATATCCTAGTCAGATAAATAATTTAAAACACTCATTATTGGAGAACCAATCAAAACAACTACTCTTCTAGGTATTACTGACGAAGTATTGAATTACATGATAGGATTCCTAGCATTTTAAAGCAAAAAAATGTATTATATTGAAAATACTTAAATCTTTATTAAAATTCTGTCATTCACGATAATTGTTAAATCTTACATTCTATTTCAACTCTAGAATATTCTCTAATTATATTTTTTATTTCTCATATTTTGTTCCAAAAAATCCACCCTTGAATTATGGCCCATTTTTAATAGTCCACCCTGTATATTTTTTAAATCATTCTAAACATGATAACTGTAGAATGGTATTCTGCAGTAATATATTTATTTTTGTTTAACCTAAAATGGTCTGCGAATAACCACCGTTTAGTCATAACTTTGCCCTAAATAAGTATTACAAAATTTACTTTAAACTGAGTTTTATTGCGGTCACATTAATTCTGAAGATTAGAAAATAAATGAACGCTATTTTAATGCAGTTTTAGCATCGTGTTGAATTTTTAATATCCATAAATTGCAATAAAAGCTAATGGGCCGTGATACAATTCGCTCACCGAGCATTTTAATTTACGGAAATTAGAAAAATCCAATAGGGAAGGAACTTTCATAGAAGAGGGATATGGCAAATTGGAATTTAACATGGATTTATTTTTAGAATTTTTGCTAACTTGCTGACTTTGGACAGAATTAATTGCAATATGCAGTAAAATTTGATCTAGGTATCCATAAATTTGTTATGCATTGCATTGGTTTGGGAATAACGGCAAATACAAAAAGATAATAATAAGAATAGATCAAAATGAATTCGACTGCAAAACTAAAGAAGGAAGCTTCTAACAAAAGTTACATATAATAATAATAATAATAAAAATGATACACTTATTTGCTAATACAAATCCCAGATAGCACAGAGATGTTTTTAAGACGTCCATTTACGCCTACAAACGTCTTACAAACGTCTTATTTAGGTCTTATGTTAACAATCCAGACGTCGACGTCTTTTCGAGGTCCATTGTTGGATTAAAACAGACCTAGAATTGAAAAAAAAACACATTTGCATATCGGTTTTATAAGCAACTGTTACCTTTATAAAAACCAACTAAAACCTTTTTCGCAATTATTTTAACAAAAAAAAAAAAAAAAAGTGGAATCAGTAGGGATTGAATCGAAGACCTATTAACTCGTAAGTGAACTCTCTAACTCCGCGGCCACTGAGCGGTTATGATTTGTTTTCTTAAAGAATCTATAGTTAGCAAATGCAACGACTAGATTTTGCTGGACAATCCGGCTGTTATTTATTATGTTATCATTAATCTTTCATTTATATCTAATAATGTCATTAATAAATTATAAAAAAATATCAAAATTAAATTATTAATGACAAATTACTACAAATACACAAACAAAATACACTACACATTTTACAGAAATATCTGTCAAATATAAACAAAAACATTGTAAAATTGAAAAAATAGTTTTGTTAAAATTTGTTTGCTTCTATTTGGCAATACTAACATTGACATCGTAATTATGACGTCTTTAAAACGTCTTTAAGAGGTAGAAATCAGGCATCTTAAAGACGTCTAAGGAAAGACGTCTTCAAGACATCTCTATAAGGAATAAGACGTTCAGACCTAAATAAGACTTAATATGGACGTCTTGTGCTATCTGGGATATATATTAACAAAGTACAAATTCTGCACATTTAGCCATTCTTCCATTTGCCCCACATATTCCGGGTGACAACGATAGCATTAGCACCTCATTTGCCCCTTCATTTTCAAGGTACCAAAATTAAACCGGGCATAATTAATATAGACGTAAAATTCCAAATTTTGAAGTATTTGAATATTTTTTCGGAGTTCCAGTTTAGCCGAAACTGACACTAATTCTTGACTTTTAAACGGAACACTCTGTATATTATTGTATTTTCAGAAACCTGAGAAAATTCTGAAATTCTTATACTATTTTTGTAAGTATTTACGCCTACTTGATTTTTTTAGCGCCAAGTTTTGTTTTAAAACTAGAGTGCTTCGATTAACTTTAGGCCATACTTTGTACCGTTCCACGTCGATAAAAGCCTTACGATAGACTACTGAACAAATGTACATAGGCACTTAATATGAGTTCAACAGTCCAAAAGTATTATAGTTACTTATCATAAGAAAAATAGGAGATCTCATTTCATAATTTTTTCCTCATTAGTATAGCCTATACGCTAGGTACGATCCTGTATTTTTTTTGGGTCCCCGAAATATCTCAGTTGCATATCCTTAATTGAGGCCTACAAAACCAAATTTTCTTTGTTACTAAGTTAAATAATGGTTAGTTTCTTTTTATTCGCCGTCTCATACCTACTCCTTTGAACTAAACGCACGTCCCAAATATTTAATACAATTGTTTTACATGTATATATAAAATGAAAAGTAATTATCTGAATACACTGACCAGTTCTATACATAATAAAAAAAATATATATTCGTATACTGTCAACAGTGTCAACAGTGTGTAATGTATATTTACGTCATCAGGACAATTTAGCAATAATTTCAATTTTAAATTTTAAAACAAAACACAAGTTAATAAAATATTGAACGTTTTATTTATCTATTTTTTAAACTTATTACATACTATCATCATAGGGATTATTACACCGGTTTGTTGTGCGACAATTATCGAAAGAACATGATAGTCCCGCGGCGCGACAACAATTGTTCTTACGAGAGCATTTGACACAGTTGTAGCTCGGTACTAATTCCTCGGTCGAAGGAAAAATGTTAGTTACTGATTTTGGTATTAGGCAACCATTTTCTTCTTTATACTCAAATAAGAGGGGATTAAGAGATTCCACTTTTCTCTCCAAACACCTATTTTGGCTATATACAATAAAAAATGCCCGCAAAATCTGAAGTTTATTTGCTTCATCTGGGACAGAAAATTGTATTTCCTCACCAAATGTATTAAGTAAGTAATTTTTTATATCTACGTTTTTTACTAATATTTCAGGCGTTAATACATTATTCACTTCGTTACATACCTCAGTTAACGTAAAGGCTTCTCGTGATCTAATGGGCGGTATTAAATTATTTATAGTTTCTAACATGGCATTTTTTCATTGCAGTGACACTTTGTCTACCTGATCCATGGAATCTGAAGAAATGACACTGCGTTTCACACTTTTAACAATTCTTTCATATTTCCGCTCATAAGAACGTATACAGTTTTACTTCCACATTCAGTGGACGTATAGTAACGACAAAAAATTTTTTTTAAATTTTTATTGTTCAAATAGGCTTAGAATGTTTTAAATTTGAGCGAAAAAAAAATTGTCTCTCGGTCTGTAACTTTTTTTGTTAAATATTGTTTTACTTCCTCCACCCCCACTACCACCTCCCCCTATCACCACCTCACCCTACTACCGTGTGGGATATCGTTTTATGGGTTTTTTGGGTGGACGATTTCAAATATTATATTATGAAAGTTCTATAAACAATTAATTCCACACAAATTTTTTTCGTTATGAGAGACTTGGATATATAATAATAATAAATCTTTATTACCATAAATTCGTGACATACAGAACATTGGTATCATCAAAATATATAATCTAACATTTACATGAAGTTGGAATATAAAATTTCAAAATATCCAGTATTACATATCCAGTATTACATATTCTAGTCTAGTCGGTAAATATACTCATTGAATGAGTAAAAACATTTACTTACAAAAAATTGTTTGGTTTTGTTTTTAAATGTATTGTCGCTTGAAATAGTTTTAAGTTCGTGAGGAAGGCTGTTATAGGCTTTAATAGCTCTATAGTATACATTTTTTTGGTAATTACTTGTGGAATGTGGTGGTATCCTTAAGTCACTGCCACCTCTAGTAGTTCTATTATTAATATCATTATTTTTTACAAAGAAATGCATGTTTAATTTAACAAAGTTAACAAGACGGTAGATATACAAAGAAGGGAGGGATAATATGCCTAAAGCAATAAAATGTGGTTTGCATGATGTACGATTAGGTAATCCTAACATACATCGGATATATTTTTTTTGAGCTGAAAATAATCTGTGGCTGTGTGAATCCGCACCCCAGAACACAAGGCCATAGTGCAAGTGAGATTGTATATGGGGAAAGTAATATACTTTTAAAGATTCCAGTGACACCTGTTGTTTTATAAATCGGCAGACATGGGTTGCGCTATTTAATTTAGCCACCAAGCCATCAATATGGACCTGCCAGGACATGGTGTTTTGAATTGTTAATCCTAGAAATTTTGTTGATTTGGAATTTTGTAAAGATTTGGCATCTAGACTGACATAAATGGATTCGATGTTATTAAAAGTTTTACTGAAAATCATTAAGGTGGTTTTATCTTGATTTAAGTGAACGGTGTTATTTGATGACCAGTCCTTCATTTTTTGAATGGCATTGTTACATTTACTCGAGAGATCTTTTATAGTACCACTGTTTAGTACAGCCGTGCTGTCATCTGCAAACTGGTAAAAGGAGGTAAGATTGATAAAAGATGGCATATCATTAACATATAATAAAAACAACAAGGGGCCCTGAATAGAGCCTTAGGGCACCCCTTGCGATATTATTACTTTATCTGATAAAGTATTTGTCTCGGTCTTGTTGCCCACACGGTCATTAAATACAGTTTTTAGTGATATCTGTTGAGTTCTATTGCTTAAGTAAGAATGGAAAATGTCAAGGCATTTTCCTCTTATCCCGTAATTCTCTAATTTGTAAAGTAATAACTCGTGGTTAATTGACTCGAAGGCGCGAGAGAAATCAAAAAATATCCCAGCCACTTTCTCTTTTCTGTCAATGCATTTGGAAATGAAACAGAGGGCCTTGTATATAGCGAGTTGAGTTGAACTTTTTGGCAGAAATCCATACTGATGACTAGTTAGAATGTTGAATTTTTTGATATATGAAAATAGTCTATTGTAAATTAGTTTTTCAAATATTTTCGACACTGTCGGTAAAAGGGAGATGGGCCTATAATTGTTTATCTGTGTTTTAGATCCCTTTTTAAAGACCGGTATTACTTTGGCCACTTTTAATACGTCAGGGAAAATACCACGCATAAAACAAATATTTATAATATATGATAATGGCTCGGCTATCAGGTTTATGATTTTTTTGATGAGGCCAATAGGTATTTCGTCGAAACCTGAAGATTTTTTTGGCTTAAGGTCGGCCACTACTTCACAGATTTCTTGAGGACTAGTTGGTGTCAAAAACATAGAATGCTTTAGTCTGCTATGACTAATATTGCAAGTTGGCATGGCGTTCTGGGGTAACGTAAACTGATCAACAAAAAGATCAGCTATTTGCTGTGGGTCGTTGACCCTTACATCATTAACAATAAGAGAAATATTTTCGTTTATATTATTTTTGTTTTTGTTTGTTACATCTTTGAAGATGTCCCACACTGCTTTAGACTTATTCTCAGCAGTTCTAATTTTATTGTCATTGAGTGATTTTTTGTAGTTCGACAGAACTTTTTTGTATGCCTTTTTTCTAGATTTGTATAGTTCAAGAATATTTGTATTGTTTGTGTTTTTGTAGAGCAGCTTCAGGTCACGCAGATTTTCTGACAGGTATTTAATTTCCGGATTGGAAGTTTGTTTGTGTTTTTCCTGATGGGACACAGTTTTGATTGGAAAAGCAACATCAAGGTAGTATCTTAATGTATTTAGGAAGTTTTCACTCATTTTGTTTACATCTACTTCGTTGTATATCTCCGCCCAGGTTTCCTTATTTAAGTAAAATTTAAATGCATTTAAGTTTTCTTCGTTGAAAAATCTCTTATTCATTTTTGCGGACTGATTTTTGTCTAATTTATGATTTTTTATACTTAGTCTTTGACTGTAATGGTCTGATATCACGCTTTTTATTACTTCACAATTAATGCAATTAATAGGGAGGTTACTAATACTAAATATATTATCGACGCGAGTACTAGAGGTGGAAGTGACCCTCGTTGGCTCCATCATATGCCCCTTTATGCCATAACTATCTAATAAATCTACAATTAATTTAAATAAGTTGTTAATTGTATTGAAATCGATGTTAAAGTCTCCAGCGATAATAATAAATGTGTCTTTGTTAAATAATGATCTTAAAAGGTCATTAAGTTTATCTATAAAATCTGGATGCGGAAGTAGTGATTCCAGTATTTATGATAGTAAATGTCAGCTGCAAAAACAGATTCAACAGTCTTTAAATCGGCATTCTAGTAATAAACACTTCGTCTTTAAAATAATGAGCAATTTCCAAGAATTTTTCAGCTTTATCCCAGTCACAAATTCTACATTTTTTTTTTACAATTTCTCCGTAGTCAAATGTTACTACATATGATACAGATGGTTATTTCATCCCTATCCACAACTGATGGTACGGCTCTAGATGTAATTTTCGCTCATGTATATCTTTCACCTATTTCAGAAGTTCCCTCATCTGAAACTTGCTTATCCAGTTTATTTCCCTCTTCAGTTTTTAATTTTCTGGCTGCTCTTTTTACTTTTGTTTTCATAGTGTAGCTACGATAACACGCGTTGCTCATATGACAAGAAAACTTTGTATCATCAGGAACACTCTTTAGTCTTTCAAAAACAATGTCTTTCCCTTAATTAGATGCCCACCGAGTTCGTGCACATCCATTTTGCTTCATCACTAATGCACCTTTATTGACTTGACAAATAATACATAAGTTGCTATCAAACTTTGAAATATTACGTCGCAAGAAAATACCGCTTTTCTCCATGTTTAAAATTAGTAAATTCTGCACTAAATGGAATTGCATATCACCTCTATATATCTATCACAAGACGCAA
This sequence comes from Rutpela maculata, assembly GCA_936432065.2. Taxonomy (NCBI): domain Eukaryota; kingdom Metazoa; phylum Arthropoda; class Insecta; order Coleoptera; family Cerambycidae; genus Rutpela; species Rutpela maculata. Next base: position 146,789,650 of record OW386289.2, read on the forward strand.
TGTGATCTTGACTCGCGTGTTGGAAATTGGAATAATATAAAAATGATATAAGAAAATATTAGGAACATTTTCGGCAGTACAAAAACAGCGTCACTCTTGACGCTATCTTTTTAAAAGTATTAAAGTAAGTACATTAGTTTCTATATAAATTAACCCCTGTGATATAAAAAAAAGTGTGTAAAAATGAAACTCGCCATTTTTATGGTAACAAAGAAAAACCAAAATTATAAACTTAAAATATCACTTTGCAATTAAGTTATTTCGGGGACCTTGAAATAAATACAGAACTATAGCTAGCGGCTGTACTAGTATGGGCGGGTAAAACATTTTATGTTACATTATTATCTGTTAACGAGTAGACTGTATATGGACGTCATATTGGTTGAGTTAAATCACGTGAACATTTTCCACTAGGTATATGGAAAAATAAAAAAAAATTCACTCTGTATTTCAAGTTTCGTATTGAATTTTTCTTTCATTTAGAAAATATTTTGTTTAAAGCGACTTTCAATATTAAAAGCATTACAAATTCCTTAAAATTTAAAATTAATACCTTTACAGACGCGACAACGTTTTACGAAGTTTTTTTAAACATTCACCAATTAAAGGAGTAATAATTCATAACATAACCACGACCAAATATACGAAATAGGTATAGAGGGTTCTCTAAAGCGGGAACGCTTTCACAGGGGTTGATAATTGTGATTTATAGGCAACTGTCATTTGGGGGTTGTGGCCTCCACAACGCGGTTGCTTCGTATTAATTTGTGACGAAACGGCTTTAATTTACCTACACTAAAAGCAACATTTAGCTGCCATTCTGGCACTAGATGGGAATTCAACCTTAGCAATAGCGAACTGAGCCCAGGCTTAATTTTCCGATTAATACTAGAATTGAAAGGCATTTATGGAACAACTGAAGATTAATGTGTATTTTGAACGCGTACTAATCATCTCGAGTCATAGAGAAATGAACTACAACTTATTTGTTTCTATATTTAAAGGTTATTGAAATACAATATACATGGAATGCTATTTGTTTTAATTAAATTTCTTGACATTTCGGTTATGGTTAATTTTACGACGACAATTATAAAAACAATATTATTAATGATGTAACATTTCGATCTCGATTTAAAACAGGAACACCACTCTCGATGAGACATAAACATTTCTTTGTTTTTCTTTTAGTAACCATGTATTTTTTTATAAATAAAGCTGTCTTATTACGTTGTTTATTTAATAGTACATCCAATAGTTAAAAAAGTGTCGTAAAGTCGTAATGCAAAAACAGTGTTAGTAAATTTTTTTTAAATGTTCAGGGGTGTCTCCCGAATGTTTTACCAAGTTGTCGGTGTCAGTGGGTGTGTGCGTTAGCTGCCATTTTTGCGAAAAGTTTAAACATAAATGTCTCGCTCACTCTGTTGATGCTACAACAAAAAGGGTGGGAGACCTTTTTTGCTCAGCACTAAATTTTCTGTAAATTCTTTTAAGGTTCATCTTCGTAGATCTCACTGTTTATGAATTGCAACCTATCAAAGTTAGCAAAAGTAGTTTTTGTAAATTATTTTCATAAACATTAAAATTTCAATGGCAATATCATAGAGCACTCGATTCTCTACAATTTCAACTAAATACGCTATTTTGTGGGCAGTTTACAAGCTACAACCCCTCAAACGCTGCAAAAATAATTTTTTAATAATATCTCGGTCACTGAAATATGTTGTTTTGTAGTTTTACTGCATAGTGACTATATTTTACTTTGACTGTTACCTCCACCATCTAAACTATGATGACGCTTCGGGTTGGACTACAATAATCTGATCTTTAAGTCGTTTAGACGCGCTCGTAGTGAATACTTGTCAACTATCAAAATTGGTTTTTTTTATCTGTGATAACGAAGTAATCGGACAAAACTTTGGCTTTTGCGGAAGGAATGGACAATAACAATAACACAGGTCTACAAAAAAAAAAAAAAATTGCTCCAAGAATTAAACCTATCATGCCTTAAGTATTTTTGTGTGCTGAATCCGAATTTTCAATTTAAAACATTTTCTACCGCTTAGATGTCTACAGCCTGTAAGCTATTGGTGCTACAAATGAAATTAAAGAATATTCAGAATTCAATGCTTAACAACTTAGATAATAACGTATTTCAGCGTATGGTGAATAGCTTATGAGATATTTTAAAAAACATTTTTTTTATAACTTTTCACAGGCTGTAGTTTGTAAACTATTAATTCGACAAAATGGTGAAAGAAAAAATCGTTAAAACCAATCAAAAGTTACTTTAAAAACCTACAGTTGAAAAAAATTACTACGACTTGATGGCATAATTTTATGAGACTGCAAGGTTAACAATTTATGGGTTTTTGGCCATTTAAAGAAATATTTTGTGGTTGTTAACATCTATAAAATTTCATCTACATCTACATTATTGTCGAAGCTATATTAAATTGTTTAAAAAAGCTGCATACTGGTTTCTTCACTTTTTTTAGGTTAGGTACATATTTAATACAGGTCTTATATCTAGATCTGTTCTAAATTTTATTGTGAATAATCTCCATTTTTGTTGGTTTTTGCAAATTTTATTTTTATTTATTTGTAATATGGCAATTATTGGATACATTAAGACTTTAGAGTGTAAATATGAACATATGTATATAGGTAATGTAAGTATAGAGAGTACATAAATAACACACTTTAAGTTACAAACATTTAGTCTATTTTTGTAGTCTATCGACGTTGAGGTCGTCAGCAGGAAGCGGGTCTAGTACCATTGTACAATCTTATAGGGAATTTTTCTATGATATGTCTGATGGTCTGGGTTACCCCGCAATCGCAGTGTGGTGGCGGTTGCTTGTCCCACTTGTGCAGATAGTATGCACATCTGCCATGTTGGGTTCTGATTCTATTTAGCATGGACCATGTTTTGGTTGGTAAGTCGAAACCAGTGGGTAATGCAGGGCTTATTATTGATTTTTTGTGTAGTCCATTCTTGAACCCATGCATTAGTAACGTTGAGTTCATTTTACACTGCCATCCTTGCCGTTTTGTTGGTGGTCGTCTAGAGCAGAGTCGATTATGGTTCGCATCTTCGATACCTTGATGGATTGGTAGCAGTGTTGCCAGCATAGTGTAAATATAGGGCTAGATTGAAGAAAAATGGGCTAAAATTAAAAAATCAAACATAACTAGAGTACAAAACGGGCTCCGAGAGGAACAACCTAAAATTTTTTTGAAGAGCGGAGGGGATGCTGCTACGAATTTTTTTCTGATGAGTGGAGGAGAAGACCACTGCAACGGATTTTTTTGATGAGCGAGGAAAAAACACTACGGCAAATTTTTTTTTAGAGCGGTGATTGCTAAAACGTGTTAGATTTCACGGCGTGGTGCTAACGTGCTAAAGTTGCAAAAAGGGGCTAGAAAGTGCACGAATGGGCTGACGCTTGCAACACTGATTGATAGGTTTCTGTTGTCCATGATCTTTTTATACTCGTTTGCAAGAGGCATTTGTTCGTTGTGTTTGAGGGAGGGGGAGGTGGTGCAATACGGCTTAGCACTGGTAGCTAACTCGTGGGAGTTTATTTGATGGCACCACCAATCATTCTGAGTGTCTACCTTTTGCGCATGCCGGCCGTTTTGCCAGACTGCGGCGCAGTATTCAGCAGCTGAGAAGACGAGACCCAAAGCTGAGGCCGATGCTCTCCAGGTTGTGTCACACAGTTTTTGGATGATGTTTTTTTCTTGTCTATAATTTTTCCGCGGTCTTTGATAAGTGCTCTCTAAAAGATAGTGTCCTATTAAGGGTTACTCCTAGGTTTTTTGCAAGAAAACGAGTAAAGACGATAGTTTACGAATTGAATTGTTAAAACTAACATGTTCCCGATCTCGCCCGGAGTCCAAAACTACGTATATTTTTATGTATGTATGTCAGATTCTAGGTTCCCTTCCCAAACACTTTCTTTATTTTGGTTTTTACTCTGTTAAAATTTAATAAAGGCTTCCTGTCGTTTATTCAGTATAAAACCGCTGCCATTGCTTGATGCTGAAATTTCACGAAATATGATTTGGTCGCTATTATGTGAGGCAGTACTAATTGAATAAATTACACAAGCCTACAAAAAAAGGAAAGGTTTTGTCCTGATCCAACTTTTCTGAAGTATTTTGATGCGCTGAAGCCAATTTTGGACACAATTTTTTTTTCATCGTGTCAGTTTCCCTCTACTATCCCTTTTTATCCCTTAAAACGGGCAAAAAAAGTCTCAAAAGTTTCAACCTTAGCAAATATAAAAAATCACCCCACTGCACAGTGGTCCTAAATTGAGTTTTTTGGTTCAAAATGGCTAGAGAGCTCAAATCTTGTCAGTAAGTAACATTTTTTTTTTAAATTAAAGATTACCGAAATTCCCACAAATCCTCGGAATCCGAATTTTGAAAAAAAATTTCGTTTTTTATTATATTAAGCTAAAGGCCAAAAGGAAATAAAAATGGCTAGAAAGCGCAAATCTTGTCGGAAATTAACATTTTTTTTTTTTTAATTAAAGGTTACCGAAATTCTAACCAAGTCCTCGGAGTCCGAATTTCGAAAAAAATGCTCCTTTTTTTATTGTATTAAGTTAAAGGGCAAATAATTTTTTTTTTGGCCATTAACTTAATATAATAAAAAAGGAATTTTCTCTTAAATTTGGGCTCCGGGATTTGTTGGAATTTCGGTAGGCTTTAATTTAAAAAAAATTGTTAATTTCCGACAAGATTTGCGATCTCCAGCCATTTTTGAACCAAGAAACTCAATTTGGACCACTGTGCACTGTGCTGGTAGTTATATATAAAATGAACTTTCTATAAAAATAAAGCCACAATATTCTTTTAGATTATTCAGAAGCAAATTGAAAATGTTTTTGAATGAACATTGTTTTTTTAACATGACCGAGTTTTTTTATCGCTAATGGAGAATGGCTTTACCTTTATATGTACATATATTTGTTAGTTTGTTCTTTATGTTTTCTTTTTTATTATATATTTTTGTAGTCTTGTTTATTTTATACAATTTTTGTAACATATGACATATACATATATTATATTAATTGGTTTTTATATTTCATATCTTACATTTTATGTGAATTTTCATGACAAAACTGATATTGTTTCTGTAACAAGATTTATGGTGAATAAATTTATTCTATTCTATATAGAACCGAGAAACTAAATTATTTCCCCTCCGTTGGATTCTGTCTAAATATTTTAACACATGAAATACAAAGACTACTTTATTATATATCAGAGAGGACTATATTATTGAGGTGCATAAATATTTTGAATAGAAATATCTATATAATTTATCTGGAAATAAATTAAAGTTGTCCCGTGAAATATACATCAATCTTATCTGATCTTAATGCTGGTAATCTAATTGAACCATTTTTCAACATCCTTATGGTGTGGTCCATTGCTTAAAGAAGAATTTGTCCATGAACTTATCAGACTTAAAAAGTTCACCCCACCCTTATATCGAATTTATTTACATATTTTTTTTGCCAATATGCAAAATTAATTTTTGCATAGTTTTTATATCAATGGTTACCCTCATGAAAATTTTGCTGGGACCAAACAATACTTCATGGCTCTGCAAAGAAGTCAAAAATCGATGTCAAATGAAAACGGAAACCTACTTAAAACACAATAAGACACAAAACTTAGAAGCATACGAGGGATATAAGAAAATATAATTTTTACTCCTTTAAGATATGGACCGCTAAGAAAGGTAAATTGATACTTTCGAGTTGCGGGTCTGGATAGGTTTACCGCGAATTCCGTGCATATTGCATCTTGATTCTCAAATAAATACGACTTCCAAAGAATGCACTCGATAATCATCTTCTTACGATTAATATAGAAAAGACAAAATACCTACCATTTTGTTCTTTTGAAAGCCATCTTTCGTAGCTTACAAACATCAACATTGAAGGAACAGATCTAAAAACTCAAAGTGCAAAATCTTTAAAATATCTTAGTTATTCTTGACAGCCACCTAAAATGTAACTTCCATGTAGAAAACGTATGTAATAAACTAATGTTTCTCCTCTATACATTTAAAACCTTATACAGTTGCAATTATGCTATGGTATTCTAGCATGGGGTGGCATAAATAACAGAAATATACACTCGTTAGAGAAATTGCAAGAAATATTTTTTTAAATAATTTTTAAAAAAGATTTCTTTTATCAGACAGTTTATTAGATAATAGCGGGTTTATACGTGCACGGATTTAGTGGCGCCAGTAGATATTGGCAAGCCAGTAAAAAAATATTGCACGTATAAACAGTTACTGGCGAGCATGCATCATGCAAGGTCAAGACTCGCTCGCTAATTCTCGCCAGTAACTGTTTATATGTGCAATATTTATTTACTGGCGTGCCAACGTAACGCACTGGTCAAATCCACCAACCCTACCTTTATAAATCCCTCCAAAATCCAAATCCAAAACATCCCTCTCTAAACTATATTTACACCCCCATTCCCGAATAGGCAACAAAAATTGTAATTATTCAAACCCAGTAAATTGTAAACTAACCATGATTTGAAAAAAAATACAAACATACAAAAAAAATACAAGAAATACAAAAAAAATACAAGAAATACAAAAAAAAAACAAAATCAAATAAGATAAGCTAAAAAATACACTAAACATCTTAAGCAAAAAAAAAGCATCTGAAAAGGGCCATACCTTAACCATAAAACATCAAAAAAATAAAACAAACAAAATTACAAAAGAGCCATACACAAACTACACTGTGTACACCACCACAAATATTCAACAACCATAATAAAACCATATTAACTAATACTAACCCTAATAAAACCAAAAACTAAACTTCAGCCCAGCTTCGAGCACCGTTATTCAATTGCATAATAACCCAAGGCAAGCATCCGTGGATGGAAAGCCTTAGCCAAAAGGGGCACATACTACGAAGATCTACTGGCGCCACTAAATCCATGCACGTATAAACCCACTATAATGGATCAGATTTATTAACTATAACAAAATTATACTGCAAAGCCCTAATATTAAAAAGAGACAGAGTAGCTCCTCTCCCTTTGGATTGTCACACTAAAAGTAAAGAAAATAATGTAATAACACTACCTCGGGCCCAAAAAACGATAGGGCAAAAAAGCTTTATCTATTTAGCTCCTAGTATATACAATAAAACACCATCAGCAATTAAAAATTTTAACTCAAAAAAGTTTAATTACGAAATAAATAAATGGCTTCTAACTTATCCATTCCAAATACTACAGTTTCATTGACACTGGCGTTTTTCTGGTCAATTGAAAATTGTAGTATCTACTCTTAAAAATAAGAAGAATTGTGAATTATAGCACTAGTTATACTTAATATATTACCGAATTATTCTAATTATGATATGACTCCTATCCTTACTGTTAAACTGGAAGAGAATTAATTTATTAAATTAAGTTATTTTTATTTTGAATAGTATTACTTTCACATTCAGTGGAAGTAGGTATAGTAACGACTAACGACAAAAGAAAATTTTGAACATTTTTCAAATATGCTCGGAATGTCATGAAACGTCGAGATTTTAAGTTTGCGCGAAAAAAAAATTTCTGTCTGCAACTTTTTTTATACGCACGATTACTCCGGAAACGTTTAAGGTATTGACTTGAAATTTTGTACACGTATGTATTTTAACGTGATCTGGAATTAGATTTTATTTTCATCTTTTTCCGTTTAAGGGTTGGGGGGTAAATTGGGGTAAATGTGGGTAAACAGGTAAATCAAGCAGGTAAGAGTCCATGAAATTGGTATGTATTATATATACGAGAGAAGCCGCACAAAAATTTTTTTGGCATTAGGCTCCCTCATTACCACCCCCACTCAATTATTAAGAGGGGGGGGGGGGGGTGGAAAAAATTGTGAAGACCTTAAAATACTTTTTACTTACCGATGTGGGATATCGTTTTAGGGGTTTTGGGGTAGATTTCAAATATTATATTATGAAAGTTCCATAAACAATTATTTCCACATACAAAATTTTTTCGTTGTGAGAGACTTGGATAGAAAATCTGGATGTGGAAGTAGTGATTCCTTGGGCAGCAGTGTTTTTTATAGTGTCGGTATAGCACTCACGGCCAGTTTTTATAAGTATATGGGGTTTATTTTCCTTATACCGTTGTTCAATAAAATTAAGAAATTTAATGTATCATAATCAATTTTGTCACACTTGGCTCAATAAATTTTAATATTATTATCTCATTCAAAATAAGGATTTTCTTCATTTCCACGTTATATTTTTTTACCACGCCTACTTGTACTTATCTTTTTACTAGAAAATTAAATGGCTTTACTTCTGAGTTTGATCCTTAATAAAACAAATGCCCCTTGACACATTTAAATAAAAGATACGAAGTCGTTTCAAAATATCCTTTCCGTGGTGTAAATAACAAAAAAGGCTATTCGATTATTTCAAAAAATAATTTCTTTACGGGCTTGTGTCCACCATAAGTATATGATAATAAAGCCGTTCTACAAAATGCATATGTTTCCTTTTACTTTTCATAGCCTAAATGAATGACTATTTTTTTCAGCTGTCTGATAAAAATCGCGTACGACTGGCATTTAATGTTCTATAAGTAATCTGATACAAAATAACGGGGAGCACATTATCAACTAACTTATCCATTAGTCTTGTTGTGAAATGTGATATTAATATTATTAACACATTCATAAACAATTAACCCTGATCCAAGACATGCAAATAATCCCCATCACTTAGGGATTCGAAACCGGACACGGTTATTCAGTGGCTCGTCAGCTGACCGGAAGGAGAGCCATTGTCCTGGTCGATACCACGCATAGGCGTAGTGATAGTAGGCTCGAATATTTGGGTTATTAGTCAATTTTATATTTACGTATTTTTTAATTCATGTATCATTACGTATATTGTTTTCAAATATTAACCCCAAATAAATTGTTTCTATAGCTCATTTTCGAAGCTTACTTTGTACCCAGCTATGTGAGAATTGTTCGGTCCTTTTATTTTTGACACGTCTTCAAAAACTCGAATGAAAAATGGCTCAAACAGTGATATCGCTACACATTAGAGCGAGACATGGATGACGAATTTTATTTATGGAAAGACCATTGGTAACTACAACATATCCACCCCAAAGCAAAAAATCGCAACCAAATCAATCTGTTTATTTTTTTTATGCCTCTCACACAATCGAGGTCTCGCCCACTGCTACCTTCTCGGCATGTAAAAGTGAAAAACGCTACTAAACATCAATACCCTAGCCAGCATTTGAAGACGCAAGCCACACCGCTGTTGTTTAAAACTATTTTACACTTGTGGCGCGCCACCTTTGGAAATAAGTTTAAATTTTGATAATAAATGAAAACAATGTCGCTTAAAATCCTCCAACTCTCTGATTCTCAGCCTACGAACTACTGCAGAACACATTCGTATTCGTAGCATTTAAGCCAATACAGAGGTTATATATTTGCTTATATATGTTTATCGCACCTTTCAGGGCACGTCAATAGTTCTCTGAATTATTGTATCCCAGATACTTCAATAGGTAAGCCTAGAGTCTAGGCAACCACTGATATATTGTTCGGATTACTTAATAAAACATGGGTTGCGAATAGAATAAATTATTCCTATATGCGATGCTTTGATTTAGATTTCTAACGATAATTTTGGGGTAAACAGGGTTACAATATTTGGATACTGAAGTGAGATATTGTCAGTTCAAGTTTATTATATCCATTTTGATACTTGTTTTATGCATTAAAGTTTATAATTAAAGAGCGCACACTTTTTTTTCTATAGTGTATACAACTTTTATAGTCGACAATAACATAAATGTACCTCACTCCATTTTTTCCTGTCTATTTGTCAGTAGGTGAAGAAGGAAGGGGTGAAGTAGGTGTTAGACCTGTGGGCGATCGGTGCGGTGATGTGAATTTTAAAATTAAAATTGATATTGAAATCTGAATTTGAGTTTTAAAAAGAAACATATTTGCACTTATCCGTGTTCAGGTTTTTTGCAAACATTTTTGTAGCTGCTAGTCCCTTCGAGTACAAATATTTTATTCCATATTTTAATTTTAAGGAATTATCAGTAAATACACAACGAATCCATTTTAGTTTCATACAAGAAATATTCGCAGTATACCCCAGTAGAGAAAAGGTCGGTGGGTGACCATGGCTTCTCACCTGCGTCTCTCTTTGATGTCTTCCGCCCACATTAACATTACACGCGATCTGAAACTTGATCATAGTTACCTATGAATTGCTATTACCTATTCACAATCGCCTGAACTGATTAAGGACCACATGAGGTTACTATATTGTCGAGAATAACCCTTGCTAAAGCGCTTTGGCAGGAATCAAATAGTGATGGAACATGTTTCATTAACGATTTACGATAATTTGACGTGAGATATATTCAGCTTATGATAACCTAGTTAAAAGTGAAATGCAATAACAATAATGAATGCACATAATAATAATGATAGTAATGACAATGTTTACTTATTGAATAAAGCAACATTTTTACAGGAATTAACACATGACCTACGGGGTTTATAAACTAGTATCACATATTTACAATAGATTGCCATAAAAACTAATCATCTGACGTTTGTCAGTCTGCCATTGAACTTTATATTGATGGACGAAATTTTGATTATAATGAACATATTTCCAATTAATCAACGTGTTTATATAATCAAAAAGTATTAGAATCTGTCAAACCTAATAAAATTTTCAAACATAATTCAATGTTTAAGGACGGTGGAAGAAACCATCAAGAAAAACGATTTTAAGATTGGTGCGTGATTATAATCAAACAGACTAAGTTCACTCAATTCAAAAATGGTGTTCGAACCAATCGGACACCATAGAATATTGAAAAGGCCCCATGTTGCCATTCAGAGAAGTCCGATGTGGTTTGAAAAAATATTAGGCAGCTTGCAAATTTCTAACATAAACTTCTGTATGATGGAATTAAACCGGCTCGTATGATATTATACAATACAAAATTTTCGATACTGGTCGTCGGAGAATCCTCAGCAACTTCATCAGAAACAACTACACGATTTAAAAGTGTCTGTAGAGTCTGAAGTGTTACTTTTGAAACTGTTTGGTGTATCTTCTGGGTAAACGATCACTATTAATTCAAATCGATATGTGAATATGTAAAATTTTTCCAAGGATAGAATTGCAAAATCAGGGACAAAATAAAGTTTCATTTCAACAAGATGGTGCGATTGGCCATATCCGTACTATTATAAGGCGAATGTTTCCTAATAAATTCATTTAGAAATATGAGGATTTATATACTGATCGCCAAGATCTTATCGATATGTAGTCGAGAATCTGAGTTTCAATTTAAGGCTTACTTTTTGTCACACATACAGCTGGAATTTTAGCATTCAATGTAAAGTGTTCTGCTGAATCCGAATACGGAGAGCGCATAAAAATCGGGGAATACCATCAACTCCCAATCCGCGAATTTCACCTTATTTCAGAAATTGTGAAAAACAGAATTTTTAAAATATTTTGTGCATTAAATTTTAAGTTGTGTTCGGTTCACCTACGAAAACAATCCTCTCCAGTAGCTGCAGTTCCTACCGAATCCAAAAAACATCAACGTACGAGGCAACTAACATCCAGCGATAAGGTAGGAATTGTGATGCCAAGTAAATTTGAATTTAATACTCTTTATCTGACGCATTGATATACAATCTTTGTGAACACCTAATTAAATAGGATTTCATAAGATCAATGGACGGTTTAGAAACATTATAATAATTTAATTTAGAAAGAATTACATTATGGCTGATAGTGTCGAAGGCTTTCGAGTTGTCTAATATTATAAGGGCGGAGACTTTACCACCATCCCAAGACTTTACCAACTTATTCAATATATCAAGGAGAGCAGCACCGGTTCCATATGATTCACGAAAACCTGTCTGATTTAAGAATATTTTGCGACGTAAACTAATCAGCAACTATTTGACGTATAAGAGAAGAATAATATTTGGTAGGTGATTGACATCACCACCAACGAAGAAGTGGGACATACTTCTAGTGGGTGGACATCCTAAAAACAATAATTAATGAAAACGAGAACGGTAATATTTGGCACGTAGTGAGCACAATTATCAAAGAAGAAACCTATTATACTTTTATCAAAAGGTGAACACAATTAAAACAATAAAGAATTATTTAAGAAATTAATATTTGGAATGTAGTTGTGACTATTGCCAGGAAAAAATGTGATGTACTATTAAAAAAAAATAAACGGGGTCGTCATCCAACAGAAAAAGTAATTAATAAATAAAGGGCACCAAACATAAAGGGAAGTTGTGTGTAAATACGTTTACAGATTTTACTTTCCTCGCTTACTGAAGGGAAGTATTTTAATCCAGAAAAAATCTCCCTTCGAGATTTCTCCGGATGTACACGTTTCAGTTTAGTAGATTAAAAAAATTAGTCTTTTAATTCCATCAGTCTGCCTGTCTTTCTCGCTACATCTACAAAACCATTTGACGGCGAAGAATAATATTTGGTAAGTAGTTGACGCTACTGCCAACGAAGAATTGGGATATTCTTCTAGTGAAAAATATACAAGGTGGACGCCTAAAAAAAAATAAAGTTAGAAAAAAAATGTGACGAAAGATACTGTCTTATGTGGCATTCAATTAACACAACTGCCAAGGAAGAAAAATATAAAGGGTGATAACTCTAAGAAAATATATGATAAATGTGACTGAGGGTAATAATATTTCGCATGTATTTAACAGAGCGGTTAAAGAAAAATATGAATTTTGAAAAAATGATTAACGAAAATATGTGACGGAGGAATAATATTTCGCATACAGTTAACATAACCGCCATGGGAGGTTTGTGGATCTATATATACATTAGGATATGCCGAAAAACATGAACATTTGAATTTGGAAATGATATAGTTTATAATTTGTGCTATGTATCTAAAACTAATTCGGCTAAATTTCTAGAAAAATCTGTTAATTAGCCGCGCTCCCATGACCTTGAAAGTGAAGGAAAAGCCGATTTTTCGATTTTTAACATTTTTCAAATTGACGTTTTCAATTTTTTTCCTCTTTGACTCTTTATTAATGTCTAAACGTGTGTGGCAAGAGTTTTGCGAATAAATTTTTTTTACTTCCATGGAAATTAGAGATTTCTTACTAAAAAGTAGAATTTGATGAAAATAAGGTTTTTTGTACATTTCTAATTTCCCTGGAACTGAAAAATATTTTATTTGGAAAACTTTTACCACACACATTTGGACATTAATAAAAAGTCATAAAAAATTTTCAAACGTCAATTTGAAAAATATTAAAAATCGGCATTTTCCTTCATTTTCGAGGCCATGGGGGCGCGGCTAAATATTAACCGATTTTGTTCATTGTTTTAGATACATAGCAACAAATTATAAATTATATCATTTGCAAAATCAAATTTTCATGTTTTTCGGCCCACCTTAATATACATATTAAAAATTTAAAGAAGCTAGCTTGTAGCTAGAAGAGGTTTTTAAATTTTTTAAGTTCCTGTGTCTCAGAGGAATATTTTCAAATCAAGTTTATGTGATAAACCTATGCTATTTTAAAGTATTCTGTCGAATCCGAATGCTTTCAATATAAACAACTGACCACTGTGTCTACTTACTCAAATATTTTCCCATCAGATTAACAATGTAAGGGAATGACAATCCAGTATTTAAATTATAAATGGCAATATTATCTTTCAGCAGTACTTGCAAATAATTCTGGCGGATATTCACTATGTTTACCACTTTACATTTGGAATTAGAATAACCCCGGATAACATTAACATGATCTGGTATGAAGCTTTATTTATCTGAAATCCGTATATTCAAAGTGCTACTCAACCAAACACAAATTTACCCGAAAATGTGCTTGCTAAGCTCAAAAACAAACAAGCCACCCGTTTCATTTATACAACTGGCTAAAATATGCAGAAGCGCGTATAGAAATCCACAGCAACTCGATCCAAGTTCGTATGAAATGGGAATATTTCAGACATAAATAGAAATTATTTCAATGGGAGAGCACTTTTTCTTAAGTGGAAAAGTCTGTATAAATCGGTAAATAAATCACTACAAATATTCTATTTAATATAAATCGTGTGGTTGGAGCTGAGTAACCAACAAACAGTCAAATTATGAAGTAGAGTATCGAATTCATATTGAATTTTCCAGGTTTACATTTAGATACTGAATAACACTAAATCATTAAGTACTATACTCGACGCATTTTCGGCAAGAAAGTTTGCATCAAGTGGAGATTATGGATTCGCAATCTCAAACCCTTCTCTTTGTATACCCTAGCTGCGGAAGTGATTTCCTATATTGCTTCGCACCGATGTGCTGCCTTAAATAGTATTTTACGACCAATAATGCTAGATACACCGATAACGTAGTGCGACAACCTCCTTTAAAATAAGACAATTTTCAAAATTTCTAGACACAGCTTAAATGAATCCTAAACTTCTCAAATCATTACTTAATTGTTCAACACTAATCTTATTATAATTATACTAATTTTAAACCTTACAAAAATAAAATTTTAAGTTATATCAATTCTGCAAAACTTTCAAAAACAAAGACAACTATAAATAGTTTGAGAGTAGAAATTTATCTTTCCATTAGCTCAACCCACACATATTATTGTAATTCTATTTTTTTTTTGAATATTTGATAACTACGGTTTAATGGTGCTAGAAAATGAATATTCAAAATTTTTGTCTGTCTGTCTGTTTGTCTGTCTGTCCGTCTGTGTGTCTGAATATGTGTCCGTCATATCTTGAAAACTGCTCAACATATGTTGATAAAATATTGTACCCATGTAGACATCTTTGAAAAATGAAAAATCATGAATCTACACGGTCGTAGCTGTGTACTTTAAACATTACATAATTTAAACATTACATCATGGTTTCTCTGATACCTTTACCAGAACCAGAACTATACCAGACATAATGCTGTGGCAAATGAAGACCAAATCAGCCAAAAATAAATGTGATGACCTAGCTCCTTTTACTGACAATGCCACCCACCTTTTTTCTGATATGTCTCATGATTCGCTCCGACGTAAAATTGACACTACTGCTGATCGTTTATGTAGCTGCTTTAGTAACAATTTGTTGTTCTTTAATGCTTCAAAGAAAAGTTATATGACATTTCATACTCATCAAAATACTACCATTCCTGATCTTAATGTAAATATAAATAACTGCAACATTGAAAAATGTGGCTGTACGACATTTCTTGGCATGGATTTCGATAATACGCTGACATTCAGTAATCACTGCAGCAGACTAGTACCTTACACTCTAAATGTTTCCAGATCAGAACATTGAAAACAGCCTTGGATATGTCTGGTCTATTGCTGATTTACTTTGAAGAAATTCATTCTAGATTATCCTATGGTATCACTCTATGGGGAAGTTCCTCTTATGCACATAACGTTTTTGTTGCACAAAAGCGCATTATAAGGTGTATGGTGGAAGTACTTCAAATTCATTCGTGTTGTAACTTTTTCCGACAGTATAATATTCTCCCTTTACCAAGTATACGTATTCTAGAATTACTACTATATGTTTATAAAAATCAACATAAATTTGATAAAAATGAATCCATACATTTTTATAATACGCGCGATAAATGTAATTTTCACGTTCCATTCAAACATTTAAATATGTCGTCAAGAGCCCACAATATCTTAGGCCTGAAATTGTATAACTACTTACCTTCAATATTCAAAAATTTAAAGAACGTTTTTATTTTTAAGAAGAATGTCAAAAAATATCTTTTAAAAATTTGTGCTTATTTTGTTCAAGAATATCTTGATAGTGATATAAATGTTTAAAAAAAATAACATTACAATTTTTAATATTTCTGTGAACTTTCTTTTATGATCTTTTATATATGTTTTACTTTTATACCTAGTAGGTACATGTATATATTTATGTGTTTTAATATTTCTTCTATATACTTGTATGTACTGACTTGCCCCATAACATGTATCTAATGCTCTTATTGGATTAATAAGCATTCTATTCTATTTCTATTCTATTCTACTTGAGGTGAAGTAAAGTGGTAATAACGAGATGAATTTCCAAAGATGAATATTAAAACTTATTAAGTAAAAGTAAGGTGGCGTAGCACTCACTGGTGGAAAATATTTTGCTGCTACCACAGGAAAAGACGGGTAAAGTTGGGATTTACTTACATTTTTTCTCTATTAAAATTTTAAGAATAGGAAGAATAATTAAAATACGACACAAGATACAAAAAAGGTATAAAAAGAAAAAACAAATAGGAAGGAAAGAAAGAAATAATGAAGGTTGTAATTCTCTCACAAGTTACAAAATGAGAATCTAGTTTTGGCTAAAGAGGCTGCCGGAAAATGGGCAATTCCTGGTATGATAGGTTATGTTTAATTCGAAATAGTGTATTGCATTATGCACTCTTATTTGTGTTAAGTTGTTTGTTAGAGGACTACCGCCAGTTTGAACCGATAAATCTTCTGGGAAGTTGCCCGGACGTAGTTCACTAGTAGTGTAATGTCATTGCAGCATGCGTATTGCGTTCTAGTCCTCTTAACCCTTTCGGACCCACATTTTTTTTAGGTGAGCAAAAAATTTGAAACTTGGTACATAAGTTCTTTAATTTTTTTAGTTATTTTTAGTTTGTGTCCGGAGTTCCTAATGTTGCCCAGCTTTGACCTTTGACCCGTGCACTACAGTGCACACTGGGACTTAACGGTGTCATCACTACCTATTAGGGATTGCATTACCGGTTAACCGGTTAACCGGTTATTAGGACAAAAAACACATGACGATAATTACCGGTTATTTTAATTTTTTACCGGTTATTTCGGTAAATTCTGAACTTACGATATGTCACGTATTCAACGTTTCTATTTATATCACTGACTAGTATTCACTAAATACAGAGTGACTGTCTCAACACCAAGCACTTTTAACAATAAATAAATAATATTATAAAAAGTAAACTCCAAATACCAAGCCCTAAGAAATACAAGAGAGACATTGACAATATCTTACGACAGAAAATTGAATATGTCACTGCCGCAAATATCCGTAGAATACATTTAGAAGTATATTATTACCAATTCTTATTAACTTATCGACCCACCAATATCGATTGAGGAAGGGCATCTTCAGCTGGTGGTATTCTATGCACAAATATCAGACGATTAACAGATATAGCTTTGAAAAACTAACCCTTTTAACAGGCTATTTTTAAAAAATATTGCATTTTTAGATTAGTATTCAGTAAATACCCTATTTGAGTTTATGTTTATAATTTTTGTTATTTAAGTGGATATTTTTGTTATTTACAGAATAATTATTTATTTAAATTTATTTCATTTATATTTTTTTCCTTTTGGTAAATTAACTCCTATATAAAAAAGTCTATTTGGCAGTCACATTTTTGTCATTTTGACAGCGATAAAAAAAGTGCATCGCTTTTTATCACCGATAAAAATGCCGGTTTCTCAAAAGCAGAGTACACCAGTAGTCGCACGTCACTTTGAAATCTGTACTGTCAGCTATAATTTTTAAGTATTGTGGAAACTATACTGTACGATATGAGTCGTATTGGGAAAGTTATAATTATTTTTAATAAATTATTGTTGTTGTTCGTTCACATTCATATTCTGTCGTTAATTTATCTTGCCAAAAAACACTCGAGCTTTTCTTTTATGGATAAATTTCTTTTTAACTCAAAATTTTGCCAATCAGTAATTTTGCTCGAAAAACTGACATTTGACAAAATTGCTCGACCTCCGGTCTCGCGATTTTTTCATGTCAGTTTTTCTTATAAAATTTATCCGATAAAAAAAAGCTCTTGTGATTTTACTGCTGATAAAAAACCTTTTGTTTGTTCATTATATCAAATATACGTATATAAAAATGTTTTTTGTTAAATTTAGATAATTTTTTACATGGAAAAAGACAATTGCCATTTTCGCCACCCTAATCATCCATTCTAAAAATTACCGGTAAATACCGGTTAACCGGTTATTTACATTTTTATTTACCGATTTACCGGTTATTAAAACTTACGGTAAATTGCAATCCCTACTACCTATTAAACAAAAAATGAAATGTGCTTATTTTATTTATTTATTTTGTTTTTTTTTTATTTTTTTGCATTTTTACTAATTTTTTTCTCTCTTGCTATGGGTTCACTTTCATTTGTTCTGGCAATTCAACATCTTCGATTAGCTCCGGTGAGAAAACCTCAATAACTTCTTCAGTTTCTGGTTCGTTTTGTGGTTGTGCTGAAGCTGTGATCTCTATCTCCTATTCTTCATCAACCATGTCTAAAGGAATAAACGTACTTTGCTAGCCTACATACAGTTATCAATTACCTAAATTTTGCCTTTTTGTTCATATGAATCTGTTTGAAACCCATCATCGTCATCACTCAAATACTCTATATCCGATTGATCATTCTCCAAGAATTCCACTAAGTCTTCATGGGTTAAATACTTTTTACTCATTTTTAATGAAATATGCTATAATAAATATGTTTTGCAATAAAACATAAAAAAATGAGGTTAGAACTTACAGTAAATATTATTCCACTAAAACCCAATGTGCACTACAGTGTACATGTCTATGAATTGTCCAAATAATAAAATAAAATCACTTATGCACTAAATAATATATTATACACCAAATATAAACCTTCAACTGCTATACAAAAATTTTATAACTCCGTTACACTCAACTGGTATATACAAAATGTGGTAATTCTAGCCATCCACCAGGCGAATTCGTCAACTTCATGTTCCCTGTAATAGTAAACTCTCTAATTTTCAGTTTCCATAACATAGACTTCAGTGCATATATTGTGTACAAACTAAGATGTACACTGAAGTCTACAATGGTATACAACAGATAAAATTCTGTCCCAGTTTGTATTTACAAGCTTATAAATTTGTGTACACTATAGTTGTACACTGGGTCTGAAAGGGTTAAGGAGGTGTACCTTGAAGAATTGGCAATGAGACGGAGAAACTTACTTTATCCTTCGTGGTACCGCATGGACTACAAATGTACCCTAACATAAGTTTTATAGTATAGTTTTGTAAATATACTTTTTTGTGACGTCATATTTTTATTTCGTGTCAATAAATGCATTTAATTAATGAACTTATTTGAACGTTTGCAAAATGTTAAAAAATGCGCCAAAAAAAAAACAATAAAAACTCTCATGGTCTACATCTATACCTCCCATGGTAGTTAAAGGCAGATATTTTTGTGATTTATTCGAACTGTCTAGGCCAGTCACTCATTACACAAAATGTCATTAGAAAATATGAAATAGAAAAACGTTTACACACTAATAATAAAGGCCACATGCGGGATATATTTCTCGAATTACCACACCATGAAAACGTTTTTCATAGGAAATTAACCACAACAAGTGGTTGGGATTCAACTATAAACTGAAAGGCCCAGACAAATATAGATCTTGCCCAATATATTCCTGCACGATGCCATTTATGCAATAGAAAGAGAGACCAAAAGTCATGACAGTTTTGTAGCCATTGTAAGTTATTTGTATGCTCTGAACATTGCACAAACAAGTTATATACGATCAATGTAGAGATACCTAACGAGTTGAAATTAATAAAATGTATGTTTCATTACTAGATACATTTTTATCTCAGGGAATGTAGGTTTCTTCTGCTTAGTCGGGGAGCCCTCCCTAGCTGTACGTGCACCCCCCGCCCGATCCTTGGGGACAATGTTTTTCATAAAGATTAGAGCCTAAGGAACAATTTAAGACATGTTCTAAAAAAAAACTGGCTGTACTTTCAAAATGGCGGCCATGTGTTAAAAAAAACTGTTGCCAATGTTGTTTTTGTCATTTGACACAAAAACTAAAAAAGATGGACAAAAACTTTTTTCACAAAAAACAACGTGCATAAAATTTTTTACAATTTTGTTCCTATACAATATTTTGACAGGAGTTACCATTTTCCAGATATATGAGTACAAAATTAAGAAAACGTGGAAATTCATATATCGGTGAATCAATTATAGGAAATAACTATGACAATTATTGTAAGGCGTATAATATAACTTTATATTATTAACATAACAAAAAATAAAATAAACTGAAAAAAATTAATAATAATGTAAATATTGTAATTTGCAGACATTTATCTCGAAAACGGTAACAATGACATCTGGAAAACGGTAACTCCTATCCAAATATTGTATAGAAACAAAAGTGTAGAAAATTTTATGCACTTTGTTTTTTGTGCAGAAAGTTTTTCTCCATCTTTTTTAGTTTTTGTGTTA
Source organism: Rutpela maculata (assembly GCA_936432065.2). Lineage (NCBI taxonomy): Eukaryota > Metazoa > Arthropoda > Insecta > Coleoptera > Cerambycidae > Rutpela > Rutpela maculata. Next base: position 146,810,079 of record OW386289.2, read on the forward strand.
AATGACAAAAACCATTTTTGCAAATGTTTTTTTTAAACGGACGCCATTTTGAAAGTGCAGCCAATTTTTTTTTTTGGACAAGTCTTAAATTGTTCCTCAGGCTTCAATCTTTATGAAAAACATTGTCCCCAAGGATCGGGGGTGCACGGGCACTTAGGGCGGGCTCCCGTAGTAGCTCAATTGTGATCCAAAGAGTCACAGATGCCGATAAAGTGTTTACTTAGTTAATAATATATTTTCTCACAATTTTTAAGTTGGCAGTACCAAGAACAAAGAACTGTGAGCTTCTTTAATTTAGTGTCCGACGCGCTGCACCAGATGTGATTTCTGCCTGCTTGATTAAACTATAAAAGCCCATCTGAAAATGTATGAATTCGAAATATGAAAGTACAGTTGTCTTCAGATCTACTCTGCACTCAAAAAATGTCGGCGTCTTTGATTTTTACCGCACCGACAAAAACGCCGACATTTTTTACACGCATAACAATTATACGGAAGTTGAAATATTTACAGATAAGCAAATAATAGACTATTTATTACTATTTATACTATATATTACTACAATTTACACGAGTAACTTTGGGCAACAAGTTTGAGAAAACATTTAAAAGCACAAGTGATATTTCAATGTCTGCAATATGTATATACTATTTTGAATAATTTTGATCCAAAACGGTTTCACACAGTATTTTCAACAGTTTTTACGACCAGACGAATTATCTCGAAGTTTCCCTGTTTTGTCAAAAAAAATAAGGTTAAGCTGCAGGCCTAAATGCTTTTCCATTGCGTAAAAATAACGTATTCAACCATTATTAAATATCAGACCGAAGTAGATATAATTCAACATTTGCGTGAACCAACAATTTATCAGAAGGGTGCATAAAAATGTGGAACAACACCTGTATGATTGACACTCGATCCCTGTGTAAACTGCGGTGTGGTAAAATTGTAAAACTGACACAATCCGGTTGGTATATTTGAGACTCTGAACGAATTTCCCACGAACTTTAAGCTCCCTGCACTTATAGGTTCCTGCAGATTAACATTTAAGTCTTCTTCCCTTCTGAAGTGGCTTTCAGTCAGCGACTTTGTTCGTAGACCGCAGAATTATTATAGATTAACTTTGAATCGATGCTTAAGTACAAAATACTTTTACTTTTACATTAGGAGATTTTTTTAAAACTATAAACAATATGTATTGATAACATACACGAAGTTATTAGTTCCACATCGTGGAAATATGGTAATCGTAGAAAAAGAATCAAATCTTCTTTGTTCAAATTAGCTTAGATTGTCATGAAACGTCGAAATTTGAAGTTTAAGCATAGAAGATTTCTGTCTGTCTATCGTCTGTGACTTTTTTTTGGTGCGCACGTTGACTCTGGAATTGTTTATGCTTGAAATGTGGTGCACCTATGTATTATTAACGAGATCTGCAACTAGATTATATTTTGATGTTATTCCGTATAATAGTTGGGAAGTAAATGGGGGCAAATTGGTAAAGCAAGCGAGGGTCCATAAAATTGAAATTTAGTGTATGTACAAGAACCAAAGATCTCAAAATTTGTTTTGACATCAGCCACCCCCACTCCATTTTTAAAGTAGGTAAAAAATTTAATTGGGATTTAGTGTGGCCTGATTTTTTTTTGACATTAGCCACCACTCAGCGGAAATTTGATTCTGGAAGTGGTGATTCCTTGGATAGCAGTTTTTTATATGAGCTGAGAAAGTATTTGCAGATAACTAATTTAATACGTATTTACTTTTATTGCGATTTGTAAAATAAAATTAATTTATTTATAATATTAAAAAATTAACCTGTCTTCGAAATTTAAGTAAAAAGTATTTTTTAATTTTCAGTTTCATTCTAAATTAGATAGTGCCATGTGATGGGAGATAAAATTGTGTTTTAAGTCAAAGCCTTTTTAAAAACACCAATAAAACTTTTCATTGAACACCTTTAATTTTCTACAAGTTTCAATGTTGATACAACGGTTGACAGACTAGATCTGGTCTCAATTTGTAGACAACCTATTATAAGCTTGCTTATCGCAATTGCTGAGTTTGCATAATCAGCATTTTATTTACTGAGAATTATAACCTGGGTCAGTCAACCTATCCTCTCCCCGGTCATTTTTTCTTCCCTAGTTTGCTAGCACACAATGTTTACTCTTAGCATACTCTCTTTCGAAAGCTAGAACACTTTCAATAATTTATACATAAGGGCTATTTTCGGGGAAAGCAGAATGTCGTTAGCTCCCCGCCTCGTTATTCTTCTCGCCAAAGGGCATAGCAGGATAAGTATGTGTATGCTGCCCCCGCACCGAGAGAGAATTTGAGGAGCATAAGTTGATAGTAGTGTGAGAAGAAATTTCCAAAAATGTTATTTTTGGAAAACCATTTTTACGGGAGTTATGGGGGTAAAAAAAATGGACATATTTTTTTCTCAAGAGGATAAACCGATATTCATGAAAAAAAATATGTTATGGCTTTAGATGACACAAACGTAGAACAAAATTATTTGTCGGAAAAAAGTGTGGGATGTTCTCGAGGGACACCCATCATGTCCTTTCAAATAAATGTTTAGATACACCTTTAAAACATCTCCAATTCTCAAAGTGATCGGAAGGGTAGAAGTTATACAAAAAATTGATAATCTCGGCCATACTGCATGAGGCGAGGTTCATTATTAGATCTTACCACGGCCACTGACGGCCATTACACCCTTAATATTCAAATCGATATCAAACGTCAAGAAGTGTGGTGCAGATATTTTCAAATTCTCTGACAGTAACTGTTGAGTCAAACAAACAACAATCTAGTTTGAAAATCTGAACATTTTGCAATGATAATAATAATAATAATATTTATTTGTCCAATAGATCATTTTACATGATATAGGATGAGTCTAAAAACATTAAAATGTAACTATTTAAATATTAAATAATAAAATTAAGTTAAAAGTCATAAGTAAAATATTCGTTCGAAGAATAATAAGATTTTTCCCTCAGTCTGGATTTGATCTTATTTTTAAATTCGTTATCACTAAGTCCTTTGTAAAGGTTTGGCAATTTATTAAATGCCTTTATAGCCATGTACTTGGGGATCTTTTCATATAATGTTAAATTATGGGTAGGAATTACTAGGGTAGTTGAGTTTCTGGTGTTGTAGTTATGATTACAGTTAAGGGTGTTCAGATTACTTAATTCGGACTTTGCATAGAGTAATAAATTCATTAGAAATATGCTAGGGAGTGGTAGAATTCCTAATTGTTTGAAAATGTTCCTACAGCTAGTTCTCTTATTTATACCTACTATAGAACGCACAGCTTTTTCTATAGTTTAAACACTCGTACGGCCTCTGGTGATGAACCCCAGGCAATAATTGCATAGGAAATTATTGAATTGAAGTGAGCATAGTAATATGTTAGCAAAACTTGTTGGTTTGTTACATCTCTCAACTGATTTAAGCAATAGCAGACCGTCTGTAGTCAGCCTACTAATGAACTGTAGTTTCCAAGGTCCACCGCGTGGAGGGTACAGTACGATTTGGAACGTCTTATTATGGGGTGTTTGTTTATCGTCAGTGCCCTTGCCTCTCACTAGTCGGGGGAGCTTGTTTATTATGAGTCCCCTTGAATTTCACCAGTCTGGGCACTTGTTTATTGTGAGTCCCCTTACCTCTCACAATTCGGGGTGATTTTGTTGTCCTCCTCTTGCCTCTCACGAATTAGGTTACTCTATATTGATGAGACTTCTCTTAGTTTTGATTGCTATCGTCCTCAATTAAGGGAATAATATTATTCCGAGTAAAAATATCGCCGAGAATTTCAGCTAGATTCAGAAATTTCGACATATACCTTGCATGGGAAAAAGTAATTGTAGTAGGAGGTTGCCTAACACTTACATGATGACAACTGGGCCAATTAATGTAGGTGCTCAAAGTTGGATACATAAAGCATTCAAATCCTTTAGTTGGAAGCAACAGAAAGTTAACAGCCGACAAGTGGTTAAGTGAAACAGTTAGATGTTCAGTTTTTTCAAAGAGTTTATATACAATTAGATAGAGAAATTTGGGACGGTTAGAAATTTGGTTGTGAGGTGTTAGTGAGGATAGCATTTGTAGATTTCACTAAGGAGTTGACCAGGTTATTCAGGATGACATATTCAATTTGAGGTGTCAAATACATTGTGAAGGAGTTGGATTGGGTCTTTAGAAAGATGGCTATCTATTCGGTGAATTATATTTTGGAGGTTTTGGAGCTTGTTCTGGAGTGTGAGTGTGATGAGATACTGAATGGGGACGAATATGTAAGGATTAGGCATGTGTGGGGTTTATATATTAGGTTGGGGATATAAGGTGGGGAGTTAGTGAGGGGAGGGAGAGTGAAAGAAGAGCGTATCGAGCACTTGGTGAAAACATTGTTACAATGTAGTTTCAACAAGAATCTCCGGTCCAATGCTACCTCTGCATAATCTATAACTTCTGATAGCATGCAGTGTCTACGTAGGTATTGACTTTAAAATTCACAATTTGAGTAACTAACTGTGGCATGGTAACCAATGGAAGGTCATTTTTTGAAATCACTGTACCAATCAAACATTATTTTATTATGCGTAAAACCCGTTGCAACCATCGACATGCCATGTTTTATTTTGTAAAATATTTTGCACAACTACCACTTGTGTTTTTAAATTTTGTTTAAAAACTTTCGTTGTCCAAAGTTAATAAAACTGTAAATTGTAGTAGTATAGTATGGTAAAGTATTATATAGGCTGATCTCTTGCCTACCTGTATCTACTTCAGTATCCCTTTTGTATATTTCGAATGCATAAATTGTTAGCTAGGTTCTTACAGCATAATCAGACAGTAAATTCTTCAGACAAAAGTGACATGTAAAGTTTGTGATATAGCCCATACGGCGACAAATTCTATAAAGCTACATATAGATATCATATAGACATATTAAACACTTACAACTACTAACTAATTCAGGAAATCGAACTGATGCACTGTATAATATCCATTACAATTCTTAACACTGATGTAAACACCTTTTATTTTACCTTTATTAGTGTGTTTAACATTTAACTTAATTTTACTTCCACATCCAGTGGAAATGTAGTAACGACAAAAAAAATATTGAAAATTTTCATTGTTCAAATAGGCTTAGAATGTCATAAAATGTCGAGATTTTAAGTTTGGGCGTAAAACATACAATTTCTGTCGGTCTGTCTGTAACTTTTTTTTGTGCGCATAAATACTCTGGAACCGACTAAGATATTGATGTGATATTTGGTACACATATGTACTTTAACGGGATCTGAAACTAGAATATATTCAACTTATTCCGTCGAAGGGGGGTAAATTGGGGTAAATGAGGGTAAATAGGTAGATCAAGCAGGTAAGAGTCCATAAAACTGCTATTTAATATACACAAGAGAAGCTAAGTTCTCAAAAAAATTTTTGGCATTAGCCACTCCCATTACCACCCCCACCTCATTATTAAAGGGAATGAGAAAAAAATTGTGTACAAGAACCAAAAGCCTCAAAATATTTTTTTACTTCATTCACCCCCACTACCACCTCGTCAACAACACCCCCACTCCACTACTAATGTGGGATATCGCTTTATGGGTTTTCAAATATTATACTATTAAAGTTCCATAAACAATTATATCCACATACAAAAATTTTTCGTTGTGAGAGACTTGGATAAAAAATCTGGATGTGGAAGTAGTGATTCCTTAGGCAGCGGTATTTAAACTTCTCAAATTAAAAATTAGAATTAAGTGGGTAAATGATGAGTCACAGCTGGTTACTAATTCAGGATATCAAAACAATGCACGTATCAACAGTAACCCTTATTATTGAACCTTTTAGAGAGGATGTTGTCCTTAACTAAGCAACTTTAACTTCATTTTTAAACTTCTCAAATTAAAAGCAGGAATTTATAGGGTAAATAAATTTAATGTAATAATAATAATTCTTAAACAGTTTTCACTGTCTTACATTCTGGAAATAGGCGAATAAATATCAAGCTCTAGCTGAATTTTAATTAACTTATTATAATATCGGCGGGACTACTGATTATGGATATATAATATATTTACGAGAAGGGATGGTGTTTAAATGTACTAGTGTTCTCTTTGCTTTTCACGTCATATGATTAGCTAAACAGTGCGCTAGTAACTATTTGCAGTCAAATCTCATAGTATAATATTTGTGGTTCTAACACACTCTTTTGTTACTTCATTGTAATAAAAACCGCAATTTACTACATTCAACATATCGTAAGCTCAATGTAGGTTTTTATGTATTTAATTAGTTTACTCGTGGAAGAATATCTACAAATACTACTCGTGTTTTCAAATATTATCTATATTTTTTTTCGAGCCATGTTGCTAAAAGTAATACAATTCGTATAAATTGGACAGTTTATTATCACTATTATTGTCACAATTCTAAGTACTAATGATATCATATACGATCAAGTGACACAAAACATGTTTGTTTCATTATTCAGCAGCATTATTATGTTTGCTTACCGTCACCCACAAAACAGAAGTTGTATTAAATTGATTCTTAAGATGACCATTTTTGGTAACACATCAAAAATTATTATTTGTATTCAATGCTACTGTCTTTGCATTTTAATGGGATGAGTGAAATACGACTCTGATTATGCATATGTTTCCTACAACAGAAATTAATCTTGACATTTATACCTAAAACACATTTTCACCTCGCAACAAAATAGCCTAACAATGGGGCCATTGCTCAACATTCATATTTATTTCTTTATTGTGTCCACGGTTGCGGTAACATTCACATTCATTTGATGTATTTATTACCAGCCTAACAATAACTCAGGCATACTTGTCACAGTGAGACTTATTGTAATATTTTGTATATGTTGCAAGAATAAGCAGTAGAATTAAATTTAAATATGGTGAACTACAATTTGACATTTATTGCCTGTTATTTACAGTTAACACTTTGCAATATAAATACCTATGATCAAGGCAACAATATAGTGCTGTGGAAAATATTAACAAATAAGGATAAACAACAATAAAGGTACGGTGTCGAACCACACAAATAGGCTTTGCATTGAATTTGAAATGTAAGGTGTTTCTTAATAGAAATAAATATATGCTTATGTTACTTTTGTTTGAAGCACAGTTTAAAATTAGTTATTTTTTTGGAAATTTCATTATCAACTTCATTTTATTTTTTACCTGACACTTTCGCGCTATTGAAACTTGTTGAAGTTGTTTATGTTTATACACGGAGCATAAAAGAAGCACGATAAGTTTATAATAAATAAATTTATTTTCGACAAACATTTTATTTATTTTATTTCTTCATAAAATTATTTGTTTTATATGAACAAACAAAATAATTCAAAACATTTTTACCGTATAACAAATAGCCATCAATATTAACGATTTTCATTAAAATTTAATAGAACAGATCACAGATGACTTAATATTCTATTATAAAATGACGATGCCCTGTGTTACGATGCTCCTGTTTATAAATGAAATTGTTAAGGTTAGTCCATCCAATATTTCTGTTGTTGTTGCAGTATATTTTATTTGCTTCTCAACATTTACTACTCCATATTGCAGACAATTTCGCCAAAAACCTGTAGCGAAACTCCATTTGCACAAGGTGTCAAAGACTGGGTCATATAAACGCTTATGTTCCCATCACTGACGTACATATCAACCTCTGAACATGAAGAAATTTTTAATCGGCAATACTACAATGTTAAAAAAGTCATATAGAACGACTCCTTTAAATTTCCGCTTAAGGAACGTTTGCCTTTGACACGGGTGTCAATAATGTAGATGTCAATTACTGGAACATATGTAATGGTTAATTTTTGACCTCTAAAAATTACTAGTTCAAATTACCAAATTTATTACTTTTTATCTGTTTTCCGTCCTAAAGATATTTTAAGTCCGACTCTGTAGTACTAGAACCTCTACGAAGGAATTTTACCTCGGTGCATTACCGACCGACCTATAGGCTTCGCGCGGGAATTAAGTAGAGTGTGAAGTAGAGTCTGAGGCGGGCCATTAAGGAGGGCGCTTTGGAGCGGTCTCAGCTCAAGCGATTTGTAGTTGATAAAAATGTAGGGTGAATTTGACTCTCTAAAATTAATATCTGAATAACTACCGTTAGAATTTGTTTACGTAGATATAAAATGGTGAGTGCATTTGAGTTTGAGCACAAGTTTTCGACGACTAAATACGTTTCTTTGGTCACTGTGTTTAGTGGGCCAAATTATGTTGCTGATATCATACTATATAATTTGATTCTGTACACATCGAAGTGAATATGTTAACGTTCCTGCATTTACTGTAAGTAAATAAACAACTATCTTATTCCCTTGTGGCCAATGGCTAATTGCAGTTATAAGGGCTATATTCCCTTGATATCCATCATACACTATAACGTCTTTCATCTTATGTGAAGTGCGGTTTTATTTAATTCCACTTGTGGAGTTGTGATAACTTTTATACCTGCCTTACGTTTGAACGATAAACAGATTTCTTCCGCGAGTGCGCCATCGTACTCTCTAAAGAACTTATATAGCTATTTTCTTGTTTAACCTATGTAAAGGGTTATAATGTGTACAAGCACTTTTTTCTCTTTTGGGGGTGCTTTTTGGGGTTAGAGGTTAGAAACGAACGAATCTGACAATTCTTCTTCAAATACATAAGGATCCCCTAGTAGGCCAGGCAGGCAGGGAGTGTTTTTTGGGGGTTGGCGATGAAAAACGAGCTCATCTGACAATTCTGACTTCGGATTCGGTTTCGGCGTGACAAATACATAAGGATCCACTAATCTGGTCCGTAAGCCAGACCACTTTCTTTTTGATTTGGAGTGTATTTTGGGATTGGGGTGAAAAACGAGTGAATTTGACAATTCTGACTTCTGATTCGGTTTCAGGGGGTCCAAATACATAAGGATAAATACTGGTATGGTCCGCAGGCCAGACCACTTTTTTTGGGGGAGGGGGGGGGGGGTGAAAAACGAACAAATCTGACAATTCTCACTAGGTATTCGGTTTCAGCGAATCCAAATACATAAGGATACACTAGTCTGATCCGCAGGCCAGACAACTTTTTTTGTGTGTGGCTATCCTACTGGTATGCCAATCACCAGGTCCATAAAAAAAAATTGGCAACATGGTGTTTTTTGCTATATTTAAATATGCATGTTTGCGATAAACAGTCCCATCTTCAACAACTAACTTAAGCGTCTCAGCTGGTAATATTTTCGACTCCAGTTCCTTTCCCAGTTTTTCATCTTTGGCTCCACTTCTGATATCAACATTAATAGTTTGTGTTTCTATTCCTGCTGCCAGTCATCTTCTACCTGACTTTCGAAAAACTTCCGCAATATTTGCGTCAAACTTCAATAACCTGAATCTAAAAATATATTATTAGTAATAAGAGTATGATCAGATTGAGACACCAATAAACAGAAAGTAGGTAATTCCATATTAAATAAAAAAGAGTGTAAGTTGTGATTTGCTTAAGTTATAGTTGAAGCAATCACATTTGTGAGCGACTTTGAGACCCGGATTTAATTATGTTGTAAATAGATATAAAATACTAATAATTTATATTACATTTACGATATCCCCAAAGCACTGCTATGAACAAGATAGCTGATACCGAATGGCCGCTATCTTCTCTCTCACTGAATGTAAAAGTGGACGGGAGATGAGTTTCCGCCTATTTTATTCTCCTTGCCTCTCACCACACTTCTTACTAATACGACTACTTCAACTATACCCAAATAACTATCTATCTAAATTCGAGAGGATGGCTAAGGCCATTCGCACAGCGTCATAACCAAATAATAGTTTCTAATTATGATGAAAGCAAATAAATAAAAGAACAATTAATTGTGAAAATGTAAATACATACAGTATACAATTAGGAGACAACCGGTATATACCGCAGAAATATATTTCAATCTAATGGCTAGAAACAAAGCCGAACGTATCAGTTGCTATAATAGTTGACATGCATTTAGCTTCTTATATTAGAAGTACAAAAAAGGGCAAAAAAAACGTGTCTTCAAATAGCAGAAATTAAGGAAAACTGTCCTGAATCGAAGCAATAAAAATTACTTCAGTTCCGAAGAAACTTAAAATTGTCTATATGATAAAAAGTTATTTGTCTAACTTCCTCTGTGTTTTATGGATCATATTTCTGAAAATACTCTTACACAAATAACTTTTTCTAAGAACGATAAATATAGAAACATCAATTTATTAGCGAAGGAGATACATTGTACACCTTTAACACCCAGATACACAAATCTTGAAAATAATAGCCGTATTCTTAGAATCTACGAATATGTTTCGAGTTACAGGAATATTTTTGCAAAAATTAGTTCCAGTATACATACTTTTAACCTTGACGACGTTTAACTCTTCTAGTAGAAATTGTCTTTGTTACTAATAATAGTCCGGTGACTTTAGCTTCAAAAATAACGATTTTTCGGGAAGTTTTGGGATTAGCCAAATATCAGTATACCCCCAACAGAATTTCCTCAGGAATCCGAAAAAAATAGTGCTGACCACTCTTTTTGTAAACAAAATTTTGCAATTAGTTTTTTGCTTATACGCGATTCAAAATAAGCGATATGCCACCTATGGTGCCGATTACGAACTACTTTGTGTGAGATGACAAGTGAAAACTTTCATTTTTTGTTTGTGTCATAATTGCTTTGCGTTGTTTTTATTGTCGATTGGATTCAATTAAAATTGAAAACAATATGAATCAATATTGTTCAGTTCCTCAGTGTTCGTCTTGGGCAAAAAAAATCCAACATTTGTTTCCCGAAGCCGGCAAACACCGCGTGAAGATGGATAACAGTTTTGGGGGAAGGATTTTGTGGACAGGCTAAAAGCCTGGATAATAAAATAAAAAATTGGAAAGCCAGTGACAAAGTACATGAAGGTTTTTTCACTTCATTTCACAGAAGATGATTATTTTTATCAAGGAGGTATTTATTGTATGTTGAGGTTAAGGTTAAAGAGACATTGTCTTATTTTTAGAACACAGTAAGAAAAATAAAATCTTGAAAAAAACAGCAGTCCCATCAAGAAATTTACTGTAAGTCATAATGATGCCATTCCTGGACCATACAATAGGTCTGAACGATTTCAAAGAAAGCTTTTGTTGGCAGAACCGGTCCCCGAAACGACCATTCGACGATCAGTGTGATTGTGAAGAAAATGAAAATACCCAAGAAGATGAGAGTTTATTGCAAGTACTACAGGCACAACCTGATTTTGTTGGACCAAAAACTTCCAAGTTCAAGTAAATACTCCAGAAGTATTTACGTTGTGTACTCTGTTAACAACAGATAGTAAGCTGAACTGTTTTACTGGACTTAACAGTTTTAAACTCCTGGACACAATAGTGGAGGTTGTGCAATCTGTTTTTAGAGACAAAAGAGCTCGTAGATTAACAGTAAAAGAGAGAATTGTTTACTAAATTAAAATGTAATTTGTCTTATTTGTTCTTTTTGGTATTTCAGCTGAATTATGCAAGATTTTTTTATTATTTATATCGCTGTAATAAAATCAATTGCTATACATACATTTTCATTGAAAATTTATTTATAAAATACCTTTTAAATCACCGAAATTACAAATATTTGAATGTAAACAAAACACCTATCACACAGGAATTAGTTCCGATGCCAACCGCACAGGCGCTGCAATCTTAATTTTAGACGCGTATGTCTTCTAAAGGTCATAGAAAAACGTTCGATCTGTCAATTTCCTCGTCATCAGCTCCCCCCATAAGGTAGCTATACGCAAAGAACGAACCTTTAATTGTTAATAACATTTTATGACAAAAAACTGAAAAAATTGAAATTTCGATCCTCGAATTTTGAAGTAATGTAGAAACAAATATAAAATCTGTATATTAACGGTATTATGGGAAGTAGTACATATTTTTACCCTCAATAAAATGAACTTTGTCCTGCTGCAAAATATTAATTATTTTTTTTGCAATTTATTTATAAAAAGAAAAAATTCAAACTGTTATATTAAAAGATCAAATTAACATTTTACAATTCTGTTTCGGTAAATACATTGTATTTGACGTACATTTACATAATCAAAAAGAACATTGCAAAAAATCAATTTTGCTACTTAAACAAATATAAATATTTCAGTGGATTTTGCATAACATGTATTGCAACCAAGGCATTTCAATTATCATAAAAAACGCGAATTTAAAAAAAAAATGTGCTCCAATGTTTTGAAGCTGATATATGAATAGGTAATTCACGTTTTTTGCGATTACGGAGAAATTTGAAAATACTTTATCTTAAAAATTTAAATGAATGTTTTTCAGAGTGTGTGTTATCACTTACAACATGACATCATTGGAAATGCCTGAAAATATCTCAGAATTGCTATTTCTACATTTTCGTCATCAACAACTCTTGCCTTGACATAGCCATAGTTTTTAAAATTATCCAATATGCATTTTACAGTATTTGGTGATGGTTTATGTTTTTTATGGATATCGAATAGCAAATGTGTTACATGTTCTTGATATTACTTTATTACATTCTCCATAAACAATAAGCAAGTTTAAAAAGCCTTCGTAGGTGCAATTTAAATGCGGTGCCATTTTTTGACACAAGAAAATGATGACATTAGTGATTGTTTCTAATCATGGCTAATTTACGTTACAGCCGTCTCAGACCTACCTTGCACTGACGAGAGCCAATAGCTCGAAACTGCAGTCTGCAAGTAGTATGGGGTGGCTGGCACGAGAGCTCCTTTGAATGGGAATAAGTCTTTCGGCTGGTGTCTATTACAATCGAAACTTAGCGTTTTGTGGCAATACATAGTTATTGTACTTAACGCGGCCAGGCTTGTAACTCGTAATTCAGCGCTCGGCGGGGCATTAGTCCGGAGAATAGCTGTTGGTTGCAGTCTGGTTTCTTATTCCTTATATATTTAAGGAAACATATAGAGGAGTTCGACAAAATATTTCACTAGTAAATGTTTACTTAGAATTCTTGAGTTTTTAAGAAAATCGCAAATAATTCAAAAAGTCGTAAGTTAAACTCCTAGACTATCTACATGGGAAAAGGGGAATTTAATTCTACATAATTTATTGTGTAAAAAAAATACAGGGTGTTCCATTTGACTTAATCAAGTTTTCGCGGTTTGAATTTGACAAAATGTAACGTAAAAACTGAACACTTGGTATACTACTATTGAATTTCTTTAAACTGTAAAGCGCAGTTTTATAGTTTTTCTGCATGCCAAGAAGCAAATGAGAATCTTTTACGCGAAAGAAGGTATAAAAGTTATTGCAAACTGTTACACCTATAAATTTTATTATAAAATGTCAAATAGCTCTGAAACGGCTGGGTTTAGGGATAGAGTAATAATCCACTGCATTTAGTGAAAAATGAGCCGCATCTTCAGACCAATTCATACAAAAACAAATGTTGATTTTCCAGGTAGGTTCTGGTGTCCTTAATAAGGTCCCAAAAGTCCCCGAAGTGGGAATGTAAGGATAAAATTTGGCAACGCTGTATTCATTGCCTCTACGACAAAAATACATCAGACCAGAAAGAAAGCTATGGAAATTCTCTATAAAAAAGATAGAGGGTCTTTTTTTCGTATAAGCAATAGTTTTCTTGAAAAATTCCAGTAAGTCATACCTAAAATCAAAAAATTTATTTGTGGCAGTTTTTATTGCATGGAGGGTTAAAACATAAAAAAAAACCGAAACGGCTTTTTCTCGGTTAAACGTTCAGATAAATATTTCTGTGGAACATCTACTGATATGATAATTGAACAATCTCTTATGAAATCGTCGAAATCAAAAGAAGGTTTTACTCGTGGAAGAAGTAAAGATGAAAGTGTCGTGAATAAATGGGTTTTTGGACTATTGAGTGCAAGTAATATCAGCGAAGGCCTCGGTAACTCTTGTGGGCTTTCTTTTCATTCTGGGGAACAGCATGTTGACGCAAGGGAATCTCGCATAAAAAGAAAATTACCGAGGATGTTCATAAAGTGTCAAATTGGTTCATAATCCCTTCCCAATTGTGCCAAAAATTATGTCGATTGCAACAGGGGTTACTGGTGATGGAAAAATAACATGTCATGATGCTCATAGGATTGGAACTGCTGCAATGGAGAAAAAGATTGGCAACAATTTCTGTGATATTAAATTCTCAAGGATTACTGTCATGAAGAGAACAAATGAAGAGCTTCGCACCTGCTTGGAGTATGAATTAGCTCCGTATCCGGTGAGTATCTTTGACGAAGTTGGTATGCGCAGGACGAACAAGTCAGCTTTCTATGACAATTTCCAGCCATCTGAATCTGAACCAGATCTCCAAAATGCCACTTATATCGTTGATAGGGGATTTCTCTTGCACCGAGTTTTATGGCATCAACATGAAACCTACTGTGCTATTTGCCAAGCATATGTTAATTAAATGCAAAATCATTTTGGCTCGAACTTTATTATTGTTTTTGATGGTTATGAAAATATTAGCAACAGTGTGAAGGCTATGGAGCAGCTTCGCCGGTCCTCAAAAGCTTCATCTGTTGAAATTTACTTTGATGAGCAGATGGTTGCAACTGTAAGCCAAGAGCAGCTCCTTTCCAATAATAAAAATAAAACCAGATTGATTTCGATGTTGACAGAAAAGTTTGAGGCAAATAATTATATTCTTAGACATGCTGAAGATGATGCTGACATTTTGATAGTCGAAACAACGCTTTAGGAATCATGTAAAAATACTACGGTTGTGGTTGGGGAAGATGTGGATCTTCTTATAATTTTAACTGCTCGTACACCTATTAATAAAGACATTTTTTTTCTCCAACCAGGCAGAGGGAAAGTCCAACGAAAAATTTATTCTTCACGAAGCTTTGATCACCATAAAGATATTCGAGATTACATATTCTTTCTGCACGCATTCTCTGGGTGTGACACTACAACTGCAAAGCAAACCAGTGAAATTGAATTCATTACCACCCATTTATGACGCAGCTCAACAGCATCTATTTCGTGTTTATTTTCAAGTACAGAAATGATTGGGTAACGTACTGAATCCTAAAGAGTGGGGATGGATGTTGAAAGATACCATATTGTGGCCAAAAACAACATCCCAACTTCCTGCGCCTGGTTGCCTTCTGAAGATGATTTTCTGCAACTGTACGAAAGGTTGTGGACCATTGTGTGGCTGTCGGAGGTTGGGACTTAATTGCTCACCAGTTTGTGGCAACTGCCATGCTTGAATGCTGAACCGATTGAAAACTCGTCAGAAATAGAAGCTGTTACTGAAGCAGAGACTGAAAGTTCTCAGATTGACTCGGATTTCCTCGAACGAATCGATGAATTTATAGAAGGAGAAAACGGACAAGAAGGAAATTATTAATTTGACAACATTTTAATAAGTATAACAGTCGTGGATAGGCCTACCGGGGAAACCACTTAAAAAAAAACGCGCGTAGTACTCAACCTCAAGGGTGGTGTGGAATAGAGTACTTAAATTATCCATAATATCCCATAAGTTCAAATTCAGTGTAAGATTTTCAAGAAAACTATTGCGTATACGAAAAAAAGACCCTCTATCTTTTTTATAGAGAATTTCCATTTTCGTAGAGGCAATGAAAATCGAGATATCTCGAAAAATTCGTTTCCGAGCACGATTTTAGCCTTTTACAGCATTGCCAAATTTTATCCTTACACTCCCACCTCCTTATTAAGGACACCCGAACCTACCTGGAAAACCAACATTTGCTTTTGTATGAATTGGTCTGAAGAAAAATCCTAAATTATAATTATAAGCTACATATTTTCGGCTCAGAATATTTCGCTCTTTTCGAAATCTTTGAAATATATAGGGTATTCCATTTAAAATAAGCAAGTTGGTATCGACAGTGGGCCGAAAATTTCAAAAAGTGGCCAAAAATCTAATTTTGTCGTAGGCCTATTAACAATCATATGTAATGGGGGAAAAATAATTTAAAAAATAAATGTTTTTCTGAGAAATTGTTTATTTCGGTTGGACTTTATAGCAAGCCGTTTAAATAAGACCGAAAAATTAATTAAAAATATATTCACCATCGGGCGTTGCTTTTAGCAAGGTTGTTAGGTAGACATAGGCATATTAATTAATTTTTTCAGTTTAACGTTATCGAAAACCGCTTAATTAAAAAAAAATGAAAAAATATTTACGCTCAGAGGCGACTTTCAGGGGTTGTTAGAGTATATAGAATGAAACGAAATAAATAAATAAGTAAATAATTATAGAACTGAATTTGTTTCGAAACATTCCTTGATAATATTTATTATAATATTGATAACAAATACTAATTATAACTTCAAAGGATATTATAAAAATAAAAAGTTATTTAACAATTGATTCCATATCCCCTTGTATCAAGTGAGCGATGCTACCGGTACTCGCGGAATACGTGTCGCTCGTTGAAAAAAATCCAACATTTCGAAAAGGTGGTTAAATGGGGTTACGTTATGTTATAAAGGAATGTCTAAGGTATTTTCTACATATTTTTTCAAGACATGACAACGCAAGACTTTTTTGTGGCCCTAGACAAATCTGAATCTACTTGTAAAAGTTTCGGCTAAACACTATAATAAATCAACCTTCTTTCTGTTTTGAAATTCAACATTTTCTTTGTGCAATATGCTGAAATAAAGTATAATACCTCAAGTAAGCTGTTCCTGTAAAAATTTCACTTTGAACTAAAACATTTTAAATACAGTCTCTTTTTAAAAGTTCGTGATTAAATAAGCCGCAATTCCGGTGAAATGGTGCTGTGCAAAGGATCATGTTTGCGAGCCCCTAGCATGTAGGGAAATCGCCCAATCCCATTTGTATTCTTGGAAAAGATACATTGACCTTTCCTTAAACTACCCCCAAAATATCAAAGCGAAATTCAAAAGTTGAAAAAAGCATTTTTGGCCACTTTTTACAAAATTTGGCCCACTGTGGATTGGCCTTACTTATAGTAATTTCCTAATTTTTCAAAATTTGGTAGTGCGTACTTTTCCCTATATCAATCGATGCAGTTCCCGGTGGGACACCCTGTATATGTGTATCTATTTTATGCATTATACCTGCATGAGAAAAGTCCTATTAGAAGCTTGTAGTATCACGTAAACAAAGGATATAAAACACACATAAAGTATACTATCATGCAACAAAAACATTTCATAATAAAATGCGGCTCGAGAATGTAAATATATCTTCATATATAGAGTAAATTTATCGATGTGAGTTACTTCTCGGCGTATAGATATTTGCTACCGATAATCCGGTATTCGCACCATTATCTCGCCTATATGTCTATATATCTACACAGACTCTATTCGGTACAGTGTACGTTCCACATAAAAAGGAAATGTGACAAAGTAGATATTGAGAGTTCAAGAAGTTGATGTCAGCTCACTAGTTCAGGATGTAAAAAGTTAAAGTTCAAGTAATACATCATGCTTTAGTTTTAAACTTTGGAACGGAGTTTTATACTTCGGAGACAAATTAATATACATGATGCTGTCGTAAAAGTATATATTCAGCCTGTTTTGTGCAGTTTACCTGATCTTTATGAAGTTTCAGAATTATCATAGATAGAAAGGCTAGGATATCGGAAAAAGGAGCTACAGCTACAATTTATATGAAACAAGTTACATTTATGTAAAATATTTTCCGGGAACTATTCTAAAGTATTGATCTAATTTATTTTAATCTATTTAAACTTTTCTATCAACTTCACTACTGCATAATATACAGTGCCCCAGTAAACACTATCACTATAAACACTAGTATAAGATATGTGAAATATATGTTCTAGTGGTATAAAAATGGTTTTGGTATAATAATTACACGTTTATGAGTTTGCGTTTTTATTATATTATTTATAATCTACTAAATTTCCACTGGAGGTAAAAACTCGTGATTTAAAAGACATTTTAAATAAATTGTCAATATAGGTAGGTTATATATGTTATATTATCAAAAACTTCATATTTGCGGTATGTATTAATTATTTGTATAAAATATGTTGGTCATAAACAAGTAATAAACATATTTCTTTTACTTTTATTTTGGTAATATAATTAGCCTATTTTTTTATTAGTACTACTTTTTTTACTAGACAACTAGGTCGGAAAAGCCCATTGCGCTTAGGGATCTACAGCTTGGCGTGGACTACAAACCCTAGGTCATCCACCACCTTTCTGGCGGTTCAACGGCCCGGGATTATCTTTGTTGGTAGACTACCGACTATTACATGAGATACTTGATTCACCCATCCAAATGCCGGATTCGCTCAGCGCTGCTTTACTTCATTGATCGAGTGTCAGAATTTAAACCGGTGAAAGTTCCTCATCTCCCAGCTTAGATTTTACTTTAAGTTTTAATCTTTGGTTAAAATATATCATTCATTAAATCAATAAACAAACCTATAAAATACGTGAAATGTATATTCCAGTGGTTTAAAAATTATTTTAGTATAATAATAATAAGTTCATATAATATACCGCTTTATGATTTTATGTTTACATTATATTTATAATCTACTAAATTTTCAGTACAGGTAGAAAGTTTCGATTTGAATGGCGTTTTAAATAAACTCTCAGTTTATAGGTAACGTTAAATTAATAATTAGCATAGACTTCATACATTCACATTCACTAAATGTATGTTAATTATGTATATAAAATACGTTGATCATAAATCACTGATCTAAGATCCGGTAGTTTATTTGTGCAGGTATCATATTTTTTAATAAAATTCGATTTAAATAATACCTTATAGCCGTGTTGCAAAAGCAACACAGCAAAATCTAGCAGCAAGTACCTTTACATATATTGTAATTATTTTTTTTTTACTATTTCTAACTATACAGTTTTTAAGTGAATTATTATAAAATAGCTGTTCAGTGGCTCAGTTACTTAAAGCGCTGCTTTATGACAAGTGGAAGATTCGGATCAATGCCGAGAAGCCCGAGTCGATTCTCTCCACGCGCCGATTTGCCGAAAATCGGATTTTAACGCCACTTTCGATCTGGGGTAGACAAATTCCTATCAAACGGTATTTAACTTAGGCAAACGACCTACGTTTAACACCCACGTAAACAAGACCATACGTAAGGTCTACTGCATGTCGAGGAGTCTATACCCGCTCCTGGCCAGGGAGCAGGGAACAGAAATAATAAAAAAACTGTTGTACACGATGGTGATCAGGCAAGCAATCACATACGCGGCGCCGGTGTGGTGCAGTATACCGGCCACGACAATGAGCGAACTGAAAGTTTTAGAACACAAATTTATACGCCTCATCTATGAATCCGGCAGGTACACCTCCCTCAGAGATTTATAAGCTCGTTGCCACGACATAACCCCATTAGCGGATTATGTCCTAGAAATCTCACAAAAATTCTACTAGTTCAAGCTGGGCGATAGTCCGCTAATCCGCAACGTAACCCGATTCAGACAGCATAATGCAACACTTTTCGACATCAGACACCCCCTACCATACCAGGTGTTGCCTATTTTCCGGCAACTTCCTTAGATATCTTCCAGTACCACAACCTATCACCATTCCAAACTTTATCTTTCTTCAACTTTATGTCTCCAATCCTTATCTATTATCTTTTTAACCTCCCCACAAAATTGTGAGAGCTTACTAAAATTAGTCCAAAATCGAAAATTGAGATAACATCAAATTTTTACGTTTTGAGGTTCCAAGAACCCATAAAAGTGGTTTTTGAAAAATGTCTGTGTATGTGTGAGTGTGTTAGTACGATAGCGGCGAAACAGATTTGGATGAAACTTTGCATGAGGGTTTCTTTAGTGCTCCTGAATTGTGGAGTGTCAGACGGTGGATCTGAAAAGGTTTTGGTTGAGATCGGATTACGTTTAGTGCCGTTTTGACACAACAAGTTGTTTATTTTATGATTACTTGTAATTTGTAATCGAACCATTGAAAAGCAGTAACAATTCCGATTTCAACGATATATCACACTTGCACATCTTTTCGATTTGGTTTCCGTGAAAAAAAATCAAAGCAAGTTGAGATCGGATTACGTTTAGTGCTGTTGTGGCGTTAGTACTCTTTTTGGCTTTAAAGATCCACCGGGTGGGGAGGTTCCAGCCGCTTCCAGTAGCTGTCGATTTTTTTTGTTCCTTTGTTTCTAAATTTCATTTAGGACGATTAACTCATCAAAATCCAACTCTTTAAATCCTAACTTTCATTTCGACCACACTTTCCTGGAGGCAGGAAGACCACCAGGGAGGGCGGCAGTTCTCGAACGGGTTTTTTCATTTTCATTTTGCTGGTTGTCTGTTTGGCTTTGGGTCAGGTTTCGGAGAGGCACATTGTTGGACTTAAAATTCTAAATAAACTTCTACTTGCTTGCTTTGCTGCCTTACGAATCAAGATATCGGCGGTTCGATGCCTACACACTACAGATTTTTTTCATTAAAAACTTTATTAGTAATTGCGAAAAAGTATAATAGTAATTTTTCTACGACTATTAAGAAAATTGTACTTTTTTCAAAAATATAATTACTTTTGCCAAAATTTTGAATGATAAATGAATTTCAAATTTAAGTTAAGAGGCATTATTGGTATTGGTGTTATTGATTTATAAAAGTTAGGTCTTACACAGGAAGATGGCGCCAGTTACATTAGTTTTAAATTGCTGGTCTACTTTGAATCACTCTTATTAAACACTTTAGAGATGCACATATATGTGAAAGATGGGTAACCTCCTATACATGGGCAAATATTAACCACGCAATATTAACCTCCTATACATGGGAAAATATTAACCACGCAACCATGGTATGGTGGTGCTGTGATAGCTGTGGTCAATAAGGCGGTTCCCCCAGGGCGAGTGAGGCCTTTTTCATTGCACTGAGGTTGGGCCCCCTGACCTCTGCGATTTATCCCTAATGCGAGATAATTCGGTCCCAAAATGTTTGGTAACCAGGAATACGTAGACGCTTTATAGGTAGTTTATAAAATGTCGTATACAAAGTTAAAAAAAGGTATCCGCGATACACCCAATAAACGTATTTATAAAACATTTATTAACTGTCATAATTTAACTAATTTTCTACTTACATACAGCTTGTAAAATGTATTTGTGAAACGTTTATCAGGCATATATTAAATATCATAATTTAATAACATTTCTAGTTATAGCATATTATATACAATTTATAAACGTTGATTTGGCTGACATTTTTTATCACGATAATAAACATCTTAAATTTACCGTTTTTTGACGTACGGGTTTCCAGCATATAAAACGTTCTTAGACTTAATACTGTTTATTGGGCATTACAAAATTATAGAAACCTTCTCCTACAGCCAGAGCTGGGACGAGTACAGCTGAAATGTACTTGAGTACAGAGTACTGAGTACAATTGATTTTTAGTTTCCAAGTACCGAGTACAAGTACTAAAGTAATTGAGAAAGTACTCGAGTGCAAGTACTCAAGTATAATTTTTCGAGTACCGAATCCTGAGTACAATAATACGGCGCAAGCGTTTGAGCTGAAACAACTGTTACCTTTAAACCATTATAGCAAAAAAATACAAGTAACAACTGAGAAGGACTAAAATATGTTAATATATAAATACAAATACCCTTCAGTCTCTTGATCTGTTATATATTAGAATTAACGATGTTAGAAATTACAAGTGTGGTGTACTGGTTATTTAGTCATTTACTAATATTATTTATATTTGTAATAATAATAAAACAAAAACATTACCAACCAATATTAACATTTCTGGTAATTCTGGTTTAAAACGTGCCTATTTTATTGGCTTTTATCACCACCAACTTTTCAAAATATTCGTCTGGCATGACGCCAAGGACTGTTTGTTGATGGTAGCGTATGAAAATAATCTCGATAGCGGCAAATGAAGGCAGGCCAGTGTTGTATTTAACAAAAAACTTTTTGATAATGGAGTAATCTGTCAAAATATCTATATTACTTCGCTTATCGTCCAAGTACTTGTCGCACTAACTCCAGTTCAATTTTTGACTTAACCTAATTGGATTCCATTTCCACATTCTCTTTGGTTTCATTACAGTCATAAAAACTGTCATCACTCTCTTCCTTTTCCTCTTGGTTTCTTATGATATCTAAATTATTTCGCCTTGCTGGAGAAGTGAGATTATCAGCAGCAAGAACAACTATTCGTTTAATACAGTCAATGGTCAAAGTCAAGTCAGTATCTTCTTTTACTGAATTGTACCAGCGAAGTTTAAATTTTGGGCACACCACAGCAGCTAAAATGGCTTCGTTTGATTACACAATCAAATATTTTTCAGTATAGCCGAGTACTTTTCAAGGTACTCGAGTACTTTTCATTGCACCTCGTCTCTGTTACAGACAGGATCCGACTGGCTGAAACTGGCTTTATATGTACTATGTACTTGTGTACTTGAATTTTGAAAGTTCGAGAACAAGTACTTGTATTTAATTACTGACTTAAGAAAGTACTCGAGTACAGAGTACAGAATAAATGACAGAATACATGAAATGTACTCTAAGTACTTGTGCTCGAGTACTGCCAGCTCTGCCTACAGCCTTATTATTTATTTCATTCAAAATTTGATTCTGCTTTGCTTATATATACCGGGTGATTCAGTTTGGTATTCGCCCCCCCCCCCCCGTATCTTTTTTATTTTAACAGAAAACTAGAATAAACCATATATATTTATAAATCGTTTGCCAAGCTCTATCGAATGACGTCCTTTGATCACATATGCCAAAATAACGATAGTCAACTTTTTTTTTTCAAATGGTATGCTATGCCGATTGTTGTAAAGCTTCTCTTTCTGCATTCAACCATGTGAAAAAAGTATACACTTCCATAAGGAAAATTTCGAGAAAATTAATAAAATACGAAAAAACTTCATTTAAAGGTTTTGTTTCTGATTCAACATAGCTAGCCATGGAAACAATTGAATTTTGTCATTATTAATAATGTCAAATTGAAAATACTATTATTTGTGACTCTGTTATTCGTTTCTGTTTTATGTTATACTTCTAAATAGATTTACACAATGGTATCTTACACTAATGAAGAAAAATTGGACATGATACTAATTTATGGAGAGTGCGGAAAAAACAGTAAAGCAGCCAAACGTTTATATCAAGATCGCTTTTGAAATAGGTCGGTACCATTAGACAAAATGTTTGAAAAATTGGCAAGAAATATGAGCGAAAGTGGAAGTTTTGAGAAAAAAGATACGTTTTTAAGCCCAGAACCGCACGAGATGAGGAACATACAGTTGCAGTTTTAGCCCGTGTTTTCGTAGACCCGCATATTTCTATTCGTTAGTTAGCGACAGAAACTGATATTTCATATTCTTCAATTCAAAGAATTCTGAGAGACAATAAACTGCGACCATATAAAATATATTTACATCAGGGCTTGCTTCCAGGAGATTACGAGAGACGTCTAAATTTTGTAGCGTGTTTAGCAGTTGCTCAAGAAATGACTATATTAGATCGCATCATGTGGTCAGATGAATCCCGTTTCCATAATAATGGAATTGTCAATAGACATAACTGCCATTATTGGTCCCAGGATAATCCTCACTGGCTTCGGGAAACTAATTTCCAAAATATCTGGGGAATTAACATATGGTGTGGAATTCTCAACGGACAAATTATAGGACCAAAGTTTTACGAAGGCACGCTTACTGGAGAAAGTTATCTACAGTTTTTAAGAGAAGAGTTGTTAAATTTCATACAAGACGTTCCATTACATATTAGGCATAACATGATATTACAACAAGATGGGACACCGCCACATAATGCTATAATTGTAACGAATTACTTAAATGCATCTTATCCAGGTAGATGGATCGGAAATCGTAGCGAGGGAGTCAAGTGGCCTGCCAGATAACCGGATCTCACACCGTTAGATTTTTTCCTTTGGCCATATCTAAAAGAAAGAGTGTACTTTACACCTCTAAATGATGTCGAAGATCTTAAAAATAGAATACAAACTGAATGCCGCAGATTAAATGTTGAAATTCTTCAACATGTATGTACCCAAGGCGTGATAAACAGAGGACGATTATGTTTAGAAACGAACGGAGGACTCTTCGAATATATGAAGCAATAAATAATGTTTTTATTTTCTTAATTGTTAGTTAGTTTTCAAGTATTGGTAAGTTTTTTTATTGGTAATTGTTATTTATTATTAGTTGTTATTTTAATATTATTGTTGAGTGTTATTATCATTAATTAACTAAAGATACGACATTAAATGTTTGTTTATATAAAAATGAATTACATACTTATTTAAAAACAGAACTTTGTTTGGTCAAAACATTAAACTTTGTTTTTCGAAATTTTTACGCCTCATCAGTACCGTACACAATCCTCGTACAAATCACTCTCTTTCGAATCTAATTTGCCTAGTTGGTACTAGTTACATTACTTACAATGTCAAAATTCAATTGCTTCCTTGGCTAACTATGCTAATTCAGAACCTTTGAATGGCGTTTTATCATATTTTATTAATTTTTTCGAAATTTTCCTTATGTTGAAGAATGAATTTTAACATTTAATCTGCAGCATTCAATTCGTATTCTAGTTTTAAGATCTTCGACGTCATTTAGAGGTATAAAGTAAACTTTTTCTTTTAGATAGAACTAAAGGAAGAAATCTAACGGTGTTTAAAAACGTTTCTTTTTTCTCAAAACTTCCACTTTCGCTCATATTTCTTGCCAATTTTACAAATATTTTGACTGATGGTACCGGCCTATTTCGAAAGCGATCTTGATATAAACGTTTGGCTACTTTATGTTTTTTCCGCACTCTCCATAAATTAATATCATGTCCAATTTTTTTTTCATTATTGTAAGATACCATTGTGTAAATCTATTTAGAAGTATAACATAAAACAAAAACGAATAACACAGTCACAAATAACAGTATTTTCAATTTGACATTACTAACAATGACAAAATTCAATTGTTTCCATGGCTAACTAAGTTGAATCAGAAACAAAACCTTTAAATGAAGTTTTTTCGTATTTTATTAATTTTCTCGAAATTTTCCTTATGGAAGTGTATACTTTTTTCCCATGGTTGAATGCAGAAAGAGAAGCTCTACAACAATCGGCAAAAAAATGTATAACATACCATTTGAAAAAAAAAGTTGACTATCGTTATTTTGGCATATGTGCTCAAAAATATGATTTAAGGACGTCATTCGATAGAGCTTGACAAACGATTTGCAAATATATATGGTTTCTTGTAGTTTTCTGTTAAAATAAAAAAGATACAGGGGGGCGAATACCAAACTGAATCACCCGGTATATTAGAAACCTTAAAGTTTTTTTTTTACTTATCAGTATTGACAATATACAATATACCTGACATATATCAAGTGGTATATTCATAATATTTTTGGTGCACCGGTACGTTATGAACAGAAAAATAACTAATTAAGTTATTATTATTATTCTAGCATTAGCCGTCAACTTTCATGAATCAGGTTTCCGGATATTCAGAGCGCCTGTGCCGGTATGAAAAATACCAATAATTTTATTATATTCTTTCCTGTGGTCAATAAGGTAGTGACCTTATTAACTACAAGGAAGAACTCGGGGCTCAGTGGAGTCTAGATTTAGATAAATTATTTCAACTACTTTACTTAAAATGCCTGGACTACCACTATATGCGACTGTAATATTGATTATTATGTCCACATAAAATTTATAAATTCATTTAAATGGAGACGTCTGCAAGCGTTTATTGAGGAAGTTGTCGTATTCCTCTTTAATGTGAATATATTGTTTCTAAATTATAGCTAATGAATGTGTAGGGACTAATAATTAGTTTATTTATCATACCTACTTCCTCGTAACCTGGAGAATAGTTGTAATGAGCTCACGCCTCCGTATGATCGGGCTACGTGCAATGATTTCTATCAAAAGTTTCCGTTAATGAAAAAGGATGGTCCAAGTTTGTGTTTCCGTTATGGTTATTAACTCCGCAACTTTAGAAGTTGTCGGTGAACTATAGATCCCAGGGCTCAAGATACTTTATCAAAATAATACTTCCTAACTTATTAATTGTTAGTAATGTATTTGGAAAACATCTTCGAATTCGCGGTTTTACAGATTTTCTATAGAAACTTGGGGTCGGAACAGATTTAATGAAGTTTCGTATTTTAATAAGTATTTAATTAAATCGCTTTGAATAGGTTGCTGATTTATAGCCTTTTATATAAGAAAATACTAATTTAATTGCTTCAATTTAATTGGATTTAATTTTATGAGGGCACTGATAGAATATTTATGAATAGAACGCTTTTTAATTGGGTTTGAATTTAAGAAATAGTTGCACAAAGCAATAACTGAGTAGTTTTAATTTATTTTAATATATTTTGTTATAATCTAATCATTATAATTTTTAGAGGTATTATTTTTAAAGGTATTTAGACAAAACTTCCTAATTTTATTTTTTAATGACACAGGCACACAAAAAGAATATATTTTCCAAAGTTGAAAGACGCCTATCCTTATGTTTTTTGAGCCTCTGATTCCTAATATCACGTCAAAAGTATATGTCTCACTGCTCAATTTTTTGCAAATTGACATTTCATCTCTAAATTCGGGGTAAATCTAATCTAACGACGCGTTGAAATTAAACTTCTGAGTCGTTTAAAATGATTTTAGATATATTGCATGTAAATATACTGGTATTGTTATTAAATATTTGAAACTCATGTATAAAATAAATAGTATTTTTCTACAGTGCTAATTATGCATTTTATCTCGTTTTACAACATTAAAATTTAAATGTAATTTAGTGTGTGTGCAAGAATCAAAAACTTCAAAATATTATTTTACTTCATCCACCCTCACACCACCCCCTATCACCCACTACCGATGTGGGATATTGTTTTAATGGTTTTTGGGGTAAACAATTTCAAATATTATATTATTAAAGTTTTCTGAGTGTTTCAGTAGGTGTTTACAGTATAATATTATGTCTATATGAGAGCCGCCTCTGGCGTCGAGATAAATCTCCCGAGCCTTGTTTATCACCCAATTGAAAATTAGTTATTATAACTTCCTCTAACCATCCTACAAACAAAAATTAGAGTACATCAACTTCCCTACAGAAGTGCACCCAGGCTCAGGACTAAAATATGCACATATCTGCAATATTTTTAAAAATACCTTGATGCTGAAATTTACATAGCACAATTCTGGTACGCTTGCTTTGTTTAAACAACTTCTGAAGCATTTGTTAACAACAATTTCGAGAATAATTAGGCAGCGCCTGAATCTAGACAGAATAAGATTTCTATTGGTTTGAAAATCATTACGAAATGTTAAATAATAAAGCTGTAAATTCGGTGTAACCATAAATTTAATGAATTTCCAGTAATATAAAAATTTTCAGCTATAATATCCCAAGGACGTTGATAATTCGAAATAATTTTATCACAGTTTTCGAAAGCACTTGCTTGGTAATATCCCGACGCCGTAGGTGGAGGAATATTACCTAAAAGCAACGTGCTTGAGGAAGTTGTGATTCAATTATGAGCTATTTATCAACGTTCGAGGGGTATTCGCATAGAAAATTTTTTGCAATTTATTTTATTTATTTGTTCAAAACTATTTATTAAAAACACAATTATTAAAAGAGCAATTTGTAAAATTAAAGGTAGATTATGCATTATATATTATTTGGTGTGTTTTCCTCTATTATTATATTCATTAAGTCGTTATTCGCAATTCCAAATCGACATTGTCAAAAAATAAATTTTAAATTATTGAACGGTCAAACTGAATGACATAAGTGAAAAGATCACTAAGGGATCTTTTCAGTGTAATTTTGTTCTGATTGGCTGTTTCAGCACACGTGATTTAAAATGGTTGAATTTAATAGGATTGCTAATTGAGCTAAAAATTTTCACCTATAATACACCTAGAGCACTGATAATACCGAGATAATTTTGTCATAGAGACTGCTGAAAGCGTGTTGCTTGGTAATAGCCCAAGGCCGTAGGCCTTTAAGCAACACGCTTGAAGCATTCTCTACGACAAAATTTTTAGTATTTATCAATGCTCGAGGTGTATTCGGTAAGATAATTTTTTTACTCTCCATTCAATTCGTATTTTCTGATCGAACAAACTTCTAAAAACATTTTCCACGTATCCTTTTTGGTGTTTTGGGTGCATTTTCTAATACAATTTGATTAATTGAGTCGTTTACCAAACCTTTGTGGCATTTTTATAAATTGATTTTCAGTTTGACATTTGTTGAATTTTAATCTGACATTTGAACATATCATGTGTGCCTTGCCTGATAACACCACATGTAGTGGTGTTATCGCTATAATCTTTTACTGATTGGATGAATTTTGACCCATGATATGAAATGCAATATTTTGATTGGTTAATACATTTAGTAAAAATTATCGGGAAAATGAAAGTATTTTTTTCAAAATTATATGTTCGAGTGCACCCTCTAAGTATTACTGGCTCCTAATAGGCCAGGAGCCGGTGACACTGAACGCCCCCTCATAACGGAATCGAAAATTTTTTATGTGAATTGATAGTTAAAAATTATACGAACAAAATAAGCTTGGTATGCCTAGATTTAAAAAGCCGAAAATATTTAAAAAAAAAAAAAAATTATTATAAAATGCAAAAATGTTTTACTGTCATTGCGAATATTGATTATTTGTAGTGTATTCGATAGAAAATTTCGTACTATTTCAGAAAAAAATTACCCAAACCACTTTATTTGGTCGGACGGGTGTGGCATACCTATTTTAAGTGTGTGAAGGGGGATGAAATTTCTCCGTTATCACGAGCAAACTTCTTTTTAAGTTCGTTTTGATATGATCTTTAAAAATATCTTGGTATGTGGGCCCAAAAACTGCCGGAAGTATCCGGCATACCAGCTGTATGGTCTCGATTCACATCATTACAAAAAGTAGTACGTTAAATAAATGTGTTTTGGAGTAAATGCTTCTTGTGAAAGTACTCTTGTTTTGTAATTATTATTATTTCGTATATTTCATAAATATTAATCCTTTTCTTGTAAAATTACTTTTCATGTTTTTTTATATACATAATACAGTTTAGTTTATAAGTGTCGAATGTTCAATGCGAAATTGAACTAGACAAATAACTGGAAGGGACGCAAAATAGCAAATAAGTTAGGCTAATTTCATATTCGCGCATTACAAGCGAACTTCGCCCTAAATAAAGACCTGTTATTATTATTATTATTATTATTATTATTATTATTATTCATGCAACCCCCGTATGGACGTACCTCTGTCTCTTTTTATCCCATTGGAACAAATAAGTGAAACTCTCTCTCACAACAAATAAAATTTATTTATTTCAATTTTCTGCACCTTGAAAATTATTGTATATCAGAAAAGGCAAGCCAATGGAACTTACTACCCACAGATGCAAAGTACAGCCAAATCGACAAAAAATGCCTGGCAATGTTCTGGCAACGTTCTCATCCATTAGACACGTTCGATATCAGTCCCTCTTGCTTACTCGCACCTGTTGCTTGCATTTAGGGCGGGCCGTTCCAGTTGTTTGTCTAATTCATTGACCTGATAAATTTCAATTCCAGTAATATTCCTCCACGCTGGAAAATCTTATCGCAAAAAATTTTGCGCACCATATTTATAAATACAATGTGGCAAAATGCTACTGAACCGATTTGTATTTTATGTGAACCAACCGAATGTGGATGGCAATTAAATGAAGACAATAAACTCGAACCATTGTGGTATAAAGACCCAGCAGCACCTTCAAAAGTCGAAGAAATTCTTAGTGTCCACCAAAATGAAGAAGAAAGCGAAGAATCGGAGGATGAAAGACGTTATAGTATTGATGATATTGACTCTGATGATTATTAATAAATATACTATGCTTGGGCATAAACTCTTGTTAATTATATCAACTTTATTTTATTCATCTGAAATAATAATTTTCCTATAATTCCTTTGATCATATTTATCCTCATATAATTTTAAATCTAAGAAAGGAACAAGACATATTATTCTATAAAAACTTTTACTCCAAAACAAATTTGTTTAAAGTACTGCTTTTTGTAATAGATGTGAATCGAGACCATGCAATACAGCTGGTATGCCGGATACTTCCGGTAGTTTTTGGGCCCGCATACCAAGATATTTTTAAAGATCACATCAAAACGAACTTAAAAAAAAAAGTTTGCACGTGATAGCGGAGAAATTTTATCAACCTTCACACACTTCAAATAGGTATGCCACATTCGTCCGGCCAAATAAATTGGTTTGCGTAATTTTTTTCTGAAAGAGTACGAAATTCTCTGTCGAATACCCTACAAATAATCAATATCCGCGATGACAGTAAAATATTATTGCATTTTTATAACAATTAATTTTTTTAAACATTTTTTCGGCTTTTTAAATCTACGCATACCAAGCTTATTTTGTTCGTATAATTTTTAACTATCAATTCACATAAAAAAATTTCAATCCCACTATGAGGGGGCTTTCAGTGTTCCGGCTTATAATTCCCGACTATAAGATTACATCATCTGAGGTGTTTCAATCATTCTTACGTGGATAGACATTAGATAAGTGACTAAAACTATATATAATATTGTGTATTTTAACACAATGCAATTCTAAATCTCAAAATCCAGATATAACTAGCATATAAAATCAACACCACTGAAAACAAAAACACAGAAAGTGGGAAATCATTGACTTACAAAGCAGGGCTTAAGAATTAATTTAAATATATTTATTTCATTTCTTTTTCAACAATAAATATTTTAAGAATCCACCGTAGCTTAGGGGAATAATTTCCATATAGATAGACCGAATAATAATAAAAAAACACTCGAACTTTTAAAGGACATTCTTCAAAGGTAAACTAAATTCGGAACGTATTGCAAGTTTTCCACGCGCGAGGATTGCTTTTGTGGGCGAGAATCCGCGAATTGAATGGAAAATTGTCGATTTATGATGTAATGGCAGTTCCCTCTTTTCTCATCTCTACTTTGTTGAAGCTTATTCTTAAGCAAACACGTGAAAATCTCAAAAAGTTTTCATTGTACGACATTTCCTAAGAAATTTAAATTTGGAAAATGTATGCACCGCAATAGAAGCATTCCATTTACCCGCAAATAAACTGTTTTCGTTTTCTGTCACAAATATTATGTGGCTGTTTAAATTGAAGGGTTTATCTGAACAAATTCTCCTCGGAAAATGTATCTATAATCCTATAACTTTACATGTTCTATTTTCAAATTTCACTGTTTAATAAGGACGATCACTTCACCAAAATACCCGCAGAGTGTTTCAGTTGTTAATATTTTGGGATTTTTGGAGGTTGATTGATTGATTGATTGATTTAACAGCGTATGGTAGGAACTGCTGCCACTCTCTGAAAACGCACCGCCGGGCCAGCCACGTCTACGCTGGGTTGGATTGAGCTCATGCTTGTTGCCAGCAGCGAGAGCCACATGGCGCATGATACATGGATATAGGATGGGAGGCGTAGGTGGGATTTCCTTATGGGATTCATTTTTTCCCGTTATTCGTAGTCAGTATGCTTGAGCCTCTCCGAGTTTTGCCATGGAACTCTAAATTATTGTTATCCACGTGTAGTATGGTCTCCCTATTTTTAGTTTGTTTTTGCTCAGTATTAGTGTTTTCTGCAGTAGATATGTAGGGTTCCTTCATTGGACATGTTCCCAGTGCTTCATTGCGTAAGCGTATGTTTCTATCCTCTTGCTATTGTTTCCCCCCTCGTAGTAATAATTATGTTTGCTGTCATTCCTTTGGTTTTATTGTTTTTGCGAGTGGTTGAACAATGTTTCTTTCAGCTCTTCTCAGACTTTTTCCTTGGCTTATTTAAGTAAGTTTAACATTAAAGATACTGAAAGCAATGATGTAGTTGATTCAATGGATCTTTGAACGGACGTCATCATTCTCCTTTGTTTGAACTAATTCATTGAAGGATGACAATGATTTCGCATCATAGGCGTAGCAATTATGGTGAGTACTAAGGTGAGTGCTTGAAATTATAATAATAAGTTATAATAATATTAATAATGATAAATTGGACTAGACTACAGTATTGGGCATTGTCAGTAGGTTCAATGAGTAAAGATAAAAAGTCAAGCAAGTGAAATCTAAAAAGTTATAAAAACTTTACATGCATTTGTATTATCTTTTCACAATATTTCAATTTTGATTATACTTTCTTTTACACTTGAGATTTTCAATAAATAAAATATTAATTTTTGAAAATGCTTATTCGTTATATATATATATATATATATATATATATATATATATATATATATATATATATATATATATATATATATATATATATATATATATACACATATATATATATATATATATATATATACAGTATGTCCCATTTTGCTTGGAATCACCCCCATGAAAAGTTTATTTTCCGATTTACATCCATTTCTTTTTTTAATCGTAGATCTTTGAGAAGTGAGAATTAATTTTATAAAACATAAAAGCTGCGTCTTTTCTCGGGGTGGAAAATGAAGAAATCTTATTACCGATGTTTTTATTTCTAATCTGAGTACTTCATTGGATTTGGCAACCTCAAATGGATTTGTAGCAAATTTCGTGAAAAGTTGTTATTTTTGGATTTTTACTGTTGCACGGAATTTTGTATTTAAAAGAATGTCTTGACTCAAACAACTGACAGAGGAATGTCTAATTGTCAGTTTATGTAGGTTTACTTATTTAATCTTCTGCTTGTAATAATAATTATGGCACGCAAGCGTTGTGTATGTATTGATCTCGCATTATCAATAACAATTTTAATAATATCTAGATAACTCAACCTTTGCGCAGTAATAATTATTTCATCAGAAAATTAAAAAAGTGAAACCTACACAAAATGACAAATAAACATTCCCTTGTCAGTTGTTTGAGACAAGGCACTCGTTTAGATAAACAATCTCGTGCAACAGAATTCTTATTTCTTACGGAAAAAATCCAAAAATATGTATTTTTTCGC
Organism: Rutpela maculata; assembly: GCA_936432065.2. Classification (NCBI taxonomy): domain Eukaryota; kingdom Metazoa; phylum Arthropoda; class Insecta; order Coleoptera; family Cerambycidae; genus Rutpela; species Rutpela maculata. The sequence continues at coordinate 146,843,225 of OW386289.2, forward strand.
GAAATCTGGTACAAACTCATTTGAATCCAGTGGAGTACTCAGTTTTGAAATAAAAAAATCGCTAATAAGGTTTTTTCATATTCCACCCCGAAAAATGACCACCGTAGGCCGAGCTGTTATGTTTTATAAAATGAAATACATTTCAAGAATGCAATTTTCAGAGGTCTACGTTTAAGGAAAAAACGCTTTACATCGGACATAAATAAAATTTTTATAGAGGTGGTTCCAAACAAAATGGACCACACTCTATATACCAAAGATATATATTTATAAATAATATACATAAATGCGATGAGTTTTAAATACGTCATATTCGAAATTGGCATGTCAAATGCTCATCCACTCGCTAAAATAATTTATTTATCATTAATAAGAAATATAAAATATCATCCGACAATGACCGTGAAAGCCTGCATTTTAATGATAAGAAACTGTACATTAAATTTAAATAACTAACTATCGGACAACATTGATTGAAATCAGTGAGCTCTGTTTTCTTTCTCTAACATAAAATACGATGTTAAATTAGCTATCCCCCGTTTTCGAGGATGCTGAACACCGTAGTGGTGGCAGAATTTCTCATTCGGGTGACGCACCCCCGCAAACGGCCAAATACCACCCTCAAACGAGGTCAAACGCTTATCATAATTGTTTAAGGCACTCTTACTTGGACATCTCCTGTTTTTGAGGATGCTGAACACCGTGATGGTGGCAGAATTTCTCCATGGAGTAACCCACCCCGCAAACGGTCAAAAACTACCCCCAAACGGGGTAAACGCGTATGATAATGTTTCACGGAATCTAACTTATTGATCAACCGTTTTCGAGATTGTTAATCATGGAGAGGACCCTGGAGCGCATGCCTGACACCCGTCCACCCGATCAACGGCCAATAACCATCCTCCAATAGCGTTCTCATCATACCACTGGACAAAAAGTTTTCCCTCCCATTTTCGAGCATAAAGAACACGGAGAGGACCACGAATCGAGTGCTTGACACCCGTGACACCCCCTCAATGGCAAAGAAATACCTCATCTTCGCATTTTCATAATGTTTTTTTCCTGTGTAGCATCCTCAATAGGGGGGGGGGAGAATGCACCCTCACTCCTTTGGAGGGTTGTTATGGATATCTACGGGGGTGGGTCACCCCGTGGAGCAATTCCACCATCGTTCACCATTCTCGAAAACGAGGATTACCAAGTTGAGTCCTTCAAACAATTATAATACGCGTTTGACCATTTGGAGGTGGTTTTTGGCCGTTTGCGGGACAGCACTGTGGCCGCGTATAATTTACTTTAACACGGTTGTGGGCGTGGTCTGCACTGCGACAAAGTATCCTTTACGAAAACGTTACCAGGAATGATTACGGCAATAAAAACTTCAGATATCAATCGGTTGCGAAACAAGTGCTCTATATAATTTTGAACGAAAAAATCACGATTCGTGTCACTGTGGGGTGGTACAAAAACTTATGATATGTTTTTCTTTCCTTAAACAAACAACAATTTTTTGTGCTTACTATCCCAACTCGATTTTTTTCGCCAGTCCTTAATAAGGGGTCTACAAACGATCCAACTTGCTGAAGCCAACCTTGTCGGTACGCTTTAAAGATTGCTGGAATTCCAGCAGACCATCTCACTTTTACGAATGAGTTCAAAGCATGCCGACAATGTAAGCTCCAGCAAGTTGGATCGTTTGTAGTAAATAATATAATGGATAAGTGAGTATACAGTGTGTTCCATTTTGCTTTGAACCATCCACATAAAAAGTTTATTTTAGGTTCGATTTAGATCGTTTTTTTTAACATAGATCTCTGAAAAGTGCATTCTTGTGATATATCACATTTTATAAAACATAGAAAGAAGGTCGACCTACTGCTTTTGTTTTTGGGGTTGGAAAATGATGAAATCTTATTAACGATTTTTTATTTCAAATCTGAGTACTCCGGATTCGGCAACCTCTCAAATGGGTTTGTTCCAAATTTCGTGAAAAAAATACCGATTTTTGGATTTTTCCCGAAGGAAATAAAAATGCTGAAATTGCCAATGAAAATCCTCTTGAATTGTCAATTTGTGTTAAGTTTTAATTATTTTAATTTGTGATTGCAATAATAATAATTGTTGCCATGCAACTTTCATTACATTTCATAATTTTCCACCCACAATAACAAACGTAGGTCGACCTTTTGCGTTTTATAAAATTTAACGTGTCACAAGAATGCACTTTTCAGAGATCTACGTTAAAAAAAAGTCCTAAATCAGACCTAAAATACATGTTTTATGGTGGTGATTCCAAACAAACGGCAACACACTGCGGAAATAGAAATTCGTGTATTAAAACATTTTCCAGGCATAATGAATTAAATGAACCAATTGCGTTACGAAAAGTAAACAACATGTATGCCACTGACGATTGATACATGAGACTGATGCACTTCTATGTAGTCTACACGTACGCGTTACCATTACTCTCAAATCTAACGCGCATGATAAGCATACGTAGGTTGTAGACTGTGCAAGACACATGTCCTTACGTCCATTTCAGACAGTTCGATTGTAAGAAGTGAGACGCCATCATACAAACGATAGTCTTTGCTTGCTTCTCGCGTTAGTGACGTGCGTTCAAAGATCCATTGATTCAACTATATGGTTATTATACTGTACGTATTTCACTTTTACAAAGTTTGGGAATTAGACAAGTTGGTCAACATGTGCATTGACTATTACTTTTAGCGATATTAACCTAGTTTTGCCACGACTCTTTTCACCAAACTTGGGAATTGGACCAGTTGATTAACACGTGCAGTGACTTTTTACTACTTTTAGTGATATCAGCCTAGTTTTCACCATGACACTTTTTACCAAACTTTCTAACGTAAAATAGGTTAATCCCGGTTATAGACTTTCGTATGGTCTATTCATGTTTTTAAATCAAAGTAGCTATCATGGAACTCGGACGTACCAATTATTTTAGGAATGTGATATTTTTTAGAAAGTGTATCATTACGTAATTTTTATTAATGCATAAAGTGTGCCAGCGGTATTAAGATTGGACGTTACCCATTAAATACCCCTATAAATTATAAAGGTACTAATTTCTGTTGCATGTATTGAAACGTTCGTATCGTGATAAATATTGAACTTTATTAGTATTTGCTATGTATTTATTGTTCAAAATTATTAATGCGAGAGATTTTAGGTAAACCCGATGGACAATTTCTAATTATAGAGTAAACGATATTCAACAGCGTTATTAAATTAAACTGTTGATCCGTATTTATTATTTACAATTTATACACCTTCAATTATCCCACTGGCAATTTGAAAAACTCTACTAAGATTAATGATTTATTCACTGGTTTTATTACTGTTTATATCAGGTTCAAAATAAATTTTCGTATTCTGTCTGTATCAATTTAATTTTTTCATACGTATTTAATTTCTGGTTAAGTGATTTTTTTTCTGTTAATTTTCGAATATACAGGATCATCAGGGCCAGCTGTAGTTCCTCAAGCGCCCTCGTGCGAAATTTTAAAAGGCGCCCCTTTTTCTGATCAAGTTAGAAAAAAAATTTTTTCGTCCTCATCGAGGGGGCAACCGCTGAGAGGAAATAGTGTACAAATCGGAGGAATTAGGAAGGAATTGAAGGTATTTCGGAAGGAATTATTAGGTATTAAGGGAATTACAGGGGAATTTGGAATAAATAAAGATTATTACGAGGTATTAGAAGATAATTAAGAGGAACTAAAAGGTATTCGGAGGGAATTAGAGCGTAAAAATATTGAAATGGAATGTTTATCTTGAATAATTACATACCAATTCTTATATAAAGGACGTCAGTGTTGTAAAAACATTAGCGCAGAGATTAGCGCTAAAAATATCTAGTAAAGAAAAAATATTTAATTTAATTTAATTACCGAAGATACTATGGACTTCTAGTTCAGTAATATAATGATTTATATCGGACAAAATTCATAAAGTTTTGAAAATCGGTAGAAATGTTAAGGATAGCATAAGAATTAATAAACCTAAATAGTGTGCTTCATCCCCTAGGACGCCGTTTCCACCCCCATTTTGAGGTTTTCTAGATTATCTCGGGAACGGTGCACTTTTTGATCAATTATTCCTTATAAAATTCTCTATAAAAAACGTTTCACCACACTTTTTTTCCTAAAGTTAATAGTACCGTGGGAAATAATGCGTACACATAAGGAATGGTTCCGGTCAACACAATAAATTGTAATCTTTACTTATAATCTACTTTAAAGTTCAATGCTTAACGCTAAAACAGTAGCTACTGAACTCCACCTAAAATTATAATAAATGTACCACTTCCACCCTCTCACCTCTATAAAATAACGCGATTTTTAAAGAAACGAGAATATTGTATATTGTACTTGTTTCCACGCCACACTAAAGGTAAAGTACTTGGCGTGTGGTGTCCCCTGTAGGCCGAATCCACTAATTATCAAAAGGTTACCTACGTTAATTAATCTTCATCGTCTTCCATAGATTCGACATTCATGCATGCTTGTCCGTGGTAATGGTAACACATTGTGGAGCAACGTAAGCCTGCTCTTCTGCAGGTGCACCTGTTTTCGCACCCTAATTTGCATGAACAAGAAATTAGTGTTATATAACAGATTCGGGAGCCAGTTCTATTGTTGTTCGGGTTAATATACCGCCAACTTTTTCCATCCCCAATAGTAGCTTCTAGCGCAATGCATGTTTGAATTTGGTAAAAAACGCGATATGAGTGTTGCCGAGCAGCAGCAGAAGTTGTTGGTAGTTTTGATAATATTACAGTATAACAAGTTTGTTAAAAGTCATGAATCTCATCTATACTTTTTTCTGCGGAGGTAGAGTTGTATAAAGCTAGAACAAATCGCTCTCCTACTTCTACAATTTCTCCATGACTAGCTTTTTCATTATTAAAACTTTGCACGATGTCTTGTATTACTTCAGTAATACAACAGTTAAAATTGAAATATATGGGACAAAATTCACAAAGCTGCGTATATGACGAAAAAAACGCAAGATACCATTTTTATATAGAATTGACCAGGCTAATCGGAAAAAATATTCACATAGAAAAATGTCAGTATCACTTTTTTGGAAAAAATATCAGGGGACATGTTTGCTGGTGAAGCGATAAAATAACTTTTCTAACTAAAATATGTGGTTTTCTATTCTATTACAACACATATCAAAATTGAAAATAATATCTAAAGTACTTTTTGAGATATTAAAAAATAAAAACGATTTAAAAAAAAATCAACATCCTGTAGCAAAAAATTTAGGCTCATATGAACTTTTCTTTATACACACTCCCCGAAATATTAGCACGTCATGAAGGAACACTCTGTATATATTTTGTATTGTATATATTGAAATAAGCCAATAAAGCTCAATTAACTGGACTGGACGTTGATAGTAAAATTTTATTTCAAAATTTTTAGCGATCTTTTTTGAATGTTTAATTTTTTTAAATCTCTTTTAGTGACATGTTTATTTAACTTCCACACAGAAGAAGCACATCATAATATTAATTATGATGTACTGTACTAATTACTAATACATTGATTTTAAAAGAGTCATAGTCAAATGGGAAAAGTTCTACGAATAATTTGAAAACTAAATTGACGATACCAACAAAAAGGGTTTAATAAATTGATAAAGAAATAAATCAAATGAACTACCAGCAACACATGCGATCTGCCTGAGGTTAAATGCAAAAACGTTATTAAATTTAATTTTATTTACCAATATGAATTTTATTTTACACATCTGACCCTCAACGAGTTTTTGTTCGTTAATTTTTATCGGAAACTGGCAGCCATGCCGCGATAAAGCATTTTGATTTACTTTGTGCTGCTAAATTTATTACTTCACCCAATCCAATAACACGTTCGAATTCAATTAGTTTCAGTAAGGAATTGCAGAAACCAAACCGCGTTTGTTTTAAAAGATAAATAATATTGATAGGCTACTTGTATTGCAGAGGTAACTACGTGACTGCTAGATTTATTTTAATAACTCTTTTGCTATCTACACCTTCTTCCAGCGTAAATTAGCTGCACCTAAAGAAAGTTCTACTACAAAGGAATGTGATGGCATTAACAAATATAATGAAATAAAACAATAGAACGATCTTAGATAATTTTATTAATTTGTGCTTGCAATAAATTTATTTTATTATGAATGTCAGCATTTTATACACCCTGCGTCTTTCTTATTCGCGCAAATCACAAAGGGTGCGACATCTACTATCTAAACATGTAACTGGTGAAGTAGGGAAAACGATTATTTTTCGTATGTTAATGTTTTTCAAGAAATAATAAATGTTCTTTATATGTAAGACTTGTAAGAGTACAAAGTTGCTTCATAATATCAGTTAATGTTCTGAAATGACTAGTAAGAGTAAAAAACCGCTGCCCAAGGAATCACTACTTCCACATCCAGATTTTTTATCTGTCACTCACAACGAAAAAATTTTGTATGTGGAAATAATTGTTTATGGAACTTTAATAATATAATATTTGAAATCCTCTACCCCAAAAACCCATAAAACGATACCCCACATCGGCAGCGGGGTGGGGGGTAGTGGGGGTGGATGAAGTAAAAAAACATTTTCAGGTTTCTGGTTCTTGTACACACCCTAAATCACAATTTTTTTTCATCCTCTTTAATAATGAGGTGGGGGTGGTATTGGGGTGGCTAATGCCAAAATTTTTTTTGAGACCTCAGCTTCTCTTGTATATACTAAATACCAATTTTATGGACTCTTACCTGCTTGATTTACCTATTTTCCCCAAATTTACCCCTCAACCCTTCGACGGAACAAGATGAAAATATAATCCAGTTCTAGATCTCGTTAAAGTACATATATGTACCAAATTTTAAGTCAATATCTCAAACGGTTCCAGAGTAAACGTGCGCACAAAAAAAGTTACAGACAGACAGACCGACATACAGAAATTTTTTTTCGCTGAAACTTAAAATCTCGACGTTTCGTGACATTCTAAGCCTATTTGAACAATAAAAATTTTTAAAAATTTTTTTGTCTGTCGTTACTATGGATGTGGAAGTAAAATATTGTTCAGTGCCTCAGTACTGCTCAGAAGCCATGTCATTGTACAAAAAAACTTGTGGATAAATAGCTTTAAAAAATTGGAAAACCACCTGGCCAATGTATGTGTGTAGCCAACATTTTCCACTGGATGATTTTTTCACTACTGTTATTTATACTTTTATCTGCATTTATAGATAACATGTGAGCTCAAGTTTCAAAGCATCTATAATGATCTCTTGAATTGGAATTTGTTTCATTCAACATAATTTGCTAGATGGTTTTCCAATTTTTAAAGCTATTATCTACTTATATTACGAAGTTTTCTATCTTTGAGAAAACTTCAGTGACCCGACTTCTGAACTAAATGTACTGACGCCTGAGCATTATTTTTTACTCTTACTAGTAATTTTAGAACTTTAATTGATGCTTTGAATTTTGCACTGTTGAACTTTTATTATTCTTTGAAAAACATTAACAGGTAAGCAGCTAGAAAAAATAACTGTTGAAAATGTTAAAAAAACTTTATTCCATCTTACGTATTGTGAGTGGCTATGCATTTAAAGAGGGCATATGAATTCGAGTTCATAAGTGTAGGTCTTAAAGACCTCTGTCTTTTGAGATCAATTCGAATTAAATCAGATAAAAACTAAAAAAGTTATACGAATGTTAAGTGAATAATTCTGTATTTGGCCAATTAAAACACCATACAATTTCATTGTTCTTATATGGCGTTATTTTACACTTGAAATAAATTGTGATTCACCTATAGTATTAAGTCCGTATTATTATTAACAAATAGTACTGAAATAAAACATATTTTAAGAAATCTCTTTATTCAAATTCCTTCTTTTTTTTACGATATATGTTTAGCATATGGTTAAAATAATTATTAGTTTGCTTACAGTATCCGGATTGGTCTGCTGCGCAACTGCACATGCATTTCCATTTATCAACATCACTTTCTAAATTCATTCTAACTTCATGGGGAGCAAACAAGGATCAAAGGTTTGCTTTTTCACGACGTCTTCAGTTTGGCAAAGAATTATATGTCCAGCTCTAAACACCGCTTCACCTTCCTTAATGGATCTACTTCTGCATTCAATACAAGTGAAAATATCCTAAAATTATAATTCTACCTTCGGAATATTTGAAAACAGTTCACAAAAGTAAGGAAATTAATAAAATAACAGACGTGACGTTATGACAGCTACAATGTTTGCAGCACCATTTCCGACATTTTGAAATTCACTGGTGGCATCTGTTGACCGTTATTTCGCCCTTTCAAAATGTTCTAAATGATCTCAGTGTGTATATAAGGTGAATAATTTATGGCTTTCCAGCTTTCTTATTCACAATATCTGAACAAAAGCTTTGTGAGACACATATTATTCTGGTCGACCTTCCTTTACTGTGCGGCATGTCTAACAGCGTCGCGCTATCTCTCGCCTTTACCTGTCAAGCGTACAACATCAGCAAACCTCTTTCCCATCAGTTCCTTAGTATCTCCATCACAATGTTTTGGAAGGCATGTTCGTCACACCTTACTATCAAATTTTCTCTGTACCATTAATCGATCTGTAAAAATAATAATAATGATAGAAATATAACAGTAATGGCAATGGCATGGTAACGACAATAACAATAGCAAGGGCAATGGCAATAGCATTAGCAATACCAATATAATACAAAACAATAGCAGTAGCAATAGCAATAACAGAAGTAATAGTAACAGTAATGTTACTAGTAATAGTCATCAGAAATTAACCGACAATACTCTAAAGTATCAAGCGTGGTACAATACTGATGCGATGGTTTCCTGGTGGAGTAAATTTCACTACCTTTGGAAAATCAATGTTTTTTGTAAGTTTAAGGTGACGAGATTAATGTAAGTTTAGATGGTGCAAAGCGCCTGAAATTGCTAATATCATTAACCTTTTACTACCAGAAATTAGACTTAATCTGTAAAGACGTTTTTACTTTATGCGAATATATACAGTGTGTTTCACTACTCATCTTCACATCCCTGCAAAATTGTACTTAGCCGCACAATTTGGATAAAAATTTATTGGAACTAAGTGCCACTAAGATGTACTTGTAGAATTTACTTTCGATCTTGGTAGACAAATTACTATTAAACGGTGCGTGAACTCAAACAAGCGACTGATGTTTAACACCCACATTCACGAGACTATACATTATACAATACTGACTTCATGTCCAGGAGTCAGTGTCCGCTCCTTGCAAGGGGTAGCGAACCTGACAAAAGATACACGATGGTGATCAGGCCGGCAATTACATACACCGCTCCGGTGTGGTGCAGCACGACAATGAATAAACTGAAAGTTTTGGAATATAAATTTATGCGCTTCATCTCCGATTCCGGTAGGTACACTTCCCTCAGGGACCTATACGCTCATTGTCAGGATATAACTGCACCAGCGGACTACATCCAAGAAACCTCACAAAAATTCTAGTTCGAGTTCAAACTAGGCAATAGTCCGCTAACCCGCAACATAATCCGAATCAGACAGCAAAATGCCATACTTTTCGATATTAGACACTCCGTACCATACCATTGCCTATTATCCGGCAACTTCCTTAGCCATACTTTCCTCTACCATATCTTACTACTGTCCTAAACTTTATCTTTCCTTAACTTTACATCTTCAATCCTTTCTATTCTCTCTTTTTTGTGCAATTTGTTCTTGTTTGACCTTTTTGTTACTTTGTTCTTTTGTTTTTGTTTCTTTTGTTTTTTTATGTCTAAATTTCCTGTAGACCAAAAATTCCAAAAACTAAAACATTTTAAATCTTAATTTTTCTTTCCGACCACATTTCCCTGAAGGCAGTTCTCGAACGAGTTTTTTTCTTCGTTTAGTTTTTCAAGAACCAACAACCAACATTTCTTCAGTGCGCGTGTGCTACGCAAATTTATAGTGTAATTTTTAATTATTTTTAAGTATTTCTATATATTATTCCCAAACCAAACTGTCAATTTTAAATCTTTTGCCTTAGACAGGAGTTTTACCTTTTCCCTTAACTATCGTTTTAGTCAAGCCGGACCTGCCCGCCCAACCCTACATTCACCAGCTGTGGTTGTTTGATTGGCTCCGGGCCAGGATCCGGAAAGGCGCATGTGTGTAGCTATTAATATAATTCTTCTTCTCCCCCTCTTTTCATATTTTGTAAAGTTAAAAATGAGAATAACTTTCTTCTAAGCTATTTTTAGATTTTCATTAGATAATCTTTGTTCATCCTCTCTGGACTCTATCGGATATCGAATATTTCTGTGTGAAATTTAATTTTTTGGCAAGCAAAACTTTTATAAAGTCTGAAATTTTTCCGAAATATAAAAAACGATCAAGTTCCTTTTATCCGGGCAATAAAAAGGAGACACAGTATAGGTTGACATTTAAATTATCCGTTGCGTCAATATTCTTTCTTAAAAGAACGTGGCATTCAACAAGTTGCGGTTTGATAAAAAGTAACTATCTAAAATTTTACATTTCACACTCAGTGTATATCAGACTAAACATGCAAGAGTCCAATTCAGCGCGGAAGCTTGCCAGGGAATAGAGAGCTAAACATATGCCCCATTTTCTCGCATGAAAATTCACGGATAACTTATGTTATTTCAAGAACGTAATTTCCTGACAGCGGCACAAACATTAAATTGAAAATTCCAATATCAATAAAAAGCAGCAGCATTCAAATTTCTGACAAGGAGCTTGGACAATCTTTATTGACAGAGTTATTCAACAAACTTTTTATAAAATATATGATAAAAGTTCGTAAAGAATTTGCGTATGAAGGGACGTGAAATTTCCTTTTGAGTACGTACTCTTCAATTCTCCACATCGCATCGCATCGTCCTGCTCGTAAAGTATACTGACGGCTAAGGTAGATTCAAGTAGTTGAACTTGCAGGAAAATGAGCAATCAATTTAAAGTTTATTTCGTCAGCATATGAGTATAATATAAATGCATATGCAAAAAGATGTATACAGGGTATGCAATTTAACTTAAGCACATCGTACATTAATAAAAGATAATTTACGTAAGTAATAAATAATTAATAGGGAGTTATTGGACGCGTAATAAGGGCAAGCAGTATTAAAGTCAGCGTTATTTTGGCATCTACGCCTGCGCAGTTTGATCCGCAAATAAGGGATCTCTTATTAAGGATAGTGCTTGTCCTTATTAGTGAAGGGATACTGCAGTGCGTTAAGTTTGCCGTATTTTGACATTTAGCAACTTTGACGTTCTATCGCTCACACATTTTTGTTTGTTTACTGGTTTGAATTACTATAACCTTATTTTTTCGTCAGTGTTTATGTTGTGCCGACTGCCGGTGTTTTTTACAGTGTTTTTGTTTCAATAATAAATAATATATCATACCTAAGTACCTATCTGATTCGATTCTTCCCTAAAATTAATAAAAAAAATACAAGGTTAAAATTTACTTATGGATTACAGGGATAAAGAAACTATTCAGCAAGATTATTTATTATCACTGAAAATTAATTAGAATAACTAAACAACAAAAATATTATTAATAGACACGTTGGTTAAAACATGTCCAAAATTGCATACTCGATATTCTCATTTGCCCCTCCTAGGATAAGAGCTTCCAGAATTTGTTGCATATTGAATTTAAACAAAGCAATACACAAAACCACCATCAGAGAACACAAAGGATAGAAAAGACTATATAAAAAAATTATTTATTATTTTTAAGTTAGAGAAAGTAGTGCGCAAGCGTCAGAATTGCACAGAAATAACGACACGAAAAACGAAGGTGTGTTCCAATAACTAACATTTCGCTGATGAAATAAAGGTAATGCACTAATAAAATAAGGTAGCCCCTTAATACTGCGTGGCAGTATTTATAATTTCCAATAACTCTCTATTATATACAGGATGGTTTTTAAGAATGTTCCGATGTTTTGAATGGAGTGACACATTGGAGTGTTAGCAAAAATAGTTCAAGCGATTCACGTCCAAAACGGTTTAATGCTCGAGTTACAGGGTGTTCAATTTTGAAGAGTAAATTAAATTAGATTTGAAAAAAGAGCTGGTTGATTGGCCTTAATCACGGCAACCCCTGTGGATCTATTATGGCACTCCTTCTCTAATTTTATTTAGAGACTTTTAACCTAACCTTTTAAGCTATCCTTAGAAGTATCAAATCTGAATTTTGTATCAGACTCCACAGCCTTGACAAGGGCTCCTTGGTGTAGCTATCTGCCCTTGGTTTCTCTTCGCCAGGTAGTTGGAACATCAGGCCTTTGCAATGACACAGCACATGTACTGAGGTTTCCTTTTCCTCTTGACAGAATCTGCATGTTGCATCCTCTGCCAGGCCCATTAGCATCATATGTCTATTAAGCCTACATTGTCCAGTTAGAAGACCTACCATTATTCTAATAACCTTTCTATTTTGGCGTAGTAGGTCTTCCCTGAATTTGGCCAATCGTTCTTTAATGAACTTTTTGACCTGTCTCTGTCATGGAAAATTCTTCCACCACTCTAGAGATTTATTTTGTGCCCATTCGTTAATGGAAGTTTGTATGCGTGACTTAGTCACACCGCAAAAGGGTTTGGGTCCTACTATGGCCTTAGATGCGCCTTCCCGTGCCAGTTCATCAGCCTTCTCATTTCACCTGTGTCCCTCGTGACCTGATACCCATGCCACGGGCACTTTGTTCCCAGGTCCGTAAAGGCATTTATGCAATCCCCATACTAGTCTTGGATCGACCTGCATGGAATCGAGTGCCTTTAGCGCTGCTTGGCTGGCGGAGAAAATGGCAATATTGGCAATTGAGTGGTTTACAGTTCCTTGCCTCATTATTTCCTTTGCACATCACTGTATAGCGGCCACATCTGGTATGCCGACCGCATCCCAGATGGTTTACGCCCATATTGGAGAACCGTTTTTCCAGTCCTCTCTGGTATTTTGATTTAAAATTTTTTATAGAAATTATACTTTGGGACCATAGTGTCCTTGGGCATTCCCCATTTAATAGAGTAATTACTTTTATTTATATTTCGAAATCTCTGAAATTATTGAAATTTCATATAGGGGCAGTACTTCAAGAATACTTTTACACCTATTTAAGTAAAGTATCCATATCTGGTTTTATAGGGACAAAAACTGTAAATGTATTTACACGAAACTTTCCTCTCTATTTGGAATCATTTATTTATTGTTTTTTCTGTTAAATGACTACCCTGTATTTTATAACTAAAAGTATATTAGTTTTTCTTCCTGGTAACTGTAAGTACTACATTCCAAATATTATTTTCTTCTGTCGTATCTTAATTAAGCTAAGGTCCCAATTTTTTTTTTATATCAGACAGCCCCATTATCACCCCCATTGCCACGCCGACGTCATCAAAGGGGGCAAAAATTAAACTGTCATTTAGTGTGTGTACAAGAACCAAAGACCTTATTTTTTTTTCAGCCCACCACCACTATCACTTTTTCGAGACCAAGTTAATTGAGACAGAATATTACACATATCTTTCTCTGTGTAGGTATGAAAATTAAATGATCTATTCTCTTTAACTATCAGCTGTAAATGGAGTGTTTTAGCTGCTTATAATAAGTATATTTTTATGTTTATTATACTATGTTAAAATGTTACAAAAATTTAATATTAGTTCAAAAATTGAATGGATATTATATCAAAAATTTATGGAAAAATGAGACGTGTGACTTATTATTACGATAAAATTTATATGTGCATATTTCTTAGGTATATATGAATTGAGACAACAGCAATAAAAATATTCAATTTTCCAACCGAGTGAGAAACAAAATATTTTGCTGTTATACACAGTTTCTTCATATCTGGTAAATTTATACTTCCCTTAAAGTGACTGACCTGAAAATTACTCAGTTTAATTAACACTAAGTGGCTTATTAAGACCCGCTTATCTCATCACAGGTATATTATTTCTTAATTTGTTACCAAAATTAAGTTATCATAATTACTTCCTATTTACAATTTAATCTATTTAAACTCTTTCCTTACCTAAAGTAGCAAAGATAATAATAAAAAATATAGCTTTATTAGCAACTATACCGCTGATATCAACTAAATTAGTGGTGTAGTTTGTATAAATGTTTTAAAATAGATGCAAATGGTTGTTCATAAAGTTTTATGGTGCATATAAGCAAGAGAATGCTTCCCTCTTTTATAAAAAATCTTCCAATTAATGATGTCCTGCTATTGCTTTAATTAATTATAGTTTGTATATAAAAAATTGTTATTTCCTTTTGTCATCAAAATTTGAATATCAAAATTTCTTGTTTTGCTAATATTTATCGTTTATAGTTTTTAAACTGATGACATCCACCGATTAGCCATCCATCTTTAGAAATGAGTAATGCCATTTATAATTATCATCCGAATGTACCTTATAATAAAATGGAATTTGAGATGAAATCATTGAAACAAATATTTTGAGCAAATTGTTTTGAAAAAATAGAGACTTTTATTTTTAAATTCACATCTTTCTGCATACTGTCGAATTAATTCTGTGACGTCGTCACTATTCGCCAATCGATGGAGAAATACTTCCTAACAACCTTCTAAGGTAAAACTGAGAGATAGATAGATAGACAGATAGATATCTTTATTTGACCAAGTTACAAAACACGTTATTGGCAAGTCAAAAATAGAAAATACAAAAATATAAAAATGTATAAACATCACTACATATACAAATACTTCACTCAATACAAAAAATACAAAAAATTAAAAAAAAAAAAAGGAAGAGGCAAGCAAGCTCCCACGAAATGACCAGAGCATACCAAACAAGCAGAGATTAAACTAAATATATTTCCACTGGATGTGGAAGTAAAAGTATTAACAAATTTGTATGTTTACAAATTCATCAATTGAACAGAAATAATATTTTAAAATGTGTTTTTTTATTAAGTTCTTGAAACTATTAAAATTAAGAGATTTTACGTCATTAGGAATGTGATTGAGTAACTGAAGGTTTAGAGTGTTTTTCTGTGATTTTGATAATATAAGACGAGGCTACCTAAATTGATTGGCAGACCTAGTGCCATACGAATGAAAATCTGAGTTAGTACAAAAAGAGTTTACATTCTTGTGAATTTCAAGTAAAGTAACATAAATGTGAAGAGAAGGAACCGGCATTATACCAAGACTTTTAAATATTGGTAAATAGTGATACCCCAACCAGCATTCATAATTAACCTGTAGACAAAATATTACAGCTACCTGGGATAATCCACCCCATAGGATTATAGCATAATAATTAATATAGACCGGTTAAGAGTGTCATCTAAAACAACGCAACGCCAAGACTTTTAACACTGTTACCCTTAATTAGTGAATTGTTTCTTGAGAAAACGACATGTTGGGTTTAATTTAAGATTATTCGAATAGAACCAAGCACCAGCTTGTTTGATAAAACTAAAGCTATCCTTATTAGGTCAGGAATATTCAAATTAAAATCAATAATGGATGTATCGTCAGCATAAACGATGCATTTTTTTGGTGACATAAGGTGAAAAAAATCATTGACGTATAATAGAAAAGGTAGGGGCCCCATACAGAGCCTTGAGGAACCCCATATTCAACCGGAAGAAGTACTGAATTTAAATTATCTAAAGAGACACACTGAGGTCTGTTGTTAAGATAGGAATAGAAAAGATTCAATGGCAAACCTCGAATATCATAAAAACTCGTCTTTTCCAGAAGTATTTCATGTGAGACACAGTCAAAGGCCTTGGAGAGGTCGCACACTAATTTAAATACTGCCATAGTGGTGAAACATTTATTTTTAAAACCAAATTGACGGCAATTTAGAACATTATTACGGTCTAAAAAATTTGAAAGTCTTTTTTTGAGAATAATTTCAGTGATTTTCCCAAATATGATATATGATCCAATCTATGTAAAGTTCGTTCGAATTTGACAGGGACAGTGTATATTTTGCAGTTTCGATATCTTACACTTCCTCATATTTCTTGTGTGCTTAATCAAATGTTTAGTAACATTTATAAAAATTACGGTAAAATATAGTTCACATTAAACATGACCTTTGCACGCCCATGGCGATTATTTTGTATGTCAAATATGGCCCGATTTCAATAGAGAGTATTCTACCATGCAATTTTGAATGTGTTTCAAAATTTGAAATAAAAATTTTAAGCCTAACAGAATATTGGTTTTAGGCATTTTCATTCGGCAACGGCCAACTGCTAATTTCATTCGTTTCATAAGAATCTTATTATAGTACAATAACTAGAGGTTTTAACTTCGGAATAATGTCATATTGAACGGATTTCGTTCATTTTTGGCAGTATTATAGTAAATGCTTCACAGAAAAGTTTCTATATTGTGCGGGGGCTTGCTAATTTATAAGGGGTGGATGCCACCCCCCCCTCAGGGGGTGGCACTTAAAAAATATATGTATTCATTGGAAATAAAATAAAATTTTAAGAAGAAAAGGTTCTATGCAATTTTTCACATAAATTGATAGTTTTTAAGTTATAACGACTTCAGAATTGCGATTTTCGTTTTAAAAAAAGGTATTCCAAACGGCTTTCGTCAAGTATCTCGAAAAGTATTACTTTATCTAAAAAATGTTACACATCAATTACAGAAAGTACAAACTGGGAATTAATTATATTTTTTGTTTATTGATTTAGGATTAATAATTTCGGAGATATTTAAGTTTATATTTGGTATCCAAATGTTTCGAAATTACCTTTAAAGTTTAAAATGCATTTTTTTCTAAAGCAAGTGCTTTAAATGAGCAAAAAAATTTGAGCATCTAGGTAATGCTACATCTTAACGAAAAACTGTATTTGAGAATTTTTTTTTAAATTACTGGCTAATTAGAGTAACAAAATGGCAACCTTTTATATATAAAAAATATAAATACGTATATTTTTTCGTCATAACTTCTTTATTTCTTATGCTACAGGAACGAGTAAAAAATAATTTGAAAGCGCAATTATTTGTTTTTAATTTCACTTCTTAGCATGTGTGACGTAGGTGCCACAATTTCTGAAATATTTAACATTTAAACTGCATTTTTTTTCTTATAAACGTTCGGACGCCAGTTGTAAACTTTCATATCTCCAAAACTATTGAATCTATGTAAATAAATAAACAAGCAAAATTCATTATCAGTTTATGAGCTTTATTTTTGGTCTCTACCCATTTTTCAATAAAATTAATATTTATTGAAATATTTGGAAAAGGAAAAAAAATACGTTTTATAGAAAATACCTTTATAGTTTAAACTGTATTATTTTCTAAAGCAAGTGCTGTATACAAACCAAAAAAATTGAGCATCTACGTGGTGCTATATATTAATGAGAAACAGTGTTTGAAATTCCATTTTTTTTTAATTACTGGCTAATTACAGTAACAAAATGGCGACGTTGTTATTAAAAAAATGTGTAGACGCACATTGCTTCGGTCATAACTTCTTTGTTTTTTATGCTACAGAAACAAATAAAAAAACAGTTGAAAGCCTAATTAATAACCTATTAGCATCTTTGACGTAGGTGTCACCGTGTCTGAGATATTTAACTCTCACTCTAAATAATTATCTTATGAACACTTGGATGCCAAATGTAAACTTAAATATCTCCGAAATTATTAATCCTACATCAATAAACAAAAAATATAATTACTTCCCAATTTGTACTTTCTGCAATTGGTCTGTAACATTTTTTCGATAAAGTAATACTTTTCGAGATACTTGACGAAAGCCGTTTGGAAATACCTTTTTTTTAAGCTGAAATCGCAATTTTGAAGTCGTTGTAACTTAAACTACCAATTTATGCGAAAAAATGCATAGAACCTTTTCTTCTTAAAATTTGATTATACTTCAGCTCCAATAAATATATATATTTTTAAGTGCCACCCCCTGAGAGGGGGTGGCATCCACCCCCTATAAATTAGCAAGCCCCCGCACAGTATAGAAACTTTTCCGTGAAGCATTTACTATTATTCTGCCAAAAATGAACGAAATCCGTTCAATATGATATTATTCCGAAGTTTGGCATATTTTTTACCTCTAGGTATGTACTATTAAACTTCAATGACATTTTAAAGTTAAATTGATAGTTCTCCTAATCTACGTAAAATTCCATCGAACCTGACAAACACACTGTACATTGCAGTTTTGATATCTGGTGCAACTTCCTATTTTTCATAATCTTAGTAGCAGTTTTCTCTAAAATTATAAAAAAACTAATTTTGTATAAAAATAACAGTTTATACGCTTCTGGCGATCTCTCTGTATGACTAATATAACCCAAATTTAATTAGGTAAAATACTATCATGGTATTTCATAAATGTTTGGAATTTTAAATAAATTTTTAGGTCCAACAGAAGTTATCATGTTCCATGAGTATTCGCTATTGGCCGCATCCGACTGCATTTGTCAGTTTAAAAGAAGTTATTATGTTTGAAAGAAACGAACACATAGACATTTCTATATTCTTGTATGAAATGAGACACATAAGAAGTTTACTTTGTTGTTTTGCTGTAATTTGTAAGGTTTCTATGGTTTTGCTAAAACAGGGTGATATTTACACAAATTTCAAACAATATATTTGTAAAAGTAGTAGTAGTACATAGCGCAAAGTGTTCCGGTGTAGATTTTTAAACGAATCCATTTTTATATTTTATTTTATAAGAAAATAGTAAGAAATTCAAAACAAAATGATTAAAATATATTAAAACTTCTTCGCAACTTATTTGCCACCCGGCGCTTAGCTTTTTTATTTTTAATCCATTTAATTCTAGAACACTAACACTAGAAACCTAATGAGAATATAAACTAAACTGAACTTAGTAGGTCCTTTATATTCCTAGTCATGTTGTTCTGGGTAAAATATATTTTGAGGCTGATATAATCTAGGACCTAGGACATATGCAGACATGCACCGCCAACTACATCGTCTTCAAAAAATCCGCGTGGGACTTCATGCCGCGTCCTACTAATGCATATTCCCTGCTGTGCACTATCTAGAACCTTGTATAAAGTTAACCGCGCTTTGGTTTCAGAAGCAGACTTGGTATTCCAGCTTAGACTGCTAATTTTGTGACAGTAAATTAATTCAAATTGTTGAACATAAGAACTGTAACTTACATCACGCTAAATTACAGATTGCAAAGTTTCGAATTACACCAGCTTTGAGTTTTTAATGAACTATTTAAAACTATGCCTGGAACTCGATGAAAGTCCAGACGGTTTTAGTCGACGAAGATAAAATATTTACACAAATTCCACCATACAGCCTTCTCGAAAGTATGAAAGTTGTTGAAGTTTAAATTGCAGTATTTGTCCGCTGCTTTTATAATGTTAGTACGAATTTTATGGAAATTTTCTATTCATAATTTTCGTGTCGCTAATGACCCTTCTTTTTAATACCTAAGAGACCTTGCAGTTACTTCCTCACTAATGTGAGGTGAAAGCAAAGAATCTTTTATCTCGACTCTTAAACCACATTTAGGTAACACTTGGCCAAATGAAGCGTGATTTACGAAGCAAAACTTTACTATGTTCATAAGACTTTGTCCTTATCCAGGAACCTTGGACAACTAGCATAGGCCGAGTGAACGGACTAAGCAACACTTCTGGACTTCACGTCGATGATGAATATCAATTCGTTTCAAGAAAGAACGCAACATAACACAACAGATAGTTAGGATAGTCGATGTCAAGGTGTCATACAACCTCGGGAAGAATACCACTATGGTGCTCCAAGATATCGAGAAAGCGTTCGATGTAGTCTGGATTTTGGGGCTGATGTATAAACTACACAACCGTAATTTTTCTAATGATATTATTAAACTAATTCACTCGTACTTGACAGGCAGACGAACAAACTCTCCATAACACGGGACATTCACGCATTTTCTCACCTAAATTATTTAATTTATACGTCTCTGATTTTCCGTCTTTTACTAATACCAAACTGGCTATGTACGCCGATGACTAGGTCGTGTATGACATAGCCACAGCACTCAGGTAGCTAGGAGTTCATTTAGACACCAGACTGACTTACAATATACACGTAACCGAAACAATACGCAAGGTCTATTCCCTGTCTAGGACTCTGTGTCCTCTGATGGCAAGGAATAACAAAAAATTGATATGTACGTCCGTCTTGAGGCCAGTTCTTACATACGCAGCGCCGGCGTGGTGCAGCGCGTCGGCCACGATTAAGAAACTCTCCATTTTGGAATAATAATTCCTTCGCCTCATCAAATTCAAGCAGATATACCTCCCTCAGAGTCTTGTATGCCCGTTGCAACGACATTGTGCCACTAGCGGACTACATCAAAATCATATAACAAAATTTTTGTCAACTTAAACTAGTAGTGTAGGTGCCCGCGTACATAAATGCAATTTACACATATCCTCGTATAACTTCTTGTACGGCATAATTACGCTTAGTCTATCACTTTTTTACTTTGTGAAAAATTTCGTAAACGCGGCGTTCCTCCTCTGCATAAAAAAGACGACTTCCACGCGTCGGATTGGAAAATCGGCAAATATATTTTGTCGGACAATTTGAGAATTGGATTCTGTTCTGCGTACAATTTGGAAGACAGAGGTGCGGAACAACTTCCTTTACTTGCAGTTAGGTTAGTACAATAAGAAAAATAACTATCAGACATTAACCAAAGAGGTGAGACATTAACCAAAGAGGTGAGCTACTTTTTGATTATATATTAGGTGAAAGACTAATTCGAACTAATATGTAACTGAATCAACCTTTACCACTAGAAATAGGAGAAATACTAGATTTACCAATCAAGTTTTGCAAGTCGATAGAGATGAATATGTATCAAAGCCTGTTCTGTTCAACTTCTATTGTGAGATATTAGGTTCCTAGGCGTACATGCTGAGATGTGTACGGGAAATTCCTCCAGGCACATCTTCAGTCAGCTCTCACCACAATCAGAGATCATTATGAACTAGAAATTGCGACTGGGTAGATCTGGGGGCAGATTTTCTCAAAAGCTTTTCAGCAGAGGAGCATCATGGCGGAATAAAAAATTAGATAAAATAAGAAAATTAGTTCAACGCCTCTTTGATCAAGCAAAAGCTTCGAGCGAGTGGGAGTAATATAAATCTGCGTTAATAGACTGTAACAAAGAAATCAGAAAGACAAAAAGATAATCTTGGGGAAGTTTTGCAAGTACTCTCACAAAACTCCCTGACAGTACTAGGATTCACAAAATCATTTACCGAATCTAGAAAGGGAACCCTCTAGCCTCTCGGACAGAACCACTTACCAGGAAGTTTGACTTTAGATGACCAACAGTTGCCAGCATCAGGAGGATAATACAAACGAACTCACAAAAACGATTGGTTGGCGGCTAGAAAAGTTGTCACAGCATCAGTAACTCAGTGGACTATCAAATCCTTCAAACTACACAAATCGTAGATTTTGTCAAGGTTTTTCATCAAGCGCACAGATGTACAATTTATTCAACTGTACTTTAAACTGTAGTAAACATTATATTACTCTTCTCTAATTTAGTGATTTTTTTTATAATTGTTACACGTGCTCTAAGATACTCTTTAAAATGCTTTTTGGCAAATGATGTAAGTTTAAGAAATTAATTATTTGTTTCGAACCCGGGACCCTTCGATTTCGAGTCTAAACTTTTGAACCTTTGAAACCGTTTATTTCTGAATGCACATTCTTACAGTAAATATGTATTATGTTATCATGCCTATTCCACAATAAACGTCATATTTATGTCATTATAATTCGGGTTTGCAACAAGAAACAGGCCGCAGTGGCCGGAGGTATGGCCTAGGTTACTCAATAAATTAACGGTGTGCTTAATCAGCAGTATCGAGTATAAAGGGCAACCACTAAGTCACAATTCGGTACTTTCACAGGCGCTGATGCTTATAATATAATATGACTAGATGAAAACCACACTTCGGTGGTTGGATAATATGAGATGTATGTTTTAGTAAAACATAAGTAAGTAATAATGGGAAATAACATTTAACAAAATCTCTATCCAGTTGCAAAACATAAAACCGTTGCCCAAGGAATCATTATTTCCACATCCAGATTTTCTACCGACAGACGGAACTTTTTTCGCTCAAACTTAAAATCTCGACGTTTCATGACATCCAATTTTTTTTGTCGTTAATATACTTCCACTGGATGTTTAAGTAAAAATTAACTGGACGATTTCTTTAAAAAAATAATTAATAACTTTTTACTTACTAATGGGTTTTGTTAAAAAATTACAGGGTTCTTTCTCTAGCTAACAATAACTTACTGTGCAAATTTCAATACAATCAGATTTTTTTTCTCAAGTTGTCGTGCTTAGATGAAACTGTATGATCGCGCAACAGACAGACAGACAGACAGGCATTTTGAAAATTAGTTAAGTCCACCACAGAATTCTTAGGCGTTTAAAAAACGTCTGCGTGTTTGGCGGCACGGTAAAAGTCAAAGACTTCGACATTTTTTACATGTCTAAAAACTATGTGGAGAACTATAAACACGATATGACGTTTTTATGAACTTTTTTGAAAATGTGCCAATCAAATACAACATAACATAGATACGCTTAGTTTTCCGGTTTTGCGAATAGCATAATAAGTATGTTTCTCGCAGATTGCAAATATTATAAGAATGGAAAATTGGAATTTCCAATGTTTAAGCTTATTTTGTAATCCAATTTTTTTGTTATCGACTTTGGTCGTATAACCTGGTTAACCATAAGCAGTTCTTAATAAATTTGCATCAAGTTTTTTATCTAACCTAACTGTATCCCAGATTATCATTTATTGTATCTGTTGATTTATAGTTTGATTAATTGATACAGACTTTATTAAAGTGATTTAATCTTGAATAATACAGGAATTAAAATTGTTATGTGTATAAAGTATGTTTGATAAATTATGGAATTATTATATAATTAAGGAAAGAGAAAAATTTATTTATATATCTTGTATTTGCTATTAAAACATAATTTTATACTATCTTATGCCAATTGACAATCTTTATAAATAGTTAGTAGAAAATTGTGAACAAACCAATCGGTGAATATATTTAAATTTTACGCAAATAAGAGATAGTTGAAGTAGCTAAATTTAACAATTATATTTTGATCTTTTGTTATTCAAAAAGAAACAATTTGGAATTGCAGATCCAATTTACTCTTTACATGTTTGAATATTTGAGTTCATTTTTATCCGAATAACTGATTAGATTACTCATAGAAAATAATATATTTATAGTAATAGCCCAGTCAATGAACGTTCAATAAGGGGGTCTAGAGGGAAATGCCGAGATCACAATTTTTGAGTTGAGGGCTGTGTTTGGACTATTTAGGAGGTAAACATACCAAAAGTCCCCGAACGTAGGAGGTGGGGGGCGATGCAGGGGGGCACGAAGAAGGTTCTGGTTTTTGGTTTTTCGCTCATATCTCGAAAACGGTTAGCCCTAACCAAAAAATGGCTATATGCAAAATTAAAGCTGACTAAATTTTCTACAATAATGTTTCTATTAATTTCTTTCGTATCTGTTATGGTTCAGTAATGAATTGTATATCTTTTGACTGTATTCTAACTTTATTATAAATTTATTATAAATTGAAAATAAATTTTAATAATATTTCTTGTACAGATATTCGTTTCACAGCAGACTGAACTGAAATATCGAATAAAAAACGTCTTTGCGTCTGTGAGTGTATGTGTGCGTATATATCTATGTGTGCGTGTATACCGTTTCTTGTAAAAACGATAACTTCTGCTAGACCTAAAATATTTGATTTCAATTTGAAACATATGTAAAACAGCATATTATCATAATCCCTATTGAAATTGGGCCATATCTGTAATACATGATGATAACCAGAAGTCTACAAACTGTCATACGTAAAATACATTTTATTTTAATTTCAGAGCAAAATATTACTAAGCATACAAAAATAAGAAGATATATAAGATTTTTGAACCGCAATATACCGGGTGTATGTTAGGCAAACCAGCTTTATTTAAATTAGATGATATATCCTAAAATATGGAACATGGTATTTTTAATAACATTATTATGAAGTGAGAATTGTAGGCCTCTGGTTATGACCATGTATTACAGATATGGCCCAATTTCAATAGGGATTATGGTAATATGCTGTTTTACATATGTTTCAAATTGTAATAAAATATTTTAGGTCTAACAGAAGTTATCGTGTTTACAAGAACCGGTATACACGCACACATAGATGTACATGCACACACACACTTACAGATGCAAAGACATTTTTCATTCGATATTTCAGTTCAGTCTGCTGTGAAACGGATATCTGTACAAGAAATTTTTTTCTACGATGATTATTAAAATTTATTTTCAATTTATAATAAATTTATAATAAAGTTAGAATACAGTCAAAAGATATACAATTCATTACTGAATAATAGCAGATACGAAAAAAAATAATAGAAATATTATTGTAGAAAATTTAGTCAGTTTTAATTTTGCATATAGCCACTTTTTGATTAGGGCTAACCGTTTTCGAGATATTAGCGAGAAACCAAAAACCAGGACCTTCTTCGTGCCCCCCTGCGTCCCCCCACCTCCTACGTTCGGGGACTTTTGGTATGTTTAACTCCTAAATAGTCGAAACACAACCCTTTAGTCAAAAATTGTGATCTCAGCATTTCCCTCTAGAAACCATTCACTGACTGGACTATAGACAAGTGCAGAAGATAGAAACGAAGATATGCACTGTATAAATGAAAACTGTTTTCTGTTTGTTCATTATCTGCATCAATAACTTGCATATGAGAAAACTGACTGTTGTCACGAGTCACATATTTTCATCAGTGTTTTCGATAACTCTATTTATTTCAAATATCATTTTAAAATCCTCTAACACATGTGGACTCTATAACACTCTATCCTTGAGATAACTGAATCGAAAATAGTTGCACGGATTCATATCAGGGAAGTAAGGTGGCCACAAGTCGGTTCAGGTGGCGGTTGTTATTGAAGTTACGATGTAACATGTTCAAAGCATTATTGCTATGTCTTGCGAACGAACAACTAGTAGATAGTAGAGATAAATCTCTATGTGTAGCTGAACGATCTTCGGTTACAGTCTCTCCTCTGGAAATATTGATCCCATAAAACAATGGGAAACAACTGTGTAAAACTGTAAAAAGTGGGTGATTCTTGGCAATTAATTAATTACAGACCTATTTAAGTAAATAATAACTAAAAAAATATTCTAAAAATATATAGAAACAAACTTATAAATTTTTAGAGACAGAAAGTACCTAAATAGTTTGGTTAGAGTAACCAGAAATATTGAGGACTGTTTTTTAATTAACAAAGCGCATTATGAACAACCTTAATGACAATGAAATTGGCAGTATTTTGAACTCGGCTAAGAACTGACACTGTAAACCATAAAATATTATTACAAAAACTCGAAACGATATCAAAATTAGGTAAACTACTTGGAAGATTGAAGATTGAAGTCAAGAAGTAAAAAATAACAAAGCTGTAAGTATGGTAAAATAAATGCAACGGGTCTCCCACATGGTACTGTTTGGGGTCCTGTCCTGTCCTTACATTGTGTACATACATAGTCTGGGAAGCCTCCTTGACGAGGGTAATGCCATTTCGCATGCAGATGAAAATTGTTGCTGTGAAAAAAGGGAGTCAAAATTGAATTTTTTCTGTTTTTTTGCAATAAACGAACTTCTCTAATTTTGTTGAAGAAACAATAATTTATGTATCATCATGTTAGGGCGCCATATGAGCTATACTCGATCATGGATATTTTTCTTATTTCTTTGATGAAACGTTGTGGTACTTTTGACTAGAAAGTCGGATGCGGACGTTATTTCTGTGTAAAAAAGGTACACTTGCTAGAACTTGATAATTTTAGCCATTTAGGAGAAAACTGCAGTAAAAGATTTCAATACATTTTTGAAAACCATAACAGCAACTTGTCACTTTATTAGTTAGTGCATCTATATGACAGTTCCACTGTAAGTTTCTGTCGTAAGAGACTCCAAGAATTGTTGTAGAATTGGATAACATATTTATTAACAGCAAGTTCATTTATAAAGTTCACAATAATTTTTTGTATAGAAAGGCAAAAATGTATTAAATTGTATTCTGCTTAAATAGAGATTATTTTTTCCGCTCAGATAGTTATGTTAGTTTGATGAATGGGGAGTAGCAAAAGTTCTATTGTGTAACGTGCCACTTTTAATGGGTACATAATAATTAAATAAAATCATCAAATTGTACCAGGGAATATATTTTCACGATCAGTTTAGTAATTTTATTTGAAGCCGACTCTGTGGTCACACTTTGAATTTGTTGAAGTCTTCCCGTGACGTAAATAAAATCTGGCGGAGGGATGATATCATCCTTCCATATAAGGTATTGTGGAGGCACGAAGAAATCTGATTGGTGACTTTCAACACTGACGCTGTCTTTGCACCCTATCCATTGGGGCTATATAAATATCAAATTTATGGAGAACCATATTGAATTTGGGACCAGTCGAGTGGGTCCCCTGTTTCAGTCAAAATGGCTAGAATTTGAGTCTTGATCTTAAGTTGTGTACTTAAAGAACTATGGTGAATTATACAATT
This sequence comes from Rutpela maculata, assembly GCA_936432065.2. Classification (NCBI taxonomy): domain Eukaryota; kingdom Metazoa; phylum Arthropoda; class Insecta; order Coleoptera; family Cerambycidae; genus Rutpela; species Rutpela maculata. The sequence continues at coordinate 146,869,962 of OW386289.2, forward strand.
AGTTCAACTACTAAATAGTCAGTATAGTCTGTCTCGTAAATATGGGCATAATCTATAAAAATCTGATATGAGATTATGTCTATTTTAAGAGAAGTAAATCATAGAAAATATTACAGTGTAAGTATGAAATATACCAAAAATTGTATAAATTGTATATTTATGCCGTTCTGTAGAGCCTACAGCTGATAACAACTTATAATTTGAGCTTGTAGTGTGCAGTGCTTTCATCTCTTCTTGCAGATATTCCGTAAGTACTTATGTTTCCTTTATGTTGTGACCCAAAGATGCCAATTTGGTTCAACCTTCAGTGTATGTGCGGCATTTCGAGATTTTTCTCGTGAGTGCGCGTTTTGTCTCTTAAAGACTATTAATAAAATTTCTCATTTAATAGTTGTAAATAATTTTCTGTACCTTTCGTTTCTGTATGTCTTTTGTAGCTTTAAATGCTACTATGTATTTCATTTTTGTGTATTCCCTTTATTTACGTTTAGAGATTTGTTTGATATAAAATATCACGATTTGTTTATTAGTAGGATGACATTTAATCTTTTTACGTGGGCCAACTAGTCACTTCTTTTTACAGTAGTATTTTGTGTATTGTTGCCTTTTGCCAACAAATATGTTCTTATCTTTTACATTACCGTATCTGTTAACCTTTTGAGTATATTGTAAATATGTCTATCTCTCTGTACATTTTTTGTTCCGTTTGATTTTTGTAAAAGTAATCCAAGCACAAATTTTATTTGCTCACCCTTGATTTGTCAAATGCTCTACCATTTCTTTATCTTTAGAATAAATTTTGTTATTGTTAATTAGTTATTTTTTATTTCAAATTTCCTTCAGTAATTTTACCTTTTAAATATAGTTTTTTGATAAAATACCCGGGCATTGCTATTTAGTATTTTGTTAAAGATTTTTTTATAAATTACAGTGTAGAAAATAGCAAAGCTATAACTGATTTTTCAGTGGGCAATATGTTGGTGTCGTAAGTTGTAAACCGGAAACATTTTTTATATATAGTTGGCTAAATCGTTGAAAAAAAAAGTACGAATAGTAAAGACCCCAATCTAGAACCTTGGGGTACTGATTTGTCAATTATTGCTGTTGTTAGGTATCAATTCGTTCTATTCTCTGGATGTAATCTGAAAAATTTCTATGTCTATTTAACTTCTCTAATAATAATTCACAATCAAATGTGCGGGGAAGCCTACAAATAGGCCTAGAGTAAAAAGTTTAGTATTTAAGGCATCAATATACAGTATTGGCGTTTTAAAATATTGAGTCGATGCCAATGTAAGGTAGAAGAGAAAAGAAATGGAGAAATAATATGCTGAAAAGAAACAGATTTAACCTATGCTGTTGTTAATTTTCTCTTTAGCTACTTTTATTCATCGGCGGAACTTTTAACAAGCTGAAGTGCCTGGCATCAATGTTAATATATCGCTTTCTTTTAGGTACATTATTTTGCTATTTATATTTCTCTCTATCGTATTATAGATTTCTAGGTACCACTAGTGTATAGTTTTTTCATGAAAAGCGCATAAAGCCGTTTCAGCATTTTTGTTTTTGAACAAGCCATATTTGGTTATCTACAGTATATGGATTTGCATAAAAATACTGTTAATTGTTCTCTCACAATTAGTTTAACAGTCAGTATATGAATATGAACGTCCTTCTTTTCTTGAAGAGTACTACATGCCCTTTAATATTTTACCCTTATTCTGGGTCACTCTGTATATTATTCAGTGTTCAGGGTAAAACTTTTAACTGCCAGTCAGTATTTATACAGCTTTATCCTTCATACTAATACCGAAATTAAATTCTATTTAATCAGTTAACGATCGAATAGAGTTTGTATGAAGAAACATAGCAGGTGTAAATGAAGTAACAAAAAAAAATGCTTAACCTCAAACCTGGTGACGAGCGATGAATCAGTTTTTATGGGTTTCTAAGAAGCAGGTGGATTTTTACTTTTTTTAGCGTATTATATTTCAGGAGCACTTAAAGCTGTTTCCAATCTCACATTGTTGAAATGATTTCTGTGTTTGCGATAGCCCTAGAATTTGTTCTGAACAGGTTCCGTTAAAGCCGATCCAACAATCTAAATTAATTTTATTGGAGACTAATTAAGAGCTTTTATCAACCCCTTGTAAAGATTAACGGTAATGAATATTTATAGCGGTTTAAAAATGTAATTTGCATAAACTATATCTGGAAATTAAAAAAATATATACGAGTTCAATACGTAGACTTGGATCCATTTATTACTTTTTTACTGAAAAGGTACATTTTTCAATTTAAATAAAGCGGACTTTTCATCGAACCGCTGCCGTTTAAATCGTCAGAAGCAATAATTCTACAGTAAACTTCCATTTTATTGGTTTTTTATAAAGGAGGAATTAATTTGCTTCTGATAATAGCAGTAAAAAAGCACTGATTAGTTCTTTATGGGAGATAAAACCAAAAAGTGCCTATAAATATTTTCTTATTTGAAAAATACAGGACACAATTTGTTGAGATCGAGGGTCAATTTGCGTTTTTATTTTTAGGCGATATTGCCGATATTTCACTAAATGTACAGAATGGACATAATGCGATCAGATACACGAGGACTCTTAATCGCTACGAGAAAAGCCGATGTAGACTATGAGTTAGCAAATACGCAACCAACAACATAGGTACAAAACGTTTGATTTGAATCACGAAAGACTATTAACGTAAGGGTAGTTAAGACACCGCGCCGTACAGTGTGGAATTTACGAGTCTTTTAGGCTATCTATTTGGGCTCAAAATTTTCGTAATACTGAGCACTTTAATGAAGAACTGCGAAAATTGCCAGCTTATTTTTGACACATGATACCTGTCAAAAACTTATAAAAAATGTGAAAAAACTATAAAGGCAGAATCTAGACATTATTAATTCCTATATAACTCCTTGGAAGACCATCGATATCATATTTTATCATGATTTTTGACTTGCAGAATCTGAATTTCAAAGGTCCGAAACCATATTCCTAAATAATTTTAGAAATGACCATTTTTTGGCCGAAATTGGTCATTTTTGGGCCCTTTTATGTATGTAACAAAAACTAAAGTACCAAGTATCCTTTTGTTTTCAGTTATTTTACTCGCAGAATTTGTATATAAGTATTCCAAACGAAAAGGTCAAAGGGCAGTGGAAGTATACTACCGACAAAAAAAAATTTGAAATTTTTTTTTATTGTTCAAGTAGGCTTAAAATGTCATGAAACGTCGAGATTTTAAGTTTGAGCACAAAAGATATTTCTGTCTGTCTATCTGTCGGTCTGTCTGCCTGCAACTTTTTTGTGCGCACGATTACTCTGGAACCGTTTAAGATATTGACTTGAAATTTGGCGCACTTATGTATTTTAGCGAGATCTGGAACTAGTTATATTTTGATCTTATTCCATTAAAGGGCTGGGTGGTAAATTGGGGTAAATGGGGGTAAATAGGTAAATTAAACAAGTAAGAGTCCATAAAATTTGTATTTAGTATATATAAGAGAAGCTAAGATATCAAAAAAATGTTTGACATTAGCCACCCCCACCTCATTATTAAAGGGGTTGAAAAAAATTAGTGTGTGTACAAGAACCAAAGGCCTCAAAACATTTTTTTACGTTATCCACTCCCACTACCACCAAAATATTTTTTTACGTTATCCACTCCCACTACCCCCCCTTCCACCTCCCCTCCACTAGACGATTTCAAATATTATATTGTTAAAGTTCCATAAACAATTATTTCCACATTCAGATTTTCTATCCAACTCTCTCACAACGAAAAAAATCGTCTACCTCAAAAACCTATAAAACGATATGCCATATCGGTAGTGGAGGTGGAGGTGGTAGAAGGGGGGTGGTAGTGGGGGTTGGATAACGTAAAAAAAAATTTGAGGCCATTGATTCTTGTACAAATACTAAATGATGATTTGATTGAAATGATTTTAATAATGGGGGTCGCTAATGCCAAAAATTTGTTTGGCACCTTAGCTTCTCTGAAATACACTAAATACCATTTTTATGGTCTCTAACTTGCTTGATTTACCTATTTACCTCCCATTTACCCCAATTGACCCCCAACGGAAACCCCTTCCCATTCCCTCCAACGGAATAAGATCAAAATATAATCTAGTTCCAGATCTAGTTAAAATACATACCTGTACAAAATTTCAAGTCAATATCTTAAATGGTTCCAGAGTAATCGTACGCACAAAAAAGTTAGACAGACAGACAGACCGACAGAAATATCTCTTGTGCTCAAACTGAAAATCTCGACGTAGAAGTAAAATGATCGTAGTTTGTAGCCCTTTGACTTTTTCGTTTGTGATATTTATATACAAAAATCATAATAAAATATGATATTGATGGTCTTCCAAGGATTTATATAGGAAATAATGTGTAGATTCTGCCTTTGCCTTTATAGAGTTCTCACATTTCTTTACAGAATTTTAACAGCTGTCATGTGTCCAAAATAAGCTGGATTGCAATTTTCTCTGTTCTTCATTAAAGTGCTCAGTATTACAAAAATTTTGAGCCCAAATAGATTGATTTTAGAGACGAAAAATTCTGCAACATAAGCTCGGCAGACGCTTAAGCAGAGAGTGCGTGAGTGAAATGAGGAGAGCTAGCGTGGGAGTGAGACGGACGGTTCAAGATATAGCGCGCCGTTTTTGGTAACGATTTCTGCTTTTAACTTCTATAAAGCTGCGAAGATAACTAGAGTTTCATTGAAGATGACAGTTATCCTATAATTGGTCATTCACAAAGCATCATGTGGGAAAGGTTTAATATGTCGAGTCAAGAAAACGGAAAACAGCGTACTCTGTAACATTATTTCCAATATAATTGATTATCTATCTTAGAGCAACTGCGATTTCATGCACTTATTTGTATAGAAAGAGGAAAATCATCTTGCATCTCTTAATATTGCGTCCATTCTCATTCATTCATTCATTTTAAATGTCAGTATAACATTTTAAAGTCATCTTATCTTTAGTATGATGATTGTATTTCTCTTTCTTTGATATATTTGGGTTTTATACTTGCATATTCTACTGTTTCTTTTGTGATGTACTGTGCACTTGGTATATATAATAGTTATACTGTTAATATATTGCTAGAGTAATTGGTCATAAAATAAATAAATGCAAACAGTATTTTACGTAGCTATCAATCGGGATTTAGACATAACGACTCACATGAAACTGCTCTTCAATCTGTGATTTCAGACTGGAAACATAAAATTGACCAGTCGTTGTCAATGCACAAAAATAGGTAATAATAAATCAACAACGGAAATAAATAATTTTGGACTTCCTCAAGGAAGTATGCTTGGGCCACTTTTATTTATTTAATATATAAATGATGTAGGGAATATCGTAAATAATGTAAGCATTCTGCAGATGACACACTGATAATAATTTTAAGGAGTCCCTATTTATCAACACCAACCAAATTATCTGTTTACAGATCTTTTACTTATTGCAGTTCTATACTATATGTTACCGGTTCAATAGATTGCAGAAATGTGATACATACCTTTGCATTCAGAATATGTTGAATTTGGTTCGATACTGAGAATTATTATTTTGTCCAGACAATAACATTCATTTACAAAATGAAAAACGATACGCCACCTGAATATTTAAAAGATTATCTAACATTAATTTAGTACATTCTTATCATACCAGGTCAGTCTCAACTCCCATCAACTCTAAAAAACTGTACAATGAATAGTTTGCTTCATGAAAGTATCAGTCAATATAATATTCTTTCTTAAACCCTTAAGGATTTCAAATATGTTCATTTATTTAAAACATATATAAGAGGACTTGACAGCCAAACCTAAGGTATATGTATTTAGGTATGTAGATATAATAATATAGTAAATTTTTAAACGCATTCAGAATGTATAAAATTTATCAATTGTAATTAATGACCTAACTATTACAAAATAGAGCTGAAATCAATATAATAAATATCTATATTCACCTCTGAGTCACTCTTGTACAGATGAATTACACAACCCCACAAAAAAAGTGGTCTGTCCGTCGGACCATACCAATCAATCAAAACAAATTTATTAGCATTGGGGATTACAATAATGCGCCTGGGTCAGATTTCGGTTCAGAGCCGACCGCACAACCACGTCGCGTAGTGTCATGGTGAATATGTAGTCGGATGAAGCGGGTCTGGTCTCGGCTATGACAACGGATCAAATGGAAGTTAGGGCTCCTGTTTAAAATATGAAAACTTAAACCTAACAATTTGTAAATATAACCATGAAAAAGTTTTAAAATACTTAAGACTACTTAAAGTTAAAACTGAGTTCTTATTAGGGCGCGCACACGTGCACTGTTTTTTTAAAAAGATCTGGTTGCTGGTATGGGAAAAAACTCAACGGAAAAACCCGTTCGAACCAATGACGATATTCATCCGATGGTCTGTCTCCCTTGGGAAAGGTAGGGTGGAAGGGAAGTTATGATTTAAACGGTTTTGGAGAGAATAGAAAGAGGTTTGAGGGTAAAAGGTGGTGAAAAGTAAAAGGTGGTGAAAGGGAAATTGTGGTATAGGAAAGTGGGGCTAAGGAAGTTGTCGAAAGATAGGCAACGCCTGGTATGGTAATGGGTGTTTCAAGTTGAAAAGTATGGCATTATGCTGTCTGATTCGTGTAATGTCGCGGGTTAGCGGACTATCGCCCAGTTTGAATTGATAGAATTTTTGCGATATATTCTGAACGAAATCCGCTAATGGGGTTATGTCGTGGCAACGTGCGTAGAAATCTCTTAGGGAATTTGGTTTAAAACTCCTTAATACATAAGGATACACTGGTATGGTCTGCCGGACACACCATTTTGGGAAGGGGTGCTTTTTGTAGGTTGGGGGTGAAAAACGAGCCAATCTGACAATTATGACTTCGGATTCTATTTCAGTGGGTCCAAATATATAAGGATACACTGTTATGATCCGCCGGATAGACCACTTTTTTTATTTTGGGAGTGTTTTTTGGGATTAGGTGTGAAAACGAGCCACGACAACGAAAAATCTGTCTTAGAATTTGGTTTCAGCAAGCCCAAATACATAAAGATAAACTGGTATGGTCTGCCGGACCGACCATATTGAGGGGGGGGGGGGGGGGGGGTTCTGGGGTCGGGGTGAAAAGCGAACCAATCTGGCAATTCCGACTTCGGATTCGGATACAGCGGGTTAAAATACATAAGGATACGCTGGTATGGTCCGCCGGATAGACCTCTTTTCTTTTGTTTTGGGGATATTTTTTGGGGTTGGGGGTGAAAAATGAGACAATCTTACAATTCTGACTTCGAATTCGGTTTCAGCGGATTCAAATACATAAGGACACACTGGTTTGGTCCGCCGGACAGACCATTTTTTGGAAGGGTGTTTTCTAAGGCTTGTAGGTGAAAAACGAGCCGATCTGACAATTCTGACTTTGGATTCGGTTTCAGCGGGTCCAAATACATAATGACACACTGGTCTGGTTCGCCGGACAGACCACTTTTCTTTTTGTGGGGCTGTGTTATTAGATCATGAACACTAAATATGAGTTAGTTAACATCATAGATATTTCAGATAATGAAAGCTAAAAATGAATTTTAAGAAGACTAAGAAAATATAAAAATAGGATAGGCAACCAATTTACGGAAAAGCTTATCTTACGATAATACTATTATCATGTAGCAAGATAATTGAAAATACATAATACAAGTCTATAAGATATTAAAACAATGTTTCTTTTATTCCTAAATGATGTTTCAATGATTTAAAAATGCTGGTACATTATTATAAGGAAAATAAACGTTGTATATGGAGCATGTAGGTGAATGAGTATGATATATGTTATGTCTTATTCACTTTATATATTTTATTTTATTTTTGTGGCTGGGATTTTGCAGTTAGAGGGAAATATGGGCTTATAGCTCATGCCCGCGACTTCGTTCGCGTAGATGACTTCGTCCCTGTGGAATCAAGAACAATGTCATACTAACTTAAGCCTATAAAAAAGTACTACATACTCACTGGGTACTCCTGTAGTACTCAGGAATTACACTCGAAGGAACCCACTGCGCATCCATGGTACCTGGTGAGACCTACTGCTCATTCATAACACTTAAGGGAAACTTCTGCGTAGCCATTGTACTCGGGGAAACAGACTGCGCATCCATTGTACTCGAAGAAAGCTACTGCGCACCCATGGAACTCGGGGAAACCCACTGCGCATCCATTGTACTCAAGAAAACCTACTGCGCATCCCAATTTGATAACAATTCATTATTACATTTTTGTGTTAGAGCGAGTTAAACGAAAAAATAATTATTTTAATCTACAATAGAGCACATGGGCGGGTATGTGTCTTTCATGCTTCAAAATATCCCTCTACCTGTTTACCCGTTCGGAGAGTCTCTTTTTGAAAACCGTCGAATACGTGTCTACTTATTTCCTCAGAAGAGGGGATACCACGTTTTTGACTTACGCAATTTCAGAGATACGAGTACCCGTTAGACCATCTACCACCCCCGTTTTCACTCCTTCAAAAAATTTCGCACTTCTATGTCTAACCGTTTCCGAAAACCTATAGAACCTCCCCCTCCTCGTTCACCCTTTCGGGGGTCTCTTTTTAAAACCGTCGAATACGTGTCTTCTTATTTCCTCAGAAGAGTCCATCGCTCGAATAATCACGTTTCTTACCTACGCGATTTCAAAAATACGGGTGAGCTTTAAACAGTCTACCATCCCCGTTTTCACCCCTTCAAAAAGTGAAAATCGAAATTTCGTCTTAGATTTCAACAAAAAAATATTTCTTCCAGATTTCACGCATCTGGATCTAACCGTTTCCGAAAAAGTCTAACATTTCAACCCTTTTTGTGCCTTTTTCACCCTCTTGGGGGTCGAATTTCGAAAAATCTCTTCTTGGTGGTTGCCTACGTCATTCGAGGAGTTTCTATGCCAAATTGTAAGTTTATAGATCCAGCGGTTTGAGTTGTGCGTTGATAGATTAGTCAGTGAGTGAGTCAGTCAGTCAGGATATTCTTTTATATATATATATATATATATATATATATATATATATATATATATATGTATATATATATATATATACGCGATTTCAAAAATACGGGTGAGCTTTAAACAGTCTACCATCCCCGTTTTCACCCCTTCAAAAAGTGAAAATCGAAATTTCGTCTTAGATTTCAACAAAAAAATATTTCTTCCAGATTTCACGCATCTGGATCTAACCGTTTCCGAAAAAGTCTAACATTTCAACCCTTTTTGTGCCTTTTTCACCCTCTTGGGGGTCGAATTTCGAAAAATCTCTTCTTGGTGGTTGCCTACGTCATTCGAGGAGTTTCTATGCCAAATTGTAAGTTTATAGATCCAGCGGTTTGAGTTGTGCGTTGATAGATTAGTCAGTGAGTGAGTCAGTCAGTCAGGATATTCTTTTATATATATATATATATATATATATATATATATATATATATATATATATATATATATATATATATATATATATATATATATATATATATATATATATATATATATATATATATATATATATATATATATATATATATATTTAAAAACTCATAAATGGTATAATCCTTAAAACCATTTTAAGCACTTTCCATTGTTCTAAGGGATACAACTATATACATTTTCTATCGTAAATTTTTGATATGCTGTTCTATATTAACGAAATATGAAACTATTTTCATTCACAGAGCATGATATTCAAGCACAACAAAAATTTACAATCAAAAATATATATAGTTGTATTCATTAGAACAATAGTAAGTGCCTAAAATAGATTTAAAGATTACACTAAAATTTTATAATAAACCAAAACTAAATGCATATTCCCTATTACTTTGCACAATCCCAACGAAACTTTATATTTTATTAATATCTGATCTGATTTTTGGATAAATTCAGATTATTTTACTTCACGTGCTAAGTGATTTATACGAGTATCTAAATAAATAAGTAAACAAACATGTAATTAAAAGAAACTAGTTTTTCTTGACCCACCCTATATTGACGAAACATTATATAGTGCTAGAATGCTTCTTACGTCGACACGAAATGGTTTTTACCTACCCCTTCACGAAAAGAACGACTAAAACAAATTGAGTTAGACCGTAATGCAAAAAAGATTACATTCTGATAAGGTTAAGAAAAACCAAAGGGTCGGATGTACCTTCTACTGTAACATAAATGTTTTTAGGTAAAACTAATTTAAATTAGTTGTATATCTGATACTATCTCTGAAGGGCAGAACAGAAACGTCACATTTTACAAATTATCTTTACGATTTTCCTACCATTTCATTGTCATTGAAATATTACAGTTTAATTTAAATTTTATTACACCGTTAAATTGTCCCGTGTGACTCAGCAGTAGTTTCTGTAATCATTGCATTGCACCACTCTTGAAGGGGTAGTAATTCCAATCGTTTTCTTTTGGTAGTCACCCCTTGAGTTATTTGACATATAGGCATTTATTAACTGGGGAATGAAAATTTTATTTGGTCTGAAACAGCGGCGTGCACTCTCGCTTAATTATTTGGCAACCTCGTGATGAACATTAAATTTTATTTTATTGCTGTTTTTATTTGTTACTTTCACAAACTTTAGTATACACATATTTTTAAAAGGTTTTCACTATAACATTTCTAAAAGTAGTTCAAGTAATGGCCTAGATAGAATAATAAACAGCCTATTAAAATGTCGAAACAAAACGCCAGCAGTAGAAATTGTTTTAAATTTTTATTATTTTCTTTTAAACCGTAGGATAATAGTTGTTCAGAACAATTGTCTACCCTTCAAAGCAATTACTTCATGTTTATTTACTTTATTATTAAACATATTATAATTAATTTACAACAGTATTCGCAAAATATATTTGAGAGTTCGTCTAGAGATCTTACAGTGGATAGACTCGCTTTAGAAACGCTCCCAGTAAATCGAATAAAAACCCGGTCATAAGCTGGCTCAAATAGGTGAAAATTACGCTCGTTTTTAAGTGATCAATTCTGCGTGGAGTGGTGTATATTAGCATAACAACAATTAAGTGGTGTAGCTAATATTTAATTAATAGGGATGATTAAATCTCTCAGTGCAAAGTAGAAACAGGTTGACAAATACCGAGCATTCGAACGACCGAACAACCAGAAAGCAATAAATCATAATCAACTATCTGCGATTTATGTAATAAAGTATTTCATGAATAAACCCAGATCAGGTAATAACTTAAAAATAAGTCGATAAACAATTCTTTCCAGCAAATTTACATATGAGCCTAGCCAGGGGCGTACCATCAGGGTAATAGTAGGTACACCGGGTCAAATTAAACCAATTTAAAAATATAATAAAAAGTTTGATAAAACTGGTGCCCATTAGCTTGGTTTCAGTGCCATTAAAATTTAAAAAAACGTCATGCATGCTATGAAAACATACTGACTGTTTATACTTCTGGTACGGCTCTGGTAAGGCTAAGGAAGTTTATTAGAAAGCTTAAGACCATAATAGTAACAAGCAAAAAGTAAGCAAGAAATATTAACTCTCCAGAAATCACAAAAATAATGTATCCACTACAGAATGTAGGAACGAAGACACATCAGCTACTGGTACAAAAAAATTGCGGCGACGGGAACTGTCTGTATGGAGCACTAAGCCATCAGTTAGAAGGAGAAAACATAACAACCTGTCTTTTACCAACCTCTTTTTATGTGCCATCGCTTGGGCATTCAGCAGGGCATTCTTCAAGAAGGTACTTTTATATAATTTGGTGTAGTTGGTTATGTTCAGTATTTTTCGTTTTGCGGTGCTTAACGATATTGTTTTTTTTTTTTTTTTTTGGAGATTTGCCGGCCTATCGTACTATCGTGTTACTTTGTTATTTGGCTAAACTTTTAATATATACTTACCAGTTAGTGTGTTTCGTTATAACTACCCCGTGCCCGATGTAAAATGTTGGGCTTACGGAAAATCCCGTAAAATGGAAACATAGTCCTCTACCGCACGTGGTGTGTGCTGCCTCCCGTTGTGCTGCATATGTTGCCTAAAAACGTATGAGATAATGTTACGTTACTCAATCGCGATTGGCTACGGAAGTCCTAGTGCTGTGAGGAGCCGACATCAGAAGATAAGATCAGACTGAACTTTTTTTTTTATCATCCAGAAACCACTGTGTGAAATTCAAAACTTACTGTTCCATAAAAAACTTCCCATGGGCCGCTGGTAGTACTTGTAAGCTGTATTAATACTTTCAAGTCTTTGGACAACACTGAGCTAATGGAGTGAGTGCATTCCCTACCCAATACCAATACTAAATTTAAAAAAAAAGTCTTTGCTAGTTATCAAAACAAATTTTATAGTCAAGTGTTAAACCTAATAATACTGTCATATGTATCAAAGATTAAATATAATTCACAATTATTGTAAACCGAGAAGAGTAATATTTGAGAGGCCTGCGAATCAACTCGCATGTAAAATTTGATAAAGTACTTTATACTCAGAGCATGAGCTTCCAATGAAGCGTCAGACTCTTACTGACCAAAGCCCGCTCCTCCCGGGCTCGCCTGTATACTACTCTGGAGGCACTGCAGCCTCTTGGGCTTATTGTGCTCACCCTGTATAGCCCTAGCAACTGTTGTTTCGCTGCGCGGTGCCCTTTAGATGGTCCGATCGGGGGGAGCCAGAGCGGTCACCCATCCGAGTCCTCACCGCGCGCTACGTTGCTGCACTCGGTAATCTCGTATAAGTCCGGCCCCATACCCACCTAACGTCTCACTCAGAGCATACCTTTACCCCCATAAGAAAATTATGATATGCCATAAAATTTTCATTAAAGTAATTTGAGGACCCGACTCTAAATTGTATTTCACTGCAAGTGTAAAAACTAGGATAGGCATTTTTTCTTAATCTTAAAGTCACCAGGATTATTATTGTAGACTTTTGATAGTTTAATTTTTTGCGAAGAATCCTTACGCACATCCAATGCCTCCGATATGAGAGCTGCCGCCTGGAAAGGTATAATTTTCCCCAAAAAGGTTATAATTATTTTGCTTTCTCCATAAGTTGTCGTAAATTTAGTATTTGCTCTCTAACCTCAGCAGGGAAAGGATGATAGTAATAAATCCACTTAATGAGTGCACAGATTCCAGTGGAGTTTAAATTTGGAGGGGACGTAATTCAAAGTAATCTTTACAAAGGCTTATCAAATTAACGTCGGTTGACACTATTGACAGTTCAGTTCATCACTAACCTCCTTTCCCGGCTAAGGTATAGTACCGTGACTTTTAACAAAGTCTGCTTGCTTAGGAGGCATTTACCAAGACACATAATGTTGTAGACTGGACTGAAGAAAACACAGCGTTATTTTACTGATGTGTAATATTAATGCTAGCAATCTGTAGCTACCACACCTCTCGCTTCCCTCTAATATGGTACGATGACTGAATTTCTTCAATCACAAGTCAGATGCCTGTATCCCACATTTTTTGACAAATTCTGTAAAGGAGTCTCATTCCATCTATACAAACTAACCTAACCGCATCGATCGTGATATTATCAACCCCAGCGGCTGAGTCAATTTTTAGTCTATGAATGACTGCCTCCTTTTCTTATTTCAATATTCAAGTTGCGTGATTGTAGTCCTGCTGCCAGTCATCTTCTACCTCAGGTAACATCTGCCTCACTGTTAAACTAAAAAGTACTGTTTTCCTGGCGATGTAACAATATTTTAATCCTATTTTCATTTTGTGTTTTCAGACTTGATACAATCCCAATTATAAAATAGGAACGTTAAACTTATGTTTAAATTAATGGCTATTTATTGCCCATTATGTTTGATCACCGGGAGAATATTCCAGACCATTTTATATAAGCTAAAAACATGTTGCTTTATGTTTTAAATTACTTAGGTTATTTCGTTCCTCCGTTTTTACTAATGCCTTCTTTCCCATTTGGAGTAACGAAGAAATATTAGAATTAGGGAAATGAATATTTAAACTCAATTAGGGAGATATTAAGTTATTTGTTTTAATATAAAGTAATACAGTAAATGGATCACGAACCACGAGCCACCCCTGCTTTATGAACCACCAAAGCATTATTGGTGTAACCAACTCAATTTGTAAGTTGCTGCGTAGGGTGGTCCAGAATTAAATAATTCTACAGTGAGATATGGCCCTTTAAATGGGATAAGCCTATTGTATGTTTTAGTTACTCTAGGGAGGCTTATTTACCCTATTTTATAACGTCAGGCTTTTTATATCAGGCAGTTAAAATATTCAAGTTATTATGGAATCTAGATTTAAACTTTAAATTTAATTTAGTTTAACAGCTTGGAAAGGGGAGTTTGATATTAAAGTTTTTGTTTATGTTTGCAGAGGTATGAATTAAATTTAATAATCGAAAATACCGAGCAAGTTCATTCAACCCGGCATACGATTAATAAATTTCCGGTTCATTGTATTTCATTTGCGTATAGTTAGATTTGTTCACATCATTTTATATAAATTTTAATATTTCCAGTTTACGAGTGCCTTCAAAAATTTTGATGGTGTTGTTTTTGCATATGTTGCATGTTAAAAATATCTCTATTTATCGCGCCGAAGCCGCAGTGGGGAATCTAGATTCTCAAAAGACACTCCTGAAATGTCAGGGTGTGCACTCCCCATACCCAACTGGCAATATAGTCGAGTAAGACTAAGAATCTAAATCACTTTGTAGGGAATTGTCTTATCAATTTTTTTGCTATAACTTGTCGGAAACATTACAAGGACTGCAGCAAGAAGTTTTGGAGTAAATCTTCGTCCCGCAAGTCATTTGTTTAAACAAAACAATGTTGAAAATTGTGTTTTTTGCAGTTTTTCTTAAATATCTCTGGTTGTATAGCTCGCATCACAATGAATAAAAAAGAGAGTGGTCATAATAAACTTCCGAAGAAAGCTAGATTTATCCGAACCTATTTAGTTAATTTGTTAAGTTGCAATAAATAAAAACAATAAAGAGCAGCCATTTTAAATAATTGATGATAACTTAAACAATGATGCAACTATTTTGACAAAAGACTGCCTTGGATCCCCGGCGAAACAGACAGAACACAACAGTATACAACCGGAGTGGGCGCGAGGACCAGGACAATGAAGGTAACGAAAAAACAGATAAGCTGGCCAGACAAGGCGCAAAGACAGCCTCGATGGGACCCGAGCCATCCCGCTGGATATCACACAATATCGCAAGAGGAATGGTAAAGGAACTATTGAGTCAGAAACATAACTTGTATTGGAACCAGAGCTCCCATTGACGGTACACTCTCCTTTTGGAAAGGAACGGGATTAATGGGATAATGAAACTATGCTTAAGCTTCAGTACGGCGGGGTTTCTGGCACAGCAACCCATAAGGACAAAACTATTTTGACGAAATTCTGGTGGAGCTAAGTTATCATACCAAATTTCAATTTGGTATGTTGACAACAACGCCTAAAAAACAAGAGCAAAGTCGAAAATTGAATCATCGATTTGTTTAAGTGCATCAATATTTAAGTGCACAGCAAAAAGTTCTTTCCAGATTGTAGTTTCTTTTATCTCTTCTTTTCAGTGATATAAGCAAAAACATTTTTTAAATTTTTTAACCATTTTTTCTTGATTTGATGTGAATATAATAATAAAAAACTACCTTGGTTTATGCTAATTACATAAAAAAGGTTTCAAATTCGAATACCTATTGGAGTATTTTTAAAATAATCATCATTCATGAAAAGTCCGAAGAAAAAAATTAAACTAACCAAAGTGTATGATGGGAAATTAAACAATAAAACCCCACAAAAAAAAAAGTGGTCTGTCCGGCGCACAGTGGCGAGAAATGCCAGTGTTCCACCCAAATTACTCTAGAGGTCGTAAATTTTAAGTTAATGAGACATTTTTTTTAAAATGTTCGTCTTGAATTTACCTATCGATCCCTCTAGCCGTATTTTGAAATTTTCATTTTTTAAAAATTTTTAATATAAAATCACATTTTTACAAAAAAATACTGTTTTTTCTATTAAATTTATTCTAACGGGCCGTAAATTTGAGTTTTCGTAACAAATTTTTTTTTGAATCTTCGTCTTTTAATCAGCTATTGATCTTTTTTTTTTAACTATTTAACGTCGGCCTATTTCCGCTACCAAGGTCTATCACCGACACCAGGAGACGAGCTACCCCCAACCTGGAAATTTTGCCGAACCTCTTCCCTTAAGAAGAGTAGCCTAACTACTTGCCTAACATTTAATAGACAAGGGACCGCTTGCTTTACATCCCCTCCGAAGGATGGTATATCCACTACGTAATCTTCGTCTGAAATTACTTAACTTCCGCGTATACACTGATATACAAGCCGCTAGAAGGTGGGACGAGAACACTGTATTTCCCAAGATGGGTCACCCATCCAAGTATTAACCGCGCTCGACGTTGCTTCAACGGAATATCGACTGATATTCACATTGAAGTCGCCTCTACGCTCGCCCCAGCTATTGATCTGTCTAGATGAATTTTTGATTTAGTTGTTGACAACTGTCAAAATTACTGTCAAATATAAAAAAATACGATTTTTAGATAAATAATTCATACAACAACAGGTTGGTGTTCAGCAAAATATATATAGTGTTTTCAATGTACTGCCATAATTGTTGTCAAATTTCCAAAGATAGATGGCTTATTAATTTTAAAAATACCCTGCAAATGTATAAAAAAATAGATATATATTGTTTTTGATCTGTTTGATTTAGTAATTGACAGGAAAAATGTAAATTTGGCAGCTGTCATAATTGCTGTCGATTTTCAAAATATAAAGATAACACCTTATTCATTTTAAAAATGCACTATAAATGGATAGAAAAATAGATATATATTGTTTTTAAACTGCCAGATTTAGTAGTTGACAGGGAAATATGTTTTTTAATTTGTCAGCTGCCATAATTGGTTGTCAAATTTCAAAAAAGAGAAGTTAGAGCTTATTAACTTTAAAAATACCATGTGAATATATAGCAAAACGGATACAAATTGTTTTTAATGTACCTAGTTCCGAAGTTCGCAGGAAAATATGATTTCTAAATTTGGCAGCCGTCATAATTGCTGTCTCATTTCGAAATGAAGTAAGGGCTTATAAATTTTAAAAACACCCTATAAATGTATAGAAACCGGGTGTAAATGAATAGTGGGCCACCCCTGTAACTTCCTTGTTTTTAAAGATATCGGGATGAAATTTTGTATGGTGAAATTAGGTAGGATTTCCAACTTTTTGAGACCAATCCACCGTATTTATCACTTCCGGTTTCACTGGAAATGGCCCCAATAGTCTTTTCTAAATGGACCACCCTGTATGTTTTTACATTTTTGAGATAAAGATCACATTTTGGATACATTTATACTATTTTGGACAATTTATACAGTGTTGCACGAAAAATAATTCGAATTTTAGTTGTCAATCTAGATGGCTGCGAATGTATTAAAATTATTTTCGATCCAATGTAATTCATATAAAAAATAAGAAAACGTCAATATGTCCAATAATACAACATAAAGGGGGCTGCTGTAAATTCATTAAAAATTTCTTTTTAGCCAGATGAATGTCTGCCACTTTTGCTTTACTATTTATTGCTACTGCAATTTTCATTCTCAAATCTTGCTCAGTTGGGGCTTCCCTGGCGTACACTATTTCTTTAAAATGCTCCCAAACAATATAATCAACGGTGATTTAAATCAGGAGATCTCGCTGGCCACCTAATTGTACTACCTAGTCCGATCCATTTATTTGGATAGGCATTGTTCAAATATCTTCGTAATCCTATAGCATGGTGGCAGAATGGGCCGTCCTGCTGAAATCATATAATGTTTTGAGGGATTTTTAATGGGGCGTCCTCCAGTAAAATGGGAAGCTCATTTTCAAGCAATTCTGATATCTCTCTCCATTCAACAAAAGCGGCAGCCCAAAGGCCCCGATGAACTCAGCGTTCAAAATCCCACTCCATAGATTTACACTAAATTGGTGCTGGAAGTTGAATTCCCTTGAGCTGTGTTAGGGCCTATTCATTCGTAGCATCACTCTGCAAAACTGTACTCTAATCGGACAACCATTAGGTAATAATGCTTGCACCGGCTGGATGTGATACGGATGCAATCTGATAGCTCATAACACTCTGTAAACAGATAACTTCGGGATGCCGGCACCACGTCTTTCGAGTTGCCTCTCGATGTATTGCGCCAGGAATAACTCCTACCGCACAAGAAATATGAAACGAGAGAAATATGAAATATGAAATATTTATTTTTAACATGGTACCGTATTTGCCTTTATAGCAGGTTAATGATTTTCTGATCATAAGTAGATCCGAATTTGTTCTCTACTTGAGTAAAATTTGATTCAAATCGGAAACAAAATGAAAAAGTTATAAGGGTATCTTCATTTTTAATTGAGTCACACTGTATATTTAAGGAAATGTATAGATTTCGACAAAATATTACGTTAGTAAATACGTCCAGTGTTGTAAAATAAAGATTGTTTTGTGACTGTGATATATTAGCAGACCACGGTAAACCGCTTGGATAGAAATATTCAAGGTACATAATTAATTTTTTTTTTATTAATTATTGATTTTCGCTGGCGAATATCTGATAAACTATAACACATAGGAAGAAAATGAATATAAACATTCTTGTGGGAAATTTAATTACGTTTAATTTTGCATTGATTACCTTTTTCCGACCAACACGTTCCCGTAGAAAAAAATTATCTCCTTCTAAATGTTCCCTACAACTCTTTCATTGACTGGACTAAAGGTGATTTAGTCAATTCAAATGAATATTTCTCACACTTTTGGGGTTGGAGTGTACGGTGTGCACATCACTATCCAGAAAATATTACTTGTCTTTTATAGTAAAAAATTCTTTAATTATTTAAATAACTAAATAATTTAGCTTCTGTAGTACCTTCTTAGAAGTGGTGAGGAAATGGCAAGGAGGGTTGAAGGGGTGAATTTGTTTTTTTTTACTTAATTATCGAAACTTAGTGTTTAGACTAATATCAATTCCAACGTTACCCCAAATAAGGGTTGTTTTTTAATGTGTTCCCGAGATTTTTCGCCAAAATAGATGGCGGATTCGTTTTCAGCACCCCAAAATTAGTAAAAAAAAGATGACTTCCACACTTTACCACGGATGGGTAAAAAAGCCCCTTTTTTAACATTGTTCTTTTGATGGATATATGATGATTTTTGGCTTAATTTTACTAGATTATTGGTTAAGAGAGGGAAGTAAAGAATTAAACACTGGCCTGCATTATCCATCTCAAATGCTTTTATACATTTTATATTAGCTGTAAAAAGTCACTCTACTCGTAAAAAGTAATTATGATATACATTTTACTACTTTATTTGAAACGGAAGAATCCCATCAGATATACCTTTCTGTGTTGATAATTAGTTCCACGTACGAAAGTGGAAGATAAAAACAATAAATAATATTATTTTATATTAAATAAATAAATTGTTTTAAGAATACTTGTCTCATGTTACGTCTAGACAGTATAACTTTACCATTCCACCCAAAAAGGAAAACAAGTCGAAGAGCCAATACTATCACCCAAAAAGCAAAGAAGATCTAGGTAACAGAACGAGAACGGCAACGTATCTTTAATAAACACCCGAATAAAAGTGTAAAAAGTTATCAGCATAAGATCAAACAAAAACAATATTGAAATAATGAGGGAGAGAACAGCACATAAAGTGTTTTTATAATCGCAATAACACGAACGGCAAACATAGCTCGTATAAATCCCATTGAAGCGTCAGCGCTTTTGTATGGCCACTAGATGGACGGTGTAAATTGAAAACGATCCTTGTCGGTAAAAAGGGCGGCTCTGACGTCACCCGTGAGTTACTGCGGTCAGTCTCGCCATCGAGACACGCATCAGTAACGCCCAAACGCAAAAAAAAGTTCATTACAAACAATTAAATTAATTTTTCACTTAGGTACTCTCGATACACTTGAGATGTTATCGGTGGGTGATCAATTATTGGAAAAAAAAGTTGATCAAAAAGTAAGAATTTTTTTATTAAAATTTACTGCGGGTTATTATAGCTCAGGAGTTAGCACTCTGTTCTTAAATGGCTAATCGGTTCGAGGTTCGCTTACTGCGAAATATTTTTTTAGTAGTTATATTATCCCGAATGCCATACTCGTATTACCTAGTTTAGATGTTGAAGATGGTTAAAAATGTGATTGTTTCGTTATTTATTCATTTTTACAAACAAAAAAATAATAGCTATTTGTATGACAAGGGAGAAAAGTGCATAATTTCCTCCCGCGGATAGTTTCATATTAAATATTCAAGGGAGGAAATGGCACTTTGCTCCTGTGTAATAATGATTTTTTCTACGACCATTTACAGTGTTTTTTACATTGGTTTTACATATATTTTATTATATTTTCTTATGCATGATAATCAAAAAATCAAATATGTCAAAATGTCATAATAGGTATTTAGATAAGTAAATATCTTTAAAAATCAAAGTACATGGAACGTTGCTAAGGTTGCTTCTTGTTTCCAAAATAAACAAACTTCCAAAAAGTTTATAATAATGTATTCCGAACGTAAAGATGAAGTTCCTCAAGATATTCTGGAAGAAGCAAACGTAAACCTATTACCGTTAAAGTCTCGTGAAAATCTGAAAAAGAGTACCAGCTAATTAAATGTTGGATGGAGACTAGGCAAATAAGAAAAATATTTGAAGAAGTGGTCCTATTTTACTTTTCCAAAAAATACGCCGGTTTGAAGCCTTCAACATTATGGAGCAAATACAGCATGTTGCGATCTACACTCCAAATTAAAAACAATATCGACATTAAGTTTCCTAAATTAGTAGCTTTTTTAAAAAGGAAATCTGCTGGATATAAAGCCAAAAAAGCCAATACTTTTTCAAGGGAGGATATCAACAAGTTTATTGCAGAAGCCCAGATGAAACTTACTTACATATGAAGGTAAGATTGATCGTTATTGTTGAATAATAAATAAAAACGTAACGCAGTATTTGTTATTAGAAAGTGAAAGTATATATAAAATGACAATTAAGTGACATTTTAAGCAGTTGTCATAAGTGCATTTTCCTTTTTCAGGTCGTGCTTATATTTGGAATTGCTGGGGCATGCCGTAGCGATGAATTAGTTAATATGGTACTTGAGGATATCAGTGATAAAGGCGATATTTTGGTGGTGAAAATACCTGACTCAAAAACTAATATCAAAAGGACATTTACAATAACAAGTGAGATTTTAAACGGAGTATCTGTCTTGGCTGTGTATAGAAAATATCTGCACTGTAGGTCCCCTAAAACATGTCATTCTAGATTTAACTTATGCTAAAGGGAAATGTACAAACCAGGTAATTGGCAAAAACACAATTGCCAAAATTCCATACAGAATAGCAATATTTTTAAATTTGGATGATTCGAAAGGCTATACTGGACACAGTTTCCGCAGTACTTCAGCTACGTTATTAGTCAGTGCTGGAAGTGACATTCTCACTCTAAAAAGACATGGGGGATGGCGAACAAACGTAGTAGCAGAAGGGTACTTAGATGATTGTATTTCTAAAAAATGTGAGGTAGCCGGCAAAATGATTACGGGAGAAAGTACTACTTCAAGTACCAAAAAACGTTGTCTTGTTTTTGAAAATTCTGTTTCTACAAGTACTTCATCAGCGACCAAGACTTTGGAAAACAACAAACAGGAACTGATCTCCACCAGCAGAGCCAATATTTCTTCAGGGGGAATCTCCATTAGTAATTTAACTAATTGTACCATAATTTTTAACAATATTTAGTTACTGATGTTAATTTAAACTGTTTTCAATTTTTATAAATAAAAATAAGTAATAGAAAATCTGTTTCAAAGAAAAGCATAATTATACATTTTTAGGAAGTTTGTGTATCAATAAAAGAAGTCTATACACTACTATTACAGCTATTTGAAGTTTTTACTTGTTTGATTCCAGAGGGAGCCAAAGTATTTTCCTCCCTAGGGAGGCAAAGTATTTTCCTCCCGAGGGAGGAAAAGTACTACTTTTCTCCCTGAAATGAGGAAACAAAATAGTATTTTCTATGTAGGGAGTAGAAAAATGTTATTTATTTATTTAATTACTTCATCACAACCCACCACAAGATTTTCTTTTGTGGGTTATTTCTACCTGTTTATTTACGAAGTTCACTATATGTAAATTATTACTATTAGGTATATATTTTACAATTCCAATTTTAGTTGATTTTGAACAAAACTTTTGATATTATTTTTATACTATATATTTTTTATACTATATTTTCTTCTCTATTTGTAATTACTACTTACCTTATGTACAACCCGATTTTGTTTTTTATTGATGGTAAATAAACATTATTATTATTATTATTATTTAGGATACACCATCCTACAACTTATGCCAATTAAAGGATGGGATATTTACAAACAGATAAATTATAAGCATATAACCTAATAGACAAAAACATGTTAAATTGAAGATATTCTCAAAAGAATTTTTAAAATTTCAGAATGTAGACATAATATGATAATTAATTAGTCATTAAATTATGTATGGAACTTTTTCGACTACCGAACTACAGAGCGATTTTGGAAAATTGTCATTATTGGATGGCCTCTATATCTCTATTGCTAAGGGTCGAATCGAAAATCGTGTAACACATTCTTAAGGCACTTTTTTGAGTAGAATCCGCTGCTGATAAGGTGTTTTTTTAAATGGAACGCCCTATAAATTATTTCGTTATTCGATCACAACTTAAATTAGCCATCCAACGATGTATCATATATCATATTTATCTCTAGAAAAAGTGGTTAATTTCTGAAAAATTTTATTTATTTATGAGGAGGTCATGGAAAACTATTAACAACAACCTTTATTATAATGTAAAATAATTTTGCCAAAAATAAGAAAACTAAACTACAATAAATGTTTGAATTGTCTTCCATTAAAGAAGTGTGAAGGCGCACATTGTTTCGGCTATAACTTCTTTTTTTTTGATTCTATAGAAGCAAACATGAAAAGCATGAAAGCGTAAATAATAACCTCTAATTTCAGTTCTCGACATTTTTGAAGGAAATGCCATAGTTTCTGAAATATTTAACGTCTAAACTAAACACTTAGTTTCATAAACGTCCAGACGCCACATCATTATAGTTCCATGTCTTACAGAAATTAACAACTAACTAATCTAACAGAAGTAAAACAACAAATTCAATCCAATTAATAGCTAATATTGATTGAGATATTTGTAAAGAAAACAAAAATTTTACTTTTTTTTTTCAAAATTCTTTAATTATTTAAAACGCAATTTTTTTTAAAGCGTTTTAGACGGACAAAATAATTTTGGCATCTAAGTAGAGGTATGTGCTAATGAAAAATGGTATTTGAGAATTATTTCTTTTAATCACTTTTAACTTTGAAATTTCTGAAATTATTAATCATACGGAAATTAAAAAAAAAAAAATCAAATTCATTCTTAGTTTATAAGCTTTCTTTTAGGCGTAAAGCATTTTTTTTGCTAGATGTATTTTTCGAGTTATTTGATATAAACTGTTTTGAAATATCTGTTCTCTTAATCTAAAATCGCAATTTTCAAGTCGCTATTACTTAAAAACTAACAATGTATATAAAAAAAATGTGTAGAACCTTTTTCTTAAAATTCTATTTTCTTTCAGTTTCAATAATTACTTTTTTTTCAGTTTTACTAAAAAATTATTATTATTATTATTATCATTATTTGCTTAAACAATTAATTTATTGCTAAGCGTACGAGATAAACTTGCAATTTTGCACTTTTTAGTATAAAAAAGACGTTGTAAAAAGTTTCAGACCTTTTCATCTTTGTTCGGGTTCCGAGCTTAAAACCCTCATCGACTCCACTAAAAATATTATTTTTCTGAAATCGATCGGCAATGTCTACATTTTCGGCCTAGGATGGGAAAGTAACATTCCCGTACGGTTTTTTATGTATATTTTAGACAGTAAATAAATACACGCAGACAAACCAACTCACATTAAAATTGCATTTATTAGTAAGCAGTTAGATTATAATGAAGAAATGTTATGCATTAATACAAATTCCTTAATTTGTAATAATATTGATTGCGATTTCAGAAAAAATAGTATGTGTACTTCGGTGTGAAAGCACATTCCCGGACTTCGATGCATCGTCTTCCGGGAAAGTATTGCTTTCACACCTAAATACACAATATACTATTTTCTGAAATCGATCGGCAATGTCTACATTTTCGGTGCGATTTCAGATCGCAGAAATGCTGAGTTCCAGTATTTTAGTCCGTTGCCAAGAAACTATCAGGGAACAGACCGGAAAAGATCCGTTGCCAAGCAACGATCAACAAAACCGTACGGGAATGTTATTTTCCCGGCCTAGGTCGGGAAAGTAACATTCCCGTAAGGTTTTTTTTAGACAGTAAATAAATACACGCAGACAAACCAACTCACATCAAAATTGTATTTATTAATGTAAACAGTTAGATTGTAATGAAGAAATGTTATGCATTAATACAAATTCCTTAATTTGTAACAATATTGATTGTGATTTCAGAAAAAATAGTATGTGTACTTCGGTGTGAAAGCACGTTCCCGGACTTCGATGCTTGTTGGCCTCAGCTAGCGCCTCGGCCAACAATTTGCATCGTCGTCCGGGAATGTATTGCTTTCACACCTAAATACACAATACACTATTAAAAAAAACTCTGGAAGGTTTGCGAGGTTAAACTAATGTCAATAAAAATATATTTCATAAGACATTTCGTATACGGAAATCATACTATTCGCACATGATTTCTCACGTATACGAATATAATGTGACTGTTCAAGAATGAACACATCTTAAAACTATACGAAAGTTACCTAATTTCGTATACTAATAAATTGGAGAATAGCACCCCTGGACCTTTTCTATAAGATGGTACATAATTAAAGAAAATTAGTCATAATCACAATCATACTATTACATGAAACAAACATCAGTAATACTATAAAAACATTTTGGTAGTTATCTCAAAATATTTACTTCTGGAAAAATACAAATTTAGTTTTTTTCTTGTTCAGAAAGAATTGCTTTTCTCACTCTATTTTAAAACAGTGCACAAATGATTGAATTATCACCTGAACCTCTGACATAATGATTTGTTGAAATCTCGATAGCGATTTTTTTGTGATTCCAATACTTCTTTTTTTGTGAAGGAATGGAACAAAATATCAGATTATTTATTAGATACACTTAATCAATGTATCATTTATAACAGGTACTGACAGATTGGCACTCTTATTCAATCTTAATTAAAGTGTAAAATGGAATGTTATTATGATTGCGGTGGTGAAAGTGTTATTATTTATTATATTGACCTTAACCTTACAATAAATATGTTGAATGTCATTTACGGTATTTCACAGCCCTCCCACATTGGTATGAAAACGTTGTGGTTGTTGAAGTCCTAACATTATTTAAATGTACAGTTACTTTAGTGATTTATGAATATATCAAACATATTGTGTCAAATTCCTATCAGCGACTTTTTATGTTATTCTTTTATTTGTTTAGTGCAGTAACCATTTTAAGATAGTTTTGGCCCAATATGTTTATCCACATTGTTATAAAACCTCGATCTTCTATTCTTCTAAATTCTATTTTTATATTTCTGTTTCTATCGTGTATAAAATTATGATAAGTAACAGACTCGTACATGAGCTAAATGAAAATTGTATTGATCCGTTGTTTGGCGCTTTGTTAACTTTTCAGTTAAAGATTTAATATTAACCCAACTCAAATGCGCATTTATAAATCAACTTAATTTTCTATGGAGTTCTTAAAAACCGCCGCCTAAGTAATCACTACTTCCACAACCAGAATTTCTATCCAAGTCTCAAAAAATTTTGTATGTTTAAATAATTGTCTATCTAATATCTATAATATAATATTTGAATTCGCCATAAAGCGATATGCCACATCTGTAGAGGGGGTGGTGGGGGGTAGTGGGGGTGGATGAAGTAAAAAAAAAATGAGGACTTTGGGTCTTGTATACACACTAAATCACAATTTTATTAATTCAGCCCCCTTTATTCCAATTGATCCCCCAACCCTTCAACGCAATAAGATCAAAATATAATCTAGTTCCAAATCTCGTTAGAATACATGCGTGCACCAAATTTCAAGGCAATATCTTAAACGGTTCCAGAGTAATCGTGCGCGCAAAATAGTTACAGACAGACAAACCGACAGACAGACCGACCGACATAGCGACAAATAGAATTTTTTTTGCTCAAACTTAAAATCTCGACGTTTCATGACATTCTAAGCCGTCTTGGGTCTTGTATACACACTAAATCACAATTTTATTTATTTCAGACCACTTACCCTAATTGATTCCTCAACCCTTCAACGGAATAAGATCAAAATATAATCTAGTTCCAAATCTCGTTAAAATACATGCGTGTACCAAATTTCAAGGCAATATCTTAGATGGTTCCAGAGTAATCGTGCGCACAAAATAGTTACAGAAAGACAGACCGACAGAACGACAGATATAATATTTTTTGCTGAAACTTAAAATCTCGATGTTTCATGACATTCTAAGCCTATTTGAATAATACAAATTTTTAAATTTTGATTTTGCGTTACTATACTTCCACTGGATGTGGAAGTAAAATTTAAAATCAACCCCTAATATTTGTCCGCTCTCTTCTGGTTCTTGAGAAAACTTAAAAAAACATTTTCATTTTTAATTATTTTGGAAATTTAATTCAAGGATATAATTTTGCAGAGTGAGAGAGATATATGCGTTTATTTTCGATTTATTATAAATATTAAGAACTGTATATGGTTGCATTCCTTAGAGCAATGGAAAGTATGATTATATCATTTATGATTTTTTAAATATAATAAACCAAAAAAACCGCTGCCCAAGGGATCACTACTTCCACATCCAGATTCTCTATCCAAGTCACTCACAACGAAAAAATTTTGTATGTGAAAATAATTGTTTATGGAACTTTAATAATATAATATTTGAAATCCTCTACCCCAAAAACCCATAAAACGATACCCCACTTCGGTAGTGGGGTGGGGGGTGGTGATAGGGGGGTGATAGTGGTGGGTGGATGAAGTAAAAAAATATTTTGAGGTTTCTGGTTCCTGTACATACACTAAATCACAATTTTTTTTAATCCCTTTTAATAAGGGGGTGGTAATGGGGGTGGCTAATGCCAAAAATTTTTTTTGAGACCTTAGCTTCTCTTGTATATACTAAATACCAATTTTATGGACTCTTACCTGCTTGATTGACCTATTTACCCCAAATTTACCCCAATTTACCCCCCAACCCCTTCGACGGAACAAGATGAAAATATAATCTAGTTCTGGATCTCGTTAAAGTACATATGTATACCAAATTTAAAGTCAATATCTTAAATGGTTCCAGAGTAAACGTGCGCACAAAAAAAAGTTACAGACAGACAGAAATTTTTTTTTCGCTCAAACTTAAAATCTCGACGTTTCATGACATTTTAAGCCTATTTGAACAATAAAAATTTTTTAAAAATTTTTTTGTCGTTACTATACTTCCACTGGACGTGGAAGTAATAAATGCGTATTTCCCTCTCACTCTGCAAAATCCTATCCACAATGTCGACAAATCACCAAAAAATCACAGGCGTTTTCGATGTCGTGGATCCTGAATATGAATATTGAAAATTCAACACATGGGAGGCCAAAATCATCATAAAAAATTCCCTTAAAATGCTGTAAAATACTACACACTGGTTTTTCGCCTTTTTCTTCCGATCCGTTAATCGGAAAAAAAATGAATCGAATTGAAACGTTTATCATTAAATTCCACTTGAAAATGATGCAACACTCTTAAATAATGTTCATTTGTGAGTGGCTTGGAGCGCTTACTCAAAAACCAAAATAATGCAATCTAAAACTAGCCAGAGTGACAAGAAAAATAGTTAGATAGATGTTTACAAAGCAGAATATACAAAATCTACTACGTCCATAGAACAGTAATAACTACTTTCAGGTTACATTTCACCTGAAATTGTTTTCAGTGAGAGCACGATGCTGTATATTTCTCATAAAAAGTTGTTGTTTTTGTGTAATCTACGCTATTAACGAATCTTATTAGAAAAGAACAGTACTTGTCACTGAGATTGGTCTTTTCTCACTTATTATTGCCCTTGCTCTTGAGGGTAATGATTTTTGAAAAATACTCAAACAAATTTAAAAGAAGAGATGCATAGCTCTCGCAATTTATACAGTTCTCAAAAATATTATAAACCTGTAAAATTAATCTGTCGATTGTGAAGATTTCCATTACTTCCAAAATATGAATTTTGTTCCATACTTCCTCGAAACCCTGTATGTACCTTCAAAATGGTTACAATTACGTATGATAACATACAAATACAAGTCTACGACGTTCTCTTAATTGCCTGAAAACAAATAGGAAAATTAATGAATTAAAGTATAATCTGACGTATGCAACATGTAAATTACGGAGAAAACCAACAATTTGTATTAATCTGAATACGTTTACTATAACTGCATTCTCTTCTCTATTAGTTTAATTTCTGCAACAATATTATGTAAGTTTTAACATTCTATGAAATAGCATTTATTAAATAAGCAATGTAAAACAATTTCAATTATATACAGAACATAAAGAATTGATAGAAATCAATACAAGATCAATGTGTGATGATGATAAATCGCGCAATAATACATTCTAATATTTCATATATTTGAGGAAAGTAAGGTTATAAAATAACGGGGTAGTGTGTCAATTTTTTTATAACTGTCAACAATTTTTTTGGATGAACAGTAACTTTTTTTTGAAATAAATTCTAAAATATTCAGCCTTAACCACTTTTCGTGAAATCTGCTACTAACATGCTTGCCGTTCCTGTTCTAAACTACTCTTTTGGAGTAATCAAATGGACTGTAGTTGAGCTGCGCCAACTAGACAGAGATTTCCGCAAGATGATGAACATCCATAGATAGGAGTATTCATCCTAGATCGTGAGTTCCTCGCGTTTATCTCCCACGTCATCGGGGGGGGGGGCGAGAACTCTTGGGTCTGGCGTGTATGCATGGAAGAGTAACACTGAGTATGGTATGTATGTATGGTCCTCAGGAACTCTGATCTGCTCCTGCTATAAGTGAGAGATCATGAAATCGCAGGTGTGGGCGCAGGATTATTCAGGGCAGCAAAAAGAACCGCAGATGAACTTGGTGTCGTATTCGACGTCAGGCGAGATGGCCGGCGCGGTGCTGACTTAGAGTCAGTCACTGAGCTTCAGCCAACTCGTCTGAAGGCCCAAATAAAAGCTACCGAACAGAGGAGTCTGTTTAGGGAGCATGTCGATAAACCCACGCACGGTGTATACTATAAAAACTTTGGATTTATCGACTAGGCTGTCATTCGCCTTTCTAAGGTCAGCTGGGCTTAAGTCGGAGACTGAAGAATTCATTGTGGCCTGCCAGGATGATGTAATTGACACCTTGGTCTACCGAAGCTGCGAAGGGATTTAGAGATCCCTAATATCAACTGCAAGGCCTGCTGTCAGGCGCCGAAATCGCTGATGCATTTGCTTTCAGTATGCCCAGTATAGAATATGCGATTTCGGTCTACATCCATCGCCATAACGCGGCACTACCTGCTGTACTACCATCTACGGCATTCGGGGTAGATCAAACACCAGTGCGCTGCCTTACATTCCCGGATATATTGAGTCCGGAAGATGTGTATTTCATAGTAGTAATAGGTCTGAGAGATGCACAATGCTTTTGTTTAGTATTATTTTAAAAATTTCTTTTGTTGTGTTTCAAAAGATGATTTTAGGTGATTATTCAGTAAACCTCCCCATCCTAATATTGCGTAATTTATGTGAGGATTGACTAATGAATGGTACAATATTTTTAGATCTTTTTTGCCTAAAATATGTTTGACTTTGTGAAATAGATATGTAATTTTTTTGTTATATATTCCATTCCATACGTATGTCCCATTTTAAATGAGTGTCTACGCCTAACACTGTTGGTTGAAGTAATGATTGTTAGTTAACCATCTTCATTGATTTCTAATGTATTATATGGTGGTAATTTATTTTTATATGATGAAAACGAAGAAAAATTGTTTTATC
Source organism: Rutpela maculata (assembly GCA_936432065.2). Classification (NCBI taxonomy): domain Eukaryota; kingdom Metazoa; phylum Arthropoda; class Insecta; order Coleoptera; family Cerambycidae; genus Rutpela; species Rutpela maculata. The sequence goes on from OW386289.2 coordinate 146,900,243, forward strand.
AAATTTTATGGTAAGTATTTTATCATTAAATCACTGTGAAATCTGTCCCTACTCTCTATTTTAATTTAACCCAATCTATGTCTTTGTAATAAATAATTGTGTCATCTGCAAAAGTAATTAACTCTCCATTGGTTTCAAGAAGAAATAAATTGTTAATGTATATAATAAATAGCATTTTTTCTATGTAAAATCACGGATATACATATCCATATTATACACGTACACACACACTTGTATACTGTATACCAACAATATAGTATAGTATATTAGCGTGCCCAGATTAGGGCAACAATATACAGAAAGTAGGTATTTTCATAATAAATAAAAAAGTGTGTAAGCTGTAATTTGCATAATACCTAAATAATATTCTCTAATCATACCAACAATATATTAGGACAACTAACCTTGTTTGCTCCTAACATAGTCACATTATATGTCCATTAAAAAGAATAGATGAACATCACATCCCATAGGCAACAGTGGCTTTGTGTGTGTAGAAAATGTGTAGAATGGTAAATATTTTCATTAAAATGAATTATTGCAATTCCTGCATTACCGACTCTTTATATAACGTGACGTAGACATACGATATTACAGTAAGATAAAACAGTAAGATAAATATGTATTGAAAGGATATTAAAATTCAATTGCTATTTACTTAATAACTGTAAACTGAACTTCATCATGTTACGACTATGGAACGATCGATTTTCTTCTTTTCTAAATTGCTTTCTGCAAACGGCACAGCACTTCACTATTTATTTGCACTAAATATATTGTCACTAAACTGTGTAAATATGAATAGAGAATATTATTTAGGTATTGAGCAAATCACAACTTAAAATAAAAAGACTTCTTCACCACATTTTGATCGAAAAACACGAAAAACACTTATTAACATTAATGGCTGATATACTGTCAAAAGTGTCAAACTGAGATTATGATAATCAAACTGAACCGATGGTGGCCGAATCGGTCGCGAACAGATCGACTAGCCAATTAAGAACTTATGGAAAGAGTGCCTTAGATCGTGAATCTTTCGGAATCACACAAAGTAGTGCCATTATGTATCTAGATATAAGTTCTTTAATCGGAGGTTCAAATTTAATTTTTCTTTCGTATTGTTGAATTTTCAACCATGTTCTTCATTTTTTCTATCTCTCTTTGACTAATTTTTGCTATTCTTACTGATGTTATTGTAATGTATTTCAACCCCTAGAATGTAGGCAACACAGAATTCGATTAATCGATTGGATGTCTGCCTAAATATAGAGATTTGCACCTACCAGAGAAAGAACATACTAGAAGGTCTAGAGTGATGACATATCTGTTCTGGAACCATCTGGAGAATGTGACATCATCAGAGAAACTTCGAGATCTGTTATCTGTAGGTATATAAGGCATGGAGTAAACCAAAAGAAGAGAAGTTAGTGCAGTACTAATTGTCAGTTGAAATGGACAGAGAGTAAACACAGTGATAAAGTGACTAAATAATTGAATTGTAGTACACAGTGTATTATTAGTCAAGTAGTTATTGTTGTAATTAAGTAAGTTAATAAATTAGTGTTTAGTGTTACCCTGTTGTTATAATTTCCGAACCCACGATACAGGGTGTTTACAAAAAGGGTGTAAGCACGTCACATTATGTTGGTATTTTACGTGGATATGCATTTCTTCTTCTTGGGCTAGTTTTGCATTATTTTATATTCCTCCTCTTTGTTGTTATAATTTTGTTACAAATTAGAAGTGGCTGGTGCACTATGCTTTATTTGCATCAACAATTCTGAATCGTTTGTGTCTTCCTTGTCAGTGTTTTCCTCGTTATCTGCAAATCCCTCAGATTTATAAACCTTATTATTGACGTAAAGTTTGTTTTTCTGAAATCGATCGGTAATTTCTACATTTTCGGCGCGATTTCAGATCGAAAAATGCACAATTGCAGTATTTTAGTTCGTTGCTAAGAAACTATCACAATAGAGACCGGAAAAGATCAGTTGCCAAGCAACGATCAACAAAACCGTACGGGAATATTACTTTCCCGGCCTAGGTCGGGAAAGTAACATTTCCGTACGGTTTTTTATGTATATTGTAGACAGTAAATAAATACACTCAGACAAACTAACTCACATTAAAATTGCATTTATTAGTAAGCAGTTAGATTGCAATGAAGAAATATTATGCATTAATACAAATTCCTTAATTTATAATGATATTGATTATGATTTCAGAAAAAACAGTATGTGTACTTCGGTGTGTAAGCACATTCCCGGACTTCGATGCTTGTTTGCATCGTCAACAATTTGCATCGTCGTCCGGGAATGTATTGCTTTCACACCTAAATACACAATATACTATTCCTTTGATATATGCAATCTAATTTTTACTTCTGGCTTCCTTCAAATGTTGATAAAGTATTTTACTTATTTTCCTTTCTTCCAAATTTAACTCCTCACCCATTGTTATGTTCGTACCTTTTAATTTTTTACCGTTTCTTAATATTTCCTGTTTCGTTAAAAATGAAACAAAGACAATAATGGACCTTTTTCTTTTTGCTTTCCAATTTTAAAGATATCAGTTACATCCTTGTTCATAATGTTAAGACCTAGGTGATCATTAAGTTGAATTGTATGTTCTAATAAGTTCACTTCTTGTTTGTCCAATTCAAAAATTATAATATTATTTTACCGTAGTAACTTTTCCAGTTTATCATACTTGGCTTTCAGCTCATCGTATTTATTTTCTAGTTCATTTTGTTTAGTCACTTCTTCCTTACTTGTATGTTTCGAATCTTCAATTTCAGTTTTATAAAAATAATTTCGTGTTTGATTTTGTTTGTTATCTCATTAGCCTGCCGTGCATTCGCTTCTGCTAAGGCTTGTAATAGTTTAGTGTAAAATTGTTCATCTGTGTTCGTTCTTTTATTGAAATTAATCGATATGTACATATATTTATTTTTATTCAATCCTCTCGTACTTACTTAGTTCTTTGTGATTTGCTTATCTATTTGCATTTTTATCTACTATCTTCAATGTCAATACTGGGCACTATATTTACTGTTATCATATTGTTTATTGTTTAATAAAAAGTATCTTAATTAACACATACACATTGGTTAAACTGCATTTTTTAATTTGATGTCCTAAACATAAATTTTTGTTTACTAATTTGTACATATAACTTTACAATCTGTGTTTTTGTGTCTAATTCACGAATTATTATTTGTAAAAATAATTATATATACATTATATTATTATATTACATTATATTTTATTTATATCATTATGTACTAAAGAGTATTTTGTGATTAGAGATTAAATAAAATATCTATCTAACTATCTAAATATTTTACGAACTTATAAATTTGTTAAATTTCTTAAAATATGTTTACAATTTATGCATGTATTAAAACGTAAGTAGGTTTGTCCACAGCGCTTGTATGTATAGTCACTTGGAATCGTCTGTATAATGCGAGCAGAATGTGTTATACTTCGCTCCCCTCTGTTGGCAGGCCTCGACCAACGTGGACCTGGCCGCTCGCGCTCCGCTATTTGCCATGTTGCACAGACGACGGCAGATGTAGGGTCAATACATTACATCGTTGGCATTCGCACTCGTTCGATTATATTCGTTGTAGAGACGCTAAGCAAATCGAGCACATTTCAAAGTGTACGGCCAACGTTGGCCTTGATAGGTACATTTAAACATCGAGTGCGTAGTTCGTTTTGTGACTGCGATAGCGGAGTATACAATGGAGTGGACTAATAACATCATTTTAGAATTTTTAAATAACTATGAAAAGTATCCTGTGATCTGGGATCCGAAAAATCTGGGACATAAAAATAGGAGTGAGGTTAAAGAAGCTTGGGATTGCATCAAAAGAGACATGAGTGTTGACTTTTCAGTTGAGACGTTAAAGAGAAAGAAGGAGTCCCTTATGGCAACATACAGGTATCTCAGAAGAAAGGTTAAAGACTCCGAAAAGTTGGGAAACGAGATCGTACATAGGCCGAGTTGGTTTGCTTTTGATACGATGGACAGTTTCTTGAATGGCGCGGTGAAAACGATGAATGCACAGGTATCTATATATGTATAATATAAAATAACGTACCTACACATCTATATTTATGTTTATTTTTAATATTCATATTTATTTCACAAAGAGTATGAGCGGGTAGCAATGTAAAAAGTGCCCCCGCACCTACCGAACTAAAATGGCTTCCATAAGATGTCTCGTATGCTGAGTGCCTTGTGTACAAAGTTTTAAGCTCGTGGACTCTGCATGGGGTGGAAAAAAAAATAATTTACCCCTAAATGTTTTATTTTTTTTTCTCACCTCCTATTTGACGGATCGCTTTGTAATTTGGCACAAATAATGTTAGTGTTAGGAAAGTTTACTTTAAAAAATATTACCCTTCTACGATGATTTTATGCATTAAAAAAAATTAATACATTTCTTCAATGGCCTGAAGGGTGACTACCCTGTTTGACACCTATTACCATATTTTGATATAATATGTATTTAAACTATAGCTATAACATATAACAGTTATAGTTTTATCAATGCGGTGGAACAGTATAAAAATAAATAAAAATTATCTGAACTTGCAATATTACGAGAATATTATTTAATTTTTTACAATGAATTATTTTTTTATTAATTTGCTTTTATCATGATTAGGAAATATTATTTAGGTATTATGCAAATCACAACTTACACACTTTTTATTTATTATGAAAATACCTACTTTCTGTAATATACTAGTCAGAAAGTAGATAATTTCATGTTAAATATAAAAAGTGTGAATGACTAAATATAAATAAATGATTTAAGTATTTTCAATATATTTTTTTCTTTAAAACGCTAAGAATCCTATCATGTAATTTAATACTTCGTCAGTATTAGCTAAAAGAGTAGTTGTTTTGATTAGTTCTCCAATAATGAGTGTGTTAAAGTATTTACCTGACTAGTATATTAGCGTGCTCAGATTATGGCAACAATATACAGGAAGTAGGTGTAATAAAAAAAGTGTGTAAGTTGTGATCAGAGACGTAACTATGGCAAGGCAAATCGAAAATCGGGGCAGTGCCCCGGGACCCCGACCCGCGCGGCGCCTGGGTGAGGTATTAGGATAGATTTTTTTTTTGGATTTCTCCCCCCCCCCGCTCATCAAAAAAATGTTGGGATCAGAAATTTTTTTTTCGGATTAGGATTAGGTATTAAGAAAATGTAATAGGGGGGCCCCAACATTTTTTTGCCCTGGGGCGCCATGATGTCTAGTTACGTCACTGGTTGTGATTTGCATAATTCATTCAGTCAAGAGTAACTGAGCGATACAGAAATTGGACCCATATTGCGAGCAAAAGAAGGGGGAACCCGGCCAGAATGGAAAGATGTCTCAAACAAAGAAGTAGGATTAAAGGCTTTGTGGTCGTAATGGAATTCACTTAGAGCATTAGACGGGCTGTTATTATTATTACATACGAACATCTATAAGACTTATTTTATTAACCATTAGGAACATGATAACTCATAAAAAACAAAATTATTTATCCAAGTCACTTTCCTCATCTAACTGGGGCAGTCAAGAAAGTTTTATTGGTTGATTCGATTATAGTACCTCCGGTTTTTTACATATAATACATTGTTACTGTTTTTGCATTTTGAAATAAGTGAGCTGATTTTGCCCTCAGAACTATTGCTATCAGTTGTAGAACTTTCTATTTCGTGCATAATACTAACTACTATCTAAGAGATAAGATACTATATATGAGAGCGTAACAGTATGAGATGGAGCTACGGAGATTTGTAAGACAGATGCGGCTACAGCAGAGCGGGGGCGTGAGTAGCCAGCGGTCCAGCAGCCAATTGAAAAATGGCTTATTTTGTATTTTTAGTGCCTCTGTAACTGTCACAGCACGCACTTCTGACCGCGGGGTGTCTTTAAAGGCAGCTTCTACTTCGAGGGCACGCACCAAAGCCTCGCTAATACTTTGATGCCGCGATATTCTAAGAATTCGCCTGACCTCTTCGGCCCTGATGCCATATAAAAAGGCTCCCACGGCTAGTTGTTCCTGAAATTCTCTTGGTGCACTCGGATATGACAGGTGTGCCAGTCTCTCTAACGCAGCTTTGAATTCTTGTAAGCTTTCCCCAACCTTTTGCGTCCTTGATTTTAGCTGAGTCTGGTATACTTGGGCAAGGTGTTGATCGCCTTATCTTAAGTCTAATGCAGCTTCCAAGACTTTGAAGTTCTTTTGTTTCTCCACCGGGATAGTCTGAGTCTGAAGTAACTCTGAAGCTTGGTCCCTTAGCGCCAGAACTAATGCCATAGCCTTTTCCTCGTTATCCCAGTTATTTGCACTTGCAGCCGCCTCAAATTGTCTCTTGTATGTTGTTCATGAGCTTTGGCCGTCAATTGTCGTTTAAGGCGCTCCACTTCTCCTTCGACCTCACTCATCTTTTCTTTGATGTCGCTTACTTCCCCTTTGACTTGACTGACTTCTGTCTTGACCACGCCTACTTTATCTCCGACCTTGTTTATCTCTTCTTTGATTTCGTTAGTGATTGAATTCATAGCGCCTCGTTGGATTTTCATTTGATCGCTCAGGATTTTGCTCAGTTCTTCCTGGCGTCTTTCTTGTTCCTCTTTTTCTTCTTGGCGTTGTCTTTCTTGTTCTTCTTTCTTCTCTTGACGCCTTATTTCCAGGTCTTCCATTATTTCCTTCAATTCGTGTCTTTCTTCTTGACGCCGCCTTTCTTCCTCTTGACGTCTTCTTTCTTGCTCTTCTTTTTCTTCTTGACGTCGCTTTTTTTGTTCTTTTTCTTTGCGATGTCTTATCTGAAGTGAAATAACTAAATATGAATGAATTATATGATTACCTATCTAAATATTAAATAATATACTCATAATATTGCAAGTTCAGATAATTTTTATTTATTTTTATCCTGTTCCACCGCATTAATAAAACTGTAATTGTTATATGCAATAGTCATAGTTTAAATACATATTATATCAAAATATGGTAATAGTGTCAAACAGGGTAGTCACCCTTCAAGCCATTGAAAAAATATATTAATTTTTTTTTAATGCATAAAATCATCGTAGAAGAGTAATATTTTTTAAAATAAACTATCCTAATACTAATATTATTTGTGCCAAATTACAAAGCGATTCGTCAAATAGGAGGTGAGAAAAAAAGTAAAACATTTAAGGATAAATTATTTTTTTTTCACCCCGTGCAAAGTCCACGAGCTTAAAACTTTGTACACAAGACAGTCAGCATACGAGACATCTTATGGAAGCCATTTTAGTTCGGTAGGTGCGGGGGCACTTTTTACATTGCTACCCGCTCATACTCTTTATTAAATAAGTTATATTAAAAATATTTGTTATTTTAGACAAAAATTTTTTATATGAACTATTTCACTATTATACATGAAATATTTCGATTTTTGTGAACATGTCAAGTGAACATAAGCAACTCTCAAAATGTGACAATTTTAAACTAGCGTACTTCTGTATCTAGTTGCATACCTGAGCAGAGCTGGACATGCATTTTGTTATATGTTGCCTTTACCACAGTAAATAAAGACAAATTTCGGGCCAAAATAGGAAAAAATTACGAGAAGGCTGGTTTTTTGTGGAGATCTTCATTGATATGCCCTTAGTACATCCTGAGAAGTGCGAGCAATTTGAGCCATGGTTTTTTTTTTTGGGGGGGGGGGGGTTAAAGGGGCGATTTTCAGTTTTTTGCCATTAACTCGAAAAGCATCACTTTTTCAACAAAAATAGTCATGAGCAAAAATATTTCTTATAAAATTCTACATAAAAAAGGTCGTTACACTTTTTTTCGTAGGATCAATCGTTTCAAAGATATAACGTGTTTGCTGGCCACTATAATATTAAATAGTTCTGAAGTACGTACGTACAGTACGTAAGTACAGTATGTACGTAAAGTACGTACATAAAATGTTGTGTGTCTAATTGTGGGGACAAAGTTTCACAAAGACATCCATTCCCATCCAAGAAAGACAATACTCGATTGTTGTTTTGCTTTATAAATATTCTATTTGTCTTCGTAGTTAATCCCCAAACAGCAATATTATATGTTAAAAGGGGGTGGAATTTATAAAAGATATACTTCTTGCAAATAAATTTCATTCAGTCATTTAAATATTGTCACGCTAATAACAAAACAATAGTGGTTGGTGAAGAGATTGATTTGTTGATAATTTTAATTGCAAGAGCGTTACTTGAATACGAAATTTATTTTTTAAACCCAGGAAAAGGCAAAACCGAAACCAAAATATACTCACCGAACAGTGTGGTCCAGTTCAGCAATACCAAAACGCATATTTTATTGATCTATGCAATTTAGCGGATGTGACACAACATGTGCATTGTTTCATATTGGGGAAAAAAAGCCATGAAGTTGCTTCAAAATTGACTTACAGAATTGTGCCGAAGTTTTCAAAATGCCACACACTTCGCGCGAGTTCATTACGGAACATGGAATTAAATTACTTCTGGCAGTGTACAGTGCTCCTCCGAATGAAAACTCTATTGATCAGTATAGGTATTACTCATTTGTAAAGGCAACCAGACATAACAGACCAGTGAGATTGTCCATTCTACCACATTCAGTGCAGCACAACAGCATTTATTTAGAGTGTATCTCTAGGTCCAAAAATGGCTTGATAATGAATTAAATGCTGAAGACTGATGATGGAAGATCATCAACAATAGATTGGAAACTCTTGTCACCGGCTCCTGATCAGTTGATCAATACTATATTCTACAACTGTACCTAAGGCTGTAACGCTAGTTGTAGCTGCTGGAAACTCCGCTGTTCTGCAGTATGCGGGCGTTGCCGTGGGCAATCTTGTTTGAACGCCGCGACGGAAGAAATAGATAGTAACAACGGAGCTATAGATATATAGAAGATAGAAGATGTATAGTTGAAAATACGATACCTACCATCAACTGATCAACTAATTGACGAAGCTCTTTATGAAGAGGACAATGAAGTTGACAGGGAATTAGATCTGCTAGAAAAGAACGAATGATTTATGCAAAGGATTGTTTTGAGTGTCAGATGTGGATTAGGCCCACTGTTTGTTACTGTTAAAAAAATACAGACATTGTATCTTTCCGTAACTTTTACTCAAAAACGATTGATCCTACGAAAAAAAGTGTAATAACCTTTTTTATGTAGAATTTTATAATAAATATTTTTGGTCATAACTATTTTTGTTGAAAAAGTGATACTTTTCGAGATAATGGCAAAAAACTGAAAATTTCCTCTTTAACACCCCCCCTACCGTACCTCCTCATACAGTAATGACTAAAGCGGAGCCGTTTTCGAAATACAGGGTGTTTTATATTTTTTGGAAGAATTTTCTTTTATACACATGGATTTAAATTACACGTGAATAAAAAATAGCATTTGAAAAAATATTTGACTTCACTTAATTGTAGTTATCTGACGATGGTTGAATAAACCAAAACGTAAAAAAAGAGTAATTTTATTATAAAGACTGATAACTCAGGATATACCTTTTTTTTTGTAAGGGGGGAAATCTGTCATAGACACCTGGGACTCAGGTTCTATCGTCCAGGTAATGCCGGACTTCAACAGGCTAAAACTCCCCCCTTTCAGTGTTTCCAAGTGCCCCAGATTATGCTAATCTTCCTATTTCGTAGTTTTATATCTCATTATTTTGGAAACGACTGAAATTATTGAGTAAAAATTTTTAGCAATTGTCTTGTTACGGTTCTACTTAGGTAGTCTCAGTTTTTTTTTTAAATATACGTACTAAGAAAAAATGTTATGGCCAAAAATAATAAATATTTCCCTATCGGTTGTCTCTTTCTTGGTAATCGCCACCTTAAGTTAATATTTGTTGAAAAAAAAAAGCTGAGAACGCACAGGGATCGAACCTCGGACCTTAAGATTCAATCAATCAATCAATAGTATATATTCAGTATTAAGAGTACAATATGTGCCTCCTCGGAGCCCAACCCGGAGCCAGCCACACGACCAGGACAGGTGACGTCGAGGTGGGTGGTTACAAGAACTAGATTATTTTTCGAATATCGGAAATATACATGTTTCCAGTTGTTTCAGCGTCATTAATACTCTTATTTTGTTATCAATAAAATTGACTTAAAACACCGTTTTAAACAGTTTTATTCCAATTTTTCGAGTGCTCACTGATCTGTCGACACAGTTTTTCTCAAATGATACTTTACGATTCACACTCGCCCAGAAACATGAAAATTTATGCTTTACTACAGATTTTTGCTATTATCTCTGCCCTCGTTACAATTACTTGTATCTTCGTTGTTCCTGCGTAGTAATATTATTAATATTGTAGAATATAAAATTTCCTAGCATTTTTATTTAAACAATTTTCTTCCACGGGCAATTATTTAAGAATTACGAAAAAGGAAAAAGGTTGTATAAGGTTCTTATCTAACTTTTCTGAAATATCTTGACGCGCTGAAGCCAGCTTTGGACAAAAAATTTTTTCTACATAATTAAAAAAAAATCCTGTAGGAATTATTTACGGGTACTCCCCCTTTTTCTGCTCTAGAGACTGTATTATTATTTATATATTAGTATAAATATATAGAGTAGTGCTAAGGCTTTTGCGGGGCTGATGTTTTGTATGCTAGTTTCCGGGCCTTCTTCTGCATTGTGTTTATCGAATGCTTGACGATTCAATCATCTTGAATTAGTGTTCTTCTATATCACTTAATTTCAGAAGAAAACCCCGAACGTCGAGCATTAGCCAACGCTGAAGAATATCGGCATATCAGCACAAAAGTTAATATGATATTTTATTTTTTATTCTGTGTATTCTGTGTATTATACCTATTCTATATGAAAATTGTTTTTAAGGATGAAGTTATGATTGATGATACTGATGAACATCTTTTAAATGATGAAGACCTACAGGAATGGGAAGAGAGGGAGGAATCTGAACTTGTGGACCAAAAACTTGAACCTACTGAAAGTAGGTATTTAACTATTATCTTTCCCATTACATTTGAATAATTTTGCCTTTTAGCTTATGAAGAGGTTCAAGTAAAACCAATCCAAAATATACTCCGACCTCCGAAAAGACGAAGATTAGTGCCAAGAGCAGGACAAGCCACCAAATTCGAGATAGCAAAATGCATGAAGCGCGCATCTGATGTCTTTAAAACCATCAGTCATCATCCTCCTCAGCAACAACAGCATTCCGATGAGTGCTCGTTATATGGACAGTTACTAGCAACGAAACTAAGGACAATGGATAAGAGAACAAGAGCAATAGTTACAAATAAGATTGATAACCTAGTTTTTAAAGCTCAAATGTATTCTGAAGATCCATTACCCACCACTAGCTATGAATCATTTTCAGAAGAATCTCATGAATTTTCTCCTCTCGTAGATCACTACTCACAGACGTCTGCAGACTAGGTGTAAAATTTCCATCGATAATGGAATCTGCCCTCTAATCTCAGCACTCAACAGTATGAGACAGAAAGAAATAAATTAAATTAATATTTGATATAATGTGTTAATACTTGATTTTTTTTGTAAATGTGATTTTTTTATGTAAATAGCAATTAAATTTTACATTATTGTGTATTCATTCATAATTATAGTAATTGATATTGGGGCAGATGTTATTCTGGAGGGTTTCTCAAGCAGCAAACAAGCAAAATAGACCAACCACTATTACAAGAATTATTTCATGAAGCCGGAAATTACCTAATTTCGTCTTAATACCTGACTACGAAGTCTTAATAGCTTGAAATTATGTATTAGAAAGAAAGAAAGAAAATTTATTTAACCTAGTTACAAAAAGTTTTTGGTAAGTCAAAAATTATAACAAAAAACATGGAAATATTAACATACAAATACAATAATCAATAAAATTATCATATAATAAACAACGAACAAGAGAGAAAAAATACATTTTACATTAAAAGAGCAAATGAACATAAAAATAGCAGACATTTTATAAAGTGGGAACAGTGTTAAAATACTCTTCCTCTGAGTAAAAATAGAAGAAATGCATTTTTAACTTACGTTTGAATATATTAAAATGAAGGATTGTTGTGGAATTTGGTAAATGATTATATAGCTGAAGGTTTAATGAGTTTCTTGAAGATTTAACAAGTCTATGTCGAGGTTGTCTAAGCTGTGGGGCGGATCTGGTTGAATAATTATGAAAATCAGAATTGGTGACAAAATTGCCCTTATTTTTGTGAATTTCCAATAACGAAATATACATAAATAAAGAAGGTACAGGCAGTATACCCAGTTTTTTTAAAATTGGCTGGCAGTGATCCCTCCACCCAGCATTGCTGATTAGCCTGAGAGCTCTCTTTTGTGATTTAAAAATTTTAGTAGCATGGCATGAGCCACCCCAGAGGAGTATTGCCTAGGTAATGTGTGGGTGAAATAAGGAGAAATAGCAAGACTTTAAAGTGTTGGAACACAGAACATTTTTAAGTCTACGTAGTAAAAAAATTATACTGGATAATTCGCTTGAAAGTACCTCCACGTGTTTACACCAGCTTAGTTTGTTGTCTACAAGTAAATAAATATGGTGAATGTTTCCCCATATAATGGGCGCTGGACCGTCAAAAATCAAAGTTACAAAAAATTTTATTAGGCAAAGTTGTAGAGAATATTATTATGTACAAGCTGGAAAAAGAAAATTTCAAGAAAAAAACAAAAAATAAGAAACCACCCCTATTGCAACACCCTACAAGGGGAGTGGACTGTGACTTTTTGGTTGGATACTCGGGAGACACCCCTCCATCGACTCTGAAAAAATCAGCTTGCCGGGAATTATTTGTGAGCACCCCCTATAGAAAAGGTCGACTTTTACTGTACTACTTATGCAAAATTTTATACTCTATCGAATGGCGCCAAGATCATTCCTTTAGCTCCTACCGTTTTTGAGGGAAAAAAAAAAAAATATATATATATATATATATATATATATATATATATATATATATATATATATGCAGATACCCTTTGAGGGGGGTGGGGGGCGGGGGGAGCAGGCATGATTTCTCGAGGTGGGTCTGTTCGAAAATCTACTTATTTTGACTAGTTCTATTCATGGTTAAAAGGATTTGCTATTACTCAAAAGAAAGAAATAACTCGTTTTTTGATTATAATGACCTTTTGAGTAGGATATTTTTAGACGGCTTTGAGATTTTGAAACATCAGTATATCATCGTTAATTTTATATCAAATTCAGCTTGTAACAACGAAACCCCCACGGAAGTCACAATAAGTGTATTAATGCACTCTACTATTAGTAATTTATGCTAATTTTACTTTTTCATTTTTAGTAAACAAACGATGAATATATTTATCATTTCTAATTTTGTTATTCAAAAGAGTGCACTTTAAAGTCAAATTTTTGGGAAAATTCAGGCGTAATAGATCTTGATAGGGAGGTTGTCGTAATGAAGCCGTCAACCCACACCTTTTTCTGGATGCTTCGGTCACAAGTTTGTCACACTACTTTACAGCCTGGGTGTGACAAGGGAAACTTTTGGAAACCCGGCTTCAGCGCAGCAGTGTGCCAGTCTGTATTAGGTTGGAAAAAAAGACCGAACTGCACATTGGGAGACCACTGGTATATATTCGATACACTTCAATGAACTGCCGTTCCGTCACTAATTTCATCACTTGAATGGTATTACCACCTAAATCCTTCAGTGGACTAAAAGTTCTGAGCAAGTATCAATTATACCTACTTGATATTTCTGCTGCCATAAAGTCAGGCACAATTTTAGAAGATTTAGCAGCTTGTGATTCTGGTCCACTTTCACACTCAAGGTGGTTGACGTCAACAAACAGAGTGCTCAGACTATACGCGAGCTTAAAAAAACCTACTTTTGTTTAATGTAACTATGTAATGCGTATTGAGTGAAACGATTTCTTTACTTACCCCGAAAATCTGATCCTTGCAATGAGGATGATGAAAGGAGCGCAATATTCGTTCTCTGGACGCTCAGTAACGCTAATATTTAGGTCGTGCCTATTTGCCCTAATTTATTGCTATTGTTTACTCTAATACTTACTTTCCTTAATTATGGAATATGCACAAATCAGATTTTATGGTAGCTGGGGAAAATTGTAATTTTGTCATTTTTGATCGATTATTCCAAGTTCTAAAACCATAACGCTGATAACAAAGATAATAGCCCAATCAGTGGAGGATTTTGCCCTGCAAAAAGAGGAGTAGTAACGATTTTGATATATTGTTTAAGTCGAGGCCCCGATAAAAAATTGGGGGGAGAGGCGCGAGCTGCCATCTTGAGTGAAAGGTGCAAGAAATTTTTTTTTTTTCAAATTAATTCGGCAACGCTCGATCCTACAGAAAAGCGCCAGACACATGGATTTAAGAAAACAATTTTTTTGTTATATAATGTACGTTTACAACTTAACATATTTTATATTTTTTATATTATTACAATAAAGATCTACTTTTATTGCAACTAAAAAAATATGAAATTGACGGGATAGTATTACGGTAGTTTACATCGTATCTCAAAACTAGGAAACAAATTATTCAATTTAATGACACTTATTCAGAAGGTCGGTACTTGCTCCTATACTCTTTTTTTATACATTAACGATATTTGTAATTATTTGCGGATGACACAATGTTACATGTTACAAGTAAAATAGAATATATTAAAACTAGCTGATGCCCGCGACTTTGTCTGCGTGGAATTAAGAACATTGAGACACTAACCCACTGCACATCCATTGCATGTAAGGGAGCCCACTTCCCATCCATTGCACAAGCGGAAACCCACTGTGCATCCACAGTACTCGGAAAAACCCACTGCGCATCCATAGTGCCCAAGGAAATCCACTGCACATCCATAGTACCCGAGGAAACCCAATGCGCATCCATGGTTCTCGGGGAAACCCACTGCGCATCAATAGTACTCGAGGAAACCCACTGCGCATCCATAGTACTCGAAGAAATCCACTGCGCATGCTTAGTACTCGGGGAAACTCGCAATTTGTCTATTTTTGTGTTAGAGCGAGTTAAACGAAAAAAATAATTATTTAAATCGACAATAGAACACATGGGTGGGTATGTGTCAAATTTCATGCTTAAGAACATCCCCTCTCCCTGTCCATTCGTTCGGGGTAGGGGGGGTCTCTTTTTGAAAACCGTCGAATACGTGTCTCCTTATTTCCTCAGAAAAGCCCGTCACTGGAATATCACGTTTCTGACTTACGCGATTTCAGAGATACGGATACGGATACCTTTTAGACCATCTACCACCCCCGGTCTTCAAAAAGTGAAAATCGAAATTTCGTCTCACTCGTGTCTAATAAATTCCAATGAAGAGTATTTCTGCCAAATTTCACACTTCTAGATCTAACAGTTTCCGAACAATTTAAAAACCACCCCTTCCCCGTTTACCCTTTCGGGGGTCTCTTTTTGAAAACCGTCGAATACGTGTCTTTTTATTTCCTCAGGAGAGTACATCGCTCGAGTAATCACGTTTCTGACCTTCAAAAATACGGGTGCGCTTTAAACCATCTACTACCCCCGTCTTGACCCCTTCAAAAAGTGAAAATCTAATAGATGTCAGCAAAAAATATGCCAAATTTCACGCATCTAGATCTAATAGTTTTCAAAAAGGCCTAAAATTTCAACCCCCTTTTTTACACCTGGGTCGAATTTCGAAAAATCCCTTCTTAGTGGATGCCTACGTCATTCGAGGAACCTCTATGCAAAATTTGAAGTTTCTAGACCCAGCGGTTTGAGCTGTGCGCTGATAGATGAGTCAGTCAGGGTATTATTTTATATATTACGTTGTTGAGAGGACTACCTGAGAAGAGTGAAGTTTGTCTAATTTTTATTAGCCAATAAAGAGTATATACAGATATATAGATAGATTAAACTAAATGAACATTTCAAAAACATATATAAATGGAATTGTGATAATGATCTAAAGCTTAACATGGATAAAACTAAATTCATGATTGTAGATCTAAAAGTAACTTAAAAAAATAAAACAAAACAAAATAAAACAAAATAAAAAAAAATTCGTTAAACTTTACTTTCCTACCGCTGTATCTCCTTAAATATTAGACTTACAAAAAAAATGTATATAACAAAAAATGCAGGAAATTTTGTCCTCTTCAACTTTGTCTGGAACATTTTTCTCTTCTCATTCAAGATGGTGGCTTGCGCCTCCACCTCCTCCTCCCCCCAGGTCGAAAACTTGTATTATTCATCAGGGCCTCGACTTAAACAACATATATCAAAATCATAACTACTTCACTTTTGCAAATGCCATATTTGTCCCTACTGACTGAATTATAAATATATTTTCATTTTTATTGCATTTCTAATAAAACTTTGTTTCTAAAAGGTTATTGCTTCCTCTTTCGGAAGTATTGTAATCGTGAAAAAATTACTCTCTGGTTTCTGCGGATTATCACGTTTCAGACTATGTAAATTACGAAAATTAAAGCCATTTAACTCCATCAGTCTGTAGGTCTGTCAATCTGTTGGCGCTATATACCGTGCGTGTAATTGCCCATTAAGCATGTACATTCACGTAGCGCGAGAGATTTGACAACACAGCCGTAAATTCGTCCGCCGGGCGGAGCATCCCAGCTCTCAGTTATTTCCTTTCAGCCAGCTGGTACACGCGATGTTGTAATTCTTACTCCCTATGCCTAGCGCGCGGCTACACGCACGGTATACGAAACCACTTGACGGAGAACGATGACAAATATACAGATCACTAAGAAAGGTGAAAACAAATTGAACCGCATTCAAAAACAAAACATTTTTTTTCTTGGCCTTTACCTTAATATAATAAAAAAGGAATTTCTTTCTCAACATTCGGGCTCCGAGGATTTGTTGGAATTTCGGTAAACTTTAATTTAAGAAAAAAATTGTTCATTTCCGATAAGATTTGCACTCATTAGCCATTTTTGAACCAAAAAATCTGGGACCACTGTGCAAGTGTGCACCGCACCTTAATCTGGATATAAAGTAATAAGGTTCATCTGGGAGAAGGTGAAATTTTATTCCATAATATTAACAAAAATTCTTTACCTTAATTTGCAAGAATAACCCATTATTTATTCATTTTTTACTTACATGTTAATACCACCCTTTGATAATAAAAAGTTGAATTTGGCAAATGTCTTTCTGCGTCCTTTCTGGCACAACTTTCAAACAGAACTGTTACTCAAAAGCTGCTTGTAACAATTTCAGTAATAAAACTTAGATTATTGCCGCTTTTACAGCTATAATTATATTTTTATGGTACACAATTTTCTTTTACATTCGTATGAAAAGAAATAAGTATCAAAGTGAAGCCTTAAATATATGAGTGCCAAAGGAATGAAGTTAATGTTAAAAACTTTGGTCACAACTATGAACTTAGCTTAAAAGAAAATTTGAAAGAGTCCATTGTTCGGAACAAGCTTTTTAGAAGAAGCTTTTTAGTGTAAAAATTGTTAACTTAATTTTTAATATTTCACTTTGAAACATTCTGTTACACAGAAGGAAATACAAAGAGGACATTATAAAGGACTTCATTTAGTTACATGAATTAACTTATGCTTATATGGAACGGTTCGAGTACTATCTCAACCGAACACGGTTTTTCGGCTATTTCATTAATAAATGATACAAACTGCAATGGACCACATTAGTGATGACGTCAAAACTAGACAAAAGCGCCCGGATTCATACAATCATTCGACATAGCGAGGCAAAGATGTATGCTACGGTGAAATTTAAACAAATTGAACCTTGTGATTCATGCAGTTCAGGTGGAAATTAAGACCATGAAAATATGGCTTTATATTTTGTTGAGATGCGAAGTTACACAAAATAGTTAAGGATTTCGGGTTACGTAATATTCTGAACATTCTACCTGAACAAAAGTGTTTAAATATTTGACATAAAAAAAATTTGGAAAAAAAATCAATCTCTTTCAAAAAAGATCGCTAAACATTATGAAATAAAATTTTAAAGTTGCCATTAATTAAACCTTATTACCTAATACCGATATTGAAGTATCTGAGGGACTAATAAAAAGTTGTTGTACACGATGGTAATCAGACCGGCCATCACATACGCGGCGCCACCTGAATAAAAGTGTTTAAACATTCGATATAAACAAAATTTGGAAAAAATCAGTCTTTTTCAAAAAAGATTGCCAAGCATTATGAAATAAAATGTCAAAGTTGCCCTCAATTAAACCTTATTACCTAATATCGATACTGAAGTATCTTACGGTGACCATACGTCCGAAATTTCGCTGAAAAGTCCAGCATTTTGGAGTACTATCCAGCATTACGAATATTAGAACACAGATTTATGCGTCTCATTTCAGGCTCTGATAGGTACACCTCCCTCAGAGATCTCTATGCACGTTGCCTCGACATAACCCCACTAGCGGACGACGTTCAAGAAACTTGGAACCCGCAACATTACCCCAATCAAAGAACATAATGCCATACTTTTATTCCACATCCAGTGGAAGTATAGTAACGACAAAAAAAATTTTAAAAATTTTTATTGTTCAAATAGGCTTAGAATGTCATGAAACGTCGAGATTTCAAGTTTGAGCGAAAAAAAAATTTCTGTCTGTCTGTCGGTTTGTAACTTTTTTTGTGCGCACGTTTACTCTGGAA
Source organism: Rutpela maculata (assembly GCA_936432065.2). Taxonomy (NCBI): domain Eukaryota; kingdom Metazoa; phylum Arthropoda; class Insecta; order Coleoptera; family Cerambycidae; genus Rutpela; species Rutpela maculata. The sequence goes on from OW386289.2 coordinate 146,918,957, forward strand.
CCGTTTGAGATATTGACTTGAAATTTGGTACACATATGTACTTTAACGAGATCTAGAACTTATATTTTCATCTTGTTCCGTCGAAGGGTTGGGGGGTAAATTGGGGTAAATTTGGAGTAGATAGGTAAATCAAGCAGGTAAGAGTTCATAAAATTGATATCTAGTATAGACAAGAGAAGCTAAGGTCTCAAAAAATATTTTGGCATTAGCCACCCCCATTACCAGCCCCACCTCAATATTAAAGGGGATGAAAAAAAAATGTGATTTAGTGTGTGTACAAGAAACAGAAACCTCAAAATATTTTCTTACTTCATACACCCTGTTACAGCATTGTCTTCAAGCCGAACCTGACCCGCCCCACCCAACCACACATTCACCAAGGCGATGTGCGTCCCATATTTGCATCCCAAATAAAAATAAATACTTTTTGAATTGAAAAAAAAAATTGGTATTATACCAACTAGCCAGTTATTAAAAATGCGTTATTTGTTTGTGTTCTATATTAGGATCATTCTCCTCAAACCGTAACAATTTCATATTAAAATTTTCTAAAACCAAATTTTGAGAAAATTAAAATTTAATGCGACATTTGATTATTATCAATTTAGACACTTGAGGCATATATTATACTAGCAAAAATCAATGGAATCTAATTTAGATTTAAAAAAAATTTCTAATTTACCTATCATGGAGGTGACAATAATGACCACGGAGAAGACTGAAATATTTATTTAGTGAAAAACATAAAAATACAGTAAGTCATTTTTCAATTAAAATTAGTAAACATTTATAAGTTGTTATCAAAGGTGTATATATATTGTTCTCCACAATTTAGATCTATCTCTGCAAATTTTCTTTCTTCCAACTGATTTTCTACTTCTGGAATTTTGTCAAGTTTCCTGACGTTCTTCTAAATAATTTTCTAAAATGTTATGTGTGAGGGGGAGAATTTTCTTCAATGTAACGTTGAATCTGGTTTTCTTGTTTTTACGCTCGCGAAAGTCTTTGGAGCGTTTTTTCCATCCTTTTCTCACTACCCGTTGTTCACGTGCAACGGATTTAATTTTTCCCTGCCTCTTCCTTTCATGATATCTTTCTCTTTCTTTTTTTGTTTTAAGCTTCTCATAGTTTCTCGCTTTTTTCGTTTTTCCTTGTTGACTTTAGCCATATTTAGACTGTAAAGGAATATAATACATCTATACACGTCTAAGTATTTGACTTTTAAATAAAGAAAAAGGTCCAGAATAATCACGATACATATGATATACTTTATTACAAGAAAGTGAAAATATTATCTTCATTTCACTAAGAATATAAACTGGTAAATAAAATCACCTTCGTGGTCATTTTTCAACTCCGTGGTCACTTGAGGTAATGGAGGTGATGACCACGGAGGTGACTAAATCAATCAAAATTCCCAATGTGTTAAATGTTAGGTTAAGAGGGGCAAAGGAAGCATCAGCTGTTAATTTACTGGTTTTTCCATTATAAGCAAGAAAACATGATTTTACTATTGAACTAAAAAGGTGACCACAGAAGTGATGTTTAATAAAAATACTTACCTGGTTGTGCGGATTATTTATAAAATATTAACCAAACCCTTCACAATTTAACACACTCTCACACGGTTTTAAGGGAAACTAACTTCAATTAAAATTATCAAATATTTAAAAAGCATTTTGACGCCCTCTTTTGGAATTTTAGGGTATTTTATTTTTAGACCATGGATGTGTTTAGCATAACAGGGACAAAATTGCTTAGTCTACAAATAATTACTAATTGATATTTAACTCGATATATGTATTTTTGTATATATATCTTTTTGTAAATTATGTGATTAAGTATAAGTTTCATTTTTTTTTAACAATAATCTCTTAGGTACAAAATAACTGGGCCAATTTGTTACTGGGGACAGACCACGGACCGTGACTGTTCACTATTTCAATGAATATTTTTATGTATAAACTATACGTTAATATGGTCATATTGACTGTTTCAATAAATAGTGTCTATTATTTTGACAATAAATCATAGAACTTTTATTTAGATTTAGATTTTTAGAAAGAATAATCGCAGGGACTTTCAAAAATACGGTTTGTGAAGAATGACCCACTAGGTAATAAGTTTCAATTAACTGGGCGACGCCACGTACAATGGAGCAGGAATTCGAAAACGAGGCATTAAATGGTAAAATACATGAGCTAAAGGTCTATACGTTGTTGGCATATGGCAAGAGGGCATGTCAGTGTATCATTTGATTCACTATTTAACTCCAGTCAAGGTCATCCTGCTTACTACCACTTCCATGAAACAGTTGTTGTTAAGTAGTATCTGCGTATGATCGATGCGCTAAATTTGTTATAGAACTTTTAAGTGGTTAACTTCATTAATATCTGTAGTTTTTGGCTTAACTATGAGTCCAATACCGACAGGTAGGTACTGAATATATTACGTGATCTTATTGTAATTGTTTAAGTTATATAGTAATTATAATTTCAAACACAAGCCTAAACAATTATATCAATAAACTACAATATATTTTGTAACCACAGGATATATTTTATTTCCACATACATCCACACTGCGAATTTGATATATTATTAAAATTCAAACTAATTTTTGTGTTCGATATCAAATTTATTCTATTCTTTATCAACACGTTGTAACCAAATCAATAAAGAGTGTTCTAAAAATAGAGTCATAAATTACGTCTCTTTTAAAATGCTTCAGAAAAGCGCATTTCCATCGGAGAAATCCAGAAACTTTAAATTGCATTATAATCATGACCACTATTTTATTTTGATAAGAATAACCTCTATGTTTGTACAAAGAGTACCTTATCTGTATAAAATTATTGGCGTATATTTTGCTACTGTTTGTTTTCAGTCACGTACGTTGTATTTTCTTAATTAAATTTATCTTTTATTACTCTATTTGCACGCGAATATACAGTTTGAATACCTTAAATACCCAGCGATGTAAAGGTTTTTCATATACGTATTATAGTCCAGGAATATCAGTATTTTTCCTTAAAAAAAATATGATGAACATTTATAAGCAGACTTAGCTAAATGTCCCGAACAACATAGTAAAAGTCTCTTAAACTAACTTGAGAAGTTTAAGAAGGGAAGGAAGGAAGGAAGTTCATATCAAATTAATTTAAGCGAAATTCTTCTTAAATCTAACTATTCAATTAGAAGAGTATTATAGTCCGAGAACGAGGGATCTCTACGATGCATTTTAAGGACCCTCTATAACACTCGCGAACAGCCCCCTAAAAAAATTGATTGTTATGTAAATCGACCTGGCGGATCCGATTCTGGAGTTCGCCATACAATCCGGAATTGCGGAACTGGTCAAAATCGGCAATTTCCGAAAAATCTCAAATTTTATGGAAATTTTTTAATTTTTACTTATCACCCTATATCTTCCTTAGTTTAAGTCCGATTAAATTGAAATTTTTAGGAGAGCCAATTTAGACCGTTGATATCATGACAGAAATGCAAAAAAAATTACGTGTCACCAGTAATATTTTTTTTAAAAGTTGGTGACACGAAATTTGTTAAAAATGCAGCAACAAATACTGGATCGAGAAAACTTTTTTGTTTTTAAAGATAGATGTATATAGCTACAAAGCTACAAAGTTGTAGCCAAAGAATCAAAGAAACTTTTTTATTTTGGTGATTTTTTTGATAACTTACTTAGTTTTCAAGAAAACGGTGCTGCAATTAACACTTTGACCGCCGCGTCGCGTCGTAAGATAAAAGATTGGGTTGGCTTATAAGTAGGTACCGCGGCTTTGTTTCTCGCCTTTCGGAACGCCCCGCATGGCAAACAGATTATATATTGACTTAGGAATCAAATTGGAAGCACAAGTTTCAGTAATATTTACATGATCTTCATTTTGACACGCCATGAGTTCAGCTCTCAGGTATTTTGCAAACTTATATACATTTGCTTGTAATTTTTAAGGCGAATTTTGGAACGGGCCTAATACTGTTTTAGAATCGAAAGACGATTGAGCATTTTTTAGAGAATCTAAAATAGATTGAATAAAATAATGTGGATAAAATAACGAGTAGTTGTGAATATTGATTTATAAAACATTTAGTTAGTTGTTTTTAACCGATGGACGGGAGTAGTTGTCATTTGTGTGGTTTCTGACGCTTATTCATATTGAAAATTGATGAGTTGCTATAATAATAATTATTATTGCGTTAGGAAAGTGCTACAGAGGGTAAAGTGCATATTAAAGTAACGGAATTTCTTTTTCAGACATTTTAAACTAGTTTTAATATTTAATTTGAACAAAGAATAACTTTTTAGCAATTTTTTAATGTCAGCAGTTTTGTGCGCGTTTTTAATTTTTCTATTAACAATGACTTCCCAGTTAAACCCAGAGTTAAACTTTATGAAATGCATATTTTGCCAACAAAATAGTAAAGAAACTGTACATGGTGTAACAGAAGAAGCACTGAACTCTATATTTAAAGCAGTTTCTATAAAGTCGAATGATATCTCTCTTAAGTTGAAATATTACACCGAAAAAAGGGATTTATTTTTGTCAAAATGTCCTATCTATCATGCAAGATGCAGAAGAAATTACAGCCGAAAAGCTTATAAACAAAAAGCAGAAAGCACAGATGTGGCTAATACTGGTGACAAAAAAAGGAAGACCGTTGAAAGCCCAAAACGTTGTATAATTTGCAATAAAAATCGAGATACTAAAGGGTCCAGAAAATTGAAGCAAGTGACAACATTTAATATGCAAAATGAAATTTGGGCGAAAGCCAAGGAAAAACCGCTGCCCAAGGAATCACTACTTCCACATCCAGATTCTCTATCCAAGTCACTCACAACGAAAAAACTTTGTATGTGAAAATATTTGTTTATGGAACTTTAATAATATAATATTTGAAATCCTCTACCCCAAAAACCCATATAACGATACCCCACATCGGTAGTGGGGTGGGGGTGGTGATAGGGAGGTGGTAGTGGGGGGTGGATGAAGTAAAAAAATATTTTGAGGTTTCTGGTCCCTGTACATGCACTAAATCACATTTTTTTTTCATCCCCTTTAATAAGGAGGTGGGGGTGGTAATGGGGGTGGCTAATGCCAAAAATTTTTTTCAGACCTCAGCTTCTCTTGTGTATACTAAATACTAATTTCACGGACTCTTACCTGCTTGATTTACCAATTTACCCCAAATTTACCCCAATTTACCCCCCAACCCTTCGACGGAACAAGATGAAAATATAATCTAGTTCTAGATCTCGTTAAAGTACATATGTGTACCAAATTTCAAGTCAATATCTTAAACGGTTTCAGAATAAACGTGCGCACAAAAAAAAGTTACAGACAGACCGACAGACCGACAGACAGACCGACAGACAGACAGAAATTTTTTTTTCGCTCAAACTTAAAATCTCGACGTTTCATGACATTTTAAGCCTATTTGGACAATAAAAATTTTAAAAAATTTTTTTGTCGTTACTATACTTCCACTGGACGTGGAAGTATAGTAACGACAAAAAATGATGAAAACATTTTGTATACAATACAAGGTTTTGGAGACTCTTGTATCGACATGATTGCTAATGAAAATTCTTATCACAATGTGTGTACTTTAAATTATTTAAAAATAAAGGATACACCCAATAAATCGGTAACTTTAACATTAAATGAAATTTTTCTAAAAGTGTTGCCAAGTTTGGAAAATGCATTGCTTATTCGAAATATAGTTCTTACCATTCCTGATATTAGGACCATGTTACAGAAAGACGCAAGGTTATCAAACGTCGAGTGGTACCCAACCACATTCAGACGAAATAATTAACAAATTGAAGCAACAATTTAATGATAAAGTTATGGTATTGCCCAGCAGCGGCAAATTATCTAGCTACGTGTATTCTACAAGAACAGTTCTCAATGGAGTAGATTCTCTAAAAAATGCTCATTCGTCTTCCGATTCTGAAACAGTATTGGGTACGGTCCAAAATTAGCCTTATAAATTGCAAACAAATGTATATAAGTTTGCAAAATACCTTAGAGCTGAACTCATGGAGTGTCAAAATGAAGATCCTGTAAATATTACTAAAACGTGTGCTTCCAATTTGATTCTTAAATCAATATACAGTGTGTTTCACTTCTCGTGAAGACACCCCTGTATATTTTTTATTTGTGGCCGAATTCATTTCAAATTTTTATCAGCCATACAACTCCATAAGAAGACTTTATTCAACACATAAATGCCGCCTAGATCTAAAACGCCGGCCTACTTCGATAAAAAGAAAGCAGTAATTTTCGAGAAATCATAGTAGGCTTAGAGATAGACAAAAATTTTGTTAATAAAAGTTGTTCAGAATCACTTGATATGCCCCCCTGTAAAATTTTGTGAAAATCGGAGTATAAAAGAAAAAAAATTTGTTTCACTTCTCGTGAAGACACCCCTCTATCTTTTTTATTTGTGACCGAATTCATTTCAAATTTTTATCAGCCATATAACTCCATAATACGACTTTATTCAATACATAAATGCCGCCTAGATCTAAAACGCCGGCCTACTGTGATAAAAAGAAAATAGCAATTTTCGAGAAATCATAGTAGGCTTAGAGATAGTCAAAAATTTTGTTAATAAAAGTTGTTCGGAATCACTTGATATGCTCCCCTGTAAAATTTTGTGAAAATCGGAATATTTTCAACAACAAAAAATTTGTTTCACTTCTCGTGAAGACACCCCTGTATCTTTTCTATTTGTGACCGAATCATATCAAATTTTTATCAGCCATACAACTCCATAGGGCTATTTTATCTAACACCTAAAGAGAACTTTTTCCAACAAATGAAAGTTGTGAACAAAAATCGGCATTCAATAAAACGCTAAAAGGGACACTTTATTATTGCACATCAACTTAAATGTAATATCGTTTCCTTTTTTTCAATCGTCTTGTAATACTTGGAAATCTGTATGTAAGTATGTATTATGTATGGATGAATCAAATTTACCCACCTCCCGTTATCCAACCGAGCTGAAATTTTGCATACACGTGTAATTAAATAATAAATAATTTCAATAACAATTGTGGATGACTTTCATTTACTGTAAAAAGTTCTCATTATGATGGAATCATCTTATGGAGTTCTATAGCTGATGAAAATTTGAAATGAATTCGGCCACAAATAAAGAAGATATAGGGGTGTCTTCACGAGAAGTGAAACATTTTTTTTTTGAAAATATTCCGATTTTTACAAAATTTTACAGGGGGGCATATCAAGTGATTCCGAACACCTTTTATTAACAAATTTTGTCTATCTCTAAGCCTACTATGATTTCTCGAAAATTGTTCTTTTCTTTTTTTCGCAGTAGGCCGGCGTTTTAGATCTGGGCGGCATTTATCTGTTGAATAAAGTCGTCTTATAGAGTTGTATTGCTAATAAAAATTTGAAATAAATTCGGTCACAAATAAAAAAGATACAGGGGTGTCTTCACGAGAAGTGAAACAAAAATTTATTTTTTGAAAATATTTCGATTTTCACAAAATTTTACAGGGGGGGCATATTAAGTGATTCTGAACAACTTCTATTAACAAAATTTTTGTCTATCTCTAAGCCTACTATGATTTCTCGAAAATTACTGTTTTCTTTTTATCGCAGTAGGCCGGCGTTTTAGATCTAGGCGGCATTTATGTGTTGAATAAAGTCGTCTTATGGAGTTGTATGGCTGATAAAAATTTGAAATGAATTTGGCCACAAATAGAAAAGATATAGGGGTGTCTTCACGAGAAGTGAAACAAAAAATTTTTTTTGAAAATATTCAGATTTTCACAAAATTTTACAGGGGGGCATATTAAGTGATTCTGAACAACTTTTATTAACACAATTTTTATCTATCTCTAAGCCTACTATGATTTCTCGAAAATTACTGTTTTCTTTTTATCGCAGTAGGCCGGAGTTTTAGATCTAGGCGGCATTTATGTGTTGAATAAAGTCTTCTTATGAAGTTGTATGGCTGATAAAAATTTGAAATGAATTTGGCCACAAATAAAAAAGATACAGGGTGTCTTCACGAGAAGTGAAACACACTGTATAATCTGTTTCTGAAAGGCGGGAAACAAAGCCGCGGTATAAGCCAACCCAATCTTTTATCTTGCGACGCGACGCGGCGGTCAATGTGTGATATCGCAACACCGTTTTCTTGAAAACTAAGTAAGTTATCAAAAAAATCACCAAAATAAAAAAGTTTCTTTGGTTCTTTGGCTACAACTTTGTAGCTTACTATATACATCTATCTTTAAAAACAAAAAAGTTTTCTCGATCGAGTTGCTGCATTTTTGACAAATTTCATGTCACCAACTTTTAAAAAGGTGACACGTAATTTTTTTTGCACATCTGTCGATCATCATAACAAAGGTCTAAATTGGTTCTCCTAAAAATTTCAATTCAATCGGACTTAAACTAAGGAAGATATAGGGTGATAAGTAAAAATTAAAAAATTTCCATAAAATTTGAGATTTTTCGGAAATTGCCGATTTTGACCAGTTTCGTAATTCCGGATTGTCTGGCGAACTCCAAAATCGGATCCGCCAGGTCGATTTACATAAGAATCAATTTTTTTAGGTGGTTGTTCGCGAGTGGTATAGAGGGTGCATCTTAGACATTGCTCGTTCTCCTACTATTAGAATAATTAGAAATTAGAAATATATTTACATGTTGAGAGAAGTCGAAAAAGCTAGATTAAAATGTTCAATCCATTCGGAATTTTATCCTGGTTTGAATATTATTTTACTCATCCTTCCTGGGCTATAGCATATAAAATAAAAAATAAAAATGTGAAAATGCGAGTCGGGTAACTTATAGTGTCCAGACGGTGACAGAAATATGTATTCTAGTAGCTTTTGCATACAATAGCCGATGGAACCGATTCTTATCTTCTTTCAACACTTTTTTGTTATTTCTAAATCGTGTCGCAAAAATGGTGTAGGTTTATTTACAGCTCCAGATTTTGTATCAGTTTTAACATAGGTGAGTTTGCCATATATACAATTTCGCTTAACAAGGCAGAGTAAATCAGTTGAGTTAAAACAATACGTGTTAAATCACTCTTGAATTTGAAATTCATTTTATCGGATTTAAATATTCATGGTTTTATTTGCAGTCAATCATTATTTGATAAAGAAAATTGGACAATTGGCCATTTAATTTGATTGATAAAATGAGGTCGGTGGTTGGCATTATATAATGCAGTAAAAATGCTAAAAAATCGCCATAAAATTCATAATTGATTTTTATTTTTTTGGAGGCGGCCAAAAGTATTCAGTATTAAAAAAATTTACGTTTTAAATATATTTCAAACTAATAAAAAATAATTAAGATTTTTAATTATTTATTGTACGATAAAAATTGACTGAGAGGGGAGGAAATTTTTCATTATGTTCGAAAAGCATTTTTCTCCTGGGTTTTTAGAATTTTAGTAAGAAACAGTGAGTTCTACGTAGAAATTAGTTGATACAAAGTCAAAAGCTTATTTAATTCAATGTAATTTATTATTTTTTTTTTGCCGCAAGACGAGAATTCATCAAGTTATATCATTTTTTTGAGGGTTATTACATACCCTAGGTCCGCCAACAAAATTTTAATTTCAATTAAAACTATAGATGTATAGATATTATAAACTACTGTAAAAATACAATCATTTTTATTCATTAATTATTAATTTTTAATAGAAATTTTCCCAACACAACGATGCTAAAAAACGTTCCCAAGACAGAGGCTAAAAGCGATACGTCACATTCTTCGTAACACGTCGTCTTATACTAGCCCATTATACGTAGGGAGATCGATCGTACTCATATTGCTCTGTGAAAATAAGTAAATTAAAACTTAAGGAAATATAGTAGCAAGAAAGTTGTGTTTTGTGCCTGGATGCCGAGCATAAAAACCGCTGCCCAAGGAATCACTACTTCCACATCCAGATTTTCTATCCAAGTCACTCACAACGAAAAAATTTTGTATGTGGAAATAATTATTTATGGAACTTTAATAATATAATATTTGAAATCCTCTACCCCAAAAACCCATAAAACGATACCCCACATCGGTAGTGGGGCGGGGGTGGCGATAGGGGGTGGATGAAGTAAAAAAATATTTTGAGGTTTCTGGTTCTTGTATACACACTAAATCACAATTTTTTTTCATCCCCTTTAATAATGGGGTGGGGGTGGTAATGGGGGTGGCTAATGTCAAAAATTTTACATATACTAAATACCAATTTTATGGACTCTTACCTGCTTGATTTACCTATTTACCCCAAATTTACCCCAATTTACCTCAATTTACCCCCCAACCCTTCGACAGAACAAGATGAAAATATAATCTAGTTCTAGATCTCGTTAAATTACATATGTGTACAAAATTTCAAGTCAATATCTCAAACGGTTCCTGAGTAAACGTGCACACAAAAAAAAAATACAGAGAGACAGACCGACAGACAGACCGACAGACAGACCGACAGACAGACTGACAGACAGACCGACAGATAGACAGACAGAAATTTTTTTTTCGCTCAAACTTAAAATCTCGACGTTTCATGACATTCTAAGCCTATTTGAACAATAAAAATTTTTAAAAATTTTTTTGTCGTTACTATACTTCCACTGGATGTGGAAGTAAAATTATTATAATTATATTTCACAGTATCCTCCTTTATGATTACATAAACTCAAGCAGTTTTCATCTCTTGAGTGATTTAGCCACAATGTTTAAAGTTAGCTCATTCTCTCCCTCGCACTATTTTTTGTATCGTGCGAGTCACAAATATATCAGTGAAGTTAATGTAATTTAGTGTAATCTTATGCAGAAGGCTAGTGCGAAAATGACGTTGGCCTCTTTTTTGTCGAGGAACTTATCGCTAACTCTACTTCCTTGTTTTTAAATTGAAATAAAATTACGGATATTTTTCCGCAATTATTGACAGCGCCAAAATAGGGTTTTCCCACTAATTTTATTTTTACATTTTATGTCGTGATAATGATATAATAAAACATTCTATTAATTTACAACAATTTACTTCTTTAATAAGAATTACTTCTAAGAAAATATCGTTAAAACAACTTGCTGATAATTTCAGGGCTTTTTAAAACGGGCATTTTTACGCGCCAGAATGACGTATCTGCCCGGAAAACCAATGAGATTATGGATATAATTAATTGGTAATAGATTCTAACTGTGTGTTAAAGGAAGCTTTCCTCTAAAACTCCTCAGAATTTCCTCTTTTATTGTTTGTATTGTGATTGGTCTAAAGCAGTGGACTTATAAATATTGGCCAATCAGAATCCAGATAAATATCACACAAGTTATTCGTAAAAGCGTCGGACATTGATATTTTGTAGTTTAGGCTTAACCTTCACCCGCGTCTGCATTGACAGTTCACATCAGATGATTAACCTAAAACTTTATTTATATTTTGAAATTTGGATTGTTTGGAGTGAAAATATTTTATCAGTTTCTGGTTTATGTTTTATTAATTCTACGATCAAAAGAAGTAAAGTGGAAGAGGGATATGTTAAAGGTGCTGCTGATAATTTACCTAAAGTAGACTTTGAAATGATGAATTTTTATAACAAATCTTTTCTCAGATGAAATATTTGTTTAGATTTTACAGCAGAAAACCACTTTTTTCGTCTTTCAATATTGAGTGGTACTGTCAAAAATAATATTGAGGGAGAATTTTCACTAGTATTATTACACAAAGGTACAACAAGCTTTCTTAGGCATTTTGATAATCCATTACAACTCATAATAATTAAAAAGTGCTGTCAATAAATAGAGGTTATGTTTTATATTTTTCACTGCTATCTTATGCCGACTTTTTATTGGATTTCAGGGCGTTGACGTCACAACGCGCTAATTTATGGCTGTTTAAAATGAACCCAATATTTTTCAAACTTTAAGTTTTTTTTTCGTTACTATTAGTAAAATTAAAAAGATAATAAATATGCCATAAATCATTTTTATACGTGAATTAAGTATTTCAGCAATAATTTTTTTTTTGGGAAAACCCTATTCTGACTACTCATACATGAATAGTGATCATAGGATTCACCTAAAACCTAGATAAGACATGTAGGAGACACTGACTCCATTTGTTTATTTGTTTCACAAGAACCTCAGATTAAGCACAGGTTTTATTTAAATATGTACAAGAGGAACAAGTGGTTACATGACATATTTAAACTGTGAGGAAGCAGTCTCATGACTTTTCATACACAGAGTCTAACTGGTTTATAAAATTAATAAAAATGGTGCCCTACTCGATATGGATCATAGCAAAATAATACTAAACTACCACTCATGTGGCACAATGAAAGAAATAAATATTCTAAATATAAATATCACATTATATTATTTGTTGAAAATGATAAACAAAAAAGAGCAATATACCCCGAATATTATATATTTGTTTTTGTCCGCCCTCCTACTGAGATACTTATAATTACTAGAAGCAAATAATATTTGTTTAATTATTTTCCCCTTGTGGTATACTGTGGATATTATTAGAACTTGGTAACTCACCAGTGTTGCCAATTAGTTCAAAACAATAAATCATTATCTTTTTTTTTCGTCATATAACTTTCATTATAGACAAATAGGAAATTATTCAATTTGCTTAATGTTTAACGGCAATGTACCATGAAAGAGACACTATTATTTTCCACAATTATAAGCAATTTATTTCTATTTCTCCCCTTTTAGTGTGAAAATAAAAGGACGAAACCGTTCTTTATGAGCGTGTTAGAGGCGGCATGCATAATCAGTGTCGGGAATCGGATCTCTAGCGCCAACAATTAATTAAGTTGGCTTTGTCCATTGCCGTGCAGTATTCTAAAATTAGAAAACAAATTATTGCAAGTCTGTAAAAATAACGAGTTTTCCGCTATTTTTAAATTGTACTCTTTGCAGCTATATTTATAACACTTTCGTTTCAAAGGCTGATTATTTTTATGTTCTTTTTCTGATTCTCTCTTTAGTGAAGTCAAAATAAAAAGTGACCCGAAAAACTGAGGTTTTTTAGCCCGTTTGGGGGTCCGTAAATTTTTTATTGATTTGTAGTCTTAATGATACCCTATGATGAGACATAAATCCTAAAAAAAAGTGGAGTTGAGCATAAGAAAGGTTTCAAAGATCTACAGGGTCAAAGTCATCAAAGTCGATTCACAAAGCACAGTGAGCACAGTGAAGATGATGATAATTCAATGAAAAATATTAATTTCTTTATAAAATCTCTTGTCCTTTTCTATCTTTTTCTCTTTTCTTTTATTTTTCTTTAACTACCTCTCGTCGATTTTTATATTTGAACGCGATAAACTCAAAAACAAACGACTTCGGTGCGGTTATAACCATTATTTAAGGGCGCTCTTGGAGACGGTTATAAGCTATTTATTACGTTAATATTTTCAAATGCAGCTAAGTAATTGGCAAAAATCAGGTAAAGAATGTGTACAAACGATGATGAGTCCCACAATAGACCTCTCTCTCTACGACTGCAAGCAAGGTGGGAGCAAATTAACAACGCAGCTTCTTATTACGCCGATCATAAACATGAAGGAATTTTTTTTGTGCAAAAATTCGATCCATCACCTAACTATCCAACTGCAGATTTAAATTATTAAAAAGCCCTTGTTGATTAAATCTTATATGAAGTCCCGTTTTCGCAGCAGTAAGCATCACCATATATTCATTCTTATAGATCATGTTAAAAATGGAAGAGACTCAATTCAAGAGGATTATTGTATGTACATGTGAAAGTGGATCTCGAATTGTTGCAGTCATATTATGACAATGATATGGTTCTTGGGCTATGCACAGTATCATGAAATACATGTGCTAAATCTCGATATATGTAACATATCGTTGACCATACAGAAACAATAACTCATGAAATATAAATTAAAAACTAATCGAAAGCCAAAAAGCAGAAAATCGAAAAACAATACAAAAAAACAAAAAAACCATAAAAAATTTTAAAAAATTGAAAACAAAAAAAAATAAAAAAACCTCTTTGTAGATTAGTACTGTGCCGTGGTAAAGGGGCTGAAGTATTATTTTTATTATTATCATATATTATTATCATCATTGTTATTATTATCCTTATTACGTTTTACAGTAATAATAGTACAATCAAATCTGATCTATTGACCTTCTATAGCTCTGAAACCTTTCTTATGTCTCATATTTTTGTGTGATTAATGCCTTATCATAAAGTATAATTTGGACCGCAAATCAACCGAAAATTTACGGACCCCCAAACAGGCTATTTTTAGGGTCGAATGGAATTGTATTGATGGTACTAAGGCCCCCGTCGTCCACGGTGCTATTGAGTTGTGACAAAACTGTATCTAGAAATAGCTGGACACTCTATTCTCGTACATGGAGAAACTCAAAAGTAACTAAGAATTACCACGATGAGGTAGACACGGTTGTCCTGTATTATTACTATCGAAATATGGACGCAAAGAAAAATTCGCTGTTCACTATATATAGAAAGGAATATCAAGTGCAGATTGTCTGTGGCAGCTATTATTAAACTGCAACAAAATGATGATATTTTTTATTCTTTCTATGGGATACGCAAAAGAAGTTTCACTTCCTGAAGAATTTTTACGTTAAAAATTCGTTAATTTATTTTTTTATTGTCGAGTATAGATGCAAAGATATAAACAGTTTTAGGTAAATATTGCCGTGTGACTGACAGCCTCACTCTCTCGGCGATTTATCACGAACCCCCAATAAACAAATTTGTTTTATAATTGTCATTTCTACAACAATTTTGTTTTATTGCTATTTTATTACATTTATAAAATTACAATAAAACAAAATAGTTGCATAACTTTTAAATTTTGCTTGTTGGTCAGTGACGTACTGATTGGTGACTAGTACACTCATGAACGAGATCATATTTGATTATATATGCCATGATGCTCTAACAATTGTTAAAAGATATTAGTTTCTTAACAGTCACAAATTAGTAGCTCCGTAACAACGAGCCGAAATCTTCAATAGAAGGTTTTGATGTAAAACCTCGGAGTATCGATCTATGTAGAAAATCGATAGAATTAACGAGATTTTTCGTCAAAAAGACGTTATCGAGCACAACTTATAAAATTTTCGACATTAGCGCTGAAAATTAGTGCCTATCAAAAGACTTTCTCATATCTTCGATGACGATTTGTAACAAAAGTTAAAAATTATGAAGTACGCCGATATTCTTTTTACAATTTAACAAATTATCAAAAAGTTTATTCATTTTGTAAATCTATTGCCAGCAATTTAGTATTTTTATTGTTGCGATGAGATTACTAGAACCGGAGATAATAAGGAAAATAGCAGAAAAATTTAATTTCGCAACATAAATTGTTTAAGTTTTATATGAAGCAATGGACAAATAAATACTCGAGCCCCACGCGGCGAAAAAAGTTTTCTTAGTAAATTTTCCCCAAGAAGTGGTGCGGATTTCACTATGAAATGCAGGGCCCCGTCTCCTTTACTTAGACAAATCGATCTCCTAGGCTTAAGAATGTTATTGAGGTGACAGGGAAGTTGGTTAAGACACATTTCAAACATTTTTTAAATAGGAATAAATCTCGACGTTTGACGGAAAAATTGATAAAGTTTTGAAACTTGGCAAAGATGTTTATTAAGGCCTGCTATTAAACATACTAAATATCGCCAGCTTTATCTCTTCCGCTCGAGCCGCCCCGCCATTTTGAAAATATAGTGGTTACATTAAAATTTTTGCCGCCAACCATCAACTATATCGAAATTATGCTTCCATATAAAATAGCTTATGAAATTTTCTGCAAGAAATGTTATATGCGTTTTTTTTCGTATATAGTAATATACTCTTCACATGTACGAAAACGATGAGTATATTGCATTTAATCGGCATATTTTTAGAACCGTCAATATCTTGCGATTCAAAAAATTTTTTGATGGGCTTTTACAGACAACTTTATAGAATGGTATTAGGCTATTGAAAACTCAACAAGGAAAAAAATTTTTTTCTCGTGCGAAAATAAAAAAAAACATTTTTTGTTGATTTCAATTCCATCAAGCCTATCAAAGAATTTTTTCAATCGGTTCAGGGATGCAGGAAAAATTGTCGAATTAAGAAATCATTTTCCCGCCACCCTTAGCAATAAAGTTTACAAATCTGTTTTCATTTAACAAAATAACTAGCATAAGGCTTTGCTTTAAATGATAAATTAGTATGTAAACTGTTTTGACATGTGAAACGCAACTATAAATAAAACATTTACTTATTTTCCACAACAATATCACATTGCGTAGGTAGGTCCCTTATTCCAATTTAGTTATGCCCCGAAGAGAAAATTTATTGTAATCGTCACTTAAATCATTAAAGGCAAAGGTGTAGTAATTTACGTAGGTGTGAATAATATCGCATTATTAAATGTTGCATAATATATTTGAATACGGGCTTATCTAATTTATAAAACAAAAATAATTGATATATGTGACGTGATAACAATAATGCGGAAACTATTGTAACGCGTTATAAATTCCCGATTTTATTAGTAAAATGTAAAATTCATGCCGTAGTGAACAAATCATTGTTTCTGCGTTGGTCAGCTACGTGGTGGTGTTTCTATTTTATTACTGCTTTGTATTTTATTACCACTTTATTAACATAAGTCTAATGATGTGTACATGCTAGCCATAATTGAAAATTCTAATCAAATTCTAGTGCATATGCAGGTTCACAGACAATTAGTTTTATTACAATTTATCTATCTTATATATATTTTTACCCGCTTTTATTTAAATTAATTTTTTATTGTTGTCAGCACCAAATGTTGCAATTGTTCTTCAGACGTTTTCAGTTACCTTGGAGCTTTAAAATTCACAGATCTGCGAGGTATTGTTGTTGGGGATCATTTCCGAGGTAATTTTTTAACCCCCTACCCAAAAAGAGTTTGACGCGTATGTTTGTTTGTCTGTCTGTCTGTCTGTAGCTTCATATCTCTTCAACGGGTAATCCGATTTTGATGCACTTTTTTTTATTTGAAAGAGTATTTTGTCGAGAGGGTTTTTGCCGTATTAGATTTTGATGTTTCTTGATTGCAAGCTTTTATTTAACTTGCCTTGTTCATATGGGTCAAATCTTGGAACTGAATTTTAAAATAGTTATCTCCAACCAACTGAGCTGAAATTTTGCATACATATTTAGTTTGGATGACAATGCATGGTTAGCTAAGTGACGTCATTCCAAATCCAATATGGCGGACTCCCGAAGATGGCCTACCAGTTACTTTTTCTGTATCCCCATGATATGGGTATCAAATGAAAGGGTTTGCTGAGAAGAATACGAAAATAAAATGACGTCACACTAAATTCAATATAGCGGACGTAACTGAATTTTAAAACATTTATCCCCAACCGATTGAGCTGAAATTTTGCATACACGTTTAGTTTGGATGACAATGCATGGTTAGCTAAGTGACGTCATTCCAAATCCAATATGGCGGACCAGTTATTTTTTATGCACCTCCATGACATGGGTATCAAATGAAAGAGTTTGCTGAGAAGAATACGAAAATAAAATGACGTCACATCAAATTCAATATGGCGGACGTCCCAAGATGGCGGACAAAATCTTTTAGTTCTTAACACTATAATTTGATCGTATAGTGTATTCGCTCATACGTTGCG
The DNA here is from genome assembly GCA_936432065.2 of Rutpela maculata. NCBI lineage: Eukaryota > Metazoa > Arthropoda > Insecta > Coleoptera > Cerambycidae > Rutpela > Rutpela maculata. The sequence goes on from OW386289.2 coordinate 146,936,682, forward strand.
TTTTAAGAAATGGTGAAGGATTCGGTTTAAACAAGTTTTATATCGGATAGGAACGACGCAATGAATATACACTTCTCCAAGAAATTAACGCACCACCAAAAAATAACCAAAAGTTTGAAGTTAGTTAATTTCTAACCCCCCGACCTAAAAAGAGAGGTGTTATAAGTTTGACGCGTATGTTTGTCTGTCTGTCTGTCTATCTGTCTGTGGCTTCATATCTCTTCAACGGGTGATCCGATTTTGATGCACTTTTTTTATTTGAAAGAGTATTTTGTCGAGAAGGTTTTAAGACATATTATTTTTTGAAATTTTCCGATTGAAGTAAAATTGAAAATGTGTAGACAATTATGGTAGCCGAATATGATTTCGGCCTCACTTTGATTCGGTCATATGAAACTGGTACGATTAGATATATTGATCGGGAGTTTTTAAAAATTTTCAATTTTTTAACCCCCGACCCAAAAAGAGTTTGACTCTTATGTTTGTATGTTTGTTTGTCTGCCTGTCTGTCTGTCTCTCTGTGGATTTATCTCTCTTCTTTTGATGCAGTTTTTATTAAAATTAAATATAACACATAAATATATTTATAATAGAACCTAGACCGTGTGCGACTAGTAGAATACAAAATTGGACCGCGTCGGCTTAAAGGTTAAAAAGTTCTGTGTGGGACTCGTGATATAATAATACGCTATGTTGTATGTAATATGTTTAGTTTAAAAAGTATAAAATAAAATAAAACTACAAATTTAAAAAAACCCCGACACAAAAATATCGACTAAATAACTAATAAAAGAAAAAATAAATTAACACAACTTTAAAAATTATGAAATAATTTTGATTCCGTATACGAACTCTTATGATTTATTTAAATCCAGCTTATATTTTCTTTATGTCCTCCAGCAGCTCCCGATATATTCATGCGTATAAGAAAGCAAATCTCGAGGACATAAAGAAAATATAAGCTGGATTTAAATAAATCGTAAAAGTTCGTATACGGAATCAAAATTATTTCATAATTTTTAAAGTTTTGTTAATTATTTTTTTTTATATTAGTTATTTAGTCGATATTTTTGTGTCGGGGGTTTTTTAAATTTGTAATTTAATTTTATTTCGCTGAATTTGAATCTGGTCTCAGGATTTTGAAATATTTGAGGTTAAGTATTAAAAAAATGTTTTTTTTTTCTACTATTGGGGTTATGCATAAGATTAAAAAAAAAATTTTCAGCTTATTTCTAATAAATATGTCATTTAGTACCATCCTTCCTCTTTAAAATAAGCTTTCGAATGGCCATCTACGATGTTTCCTCGCAAAGTTATCTATTTTAAGGTGACATAAATTTGAAACCATGATCCCCTACAACTCAGCAACCTTAACCAAACGACTTAAAAAGCTTCAAGGCGTTAGGTTGTAATATGAGCATAAATTTGCATTATTTACACCCCTACTTAGATTGGTTTCCAGAAAATCTAGGCGATGTTAGTGAAGAATAAGGGGAGCGCTTTCATCAGGACATTACAGAGATGGAAAGGAGAGATCAAAGAAAATGGTCTACTTCGATGCTAGCTTGCTCGTCTCTTCAACGTGATAATGCTAATACTCCTCCAATACAAGGTCTTCGAAAAACAGGAAAAAGAGATTACATAAAAATTCATAAGATTCCGGGTTCAGTTTTAGGGTTTTGAATTTTGGAAGTATGGTTTATGATTTATCGTTTAGGGTTTTGAGTTTTTTCATGTTTAGGGCTTAGTGTTAAAGACTTGTTAAGTGTTCTGATGTTTAAAAGTTCTGGATAAATTCTTCTTCGATTTCTTTTGGGGTAAAAGCTAGGTAGTTTTCACCCTCCTAAGGGTTTGGTCTCGACACAATTTGGGGATACGTTGGTTGTTGTCTCAAAGATATATATTTTGTAATCGAGACAATTTGTCGTTTGACTCATTGGCTGAGATTGTTGGATTGTAGGGGATCATGATTTCAAATTCATGTCACCCTAAAATGGCTATAACTTTTCGAGGAAACATCATAGATGACCATTTGAAATCTCATTTTAAAGATGAAGGATGGTCCTAAATGGTGTATTTAAAGATAAGCTGATTATTTTTTTGAGTTCTATAGATAACCCCAAAAGTTGCCAAAAAAACCATGATTTAAGTACTTAACCTCAAATATTTCAAAATTCTGACGTGATGGGTCAATTCCGAGGCTAGATTCGCATTCAGCGCGAAAAATTACGTCGAAAATGACCAACGACATTCATTCATTTATTCGCGGACATGTGTTAGTAAATTGCAACTAATCCACAAAAAGTGTAATATTTTAGATGTGGAATAGTTCATTCAATATTTCAGTTTATTTAAATCACTTGCTTTTTTAAATTTTTTCAGAATCTCAAAAAAAAAATTTTTTTCAAAAATATTTTGAATGAGTACCGTACTTGATAGGTCTTGACTCTCATCTTGATATCCCGAGTTTGATTTCCGGCTGTGGCACTGGAATTTTTTCCAAAAAATAAATTAGTTATGCTACACGCGGATACTGGAAATTGCGGAAATCATGTAATCGCCTCACCTATATGGTCACTTCAGACCTCTAAGGATAAAAGAGGTTGTAATACCTGTAGCGTCATTATTATTATTATTATTATTTCACAACTGAATGATGGATTTCTTGGTTCATAGTTAACCGGAATTTAGGCGACCAACCATGGGTTAACACTTTTCGTACAGTGGTACATGTAGCTAGGATTACAACTTATTACAACAAATATACTCATTTCAATTCAGCAGTTATTTATTGATATTTAAGTTAAATACAATGTATTTCCGACAACAGTCCTGAAGCTAATCACACATAGAGTCGGATCATCCTACAAACATTTAAACATTACAAAGGTTGTAATGTTTAAATATCCAAACGGAATAATAAAACATATATGTTAAATTAAAAAATATCTCTAAAAAGTGAGAAATAAAATTTCACTCAGTTTTACAAATGTCTATCTACCTATTAATATAAAGTAGAAAGAACTGTACCTTATTATCAAATATCAGTTTGATTTGAATTACTAATTTCAAAAATACGTTTTGCACCGACTTGAAACTGGTATTCGGTAATAAGGTACAATTCCTTTCTACTTTCCACTACTAGATAGACAGGTATATGTAAAACTGAGTAAAATTTTATTTATTACTTTTTAGAAATAATTTTTGAAGGCTATTCGATTAAAAAAATTTTTTTTCAACTTTTTAGTAGCTTCACATATTTATCCTGCCTGGAGGATAAACAAGTAATACATCATAACCTCACTTTAGTTCCTTATAATAACATACTTTTAGTCCACAGTACATAATATCAAATGGTCGTTTACTTTTCGGTTTCCGCCCTTATACCAAGTTTCACGTAAATCTACAAAACATTGGCTGGCATTATAGCATCTCAATTAAAAACCATCATACAATGAAATAGTCATCATTGACAATATTGAAAACAACGACATGAGCGAGAGTATGCTGCATAATTTGTAAAAGCTAATTGTTCAACGGGCGCGTTTCTCAATAAAAGTTTCAATTCATACTGTTGTCGCAGAAAACATTCTTCGGCTGATTCGCCTCCATGCAGGGCTCTATTTCGTTGCGAAATGGTATATGGCATGATAGGAAGTTATAATAATGCTCCGCTGTTTGTCAAAAATTATCATTATTATAAATCGAGAACTAGATTTTTAATTTATATTACCGGCGACTCCCGTTGAATATGCTCGTAATATAAAAAATTGTTCCCAATTTTTGTTCACCTTACACTAGATATAGCTTGATAAATTTAGTGTGGATCCACCGCCGGACTATAACCTAAGTTTGTTTGTAATTCAATGCAGGTCGGGGTATTTGCCCGCTGAGTAGTTGTTTCCTTCAAATCCGATTTCATATATATATATATATATATATATATATATATATATATATATATATATATATATATATATTGTTGTGACATTTGCAAAAATATATATTTTAGGGCAAAAGCCAGAGAAAATAAGCCATCGTAGCAACAGACAGAGGTACATAACTCATTGCACGATATTGTTACCTTCGTGTATGAGGAACTGCACTTACAACCCTTCGACGAAGCTAGGGGAGGTCAATGACCTCAAGTAAGACTTAAAATGTGATATGGTTACTTAAGTAAAACACCTCTATTTGAAAAAACTCACATGCATTATGTTTAGTATAATTTATGATGATTAGGTATAAAAGGATACACCCAGTAGGGTAAACCATATGTATAAAGTAGACAAACCTTATAATATGTTAAAATAACTAATTAGAGAGACCACAGCAAGGGCTCAAATGTGTAGAATCAAGCTTTGTTCTTGTAGAAACCATAAACTCTCTGAACACTCTCGTAGTGGACTCGTCAAACTAAAAAAATAAAACATTTTATTAAAATAGTGCTACAAATTAGACTAAAGGACAATAATAGTGGACAATGATGACGTATTAAGTATTAGAATACGTATATGAACGCTAATAATGAGCAAAATTAACATAAAATCTACTTATAAGAAAATTTGAAAAAATATCTCTCGGTAAACATACATATATGAAGGTTTTACAAAAAGGACACATCGTAATGAGATAAAACTCACAGGAAACAAAGACTAGTACCTGTTAGTGAAGTGCAGCGTAAAATCTCTGAACTGTGACACGTTGGGAGGTATTTCTTAATAAATCTTTGTGTATTCTAGATACCTTCACATAAAATGAACTGCAACTTTTCTTAAAACTCCTTTAGATATAATATTTCTTATCCTGGCGTGAATTCAGGACACCAGTGTTGTTTTGTGTAACTTTTGATAGGACACTATGTATTAGTTTAGGCACTGCTCACCGATGAACTTGGAGGTGGGTACCTAAAATATTTGTTCACATATAATTATGTTTTAAACCTATCTAGGTAATAAGTGTTTGTAGATAATTAATAATTAGTGTATTAAGTAAGATCTGGGCAAATTTTAAGTAGTTTTATGTAGTAATAAGGTCAGAAAATAGCAATATAGAATATTTATCAAAGTGTCTTAAAAAATCATTATGGGGGTACAAATGGGGTACCAGAATGATTGGGAGTGCATAGTAAAGCTCATTCCAATGTTAAAATGTGCATATAATAAGTAAAAGGCATAAAAAAGTACATGTTTATAAAAATCAAAATTCTTTATTAAAATCATACTATCTAATTTTTGTATTCCTGTCAATCTCAGCGAATAAAAACGCGAGAAGTGGCAAAAACAGTCTAGTAAACGCGGTCGTAGAGGCAACATGTTATAAAATTTACTCCTGAAAACTCCTAACCTAAAATTTATTTAATGAAAATTTACCCTATTGTTTGAAACCGTGTGTTTACGGAAGTAATCATATATGAAATTTTGAAAGGAGTTAGGAATGATAATTTTAATAAGTATTCTATGCTTAAAATATAAATGTTATGAAAATGTTATAAACTAGACTCAAAGTTTCCAAAGCCGACTCGTATATTTATCCATTTTAAATATCTAAGGTACTTACCTTAAAGTAAAATTTAATTCTATTATAAAAACCCGTGCTTCGAAAGTGATTTCCTTAAAATAAAGTGTCCCGAAGGAAGAAAATAAGGGAAAATAAATAAATCAGCTTTATCCATCATCTGAACTTCTAGTGATCTTCAAGCACCTGCGGTTGGTAACATCAGTAACCAGCTTTGAACGAGAATCCAGGGGCGTACTCACAGCAGTTGTGCGCGATTGAGCTCAGCGGCGTTACGAGAGCGGTAAAGTATAAAGGTACCTTATCGGTTATATTTTCACTGATCAGTTGATAAAATTTTTGAATATATTTGCAAAGGCCAATAAATAAAACGCATAATTATCCATTCATCTTAAACTTTATTTATGTAAACTGTGTATTTGTTAAATTCATAAATTTACCTCGTCCAGATCATTAAAATTTGTTAATCTTTGTTTAAAATATTGGTGTATTATTTCAGTTGCTAGAGATTACATTGCATTTCAGGAACCGGCTATCTGAGAGGGAGTTTGTACTGCACAGTCGCGGTACACTCATGCTCTGAGGTGTGGCAGTATCGAGTTATCTCTCGACTGTCGCATCCGATGGTTTAGGCCATCTGGCGCTCAACAACAAATAATCCTTTTCTTTTACAATCTTTTCACTACAAAATTACTATTTGCTTGTGACAGTAACGAGTTATCTCTCGATTGTTCACAACAATATATATATATATTTTAATTTCATGAAGTCTGTTATTAAAATATGGTGTACATTGAGGAAGTTATGGTTTAATAAATTTAATGATCAGGGAGAGACAATTTAGAAGAATAACAAAAGAACAGAAAGAGAACGAAATAAGGACAGAAAAGAAATAAAATCATGTATATCTTGATAGAGGCGAGTCAAAAGGGAGGTCAAGGAAAGATGGTAGCGCCTGGTATGGCAAGGTATGTTTTATTCAAAAAGGGGCATTTTGCTCTCTGATTTGAGTTATGTTGTTTATTAGTGGACTATAATTCAGTTTGAATGTGTGGAATTTTTAAAAAAATATTGGATGTAGTCCTCTAGTGGAGTTATGCCATGACAACGCGCATAAAGGTCTCTTAAAGGAAGTGTTTCGTGATGATTAAAAAAAAATAAGATTGTTGGATCATAGGTTTTTTCACCTCATTTCAAAGGTACAAAAACTTATGGTTCAACAATCTTATTTTTCTTTTAGAGTCGTCATAGATGCGCTACACTACGCCGGAAACACGTAAGTTAGAAGTGCATATTTTATCTAACATTCCTCTACATTTTCACCACTTCTTTAGCATATACCTATCTACTGTTTCACTGTGTCTTTAATCTCCAATAGTGCCATTTATAATTCCAACAGTGAAGGTATTATAAATTGTTTATAACAAAAAACTAACAACAACTTAAAAAACCGCTGCCCAAGGAATCACTACTTCCACATCCAGATTTTCTATCCAAGTCTCTCACAACGAAAAAAATTTTGTATATGTAAATAACACAGCTACAAAAAAAACTTTGGCCAGGGCACTGCACTACACATGTATTTTCACGCGCTGAATCCGAATCCGAGGTCAGGATTGGTCGATTGGCTCATATGTTCGAGATAACCTTAAAAAATAGTTAAATACGGTTCTAGAGTAATCGTCAGCACCAAAAAGTTACAAGACCAACAGACAGACCGCGACAGAAAGAATTTTTTTGCACAAACTTAAAATCTTGACGTTTTATGACATTCTAAGCCTATTTGAATAATGAAAATCTTCAAAAATGTTTTCGCGTTAGTATACTTCCACTGGATGTGGAGTAGTAGAAAATGGCATGACAAAGATATAAAAATCATTGTGTGCTGTGAACTACACGATAGAAGTAAAGCTTCTATTTCAAGCATTTTCTACGCATCCGTACTACTCGAGGTAACCCACTATGCATCCAATTTATTCAAGCAAAGGCACTGCGCATCTATAATTCTAGAGGAAACCCACTGCGCATTCATACTACTTGAAGTAACCCATGCGCATCCATTTTACTCGAGGAAACTCACTGTGCATCCATTCTACTTGAGGCAACCTACTTCTCATCTATAATACTCGAGAAAAGCCACTGCGCATCCACAATACTCGAGGAAACTTACTGCGCATCCATCCTACTAGTGGAAACCTACTGCGCATCAATGGTACTCGAGGAAAACCACTGCGCATCCATAATAATCGGAAAAACCTACTGCGCATCCATACACTTGAGGTAACCTACTGTGCATCTATAGTACTCGAGAAAATCTACTGCGCATCCAAAATACTTGAGGAAACCTACGGCGCAACCATATTACTCGAGGTAACCTACTGCGCATCGATGGTACTCGAGGAAAGCCTCTGCGCATCCATAATACTCGGGGAAATCTACTGCGCATCCAGTATACTCGAGGAAACCCACTGCGCATCCATGCTATTTGAGGTAACCCACTTATTATAGAATCAAGAAGATAATAAAAGATCTATAAACACAGTACAAGTTGCATGGTATCCTAATTTGAAATCGTAGAAGCGATGACGCGTCTCTGTCCTCATCTATCCTTGAAACATTAGTCTCATTTAGCAACCTTCTAAAATAAACTTGAAAGGCATGCGCGCTGATGTTCGTTTATTCATTGGACTGGAATTACAATGCAACCTGTAGGGTGTTTATAAATGTTAAAATTCCACACTTAGATTTTCTATCCAAGTCTCTCACCACGAAAAAAATTTTGTATATGTAAATAACAGCTACAAATAAAAACTTTGGCCAGGGCACTACACTACACATGTATTTTCACGCGCTGAATCCGAATCCGAGGTCAGGATTGGTCGATTGGCTCATATGTTCGAGATAACCTTAAAAAATAGTTAAATACGGTTCTAGAGTAATCGTGAGCACCAAAAAGTTACAAGACCAACAGACAGACCGCGACAGAAAGAATTTTTTTGCACAAACTTAAAATCTTGACGTTTCATGACATTCTAAGCCTATTTGAACAATGAAAATTTTAAAAAAATTTTCGCGTTAGTATACTTCTACTTAATGTGGAAGTAGTAGAAAATGGCATGACAAAGATATAAAAATCATTGTGTGCTGTGAACTACACGATAGAAGTAAAGCTTCTATTTCAAGCATTTTCTACGCATCCGTACTACTCGAGGTAACCCACTATGCATCCAATTTATTCAAGCAAAGGCACTGCGCATCTATAATTCTCGAGGAAACCCACTGCGCATTCATACTACTTGAAGTAACCCATGCGCATCCATTTTACTCGAGGAAACTCACTGTGCATCCATTCTACTTGAGGCAACCTACTTCTCATCTATAATACTCGAGAAAAGCCACTGCGCATCCACAATACTCGAGGAAACTTACTGCGCATCCATCCTACTAGTGGAAACCTACTGCGCATCAATGGTACTCGAGGAAAACCACTGCGCATCCATAATAATCGGAAAAACCTACTGCGCATCCATACACTTGAGGTAACCTACTGTGCATCTATAATACTCGAGAAAATCTACTGCGCATCCAAAATACTTGAGGAAACCTACGGCGCAACCATATTACTCGAGGTAACCTACTGCGCATCGATGGTACTCGAGGAAAGCCTCTGCGCATCCATAATACTCGGGGAAATCTACTGCGCATCCAGTATACTCGAGGAAACCCACTGCGCATCCATGCTATTTGAGGTAACCCACTTATTATAGAATCAAGAAGATAATAAAAGATCTATAAACACAGTACAAGTTGCATGGTATCCTAATTTGAAATCGTAGAAGCGATGACGCGTCTCTGTCCTCATCTATCCTTGAAACATTAGTCTCATTTAGCAACCTTCTAAAATAAACTTGAAAGGCATGCGCGCTGATGTTCGTTTATTCATTGGACTGGAATTACAATGCAACCTGTAGGGTGTTTATAAATGTTAAAATTCCACACTTAGATTTTCTATCCAAGTCTCTCACCACGAAAAAAATGTTGATATTATATTTGCACTTCACTATGTGGAAATTATTGTTTGTGAAACTTTAATAACATAATATTTCAAATCGTCTACCCCAAAAATATATAAAACGATATGCCACATCCGTAGTTGTGTTGGTGGTAGTGGGATGAAGTAAAAAAAAATTTGAGGCTTTAGGTTCTTGTTTACACGCTAATGTACAATTTTATTTTTTCCACCACCTTTATTAATGGGGTGGGAGTAATAAAAACTTTTTTGAGACCTTAACTTCTTTTGTATATACTAAATACCAATTTTACGGGCTCTTATTGCTTGATTTACCTATTTACCCCCATTTTTATCCCCCAACCTTTCAACAAAATAAGATCAAAATATAATCTAGTTCCAGATCTTATTAAAATACATACTTGTACCAAATTTCAAGTCACTATCTTGAACAGTTTCAGAGTAAACGTGCGCACGAAAAAGTCACAGACAGACAGACTGACCGCCCGACCGACAGACAGAATTTTTTGTTTGCTCAAACTTAAAATCTCGACGTTTCATGACATTTTAAGCCTATTTGAACAATAAAAATGTTCAACAAATATTTTTAAAATGTTTTAATATACTTCCACTGGATATGGAAGTAATTAATTAATTTGACCAATGAAATAATGTTATACGGATGGCATTTGTTGAATAAAACAACTTGCAGGGTACGCACTTTTGGTTTTCCAGAGATGGGTAAATGAAACTTTCCATTTGAAAGTTTCCGGAACAGAATTTCGATGACAATGAAAGTTTTCAATAAAATATTTGGATATTTGAGCATTTGAAAGTTTCCAAAATTATGGGAAAAGTTCCTTTGGGAACTTTTGGAATATTCAAATATTTTATTGAAAACTTTCATTTTTATCAAAATTTCATTTCGGAAACTTTCATATGGAAAGTTTCCTTAACCCATCTCTGGGTTTTACCAATAATAATTTTGATTTATTAAATTAAACTCTATTAAATTGAACAGCATGCAATTTAAATGATATCTATATTATTGGCAAGAAGTTGTTTCACGAAAATAAACAGTTTATTTTAAATTATTTTGAAAGCTAACTAAATGTAAATAGAAGAATCATATTACGCATATTCAAATGTTTCACAAACATGAACAGGCAATATATTATACCAACTTTCGTCAACACTTTTGGGCTAATTAATCTCGAATTAAGCGGTGTTAAATAAATATTCAGCAAGCACCACATTTGAAATATTTTAGGTAAACATTAAGTCAAAATAGATTACACGTTGACATGCGAAACTCTTTCAAATTATCCCGCCCTTTTGGGGTCAGTCAACAATAATGTCTCTATGAAGGAAAACTTGATTTATTTCCAAATGATTTATGTCAAAGGACGAAGGGGTCAATAATTATCATATTACGCATACCTACTTCGTCACTAATTACTGTGGGGGGTCGTTCACATTTGAACCTAACCTACACCAATCCAATACTTTTACTGCGTTCTAGGGAAAAACTAGTGCCAACTTTTATTAATCAATAGTGCCAAGCAATGACAGGTGGATGATGGATGTGGTTTAAATAAAGTCATTATTTGTCCATATCACACCATCAGGCACGCAGAAAGCTAACACAGTTAATCCAAAGGTCCGTAATGGGCTCGGTAGTTAGAATTAACTGTTTGTTTCAGTATAATTATTGCTGGAATAATAACAGTTTGAATAATAGTAAAGGTCATTACCATACTTTAAATATATCAAGAAATATAGCTGCCTAGTGCCGTGACACAAATAAGGAGCAGTGGAAAATTATGGCAATTACCTATAATATAAATCTTGATTTTTAAATGTGGAGTAAAATTCATTTGAAAAGTTGCTTATTCCCAGTAGTTCGTGATACTGAATTATAAACAAATAAAAGTTAAATGCCTTATTGTGTGTAGTTGAGCATGTAATCCATCCCAAAATTGCAAAAAAGCAAAAGTGCAGGAGTAGCGACCAAACATGGCTATTTTCAAGGGCGGCCAACACGATGGAGATAGTCGCGCGGTCCCTACCCCCCTCGAACTACCCCTAAACTTGACAAATAACCCCTGAAACAACTGGCAAAAACAACAAGGTTACCTTGATGTGGGTCAGTGGCGCAGCCAGAAAATTCATCTGGGGGGGGGGGGCAATAGAACCGGCCTCCCCAGAGGATCAGGAAAATTTTTCAGAAAATGTTGAAACGGATGTGTATCTAGATTCCTCTATTAGAAAATATTGGCATTAATTACAAAATATTTATTTCAGGGGATAATTTAGATACTGCTTTGTACTGCTTTTTTACTTTTTGGCTCATGGAAGACGGCTTGGGGGGGGACCCGGGCCCCATGGCTCCCCCCCTGTCTGCGCCCATGATGTGGGTGCCAGGGCATGAGGGAATAGAAGGAAACGAATTAGCTAACGCCCTTGCAAATTCAATTCAATTCAATTCCCGGTGGTCGTTAGGATGTCTGATTGCTAAATACAGGACATTTTGAGTTTTCTCAATAAGCCCCCGATCCAACAAGTACTCGCATGATAACGAAAAATGGGGAAAAGGTGTGGTTTATGCATCAAGAAACCCCCGATCCAACAAGTCCTCGCACGATAACGGAAAATGGGGAAAAGGGGTGGTTTTATGTATGTAGGTGTAGTTGGTCAGGGGTGGGAGGGTAAATAATATCAGCATCGTGTTCCCCGCCCTTGAAAATGTGTAGAAAACAGTTTTCAGCGCGTTTGAATGGTTTCTGCGTGCTTCGGTATTAAGAGAGGCCGTGGTTTCAACCCCCGGGTCGTTAGGATGTCTGGTTGCAAAGTTTTATAGGACATATTAAGTTTTCTCAAGAAAAACCCAATCCAACAAGTCCTCGCCTATCTGATAACGAAAAATGCGAAACAGGGATGTTTTTTTGCGTCTAGAGGTAGTTCGAGGAAGGACCGCGCGACAATCACCCCGCCCCCTTGGCCGCCCTTGAAAACGGGGGTAGTCAAGTTTGGTCGCTACCTTTGTACTTTTGGGGTTTTTTCAACTTTGGCATAGACTAATACAAATGGAGCAATGCCGACATTTTCGTCAGTACTGAAAAAAAACATACAGGAAAAAATAAAAAATTTTATTTTCGTATACGTACGCTCGGCGATCTAGTTCGATAATTAAAAGGTCTGTTTTCTTTTTAAATGTACCCTTATTTTTAACCGACTCCACATCATGGAAGTATAGCAATCGTAAAAAAAAATTTAAAAATTATTTTTGTTCAGATTCACTTAGAATGTCGTGAAACGACGAGATTATAATTTATGTCTGTCTGTCGGTTTGTCTGTGTCTAACTTTTCTTTGCGCACATGATTACTTTGGAATGGTTCATGATATTGACTTGAAATTTGATACACCTTATGTAGTATAGCGTGATCTGGAACTATATTATATTTCGATCTTATTCCGTTGAAGGATTGGGGGGGTAAACGTGGATGAAAACTGGGGTAAATAGGCAAGGCAAGCAAGTAAAAGACCATAAAACTAGGATATAGTGTATGTACAAGAAACCAAAGTCTCAAATTTTCTTTTGCCACCCCCACTATCACCCTCGTTAGCACTCCGACCACATTATAAAAATGAAAGAAAAAATAAAATTGTGATTTAGTGTGTGTACAAGAACCAAAGGCCTTAGAATTTGTTTCGGCATCAGCCGCCCCCACTGCCAAGTCCATTACCACCCACACCCCATTATTAAAGGGAGAAAAAAATAGAACTGTGATTAGTGTGTGGCCAAGAACTAAAGGTCTGAAAAATGTCTAGGCATCAGCCACCTCCACTACCACCCCCACAGGAAATTTGGATGTGGAAGTATTGATTCCTTAGGCAGCGGTTTTTTAACTGATTTCAGTATCGATATTACGTAGTAAACTTCAATTAACTTTGCAACCAACAATAGTGAAATTTCTAGCGATCTTTTTTGAAGGCGGTTCAATTCTTTTTTCAATTTTTTTTATTGTACTATTTATAAGATATAAATAAATCAGTCTGTAAAAAACGAGGTAAAAAATAACTTAGTTTAAATAAGCGAAAATATATGCAAGTAACATTCACAAGGAAAAAATACTTCCCTTCAGTAAGCTAGAGAAGTAACAAACATGTCCATCGGTATCAAGTAAACAGGCAGAGATAACTAAAGAAATGTCCTTAGAAAAAACGAGCTGAATATTTGATTAGCATTAGCATTAATACTTGTATTAAAGTAGAAATTAATATTTGTAGGAAATAAATGTAGGAAATTTTTAAATTGTTTTCAATTATTTATATTATTGGATCGATAGATGCATTGTGATTGTGATTAACTGTTATTTTTTGCTTTTTAATTTAATAATGCTGTATATCGAGAAATATACCTGCCAATTCCTAATTTAAACTTTCAGTATTAAATAAAATGTCAGATAACTGCTAATGGAAAATTATTCTCTTCCATACGTGATGTCACTCAAAACAAATAAAATTAGCAAAACTCTCCGGCTCAGTCAATATTTTATTGTATTTAACGTTTAAAAATTACATTTAATATTTTCACATCCACGTAGTGTAGTGGAAGTATAGTGACGGAAAAAAAATTGAATTTACTTTTTGCTCAAATAGGCTTAGAATGTCAAAACGTAGAGATTTTAAGTTCGAACAAAAAAAATTCTGTGTATGTTCTTTTCGTGCGCTCGGTTATTCTAGAACGGTTTAAAAATTTGACTTGAAATTAGGTGTTATAACGAGATCTGGAACTAGATTATATTTTGATGTGATTCCGTTGAAAAGTTGGGAGGTAAATGGAGGTAAATAGATAGAACAGACAAATCAGAGTCCATAAGGAAGTCAATATCTCAAATTATTTTAGCGTCAGTCACCCACAGTATCATTCCCATTACCACTCCATCCCATTATTAAATACGTAAAAGAAGCAACAAAATACACAGTACTTGGAATATTCACAATATAGAAGGCCACACATATTAGTAGAGCGCATTAATACGCTTATTGTGACTTCCGTGGGGGTTTTGTTGTTACAAGCTGAATTTGATATAAAATTAATGATGATATACTGATGTTTCAAAATCTCAAAGCCGTTAAAAAATGTCCTACTCAAAAGGTCATTATAATCAAAAAACGAGTTATTTCTTAGTGAAGTAAGTGTTTTGATATTTCTTCTTTTGAGTAATAGCAAATCCTTTTAACCATGAATATAACTAGTCAAAATAAGTAGATTTTCGAACAGATCCATCTCGAGAAATCATGCCTGCTCCCCCTGCCCTCTCTCAAAGGGGCTGCCTGTATCTGCCGATATATATATTTTTTCTCAAAAATAGCAGGAGCTAGAGGAATGGTCTTGGCGCCATTCGATAGAGTATAAAATTTTGCATAAGACATTTGCTTTTTGCTATTTTCTTTTTTTTTAGGCCCCACAGCAAAAAAAAAAGGTGAGAAGCCTTCCAACAACGACACATGTTTGGCTATACCTCTAAAACGACCCAATAAATCAAAATTCTACAAGATATAAAACATAAATATCATTAGTTTTTCTATCGATTGGTATATTATTTGTATAATATGTTATTTGCTTATATAAAGCAGTCAGTGGCATACAAAGAGAAAGATGCACATGTGCATAATGAATTTATTTAAAATAATTTATTATTGTTGATACAAACTGCGAAAATATTGATTGTACCTGTTCAAAATTATTACATTATTATTGTTTTTAATAGCAATAATAAATTATTTTAAATAAATTCATTATGCACATATGCATTTTTCTCTTTGTACGCCACTGACGGCTTTATATAAACAAATAACACACAAATAATATACCAATCGATAGAAAAAATAATGGTCTTTATTTTTTATGTCTTGTAGAATTTTGATTTATTGGGCCATTTTAGAGGTATAGCCAAACATGTGTCGTTGTTGGAAGACTCCTCACCTTTTTTTTTGCTGTGGGGCCTTAAAAAAAAGAAAATAGTAAAAAGCAAATGGACGGTCTTACACAACATTTTATACTCTATCGAATGGCGCCTCTAGCTCCTACCGTTTTTGAGAAAAAAAAAATATATAGGCAGATATAGACAGCCCCTTTGAGGGGGTGCAGGGGGAGCAGGCACGATTTCTCGAGGTGGGTCTGTTCGAAAATCTACTTATTTTGACTAGTTCTATTCATGGTTAAAAGGATTTGCTATTACTCAAAAGTAGAAATATCAAAACACCTAATTGACTAAGAAATAACTCGTTTTTTGATTATAATGACCTTTTGAGTAGGACATTTTCTGACGGCTTTGAGATTTTGAAACATCAGTATATCATCATTAGTTTTATATCAAATTCAGCTTGTAACAACGAAACCCCCATAGAACTTATTTTTATGCGTATGTCTGGGCACCGAGCACTTACTATATACAACATCGGATGCCGAGCATGCACGGATGCACAGGAAAGAAGCAGAGAGAAAACGTATTGAAAAATTAATATTTTTCAAAAAACAAAAAAGTCCTCCAACAAGGACAACGATTAAACCTTCTGGCACTTGAAGAAATACAGATAAATGATCATACATACACGAGAAGATAAATACCACTGCAACATTGGACAGATATACTGAAGGAGAAAGAGAAAGCAAAAAATGAAGGAACTAAATTAATACAAGAACCACCCTTAATAAGCCACCATCCAAGGAATAACGGCTAGAAATAATGGTAGAGCAAGAAGAAATACTGCACCTGGAATAGATAAAATAAGCAATGAATGAATTCACTATGGACCGAAAAGGCTAAAGGAACAAACTTTAGAAATCATCACTGAAGCATGACTGGAAATCACATCTCCACACAAAAACCACAAAAGCTAAAGCTACAACATAAAATGTCAGCATCCAAGGGATAACGACTAGAAATAATAGTAGAGCAAGAAGAAATACTGCACCTGGAATAGATAAAATAATGAATGCACTATGGACCGAAAAGGCTAAAGCAGCAAACTTTAGAAATTATCACCGGAGCATGACTGGAAATCACACCTCCACCCAAAAAGCACAAAAGCTAAAGCAACAACATAAAACGTCAGCATGAATAGGGGAGAAAATAATTACGAAAAGGATAGAAACTTACTGGACACGTCCAAAGAAGGGACACGACACATTTGCCGAAGAAAGCGTTAATACCAAACAGCCACAAATTTAAAATAAGGAAACCATTCTATGCGTGGATAAAAACAACTGAAAGGATTATGAACAAACTAGGAAGGAACCAAGCATATCGGGAAAGAACAAGAAAAAAGAGATACCATAAAGGAATTGGAAGAATATATGCTTCGTAGGAATCAAAACGGAGGAAACAAGACTCAAGAGAAGTAGAAATAGAAGCAAAAACACAAGAAAGGAGCTTATAATACGGCAACGCCGATTTATTGTACTTTTTATATAATTGATGTACATTTTATAAGAATACAGTAAAGAAATTAACTAGAATCCAGCCTACTGAAGTCTTGAACCTAACTTAACCGCTAGACCATCATTGTTTACTTTCAAGAATTAATGTCATAATATAATGGGTCTAGCTGAAAATCATATTTCGACTATTGGTTACTAGCACTATGTTATTATGAAATTCATATTAGTAAAAGTTATAAATTATTCTGCACTTTTTTCATTTCTGGGTACTAATATGGCTAAAGTGTTATTCAAATAAGACTAGGTACATAACAGTTGGCGGAGCTTAGCTGCAACTTCCTTTTATTTATAAACGAAATAAACTTATAAACTAGACATTTTATCATGTGTATGGGTTTTCTATTCTTGAATTTCTGAGTCAGATGATCTACGATAACTATCCAACTTTTACATAACTAGTTCAAGAAACCACACATGAGGTGCTTAGGCTTCGCCATTACGATTAAATCTGCGCGCAATTTATTCCGAATGGAAAGTGCACTCGTTATCTAAAGGGTTAGAGTAAACACCAGTGTTAAGTTTACCATAGCGTGGGCAGAGATGCATGTAATTTTTCATCTCCTATTTATAGCAACGGCTGCCCATTATTTTATGTATCAGCATTGCTACCTACACATCCAGTGCTTCGGTTGGACCAAGCGTGTGTATGCATCTTGTATGAGAGGTAATATATAAAAAAGACAACAGACCAGGCTCGTAGAGAATTGCATAAAGTATGTAAGGCACATGCATAACATTTTTGAGCATGTACATCTTGTACGCTTATTTTGTACATTATAATTTGTAAAATGACAATCTAAATTCATATAGTACAGTCAATCTGTCATTTGACGCACGAATTATTTCTACAAGATATTTTCTTTTTTAATACTAGAAAGGGGCTTGCTACAATCATTAACTGATGTTTTCCATAAAAATATCATATCCGCTGCGACCGCCATGTTGAAAAAATGATAATCAAAATACGTTTTCTCAATTATCTCCTTTTCTGTTAGTTCTAGCCTAAAATTAGGTATTACCAATATTATAGAAAATGAAATAAGCTACGACTTATTTCTCTATTGTTAATATTTTACGATTTACAGCCTTCAGAATGGTGACAATTTTTGTTTCGTTGCACATTTTTATTTCTGCCCTCATTGCTCCTATGTAGTCTATGTAATTGTCTCATCAATATTACAGATCATCAAATTTCTCAAATCTTTTGTATGAACAATTTTCCTCCCGGTTAATTAAAAACAAAAAAAAATTACAGCAGTCGAAATTTGAAAAAGATCCCTGAATTTCGAAAAAATGTCTGCTCCGTTGTTTTGATGGTATTCATAATTATTATTAATTTTCTGTAATCAATAAAACTGACTTACCATAATGTTACTTCTTCAAAAGAATGAATTTTATTCGAATTTTTTGAATTTTCTCTAATCTGTCAAACAACAGTTTTATTTATTTCTAATACTTTTTGGATTTACACTCACCCCAAAAATGTGAAAATTTATGTTTCACTGTAGATTATTGCAATTTTTTCTGTCCCCATGGCTCCTACGTACTAATTAGTTATTATTAATATTGTGGACTATAAAATTTCCCAAAATTTTTGTTTAAAATTTTTCATTGCATCATCAATTGTTCACAAGTTATAGCAACTCGAAAGTTTCATAATTTTTTTAATTTCGAGCTGCTGTAATTTTAAAACAGTTCACTGTGGAAGAAAAATCTATAAACAAATGGGAAATTAGGAAATTTTATGATCTACTATATTGATAATAGCCAATTACTACAAAGGAACAACGAGCACAGAGATTATTGCAAGAATGTTCACCATTCTGAAGGCTATAAATCGTAAAATATGAACAATAGAAAAAAATTGTTTAAATAAGAGTTGTAGCTTTTTTCATTTTCTATAATATTGGCAATAATTTTAGGGTAGAACCATCAGAAAAGGAGGTAATTGAGAAGAACCCATTTTAAATGTCATTTTTTCAACATGACGGTCGTAGCGGACACGATATTTTTGACGGAAAACATCAATTAGTGATTGGGACAAGCCCCTCTCTAGTATTAAAAAAGAAATTCTTTGTAGGAATTATTCGTGGATACCCTGTTCTCTTGTTCTACAAACTGTATTAGTAGCTTGTTCGTCTAAAAAAATAAAGTTAAGCTTAAATTTCTCAAGTTTGCGTAGGTATCTTTTTGGCGAAGTTTTTCATAAAATTATGATATCTTTTTATATACGCTTCGCGTCAAGAAACGTCAAAAATAAACAGTTCAGTCACAGAAACTTAGAAAAAGGTTTGTTCGTGACTCCTGTCATATTTACAACTTGCTAATAGGGCAGTAATAAAATTACATGTAAAAAGTTTCCAAAAAGTTTGAACACATCACATCAAGTGCTGAGTTGATTGGGAGTTTTATTACATATTTTTCTATATCTTTACTAATATGAATTATTAATTCTAATACTGATGCTCATACAAAAAATAAGAGGATTAAAGATAATACGATGCTGGGGAGTAGCTTTAAGGGCAGAGCCGGGCAGCACTCGAGTAAATTGTGCTCGTACCTAAAGTACTCAGTAACAAGTACTCGCGAGTACTTTTATTTGAATGGCACTCTCTACTCGAAATTTTCAAGTACTTTACAATATTAGGTACTCGAGTACTTTTGGCGACCACAACTGATGAGTAACGAGTACGAGTACCGACATGCAACACAGGCAAGTCTCAGCTTGTCTTTTTCCATACAAGTGTGCAGGGCAGTCAGTGTCACTCCTATTTCTGATTGCGTTAAGACTTCAGAGCTTAGTAGAAGATAATATACCTAACTGTTTTATTTCTATTGATACAATTTTATATTTGTTTTGATAGTGTTATTCCTGTTCAGAGTTCGCTAAAAAATATACACTTTTTGTCACTTTTCTTTGTACATTTTACGTTTGTTACGATTTTTAACCAGAATTCAATGCAACATTTTTGGAAAATAAGACAAGGAGGAGCAAGGTGTAAGAACTTAGTACTTTATTTATCCCTTTTTATAAAAGTCTTTTGGTGAAAGATCTGACATCAAATCATTTTACAGGAGCAAGCATGATTAATTAGTTTTTTTTTTATATTACAAAGGTTTGCTTCACAACTTAAGAAAATGAGTTATGTATAGAAATGGATACACGCATCTTGCCTTAATCTGTGTAATACTAATTTTATTTATAGGGTTGACGTGAAGATGATGAAGAAGACAATGTCTATAATGCTACCATGCGTTCCACTTTTCAAGAATAATTTTAGAAGTTGATAAACTCAGGATTCCGATTTTTATATAAATATGAAAAATTAAAAACAAAAACACAAGCAATTATTTTTACCTGATCCCACTGTGGTAAATAGACTATGGGCTCATTTAGTAATATTATAATTTGTTTTTGAATTTTCCGTAAGTATTTAACACTTTAAGTATATAGTGAAAAAATTGAGCCGCTAACGTTATAACCCTAATATTTGATTTCGAATTGGTAACATATCTGAAACAGCCGACAGCGCGGGTGATGTCACACTACTCCACTGGTTCTATGAGTTATGCAATTATAGTCAGTTTAAGCGTTGAGTGATAAGACTTATCACTCAACGATTTAAGAGATTTCGTCGTACACTGTGCGGGTGTGGTGTTATTTTTCATTATTTAACTTATTTCATTCTGTTATTTTTTATACATAAAAATATGCGTTCTCTAGAAGATTGATATATTAAGGCTAATTCCAACATTTTGCCATGTGTAGACATCTTTATGGTTATTAGGGTGGCCCATCTCTATAGGGGGTGAATTTTTTTTACGTATTTTTTAAGTCTCACCCCACGAAAATATACTATTATACTAGGAATAATTTATGTCAAAGTTTCAGATAATTCGGTGAACGGTAACCCGTGCCGCATTCAGGTAGAAATTTGTAGATAAGATTTTATTACGGTAATACACTTAAATTTTACTTAAAATACAAATATCTACCTCTTTTCTCATAATGTTTTATTGGTGTAATTATTTCCTAGAAATTATTTGTTTTGGAAGTTTGGAAATATAATGCACCTACGTTAGGTTTTTATGTCAGTTTGCAATTGTGTTTCACAGTGGTGACATTATAAGTTCTAGCATACGCTCCTTTTTGAAAAAACATTTAACGATGGCTGATGTTAGATCCTTACGAAAGGATACTTTCATTTACTTAGTTGGACACTATTCGTCACAAATCATTGGCAATAAATTGCCGTCTAATAGACAAGTATTACAAGTGCTCTTTTATAACATTCGTGAAGTGAAGCTAAGTGTACATGAAAGTGCTAAATTAACAATAAAGTTTTTTGGGATAAAGCTCGCATTCCGACACGTCAGGATTTTAATTGTGTTAAACAACTAGATAAACTTTATGCAAAGTGGAGGAACTTACAAAAATCGGCTAAAAGGGCCAGTGCGGGAGTAAAGAAAAAAATTTCGTTGAAAAATTGGACGATCTTTTTGACATTTCTCATGCAAATGCATTGGAGTTGATGAAAATAGATAAAGATAAGCAGTTTTTAATTAACCAAAGAAAAAAGGGGCGTCCTGGATTTATGCATGGTATTGATTACCAACTTGCTTCTCAAGAAAAATCAGCTGAGGAGAAATTACAGAAATTATCCGAACGAATGCAACGAAGTCAACAAGAAAAAGCTAGATTAGAGGAAACAGTCACCTGTCCATCATCAAGTAGTAATTCAGCCGACTCCAACGAAAATGAAGATGAAATAATCGAAGCCCAAGAAGAGTTGTTACAAGACCAGCCTGGCCCGTCACAGCCAAAAAAGAGGAGATTGTATGGAACATGTAACATCATCACACCAAAAATAGCCGCTACATTTGATGCTTGCAAAATAAGCGACAGGTATGGAGTCCATATTTTGACGGCAGTAGCAGAAGCACTAGGACATGACACCACATCTTTGTCCATCAGCAGAACCACACTTCAGCGCTCTAGACAACGCATCCGCGAAGAAAGAGCTGAAATATTAAAAACTGCCTTCGGTAATTCTGAATTGCCGGCCCCAGTCATCCATGGGGATGGAAAACTTTTACCTTCTCTCACTGGAATGGGAAATATCGATAGACTTGCTATTTTAGTTACTAGTGGAGATATTGAACAACTACTTGGAGTACCAGCTTTGCCCAATTCAACTGGAAGAGAACAGACTGAAGCAGTTTATGATGTGCTTTGTGAATGGAATTTGGACGAAAAGGTAATAGCTTTGTGTTGTGATACAACAGCATCAAATATGGGTTATATAAATGGGGCAGCCACACTATTGCAACAAAAATTAGAAAGAGATATTCTATATTTTCCTTGTAGACATCATATTTTTGAAGTGGTTTTGAGAAGTGTGTTTGACACAAAAATACCTTCCTCATCTGGTCCAAATGTGCCACTATTTAAACGTTTTAGGGAATTTTGGCCTAAAATAGATCAAAATAAACTAAAAACTGGATTTCAGGTATCAAAAATTAAACACATTTTACAACCAGTTAAAGCCGAAATTGTAAAGTTTCTAAATGCAGCTTTAACTTTGCAACAGCCTCGTGATGATTATAAAGAATTTTTAATGCTTTCTAAACTTTTTGTTGAAGAAGAGCCCACTCACACGACATTCTATCAACCAGGGGCATTTCATCATGCACGTTGGATGGCCAAAGCCATTTACTGTCTAAAAATATTTTTTTTCCAGTTCCAACTAACTAAAAAAGAAAAAAATAGGTATTGAAGATATATGTCTCTTTATTGTAAAGGTTTATGTAAAGGCCTGGTTTACAGCGTCATTTGCTAGTAAAGCACCGCTTCATGACTTAGACTTTTGTAAAGAACTCATTAATTATCAAAATATTGACAAAGAAATATCTCAAGCCGCAAGTAGGAAAATAGTGAACCATTTGTGGTACCTTAATTCAGTAAATGTTGGCTTATCTTTCTTTGATGACGATATTTCAGTTACCACTAAAAGAGAAATGGTTAAAGCTTTGAATAGGAAAGCACCAAATCAAGAGGGTATTAAACGACTTATGATTAGTAACATTACTGACGTTGAAAACAAGGAAATTCAGGACTTCATATGCGAGAACACTAAACAGTTTTTTCAAAAATTAGGTTTGTCTATGGAATTTTTGGAAAATGATCCAACAACATGGAGTGAAAATGAAAGTTATACCCGATGTTTCAATATTGTAAACAAAATTAAAGTTGTAAATGATGCCGCTGAGAGAGGAATCAAACTTATTACTGACTATAATGACATTTTAACAAAAAATGAAGACCAAAAACAGTTTTTACTCCAAGTTGTAAATGATTATAAATCACAGTTTCCAAATGTAAAAAAGAAACCCTGTCGCATGCTTTGGCCTAGTGCAAAAAATATTGTTTTTATTACTATATGTCTTGTAGATTTAGGATAATATTTGGTACTATGTATGAAAAAAACGTTTCATAATAAAATACACAAGGATAAAACGAGAGTTTTATTTCAAAAACTTCTAGTCTAGTTTTTTTAGACTACGAATTTACAGTAGTATGACACATGTCATAGTCACAACAGATAATGTCTTTGATATTTGTATGACTTGATTAGTCATTCTAAAGATAAATGTTGCTGATTAAAAAAAAAAACAATGCATCAACCAAAGAATGTAAATAATTCCATTTACTTTTATTATTGCATAGTAATGCCTTCAATTTGCCTCAATAATATTTTGAGGGGACTGTTTTTTCTTCAAATGGAACCATTTGCAGAGGTGAGAAATAAAAAATTTCGATTTCGAAAAAGATGGGCCACCCTAATGGTTATGGAATATTTTAATAATAATAATAAAGATTACATAAGTGCTGAAATGAGAGGTGCTAGTTACAGAGGTAGATTAACTAGATAAATATATAAGGTCTACTGAATTTATCTGATTTTTAGGTCAGCCAGACAAAATTATGGCGACAACGCTGTTGGTTATGTGCAAATAAAAGGTATTTTATATTACATATAATTTTCTATATCCTCTTCAAGCTAAAAATTTTATTGTCGTACAATTTTTAATAATAACCTATTACACTAGACTTTATCCTCACAACAATATTTCATCCCTTTATTATTAACAAATTTCACCCTGTGAATAGCTTGCTGCCACAAATTTCTAATATTTTCATCACTTGGTATTGAAATAAATGTTATATTGGGAGTAGACACTGATATACTTTTACAGTCTGGAACTGTACAATATTTATTTTTTATCCATGTTAATAACAGAATACAGAACACTTAAAAGATATAAACGAAATTTGTACGTCCATCGTGCATGCAGTGTGAAACTATATGGGAAAAGGCGAGCGGTCAACCGCCAGGGGTGGTGTGACGTCACACTGCTTTTTCGCACGCTCTATTTTCATTGTTTATTTTGAGCTAGAAGCAGTTGAAAAATAAATGTAATATTTTGCACATTTACTAACTACAAGGTGCACTTTCGAAATATGAACTAAAAAAAAAAGCGTTAAATGAGCTCATCGTCACATCGTTTTCAAGCAGGTAAGTTCATTTTTTCGGGAATTCGGGAAAGTGATTGTTGCTATTGACGACGAGAGGTAAGTAATCTACTTACCACAAGTGTTTTAACTATGTCATTTTGCATTATATGGGTCGCGTGCGCCGACGTCACAGATTTTGAGACCTTAGGAAAAACAAACAGCTGTTATTGAATCAGAATGTTTTTCTTTAAAGTGATTTTTGCTGTGTTTGTGCCATTTAAAAACTTAATGTTGGATTATTTAACATCTGCAACTATTCTTACTATTTTTATATCCTCAATTTTGTTCGTCAGGATGATGGTTAGTTCGTATTTTGCAGAATTGTCTCATGATGTAGAGGTTAGGTATACTGCTGCCATCGAATTAAATCCTTATATTTTTAGAAAAAAAATGCTTTAGTGTAAATATTGATGTACTTCCAAATATTACACATAGGATACTGCGAATTACTTGGTTTTTGAGATAAGTGCATGGACAGAAGGACGAGTTCAAAGCATTCAAAAGTCTGTTTTTGCTTAGGTGAAAGAAGTACTGTGCAAGAAAACAGAATAAAAGCTTGTTGCAAGGGTAAGAACTGTTATCAGTGATCAACCAATCTTTTCATATATACTTGCCTAATTAAATGTTGCCTTATAAATAATTGCTAAAGTACAAATTCATTTTTCAGGTTATAAACTCGTAGCATCGTGAACAAAAGCATTTGACTCCTTGGACTATTGCAGATTCAGATGGTTCCTTAGTACTTACTGTGTTGCTAGTCTAGACAAAACATGTTCGCTATTTAGTGACAAGAAGTATTTCCTTTTAGATTTTTAGCAGTAAACATGGCTATGGTCAAGGAATTAACCGCTGTAAATTTTGCGAAAAAGACACCATATAAATTAAGCAATGAAGATTTGAGGTGCTATAAACTATTTGAGGTACCTATATGTAATAAGACGTACACAATTTCTTCCAACGGTTAACCCTTCGTCTATGGTGTATCTACAGATTGGACTAGATATATAATCCATTGTAATTTCTGTAAGAATTTTATTTTTCATATATTGTTATGTAATGTCTTATAATTTTATGTAAGTCATTTGTTCATTACTATTTTATTAAATATTCCCTTTTTATTAGATATGTTTTATTTATCACTCCTACTACTATATATTGTTAGAGTAAATTGAACTTGTACTTAGGTACATGCATGTAACTCGAAGCAAAACAAAATATCTTTAGTAATTAATTTATTATCCAAGGTCTATTAGTACTTCTAAGAATAATCGAGAAGAAAGTTATGTTATAAAGGTTTATATTGTAACAAAAAATAAATAATCGTAACAACATATATATAGGTACTTTATATTAATATCTATCTAAGCAATAAAGGTAACATTCATAGTTTATATATAACTCAAAGGGCTTTTATAGCTACAATTCATCACTTTCATAGCTCATTCAGACTGTTTATGTGTTCACTGGACTTAGACCACTTCAAAGTTTTAATTTTATACTTCTTCAATGTTCAGTAATCCAACATTGAGTTTTTAAACACTACACGATATACTTTAAAAGGACACATTGCATCACTTGTTGACAGCGAGTATAGGTACTTTGGAATTTCCTTTCTTAATTTATGTACTTCATCAAATATCTTTATGAAGCCTGCAAATTTTTTTCTTGGAGTGTACCTTATTTCTTATTTAAAACAATTTCTGCCATTGCACTTTTCTCTCCCTTCGTACAGCTCCACACCTTCGCTCAACTAAAATTTAAACAAGAAATAATTATTAAAAATACTGACAAACCAATATAAAATGTTAATTTTTTTACCATGAATTGTTTATTGCTTGTTTGAGCAGCAGTAATTATTATCATAATCAGTTTCAGTTTCACATATGGATTTTAAATTATATCCTTGATTGAGATGATGGATGTATCATCATGGTCTTGTAATACGGCTGTTTTTCCTACAACATAAACCCACGTTAAAAATCAAATTCTTACATTAATATGCAACAACGTACCACAAATAAAATTCTTGGAAGACTGTTGTAAAATCATTGCTTTTAATTGTTTGAAATCAGTTGCAGTCTTTTAACCTCTAACTTCTTCTGGTTGTAAATGGAGTTTATTTTATAAAAATTGGCATAGTTTCGGATTGTCACACTTCCACAATTAATAATACACCAAAAACTTATCATTTTGTGTTTATAATATACATAGAAACAATAATATTACGAAAAGTTCAGTCAGTTGCCATTTGACAGTTAAAGAATTTCAGTTTGTTTTTCCTAAGGTCTCAGACTGTGACGTCACGCGCACGCGACCCATTGATAATAATTTGTTTGTATAAAAAGTTATTTATTATATTTTCATTTCATTAATTGCATTGTCAGTTATTTATATTGTAACTTTATACTAACTTTACCTTCTATAATTATGTTTGTATTTGGCCTGTCCTATGCCATTTTCTTATATGATCTAACGGATAATAAAGATTATTATTATTATTATTAGGTACTAATACTAAAATTTTTTGTTTAATTTACTTCATTATATATCACCTGTTAAAATAATAATTAACATGCTTCCAACGCCCTGAATAATCACTCGAAAGATTCTTTAACTAATAAGATTTTCATAAACCCACGTTTACTGTTACAGTCCGCTAAAAAATAAAATACTGCGTGCACAGTTCAAAAGATTCCCTACTAACTTATTCAACTTTGATCAAATAGATATAATAATTCGATAAAATAAAGAAGGCGATATTTCTTCAGACAATAAAATACGCCGAGAGATCCTTCACACTCGATAACACATATAAAAACCTATGATTTACATTCGCCCCCGACCTTGCTTAAATCACACAGAAAACCAACCAGATGTGTAACATCACAGAAAGACAATCCGTGACTCCAGAGCAGATCGATTTCCATTTCAAATGGGTCTGCTCTGACCGATTGACAGATCTGTCCACGGATAGGGACGGCCTGGGCTATCGGGAATGGCGGTCAGTTCTCGGGGTGATTTACGAGTGTTTGCGCGTGAGACGCCACCATTAGCACTTGCTGGGCTCTAAACACCTCGTATAGGTAATGGGTAATTGGGGACATGCGCGACTGTTTGTTTAAGGAAACGATGGGGGTGGTGCCGCACTTATATGTCATGATTTACAGGTGTTTTAATTCAGTTAAATTTTATTTAGCTTGTTGAATCCGCTCGTTTATGATAGTTAGTGATTTACATGGATGATTTATGTGGAAAAAAACACGCACAATGTACAGTGCGAACGTTTAGCTGAACAGTTGGCGAACGATTTGTCAAAATAGTTTGTACCCGCTGAAAGTTTGTAGAAAAATATTTTTGTCAAACCTAAAAAACCGCTGCCTAAAGTATAATTGAACATGGAACTTTAATAATATAATTGAAGTCGTTTACCCCAAAAACCAATAAATCGATATTCCACACGGTAACGAGGGTGGTAGAGGGGGAAACTTTTGCCAAAAAAATGTTGTTTTTATTGTTTTACCTTCAATGGTGGGAGTGGTAATAGAGGTGTAAGAAAGGGTGCCTAATGCAATGCAATGCAATTTTTTGAGGCCTTTGGTTCTTGTATACACAATAAATCCCAATAATTTTTTACCTATTTAATAATAGGGTGGGGATGGTAGATGGGGTAGCTAGTGTAAAAAAAATGAGACCTGTGTTTATTGTTAAACAACCACATAGTTCGCTATAGTGAGCTCTCTTTTAGAACACTGTACACAACCATTATAAACCTTTACAGCTCTTTGGTTAGATTGGCGGTAATTATATATCATAGCTTCCTAGTGTCTCTGGTTTTTATGTGAAAATTTAAATAATTTCAAGATTGGTAATAATGAATCGAGTGGTTCCAGAATATTTTTAACCACGTTTCATTTCCCTTCATGTTGACATCATCCAAATTATTCTGATACTATTTAAATACGTTAACTGACGGGTTCGGAAACTACAGATCAACTGATACATTTTCCATGCTACACCAAATACATGAGTAGTTTCCTTCGCAGTTTTATAAATATAACTACCGCGGGTGAAAGGCTGCAGTGGTGAACTTTCGGCTGTATACAAATTATTTATGCATTCACTGGAGTTCGTTAATACATTTTAATAAAGTTTCTGTATAATTTACAGTTACCTGTAAAAGCCTAACAGCTTTATAATTAGCTGTAAGAACGTTTATATCACCTGGTAATATGACATTGAAGGAGTAATCCATAAAGAACTATTAAAAATTATCGAATTTTTGCCCCTCAAAAGTAAATCGATAGCACAAAATAGTTGTTTTGGTTCCAAAATAATTTAAAAAAATACTTACTTAGCAGAAAACAGTTTTTCATGCGCTATATATCCGGGGGAATAAAAAGTCCTGGAACGGTCAAATATACATCGGTTCGAAAAAACTACAAAATAAAATAAATGTTGAATGTTTTTAAAAAAGCTATCCAATGATACCAAACTCAACACCCTACCCGCACTCCTTGGGGATGGGGTGAGGGGCAACTTTGAAATCTTAAATAGAAACACCTATCTTTTATTGCAGATTCGGATTCTATGCGTAGATTTTGTCTGACACTTTTTTTATTCGCGATAGATAAATAAGTAGATTAAAATAAGGATTTTCCCATTTTTCGAAAAATACACATCGGATTCAATATGGTATTCCATTTCACTAGTTTCATTTTCCATTTTTTTTTTCATTTTATTTCCATTTTCCGGAGAGACTAGAGCTTAATTTGTACTTCCATTTGATTTTAAGATCCATCTGCTGAGTTTACCCATCACTATTTTGTGGACTCGGTTTCAATTTGTCGTTTTCCGTTCATCCACTAATTATTTTGCAAAATTTGTTTGTGATGTCTCTTTCAAAAAGGGAAAGAATAACAGTCATTATGATGCGAGGATATGGAGATAAAGTAAGATCATACCAGGAGGTTGCAGATTTATTCAATATCACTAGTGGTGAACGTGAACCTCTTTCAAAATCTACTGCATTTCGAAGAGTTAACGGTTCTCAACAAACTGGTTCTATTGAAGAAGAAGAAGCAAGATCTGAAAGACCTAAAAAGTTTGAGGCAAATAAAGAGAAGTCTTTACAGGGGTTATTGATTTTCAAGATAATGTATGAACATCGTGTAGAAAAGTAGCTCAACACATCGAGATAAGTCAAGGTTCACTTACTAAAGTTATGAAGTATAAAATCAAACTAATACAAGAGCTTACGGAAGATGGCTTTGATCATAGAGTTGAATTTTGCAATGAAATGATGCAGCGATATGTTGATGACAATAGGTTTTTTCTGGACATGCTTTTCTGATGAAACTACTTTTCAATTAAATGGTTCTGTAAATCGGCATAATATGAGGTATTGGGCTGATGAAAATCCTCATTGAATGAGGTTATTGTCATAACCAATATCCCAATATCCGCAGAAAGTCAATGTCTGAGCTGGAATTTTGTGTAATAGGATAGTAAGGCCATTTTTTTATTGACGGCAATTTGAAAACTCAAAAGTATGTTAAATGATGAAATAATACCTACAATACAAGAAATCGTTGGACACGCATTTGACTATGTATGGTTCCAGCAAGATGGGGCCCAAGTGCACTATGCTTTAATTGTACGCAATTTTCTTAATAAGTGCTTTGGTTGAAGAGGTGCATTAGAATGGCCACCAAGGTCCTCTGACTTGTTTTATTGCGGATATTGAAAAAGTAAAGTTTACGAGACCAAACACAACAATATTGATGAGCTTAAAGAGAGAATATTTCAAACTCAATAATACCACCAGATATATTGACAAATGTTTTTTCAACAAGATTACCTTCGGTTAGCACACTGCCAAGCGCAGGAAGGTGGTCAATTTGAACATCTTATGGCATTCATTTTTACTTGCTTCGTAGCGTTTAGTGAGAGGCGAGGGACTTATCTAAAACAAGCTCACAGAGGGAACAGGAACCTACTATGTCTACGCCCCCCTCCTCTAACCCCAGGAGGTGGGGGAGGGAGTCAACTGTCATCATTGGATAGGCTTTTTTAAAATATTGACCACAATTTTTTTTTTATTTTTTAATCCAAAGTGTATTTCTCGAGAATTGCGAAAAATCTTATTTTTTGCATTTACAATGCCATTTATCACCAATCAAAAAAAAAGTTTTGGACAAAACCTACGTACACTGTAGTGTAGAATCCGAATCTGCAATAAAAAATAATGGTTTCCATTTAAGATTTCAAAGTTGCCCCCGTCCCACCTCTCAAGGGATGGGGGTAAGGGTACGAGTTTGGTGTTATTCGATAGTTTTTTAAAAGTATTCAATACGTATTACTTCCACATCCAGTGGAAGTATAGTAACGACAAAAAAAATGTTTAAAAATTTTTATTGTTCAAATAGGCTTAAAATGTCATGAAACGTCGAGATTTTAAGTTTGAGAAAAAAAAAATTCTGTCTGTCGGTCTGTAACTTTTTTGTGCGCACGTTTACTCTGGAACCGTTTAAGATATTGACTTGAAGTTTGGTACACATATGTACTTTAACGAGATCTGGAACTAGATTATATTTTCATCTTGTTCCGTCGAAGGGTTGGAGGGGAAAATTGGGGTAAATGGGGGTAAATAAGTAAATCAAGCCAGTAAGAGTCCATAAAATTGGTATTTAGTGTATATATAAGAACTTAAAGTCTCAAAAAATTTTTTGGCATTAGCCACCCCCATTACTACCCCCACCTCATTATTAAAGGGGGTGAAAAAAATAAAATTGTAATTTAACGTGTATACAAGAACCTAAGCCCCAAAATTTTTTTTTACTTAAAGTTACTTCGAGTAGCATGGATGCGCAGTGGATTTCCTCGAGTACCATCGATGCGCAGTAGGTTGCCTCTAGTAGTTTCGATGCGCAGTAGATTTCCTCGAGTATTTTGGATGCGCAGTGGCTTTTCTAGAGTACCATGGATGCGCAGTAGGTTACCTCAAGTAGTATGGATGCACAGTGGGTTTCCTCGAGTCAAATGGATGCGCAGTGGATTATTTCAAGTAGTATGGATGCGCAGTAGGTTTCCCCGAGTATTATGGATGCGCAGTGGCTTTTCTTGAGTACCATTGATGCGCAGTAGGTTACCACGAGTAGTATACATGCGCAGTAAATTACCTTAAGTGATATGGATGCGCAGAGGGTTTCCTCGAGTAAAATGGATCCGCAGTGGATTTCTTAAAGAAGTATGAATGCGTAGTGGCTTTCCTCTAGTAAATTAGATACACAGTGGGTTACCTCGAGTAATATGGATGCGTAGTAGGTTTCATTGAAGAAAATGCTTGAAGTAGAGGCTTTACTTCTATCGTGTAGTCCACGGCACAGAATGATGTTTTATATCTTTTTAATGCTATTTTCTGCGTATTACTTGCACATCCAGTTGAAGTATACTAACAAAAGAAAAATTTTTGAAAATTTTCATTGTACAAATAGCCTTAGAATGTCATGAAACGTTAATATGTTAAGTTTGAATAAAATAAATTTGTCTGTCGCGTCGGTCTGTCTGTTAGTCTGGTATCTGTTTGGTGCTCACGATTAATCTGGAACCGTTTAAGATATTGACTTAAAATATGGCACAGGTATGTATTTTAACGAGATCTGGAACTAGATTATATATTGATCTTATTCCATTGCAGAGTTGAAGGGTAAATTGAGATAATTGGTGGTAAATAGGTAAATCAAGCAATTAAGAGTGTATGAAATTGGTATTTAGTAAATATAAGAGGGGCCAAGGTCTCAAAAACATTTTTGGCGATAGCCACCTCTATTACCACCCCCACTCCATTATTAAACGGGGTGAAAAAATATTGTGATTTAGTGTGTGTACAAGAACCAGTCGTCAAGAATGTTTTCACTTCTTTCACCCCCACCACCACCACCACCTCTACTACTGATGGGGCATATCATTTTATGGGTTTTTCTGGTACACGATTTCAAATAGTATACTATTAAAATTCCATAAACAATTATCTCTACTTAGTGGAGTGCAATTATAGTATTTTCGTTGTAAGATACTTAGATAGGAAGTCTGGATGTGGAAATGGTGATTCCTTAGGCAGTGTTTTTTTTTGTCTTTCGATCTGATGTAAATTTATCGAGACATTTGACCAGGTCTACAAAAAAAAGGTCTTGTCCTAAGTTTCTCATCTACCTTTTTAGAAGTATCTTGACGTGCTGAAGCCAATTTTGGGGAAAAATAATTTTTCTACTGTCTCATTTTTTCTCTACCACCCCCATTATCCCCTAAAAAGGGAAAAGAAAAGGTCTTGTCCGAAAGTTCTGACCTAACTATTCTGGAGTATTTTGACACGCTGGAGCCAATTTTGGACAAAAAAAATTTCTATCGGCTCAGTTTCCCTCTACCACCTCCTCCATCCCCTATTTTTTTTTTTTCAGAAAGGTTAGATGAGAACCTATTTAGGACAAGACCTTTTTTGCCCTGTTTAGGGGATGAAGGGGGTAGTAGAGAGAAACTGAGCCTGTAGAAAAAATTTTTTGTCCAAAATTGGCTTCAGCGCGCCAAAATACTTCAGACAAGTTAGATCAGAACCTTAGGACAAGACCTTTTTTTTTTGTAAACCTATGTACAACAATTCAGCTTAATCTTGATGTAATAATGCTAGTTGCATGACCTCTGCCTTTTGATAGATCTGCCGATCTGCCTGTAAAATTAATTTTATTAAAATATTGTTTTTCTTTGCCCGCCAATATATTAAGTAAGTACTTAATTTTAAGTAATTTAAAACAGGATTAGTTAAAATTAGTAAAATATCTCGTGCTTTAAATAATAAAAAGTTAAACTTAATTTCAATCGATATTTTCTGTTAATATTTTACAACGCAACTTTGCAGTTTATACGTTTTTTTTCCTTATTAATTATTTTTATTAACTTGATAAAAATAATGCCTTATAATCTCGGGTCGGCCAAGTAACACTAAGATATAATATAATAGGCCTCTTTTACTAAATACCGACATGATTACTATTGGTTAATCAGACTCAGCCAGTACGTAAATGGAGACCACATTTACGGGCATTTGAAGAAGCCTTGTTCTGCCAAATAAGGGAGCCGGAATGACGACGGCCAGCAAAGAAGTGTCCGATATAAATTAGGTTAGGTTTCGACGTTCGGTCTTTGGATGATCGTAAATATGTCGCCCGAAGCTATAGCAGCACCTCCCGCGACTACCTTAAAAAGAAAAAAATAACGTTATGGATAGAAGGATTTTAAGTATAAGAGTTATTACCGCTGTAGAGCTTACGTGAACGTTTTTGAAATAAAAGAAATCTAAAAGTGGTAAAAGAGTATTTTATTGTCCTTAAGTATGTTCTTTTATATCCAGAAATCTCATACTGTTCCCTGTTTTAAATTCAAGGTGTGAACGATAAACTTTACTTCAGTCTTATTAAACTTTAAAATATTTCTTGGAACACAAGCCGGCTATGGTGTTTACAGTCCGCATGCATCGCTGCTATATTTTACATTAATTTGGTTTACAAAAATATTGAAAGTGTCAACAAGCCTATTGCGCTGCGGCTGGTTTGCATATACCTCTCAGGTTTCACATTGTTCTGCAATAAGGCACTCCTTTTTAGGCAATTACTTAAGTTGTGGGAAATATTAACATGTAATTTAACTAGCTGTTCGACTTTAAATGGCAATTGCACTTAAAAAGAGTCTGTTGAATTAATTGCAATCACATTTATCTAAGAACTGTTATTTCGTTTAATGAAAATATACGATATTAGACAAACAAGACAAACCAGTAGTCAAGAAACTGACGTCAACAAATTCCGTATCTGACGAAACTAATAGAATCAAAAAATCAAATGCCTGTTTTTATCAGAAATTCTCATTTCAAATAATTAGAAACAAAAATTTAAAACACTGTGCTTCAAAAAAACATAATACCTTTGGTGTTTTCATACACGAAAAAGATATGAATTAATGAGGGAACAAATTAGTTCCAGAATTCCAGTGCTTTGCAACTGATGGTAAAATGAAACCATCGTTTGAAAACTTTTCACAATTACGCTTACTTACGATTCGGGATTCCATTGTCAGGAAAGTATTTATCTTCGACAATGGGCCCATTTAGCATTATTTTTTTATTACATTTTCTGAAAGATTTATTAATTCTAGAGCGAAATGCAAAAAAAAGAATTTTCTAGGGTCTCTATAGGCTTCAAAATTAGTCAAGAACATATCAACAAGTGGCGCTTTCATGTTATAGCTGTGTGACGTCAATGTCTCTATCGCATCGGGAGACATAGACGTAGCTCACGGTCATTAAACCATACGGTTGTCTCAATCAGCAGCTTGATGGCGAGAGAGACGCGGGGGGCGGGAAATAGAATGAAAGAGACAGGCATATCTGATTTCCGTGCAAAAGACAGGGACAAAGATGCTTGTAGTGTCTACAGGTGACGTAGGCTGTAGACCCTACAGGAATCTCTGTCTCTGTCTTCTGCACGGAAATCAGATATGTCTGTCTCTTTCATTCGATTTCCCGCCCCCCGCGTCTCTCTCGTCATAAGTAACCGTATCGTTTATTGACCGTGGACGTAGCTGACCCGCTTGCCTAGTAGTCTAAGATCCGGCATAAGAAATTAATACCCTCATCTGTTATTCAGATAAGAAATAGTTTATATAAAAGATAACACATGTCAAAAATGTCAATTTTGATTCGTTCGTGTCGAGCCGAATTTTAGAATTTCGGCGTGCGATTTACGATGCGGATCAACTACAAGTCTTCCTCTTTCCGTATCGACATGGTACGGGCGTCGCAGTATCGTATTTTTGATAATATGAGTATATTTAGATGTCGGGTTTTCGACGAAAATTTCTAGGTACTGTACTATAATACCAACACTGACATTCGACTGCGATGGGCAAGGTTATTAGGTAAGCGAGGTAGGACTGTGGAGACATTTACGTCAGCGATTCGACCGCCTCAGCTAATGAAGAATTAGATTTAAAAGCAGTATATTTCTGGAACTACATATCGGATCGAGCTCAAATTTTCAGTGTAATAATTATTTGATGATTACTTCGCACAATTTTAATAAAAAGTGCAATATTAAATTTGACTAAATGACCCCATTCTTTGACGTATGCTGTCACTTTTCGCCAGCCAACTGGACCAGTGGCGAAATGGATTGGTGGCGAAACGGCTGGTGGCGAAAAGGTCTGGCGGTGAAACGGCCACGGCAAAACGGCCGCGGCGAACCGGCCGCGGCGAACCGGCGGCGGTGAAAGGTCCCATTCCGCCGAATCATTGCACTCGCAGAGATATACTGTTAGATGACGTGATGTTCAATGCGAGTGTGTTCCGAGATATGCCTCTTCTCCCGGATATTAGTCGGCGATTTAAATACTTTCCAGTTAGAAATTATGAAAACAGATTTGATAATTGTTAATGTTTAGTAACACTATATTAATACATAAATTAATTTTGAATATACGGCACAGGCAACGTTCCTATTTTATGATTTACTCAAAATAGGAAAGGTTTTTGAGAACTATTTACAGATCTTTCTTCTAAGCGTGCTTTAAAAAAAATTAGAAAAATAAATCTACGACCGTAGTATGTCATTCATAGTAAAAAAATACTTACCCAGCATGGATTTAAACCAAAAAATCAACGGAAACAATATCTAGACATTTCAATAAATATATTTATTGTAGATGAGGGCAGACATGTTGTGTCGCTCTATTTCGATTCATCGAAAGCTTTAGATTCTATGGCAGAAATATGCTATCCGAAAAATTAGAAACCATTGATATACGTTGATGTCTTTTTAGTTCAATAACTGCTATATGGAGGGTCAAAAATTGGTAGTAAAATGTGACGAATTTAAATTGGATAACCATGATTTAACCCCTATAAAAAAAACTATGGAAATGAAATGAATAAGCAACAGTATAGCTTTTTCGTTACATCTCGAATTACGGTGGTTTACATTCTTTCTGGGGGTGTTGCTTAATAACATTTATAGGACATGAGTTTCAAACTCTAAGTGTGCAACACGATTTTTGCCAATCATAGCATCCATAAAAATGTAAATCCGGTTAGTTTCTCTTTATTTTTCCAGCATCCTACAGATATAGGGTAGTATCTCGCAACCCCGTGGGGGTGGTTTTCATCGTCGAACATAGTCTAGTTTCTTCTCTCTTCCACACAACGCAGGTGTTTCGAATTTTTTTAAAAGTCACTGTAACTTTTTATAGTTAAATCTTACATAGGGGGTAGGTTTCACACCATCTGAGTGTTGACAGTGTAGGATGTTGATGGTACGTAAATTTCTAGTTCTATTTTAGAGTACTACGCAATTGCAGCCAATCATAGCATCCATGAAAATAGAAATCCTGTTGGATTTCACGTTTTATCTTGATTTTCTCGTATCTTTTGAACTCGAAGGTGGTTGTTCTCAACCCTATAGGAGCAGTTTATGAAGATTACGTCGGACCTGATGTAGTTTCTTAACACTTTAACAAAACTTAGACATTTCGAGCTTTTTCAGCAGTCATTGCTGTTTTGGATCGATCTTTTTATATATGGGGGCTAGTTTTCGCCTCTCCCTGGGGGTGTGTTTCATATCTATTGTATGTATGCTGCTATTTAAATTTAATGTGTATAATTCTATTGATTAAGATGTAATAAATATTCTTGGAGCTTAATCTTCTTTTTATCCCATTTCAGGTGTGTTTTTTGCCTCTAGCTAATGATTTTGAGGGGTACGATTTTTTTTGACCCCGGATTCGGATTCAGCGACCGAAGATACATAGGGATACATGAGTCTGGTTCGCTGCTTTGAACTTTTTTTTTGTGGGGCTGTGTTTTTTTAAGGGAAAGTTTTTATGTATTTGAAGGAACTGTTAACAGTACCAATACCATACAATTTTTGTTTATATACGAATTCAGAGTGCATATTAAAAAAAATTAAAAAAACTTCTCTTAAAATATCTTAATATAAAGCAAATCAACGGATCTTATTTTTTTCAAGTGACCCAGTTGAAACAACCCATAAAGCATTAAAAAAGTTTCATTGACATTCATGCAAGGTAACCGTTATTCAAGAATTATTTAGTATAGTGTTCACACAAAACCCATATAATAAGATGTTCTAAAACACCTTTTCCTTGGATTAAATCAAAATAATATTGTTGTGCATAGTGGTTTCGTTATAGTACTTTTCTTAACAACAATTTGTGGAGTTTGATTTCAAATAATTTGACTGTTTTTCCAAGTCTAGCAGTAATGTAGGAATGTAATGCAGGTAATTAAAGAGAATATCAAGAGGAACATTACACAAATTTAAAAGAAATAACCATTTCAACAATAAAAAGAGTTCCGTAGTTGCCATCTATATGTTTCAGAGCGCTTTTCCAGAGTTCCGTTTTCTGCAGACTCCTCCACGTGAGACTGAAACTATTCCCACATCTTTCGACGTCTCCATTTGAATTGTTCATATCCCTGAACACATAGATTGGGTTTATTCTAGAAATAAAATTTTATTTTAGTTGCATATATATGCATATTATGTAAGTACATAATATGGGTATGCTATATCTACGTATGGCATAGGATTAGATAATAGAAAGTAGGACTAGACATGCAAGCAACAGTGCCATAATCCTCTTCCAAGGCAGGCCTGAGATTTAGGATTTCCAGGTTATAAATTACTGCCACCTAACTCTGGAAATCAATTAAGAAATTGTTGTTGGTTCAATGAAAATTTAAATAACATTGATTCTATATATTTTGCTGATGAAGCATGATACCATTTAACGAGTTAGATCAGCAATCAGAACTACAGGATATGAGCTACACTTGTGTAGAATCTAGTTTACACCACTTAAAAATTGGTATATGATTGACAATATCCAGAAGGAGAATGAAACCTTAATGCCCGCAAGTATTCTTATTTTAGGGTATTCTCTGGCATAGTATATGATGTCCAGTAAAGTGGCGCTACTGCCCTTGTAGTAAAGGAGCTACAATTATAATTATATGGTACTCTTATGATGATCGATTAGTCGGCCAAGGACTAAGACCTACACAATCTCAAGAGTTAGCGCTGTGACAATATTTTTTATTCGAACAATTAAAGGACAATGCCTTTAGAAATCATGTTGCTGGTTTCTGGGTCTTCTTCCGCGTAGACTTGGTTGAGTGCTTGACGTTTTGACCATCTTGTAGTGGTCTTCTTCTGAAGTGAAAAAGAAGACCACGACAAGATGGTGGAGAGGTCAAGCACTCAACCAAGTCTACGCGGAAGAAGACCCGGAAACCAGCAGCCAGATCATCAGCTCCGCGAAAGCCTTAGCACCAAGATCTTTAGAAATCGACTACAATACTATTGATAAATTGATGAATTTGCAAACAATAGAAAGAGAAATCCTCAACATAACTGTTGATCAGCTACAAAACGTGTTCGAAAATATGAAACGAAGAGTCCATGTACATTCCGGCCATCATTTTGAACAGCTATTTTAATTTATTGACATTTTCTGGTACAATTTATTTATCATCTTCTGTAGTATCTCAAAACATTTAACACCTACAATCAATTTAAAACTTATGTAAGAAGTTCTTATTATGGAGCTGCCTTTATTTACTGCATAGTTTAATTCTGATATTCAAATATTTATACTCACATTGCCTATGTAAGTAAAGATTATTTCATTATTTTGAATTAGGTGTCATATTTTATTTTTTGCAAATATTTTTTTTATTGATAAAAAAGATAACTAACCATTTAAATGTATTTCTGGTATAAAGACTTTCCATTCTACTGCCACTTTTTTAAAGAATGGTCAATCTAAAAGAGTCTTGGAAAAATATAGGCCTGAAAGACCTCTCCAGAAGAGACCGATTGAAAGCTAAGGCTGGGGCTAAGGTGACCAAAAAACAAGAAAGCCCAACTGACAGACAAATTCATTGAGAGCTGATACAAACACGATAATTTTTCGCATGTAATTAACACAACAGTCAAAGAAGAAAAATATGAAAGAAAATATGCAGGTTGATCACCCTAAACTTTTTAAATAAATGTGTGTGTAATTTTTTTTAAATAAAGAAACTGCAGATGAAAATAATATTTGGAATGCAGTTGTCACTATTGCCAGGAAGAAAACGTGATGTACTCTTAATTAAAAAAGTATACAAGGTGATCATCCTACAGGAGAGATAATGAATAAATGAGAAGGGCTAAGCGTAAATATTTTTTCTTCTTACGTCAGAAATACATTTCTTAACTCAATTCACGATATTAAAGTTTGACATTTTAGACAGCTATGCATTGCCATTAACAACGGAGGTAAAAGTACTTTTTCTGACGCTGTGAGTGGCAGAAAAAGTAATATCCATAGCAACGCGTATTTTATTTAATATACCCGCCATGTGATATTAACGCAATGCGTTTTTGGTGGTGAAATTCGAGATTTTTTATCTTTATTTTTTTTTATAGCTATTATATTATTTTATTCGGAATAAAAGTCACTTGTTGTGACTCGTCTGTAATTGCCGGACCCACTTCGTTCGTCCGGAAAACCTACAGACTCGTGACAAAAGTATCAAACAATATACTATTACAGATTCTTGCAGTTTATATTATTCGTATTTTTATTTTATTTGAATTTGAATAGACGTTTTGATGTTTTTAGATTTTTATTTGCATTATGTATGTTTAAAAAAATAATCTTCATCGCGTTTATAAATTGAATGTCTATACGTCATTATCTGTATTTTCCAGGAAAAAGCTAAAAAATAAATCGAAACGACAAAACCTATTCACTTAAAAGTCAGCCATTTTAGTTTTATTAAACACCGAAAAGAAGTTAATATAACTTTCTACTTATCTCGTACATACAAATGAGAGGAGCAAATGAAAATTAATATGATTAACCAACTATCACCAATTAGCATAATAAAAGATCTTAAATAATTATGTCAAATTCCTTATAAGATATTTAACATCACAACATAGTTGGCCGTTTAAAATCTGATCATATAACTAAATCGTATAATTTATTATTTTATTATACAGTCCATCAAAATCTAATCAGATAACATCACCATACCAACTAGTTACTAATTTAATGTCATCCATCACTTCATAATAGATTCACCTGACTCCATATCAGTAATCTGAAACTCTAGGAGCAGTGGAAAGAAAAACTAATAACATATTATTATAAGGCAGCGAGATTGTTCGTTTAATTTCTGGCCTCACATAGACTACTTGAATTTAACTGGGGAGTAATGTGAAAAATCTGTCCAACTTTCTTTCAAATAACTGGTTCGTTAGTATTTAATTTACTCTTTTATTTATCCAAGTTTTCTATTAACCATCGAAATAAATACGTACTGTGGTCCACCTAAGTTCATATTAGAACAAAAATGTAATGTTAAAGTTGATCATGAAAATTTTAAAGTAACTAAATGGAATTCGATATCTAGTGTGAGAATACATACCCTGAAACTTATGCATAAGGTACAGATAAAAGAACATAAAATGATGTATTTAAATGCACCAGAAAAACTCAAGGCTTATAAGTAAAAGCCTTTATATTCGCATACCATCTATGAGCATCCCTAGAAAATAACATAACATAAATAATATACCACACATACAGGGTATTTCACGAGAAAACGGACATAGTTTAATGGCAGATAGAAGACACCGTTCCCAAGTAACACATAAAGTCGCCGGAACGTATCGGCGACTATAAAAGCCACGATAAAGTGGACCGCTACTATAGGCTGCCACGTCCCTGCTACGTGGCAGCTACGTAACCGCCACTAAAATGGGGAAAAATTTGTAGTCGCCGAGCAGTGTTTCGGGTAGTTCCGGCCTCTATAGATGTGACTATGTTTAGTTACTATAAAGGATCGGGGTAGTAGCGGGTACTACTCCGCGACTCGGCGGCCTAGTAACCGCTACGTGGCTGCCTAGTAACTGCCACTATCACTTTTTCAAATGGTGTTTATCTTTTAGCGACCTCTTTGTTTTTTTTCTTTTATAATAATGGCGCAGTGAAATAATATTATACCAAAAAGATGTGTACTTTAGGCTTGTGTTTAAAGTACTTCTTTAGCCATTTTTTCAAGCGTAAGTTACTTTTCTGATATAAGTTGACATATTAAACAATAAAATTTCAACGCGCTCTCAAAATAACCTTTATTTGTAGATTTTTGACAAAATAATTTAAAAAGGCAAGATTAAAAAATTTAAATATTTATTAGGGAAACATTTGGAATACTTTCAAAGTCAATTTTCATAAAAGTTTCTGATAAGATATTAACATAACCATTGTCTATTTATGATTAAACCCATTTTTTTTGTTCTAAAAATTGTAACAACAACCAATAATGGCCGATTTTAACAAAGGTACTATAAAGTTAGGCCCTCCACCATAAAGTATCTGTGACTTTGGTGACCCAATAGCAACTATCCTGATGTGACTCTATAGTATCAGATTCTATTTTCGAACTATAAAGTACCAACAGGAACTATTTCGCTACCCATGTTGCCACTAAAATGCCACGATACTTTAAAGTTCCAAGTGGTTCTGGAACCTAGATTGCCTCTCTATGTACCCTGTTACTTTATTTAGGCATCTTAGTGGCACTGGTGGGTGGCAGTAACTGATTCACTGGTACTATATAGTTTTTGCCACTATAGAGTAACAATAAAATGATACTGCTTAGTTCCAGTAACTACCCAATTGTTACTTTGACTTTGAGTGTTTACAGTTCCAATAAATGGTATCGGTGTGGTAACAGTTACTTTAAAAGAACCGTGTAAAGTAGCCTTACCCAATAAAGTAGCAATATTAGCACCAGAGTGTACCCCAGGAACTAAGGCTTCGTAGCCAAACCGAAACCGAAAGGATTTGGTACCATGTGTGTTACTTGGGTGTGATCAGAATCGGCCATAGAAATAGCTAGTTGGTTTCTCGTTGCTGAAATACAAGGGTGTTTTATATATTTTTGCCAAAATCTCTGTGGTTATTACTTTGTAAAGGAATGGAATAATAAGTTAATATTTGCCACAAATAATACATTAGTGATTCTGAATGAGACACAAAAAAATCTAGGTACGGACTAGAAAATAAAATGTTTTTGTTGTTTATGTTTTTTTGAAATCTTCAATATTAAATTCGAAAAGTACATAGAAACTGAACGAACTGATACGTCATAAAACGTATTTACAAATTAGAATTTTAATAATATTATGTTCAAAATGTTCTTCTCAGCATCAGTACATTTTCTAGTGCAGTTCATTCTTATTCTTATTCATTCTTATCAGATCTGGACTGTTTCTAATTTCGTTGCGGCATTCAAAAATCTTTTGAATTAATTGATATCTGCCGTTAATGTACTCATTGTAGACGTCACTGTTTAAGTGACCTCACAAGAAATAATCTAAAACTAACTGATTTTACGTTTAAAGGCATTGTTTAAAGTCGTCATTGTTGATTATAGTAAGCCTTACTTCAAAATCACAACTATTATTAAAACAAATGTCGGTTAAGTTGGTTAATTTAACAGGGCATATGAGTAGGTACTCTCATTATTTATCTGTGTAGTATTAGAAGCACAGTTACTACTCTGCTAGAGTACCTAATATGAATACATTTGCCTACGTGTCCTTAAATGTCCATGAATTATTACTTTAAGTACATAATTTGTTTAATTTGCTTTTTTATAGAGCTAAAGGATATTTTTTACAAAAGTCTTTCTTTAAAGTGCAGAATACAAACTGGTCGTTTTAATAATAATATGGATAAAATGTTTTCTGATTGTTTATTTTATATTTCATGTTTACTGAAACTTGTAGCCTGTTAAACCTGATATATTGTAATACAAAAGAATATAAACCGACTACAAACATGTCGAAGTCTCAGGATTTTGAGAGTTGAGACCTGAAATTCCCTTGTACATCCAAAATTCATAAGAGTAGAAATTACCATTAACACGAAATCGAAGACAAAACAACGTCTTTTGATGTTTTTAAGAGTCTAAAAGCAATGTTTTAAGCTTGTTAGGGTGGTATTTAAAATTGATCTGGTGTCCGAGCGTTTTTACTCGAACCGATCGCCGATGTCGATGGAAGATTAGATAGTGAAACAATGCCGGGATTTATTAGGTCTACTTTATCGGCCGCGCTGTTTGTTTTAATTGGACCATTTGGAATGCATTCTCAACAGTAGTTTTGGGATATGTTTACTATTGAACAGCCAACGGACCGCTCTGGTTTCCTTTAATTATTTCAAGAGTGCAACATGGAAACATGAACAAACATTTAAATGAACTCATCAACTAGCAAATGAAAAATTAAAACTAGTTTTATTAATTGTCGGAACAAATTATGCTGTTAATTTTGAGTCATTATAGACAAATGTGTATTCTAAAGTAAAGTATTAATTATATTTTAAGCTCCGTTCAGTATAAGCTAAGTTGCAGCGTTCAAGAGAGGAAGAGACTTTTTTTCCATAATTTTCTTTATAATAATAATAATAATATAATAATAATATGTTTATGTGCAAAAATGACAATAATATAATAATTCAATAATAACAAAACAGATAAGAGCAATAAACATGTGCAAAGTCACTGAAATCGATCTAGGTCGATTTGTGCGTGACGTATACAACTTAAATTTAGAGTTAAATATAATATATAATATAATAATCATTTATTCACTTAAAACTATATTGCGTTTTTTATGTAGGAATCTATTAATTTATTTATGGTACGTTATTAACAATTATTAATTATATTAAGCTACTTAAAATATTACCTACTATATTTGATTTATAATGTCGTGTATTGTTTGCCTAGAATTTTGTTTTAGCCACGCTTTTATTTTAGTTTTAAATAATCGTAAACTTCCAGAATTCTTTATATCATTTGGTAATCGGTTATATAGTCTGGGTGCCAAGTATATATAACATCTCTGACCAACAGTTTTCGTACATCTGGGTTCTTGATAGCTGTGTTCTCTAATTCTTGTATTATATTTATGTATGATAGGATATAGGTTTTCCTTATTTTTAAAATTGTATGAAAGCATGGTTAGGCAAAATAACTGCCTTAAGTCAAATATCTCTGCTTCTTTATACAGAAGATCTGAGGAAGTAAGTATAAATTTTATTGTAAATAATTTTATGGATCCATTTTTGTAATTTATTTATGTTTTCTAGGTGACAATCGTTTACTTCTCCCCACCC
The DNA here is from genome assembly GCA_936432065.2 of Rutpela maculata. Lineage (NCBI taxonomy): Eukaryota > Metazoa > Arthropoda > Insecta > Coleoptera > Cerambycidae > Rutpela > Rutpela maculata. Next base: position 146,981,596 of record OW386289.2, read on the forward strand.
AATAATGCCATAATTAAGCTGGGATTGAACCAAAGCATAATATAATGTTTTGAGCTGTTTTACGTCTAAGTATGTTTTCAAATATTTGAATCGTGATAGTAATCCCCTCATTTTTTTAATCAAATCCTTGGTATGCATATCCCAACGAAAATGTTTGTCAATCCCGATTCCGAGATATTTGACCGATTCGGCTTCCGGTATTTCTAAATTATTTTCAATTTGAAGTGACCCAAAGTTTCGCAAGTTGTTATTATAAGAAGTAAATGGCATATAGTGCATTTTTTTAAAGTTCACTGTAAGTAAATTTAAATCTAGCCGTTTTTTTATTTGTTTGAATTCATATTCTGCTGTTATTTTCAGGTTATTCCAGGAATTTGCTTTAAATGTTACGACCGTATCATCTGCAAAACTAATAATGGATGTATTGGCACTTTCAAGCGATAACAGACTGTTTATATACACTGTGAATAGTAGTGGCCCTAGGACGGTGTCCTGAGGAACTCCATATTTGATATATTTTGATTCGCTAATAGTTTCGTTAATTTTAACGTAATGAATGCGGTCGGACAGATAACTTTTAAGTATATTGTTTACAGTTCCTCTTATGCCAAAGTTTTCTAATTTTTTTAATAATATCTTATGAGATACTGTGTCGAACGCTTTTGCAAGGTCGACGAATATACTTAGACATGGCATTTTTTCATCTAGTGAGGTATAAACATGTGTTAAGTGAGCAATAGCGTCTTCTGTGGACTCATATATTTTCGCAATAGTACTTATTAATGAAATCGGCCTGTAGTTAATCAACTCATTGCTTGGGCCGTCTTTGTGCAAGGGTATAATTAGTCCTACTTTTAGAGCTTTTGGAAAATGTCCATTTTTGAAACTTTTGTTTATTATATAAGTCAAAGGTTCCACTATTTCGTCATTGATTTCTTTCAGTGTTTCTGCTCGTATATTGTCCAAGCCTGGAGATTTTTTTGGTTTAAGGCTTTTTATTATTTCACTTACCTCTTTTACATTGGTAGGATGCAGATACATAGAATTTTCTAAAATGTTCTCGCTTTCGTTAAAATTTGCTGGAATTTGTATCTTACCTGCATATTTTTCACCCAATTCACTATAGTGTTTAACAAAAGCGTTAGATATTTCCTTCTCATCTGATATTACGTTGTTGCATTCCGTCTTTATTTCACGTATATGTTTTTTTTTCATTATTTTTATGGCATAATTTATTGACTACCTCTCAAAGAGTTTGGGTAAAATTGCTGTTTTTTTTAATTTGGTTCTCAAAGTACTTTATCTTTGCTGTTTTTATAAGGTTAGCGAGTTCATTTTTATATGTGTTATATTGAGTTTTTAAGTTATTATCATTTGGGTGTTTTACGGTTTCTTTGTACATTTCATTTTTTTTATTTATTGATTTGATTAATCCAGCCGTAACCCACTCCTTCCTTGGTTTTACCTCATTTTTTTATTTTGACAGCATTTGTATTGTTTGATATACTCATTTTTAATTTATTTATAAATAGTTCTGTTATTAAGTCTATATCATTATTACTATAAATTTCTTGCCATTTTTCTTTTTTGAGTTCTTTTTTTAAGTTTTCGTAATTTATGAAATATTTAAATTTAGTTATTGTTGGATTTTCTACACAATTTTTTAGTTCAATTAGGAGTATTATTGGAAAATGATCCGTTATTATACTGTATGTATATTGAGAAAATACTACATAAATGCCTAACTGGACTTAAAAATAAGAGTAGAAAGTTTTTGTTCAATAAAGTCTACAAAATTACTTAAATTAAACACAACTTTTCAGAGTTCTTAATCTATTAATTTATTAATTACTTCCACATCCAGTGGAAGTATAGTATCGACAAAAAAATTGTTGAAAATATTTATTGTTCAAAAAAGCTTAGAATGTCATGAAATGCCTAGATTTTAAGTTTGACCAAAAAAAAATTATCTGTCTGTCGGTCTGTCTGTAACTTTTTTGTGCACACGGTTACTTTGGAACGGTTTAAGATATTGACTTGAAATTTGGTACACGTATTTTAACGAGATCTGGAACTAGATTATATTTTGGTCTTATTCCGTTGAAGGGTTGGGGGGTAAATGGGGATGAAGAGGTAAATCAAGCAAGCAAGAATCCACAAAATTGGTATTTAGTATATACAAGAGAAGCTAAGGTCTCGAAATTTTTTGGCATAAGCCACCCCCATTACCTATCCCACCTCAGTATTAAAGGGAGTGAAAAAATAAAATTGTCATTTAGTGTGTGTACAAGAACCAAATGCTTCAATTTTTTTTTTACTTTATTCACCCCCACTACCGATGTGGCATATCGTTTTATGGGTTTTTGGGTCAGACGATTTCAAATATCATATTATTAAAGTTCCACAATTATTTCCACATATAATTTTCGTTTTGAGAGGCTTGGTAACCCAGTCACTTTATCCAAAAAAACTCCAAACTTCTAAAAAAATCCATCTTAAGATTTTCCAGCGGGATTCTCTTTATTTTGGCGTCACAAATAATTTCTCACAAATCTACAAAAGTTACAGAAGGTCAAAAGTCACGAGAATCAGTTTTTCTCAAATATCTCGTAAATTATCGGTTTTACGTTAATTTTGGCTATTATAAGAATTGTTAGTGAGATAAATCTGCATGAAAAGTTCTATACAAACGTAGAACCAATAGTTTTTGAGATATTGGGCTGAGAAACTTCGGAGAAAAGTACCTGCGCCACTATTCTATACGTTAGTGGTGTATATAGATAACAAGACCTATGTATACATAGGAACTAGGAACATCGTTTATGCACATATACCCTCATAATTTCTTTCTGAGATGTCCTCGAAATGGACCCCTCTTCATAATAATAATAGTAAGCAGCATTGATGTATGAAAATAACTCAAAAATCCACTGATATGCTTTTCGAAGAGATAACGCCAATAGCTTCTAATCAAGAACAATTCTTGTCCAATAAATTTAATAAAAACAGATTTATTTCTTTACTAATGACCAAATTAGAAATGTTTAAAATTAATAGCATACAGGCCCCGGATGATGCTGATGTTTTAATCATAGAAACAGCTAGGGTCTAGGTGCTAGGGACTTTTTTTTTTTTAATTAAAGGTAAAGAACCCACCCTTCGATTAAAAGTGGCCTGAAATGGGCCAGGCTATTCATTTTTTTTTTTTATTAACATATTACTTAATAAATTACGCTAAAGCAGCGAAAACGCTGTCTCTTTCGCGGCTAACTTCTATGTTAGATGTGCTAGGGACTTAATTTCTTTAAAACTAAAGGTAAAGATTCGATTAAAATCGGTCTGAATAGCGCCAAGTTACTTTTATTTTTTTTTTTTAATACGAGTTTTACTTGAAAAATACGCGTTGGTCGTCAAAATTATTTTGAGAATTTGCGGCCAATAGACTTCTTATTTGCTCTTGGGTCATAATTTGTAGGTAAAAATGTTGATATTATCATTACCTACGAATATATGTATTCAAAAATGCAAAAACCAAAAATTTTTGTTTTCGCTGCTAGTTTCGCTGCTAAAATCAGTCTCGTCAAAAACTATTGGTAAATTTTGTATAGAACCTTTTTTATGCAGATTTATCTCGCAAACAAATTTTATAATAGCCAACATTAACGTACGACCGATAATTTACGAGATATTTGGAAAAAACTGATTATAGTGACCTTTGACTTTCTGTAAAGTTGGCTTTATGGACTTTTGAGAAACACTTTTACGCCAAAATAAGGAGAATCCCGTTGGATTTTTTTAAAGGTTCGTGTATAAAGTGACTGGGCTATTGGATAGAAAATCTGGATGTGGAAGTAGTGATTCCTTGGGCAGCGGCTTTTTAGTAAACATATTTTGATATTATTGCTCCTTAAGTAGTTTCCACAATACCAAAAACGCTTGAAAAATTCACTCGAGTACTATCTCGACGCGCATTTCGCCAATCATGTTGGAATCATCTGGAGATGCTCTGTTTAAAGACGATTCATTCTTGATTCCTTATATATTAAATTTTCGTCTAAACGAACGAAAATTTGCAGAAGAGAAAGCATTAATTAAGAGTATAGCTAAGATCAATGAATACCTTCTAGCTTAGTTGATTACAAAATATACATATAAGGAAACTCTCCGGAACTTCTCTATTTTTGAAACCGTTTTCAACTAATATTCTCAAGAACATTTTAAAAAATTTCAGGTAATTTTGACACAAATGAATGGAAATTACTGAGAAATTAAAAAAATTAGCTACGACCTGCCATATACTACATTTTTCGCTCTAAGTCAAAAAACAATAATAACGCTGATCCACACTTTTGTAACTGATGCACAATTGAGTAATATATCTTTTTCTACTCTCATGCTTTAATTAGTATATCAAACATCCCCTACCTGTACTTTAATGAGATACATTAAGATACAGATTCTCCATTAAGATACAAGTCTATAACAATAGAAATGCGACAAACAGCAATATTCTGCCAATATCAACTATTGCCTTGAACATCTGACAGATCTAAAATTTATCAATTTTGACAAGTAATTTGTCATGTCATGTTTACCTAGCAATTTCAAAAATAAAGTATTAATTTTCTATTTTATTTTGACTGGTCGTAGAAAAAATAGTGTATGCAGCTCACATTTAATGGCAATTAAGACACTCATTCATTTTGACATTCGCCTATAGCTCATATCATGATTGTCATGCTCGTGTCGTAATAGCTATCATTAAATGATCGTTGCATAATATACTATTACTTATAAATCTGAATTCAGATATTCAAGTAATTTTTTTTATCTCATCACATCAGATTTTCTGTATTATTATATGTATCACTTCCTTGAAGGTAGGTTGGTAGAGGCTATTTCACAAATAAAAATTAACAATAAAAATAACAACTTAAATGGCGTACTTTTATATTAACAAAACAGTATTTTAATAATTAATTAAAAAAATTAAAATATTTATTTATATTTCACTTGCTTATAATTTGTTGTTTTTATGCTTGGATACGAGATACATAAACAAGGCCATTATACCCTAGGACCACAAAGAGCGGACGTAATGATTATGCTCGCTTATTATGCCTTCCAATACTCACTTTTGAAAAACATTTAAAAAGCAATTTTATTAAAGAAGTTTCGTTTAAGGTTCTTTAATGCTATTAGCTAATACAGGTAGAAAATTTATTACATTATGGAAACCTATTATTTGGAACACTTAAAATTAAAAGTACAGTTGGAGAAGGATTCACTAAAGGTGGCCATCGCCTTCTGCACATTGCTCTCATTGATTTCAACTTTGTTAGTACCAGAATCTCCAGCAATTAATCTAGATATCCTGTTTTTAGAGGCCATACTATCCTCAATATATCCTGACGCAACTGCGACATTTTTCCGCTTCCCATGCCTCTTTAATGTTAACATATCAGCACCTGCATTCACCAGAAGAGTTGCCGATGTAAGACGCAGACAGTGGCCTGTATATTTATCCTCCCATCAGTATATTCAAGAAATTTTGCGATTTTCGAAGGTATACTTCCAAAGGTATTTTTACCAACTGGCTGCACAGTACATCGACCACTGCGGTAGTTCAAGAAAAATTGACGCTCCTTTATTCCCTTACATCGCAAGGGAGCGTATTTACGATATAGGGTCATGACATTCATTTAATTCTCCTCCATAATGGTAAAACTTTTTCCTTCGCCTGTCTTTGTATACGGAATGTTGACTACCACCACTGTTCCCCTGTCATCCACGTTGTCTATGCTTAACTTGACCAGTTCATCCCTTCGGTGGCCTCCAAAAACTCCCATAATCAGAACAATCTACAAGAAAACTAAATAAAGTTATGGAAACTAATGTCACCCATGCACAATACCTTTTCCAGCAGGTAAGTCTCGTCCGAAGCTTCTTTGAAAAATTTTAAAACATCCTCCCATGTCAATATCTTGGATTTTTTCGGAAAATATCCTTTTGAAGATTGTTTTAGAAAAGCCTCCAGCCCATTATAATATATGTTTATGTTTCTATTCACCAATAATGTTGTCTTCAGCATTGAGTATTTTGACCACAATGTGTTCGGGCAGAATGTTTCCGCCTATAAAAAATAAGAAGTATGTAAGGACAATAATTTACCAAAAAATACAAAAACTTGTAATGAAGCATTCTTTAAATTCCTTCTCCATTACTAAGATTCCTGATTTACACACGATACCAATGTGCACACGGCACGCAAATCTACCCAGCTCCCGTCTAGAGGCATGGATTTGTACACGATACTAAACTATACGCAGTTCTACGTCACCAGTAAGCGAGGATTCTCGGATATAAAAGCCCAGCCTCAAGTCAACATAATGCAGTGTGAACAACTCTGACAATCTGTCTACAGCGTGCTGAGCTGGACATATTACAGTTTTGTACATCTTCCGACGCAAACACGACGGAACGAATGCAATCTGACCCTGGGAATCCTGCAGCGTGTTGAGCTGTTAGTCATTCCCCGACGCCGTTTCGCCGCCAAAACCAGAGCGAATGAACCTGACCTGGAGACATCCAACAGCGTGTTGAGCTGGGAAACTTCTTGAGTCGACAATATTCACCCGACGCCCGATGCCACTCCAGTAGCAACAACAAACGTCGCATCGCAATCGTTACTCTCTCTCTCACAGATAATAGAAAATGTTGTCCTAAGAACCGTAAAAGATACGGATATATAACCTGTACCTGTATGTTATGTAACACTGCCTGTTTGAAGAAGTAAATAAATTGTTTATATTTTTATTGGGCTGTCTTATTAACTAATCTGGACCCTGATTAATCTCCGAACCAGCTACCCGACAACAAACCGTTATAAACTTGAAAATTACAATAATAATGTTCCAGTTCGTGAAAATAAGCCGTTAGAACTGTCTTGCTGACAGCTACAGAATTTCTGTTAGTCCATTGTTGAAATTTTTCATATTCCTTCTCATACAGTGATAGGGATTTTTTGGTAGCAGTGCCTCATTTACTTCTGCAGCCCTTTGGGCGAGAATTTGTAGAATTTCTTCATCCTGCTTGATCACTTTTAGAAAGTATTCAACACACTTTATGTTGTTGATTTACAGTTGTTGATTTACGTCTGGTAATAGTATATTACGTAATGAGTGTTGTAAGAAGCATATTACGCACGAATGGAAAAGTTACGCACGATGCCGCGTAGCGGCGAGTGCGTATTTCCATGAGTGCGTAATTGCTTTACAACTCGAATTATGTACTATACTTTACCTACGGTCATATTTATTTATTTATTTAGTAAAATCTGGATTTAGTTTACTTGTCAACAATATTATTCAACAAATATTATGTCAGTTTTAACAGCATTTGAAAATTACGTAGGCGCATTTGTTTTTTTAAACCCCCGTCAGCGATATAAGCCACCTATAATTGCGTGTCCCGTGCGTTTTGTTTACCGTGCGATTTGTTTACAGTGCGATTTGTTTACAATATGTAAAGTTCAATTTACATAGATGGCAGGTAGTGTGTTTTCTACTATTTACAGTAGTGATCGTAGGTAAACGATATTACATTACACTTTCCTATATTTAACGGTAATTTATTTAGAAGTCACCAATTTGCAAGTTTGATAAGGTCGTATTGAAGCATATCGCAATCACATATTAATTTATTTTTCAAATATTTATATATTTATTACATATTTATATATTTGAAACTTATTTCCAGTCATATTAGTATTAGGCAATATGAAAGAATTTACAATCACAACTTTAAACCGTACTTACAAAAAAAATTTTGTGCCTCGGTGTAATTAGTGGTATTCGATTAAAATTGAAATACACATTTGAAATATATATTCAACAATACTATTCATATTTAGTTTGGCCTTTCAAATACTTGGGATGGCTTTATGTGCTTCAGCTAGACGCTCAAGCTTGACCTTTATTTCTAAAATTTACTGGAAATATTAAATATCTCATAAAATTCCTAAATTTTCCGAATAATATGATCGAGTGAAGATCATAATATAAATTCCTTTTATGCATAACGGATTAATTTACATATCAAGCTCCTTTCATATACAAAAGGATATTAAAAGAGCAGTAGTTGCTTGAATCAGATTAGAAGCTAGACAATCCATAATTTAGATGTTAGAAATGGTAGACTAACAAGGATACAGTTAGAGACTAATATACCGCAACTATTTATCTCGCATATTAAATAATCGCAGCGACCAATAAATTTAGTTGTTTGCTGTTCCTTGCTCCAATGAAAACGGGCTAGATATGCACGGATTTTAATACTGCGCATCAAGGTGATAGTGTTAATCATGTAAAATCAACGTATCTCGTGATAGTGAAGTAAGGTGAATCAAAAATGTCATGTTTAATGATACAGATTTAAAGCACAACTAAACTTACACTGAGCGTTATACAGATACTTGTGCAAGCAAAATCTTTTTATTCCTATTTGACTTAGAGCCGGTTTTATAGGTAGAGCTTATTTAGAAGTTTCAACTGGAGTTTTAAAATACCGTTTTATAGGTGCTTGCCAAGCTAGTCAGTATTATCACCGATTTGTTGGTTGGTAATGGTAATTATAGGTTGGTGGCATAGTGACAGATTGGCGATTGAGTGAGTCATCCTCATTACTATTACTTTGACTTTTCACGAAAAGGTAAAAGGTTTCCTAATTTCAACGACAGTGAAATAAAGTTGTTGATTGAATTAGTGAAAAATCATAAAATGTAATCGAGTGCAAAAAAGTGACTCGGTTACCTGGAGAGATAAGTCAAATGCATGGGTTGTACTTACGAAATAATTCAATAATGCAAATGTTCCTATAAATTCTGCATTATTCCACATCTGTGATTTTTCTCTGAATTTTTGTGCACGGCGATGTGCTTCTATTTTATTAATAACACTCTCTTTATCACTTGATAAAATATCCTCAAAAACATCGAAAATGTCTATTTTTTACAACTTTTAGTTTGCTGAGTATAGGATGGGTAGTTATTTTAGGTTACTAGGTTATATTGCAACGAGTTGAAGTTTGCATTGAGTTGAGTGTAACATTCTTCGAACTATTGCTAATTCAACGTACGCATGCGTAAACTTAAGTTTGTAGTTTAAGCAGTACCCCGTTCACCGTTTGGCGTTTAAACTTAAGATTGGCCAGTTACAAGGGTATAAACGTACCTTTCACAAAACAGAGTTAATTAGCTGATCTAAGATAAACGGAACCTATAAAATCGGCCTTTAGTCCTATAGGTAAATTATAACCAGACAACAGAGTGTAAACTCTCATTTTTTATATAAACTGTTTTATTACAATTTTAGAGCAAAATGTTACTAAGGTTTCGGGATATTAATTTTACCTTAGAACATAATTAAAGTACTATTACTAAGATTATTACGAAATGAATAAGAGTTGCACTTAGGCGTTGCCGATTCCCAATATCTATTAGCACGATAACCTCTGTTGGACCTAAAACTTTTATTTCGAATTTGAAAATATCATGGTAGAATACTTCCTATTGCAACTGGATCATTTCCGCCTTACAAGGTGATCATCACCCTATATTTGCAAGTTATATGTAAGTAAAACACTAACACTTTAAAGTAAAAAATGTACGTACATGATTTTATTCGTAAATTTTCCACACGAAAATTTTTAAGGAATCTCAGTGAGTCAGTCTGCATAATTATTGATTTCTTTGAAATTACATTCCGTTAAAATATGAGAGCTTGGATGCACTTTGAAGAGTACTTAACTGTGGCATTCAACAAGTTTTTGAATAGGAATTCATGTATTTCCAATAATCATACCGTGTTTCTTATTTTCATGAAAATATTGAGTGATTTAAAAATGCGTTTAATAAGAAGAGTGGAGTGTACACAGTATATTTTCGAAGCAAAAAATTAAAATAAATATAATTTCTGATTTTGGTCTGTTATTATGATTTAATCAAATAGGTTCATTATGACCGGACAAGAATATTTAATAATCGTCGTAAAAAGAAACATTTTGTATAGAAATCCATTTCATATTCAATTTAGTTCACTTTATTCACTTTTAAATTCCACATTGGTACAAATAAAATTGTTGTACAATGGATAAGGTATGTCAATTTGAATAAAAATTCATAAGAAACATACAAAAAAATATATAAATAATAAAAAATAATAATATATAAATTAATCATATATAACGTTCTAAGCAAACTAATAAAAAAGCGCAAGGAAGACTTCTATAAAGGTTGTATAAACAAAACAAAAAATAATTCCAAAGACCTATGGAATACCGTTAATCAGATAACAAACAACTCAAAGTTATCCACAACTGAAATACATTCTATAAGGAACGAAATAGGTGAAACGACTCACGATAACTTAAAAATTGCAAATGAGTTTGTAAACTTTTTCACTGATATTGGTAAAAATTTAGCTAATAAAATACAGAGTAAACATACCCAGGCAGCTAATTTTGAGCATAGAATTAATAATTCTATTTTTGTCCCCCACTTCTGTCACAGAAGTAAAACATGTTATCAACGACCTTAAAAGCAAAAAATCCGCTGGCTTGGATGGAATAAATGCAATTACGTTAAAAAATATATCAGACTTTATTTCCTTACTAAGCAACTTAATAAACAGCATGATGGAACAAGGCAAATGTCCCTCGGCCTTTAAGTGTGCCATTATAAAACCCTTATTTAAGAATGGAGATCCACTTGATATTCCCAATTACCGTCCGATTTCCATCATTTCGTCTCTAGCAAAAGTCTTTGAAAAAGTTTTAAAAATCAGAATATGCAGTTTTACAAAAAAATACAATATAATTTCTGAATCTCAGTTCGGTTTTATGGAAGGAAAATCAACTAATGATGCGATCAAAGATTTAACTACTGAAATATATAATACACTTGATAAAAAAGGAAAATGTCTAACAGTTTTTTTCGATCTTCAAAAAGCTTTTGACACTGTTAGCCACGAAAAACTTCTCATCACCTTAGAAAATTATGGTTTCCGAAATAATGCCTTAAAATTAGTAGAAAGCTATCTAGAAAATAGACAGCAAAGAGCACATGTTAATAATACCTACAGTCAATCAAGAAAAATAGAATTTGGGGTGCCTCAAGGAACGGTTTTAGGTCCAGTCCTTTTTATATTATATATTAATTCTATTTTTGATATTCCTACACGTGGTCAAATTTATTCTTATGCCGACGATACAGCAGTTTTTTACAAGGACAACTCTTGGGACTCACTAAAAAATAAAGTTGAAAAGGATCTTATACTATTTAAGAACTGGTTCGATATAAAGCTGTTAACTATAAATATTAAAAAAACTAAGTACCTACCGTTTTCGTTATACGTAAATGGATTACCTGATTTTAGTACTCTAAAAATTGGACACACACAACATATCCAGAAAGCAAATAGTATGAAATACTTAGGTGTAACTTTAGATCCCCACCTATGGTGGGATGAGCATGTCAAATCCGTCGTACATAAACTTAGATGCAAATTATTTAGATTTAAGCAACTTAAAAAATATCTACCAATTTTTCAACTTAGATCAGTGTACACAGCCCTTGTTGAATCTCACTTGAGCTATGGAATATTCGCATGGGGTGGAGCTCTAAACCGTCACATGTCTAATTTGGAATACTGTTAGGTAAAAGTCGATTGTATTCATCTAACCGTCTCTTCGACGAGAATAATTTTCCAGATTTGAGACAATTATTTTTTATAAAATGTGTTTTGGAATCATATGTAGGAAACTCCACACAGGCAACTTCCTTTTATGGAACTAGGCAAACTACTAAAGGATGTATACATGTGCCAAAAATGAATACCACTACAGGGCAACGTAGTTGGAGATTTCTGGGCTCAAAATGTTTCAATGGGCTCCCTAAACATATAAAATCTCTGACAAAAACAAGTTTAAAATAGATTTAAAAAAATATGTAATGTTAGACAGACAAAAAATAATTGCACAAATTGACTTGAAAAATCAAAACCTAATATAAGGGATTGCTTGCAGTAATAAATAATGTTTGGTCCTAATATGAATTGGAAGGTCTTTTATATACTGCTATTAACTTATATATATATTTTTATATTTCTTTATAGTTCTCTTTCTATAGTTTTTAATTTTTATCTCTTTTATTTTTTTTTACATGTTGATAATGCTGAATATTAGTTTCTAAAGTATTTTATACCATTTACCTATATTAGTCACGGTCAGATGATCTTACATCATCTTGTGGCTGTATTTAGTTTATTTTACAAGTTATCATAGTTCTATAAGTGTATCATGTATTTCTTTTTTGTAAATAAACTCTATTATTATTATTATTATTATTATAACAATTCTATCTACCAATAGGTATATTTCGTTATAAACAAATGTAGATAAGTGAAGAAATAAGCATAAAAGGTAAGTACCAAACGAGAAATATGATACAGATATTACGATTAACTAGGCATTATGATACCATTATGATAACATTGAAAAAGTGTTAAAGCTGTAAGAAATAAAAAAATCTGATTTTCTTGCAATTTAATATGTTCAAATTCGTTTATATTGTAAAAAATATTATCTGTTAACATGTTTTTGATTTTGTTTTTAAATTGTTTTGGTAATTTGAATTTTTTTTGTTTCGTTTGGTAACATATTATAATAGTAGCAACCTGCATAATATGGTGATTTTTTGCATGCTTCACTGCTGCATTTTTTTATGTAAAAATTATTATTATTTCTTGTGCTGTATTTGTGAATATCAGTGCATGTTTTGAATTTATCTTTGTTTTTTTGTAACTTTAATAAATATATTGAAACTCCGGTTAATATTTTTTCTGTTTAAAAATGTCTCTACAGAAGTCTATACGCTTTAAGCTAAATATAAGGCGTATTATTCTCTTTTGTAGAATAAATACCTTTACATTAGAAGTTGCTTGTCCGCAGCCAGTAATATTTTAGCAGATCGCTGAGTAGGCTAGTGCGTAATACACGTTAATTTGAGCCTACTCATCAAGAGTACTTTTTAGGGAGAGTGTGGCATAGTAGGTCTTATTAAGTTTACTACAGACATGTCCAATTTTCTCATTCAGTGTATGATCCCAGGAATTTTACTGTACTTTGATTTTCTACCGCCTGATTCTCTATTTTCAAACTAAAATTAGATGGTGTCTTATTTTTATTTAAAAAGTCTATAGCAGCAGTTTTTCCTGCATTGACAACAAGATGATTGCTTTGACACCACTTAAAAAAGTCTTTTATGGCATGTTGAGCTTTTTTATCGACGCATTGTCATTAGCATCTGAGACCATCACCGTATATAAATACTCTCCCATCGAAGATGTAATTCGGCAAGTCGTTAATATACAAAAGAAACAGCAATAGTCCCAGAATTCCCCCCCAACATCATAAATATCGGAGGTACTCAATTCCATTTTAACTGTTATTTTTCTACTGGTCGTGTATGAAAGGATCCAATTATTAATGGAGCCTCTTATACCAATTTCTGAGCTAAATATGTAGGGTCAAGAGTTTCAAAGGCTCGTGACAAGTCGAAAAGTATGCCTATTGCGCATTCCTTTATATTTAATTTGACATGTGCATACTGCACTAATTCAACTGCAGCAGTTTCAAAAAGCCCTTTTCGAAATCCGTGTTGACTGTCGGTAAGTAATTTATGTTTATTAATAAAGTTAACTAAACGTTCATAAATAGCCTTTTCTAATGTTTTGGGTATAGAACTTAACGTCGAGACAGACCTGTAGTTTTCAAATTTGTTATGATCACCCAAACTAAACTATAATACAACAATAAAACAAACTTTAATAAGTTACCATAAATTAAGATAAATGTCACTTGAGTAAAATAAAACAATGTTTCAAAGCATTCTTTGTATAAAAAAATTTCTTAATTGGATGTTGTAAATGCACGTTGATTTGAAAAGATAATGTTACATATTTCTACCTCGTTTTACAGAGATCTGTAATGTACCCTCCTTCAGTAGAAACCTGCTCAAATAATTAAATGAATAAATTGGTAGTTCGTCAATAATCCTAGAGATGGCGCTGCTGTTCTTAGCCTACCAGAAAATTACAGAATGTTTGGGAATATTCTAGAGCAATCATCTTTAGATATATAAGAGAATGGAGAAGCCCAGTTTTACTACAATAATAATCCATAAAGAAAAATTATCATTACATATGAAGTTATTGCGAAATTTTACATATTTCCTACCTCTAGGTACTGTACTATAATATATTCCTTTTTATTCTATATACACATTATATTAAGAAATATAGTAAGAAATATTCATCAGACCTTTTCTATTTTAACTATGGCGTGGATAAAGTTGAGCGGAACATAAGAGGATTGAATGTGTCACATCATATGTATGAACATGAATTTTATGGTTTATTAACTTGAAATAGAGATGATATTATATAAAATAATGGAATTACACCTACTTATTTGTTAATCTTCGAAGAATCCTCATATGGTAATGAGCCAAATATATCAGAAATAGACACTGATGTAAAAAATAATTATATACACCCACTTCTCAGTCACAGGAAACTAATTAAATATAACTTATGTCCTTCTTGAGAAATATATATTTTATGTTCTTCACCAAAAGAAATACGTTGTTAATTAAATGTTTTAATTAATAACTTTGTTCATATTTGTCGAAAAGATCGATCTCTTAATTTAGACATAAGTTGTACTGACCTTTTTCTTGAACTTTAAAAATAACAGACTATTTTTGTTGATGTTCATTCTGTAGCTCTAAATTAATTAATGACACATCAAATCATTTGCAATTTAGACATGTTTTAGAATATATTTTGGATTCTTTTATTATAAATATGCCACATCACTATTTTCCTAAGTACAGTTAATCATATAATTAACTGAACATAAAATAATTTTTTGAATTTCTAGAAATTCTTGTCAGAAACATTGTTTGAAAAATATTCTTATTAAATTATTCACAGAGTATATTCAAATAGGCTGAAAATTAGGCAATAGAAGAAGAAGTTAATGATGTTTTGAAATTTTGGTGACATGTTCAAAATGGTGACATGTTCAAAAATTGAAAACCAAAAAAAAAAACTAATAATTAATTGTAAAAAGTTCCCTCTCCTAATGGGCGAGTTTTAAAACGGTGTCCAATACGAAAAAGTATATATGGGCAAATATTACCCATACAATTTTCTATATAATAATGCAAACTCGCCCTCTATGCGTGGAAACTTTTAGTTTCTATTTTTTACTTTTCTGAATATGTCAACAAAACTTCAAAGCATTGTTAATTTTCCTCATAAAATGTTTAGTTACAGTTCACACACTAACAATATCAATTTGAAGTACTTTGCGTGTTTCGACAACCATGTTGGCATCATTTGGAGGTAATTACAATTATTTTAATGATAAGTAGATGGATAATAATTAATTACAATATATGACCCAAACAGACAAGCAAACGGAGAAAATCCGTTAAATAAAAGCATGTAAGGATAATGCACTTTAGCATTTATCTCGAATTTCGAGACAGATTGTATATTTTAATAATGTTTATTATTTATTATTACTTATTAATATCATGCATTTGGATTTTTTGACATTTCTGTAGTTATTTTGCAAGTATTTTCACTAGCAACGTGTATGACATGTATATATCTTACACAATGATCTCAAATCTAGAGCACTTGCATTGCATGTAATTAAAATTTAACAAAACAAGTTTAATTCTTTGAGTAGGTACAGTAAACTAAAACTCTCAATAATAATTGTATTAGATCTATATCAGTTTTATAAGTAGGTACTTAATTGCCATGTACGAAATGATGTTTTTAAATAATTTAAAATATAAGGTGACATGGTAATCCCATTGTTTTCACATTTTACCACATTGTATGCCACAGCACGAATATATTTCTAAGAATTGCCAAACAAGCAGTCGACAAACAAATTCTTCCAAAAAACTATAACCATTAAACGTTAGTTATGATATTGCCTTAATACACTAACCGCAATCTTTTCCAGTATTAGATGCCTTAAAAGATGTTGGGCTAAAAACTATTTTTGGCTCACTCACCGGAAACAGTAATGGAGGTAGATTTTTAACTACTTTATGACTTTTACAAAAGAGGTTTGGCAATTGTATTTATTGAAATTTCGCAGAATTAATTAATTAATTTACTTCTGAATACAAAATTTATTAAGCGAAGTGTAGCTTATTCACTTACATACTATCGCTATGGTTATAAAAAATAATAACAAAAAATATAATTATTCATATATACAAAAAATGTTAACATTTAAATTTTTTTAAAAGGAATACTATATTTTATTATAGCTTTTATTGCTATAATTTGGTGACCCCGAACGAACATAAGCAACAAGCAACAAGAACTTGAATAATTTCGACCTTACTCTTCTGAAGTCGGCCGATGCGTAGAAGCTATTGATGGCTCTAAACAGTAGTTCTATCGGAAGCTAAAACTGCAGCAAATAATCGGTTATCCCGCGTCCAAAACGAAGAGACAAGAGAAACACGAACAATAATATTACAATAATTATCAATCAATTTATGAAATTTAAACGTCAAACTCTAGAAAAGATTCAATATCCGAAGACGGAGATATTAATATTTCAAAGTATGCATATGCTTAGATCCTGTAACTTAGAGGCAAGAATTCATGATTGACAGACAAAACTTACAAGAGGACAAGATTTCAGGATCATTATAAACACTGAAATCATCACCTGACTAAACACTGGACAACCCGTTTGATTCCCCGCTGCATCCTGACGACCTTGGCAACCCATTAAATTCCCCAACCACGAACCAATAACTTGAACAATCAACAACTCCATGTGCATTTTTATTTATTTTGTGCATGTGTAGGTGAGTACTGTATTTATATAACTCGCTGCACTATTAAGTCATCTTATCAATGTATCAATTATTTGCTATTTTATCAATCAATTTACAATTACCGAAAGACGCTCAATCTCATCATATTCATTACTAAAGACGTTCAATCTGTAGATTGTGAACTTTTATATTCACTTAGCATCAGTCAAATACATGCTATTTTATCACAATTTTCAAGTGACATATATGAATATGTACGCGAAAATTTATCGTGTCTGATATACGGGAAGCGTAGATTTACGCACGACGGCGACGCGACGTGAGGCTACACTTCGAGGTGGAGTATGGCTTGATCAGCCATCGCACGTGGCCATCCGAACCATTGTGTTTATAATAGGCGCAAAAAAATAGAGTGTAAAACATGCAGTCTGCTACTTTTAAAACCTAATTGAGACAGGTGTTTACGATGGATTGACATAAAATTAAACAAACTAATTAGTAGAATAAATATCTACTTTAGCATTCGTAATTTTTTTTGATGTAAAAATGTTAATAACAAAACGATACATAAAAAATGTAATGTTTATTAATCAATATATTAGTAACTGATAGACAGTATAGAAAACAGAACGTGGATAGATCAGCAAGCCGTGACTGTACCCGGCCAGGCGGATTGTTGCACTTAAACATGCCCCGCCCCGAATGGGTTAGTAATAATAATTATCCTTACAGCTTGTCTGTAAGCACTGTAGGGAAATTCACAAAAGATCTTTCTGAAAGTAACTGGTACTTTAACAGGGTTTGTAAAAACTACCGACCAATAACCTACCTACCAACTAAATATGAGATCATCACTGCTGTACTAGCAAATAAAATCTACAACCACGTGTTAAAGTATCAAATGCTCCCAGAGGGACAGAAAGGTTGTAGAAGGGCTTTCAGAGGCTGTAAGGATCAGCTGCTAGTTAGTAAAACTATCACATCAATTGCAAAGAAATCTCTGTATGGCATGGGTGGACTACAGAAAGGCGTTTGATAGCATTTCCCATGGATTGTTGAATTGATTGATTGTTGAATCCCTGAAAGTTTATCGTTTATGCCCAACAATAGCAGACTCGTGAAAACTACAATAAAGAGGTGGAAAACGGAAATGTGGCTCTACCATTCGAAAAGTCACATAAGAAGAGATAGCATGCAAATTAAAAAAAGAATTTTCCAGGTGCTCTCGCCTTGACAATTTTGCCTAGCACTCGCCCCCCCCCCCCCTGCCAAGCCAACAAAACAAGCAGAGAGTTGGATTCGAAATCAATGACAATACTTACTAGATTTAAAAAAAAAGTCGAATTATTTGGATTTATCCACAGATTGGAATTCTGACAAATTTTAATTCTAAACAACTTTTCTTAGTAACAGTTTTCATATCTTTAAAATGGAACATAGTTTACTCTTACATAATTTTAACTGCAGGCTATCCAGAGCCTTATGCAAAATCCCAACCATCTTCGGCATTCGAAAGACAAGGCATTCGAAATGCAAAAATCTATATACTTTCAGACATCCAGGCAGCATTAGAAGCTCTCAGGACCTTTGAGTCTAAAATTACTTGGAAATGTAGACAATCTCTGAAGCAACTAGCAAAAAACAACAAGGTTACCTTGATGTGGGTGCCAGAACATGATGGAATAGAAGGAAACGAATTAGCTGATGCCCCTGCAAAAAAAAGGTGCTGAAGCCCCATTCTTTGGGGCTGAACCGTTTTGTGGCTTATCCAAAGGACACATAACGAAGGAGGTCCTAAAATGGGAAAAGGAACAGAAAGAGTCCTACTGGAGGATTACTCCGGGCCAAAGTCAAGCGAAAAAGTTCGTCAAAGAATGCCACAAGGCTTCTCCAACACGAAGAGTACGACTTAAGGCTGATGACAGGCCTTTTTCAGGCCATTGCCCTTAAGATACCGTCTTAATAACATGGGCAAGGCAGACAACGATACATGCAGATACTGCGATACTGCAATAGAAACTGCGGAACATATTCTTTGCGAATGCAACATGATAGTCCGCACTAGGCTAAGATATCTAGAAAAGGTGGAACTTACGCCTGAAGACATAGGGAAATTAGCTCCCAGGAATATCACAAGTTTATTAAAAAGCTTGGGATTCCTGGGCAACAACTAATTGTCGCCTTGAATAATCACAATCTACATAATTTTCAGATCTTTTAATTTTCTGACATTACATTTTAACTTCATGGTATTTTTAACAAAAGCAAAATTTTTTATGAAGAATAAATTTGCCGCGTAAAATGAGAAATAAAAAAGTTTACCCACTTATCCACTCTAACTGTAGACATACTGTATATATAAAAAATTTCTAACTCTCCTCTTAACAGTTTTGGAAACATAGATAATTTAATAACGTGATGACTTACCATGTGCATCAGTTAAATGATATATTTCTGACTCTATCTCAGAAATTCAAGAGTTTAGCTTGACGAGTCAGTGAGAAACTACTTCACGTATATTTCATGTATATAGATAACGGTCCTAAAATATGCTACTAAAGTTATTTTATTGATGCCGAGATATCATGATAAAATATTAATACCGTCAAATGCGCCGTGAATAATTTAAGCTCGAATGTAAATAGAGCTTGTAACATCAGAATAAAACTAAACGTAAACATTATCCTCTTCGCCGGATTATTGATTTTTTTATACAATTGTTGAACATTCTGTAGCATATAGGTGCCCTTAGCAGTATTTTCAAAATGGGTTAATTATTTCGGCATAATCACTAGACTTGTAATTCTAAACATCCCCCGATGATGCTATCTTGATTAACAAAAGGTTCGTTAGTATACTATGCAGTATTATTATGTGCATTTCTTTTCATAGCTTTTATATTTACTGATTAAAAAAAAGAATAGACATAAACTTTTTATCAAAATTTCATTACAATTGGTATTTTCTATCTTGAGTTATCGTAACTATAAGTAACGTGATAGATAGACAGGCGGACGAAGAGGCAGACAGAAAGTTTTTCAAAATTCTATGACGAACAAAGATAAGGTCATCTCGTTAGGAAAAATAGCTGAATGGATTCTTCACATGAGAATAGAGAAGAAAGAACAAAAAGACAAAGAACGATAAGAAAAGGAGAGAAGCAAAAGCAAGTTAGAAGATTAGAAATATACCCATTGTAACAGAAGATGAGGAAAAGTTAAACGAAAATACAAAATCGGAAGCAAGTGCAGTAAACGAAGAAAATGAAGAAAATACGCTAAATATTGATGATATTGAGATTGGAGATTAAGTTGTTGTCAAATATGATAATATTATACTTCCTGGACTAGTCATAAATATAGTCATAAATATAGTCATAAATTTAGTAGATAGTGTTAAGACAATGACGCAAAGTGGAATAAATTGGAAATGGCCTCTAAAGGAAGACATTTTAGAGTACAAAAAATCGGCAGCTACTGGAAGCGGCTAGAACCTCCCCACCCGGTGAATATTTGAAGCCGAAAAGAGCACTAAAAAATATAAACGATCTCATTTAATATATTTATTAAGTTGAAATATTTTTTTCATATTAAAACAGAAAAAAAAGTCTTGCGTTCGGTGGGATTTGAACTTAAGAACTTGAGTGTTAAATTTATAGTCTGCACAAGATTAATATTTTATTCAATGTTTTAATACAAATATATGCCTTATCGATCCTAGTTCGGAGCCAGCCAGACAACCGCGGCGAACACCGCCGAGGCGGGTGTGAAGCTGGACGGGGTAGAAATGTGGGATAGTACGTGTCTTCTGTAGGCAGGCTTAAAAACTAGGTTAGAATTATTAATGCGTCCACATGGACCTAAAATTAATATAAAAATAAACACAACACTATAGAAATTAAGTTCGTAGGCAAGAGTACTTAATAATTTTGATTATTGATACGAGAAACACAAGTAAACGAAAAAATCCGTTCGTTGGTAATGGGTCGTAGGGATGGCCATCTTTTGGAAAAACCATATAACTCAGCTTCCCTGTCAGATGTGACCGGTGGATCGTGTAAGTTTGAGTTGAAATATTTTGTTTTATCTTCTGGCCTCGACCGATTTTACACTAAATCGGTCGGGGAAGTAAGCTGTCAAATTTTTGGTTCCAATGTTTTTCTGAGGGAATTTGGTTTTTGACAGTTTTCGAAAAAATATTTTTAATTTTAAATTATTTTTAAATTATGTAGCACTATTTTTAGGTTATGTTTTCGGAAGAATTTCCGGCGGGATGCCGGAAGTAGCGGAAATAGTTTTTAAAATATGTCACTGTCACTTTTAAAGTTTTATTGGAAAAAACTCACCGAAAGCGTTCCGGTGAGATTGCTTATATTTATAGGGCTTGTGAGCGGTTCACGAAGGCCTCTTACACTTTCCGTGGGCTTTATGAACGTCGAAAAAACTTGTAATCTCTCGATGCACTTGACGCTTAAAATTACTCAGCACACAGTCTGCACGCTTTAACACACTAGTCTATTGAACGTTAGGTTAGACCACAGAGTACAGTAACTATACAGAGGCGAAGGCAAGCCTTCCCACCAAAACCAAATTTGTATACTCATCGCCATTTTTTAATTGTTTAACAATCAACCTCACTTTTATGTTGACACTGTTGACGTTTATCGTGTTAAGTTTGGATTTGTGAATTTTATTTTCACTCATTTTGGGAGATTGAAAACATTAACCGAGAATTAAAATTCTCATAAATAAAACCTAGTGTACAACTCAATTGAAAATAGGCGCCGATTATAAGCAATTCAAATTGTAATATTTTTCCATCCAACCCGAAACACACTGCTTTTTCAGTGTATCCTTAAATGGGGATCTGTACGTGACGTCATAGCTAACCTCAAAAATATATATTTCTTAAAATTCAAAAGTATTACGCAGCTATTATTAAAATTTCTGCCTGGTTCCCATACTTTCGACTAAAATCTAGTTCAATGTAATGTTTATAAAGTTTTAATTAGTTTGTCACAATAAAATAAAACACATTTTGCAGGTTGGAAATCTAACCTATTGAAAGAAATAAATTAACTACATATTTCTCTTAGTATAGACGCAACTGGTACACAAGGTCACAGAAAACGAGCCATCAAAACTCAAAGGCACCGCCAAAGCCTTTGCCTCTGTGTAGTTACTGTATTCTGTGGTTAGACTATAAAATATATCTTACACAAGAAGCGTGTTATTTGGTTTTTAATTTTTTTCAAGGAAACCAAATCGAAAGAGTGCAAGTGTGATATATCGTTTAAATTGGAATTTTTACTGCTTTTCAATGGTTCGATTACAAGTTGTAAGTAATCATAAAATAAACAACTTGTTGTGCCAAAACGGCACCAAACGTAATCCTATCTCAACCAAAACCTTTTCAGATCTTCTGGAGCACTAAAGAAACCCTCATGCAAAGTTTCATCCAAATCCGTTTAGTAGCTTCGCCGCTATCGTGTTAACATACATACACACACACATACATACACACAGACATTTTTCAAAAACAACTTTTTGGGTTCCTGGGACCTCAAAACGTAAAGATTTGATGTTATCTCAATTTTCGATTTTGGACTAATTGTAGTAACCTCCCACAATTTTATTGTGGGGAGGTTAAAAAAGTGATATTATTTCAGAAATTAAAAAGCCAAAGCTACTCAATAATATGCCCGATATTCCAAAGAAATAAAATGAGTATTTTTAAATAGTTTATTCACGTTTCCATTAGTTTTATATAATTTGTTTTATCCAATGTTTACTTTTTAACTTTGCTAATTTATTATAAATTTTGTGTTATTTTTAAAATAAAAGAAATGTATTAAACATTTTTTTTTAATTCCAACCAAGATATGTGATGATAACTGGGACATGTATATGACGATATATAGAGCGTCAAGTGACGATAATTGGGAAAAATCGGTTTTTGTTTCCTATTTTTATAAAAATAAAAAATTAACATTATTCTTATATTAAAAATAACTAAAATATCAGAACACAAATAGCTATAATAATTTTGAGTTTCTGTTGTAATATCATTCGATCCAACAGTTACCCTTTTGCTTAACATGATGATAATTAGTATATTTACCTTATGACAATTATTTTCTTTACAAAATATATTTACGATTTTAGAATTGTGCCGATCAAATTGTGCCGATCGTATTTGCGAAGAGTATTAAAATCGTACATACGGTGTGCTAGAACCAAATTTAAATCAAAGTTGATGCCACTCGGAATTTTTTTTATACATGTTCTTGGATGTATATAGAACCAATTTCCACGATATTTAAAATCATTCATAGCAGAATTTTTTTTACAAGTATTTTACTTTTTTCGTTTAATGACACAGCCACACAAAAAAAGTGGTGTGGCCTGCGGACCTGACCAGTGTATCCTTATGTATTTGGACCTGCTGAAACCGAGTCCCAAGTCAGAATTATCAGATTGGCTCGTTTTTCATCCCTAAACCCAAAAAAACACCTCCCCAAAAATGGTCTGTCCGGCAGACCATACCAGTGTATCCTTATGTATATGGACCCTCTGAAACAGAATCGGAAGTTAGAATTGTCAGATTCGCTCGGTTTTCACCCCAGACCACAAAAAACACCACCAAGACAAAAAAATTGGTCTGGCCTGCGGACCAGACCAGTAATAACATTTATTTTCCTTTAAGACAAAATACATTTGTATAGGAATAGTCAACATTTTCCTTAAGTACTTAAAGTATAAATAATAATGCAATACATATATTAGTCCCTTTTAATAAATGGAGGTAGTTACACAACTTACAAACTAAGACGAACATAGGAAATCAGTTATAGAATAAAAACATTTATTTAACAAAAATTCTTTTAATTTAATTTTAAACAACCACTCATTCATAATAAGTTTTAATTCGTCCGGCAACAAGTTAAAAAATTTTGGCCCTAAACAATAAGGAGATTTATACTTTATTTTTTGTTTAGCAAAGGGAACATGAAAATTGTTTTTTTGTCTGGTATTTGCACTGTGATATTGGCTATTTAATATGAAATTTTCTTGATTTTTAAAGACATATGTGCACATTTCAAATATGTATACACTTGGTAGAGTTAAAATTTTATAATTTTTAAAAATTTCTTTACAAGTATGAGTATTTGAAACCCCAGCAATACACCTTAAAACACGTTTTTGGGCAATAAAAACATGAGACGCAAAAGTGGAATTCCCCCAGAAGCAGACACCATATCGTAAGCGAGATTCTACTTGTGTGTAATATAAACAAATAAGTTGTTCTGTACATAGCACCGTTCTTATATTCCTAAATATGCAATGGAGGCAAGCTTTGAAACAACAGCTTCACATTGAACTTTCCAGTTCAGATTTTTATCTAAGTGTAAACCTAAAAATTTGACAGTTTCAAATTCAGTACATAAAGGAGTATCATTTATATTAAAATTTAACAGTTTACACTGTTTTCGATTGTTATGAAATCTTAACACCTGAGTTTTTTCTATGTTGAAGTATAATAAATTTTGAGAAAACCATCCACTTAGCATATTAAATAAACTATTACAATTGAGTTCTAAGCATTCATCTATTTTATTTGAAACAATTAAAGAGGTGTCATCAGCATACATCGTAAAGTGAGTATTAAATGATAAGGAATCTAATTCATTTACGTATAGTAAAAATAGTGCAGGACCTAACACAGAACCTTGTGGAACTCCTAAGGTCAAATAAGACCATTCAGAAGTAACCCTGTCAAAACCATCCTTATTGTTATATTTTATACTAACACATTGTTTCTTATTTTCAAGAAAAGTTTGAACCCAGCTTAGCGCTACTCCTCTTATCCCATAATTATTCAATTTGGAGACTAATATCTGATGGTCGACGCAATCAAATGCCCTGCTGAGATCACAAAAAATCCCAACAGGACACTCGCCGACATCAAGAAAATTTAGTATTTTCTCATAAAATGAATGCACAGCTGTAGTAGTTGACTTTCCACTGCGAAATCCGTGCTGATTTTTAGTCAAAATTTGATATTTTTCGAGATATTTCGACAATCTATCCATAAAACAATATTCAAATATTTTAGAAAAGTCTGAAGGCACGGTAACCGGTCTATAGTTTTCTAAACAATTTGGGTCACTTTTCTTGAAAACAGGTACAACTTTTCCAGTTTTTAGGATATCAGGAAATATTCCCAATTCAAAGGACAGGTTTACAAGATACGTAATTTGTTCAATAATTAAATTAATTATTTTTTTAATTATAAACATTGGAACATCATCCGTACCAGATGATTTCTTGTTTTTTAATTTTTTTGTTAGTAAATCTAACATTTCTTCAGCGGTAAACGGATTAAGAAATAATGAATTGTTTTGTACATTTATTTTATTATTAATATTATTATTGGAATATGAATTATTTAATTTCGGAATTTGATCAATTATATTTTTAGGTGTTTTAATAAAAAAATCATTGAATAATGAAGCAATTACTTTAGGATCTTCATACTGAACCCCGTCCTTGTTTATTATTATATTCTCATGGTCTTTGTTACGATTACATAACTCGGACATAACTTTCCAAGCAGATTGAGATTGGTTTTCAGAATTTGCAATTTTATTTTGGTAATAAGCTTTTTTATTTTTTTTCCGTTAAGAGCTGATGGATCTTTTTACGTCTCTTGTAAACAGTAGATAATTCAGGATAACTCTTTTGCAAAACAAATAGATCCCTTAAATGTGCACTAGAGGTTCTCAACTCATCATTTACCCACATTTTGTCTGCTGATTTGTTATTGTAGAATTTTCTTAGTGGAAAACAGATCTCAAAATAATAAATAAAAATGTTGTTAAAATAAGTATATGCCTTATTAACGTCTGTTATATTATAAAGACTCTCCCATCGTTCATTTTGAATCATCTTACTAAAATTTAAGATAGCGCTTTCATTAAAACTTCTTTTTAAGAAGGACGTGTTTTTTATGTTATTATTATTATCTATTTCTTCCATATTTAAATCGAAAAGAACAGTTCTATGATCAGATATAATATTATCGAACACACAACATAATCCCTCGGATCCAAAATTGATAAAAATATGATCAATAGTAGTTAGGGTGGTGTCTGTTACTCGAGTAGGCCACTTTACTACACTTTTTAAATTAAAACAAGCTAAAATATGACACAACGACTTAAAATCTTTTGAATTGTTATACGAATCAAGGTTAAAATCTCCACATAAAATACATTCATATTTGCTTTAACTAGACTATTTAATACATCCACAATTCTATCGAAAAACACATTAAGATCACCAGAAGGAGATCTGTAACAATTTATTATTAACGTACTGACTTTGTTGCCATTCCATTTTAAAGCACATACCTCAAAATGTTTTTCAGCGCAATAGGGTGTCAAGTCAATTGAATTGACTTCAAGATTATTTTTTGCCCAAATAGCAACTCCACCACCTTTAAAAAAAGTTCTACAGTAAAAACTAACTAATCTAAACCAGTGTCCTTATGTATTTGGACTCGCTGAAACCGAATCCGAAGTCAGAATTGTCAGATTGGCTCATTTTTCACTTTTTCAGAGCAGTGTATCCTTACCAAATACATAAGGATACACTGGTATGGTCCGCTGGACAGACCATTTCTTTTTTTTTTGGTGGGGGGGTGTTTTTTTGGAGTTAGAGGTGAAAAGTGAGCCAATTTGACAATACTGACTACGGATTCGGTTTGAGCGGGTCCAAATACATAAGGATACACTAGTCTGGACCGCAGGCCAGACCACTTTTTTTGTTTTGAGGGTATTTTTTGGGGCTGATGGTGGAAACCGAGCGAATCTGACAATTCTCACTTCGTATTCTGTTACAGACGGTAACATACACTGGTATGGTCCGCTGGAAAGACCACTTCTTTTTTGTGTCAAGGGTGTCCTTTGGGATAAGGGATGAAAAGCGAGCCAATTTGGAAAATTCTGACTTCTGATTCGGATTCAGCGGATCAAAAAACATAAGGATACATAGTTTGATCCACCGGACAGCCCAATTTTTGTTGTTGCTTTAGGGGTGTTTTTTGGGGTACACTGATCTGGTCCGCAGGCCAGAATACTTTTTTTGTGTGGCTGTTAAACTCATTAAACAAAAAAAGTAAAATACTCAAAAAAAAATTCTACGATAAATGATTTTAAATATCGTGGAAATTGGTTCTATATACGTCCAAGAATGTGTAAAAAAAAAAAAAATTCCGAGTGGCATCAACTTTTGATGTAAATTTGGTTGCAGCACACCGTGTACAATAACTGCGTATGTGCAGTTCACAAACTACTACTAATTTATTGCCATATCTCTATTTTACCAAATCAACTCTTACTTATTTAAGAAAAACACTGATTCTAAAGTTTTCTAAGTTTTTCCTTTTTTCGTCATCGTCACAGTCCATACAAATTTATAAAAAAACAGATTTAAGAGTGTCCTGAGAAAACGCAGGATCGGAGAATAGATAGAGGTATGCTATGGCCCGATAGTGTAAGAACAAAGAAAAATAAGACTTCCAAGAAAAAACATCCACGGCCCTTTCTCACAGTCGAATATAAAAATGTAAAAACATTTCCTTATCTTGAAAATAAAATATGATTCTATATGTGCTTCTAGTAATTGACGATTTTATCTGATTATTGTAGGGACATTTTTTTTTTTTTTCCTTATGGGTTGCGGTGCCGAGGCCCCGCTGTACTGAAGCTTAAGCTTATTGTACCCCATAGTCTCGTTATCCCATGAATCCCGTTCCTCTCCAAAAGGAGAGTATACGGTCAATGGGAGCTCTGGCGATTTCTTCCGGGGTCACGGTTAGTCCCCCGAAGTATGAAAACCTCCCAGCCACCATGGCTGGGCATTCACATAGTATGTGGTGAGGGGTTTCTTCATCCTCACCACACATCCTGCATTCTGGATTGTCCTTCACACCTATGTTGGTGAGGTGTCTGTTCAGTGTGCAGTGTCCTGTTAGAATTCCCACTGCACATCTCAGCTGTTTTCTGCTCAGCTTTAGCAGTTCGTTAGTCTTTGTCTTGGATGGCCCGCCGGTGATGAACATACGTGACTGTCTCATCCCCGGCGCGCCGGTCCAATACAAGATGTGTTTCTGACTCAATAGTTCCTTTACCATTCCTCTTGCGGTATTGTATGATATCCCGCAGGATGGCTCCGGTCCTATCAAGGCTGTTTCTGCGTTTCTTGTAGGGACATACTCATGTCATTGTTTACGACAGATAGGACGGATTTTTTTTAGAATTTTGTTATTGTATTCTTCATTATTGGTACCTTTTACTTCCACATCCAGTGGAAGTATAGTAACGACAAAAAAATTTTTAAAAATTTTTATTGTTCAAATAGGCTTAGAATGTCATGAAACGTCGAGATTTCAAGTTTGAGCGAAAAAAAAATTTCTGTCTGTCGGTCTAACTTTTTTTGTGCGCACGTTTACTCCGGAACCGTTTGAGATATTGACTTGAAATTTGGTACACATATGTACTTTAACGAGATCTAGAACTAGATTATATTTTCATCTTGTTCCGTCGAAGGGTTGGGGGGTAAATTGGGGTAAATTTGGGGAAAATAGGTAAATCAAGCAGGTAAGAGTCCATAAAATTGGTATTTATTATATACAAGAGAAGCTAAGGTCTCAAAAAAAATTTTGGCATTGGCCATCCCCATTACCACCCCCACCCCATTATTAAAGGGGATGAAAAAAAAATGTGATTTAGTGTGTGTACAAGAACCAGAAACCTCAAAATATTTTTTTACTTTATCCACCCCCCTCTCCCACCCCATGTCACCACCCCCACCCCACTACCGATGTGGGGTATCGTTTTATGGGTTTTTGGGGTAGAGGATTTCAAATATTATATTATTAAAGTTCCATAAACAATTGAAGAGTATAACTTCTAAATGGTCCAAGTGCCGAAAATCTCAAAAGGAGATAATCGATAAAAACTATTTAATAAGAAAAACAACAGCCGCAGGTTGTACATAATTTTTAATTAGTTATAAAAAACACAAATGAAATATACTGTAATGTTGAAATAAAAGAATACAAAAACAAATTTAAACAAAAAAATAATCTTTATCAAAATTTAGTAAATGGTTTAAGTGCCTAATGTAAATACATTGTAACAGGTCTAAGTGCCAAATGTAAATACATTGTAAGAGGTCTAAGTGCCTATATGTATATTTTGACATCCTAAGTGCCTTCACGTGAAGTTTAATTCCCAACGCCTTGCTGGGTAGTTTCTTCAATCAATTTTTCATAGAAATTTAAAAGGGACAAGGGTATGTAATCCAACATAGAATGAACGAAATAAATATGACTAACGTAGTATGGTGGCACCACTGGCACTTAGACCATTTCGATGTAAACACATTGTGGACTTACAGCATGCGACATCTGTGAGCCAGGGATTATACTAGAAAACATAGTTTTGGCACATAGCGCATTTCACAAGACATTGGCGGTGGCACATAGAGTACTTTAACGGAAAAAAATATATATTTGCAGAATTGGCACTTAGACTCTTTAGAAGTTATACTCTTCAATTATTTCCAGATACAAAATTTTTTCGTTATGTGACTTGGATAGAAAATCCGGATGTGGAAGTAGTGATTCCTTGGGCAGCGGTTTTTAAATAATAACTACTAGTGTATATATTAAACAATATTATATGTAAGCGAATATCGCTTAAATATAAATATTTTATGCAAAGTCCTGTAAACTTGATTATGACAAAAATGTGCAGAAATTTAAATAAGTACAGGGACTGGACCGAAATTTGATAGCAGTTGTGGTGCTACTCTGGCTTTCAGTAAAAGTTTGATTTCAGTTTTATGAAAAATAAAGAAAACATTTCTGCCTTGGTTCCGGCTTTAAGCAGAATTTATGTCCTGCTCGGTTACGTTTTTTCAATTCGATTCCAACATTGTCTTTTTCGATTTACAATGATTTTTTTTAAACCAAGATTTTTTTTTCCTACAATCCCAGCTTACTGCATTTTATCATATTTTATTATACGTACCAAAATTGAAGGATTAATAATAAGACTATTAATTAATTTTATATAAGAAATATTAGTTGTAAAACACACAGTGCGGTAAAAAGTACAAAGAAATGCGCATGACCGCAGCGTTTTGAAGTGGAGTAAAAAAAATCTTAAATCCGATATTATTTTCAGGGTTTCTGGTTCAGTAAAAAATAAGGGTTTGTGTTCGGCCTTATAATCGGGGAGCCCTCCCTAGCTTTACGTGCACCCCCGATCCTTGGGGACAATGTTTTTCATAAAGATTAAAGCCTAAGGAACAATTTAAGACATGTCCTAAAAAAAAAACTGGCTTTTTCACAAAACAGTTTTGTTCCTATACAATATTTTGATAGGAGTTACCATTTTCCAGATAAATGAGTCCAAAATTAAGAAAACATGGAAATTCATATATCGGTAAATCACTTCACAAAAAATAAAATAAACTGAAAAAAATTAATAATAATAATAATATAATTTGCAGACATTTATCTCGAAAACGGTAACAATGGTATCTGGAAAATGGCAACTCCTATCCAAATATTGCATAGGATTATGTCCCTTGTTTTTTGTGCAGAAAGTTTTTCTCCATCTTTTTTAGTTTTTGTGTTAAATGACAAAAGTAATATTTGCAATTTTTTTAACGAACTCCATTTTGAAAGTGCAGGCAATATTTCTTTGGGATATGTCTAAAATTGTTCCTTAGGCTTTTATCTTTATGAAAAACATTGTCCCCAAGGATCGGGGGGGGGGGGGCACGAAGACTCAGGGTGGGCTCCCGTAGTATTAGGAAAGTATCGCTAAAAAATAAAAATACAAAATGATTGATCCAAAATGGAAATTAAGACTAAAATCATGCAATATTCGACAAATTAAGAAAAAAGAAATTGTGCGAAAATAGAAAGTGTATTTCAAGTTTTGCAAAAACTATTATGAAAATACAATTCGTACAAAAAGGTTAAAAAAGTTTATTTTACAATTTTTACCAGATCAAGTTGACTATAGACAGAGTTAGAGAAATGAACGCAGTATATCTCATTTAAATGATAGTTGTAGGGAATTGAATTATCTTTCAACTTTGCGATTTTTTGCAGACCCTTAATTACTTCCACGTCCAGTGGAAGTATAGTAACGACAAAAAATTTTTTTTAATTTTTATTGTCCAAATAGGCTTAAAATGTCATGAAACGTCGAGATTTTAAGTTTGAGCGAAAAACAAATTTCTGTCTGTCTGTAACTTTTTTGTGCGCACGTTTACTCTGGAACCGTTTAAGATATTGACTTGAAATTTGGTACACATATGTACTTTAACGAGATCTAGAACTAGATTATATTTTCATCTTGTTCCGTCGAAGGGTTGGGGGGTAAATTGGGGTAAATTTGGGGTAAATAGGTCAATCAAGCAGGTAAGAGTCCATAAAATTGGTATTTAGTATATACAAGAGAAGCTAAAGTCTCAAAAAAATGTTTGGCATTAGCCACCCCATTACCACCCCCTTATTAAAGGGGATGAAAAAAAATTGTGATTTAGTGTAGCTATGTACAGGAACCAGAAACCTCAAAATATTTTTTTACTTCATCCACCCCCACTACCACCCCCCACCCCACTACCACCCCCCACCCCACTACCGATGTGGGGTATCATTTTATGGGTTTTTGGGGTAGAGGATTTCAAATATTATATTATTAAAGTTCCATAAACAATTATTTTCACATACAAAGTTTTTCTCGTTGTGAGTGACTTGGATAGAGAATCTGGATGTGGAAGTAGTGATTCCTTGGGCAGCGGTTTTTTTGAATTGATTTGATTGATTTTATTTTCCAGCATGCGGCAGGCATTGTTGCCACTCCCAGATATACCACCGGGCCGGGCCGGCTACGTCTACGCTGGGTTGGATTTGGGTCACGCTTGTTGTCAGCAGCGAGGGCCACATGACGCAAGGTAGGGGAGTGTGGAATGGACAGTGTAGGTGTTTGTGACATTCGTTGCCACATTGTGACGTAATATGGAATGTTTATGCTCTTCGTTTTGTGTTTTTGCTCCTGAAAATTTTCTTTTTCTTCTGAGTCTTCCGCTTCCCCCATTTCTGATTTTGGCAGATTGTATGTCGTTACGATTTCGTTAATCTTCTCCATTGTTATTCTCAACGACCAGCATAGTCTCCCTACCTTTAGTTTGTTCCTGTTCGGTATTAACGCATTCTTCGGTACTAGGCCTCTAGTTTGGAGATGGCCCCAGTACTTGACTGCGTTTATTTCTATCCTTTTTCTAATTGTTTTGTATCCTAGAAGTATTGACGTTCTATATCGCTGCATTCCTCTTGTTATTTTTGGGATTAGTTGGATGATGTTCCTTTCAGCTTTATTTAGTGTAATTCTTTTGCAGCTATCTATACCCTGTGGTGAGTTGGTTTTGTTTACTGTTGTTGTGATCGTCTCCTGTCAACCTCAAAAAACGTCTTTTCGCAGATCTCCAATGAACGCCTCGATCTTTTCTCGTGGTGCTATATTGATTGTAACAGGCTCCATCGCATTGATGGATGCCAACATGAACGGGGTGAATTAATCTATGTTGTTTTGTATATCATCCGTTGCTTGTTTTCGAAGGTTCTTTATAGTATTGATGTGTGACTGCGTTGTTATGTTTTCTCCTTCTGGCTGATGGTCCAGTGATCCATATAGGTAACTCCTGTCACCATCAAATTCTTGCACCAGTAGTTGGTGAGTCCTCGTCCCTACGTTCTGCAATAGGTTCATTTTCTCTGTGTCTCTTGGGAAGATATAAATTCTTGTGACAAAAATTGTATCGAGCCTGCATTTCCGCTGCAAAAAATTCAGTCCTGGTGCGGCATACTAGCAATCTGCGCCACTAATCAGATTGGGTCTAGTTTAGATTCAACATTCATTGGAACGTTGATATAAGACTTGGATTTATTGCCCTACTTTGTTGTTAATTTATTATCTAACCATATTTTATCTTAAAGGCTGTTTGGCCCTTTAGAAAAGCTTCGAAGTTTATTTTTCTAAGAAATTTTGTTGGGCTGTCTGTAGTAGCTAGCAATAAGTAAATAAAGTAAAGTAAAAATTAAAAATTTGTAGTAAATTATTGACCTGTAAAAATAAATCTCTGTCGGTATATGATGCTACGGTCTCTTCAGTATTGGGATTTTAAGTACCTGCTTGTCAGTTGTCACCATGGGTTTTAGCCACTTGTTTATAAAAAGAAATGTTTGAAGCAGTAGTATATCCCAGCACTTCACCAGTATTAATTAAATATTAACTATATGACATAACTCTTGTTATGCCGGTATGTAGAATTGTTTACGTTTCAATGCAGCACCAGTCTGTCCAAATTTAATAAGGTTTTAACCAAATTCAAACGCATATTACTAAAAGCGTAAAAAAGTACGTCCATCGTTTAGCAAACCTCTAGAGGGCCTCGTAGACTTTTAGTTCTTGAATGCATTAAAAACACGCTGTAAAATTTGAGTTTTAAATTGTATAAACATCGTATCTCGATCAATTATTGACCAAATTGGACATAATCTCAGATTAAAAGTTATTTCATAAACTAGTTGTATACGTAACACTTTTTGACAAAATTGATACTTTTCAAGAGACAGGACATTTGCGGTTTTAAACTCTTTCCCTCAAAATTCTAACCGGCAGCCGATTTTGGTCGACTTCCTACATGTTCATGAGAACATAAACAACATTCTTCTGCAATAAGAAATTTCCGATCGTATCTATTTCCAATTCAAGTGCTCTCCACTAATTATCGAAAGAAATTTAGTAATTCAAATAGTATTATTGAATCTCTTAGATTTTTAATGTATATTGACAACTGAATTCCAAATTGCTTTATTATTGGTAAAAGTCGAAATCTGTTTTTATAACTGAAATGATGAGACCCTGTATTATGTACATTTCATGTTTTATAAAAACAACGGCGTAGAATCTGCGTTGTTAAAAAAATGCAAATGTAATACATTTTATGTGAAACTAGGTGTTGGTGGCGTAGTAGAAATTTAAATAAATTCATAAAATGCTTTCTAACTCAGCATTTATTAACTTTGGCATATCTCCGTGCGTGTGTACTTAATTGGGGCATAAACACATCAATCCATCAAGTTGGCACTGAACATTACTACATCTTGACAATTCACTGCTTCGGAAGTAAAAGTGGTCGGTTAGAACTAAATTAGCTTCATCTTGCCCTTAAACTGTTATCCTTATTTGTGCCCCTTCAGATATTTCTTTGACGTAAGCGTTTTTAATTAACACCTTTGAAAATATTGCCAACTTCATAAGAAATAATTATTCTTTATCTGATGTGAATTAAGTAATTGTATTTGTAACAAAAATAACTTATTTAAGAAAGCCTACAATTTTCTTAGTTGCGTATTTCATGTTAACCTTCATTTGCAGATATTGACTTCAGTTTACTGGTATTTTTATTACCTCTGTATGGCTTTCGAAAATTAATTCATTGTTGAAATTGCGTAGGCGACAGCTCAGAAAATTCGATATCCTTATATATCCTTATTTATTTATACATTGTTTTAATGTAAATTGAAACTAAATTACCCAAATTAGACCATACGAGTCATACTGGATGATCGCTAGATGTGTGCAAACCATCATGTTACACATAAAATATAATTTTAGAGCAAAATCTCAATCAATGTTTTTTTATTAAGCAGGAAAAAACGCTATACTGTCCTTGGCTAGATCATCCGTTCCTTCCATGCTATAGGTGCCTTTACCTGTATAAAATATGCCTCTCTTCCTTCGTTAAGAACATGCTTAAGCTTACTTTTAAATTTATATCACAGCAACATTGGACCAAGAAGCTGAAGGAAGAGTGAAACGCAAAGAAAGAACTAATATAATTAACGCAAGAAACGGATGACCCTTGGACAAGCCGCCATCAAAAGACCAACTTCAAGAAAATAATGGCTATATAAATGGACGACAACTCCGTAAGCACGAACAACAAATTGAAATGCCTGTGCATATTTGAGAAATCAACTGAAAAGGAGCGAAACTTCAAGGTGGGAATTAAAACGGCATACAGAGTTACAAGGACAATTCTATCTTTCATCGAAAGAAATAAACCATCCTAGAGACTAGTCAAATGGAGACACCAGAGCCATCGTACTGTCGACGATGATATATGAAATTAAAAATAAGGCAATGAGAAGAAGTCTGAGTAGAGCTGAAATTGATATCATCTAACTATTAACAAAGACAATGTGACTAAAGCAACTACAAACGTCAACATCAAGAGGGAAAACGATTATAAAAAGGACAGAAACGTATGCAATGAAGTACTAGGATATACTTTAGAACTTTAGTTTCAAAAACAAAAAAAGAAGAGTATAAACTCTGACAAACCAATATAAAACGTTAATTTTCTTACCATGAATTGTTTATTGCTTCTTTTAGCAGTAGCTATTATTATCACAAACACTCTCAGTTTCACAGTTGGGTTTTAAATTGTATCCCAACGATGTCCAACAGAATGGATCTTTATGATCTTGTAATACGGCCGTTTATCCTACAATATAAACTCACGTCAAAAATCAAATTCTTACATTAACATACAACTTACCACTAATAAAATGCTTGGAACACTCCTGCAAAATCATTCCTATTGCTTACAATCAGTTGGAGTATTTTACTTAATTTCTTCTGGTTGTAAATTGAGGTTATTTTATAAAAACTGCCATTGTTTGGGATTACCTCACTTTCACAATTAATAATAGACTAAAAACTTGTCATTTTGTATGATATAATGTACACAAAAATAATCCCTACAGTGATACAGTTTAAGAATCATAATTTTTCTAGCATCCTATTTTTTGAAAAGGTCTGGTGTTGGAGGGTTCCTCTCCTAAATACCTACCCTACGCTGATAAATCAAATCAGAATAAAAAATTAAAAATCAAAAATAGTGTTATTTTTTTAAGCCATCAGAACTGAAGAGGAATCAAAAATGTTAATCTGAAATTTCGAGGTAAGTACAAACTTGAGAGATTAATAGAAATAATTTAATTTTAAGTCTAAATATTTTTAAATGTGATATTTTTCTATAACTTAATTACATCGAAATCGTTCTAACTAACCTGTTTGGCGCAGACTTATTTAATGAAAAAATTGTAATTTGTAAAACATCTGCAACATAATTTAAACAAACGGAAGCAAATGAAAGGAAATAATTAAAACTTGCTGTCTATAATTTATGTCTATAGAGTAGTTATTAATTACCAACAATAAAACCGCTTCATAAATAATGAATCCACCGTTTATCTGACATTCCGTGACATATAGAGTGTTAAAATAATAACCACTTAATGCTTAACATACTTAAATATAAATAACCCCATAAAACATGGAACGAAATTGTCCCAAACGAACTAACTTTATAAATTATTTCAGTTTATGACTCATATAATACCTATGAGGAATTAGGAAATGGGGCAACCCTTTTACTCGTAAATGACCCACAGGTTGATGTAGTTCCCTCAAAGATAGACATATCTTGGCCGAGTAGATATCTTAACCCTTATGGCGAACGTGACTCGCTTACGAAATTTATCCTTCTAATTTACAGTATATGAAGCTCCCCTTCGGGCTGTTGCATCCAGGATTTTATACTCCCTACAGAATACTGATACTTCACTGAAAGTTGCTCAGGGAATTTTGGGATCGTTTGTAAATTGTTCAGTGAAAGAATCAGCTATGTTACTGTTAGTCCAGTGCTTTTAGTGTCTGTAGATGCAAAAATCTAAGAAAGCTGTATTTTTTATACGCTAGTTTCGTCGTACTAAACAGCACCGATGTCTCAAAAATCTCCTGTGATTCGCTGTACGCACAATCTTTTACGAAGCGTAAAAGGATTAGAAAAAGGATCTTCAATATCTCCGTTCCTTTTAGTTTTACGAATATGAATGTTATTATAAGCTCTACAAATTAGATAATTATCTACAGAAAAGGTCCTCATTCGTTTTGTCTTACGCGTTCCAGTTTTCGAGAAAATTTGTTGTAAAAGTTTTGACTCAAGCAAATATTTCCACTTTAGTATCCACTGATATTGTAAAATTTTATTTTGAAAATAAATTTAGGTGAGCATCTTACAACTTACAAAGGGATGATAAAAGTATTGAATAGATACTATTGTTCGTATATAAGTGACCCCGAATAGAAATAAGCTGCTGCGTATCCCCTCTTTGTTAAATTAATTTGCTACAAATGTAGGGACTTTACACGAGACAGATAATGGGGGTACGAACAAACGCCGAGACGGAAGAGTCAATAAAGGAGCTACTGATAGCATCGGTATATCTTCCTCATGATCAGCCAGGTCTACCACCAACCCAGGAAGTTCAGCAACTGGTCCAGCAATGCGAAACGAGCCATGTGGAGCTCATCTTATGCTGTGATATTAACGCGCACCACATCGACTCATCCCGAAACCAGGTAAGAACCTAATCTTCCCTCCTCTTACAGGCCCATAAGTTTACTCCACGCTATGAGTAAGGTAGCTGAGAGAGTCATACTGAAGAGGATAGCCAAGAATACAGAAGAACTGCAAATCCTACAGTTTGCATAGAGAACAGGACACTCCACGGAACTTCAAGTACCTCGTCTCACCGAGGAAGTCACGAAGAGGTTCAACCAAAGACAAGTCACGGCAGCATTATTCCTAGACGTCGCGAAAGCCTTTGACAGGGTCTGACACGATGGTCTTCTAGCCAAAATGGTGATTATGGGTTACCCCATTGCACTCGTCATACTAGTAAGATCATACCTACACTGACGAACGATGAATGTGAAGATAATGGACAAACTGTCCACCTACAGAATAATGGAGGCGAGGCTCAGGACACAGTGATCTCCCCGCACTTATTCTCCATCCACACCTTCGATCTTCCATGGACTGAGCGGACCTCCATGGTCCTCTACGGCGACGATCCAGCTTTGACTGCCAGATCCTGAAATGCGAGGATCGCCACCAGAAACCTCCAAGAGGCAGCCTCCCTCCTAAGGGACTGGTGCAACAGATGGAAGGTAGCCGTCAACGGCGAGAAAAGCAAGGCGGTGGCTCTTCAGGAATGTAGGAAAGCAAACCCCCACAGGTCACGCCTCCATGTATGGCGAGGACATCCAATGGCACGATACCGCCAACTACCTTGGCGTGATCATGGACAAAGGCCTAACATGGAGACAGAACACAGAAGCCATCGTCAAGAAGGCCAGGAGGACAAGAGCTGTAATCTACCCCTTGGTGTGTAGACAGAGCAAACTCAACCTGATGAATACATACCTACCTCCAACAGATTCAGAGAGTGGAGAACGTCGCCTTCCAGATAGCGGTGGACGCACCATGGTTCGTACACAACGCAAATATCTTTAAGGACTTGGGGGACACCTGAGTCACCGAAATCATCCGGGAGAGAGCCAAGAAGATATACAGCCGAGGAGCAGGAGAACCCGTTGATCAAAGAGGCCACTGACTATGATCCAGCCGATGCTCCGAGACACAAGAAGTGAAGATGCAAATCATGGATAATGGTTGAGTATGAGAACCATACCACCGCCGTTGAAGGCAATCCACAGAAGAGACATGACCACAGGTACGTAAAATTCAAACTAGAAACCTCACCGGAAGAGGGGAAGATGAGCAGAAACCCAAGAACCTGCGGCTGCGAGAACCTAGAGCAGGAACTGAAGGACTGTCCATGAAGACCACAAACACCGGTGACTTAATAACTTTATGTTTATATTTATAAACTATATATTTTTTGTCTAAACG
Source organism: Rutpela maculata (assembly GCA_936432065.2). Classification (NCBI taxonomy): domain Eukaryota; kingdom Metazoa; phylum Arthropoda; class Insecta; order Coleoptera; family Cerambycidae; genus Rutpela; species Rutpela maculata. Next base: position 147,020,449 of record OW386289.2, read on the forward strand.
CACCGGACTACATATAAAGTGGCTAAATGCACTTTGCTTTTTAAGTCTTTCACTATATGTGGAGAGGGTTAAGCGCAAAATTGAATTTATAGCAAAGCTGTTTTTATAAAAGGTTTGAAATATAAAAATCAGGTCAAATCGAATGCAGAGATTGCTAATTTGTTTGCTGGTAATTGGGAACATGTAGTGATGTGAATTAATGGCATTGCAATCAAAAGTTGCACTAAACATTATCGGCTTAATGGGTCAGAGAGGGATTAAACATTCGACGTATAATGGATATTTTATATCAGGAATAAAAATGCACAATGCACATGCTTATGAATTTTCAGGTAGCTCGCTAAAACAGCAAAGAGAAGAGACGCAAATAATGCATCTTCGTAAAAACAATGAGTGTGACAAAAAAGTAAAAGCTACTAAAAACAAACACGTTTGATACAGCTGAGACATTTTGAAGAGATTTATTTTTACATATAATAGTTCTTTGTTGGTTCAGTTCTAGACCGGCCTCAATTTTCCTTTGTTTACCTTAAAAATAACCCAAAGCGGATATCAATGCCTCTAAAAGTATCAGTCATTTAAACTGAAAATGCCTCAAGTTCATATATGACGATTATCTGCATATGGTTATACCTGTTTTAAAACAGTACTGGGCAAATGAATATACCTACATTAATGAATAAATTAATACCTTAACGTATATCTTGCAAACATGATAACTTCTACTTCTACTCAAAACTTCTATCATATCGGCTGTATACGAATCCTGAGGGTGAGCAAACATTTAAATCGGCTAATATCTGGGAGGAGTCAGCTTGTATGTGTTGCTGGTTCTGATGCTAAAGATGTACTAAAAGGTGAGTATTTCCATAGCCACAGTACTGTCTGGCACCCAACAAAAAATTCATTTATTCTGTCAAATTCAATTCAGTTCAATCAATCTCAATTTCAAAATTTTATCTCTTTTCAATACTCGCACAGTAATGTAGTAAAGAACAGTACAATATATTCATACCCATTTCCGCCAAGGCTAAGTAATATCAGATTTCAAAGCCTGAAGATTTCCACAGACGATAATTTGCATGTCTTTTAGTAATTTTTTGTGTTTGTTTAAATATAGAGTTTGAGTTGAAGAAAGGACCTTTTTTAAGAAATAAATATCTTGTATTTCTGCTTACATTATTATTAAAATACAAATGGTGTTTTTTTAAAGTTTTCTGCTAAATAACCAAAATAACACCTTTTTTATTCTTACAGAAAACTTTACAAGATTTACATTTGCTTTATTTTGCATACCTAGGACCTCCATTATATTATTTAGAGTTTAAATCTATTTATCAAGATTTCCAATGCAGATTGAATAAAGTACTTTAATGTATATATATAAAATTCCTTCTTTTCTTGTTAGAGATTGTGCATATGCTCTGGCTCAACCACTTCTTATTATCTACAGCTTATCCTTAAAAACAGCCGTATTTCCAGATTGTTGGAAATTAACTAGATTATGTCCAATTCTCAACTCTGGAAATACATCTGAAATAAGTAACTATAGATCCATAGCGATTCTATGCAACTTTGCAAAAGTCTTCGAGATTTCATTATATGCTCGCATCTATCCCTCTGTAAAATCTTTAATATCACCCTTCCAGCATGGTTTCATGGAAATGCGGTCCACTGCAACTAACTTATGTTTGATAACTCAGTTTATATCGAAAGTATTAGACTCACAAGGCCAGGTAGATGTGATATATACTGATTTCTCGAAGGCGTTCGATCGGATCGACCATGAGCTTCTATTAGGTAAGTTAAATATGTTTGGCTTTAGCTGTCATCTCATAGCATTTTTGAGGTCATATCTATATCACAGAAAACAGTACGTAATGTACTATGGGTATGAATCTGAACTATTTACAGCAACTTCGGGTGTACCTCAAGGTTCCAATCTCGGACCACTACTTTTTCTGCTGTTTATAAATGATCTCATAGACATAGTACAAAGCGACAAACTGTTATTTGCCGATGATATGAAGATCTTCGCAGAAATAGGTAGTGTGGATGATTGTGAAAACGTTCTAGCACAACTAAAAATAGTAGAAAATTGGTGTAACCAAAACAACCTCCATTTGAATGCGTCAAAATGTAAAGTTGTTTCTTATACAAGAAAATCTAAACCAGTTGTGTTTGACTACTCCTTAAATTCCCAAGTACTTGAGCGTTCTGCAACAGTAAAAGACTTAGGGGTAATATTTGATCAGAAACTTACTTTCTCGAACCATGTGGCGCAAGTAATATCATCCGCCTTGAGAATGTTAGATTTTATTGTTAGAAATTGTCATTCTCCAACGAGTTTGCTCTAAAAACACTCTACTATTCATACGTAAGATCCAAACTAGAATACTGCTCGATAGTCTGGTACCCGCACTATGCTTGTCATAAAAACGCCATCGAAAATGTACAGCGAAGATTTCTGAAATTCTTATCATTAAGAATTGATGGTTTTTATCCAGAAAGAGGCTACCAACACTCCTTATTACTTGATAAATTTAATCTTACTCCTTTGGAAATACGGCGTGCAATAAATAGTTTGAAAATGTTATTTATATATTATGTGTTTCACAACAAATTAGACTGTTCATCGCTTTTAGGTATGTTTTCTCTCCAAGTTCCCCGAATAACCTCACGTCAGACTAATACGTTTTACTGCGAGACGCCCAGAACTAACGCTCTTGTTAGATCCCAATACATGTTATGTGCAATAATTTCAATAACATATCAGATGTGTGTGATATCAATTGTAGTACATTCTCGGAAATTATTAATGCTTTTAACATAACCTTTACAGCTACTAATAGTTAAGTGTCACTACAATTGAGTGTCACTACATCTATTTATATGTATATATTATGTATACCTATGTTCACATGAATACTTATGTTCTTTTTTTACTACAATCTTCTTTTCGATAATTCTTTCCATCTTATTACTCAAATATTGACATTATTCTATCACTGTTTAAAAATATACTACTAACAGATTTGTAACTTATACTACTACCATACCCATAGTATAATATACTTTATTATTTTTTAGATTTTAGTTTTAATTTTTAGTTTTTAGCTATTAGTTGTATCTTGTTCATGTTTGTCCTGTAACTGGATTTTTTTATCTGTTGGCCAATAAATCATTATTATTATTATATATTTTCGTAAATTAACTTTCTAGCCAAATAAATGATGAAAGTAAAAGTTTTTTTATTTTTGTCATATGGGAGTGACCACATAGGATGATACCTTTCTCCAAAATTTAATGTTAAAATTTGTAATTGCTTACATTCTATATTGCAGTACTTGTGTGTTAATGGAAAATATATTCCCAATAATTGAAACATCACCAGAAATAGTAGTTGTAAGTGCCCCAGGGAGACCCATAACGCTCAAGAAACGAATGCGTATATCTATAATGCCATCGCAATAATTTACAAAACCCAGGAAAGCGACATAATGAAAGAAATAGAATGGTAATTTTGTTTCCAACAGTCAAAACATAAAACAGTTGTCAATAGAGGAACCACAGCATCTCTGCGGGAGCGCCATAACGCGTGCCAGAAAGTCACAAAATTTATAACATGGTACTAAACTTACGAACGCGTCAGATGCTACACGCTGATCTTTTATTATTGTATCGGGACTAAGACTAAGACATAAAAGTATATGGAAATGTTGGAAATGCTTTGTTTTAGAATGGAAACACAAATATATTTTTATTTTAAGTGATATTGTCCACCATAATCGTAAAAGTTAGAAATAAAGTTAAGTAGGTAGCGTAATATGTTTACCTTAGATAGCATTACTGTCTCTTATAAAAGTGTAATAAAAATGCAGAATGTCTTTAGAAATATAGACTACATAGTAATTTCAGGTTAGCTGACAGCTTTTAAATAATTTAAAAAATAAATAACTTGTTGCCTATTGCTCGTTATTAAAAAATATTACAAATAGTGAATAAATATTTTGGATGACACACTTTCTTATGTGGAAGTAAGACCTATAATAGATCAGTTCTGGGAGGCTTAATTAATGAAATAGGAAATTGTGTTAACTAGGATTTTTCTGCATCTTCGGGTTTGTTTGGATATAAATAAAATGTACCTAGATTTGCAGAAACCATCTCAATATGGAAAGTAATTATACATGACAAAGCAGGTAATTTTCTTCACTACCCAATGTTTGTACGGTAGGTGTAAGTAAGGATGAATGTTAATAGCCCGTCGGGCAGAGCGCGAAAAGCCTTCTCTTTCTTGACCCACCCAATACTGAAGTATAACCAGATGGGACCTTCACTACTTATTAAAGCATGTTATTTTACATAGGAAATCAAAATTGACGACACTCTCCATTGGTCGAGACCGAAGATATAAGAAAAAAACTAAAAAAAAAAGAAATTTAGAAATTTAATTTTCAATCAAATATAACTTTAAAACTAAAGCAGATAAAAATAAAATTGTTGTTTGGTTTTGACAAGTAAACCTTGCTTTTTAATTTGAAGTATAATTTATTGCAATAATAAAAAAATGAACATAAAAAACTGGCAAAATTCAAAAGGATACACAAATCAGCAGCATTTTTCTAATTTTTAACTCGACATAACTCGCTTATATAATGAGCTATTCAATTTTTTCTTTCACCAAAAACTGCCAAGTTTAATAGGCTTCATTTTGTCTCGATTAATGCTAGATCTAATTTTTTAACTAAAAGCGCTACAGCCCTTTAAACACAACGAAGCACACTACGGCGACGAAGACGAGAGGCTTCCTCTCTCTCTCCCCCGCTACTCTCTCGGGCCATCAAGAAACGTATCTGCTGCTCTCCTCATTATTGTCTGGATACGTATTAATAAGTGTATATATTATTTTATTTACATTTAGGCTATTACAGTTTATGTATAGGGTAGATTCATTTTTATCAGTGGAGAAAAACTACATGTTTGTTTTGCGAAACTGCTGAAAACAGCGAAAAAAAATCTAATAATAAAATACCAACTGTTACTGGCATCAAGTCTATTATAAATTGTGCAAATGAAAGAAAATATGCTATTTCATTAAAAACATTTTTTTATTTATTTTTATTTGCACAATCTTCGATACCGATTTCATTATTCTTGTAGGACATCTTTTTGTAATAATAATAATATTAGCAGAGGCAATATGTATTGTCTGTGATATTTGTAACGTGATAAAAAATGCAAGTGAGCCTTCATGTAGTTATTTATAATAAAGAAGAAAAAAATTAGTTTAAAATAAAATGTCATTGTCTGATTTGTGGAAAATTAAGAAAAAATTAAGAACATTTTTAAGTAGCAATTTGTGCAGGAACGGGTGCGGAAACTAGAAAGCTGCAGTGTCGCATTGTGATACAGAAATACAAGGCAGGTTACACATTTATTCAGATTTATTTGGGCTGATGGAAATTATTATAAAATTTGTTATGCAAAATATATTAGCAAAAAAAAATTAAATGTATACAAACTAAACAATTGAAAGAAAAAATGAATTTAAAGTAGTGTTAAACATCTTATTTAGGAAGGTTTATCTTGCTGTTTTGCAAAAAAATAATTCTTAACTTTAACATTTCTAAAAACACGCCTTAATGATATATTTGAAGAAATGACGGAAGAAAAATTAGATTTTAATAGCAGCGAAAATATAAGAAAGAGATTAGAAAAACATCTAAGCAAACAAAGTGTTTTGAGAACACAAAGAAAATACAACAACAGTTCATTCAAGTGATAATAAAGCTAAAAGGATTTTTGTTTTCAGTCACAGCTGAATCAGGCGAAGAAAACTTGGTTCATGAGAATGAATTGACAATTCTTGATAAAACTGCCGGTATCTTAAGTGAAGCTGCAGCTGGATATTTTAAACCTAGAACAAGTAAAATTGAAAATTTTTAAAAACCCCCGATCAATGTGCAATGTATCTAATCGTACCAGTTTCATATGACCGAATCAAAATGAGGCCTAAATCATGTTCGGCTACCATAATTGTCTGCACATTTTCAATTTTACTTCAATCGGACAATTTATAGAGAAGTTCAACATGGCGAATTCAAGATGGCGACCAAACTTCAAAATCTAATATGACCTATAACCATATCGACAAAATACTCTTTCAAATAAAAAAAACTACATCAAAATCGGATCACCCGTTGAAGAGATATGAAGCCACAGACAGACAGACAGACAAACAAACATACAAACATATGCGTCAAACTTATAACACCTCTCTTTTGAGGTCGGGGTTAAAAAAACGCGACTACTAATCTCGATGAACATAAATGTAAATAAGAAGTTTCAGATTTGTTATAAACATTTATGTCGTGGATACTAAATATGGCAGGACAGACAAATTTGATTTAAACGTTATTTCTATAGTAATGCAATTTATATTAATAATTGGTATGAAAAAAAACAATCAGCTTAGGCCATTTTTTTAATCCTATACATATTACTGTATGTGTATTGTGCCGTCAGAAGAAAAAAAAACTTAATGATATGCTTTATTCTTTTGGCTATGGTTATTCCTACGATGAAATACGGACATTTTTAACGTCTTTAGCTAGTCACGTATTAGTAAAAACTAGTGACGACATTTTTATACCACCTGGAGTTCCTCCAGTAAGTTCTGAAGAAAACAATTACATTCATAGCATCGATAATTTTGATCAAAACGAAGACGTGCTAGAAGGAAAAAAATCCCACTTGGAATAGTATTATTTAAAAAAGAGAACAGCCTATTTACACAAGCATATTTAGATCGTCTATCCAATTTTAACCGATTTTAACCCTTCCAATTTACATGAAAACAAAAATATAGTTATCTACAAAAATCCAACTAATCGTTCAGAGCCTCTACGAGTTAGTGAAAGCATGGCAAATAATTGTTTTGATTATATGGTTACCTCTGACACTTAATGGAAAATATTAAAATATACGAGGCAAAGTAAAAACTTTACTAGCTGGCATAAGTTTAACAATGACGTATCTGAAAATCAGTTAATCTCTGTCTGATACCATTATTTTCCATTTATTAACGCACCACCCGCGTTGTACGACACCATATATAATGGATTATTATTATTACAACTAATATCATATTATTCAATTTGATTTGTTAATTTTATCATCTTACAATAAAGGAAAATTATTCTAAAGCTTTTGTTACGGCCACTGAAGGAAGCATTGTGCGATTTATGGCGAACGCGGGATGTACCGGGAACGAGAGGGGAAGCCTCACGACTCCACCGTCGTAGTGCGCTTCGTTGCGTTTAAAAGGCTGCAGCGCTTTTATTTACAGAGCTAGACCCAGCATTAATTGAGACAAAATGAAGTCTATGGAATTTGGCAGTTTTTGGTGAAAAAAACATTCGAATAGCTCAATACATAAGCGGGTTACAACGAGTTAGATTGACAATTGGTGTACCATCTAAATTAACGTCAATTTTCTAATGTTAAAGTTATTATTTTTGTAATAAATTATACATCAAATTAAAGAGAATCGTTTGTACTATAAAACTAAAAAATATATATAATTTTATCTTTTTTCGTTTAAAAGTTATTCGTGGTTCAATTTGAATTTTGTTATTTTCATTTTTTTTGTGTTTTTCTTGTAACTTCAGTCTCGACCAATGGAGAGTGTCGTCAAACGTGATTTCCTATGTAAAAAAACCTGCTGAATAAAATGAAATAGGTTTTATTTGGTTATACCTCGGTATTGGGTTGGTGAACGCTAGAGCCAGCCATCCGACGTACTATAAGTAATTTAACAAATAATGTATCAATAATCTTATCCCGCAGGTTATTTACTTTTATGAAATCACATAGAATTACTACTTCTCACCTTACGTACATATCCCGCATAACAAAAAGAGAAGTATGCTTTCCGATATTACATCCTTCTCATATTACCAGGTAAAATAGAACACGAAACCAGCAGAAATAAAATACCGTCTTCCAATACCTGAAATGCGGAATCCAAAACTATCATAACTATGTGCAATAGGACTGAATATGATTATATTTAAACGAAGTTAATAAATCGGTTGCTACTCGCAGTTTCTTAAATAATATTAACGAGTCGCAGTTCAGTATTTCTCAATGAACGTGCAGAGCTTTCGTTCAGATTGTTACAGAGTCAATAATATAATAGCCGTCTATTCGGATTTATCACGATGTCGCGCCGTACAGAGGCCTCGATAATTGGTCAAATATATTGTCTGCTTCGTGCTATTGGGAGATTTAAACTGTGATCATCCTGACCTTTCGGAATTTCGAATAACGATGGATGAAATATCAGACTCGGAGTAATTCCATTTTAAAAGCTTTCAGAGTTTAGCAAGCTTAATACTGATGGTTGTGATATTTAACCGCCGACGACTCAGACTGAAAAGTTTTACTTCAAATTGAATGATGTAAATTTAATGAACTGCGAAAGTCAGGTATTATCAATTGGAAATGTCGAGTTTCAATAATACCAAAGTTTCCATTGTCAATTAGCAGTAGAGTAGTTACGTTTTGTACTTTTTGACAAAAATCTTGCTTAATGTAATCACGTTGAAGTGTATTGACGCAAATTAAGTTATAGTGCTAGTTAAAGTTTGTTGACTGGCAAATGCTCGTTTTCGTATAAAGTTGAAAGCTTCCCCTATCGTATTGATATGGAATAGAACTTTTTCAAATTTAAATTTATTATATTGAAATATGGTTAAGCACAGAAAAAAACTATTTTTGGTGGACTGGCAGCTGAACAGAGATAACTTGTGTTTCCCAGCAGATTCTAAGCTCAAAACACCATACGCACGCGCATTCTTGTGCAAATTGGAATTCGGTGGAGTTAGCTGAAAATATGACATGTGAATCTTGAACTCTGAATAAGTCTCAGTGGGGACGACCTCAAATAATGAACAGTTTTGCTTGTCACAAGCAGACAATTTTCCGTCTCTTTAGATATTCAAGAGTCTTTTGTATTTGAATTATTACATTTTTTTAATAACTTTCAGGTTTCAGTAAAAGTTGTTATTTATGCTAGGAAGGAAGTAGTATTTAAGAGTCGAGGAACGTTTGCGCGGTGAGGACAGCAGTAGTGTCCACGATTGGCCAAAACTACTTATTTCCCTGGTTGCATATTGCATTTTTTCCACTTCAACAACAAATATGATTTTTTTTTTTTTAATTTTTGATGCTTGACTTATTTATTTCTGATATGTTAGTTATCTATCAAACTGAATACCAGAGATACATGCGTATTAGTCCCTTGAGGTAAACCTTTTACCAAAAGTTCTGCGACTGGACCGCAAGACATATACCTCCCCGTTTTCGAGGGCGGGAAACACGATGGTGACAATATTTTCCGACCTACCCTTCAATCACTACCGCAAAAACCACCCCCTTTTCCGATTTTTCGGCGCCAGGCATTTTTTTATCGGAAAATTTTATTAATGAATGTCGTTCTGAATTGTCCAAAAACCTAATATCCATTTCATCAAAATAAAAAAAATGATAAATTTAAAAAATATAAAAAGACTACTAATTACTTGACAACTATCTGACAGCTTGGGTTTAATTTCAAACAAAATTGTCATGCATTTTTTATACAAAATTTCAATATTTTTTAACTTTGATTAAATTTTGGATTATACAGTGTGTAACAAGAAGTGTAATGGACCAAAAATTTTGGAATTTTGGAATGGTATTTGGAGATTGAGTCCTGCTTGTTGTAAATTAAAGTATACCAAAAATGACTTGATTTGGTGTTCTACAGGGTGTTTTATAAGCAAAGTTGTAAAAATCACCACTAATAAAGTACCTTTATTTTCCTAAATATGAAAAAATTCCACTCAGAAAAGTTATTTAGAATGCAATTTTACACCTCTATACCAAATTTTAGGAATATAAAATTATTTTTTTGAAACTTCCCATTTGTTCAATAAATTAGTATTTTATTTTGAACCATTCAACTAAAACTGCATAGAAATTATTTTTTGTGAATTAATATTTAAAGGTATGTAGAAGCTAAAAGTAGGCTATGAGAAAAGCAGTGGATACACATTTATCATTTATTATTGACATATCTGTCAAACGTAGTCAATATTATCCTTAATTTCTGTTTCAAATTAACGAACCAAGCATAAAAAATTAAGTGAAAATGGTACTGACAGTGCGTAAAAAAATTTATATTGTGCAATGCTACGGAATTGGCGGTGAAAACTCGCTAAGAGAAGTGGTAAGCCAATTTAATTTGAAATTTCTAAATACTGCTTTGTCACGTACTCAGGCTATGAGAATAATTAAAAAGTTTCTGGCCACTGGTAGTGTCTTTAACATGAAAAGAAAAATAAAAGAATATTATGAAGACAATGTTGGGGCTATTATAGCTCATGCCTCTGTTATAGAAAATTCTAGGATGCCACTAAGAGAGAGATCAGCTTTTATTAATATTAGCAAGTCTGAACTTCAAAGAATTTGCAAGGCAAAGAAAATTAGGGCATATAAAGAATTATTATAAACATACGCTTGAAGAGGGAGATGACGGCCGTAGGTTGGATTTTTGTTTGACCATTGGAGAAAAAATCATGGAAGAGAGATTTTTTCATAATTTCATAATTTTCTCAGATGAATCCACATTCACAACCAATGGTGTTGTTTCATCTCAGAATTGTCGGTTTTGGGCCTCTGAAAATCCAAATTTTAGAATTCATTGTAGAAGACAATATTATAAAAAAGTGAATGTGTGGTGTGCCGTTTCTTATCACGTTGGAGTTATTGGACCTTATTTCATTGAGGGAGGGTTAAACCAGCACACTTATTTACAGCTTCTTGAAAGATTTTCTGAAGAACACTTAAATATTTTAAGAGCCTTTAAGAGCCTTTAGTTCATTTTCAACATGATGGTTGCCCTGGCCACTAAACAGAAATGGTTAATCGGTGGTTGAATTTAAATTTTGGAGAAAATTGGATTGCCAGGAATGGACCGATCAAGTGGCCAGCGAGATCCCTAGACCGATCAATATTGAATTTCTTTTTATAGGGTCGCCTCAAGCAGTTCTTTTACGCTGAACCACTTCCTACCGATGTAGCAGTATTGAAGCAGAGAATTACAAATGCCGTAAACTCCATACCGTTAGAACATATTCGAAACAGTTTTAAGGACTTCAGGCGAAGGATCGAAATGTGTGTGGATGTGGGTGGTAGCCACGTCGAATAATAAATTGTAAACATTGTTTTGTATTGGTCAATAATTAATTTGTTTGTGAACCTGTTATGTTTTTGACATTTATTACTTAATTAATTTTTAAACCTCATTAATCTTCTGTTAGTAATTAGGAAGTTTCCTATTTTAGAAATAGCATGTACATTCAACCTCATTTAGTAGTCTTTCAGATAACTAGTCAAACAAAAAAAATATTATCTCGATATCTAAAAAACTCACGAACTTATTCAATTTCTTATCTGAATACTTCGCCTCAGCTGAAGTCCACCGTGACGTCACAATACATAACGCGCTGACTTGCCATGCCGGCGGCCCGCCGTATGTTCCCTTTATTTAGTGAATGTGCTGGATTTTCTGAAATGTCACAAAATGTCACTTTTGATTCGTTCGTGCCGAGCCGAATTTTCGAATTTCGCCGTGCAATTTACGATCAGATTTATCTGGAAGACTTCCTCTTTACGTCGCGACATCATACGGCTGTCCCAATGGTGTTTTTCGAAAAATATGAACGTGCCAAAATTGCATGTTTTAGCAATTTTTTCGGCTCTCAAATGCAAGCTGGCTATAAACTGCCGGTGCCTGCCAGCGAGTATAAAGGTGCCCGCGCCCGCTCGCTGTTGGCGTAATCATGTATTGTGACGTAATCGAGCCTCAGTCCAGATGATAGCAGCATTTTAAACTTGGGAGGACCATAACTTTTTTATTTATAGAGATAATTTAAAAAAAAATTACAGATATTTTTTAGATTTTTACGACTATTTATTACGAGAAAATGAGAAAAATGAAAACTTTATCGATTAACATTATACCTTCCTGCATCTCGTATATTCAATTTCTTATTTACCAATAGCCTACTTTTTGAGATGATTAACATTTGCTCCTACACAATTTTAAATATGAATTCAACTCTTAATTCGCAAAAAATGGGAAGTTTCAAAAAAATAATTTTATATTCCTGAAATTTGGTATAGAGGTATAGAATTGCATTCTAAATAACTTTTCTTAGTGGAATTTTTTCATATTTTGAAAAATAAAGGTACTTTATTAGTGATGATTTTTACAACTTTGCTTATAAAATACCCTGCAGAACACCAAATCAAGTCATTTTTGGTATAATTTAGTTTCACAACAAGCAGGACTTAATCCCCAAGTACCATTCCAAAATTCCAAAATTTTTGGTCCATTACACCTCTTGTTACATCTATCCTGGGACACACTGTATATAAAAAAACATGCTACCCCGTAAAAACCCTATTGAACGGCTGCCTCTTCGTCGCTGCAACCCGGATTGCTATGACCGACTACACACGTTCAGAGAATGACTTGATAAGCATTCCCACAATTTTTGACTCTCCAGCTTATGTGTTCCATTTTTGTCCGTGGTCTCTCGTACTATCTACTTACTAAAAATGACAAACCTTCATTTATATAAACAAGATTAATCAGAGGTCGTAATCAAACATTTAATAAAACAATACCAAATCAAATAACGCGACATGTTTATTACTCAACATATTTGTCTTCAATACAGTATAGATGTATTAAATTGATTTATTACCGTTTGACATAGGTTCTAGCTAATTCATTTATATTCGTCTACCGGTGCTGTAAAAATAATGATTGGATTGTTTAACAGTTACATGTCATTACTATTTCTAGCCGGCTAACGCCTATAAATAATATCGTTAAAGTCTTTAATGGTAATGATACATTGGATCCTCATTTGCTATGCGGAAATCATTGCCTGTTCGTATTATTACCTGGCATGCAGATTTTTTTGATATGCTCCCAACAGGTGAAAAAATCATTATCGTAAAAGAATTTTAATGAATAAAATTATCTTCCCAGTGTGCTGTTCTACAATTTTATTAATTTTGATTATTATATAAAAGCATTAATTATTATTTCTACTCGGTATCTAACTGTGCTTCATCTGAAATCATAATTGTTGGGTGATCGAAACAAGTGGCCGTTATAAACGAGGTTCTTGTATGGAAATTTCTTGCATGAACTTAAACTAAGCAAAGCACATTGTGCCTCGCAACACTTCCGTGCTGTGATTTTATGAATAAATTGTATCTAAAAGAAGTTAAACATTGATCATTCCTTATCAAGTAACGTTGGTTTAGGTACAAGTAAAAGATTTTTGGAAACCTTAACAAAAACTCTTTTTATAAAAACAACATACTATTGCCATGTTCTGAATTTTTATTTATCAGGTGTATACGGAATCTGAGGACGTCATGCATATAAAAAATATTTTAAAACCTCTTAATGCTGAAATAAGTCATATGGGTGCCTAGACATAGTGACGTAGAGAGCAACGAAGAAGCAGGCCGTTTGGAGAGAGGAGCAGAATCTCATTTCCCTGGTCTTCAGTCTGCCAAAAAGCTGATTAAAGCAGATCCAAGAGGGGGTACGGCATAGTTTAACAACTACTGGACTCAGACTCAGGAATGAGATAGTCAAGGCTCCATATAAAGGGGTTTTCAACTGATTCTACCGTAAAGTGGCTGCTTGAGCTCGATGAGGAACGATTGAGATGGATTGTAGGCCTTCTAATAGGATACTGTCCTCTGAACAAGAAGCTGCATACAATGAGTATGAAAGATCATTCTACTTATCGGATGCATGGAGTGGAGGATGAAACCAGCACTCATATTCTACACTATTATGCACCAATAGGAGTGTCAATGTATAGAAGGCAGTTTCTATGTCCGAAAGAAATACAAAAATTTGAAAGAGCTGCTTTCCTTCATGGAGAGCAATGGTCTTTTCTAGGGAATCCTAAATATCGCGGATGTACGGTGAGCCGATGGGCCTGAGTACTGCATATCTTCGGATCTGCTCGCGTTTATAATAATAAAACCGTTGCCCAAGGATTCACTACTTCCACATCAAAATTTTCTATCCAAGCCTCTCACAACGAAAAAAATTTTGTATGTGGAAATAATTGTTAACGGAACTTTAATAATATAATAATAATAATAATAATAATAATAATAATAATAATAATAATAATAATAATAATAATAATAATAATAGCCATCCAGGATGAAACGATCAGAACGAGAAATTATGAGAAACACATCATGAAAAAGGATGTCGAGGATGTATGCCGGAAGTGCCGTTCCCCGCACGAAACAATAGACCATATTATAGCGGGATGCCCGATATTATCCAATACAGCATACCTGGGAAGACACAATCAAATTGCGAAAATTATTCACATCCAATTCACACAGAAATTGAAGCTTGTCAAAGATCCTCCACCTTATTACAAATATAATCCTGAACCAGTGCTAGAATCTACAAGCCACGTACTCTATTGGGATAGGCCAATGATAACGGATCGCACCATCGACTATAACAGACCAGATATAGTAATGATAGATAAAGGAAATAAAAAGGCTGTTATAGTAGATATAGGATGCCCACTAACACACAATATAGCAAAAACAGAAATAGAAAAAGTAAGCAAATATGAGAACTTGGCCATTGAACTTAAGCACGTGTGGGGTGTAAATGAAGTCCAAATTACACCCATAGTAATTTCTGCCACCGGAGTTATGTCCACCAACCTGAAGACGAATTTGAAAAAATTAGAGATTCCTGAAATGATGATACATACCATACAAAAGGCCGCAGTACTACAAACGTGCCACATTGTCAGGAAGTTTCTAGGTTCTCTGAGATGAGATGAATTTCTCCTTCAGAGGTACCATTAAAACCAGTTAGTCAAAGACACAACATCCGTCCGAGCCTCATCCTACGCGACACGCAGGATCGCGGGATAGGTGAAATTTCCCAGTTACTAACTGAGGAGTGTGCTAAGTCAAAAAATAATAATAATAATAAATGTCTTTATTGTAAACATACAAGTTGTAAAATTTACAAATGACGAAGTTCAGAAATAGTTACAAGTAACCTTCTGCTCTTCCACTTAATCAGAATATAAATTTTGAAATCGCCTACTACTTCAATGCAATTAGGTTTATACCTCAGAACCCAGCTATAATGAATGCATTTGAATGTTTCCGGGGTTTTTAATTTCTTATAGTAAAAAGTAAAAAGTTTACCCTTTGAAACTTTCCGCTAATGATTTTTTTTAAGGACACTCCCATGAAAATGACTGTATATTCCTTTTACAGCTATATTCATTTTTTCTCTCGAGAATTATTATTTATCTATTTATTTTATGATAAAGTCATTCCAATAGATGAATTGTTGCTCTTTCAATGTATTTGTGTTTTAAAAAAATCAGAAGGAGAACTTCAAACATACATAAATTTTGAGTGAGCTTCAAGCCCCCATATTCTGTCCGATCAAGGTTTAATGCGACGACCAAATCAAATTTTTATGATTTATTTACACAGCTCAATATTAGTGTAAATGATAACATACATTTTCGTATGTTATTGATGGCGGAATGTTATTACATAATTGCAAATGACAATTATATGAAAACTTCGAGACGATATGCAATCCATACATACGATATTTAAGAAATAATTATGGAAACAATGTTTTCGTCGTTTTTGAAGGACATCGCAACATCAACTGCACTGAATCAGCTGAAAGATACCGTCGATCATTGAAAAATGCCTCAACAGATTTAATTTTTCATGAGAATATGCCTTTCAAACTTCGCCAAGAAAAATTCCTTGCAAACAGCAATAACAGAAGCAGATTCATAGAAATGTTAAGGAAGAAACTAGCTGATAACAATATTTTCTCGTGTCAAGTAGATGATGCTGATTCATTAATCATACAAACGGAAATTAATACTGAATCAGACAATTTTGTTGTTGTTGCTAAAGATATTGATGTGTTAGTTTTATTAGCAGCTTTAACACCTCCTCATAGAAAAATATATTTTCTCAAACCAGCAAAAGGCACGGTATCCACAAAAACTTATTCTAATAAAAGCCTTGGACAAATATTACCAATGTGTAAGAAGCATATTTTGTTTTTACATGCGTTAACCGGATGTGATACAACTTTAGCGTATTACAAAAAGGGTAAAAATAAATTTCCTAAATTATTCGAAAATCGTACAGATGCTGCTATTATCTTTACTGATAAAAATGCTGACTTCACTAATATTTTGCAATCGGGTATTCAGCTCATCCTTACCCTACCGATGATCCGGATGACAGGCTGCCAACTGGCATTCTGTGTACCGGCAGTCACTCCTGCCAAAAACCCAAAACACCCAACTGACCGATGACTACCCCCCCGGGGGGGACAAGCTGGCGAAGAAAAGAAGACCAAGGCAGAAGAACGCCAGAAGAGGCCTTAGCCAGCAAGGTCCAACGAGCCAGGACCCAGGGAGGTGGGCCGAAATCGTCTGCACCGCTCACATTTGTGAGTGGGGCCGACGTAAAGTAAATTCGCCCGGCCTGCACGAGGCTGGTCCCCGGTCTACAGCGATGTATTGGGGTAAAGGGCAATAGTCCTGGCCGGGCCCAGTCATCCGAGACCGACATCTTTAGCCAAGAATATTGGCGCCCGGCATTTGCTTGCTGACTGGCAGAGCGTACACATCACGCAGTGATGTTTCTTTCTAAGGAATAAATGCATTATGTTTTAGGCAGTCTCTTGGCTCGAGAGACGCTTGTTTTATGGTAGGTGCAATTACAAGAAGGTCGCATTGAGTCATTTGCTTAAGGTATAATGAAATAAATTATTGTCACTTATAATATCCCTAGAGCTTAAAAAATTTCCGGATATTAATTTAAGCTCGTGGGATATTCAGTAAGAAAATTTCACACCATTATTTTATAAATATTATGCTAAAATTGAACATTTTTATTACGAATGACAAAAATTCATTCATTATAGTGAGCCATGGAATAACAACTGATGGTTAATAAAATACGAAATTTCTTAGTGAAATAACATACCATTCTCCAAGTTTAGTTACATGAACTTTTTATAAATAACTTAAAAACATATTATATTTCTGTTTTTTATTAACTTTGGTCTACTAAAATTGGTGGAACATCATTTATTTTTGATAATTATTCTGAAGTACCCACCTACTTCAAGATTAATATGTTTAATAAAATACGAAATTTCTTAGTGAAATAACATACCATTCTCCAAGTTTAGTTACATGAACTTTTTATAAATAACTTAAAAACATATTATATTTCCGTTTTTTATTAACTTTGATCTACTAAAATTGGTGGAACATCATTTATTTCCGATATTACTTAAATGCGAGCACAGGGAATGTATTCATTCTTGTCGCAGAGACAATAATTAACAACTTCTAGGCGGCCATGGGATAATGAAAGGTAACAAGATAGTAATGGCTGCCGCACTTACAGACGTCAATTAGATTAATTTTTACATTCTAATCATAACAAAATTTGATTATCAGCCATAAGAATAAAGTGCATGAGCATATAGCAGAAAAATGGCTCCAGGTTCTAAAACATATTAATTTGTGTACTTATAATATCCTCGTGAATATCCTCTTTTGCGTCGCCAAATAAATTTAATTCTAAAAGCACTCCAACTCCCGCGTCTTTACTTTGACATTTTAATTGACAGAAAAATTTCCACTTATTAATTTGACAGAATGTAAAAAATTTCCGGAAATTTTTTGGGTTGCCATGGTAACTTAACAAAAAACAAGCCTATGATTGGTTAAAAAATGTGGTGTGAAATTTTCAAAGTAATTTATTCTTTAAAATTATTTTAAGGCCTTTGGTCCTTGGGCCCGATGACACCTGTGTCAACTTGGCTTCAATGATACTTACACTCGATGCTAGTTCAGAACATATAAAAAGAGTGTATTTATAAGTACAGTTGTGGATGAGACATGATAAGTTGCCAAAAGAATGGGGATGGGAAAAAAAGATAATTCGCTAGTACCAGTTACAATGAACCAACCACCAGCTTCCGAAAATTCATTGAAAATGATTTTTTTTTTGCATTATCATTGTGAAACACTTCATCCTACGAGACATTTTCACATCATCTTCAAGGAGCGACTGGCAAAAATATGTGAAAAGTGAAAAATAATTTATTTCTCTAAAACGGTTCTAAGATACTACCTTAGTACTTGTGTGAGATGGCATAGCTAATTACTTATAGAAAATGCAAGGAGAAAGGTTGTAGGGATACAGTTAAAAAAATTAAACATTTCTTTTTAAAAACGGCTCTAGAAATTTCTATTAAATTTAACACTTGGATACTTCCTTCAAACCTATATTAGATGACATAACCAATTTCTATTTGAAAATGCAGGGGCGGAGTTTGTGGAGGCGGGGGTTTAAAAACTTAACAACAGGCCATTCTCTATTGTCTAAGGTTACTACTGCTCTATAAGTAAGTTAGTCCGAGTTTTGTCGGACTTTCAATCTAATATATTAATGAAATCACAATAGTGGACATGCGTTTAAAAATTCTTGATCGTGTTTTTGTTGATCTCCAAGTATTTGTAGAAATATTATGCTAAAAATATTACAATTTAAAAAGTAAAATTTCAGCTACTGGTGTAATTCTTTGCTATCGTGTTATCATCTTCCAGCTTATCTATAGCTCACAATGCAGGTTTATACAATGCAGCACTTTATTAGAGATTAGAGTTAACTATCAAGATAAATTTCCAATTTTATTTGACATTTTACAACCAGTTGTTTAAATCGAGCAAAACAGAAAAGTAGTCATCAATAACTGACCAATTAACGAGGAATTTATTTTAAAAGAACCAACCGTAGCCTCCAACCGAGTGATAAAGTTCAATTTTCTCAATCTATAGGTATTTAGAATGTAAGTCAATAAAAACGTTTACTTTGTTACCTATTTCATAGTACTATAAACATGAGGTAAACTTAATCTCGAACGTCCAAACGTGAATTACTACGGGCAAATATGCCTTACCGGCGAGAAGCTGTCCATTTTATTACGTCATAAAATGGGTTATAATATATTTCATGGCAAAACCTCTTGCCTGAATAAGCTGGTGTAACATGGCATTAATATCAACCATAAAATGTTTATCTATACAAAACTTAAGTATGGGATTAGAGATAATTAAATAGATCCACTATAAATCAGTTTACACCTTTATATGATTTAATTGCTTTTATGTTAGAGGCTTTAATTATTCCTCCTCCAATTAATTTAATTTTCTTGATTTTTTTTTATACTTGATTTATTTTCTTGGCACTTCATATGCCGCAATATTAATAGGCGAGCGGTGCACCCCTAAAAAGTGACATAACCTCCCGAACAAAGTTGTCTGATTGAAACCAATTGGAATCGATTAGTTACGTTTTAGGGAACAAAAAACCTAAATAACATTTTTTTGTCCGAGTGGCAGGTAATTTGTTACTACCAATGAAATTGCAGAGTAAAAAAAAAGAAAAAAATCCATTTGAAAACACATTTTGTAAGTTAATTGGTCAAAAATAAACACTTTTTGTCTCTTGTAATGTTTTCGAAAAATGCACTGTTTTTGAGTTATAGGCGATTTAAGGTTCGAAAATGGCCAAAAGTCGACAACTTCAAAAATTCTTATCTCGGCTTCTACTGGACTTTTTTTAATGTTTTGGGACGTAAAATGATCGTTAATACTTATACTTAAACATACTATTTTTTGTAATAAAGCAACTTTTCATTTTCATTCCACTCGGATGCAGACCATAAAAAAAGTGAAATTTTTTTTTATTTTATCAATTTTTTCAAAATTTTTAAATTAAGTCAGGCTAGAAAAAAAACAAAAAATAAAAGTGGGTAGACCACATTTTTTTCAACAAAAAATGTTCTAATAAAATGTATCGTTAAAGCCACGGTTTTCCCGGAAAAAAATAGTAAAATAACGTTGCCACTCTGCTCGGACAAGCGCACGGTTAAATGCATACTACGGAACCTCTAAAAATTCTTGGCAGTTCTAACAAGTAAAATAAAGCTATTTTCTCTTTCTGATTACACATTTTTAAATTTTTTCTTAGTGGCTAAGAGGATAAATAGTGAGTCTGGAGGGAAAATATTGGAAATGTAAATGTAATGTATTGGAAAAGTTCCAGAATTTATATTCAAAAGAATCAAAGATATTTTCATAGTTATACGGATAAGATCTTGACAATCGCAATTTCTTATCATGGTTACAGCCTCCAATATCAAGAAAATCATCAAGCAATTAAATTAAAATGATTTGAGATGTACTTTTTTTGAATCCACGTTACTACAACTTAATAAACCATAATAATCATAAAGTGTACATTCTTTTTAACAGTTTTTACTGAAGAAAGAATTTTTTTGAAGGGGTTTTTATTTTTTTTCTATATTGTTTATTGTGACAATTGAGTTCGGGCATGATAATTTATATAAGTATATTTTTCCATTCATCCTTTGCTCCTTTTTTTCCGGGAAAACCGTGGCTTTAGCGATACATTTTATTAAAACATTTTTTGTTCATAAACACGCGGCCTACCCACTTTTATTTTTTGTTTTTTTCTAGCCTGACTTAATTGAAAAATTTTGAAAAAATTGATAAAATAAAAATTTTTTTTCACTTTTTTTATGTTCTGCATCCGAGTGGAATGAAAATGAAAAGTTGCTTTATTACAAAAAATAGTATGTTTAAGTATAAGTATTAACGATCATTTTACGACCCAAAATATTAAAAAAAGTTCAGTAGAAGCCGAGATAAGAATTTTTGAATTTGTCAACTTTTGGCCATTTTCGGACCTTAAATCGCCTATAACTCAAAAACAGTGCATTTTTCGGAAACATTACAAGATACAAAAAGTGTTTATTTTTGCCCAATTAACTTTCAAAATTTTCAAATGGATTTTTTACATTTTTTTTTACTCTGCAATTTCATTGGTTGTAACAAATTACCTGCCACTCAGACAAAAAAATGTTATTTAGGTTTTTTGTTCCTTAAAACGAAACTAATCGATTCCAATTAGTTTCAATCTGGCAACTTTGTTCGGGAGGTTATGTCACTTTTTTATTCATCTTTTTAGGGGTGCACCGCTCGCCTATAATAAAGTTGATAAAATATTCGTGTGATCTGCACATAATATGAAGGACATAAACCCCATCTAACATAAATTTATTTATTTAATTTAATCCTTTACATAACTAGAGGACAGAAATATACCTATTATGGCTTTACTAACAATAGAAGCAATGAGGCAGCATTATGTGTCTTTCATCATAACATAATCAAAGCACTAGATAACAAAAAGTATATGTTATGGCTATTTATAAATTTCTCTCGAGCTTTCGTCCATGCTATTAAAAGCTAAAGCTAAAAGACATGGAGAAAGACTCACTCTCTTCCTCCTAAATTTATTGCCATCTTATCTAAAAGACAGGAAACAAATTTTACACTTTTCTAATGGTGCATCTAGCAATAGTTTAGAAGAAAAACAGGGTAGGGTGTTCCGCAGGGATCTATACTTGGGCCTCTCCTTTTTGTCCTTTTTGTCAGTGATTTAATTCTGTACCTGAATAACATACTTAATGTTTCAGTAATTTATTATGCTGATGACACTAATGTTCTTATAGTAGTAGATAATTTAGATGAACTAAAACTTACCACTGAAAAAGTTTATAATGCAATAACTAAGTGGACCGACCAAAACAAATTATATTTAAAAAAAGTAAGACCACTTCAATACTGTTTATCTTAAAGGGAAATCCAGACAAAATGCATTTCTCTGACAATTTAAACATATTTCCTGCAGAATCCTTTAAAATAATGGGCATAACTGTAGATATGCATCTACAATGGAATCAGCAAATTAAAAAGCACTTGTTTCGGGCTAAGATTTATGTTTATAAAAACAAGACTATGTTCTTAAACAATCGCACAAGTTACGGGTACAAACGTTTCAAACCAATTCTTTTCGAACAGCAATGTTTCAAAAAAGTTTTATATATAATGTCTGTAAGTGTTTCAACTTTTAACCGATGAAATTAAATCAACCTCAAATATTAAGATTTTTCAAACAAAACTCAAGTATTTTTTAGTTAGCAAATAAAGTTTGCTATACCCTAGACGAATTTTTGTTTAATACAGATATTACGCCATTTTACATTTACATGCTTTATGTTATTTATTTATTCGTTTTTATTCTTGTTCGTTGACAATTGTAGTATTTGTTATTGTTTGTTACTATACCTACATTTATACATTCGTTTTTAGAGCTGACGTATTCTACATTTTGTTGTATATCTGTTACATTTGAAATGTGTAAATAAAATATTATTATTATTATTGTATTATTAAAATAATGAAGAAGTCATCAATCTTCTGTCTGATGAAGAAGATAACCTATCTGGTGAATATGTATTTTTCCAAAGAAATGTTGTTACTATTTTTTACGTTGCAGTTATCATTTATGATATTCTGTCAGAAAAAGAAGGCCGTTCATGGCGTTGACATAAATTTCTTGCTTAATGGCAATTTTCATAAAAAAATGATACTGAAAATAAATATTAGACAATTTTTGTGTCAAATTTTGTTTGACGCCATTTTGTCACTTTAGAGTTGGACAAAGAAAAAAAAATGATAGTAACAAAAAAGATTGGTAATTTTATGCTGAATCTTTTGAAACTTTTTCCATACACTGAATATTTTCTAAGAAATTACAAAAAACTGAATTTTGGCCGTCATCTACCAAGATTTAGACCGTAGCACAGCTTTCGAGGACTTTTAGTATGTTCGTTGGGTGGCCACGTACTCTATATATACATATATACCAAATCCTTTACTTTTAAAAGTTTTTAAACTAACTGCAGAATTTTGGCATTAAATTACTACATTATTAAAATAAACTTTCTTAATACTAGATGTCAATTTGTTTTTCTTTGTAAATTGGTATTCTATTAGAGCGAGGGCTGGCTGCAGAAAACCTGGTCGATCAAGTAACAGAATGAAATGTTTTTGAAATGTTAGTACTCACAGCGACCATAAGAATCAAATCAAATCATTTTGTGCCTGGGCAGAATTTGTTCACAAGTTTTGTTAACATTTTTTGGTACAGCAGCCATACTAATGGTAACAGCTTGGAATTATTCTTAAAATTTATTATTTACAGAGTAAAAAAAATATATATTTGTGCCTCCGTTAAATCTTGTTCTAATTCCTTGGCACAAAATTTTATTTATTTTTCTTTTTGGTTCATTACTTTACTCATCGAGTAACAGCTTCAAACTACTACCAAATTAAAGTTTAACATTTTTCTATTAGAAAAAACATTTGTGAAACATCTATGCCTGTTGGAAATACCTGGCACAAAACTTTATATTTCTCAGTCTTATGTTATTACTAATACAACGTATTACAGAAGTATTCAAGGATAAACAAATAATCATCCAATAAACAATCATAATTATTTCAAAAAAAAGTTTTCGTTTATTTGGATATTTTACAAAGTATAGATACATAATACAATGAAATTTTTCTCATATACAGATATAGACACTCTTGTAACTTTTAAATGAGCGAATAGATTTTTTTCAAATTAGGTTTAGTGATATGGGATGAAATTTCCAATTATATGATGCAAAAGAACCAAAATAGCCGATTTTCGGTTTCTATGCAATTTACATGAAAATCAAATTTTTAAATGGGATAAAGTATATATTTTTGCTAGACTATTAATCTTCCAGAACAAATTCACGTCAACGTCTGTCGCGGAATATTTTATGAAAAACGTAAAAAGATTTTATTCTACTCAAATTGCACCATGTTGGAAATCACCGAAACAAAAGGTTTTACGAATAATTTATAAAACTGCAATGTGGCAAAATGCTACAGAAGCAAACTACGTCAATTTCTTACCAGAACAATGCGGATGGGCAGTTAATGACAATAAAATTGAACCGCTTTGGTTGGAAGGTGATCCAACATCTTTTAGTTGAGTACATTGTTATGGTTGAGCTTGATGAAGTAGAATGTAATGAAACTAATAATGATAATGACGATGATGATAATTTATAACAATAGAAGGATATGTATGTTTTAATGTATGTCTCTAGATATGTAAGAGTTTATTAATTTCATTAGAGTATACCGGGTGACTCAGCTGATAGGGACACTCTTGTAACTTTTGAAGGGGCGATTCCATCTTTTTCAAATTTGGTGCAGTGATATGGGATGAAATTTCCAATTGTATGATGTAAAGAACCTACATATTCGACTTTCGGTTTCTATGCAATTTACATGAAAATAAAATTTTTAAACTGGACAACCTGTATATTTTTGCATATTTGGATCTGCTGGCCAAAATACATATGATCTGACCTTCAAATATTATTTTGATTTTCAAAATATATAGATTTTTTTAATTTTAATTTTTAACCATAGAAGGCCGCAATTTCGACAAAATTGTGAAAAATCGGTCTCATGTTCCTTTAAAATGTTATCTCTTCAGATACTAACATTAAACACGATTTATTCTTCATTAATTTCAACAATATTGGCTTTTCAACGAAAACCATTTTTTTTTGAATGCAACTCCTATGGGACAATTTGTTATTTAATTACATCTTGAGATTCAAAGAAAATAATATGCATAATGTTTATCTTCTCTTTGTATTAAACTTATAATTACAAGAAAAAAATGCTTTGATAATTTTTTTTTTTTAATATTTTTTGAAAATAAAAATAATTCTTGAGGGTCAAATCATATAGTCCACTCAAATTAGGAAAAAAAAAACGCAGTTTTAAAGAAAGATTTTGAACAGCAGTTTCTTTGCATAGATAGTAAGTACTCAACTTTTAGAGCAATTTTTGCTTATGCGCAGAAAAAAAAAGACATGATTTTTGAGATATATACATATATATACGTTTTTTCGTTTTTTTTTTTTTTTCGTTAAGACTTTCATATCTCGAAAAGTACACGTTTTTAAGGCTAAATGAACATAAGTAAACGTGTTCAGAATACGACTTCTTACAAAAAAGGTTCTACACATTTTCCCGATTATCCCGTTGGTTTTTCCGGAAAAGCGACTTGAAAAATATATCTATGTGTTTTTCGTGTTTTTCTTTATTTTGAATGCAAATATCTCGAAAAGGACGCGATTTTAGGGCTAAATGAACATAAATAACTCTATAAAAAAGCTCGTATACATTTTTCGATGATCCCATCGATTTTTCCGGAAAAGCTTCTTGAAGAATATATATACTTGCTTTTTCGTAATTTTTTTTTCATTTGGACGTATATATCTCAGAAAGTACGCATTTTTAAGGCTAATGAACATTACTAAACTGTTCAGAATGTGATTTCCTACAAAAAAGGTTCTATATATTTGAGAGATATATACGTCAAAAAGAAAAAAAAAAAACACGAAAAAGCAAATATATATATTCTTCAAGAAGTTTTTCCGGAAAAACTAATGGGATAATCGGAAAAATATATAGGAGCTTTTTTGCAAGAAATCTCATTCTGAGCAAGTTTACTTATGTTCATTTGGCCCTAAAATCGCGCACTTTTCGAGATATTTGCATTCAAAATAAAAAAAGAACACGAAAAAACATATATATATTTTTCAGGTCGTTTTTCCGGAAAATCCAGTGGGATAATCGGGAAAATGTATAGAATTTTTTTTTATAGGAAGTCGTATTCTGAACATGTTTACCTATGTTTCGCCTTGAAAATGCGTACTTTTCGAAATATATAAGTCTAAATGAAAAAAAACACGAAAAAATGTATATATATGTATATATCTCAAAAATAATTTCTTTTTTTTCTGCGCTTAAGCAAAACCTTGTTCTAAAAGTTGAATACTTTTATATTTTCCTAATTTGAGTGGACTAATATGTATTTTGGCCAGTAGGATTCAAATATGCAAAAATATATAGTTTGTCCAGTTTAAAAATTGATTTTCATGTAAATTGTATAGAAACCGAAAGTCGGCCATTTTGGTTCTTTACATCATATTATAACTGGAAATTTCATCCCAGATCACTACACCAAATTTGAAAAAAATCTATTTGCCCATTCAATTGTTACAAGAGTGTCCTTATCGGCCCGATATAAGAGAAAAATTCATTGCATTATGTAAAATATCCAAATAAATGAAAACTATTTTTTTGAAATCATTATGATTGTTTATTGGATGATTATTTGTTTATCTCTGAATACTTCTGTAATAGGTTGTATCACTAATAGCATAAGACTGAGAAATAGAAAGTTTTGTGCTAGGTATTTTTAACAGGCATAGAGGTGGCACAAATGTTTTTTGTAATAAAAAAATATTTAAACTTTAATTTGGTTGTAGGTTGGAGTTGTTGCTCGATAGGTAAAGTAATGAACCAAAAAGAAAAGTAAAAAAAAGTTGTGCTAAGGTATCAGAACAAGATTTAAAGAGGCACAAAAATATATTTTTTTTTACTCTGTAAATACTAAATTTTAAGCTGTTACTCCATTGGCATGGTTGCTGTACCAAAAAATGTTCCGGAGAGAGAACATACAAAGCTTGTGAAAAAATTCTGCCCAGGCACAAAATAATTTTTCTTATGGTCGCTGTGAGTACTAACATTTCAAAAACATTTCATTCTGTTACTTGATCGACCAGGTTTTATACAGCCAGCTCTAACTATGTTGTACATTCCATACACTAATCGTAGTTTATAGTTTTGGTGATATATGCTTGGGCTTTGCTATAATAGATTAATAAATAAATGAGTATATTACAGCAGAACTTCAGAATGTCGCACCGAAAATTAGAACGTGGGACGAAAAAGTTTTCGTTTATTATAGACCTATAACTATTCCATGAATCTCCTTTCAATAGATCAAGTGAAGTTAGATTCGCTAGGACTATTGCTAGCCGCTTAAGAACTTGTTTTGTCTTTTTCTCCCATTGTTTCATGATTCATTCGTATATAAATCTTCAAACGCAAAATGAATAGTATTAAACATACGAAGAATTTGCAAATATAAAACAGCTTTCAGATAATCCCAGCACGTAACACAATTACAAGTGCACAATCGATAATAAGAAAAGTAAATAAATTCGCATACCCTTTACAAGGCATTTAATTGAAGATCGAGTTTTCAACTTGATAAAATTATAGCATTGCCTGGTGCATACATTTAACCCTAATCTGGTAAAGAGTAAGTACGTAAACAAATCAAGGCGAATCGGCTGTTACACAGAAGACCGCACAATGCAAATTGTCGCAGAATTTGTCTAGATTATCGAGACCCGCTATTTATACATTCACTGTACCTCCTGATGTATACCTGCTTTCAGGCCGTAGATCCTGCGTCTTTAACACTGCCTTGCGAAGCTATCTTATGACTCTCAATTAGCACAAAAATCTTTTTACTTATCGTAAATTGATTGTTTATGTAGCGGTACTTATCTGTGTCTGGATTATCTTCGGGTGAGTTATAGCAGCTCGCGAAGAGTATTGGGAAATATGCGTCAAACCGAACGTATGGTATGGACGTGCTGAAATATACTTAAGCTTACTCTGAGTGGCTTCTTCGATAGCAGTTTCTTAAGGGGAGATATACTCTAGACGTTAATATGATAATGAGAATTATATTTAAGTAGTAGATATGCATTTTGCAATTTATTAAGACGGGCCAGACTTTACGGCGAACCGAGAAACGGGAAATATAAAATTGCATGGAAATGGTCGACAATGACCATAATAATGAAGAATCATGACTTTCAATTCGCATTTTAATGGTGTTTCGAAATAAATTATTAAGGTAGTCAAATTAGCTGATTAGATGGGGTAACTTGGAAAAAATTCCTACAGGCTAAAGTTGTCTGAAATATGTGGTACAATAATATATATTTTTATTGCCGTAGGTACTAAAACTCCCAAAAAATATGAGAAGAATGGTAGCCATTTTTATTATTTAGTTTTGCCAAATATCTCCCAAACTTTCAATTTGCAAATTTATAATAAAGAAAAAACACGCAATCTGTGATACATACAATTTTCTTATGTCAAAAAAACCATACAGACACATATTTCCAATTTTGTTTTGTTGTTTATTCCACCAATGGTATCAGTCACTAGATTCTTGATAAAATAATCTTTAACTACAGTAAGCTTACACAGTATAAGGTAGGGAGAAGCCGCGACATACTTGTTCAGGGTATTTTCTCGATTTTTACTTCCTTAGCTAACCGAAGGTTAATCGTGAAAAAATCACCATATGAGATTTCTCCGGATTTTCATGTTTCAGAGTATGTAGATTACTGAAAAATATACAGGGTGGACATATAAAAAAATTATTAAGGAAAAAATTTGATGGAAGGTAATATTTGGCATGCAGTTAACACAACTGCCAAGGAAGAAAATTTGAAAAATATACAGGGTGGTCACCATTGAAAAATAATGAAAAAATGTGACGGGGTGTAATGATATATCGCATGAAGTTAATAGAACTAGCAAAGAAGAAAAATATGAAAAACATATACAAGGTAGTGACCCTAAGAAAATATTGGAAAAAAAGTAACAGAGAGCGATAATATTTCTCATGCAGTTACCATAACAATAAAGGAAGAAAAATATGGAAAAAATATACGGGTGTACCCCAAGGAATTGTACTAAACCCACTGCCATTTATAATCTACTTGAATGGAATTAACTATATTACCAATTGTGAATTTATTAATTTATATGCTGACGATACACTCATTGCAAATAGTAGTAATGGTCTTAATGCAGTTATTGATTTAATGAATACGGAGCTTACTAAAATTGAACAATACAAGCAGACGAATAAATTAAAAATTAATGTTGATAAAACAGAAGCTATGATAATAATCAGAAGATACAAATACAATTCAATCGACATAAACAGTATTAATTTGCAAATAGAAAACAGAAACATTGAAATAGTAAATGAAATTAAATATTTGGGTATAATAATAGAAAATATACTTATTTAAAAAAATCATTTTACGTATACATATACAAGAAAATATCAAAAAAACTTATTTCTTTTCTTGAATTTTAAATAACTTGTCTGTATACACTAAAATAAAGGTTTTTAAGCCAATAATTCAACCACATTTTAACTACTGTGCTAGTATTTTGTATCTACTGGATAGTAATTGTACGTCAGCACTTCAAAAACTACAGAACAGGGAATGAGAATGATTCTCAAGTATAACAGGTTTACACCTGTTAATTTGATGCTAAAAACACTCGACTGGCTCTCGGTCAGGCAAAGGTTGAATTATTGTACAATAATTTTTATATTCAAAATTATAAATGGAATGCTTCCAAGTTATCTCAATGAAAATATTACATTTAATTATCAAGTACATAACCATTTCACTAGAAACTATAACGATTTCTATATTGCTAAAACGAATTTAAAAAAATCAATGAAAACATTATTTTTCAAGGGTCTTAATTAATACAACAACCTACCTAGTATTGTCAAAAATAGTAGCAATCTTAACAACTTCAAACATAATTTGCTGGCGTATCTCAGGTCTTAGTCCTGTAATACAGTTCTTTCACTTGTTTATTTTCTCTTTGTGACGTTTATAAATGAATTAAGTTCTTTGAGAGTGCTATTTAGGGGAAGGGGGTATCAACGTATATGATAGGCTAATGTCTAATTTAGAATTGTGTTTTACTTCCAGTGCAAGTATAGCTCGAAATATAGTAACGACAAAAAAAATTTAAAAAAACTTTTATTGTTCAAATAGGCTTACAATGTCATGAAACGTCGAGATTTTAAGTTTGAGCGAAAACAGACTTTCTGTCTGTCGGTCTGTCTGTAACTTTTTGTGCGCACGTTTACTCTGGAACCGTTTGAGATATTGACTTGAAATTTGGTACATACATGTACTTTAACAAGATCTAGAATTAGATTATATTTTCATCTTGTTCCGTCGAAGGGTTGGGGCGTAAATTGGGGTAAATTTGGGGTAAATATGTAAATCAAGCAGGTAAGAATCCATAAAATTGGTATTTAGTATATACAAGAGAACCTAAGGTCTCAAAAAAATTTTGGCATTAGGCACCCCCACCTCATTATTAAAGGGGATGAAAAAAAAATGTGATTTAGTATGTGTACAAGAACCAGAAACCTCAAAATATTTTCTACTTCATCCACCCCCCACTACCACCTCCTATCACCACCCCCACCCCACTACCGATGTGGGGTATCGTTTTATGGGATTTTGGGGTAGAGGATTTCAAATATTATATTGTTAAAGTTCATAAACAATTATTTCCACATACGAGTGACTTGGATAGAAAATCTGGATGTGGAAGTAGTGATTCTTTGGGCAGCGGTTTTTTAACATTGTTTTAAATTTGTATAAAATGAACTAGTTTATTATTTTATATTATATTTATTTCCAATAAAGTTATTATTATACATCACTCATACATGACAAAAATACTAACAATATTCATGCTTTTATTTCATATTCATTTGTAAGTATTAGTACCTTTGCTAAGGTAGGTGAATATTAAGGTGAAACTATTTTTTCTTCCATGGTATATAGGTAGATACGATAACAAATATAGAGAACCAGTTAGGGTCAAATAAGGGCCTTATCGCCACTCCTTCTTTCAAGTCAATATCATAAGCGGCTCCAGAATAATCGTGCACACAAAAAAATTACAGACCGACAGATTAACAGACAGACAGACGCTTCCTGGCATTCTATCTTATTTGAACAAAAAAAAAAGTTTTTTTGCGATTACTCTGCTTCCACTTCACTAGGTACGTGAGGATGGAAGTAACTGGAACGATCAAAGTTCATACAAATTACCTGTCACATGAAATATGTATTAATCTCCGCATATTAATATTGATAAAATCTGTTTTCAAATTTATTAATAATAATATTACTTCTGGGTGTAATAATATATAGTACCGTAATTTATGTAGTTAGCACATATTCTCATATAAAGTGTACCCTCCGAACCATCAAGACGGCTGTGGCGTTACCACCTGAACAATGGGAACTGGGATCATGCGCACTTATTACAGTCTGTCAGCGGTTACTTGATGAGACATGCACTTCAAAGTAATGTGCTACCTCATGCTCTTTAGCTGGAAATATTAATTCTACCCCTATTGCGTATATTAAATGTCATACCATAAAAATAAAGTAAGTTAATAAACTTCGCAGACAAGGAATCTTTTAAGCCCTGTTTCATTCTTTTTTCCATTATAAAGTCAAGCCAAGGTTTACACCATATTTATAATAACGTGTAAGATAATATACTCTCGTACGTATAACTTAATAAAATTTATATTCAGCAAGCCTGGACTGGATTTTCATTATTATCCTCAAATGTCGACTACTGTCACATTATTTTTATTTATTTTCCTGTATGTATATCATAGGTATTTACAGAAGGCGGGAAATGCTGCTTTTAATGGAATTGAAGTGTCGTGTAACTCATGATTGATCCTGTAGTTGAAATATATATAAAAAATTAAGGGTTATAGACATCTTGGGCAATTGCTAATAACTATTTCACTTAACACTGGGTTTATATAAAGTGATAAAAAGTAAAATAAACATACTTTCTTAATTTTGCCTAAGGAAAAGAGGTCGGTAGATATCGGCAATGCCTATCCAGCTGGGCATTTAATATAAAAATTGATTGACATTCTCCACCTCATTCGATTACTATTGGAATTCCACAAGGTTCAGTCCCGAAGCCCATTTTATTTTGTGTTTCGATCTGAAGTTATCCTATTATTATACCTAGATATTTCACAGTAAGAGAGCTACACAAAGGTTTATAGTTCTAAAGTTTCTAGGGGGGGAGCTTATTCTTCCTAATATTAACTAGCCTGCGTTCTTCATATGGGAAAGAATAACTCCATATTAAATACAACATAAATAATGAACATTTAAGAACTTTCGTCTGGGAATTTTTATTTTCACTAACCTCCATAGCTTATTTTTTTATAAAAAATCTAATAGTTTCGCACATGTATTAAACATTTTGCGACAGTCAGAAGTGTAAATGCGTCTTACACCGAGAAAGAAAAATGGGATCATGATAAATTAATAGTTGTCGTGCACTTAACTTTAATTAGACCATCACGATACGAAATCTCAGTTGATAGTCCAATCATTTGGTAGTTTTTACCTGGAAAGTTTTGGAGAATTTCTGATTTTTGGCTCTTTTATATTTTTTGGTGTGCTGATTGCGAATTTCCACTTTGTCATCTCGAAAAATTTCGGAAAATATCAAATAGAGCAAAATAAACAAAAAAAAGCCTCTTTTTCTTTTTTGAAAACATTTTTTAAAGTTCTGATTTTTGGTTTTTGTATGTTTTTCGGGGTGTTGATTACGAATTTGTACTTTGCCAATTCGACAATTTCCGGAAAATATAAAAAAAAAAACTCAAAGAAACCCAAAAAGTCCCTTTTTTGATTTTTTCCTTGACATGAAAACTTATGTACTTTTCGAGAAAAATTAGTACCTGCAAATACAAAATACAGAGAGTAAGCAGAGAACATTATTATTAATAATTTTCTTAAATGTGTAGGAATACCATCATTACCACACGAGAAAAAGACAAAGCCAGTATAACAGGCCCCGAAGTGACAAGACTGTAGGTCAACGCAACTGCAATTATCTGGCACCCCGCCTATATGAAACCTTGCTAAGCTACATTAAAAATATAAAAAAATTCAAAATATTCAAAACCAAAGTGAAAAAATGGCTTCTAAATAATGAACGTATTCAATTTCATGATATAATCAATCAAAGAAATAAGTAAGTGAAATAAACATTTTCTCCGCAAAAATAAACTATCTTATTATTTTCTTCTTGTCGCCTAGCATAATCGATATAACCTTACCTAGATATTTCTGTCAAATATGTATGCTATGCAATTCTATCCTATTCCTATATCCTATATCATATCTATCTTCCTTCAGTCACGCACAAACAGTACTTTGCTACTGTTTCAGTGATTGTAATTGTTTATTTACGCATTGGATGTTATACATTGTAACACTACAAAATTCTAATGTTATAATATATTGCATACTGTATTGTATTGTAATAATTACAGTTGCTAAATAAACTATATTATTATTATTATATAATATACAAGAGAAATATGTACTATGTAATAATTAAACAGATTATTAGAATCGTCTTGGCTCTGTATCGCAGAAAGTCCGGGCTGTCCGAAGTCCTTGTTGTCTTCATCCCAAGAATTTCGTTCTCCTAGAGAAGACGTAAACAAATGTAATGCCTGTTCCTGTATAAACTCTGGTGTTATCAGCATTCCACCCAAAAACAGTGATCTTTGAAGTCAAGACCAGGTACAGACGAGCGTAATTGAAGCGTTTGACCACTCTTTTGCGCTCTCTTCATATGGGCAGCAATTATTTTTTGATTAATGTACTGTTTTCTGCATTTTTCGTGAACTTCAATTGATCTTTTTCCATTCAAATGGACTCTTTTTCCATCCTTCCTTTGCTTACTTGCTTCACTAAATGTAGTTAAACGCTTTTGTTTAACTACAGCCACTATATCCATCTTCTAATACACTATCACAAATAAAACACAGGGGGGGCGGGGGGTAAAATGTGGGGGTGAAATTGTTGGAAATGTTGCCTATTGATTTTCTTCATAGGACTTTTATCAAAAAGTGCATGGTTTAAAAAAAACAAAAAGATGCATTTTTTTCTTTTTTTTTTGTTGCTTTTATTGATATTTCCCGAATTTTTTTGAGGTGGTAAAGTGGAAATTCGTAATCAGCACCCCAAAAAACATAAAAGAACCAAAAATCAGAACTTCTCCAAAACTTTCCAGGTAGAACCGATCTCGATCACTAAATGATTAGATTATGAACTGGCTATGATTACAAATTTTTTATCAAAATTCAGTAATCAAAATTACGGCGCCAAGATGCCAACCGAGTTCACTTATGATCCGATTCAACTCAAAATCGATATTTGAAGTTAAACTTGAGTATTCAGATCCGTGATCCGAAAAAAAAATTCGGATCCTGCGATTCGAATCATTTTTTTATACCAAAAGTATCCGAATTCGGTATTCGTGATTCGAATCATTTTTGGTGATTCGGATCCGTAGTTCGAATCCATTTTCAGTGGATGAAGTAAAAAAATATTTTGAGGTTTCTGGTTCTTGTACACACTCTAAATCACATTTTTTATCTCCTTTAATAATGGGGTGGGGGTGGTAATGGGTTGGGGGTGGTAATGGGGGTGGCTAATGCCAAAATTTTTTTTGAGATCTTAGGTTCTCTTGTATATACAAAATATCAATTTTATGGACTCTTACCTGCTTGATTTACCTATTTACCCCAAATTTACCACAATTTACCCCACAACCCTTCGACGGAACAAGATGAAAATATAATCTTGTTCTAGATCTCGTTAAAGTACATATATGTACCAAATTTCAAGTCAATATCTCAAACGGTTCCAGAGTAAACGTGCGCACAAAAAAGTTACAGACAGACCGACAGACAGACAGACCGACAGACAGAATTTTTTTTTCTCTCAAACTTAAAATCTCGACGTTTCGTGACATTTTAAGCCTATTTGAACAATAAAAATTTTTAAAATTTGTTTTTGTCGTTACTATACTTCCACTGGATGTGGAAGTAATTAGTTGATATAAAACTGGGTATCTGCACACAGTTTTAAAATGCCTTAAGTTAAATTAATCTGAATTAACGTTATATACAAAATACGTCTCTGGAATTGCAACCTGGCATACGACTTCAACTAATTGCAAATTTTTTATTAACTTAACATTATTTAAAAACGAAACACTTGAGACCAGTGACAGATTTTCCTAAACTTTACCAATTTCTCTTACATGTTATGAGCAACAACTTGGCTTTGCAGACCCCCAGCCAAGCAATTTGAGCTTTGTATTAGCGAGAGACAAATTATTTCCGAAAAAGGATACAAATTGTCAGTTTGTAAGTAACATATTACACAAGAAAGAGGAAATCGTAAACATGCTTTGAACGCTATTTACCTAATAATGAATATATATTGAGTTGATATGAGAATTTAAACATCCCGGCATGCACGTCTACTTGATTATTCTAAACAAAACGCTTGGAAACATAAAAATGTAGACGTTCTATGATAGTAATAACCTCACCTCCAAACGGAATTTAAAACAATATTCTCGTTCTAAATAAGTAATGTGGACATATTTTAAAGACTGGTTCTATTTCAAAAAGAACATATATCATGAAAAATAATATATTGCGTAATTATTATGATATGACTAAATTTAGATAGAAAAATTCAGAATTATATTTAGTACTTGTATGATTAATACATGTCAACAGCAGCTCAAGAGATTTATTCTGTTGCCACCTTTTTCAATTTGAAGAGTACGAGGTAAACTATCTTTCATAACTCATTTCCTGTGTCTTGATCCCATTGCGTCTTCTACGTCATTTCTCCAGCTCCTTCTTGGTATTCCCCTCTTTCTTTTTTCTGACGGAATCCACTCTAATATTTTTTTTGGCCACCTATGTTATTGCTCTTTTCCTCGATAATGTCCCTTTCTGTGCCCATGTTCTGCCCAGTTATTTCATTTCTGATTCTTTCCCACTTCCGGTTATCAGATATTGGTAGATTGTTTTCCTGCCAATCAGTACACCTAGTAATGACAAAACCCGTTCACAGACCTTTTGTTCGAATTTGCCGTACGTCTGACGGTATACAGGGTGATTTTTTCAAGGCGGCCATTAGAATATTTCCCACTTGCATATGAGATGGGCGTTTGAGACTTGGTACCCTACCATATTCGACCGTTGCGAGTCCGAAAATAATAAGTTCAAAATGGCGGCACTTCCAGAAATACGGGAAGTCGATACCAACTTGCTTATTTAAAATGGAGCACTATATATTTTCGACTTTTCGAAATAATCACAAAATTCTGAGTTAAAACATGTCGCACACCCTATACCTAAACCGAGCAGTTTCGGAGATATTTGACATTTTATAAAAAATTTGACAGGTGCAACGGTTTGCAAGAACTGTTATAACTTCCTTCGTGTAGGAGATCCTTATTTGCTCTTTGGCACGTAGAAATAACACAGGATAAGCTACTGTCTACAATAAAAATAAGTTCCATAATAGTATACCAAGTGTTTTATGTTTCACGCTATATTTTGTCAAATTAAAACCTCAAAAACTTTTTTATTTCAAATGGAGCACCCTGTATTTTTTTAAATCAAATTATGTTAAGTTAAATTCAATTTTTTCTAGTATCAGCATTGTAGGAGTTAAAATTACAACTTTTTGAAATATTGGCGATTTTCTTAAATATCCAAGAATTTTTAGTAAAAATTGTCACAACTTACCCACGATTAAAAACAATCATTAATGTCAGTCATTCTCTTATGTTAAAAATGCCAGCACGTTTAAATTACACCCACGAAGACTTTTAGTTTTGTTTATTATTTATGGAAAATATGATAAAGTAATACCAAGAACATGTGACAAATTTGGTACTCGATGCCCACAAGAACAGAAACCATCCACCATACACTGAGAATGCATATTGGATAATTTTAGAATATATGGCTCTGCCAAATGGCAACAGATATAGAATTAAATTTGATGTGGACTTATATCAGCATGTCCTATTATACCTAACACATGTACTTTTTTAATTAGTCGCAGGTTCTTGTTGAAAATTATAATTTATCCAAAAAAACGTAGAAGCCTATGAAACAATTGAAACAATAAAGACAAAAGAAGAAATGAACTTTTATACTGTCAGTTTTTAGTTGTTTTGCTGGTCTTTCATAGACGAAAATGGCCCTTTATTCCAATGAAGAGATTTTTTATTTATTTGTGATACACGGCAATTACCAGACTGAAAAAAAGTTTCTTCGCACCGGAAACATTCATCCTCCAAGAAGACGAACTGAATCTGTTAGGGAATCTGGAGACAATGAAATAAACGTTCTGGGATATTTTGACGCGTTTCCAAGATCATCGATAAGAGCAGCAACTTTTGATTTGGGATTGACTTTCTCCTCGATACAGAGAATTTTACATGATCATAAAACACGCCTACTCTTTTCATACGGTTACCATGGCTTCGACCAACCGATTATCCCAGACGAGTAACTTTTTGTGAAAATACAGGAAACCCCAATTTTTTGAGACGAATTATTTGGATGGATGAAGCGAAATTTACACAGGTGGGAGATGTTAACAGAAAAAAACGATATTTTTGGGCAGCCGCAAATCCCCACCTAATCTTTGAAGTTGAAAATCAAATTCAATTTTCTATAAACGTTTTCTGTTTAGTAATGGATAATCGGCTACATTGGTACATGTATGATGAAAATTTGAATGGGAAGAAATATTTAGAGATTATTAACAATGTAGTTCAAGATTTTGTCGATAATCTTCATAATCTTCTATTGCAGCATACCGTCCATTCATGGTATCAAATAGATGGAGCACTAGTACATTCAACAAATGCTGTAGACTTAAAACTGAGAGAATTGTTTCAAGGCAGATAGTGGGGCAATAGAGGACCATTTCTTTGGCCCCGAAGATCACCGGATCTGACGCCATTAGATTTTTATTTGTGGAGGCGAGTTATCAAACTGCATCCGCTACTAAAGAAGACTTGTGATTAAAAATAACACAAGCCATGAATGAGATTGATGAAAATGAAATCAGAAATGCTACCATAGCTGTCCAGCGTCGGTTCTGTATTATACACAGTTAGTAGTCATTTTACGTTAGATCAAGTATTTTCAAAATATTAGCAAATTGAATTAGGTCTACGGACTACATAGTATGTTGTATTGAACACTTTAAGTTTAGTTATTATTTTGTGTTCTTTTGTTTCTATTGTATCAATTGTCTCATAGGCTACTATGTTTTTTTTTTTGGATAAATTATAATTTTCAACAAAAACCTGCGAATAATTCAAAAACTACATGTGTTAGGTAGAGGACATGCTGATATAAGGCCAGCTCAAATTTAATTCTACGTAGATTGCCATAATAAAATTTGGCACGTGCCATTTGACAGAGCCAAATATTCTAAAATTATCCAGTATGCGTTTTACAGTGTATAGTGGATGGTTTCTGTTCTTGTGGATATCGAGTAGCAAATGTGTTACATGTACAAATCTAAAAGTTTTCGTGGGTGTAATTTAAACGTGTTGGCATTTTTTAACATAAGAGAATGACTGACATTAATGATTGTTTCTAATCATGGGTAAGTTGATGGCAATTTTTACTAAAAATTCTTTGACATTTAAGAAAATCGACAATATTTCAAAAAGTTGTAATGTTAGCCCCTACAATGCTAAAAAAAGAGAACTTAATTTACCATAATTTGATGGGTGTTCTATTTGAAATAAAAAAAGTTTTTGAGGTTTGAATTTGACAAAATGTAACGTGAAAAATGAAACACTTGGTATACTATTATGGAACTTATTTTTATTGTAGAGAGTAGCTCATCTTGTGTTTTTTACGTGCCAAAGAGCAAATTAGGATCTCCTACACGAACAAAGTTATAACGGTTCTTGCAAACCGTTGCACCTGTAAAATTTTTTATCAAATGTCAAATATCTCCGAAACTGCTCGGTTTATGGTGTGCGACTCAGAATTTTATGATCATTTCGAAAAGTCGAAAATATGTAGGGTGTTCCATTTAAAATAAGAAAATTGGTATCGTCTTCCGGTATTTCCAGAAGTGCCGCCATTTCGAAATTATTTTTCTCGGACTAGCAAACGGTCGACTATGGTAGGGTGCCAAATCTCAAATGTCTATTTCATCTGCTAATGGGAAATATTCTAATGGCCGCCTTAAAAGAATCACCCTGTATAGCCTGTCTAAATTGTGAAGTATTCGAACCAAAAAATGTTAATCAAAGAGGTATTCGTAGTCGACGTCGTATAATAATCATTTACGAAATTTAAGTAACAGATTCTCATCCTTTTTCATTTTCAAGTATTTTACAAATATTTTTTATTGACGTACTTTTCTTTTATTTCAGTAATGTTGATATGGTGTCGACAGATTAATCATCCACACGGTATTCCATTTCATATACCTATAGCTAAATTAAGAGCATTTAAAAGGATTCAACGTGTGTGTTTATTTACATGGAGACATTATTATGAATAATGCATGCTATATTACTTTAGTAGGGTTTGCATAACAATGAGAAATTTTTGTTCACGTTATTTTTTCATGCCATGAAAAGGCATTGTTTTAAAATGGTCTACTATAAAATATTTATAATTATACCGTATCATGTATAAGCTATTGTTTAAGGTGCACTATATTGTACCGCTTTATAATGGTATCCATATATTTCATTTAATTAATGTTCAACTTACACTTACTCTCTGAATGGAGAATTTGCATTTTTTATTTTATGTAATATGCAAAGATACAATACATGAATATAAACTGAACTTTTCTGTTACATTACCATTTAAAATAAGCAAGTGGTATCCTATAGCTCACTCTTGTAATATAATACATAATTTAAAAAAAACAGAACAGAAAACCAAATTGAAAAAAAAATTCGAACTAAGCAGGATTGCCGCTAACAAAAAAAAGATAATAATAAGTGACTAGGTCAAGGACGATATTTCTATGGCTGATAGTTCATCCAAAAATAAAGGTTCATTTTCATGTCAGATTATTTCCGAAAATGGATAATTGGATTCCCTTTTCTATATGTTTATGAGACCCGAAATAACCCAATAAACTCTCAAGTTTGTTATGACTTCGCAATAATGTAGTTAACTAAAAAATCCGAAAATTCCAAGTTCGACCATACAAAAGTCCAAAAAATCCATAAAGTTCCAGGAGTTTATCTAAAATATTCAACAACTTTCTTTCAATGAACTCTTCGATAGTATGAACCCCAACTATAACATATTTTCTTCTAAAACAAATATAGTATAGAATACATTTATTTCAATCCCAAGGTTTTACCAAGTACAAGTAAAAACAATATTTTTATTTCAACGGCGTTTTTATACTTTAGTAATTATGTAAAATAAAACACTTTCGCTAACTACAACACTTGTCATTAATCCTGAGGTGTTAAAATAATATTTACTTAATGTGTATGCTGTGAAATATAAATTACCTTATTTATATCACATAAAAACAAGACTGGTCTGCAACGAACTACTAAACATAAATTTAAATAAATGGTATATTATTACATCCATCTGACGCCAGTGTTGGGTACTTAACAAAAACTGAAGGAGTTTATTACTAAAAACGAATTAATTTTCCTTTGTTCGCCTCGTGTCGTAAATAAATAAAATAAAGTATTGCTGAATATTGAGGGGTTTAGTAAACATCCATTATCGAACAAATTGTCCACTAACCAATGGAAATATTTCTTTGGCGGCAAAGACATTTTGTAATTGTGGCAAGAAATGGTTTACACACAGGCATATACACCTTCAGACAGACATAAAAGGAGGAGACAAGTGGAAACTTGTCTTTTGATTATGAGTTCAGTGTTTTAACTAATTTTCGTTCATAGAAAAATTAGTTCTTTATGATTATTGTTAAATATTTTTAAGTTGGATACGATAGCCGGGGAGTCTGTTATCCCATGGATATTTTGATGCTGCAATTATGGAACATGCCTCAACATTGTCATTTTATTGGAATAAATAAGAATATCAGCGATTATGAGCTCAAAATTTTTCAGAACACCACGGCAAGAATGTGGTTTTAAAAAATAATAAAAAAAGGAATAATATAAAATTATGCATATGAAATAGTAAGCGAAGGTGGGCTTGTAGATGAATCTGCCAATACTAGCCTGAACTTATTTTGTTCTATACTAGGGCGCCAAATCGCTTCTGCACAACATAGGATGGTTTATCTACTCTCAGAGGGGTTCGTTTGAATTTATTTGGTTCACCATGGACTGGAATCCTATAACAGACGAGATAAGGTGAAAGGTATGTTGTTTTTATCCAATCTATGGGAAATTATTCTTTATACTGCTTTTACAATTATCATTAATACTTTTAAATGTGCTTACAAATCATATATTATTATTATGATTAGATAAAACAACAGGTTATGTGCCCAGTATATTGTCATTAAGTAACTTAATAACATATTTAAAATTAATAAAATTGGTTAGAATGGATAAAGCCAAATATAATATAACCAAGTTGAATGGAATCAATTACAAATTGCGCAA
The DNA here is from genome assembly GCA_936432065.2 of Rutpela maculata. Lineage (NCBI taxonomy): Eukaryota > Metazoa > Arthropoda > Insecta > Coleoptera > Cerambycidae > Rutpela > Rutpela maculata. Next base: position 147,061,887 of record OW386289.2, read on the forward strand.
GTATAAGGTAGAATTACTGTTATTAATTAATGATTTGTGGGAAGTTATTGAAAAAGATATACCATCAACAATAAGTGATTTATGGAAGGATAAGGATGGTAAAGATATAATAGCAACCATTAGTTTATTAATTGAAGATGATCAGGTTGTCCATATAAGAGAAACCAAAACTGTCTCCAAAAATAAGTCTACAGTATTAAATAAAATATTTTTATTGAAAAGATTATGTAGAGCAAGACTGGCAAATAATGGTGATATGGAGCAGCAAATAAATCCAATATTGGAAGTTGATCAGCAACTGGTTGATTTGGAAGAGCTATTAGCCGAAAATTTAGTAGTAGCATTTATGTTATGTAGTTTGCCAGAATGTTATCATACATTAGTAACTGGTTTAGAAAGCAGATCAGAAGCTGATCTAATTCTTGAATTAGTGAAAGGTAAATTAATACAAGAATATAAACGAAGAAAAGAACATGGTTTAATCCAAGAAGCTGACAATGGAGGAATAGCAATGAAAATAAATATTGAAAAGTGTAATGCAAATGGAAGTAAAACATACTATTATTGTAACAAGAGTGTTCATATAAAGAAGAATTGTTATCATTATTAAAATAAACTGGAAGGTAATCGAGTTAATGCAGTAAATTCTGTAATAAACACTGACAATAATGTATGTATGTTTTAATGTATCAAATAGAGTTTTGAAAAATGCTTGATATATTGATCCTGGAGTTACTTGTTGTGTTACAAATAACTGAATTAATTTTTTATAAATTTTGTTGAGAATAAAAGCGAAATTGGACTTGTTGATGGTAGTGAAGTATTATCACATGAAACTGGTAATGAAATACTGAAATGCATATTAAAAAATAAAAAAGTCATTAAAGTAACAGTTGAAAATGTGTTATATATACCGAAATTGGAACAAGTTTATTGTCTAACTGACAAATATGAGTTTAAAGTTATTATTCACTAATAATGAATGTGAAATTAGACTAGATAGTAACAAGAAGGTATACCTACCATTGATTGCTTACTGCTTCTTACTTTCTTAGTAACTTTTTATAATTTCTCATATGAACCTTCGTGATCTGATTATGTCCTGAATATCAGACTTGAGGATCTAATGAGGATGCTTTTACAATCGGTGGTTGACCTAACACACGAAGACACCTGAGAGTTTAAACTCAAAGTTAATCATTCCACAAGAAAATTCAAGAGTTCAGTAGTACCATTCATTGTAAATAAAATTCAAAAATATCTACAGATAAAAGTGATAAAGATCTTGTAAACTAAATAAATAAATTCATCTCAATATTCCTTCCAAATACGACAAGGACAGACGCCACCTTTATAGAGCGTTATCAACTACATACAATGGAGAAAAACAGTGTCAATCAACGGGCACAAAAAGATTCAGCATATCTTTGAATATTATGTTATGGCTATTTGACTTGGGACTGACGCATGACGGTTTTAATATAAAAATGTTTTATTAAAATTTTGGCGCACTTACACAGAGCCTCACTGTCTAAGTGCGCCAAAATTTTAATAAAACATTTTTATATTAAAACCTTATATTGTTGATATATTTTGAAATTATAACTTACTCGCATTCGACTGCACCTGGAATCCTCCTCAAAAGCATCGATGGTATTTGCTATTTTCTATGTAATGATACATGTCTCGCATCTATAGGTTATAACTGGTCTTATTGTTGCACATAGTCGCATTTTTGTTCTTCTGTGGACATTTCTTGATCGAAGTATTGATGTCATGGCAAAATATTCCATGTTAACTAGGGTAATTCTTCTCCGTATCTCTGCATCTTCACTACCGTTTTTTGACAGTATTACGCCCAGATATCTGCTCGACAACTTCTATGTTATCCTCCCTTATTGTGAAGTTCTGTGTGTTTGTGTTTCTTCTTGTTTGGGTCATTACCTTCGTTTTTATTTGTATTGATATTCAATCTCACCGTCTTGGCTTTGCTTTTGAGATCTACGTATGTCTCTTTTGCTACCGCATAATATCTGCCCATTATGTTTATTTCGTCTGCATACGCCGCCAACTGTATTGATTTATCTAGAGGCACATGTGTGGGGTTGACTGTTGTCAGTTGTCTTATAACATATTCTAGGCATATGTTAAAGAGTGTAGGGCTAGCCCATCATCCTGTTTCGAAGGAATCAGTCAACTGATTTTAGATTCGTACAGATGCGATAGTGTCCGTCATAGTTGCCCTGAGTAGGTTTACTTGTCTGTCTGGTATTCCAAAATCTGACAGAATTCTATTTTTCTTTCAATAGTAAGATGCTTGGCGAAAATCCACAAATATTTGGTGTACGTCCACATATTCCCATGCCTTCTCCAGGATTTGTTTAACCACAAACAGTTGGTCACTAGTACTTCTACCTTGTCTAAATCCGACTTGGTATTCGCCTATCAAATTTTCCGAAAATCAGCCGTCTTCGGCTTAGTATATATGTGAAGATTTTATACGCGGTACACAGCAATGAGGCTCCCCTATAATATACCTTTTTTTCAAGCTGAAATCAGAATTCTCAATTAACAACAAGACTATCAATTTATATGAGAAGTAACATAGAGCCTTTTTTTCAAAATATGATTCTCTTTAAGCTTTAATGTTCTTGGTTTTTTTTTGATGCCACCCCCTGGAGAGAGGTGACATCCATCCCCTATAAATTAGCAAGCCCCTCGCTTAATATAGAAACGTTTATTTGATGCAGTCACAGTACTAATATTTGACAAAGAAATTTTGTGTTCGTTATTTATCATTAAAGACTTTTTTTAATAATATGGACCTATATCTGCCAAGAATTATGTTATTGATTATATTCACTTTGCTGTAATTTTGGGACGCAACTCCATGCTTAGCGCCGTCTGAAAGCTGAGATAACTTACACCCTTATCAAAGAGCTCCCTGCTCATGTTTCAGAAGATGCATCGTGTAACCTCCAACTAGTTGACATTGCAACATCATGAAAGCCAAATCCCTCGATAAACTCCGATAATGTTTCTATCCCACACCATGTTCACCGCTACTCTAACTAAAATGTATTGAATTCACTGTGACAAACTAAACGCTACAAGATTGCAAGAAAGTTGCGAGAGGATGAACTTTATGTGCATACAGTCCAATTAAACCGCCCCAACACTAATTAGACTTTTACAATCCTCGGAATTTATTTTATCGCTGAGAGGTGTTAAAAGTGCGTGCTTTACATAGTTACTTCGCCTTCCGCTTCTTTGCTCACCTTTATTGTTGGGACTGTGTCCCAGTTTAATGCTCGCTTGCATCATTACACATGCAATTACTCAGATTTTATATCGCCCTTACAAAATAACGTTTAATTACGCTTTTTATTTTTGTTGGAATTCGGGTACGAGGGCGATTTTTTTCAAAAAAGTGTGACTGGAAATCATATTTATTTATTTACACTAACTACAGACCAGCAGACCCAATAACAGAATAGGAAAAATACAACAAAGAAAGTGTACAAACGATAAAATAAAATACAGGATAATAATTAACTATAAATGTACAACTCAGAAGAAAAATAAAAAATAACCAACAAAAGAGAAGCGAAGAAATACATCAAATCATAATCTCAACCTTTTAACTAACTTAACGGGATATTGCAGGAAAAAATATTAATTGCAGAATTTAAATATTTATAATTTTTTTATATTCGTTCGTGCGGTTGGCAAATAATATTTTATCTGTCTTGTCTCAGCTCTAGGAGTTTGAAAATTTAACAAACCTAAATTTTGGGAGCAGTTTATATCGTTATGAATAATTTTGTGTAAAAAAATAAGATAGCTTTTAAGCGCCTATGTTCAAGTGAGTTGAAATCGAAATAGTACAATCGATAGGTAGATTCTTAGTCTTAATTTCCCCATCTGTTCTTAACTTGGCCTACGCTGAGTTCCTATCAAATTATCAGTATATGTAACGTAATTAAGATACCATACGATTGATCGTATTTTGAATTAGGGTGGATAAAGGTGGTGTATAGTAATTTCAGTGCATCAATATACCGAAAATCACGGCTGTTTCTGACAAAAATTCCTAAAGCTTTGTAGGCCTTTGTAGCCTTTGTACGAATTGTGACTGTTAAAAGACATTTCTTTATCAAAGATAACTCCCAGGTCACAGAAAGTGTCATGTCTCGAGAGTGTCTCATTATCAATAGAATAATCAAAGTGGATCAAGGATTTTTCATGGAGTAAGAGACGTTGCATTTCTGAATATTTAAAGGTAAACTATTTTTTGTGTACCAGTCATTGATCAGAATTAGATGTTGTTAAAGTACAATACAATCGTCGATACTTGCAACTGTACAAAAAAAATTTAAATCGTCGGCATACAACAGACAGGGCTCTGTCAAGCTATCAACAATATCATTAATGAATAAAATAACAAAAAGGGGTCCTTCTCATTTACCATAGCCTACTCTAGTGTGTGCCCTGAAAGACTCCTGGGCGAGAAGAATGTTCATACGTACCTCCCTTGGATCTTCTACATAATCTCCCGTTTTTTAAATTAGGATAGATAGGGTAATGTGTGTGCGGCGTGTGGATATGTGTGCAAATGTATCTATCCGATTAGTATATTTATTATATAACAACTTGTGCATGGCTGCGTGGATAACTCCTAATGCCATTAAAAAAAATCTCTGATTCCGATGTCCTCTAGTATTTCTAGTAGCTTATCGTGGCAGACAGCATCAAAGGCTTTCGTTAAGTCTATTATAGATATACATAGTGAAGGCTTTCCTGTATCTGCAGCTTTATATATGTATTCTGTCAAAAGATGCACCAAGTATATCGATAAAATGAAGATATAGGTAACTTTTTCATTTTAAACCTTATTTTCTGGGATAGCAGATAGATTTAACTGATACGAGTTAATCATTATTTGAACACAGTGAGCGCCGGAATCTAACCTTCTCCTTTCTCCCCTGAACTTTATTTTTTGACACCCGACTTTCTTGTGTTCCTTAAAGTGTATGTATATATACAAAATTTAACGGTTGCCAAAATATTACAATTTCAGAATTCCTTGTATACCAGTGCAGTGCTGCAAATTTTAAATTCATATTTACTTTCGTGTCTCACGTGTACCGTATACAACTATCCGGGAACATTGTGAAAAGAAATATGTCCCAAGGCTCACGTAAATATTCATAGATGTTTAGTATTTATAAAAGCGACGATGCAAATTGCTGCATGATGGAAGAATTTTTAATTAAAGTTAAAGTTAATTTGACATATTTCCACATATGCACATTCGACGTCAGATAATTGCGGAGTATTTTGTATAAACCGCTACCCTCCATCACCCTCTGTTACTATCCAACAGGGTCGATGACCAATTTGTGGGGATCAAGGGGACCAAAGTCACCACTTCAGTGTAAATATTTGTACCGTTATTAAGAAGGGTATAACTGATTAAGATAATATGTAAAAATGACCAAAACTAAATCAAATGAAAATATATCCAAATTATAGTTATAGCAGAGCTACTTCTGAGATTTTTAGGTTCCTATTTTTTCGTTCAACCTAAAAAAATGTGTTTTTCTGTTTTTATTTTCGGGTGAATGATTTAAAATTGAATTTTTTTTATTACTTTTTATTTAAAGCTAATATCATGATAATATAATATTGTTTCATAAAAATATTTAAATTTGTTTTCAATGCAATCTTCAATAAGAACATTATACCATGTTTCAGTTTTGACATAATTAATAAACTGGGCGATATTTTTTCTAGAGAAAGGCTCAAAGTTTTTGCTAGTTGAGCAGAGTGATCTGAGAGACACGTCTGAATTACACTTCTTTCAGTTAAATCATCACTGAAATTAGTGAAAACATAGTCAATGGTAGATTACTTTTATTACTGAATCGGGTAAATTTATCAAAAACAGGTTTACTATAAAAAAAAATAAGCTTAGCAGTTTCGTTTTTCTTGTTAAGGTAATTTATGTTGACATCATCGCATATTATTATTATTTTAATACACTGTTGGTCACTAAATAATTCATAAAATATTCTGACTAAGTACTATCTTGTTTTACTTCCACATCCATGTAGTGGAATATGAATATAGTAGCGGTAAAAAATGGTTTGAAATTAAATGAATGTCATGAAATGTCGAGAGTCCAGAAAATTGGGATTTATGTAATATAAGCCGTGATCCCAAAATTATTTTGACGTCTACTACTTCCACTATCAGCCCCATTACCACCCCCATCAATTTATTAAAGGAAGTAAAAGATATATTCTTGTTATTTAGTGTGTTTAAAAGAACCATAGGTTTCAAAAAAATTGTATCAACCATACGCAAGAAGTATAAGTATACTATTATGTTTAAAGATTGTTTTATTTCTTATGAAACTGAAAATTTGAAAAAATTATTTTTATTTATAAATTTCAAAATTATAATAATAATAATAATAATAATAATAATAATAATAGTTTATTATCCAAAAGACCAAGTACAATGGTATAGGATTAGTCACATGATTGGACACCAACACATCTGTGCCATCTGATTATCACATAATTAAGCGACTATTATGGAGGTAAATACAATTATTATAATAACAAATATTCTTAATAAAAAAACAAATTACATTTAAATTACATGTTAACAAACAACCTAAAAATATATAAATTTCACATACACATTTGTCAATAAAATTTTAAAATAAAATAGTTAGATCAACATCAATAACACAATATTCACATCTCTAAATATTCTTTCACTGAGTAAAAACAGTTACTAATTAAAAAGGTTTTCACTTCTTTTTTAAAGGTTCTATTATTTTTAATGTTTTTAAGCTGATTTGGTAGCTTATTATATAAGATTATTCCCATATACCTTGGATTTTCCTCATACTTCGACAGACTGTGTATAGGAATCATCAAATTGTCACCTTCTCTTGTATTGTAATTATGATTATAATTATTTGATAAAAATGAATTGACATTATTTTTTACATAAATAAGTATTTCTAAAATATAGATACAAGGTAGGGTTAGCAGTTGAAGATCTTTAAAGAATTTTTTGCAAGGTTCATACTTAGATTCTCCTAAAATATATCGAATTGCTTTTTTCTGTAATTTGAATAGCCTTTCAGAATTATGATTCGAGCCCCAGAAAATAATACCATATGATATTCTCGATACAATGTGTGCATAATAGTACGCTAACAGTGTTTGTCTACTGGCTAATTTTGATAATCTGTACAATGCGTAACAGGTAGAAGATATTTTTTTGGCAACAGTTCCTATATGCATATCCCAATTTAGAGCATTATCAATATGTATTCCTAAAAATTTTGTAGAATCGGTTTGTTGAATAGATTTGCCCTCTAATTTGATTAAATGACTGATGGCATATGTAGAATTTCTAGGGGAAAATATAATAAACACAGTTTTAGAAATGTTCAAGAACAATCTATTTGTTTTGAAATATTCAGCATATCTCTCTATGTTATCTTGTAAAGCGGTTACAGTATTTTCTATAGCTTTTCCACAACACAAATAGGAATTGTCATCAGCAAACATGATTAAAAACTCGTCAAAGAAATTCGGTAAGTCATTTATATAAAACAAAAACAACAAAGGTCCTAGAACTGACCCCTGAGGTACGCCAAATTCTATTTTTAGTTTATTCGATTTAGTACCATTAACTTCTACTAACTGGAATCTATTTGTAAGGTATGATGTTAACCAATCTTTTGCTTTACCTCTAAGGCCATATTTTTCTAATTTTTTAATAAGGATTGAATGATTTATTATGTCGAAAGCCTTACTTAAGTCCATAAAAAGTCCAGCACATTTATTATTTTGATTTAAATTTTCATGTAGTTTTTCTAAAAATGCTAGTATTGCAGTTTGCGTCGAATATTTTTTACGAAAACCGTGTTGAGCATTTGATAATATTTTATTTTTTTCTGCAAAATTTATAATCCTGTTAAAAACAACACGTTCTACTATTTTAGAAATAGACGACAAGAGTGCTACTGGGCGGTAATTATCAGGTAAAGTATTATCTCCTTTTTTAGGTAGAGGAAGAACTTTTGCTATTTTTAGAATAGATGGAAATATTCCTTCGGTGAGAGAGAGATTTATTAGATATGTAAGCGGAGCCACTAAAAATGTTGCAGATTTTTTAATTAAATTACTACTTATATCATCTACTCCAGATGCGTTGCTGTTTTTTAATTCCATAATAATATTAAAAATTTCATTTTCTGTCACAGGTTCTAGAAAAATTGAGGGGTATGCTGAAATGGTTAAGTTTAATTCGGGAGTGGCACCAAGCTCATCATTTAATTTAGAGGGCAGATCTATAAAATATTCGTTAAACTGTTGAGCAATAATAGATGGATCAGTTATAGTTTTATTATCAATTTTTATTTCACTAATTTCATTTATTTTTTTATCACATGTATTTTTATTTATTATTGACCATATTGCCTTTGTTTTGTTAGTGGCTTTATTATAAAAAGAGTCGTTATACATTTTTTTTTGCATCAATAATAACTTTTTTATAAATTTTTTTATACTTATTGTAATGATTTACGTCGTCTGGGCTATTTGTTGCCGATTTAATATTATACAAGAACTTTAACTTTTCTGATGATTTCCGTATGCCTGATGTTACCCATGCATTTTTTGCATGTTTAGTATTTATTTTTTTATGGGGAAAGTTTGTGTCATGGTAATACGTCAAAATATTTATAAAATTGTTAAAACCTTCATCTACCGTCACTGCATTAAAAACATCCCTCCAGTTTTCATTCCCTAACTGATAATAATAATTTTTTAAATTTGTCTCACTATAGGTTCTTATATAACAATCATTTATTACAACAGATTCTTTCATTAAATATTCACATTCTAATATCTGAGAGGTGTGATCCGACAAACCATCATTTAGAACTTTACAATTAACTTTCGGAGTATTAATAAAATTTGTACAGAAATAGTCAATACAACTTTTGCTGCTTAGAGATATTCTTGTGGGTTCATTAATTACCATGTCTAAGTTGTATGTTTGGAGTAAATCACACAGTTCATTTTTGTTGGTAGAAGTAGAAAGATAGTCAATATTTAAATCACCACAAATTATGACATCACATTTTTTTACTGTTCTTTGTAAAACCCTGTCTAAAGTAGTTATGAATTCATTAATATTTCCTTGTGGTGGTCTATATATTGCTAAAAGTTTTATAATATATTTCGAAAATTTTATTTCAACTCCTGTAATTTCTATTGATTTTTCAATAGACGAATCAGTGACATAAGTAAGTTCACTTATTGTAAATTGTTTGTTATTCTTGCAAAATATTACTACACCTCCATTTTTATACAAACCTCTACAGAAAATAGATATTTTTTTATATCCGGCTATTTTAACCCTTAAATGCATGATTTTTTTTTTATTAAAAAAAAAAATATTTTCGTATAGGTAATTGCCTTTATAAAATGAGAAAAATAGTAAAAAAAAACAATGATAAGAAAGAAACCATTTATTTTCAAAAAAACATATTGTTGCAAGATTGCAACTTTGTGCATATGACGTAATTTCTTATTGTTGCAGAAATGCAACAACATGCAAAACATGACGTAAATTATGAAAGCTACTGCTCATGGAATGATTTGAAACAATTGTTTTTTTTGTTAAAACATAGGACTACTCCGCATTTTTCACACATAATATCGGTGAAGCCTTTACACTTTGGATATTTACATCTAGTCCGCTTTTCATTAAAGATTGGCCAATGTCCAACTTGATCAGTTCTGATTTCCTGTGGAGGAACATGTTGGGCGTTTCCCCTATGTTTTTTTGCCTGTATCTCAAGTTCAATAGAGCTAGGTCTACCTCTTTTTGGTGTGTTCTTTACTGCACTGTTGCACAAACAGTTGGCAACTTCACTTCTGAATTTTGACTGAGGAAGTATATCCTTTTGCAAACCTTTTTCAGTTAAAACTCTTTTATATAGAAGCCATGAGTTTGCCATGGTCAGATCTAGTAAATGGTAAAATATACGAAGATACCATTTTCTACTTTTTAGAGGAATCTTGTAACGACCTATCAAACTGTCCATGAGGTCGACACCTCCCATATGCTTATTATAGCAGCTAACCACATTAGGACAATATACTTCAATGCTTTTCTTTTGCTTCTTATCAAAACGTTTTGCAATTCCGACAGGATTTTTTCCAGTAAATGATGACAAAAGGGTGACACACTTGTTGTCTTTCCATATCAGACAAGAAATATCTACTCCATCAAATGTGGTCAAATATTCATCACAAAAACCACGTTTTTCCTTATTTATATCTTTGTCTAAAGGCAATGGACAACTGGAAATTCTGTCTCTCCTGATAGTCCCGAGAGAATGAATGCCTCGTTTGGCTAGATATGTCATTACTCCTAAAGATGTATAATAGTTGTCATAGTATAATTTGTAGTTTTGCATGTTGGGGATAATTCGTGATAGACGTACAACTATATTAGAAGATGCCCCCAAATCTGGTTCATTATCTAATCGAGGACTAAGATTTTCTTGTCCTGAGTAAATTTCAAATTGATACGAAAATCCGGAAACTCCAGCAATGACAAAAAGTTTGAATCCCCATTTATGGGGTTTCTTGGGCAAATACTGCTTCATAAAGTGCCGGATTTTTGTAGAACATATTTGCTCATCAATTGAAAGAGAAGATTCTAATGTTACGGTTTTAAACTTTTTATTCAGATGTTGAATAATAGGACGTATTTTATGAAGACGGTCGTGACTGGGATTATCACGAGGAAGGTGTTCGTCATTATTACTGAAATGAATATACCTTCTTATGTCCTCGAATTTATTTACTGGCATGACATTTCGCACACGATCGTGTCCCAAATCTGCACTCCAAAACGATCTTACGTTAGGCATATGTACTAATGACATATAGTAGCAAATCCCGACAAACTGTCTGATATCCGCTGCGCAAAACTTTTTTGGATTGTTTGGGTTTTTTTGTGTAGAGTATAAGTTACTTTCCGCAGCAATACTTTCGAAAAAGTCATCTGGACAGAAATATTTAAAAAAACCAAGCGGATTATCTAAAGCTGTAATACTGGGATCTAAATTAGTATTTCCACGAAATGCTAACTGTTGTTCATTTAACGAAAGACTTCGATGGTGCCATACAACCTCTTTACTTTTTCCCTTTGCTTGCTTGCCTTTGTTCTGCTTCTTAGATGCCCGTCCTTCGAATTCCTCTACATTTGCTTCCATATTTTCTTGTTCATCTTCTTGTATTTCCTTATTACCTTGGTTTTCATCTTGTGCTTCAGCCACACTTTCTTCACTCCTACCACTAACTTCTGTTGTCCCCAGAATGTCTCTAGTCTCATCTATATCAATCAAAGATTCTTCCTCATCTGAATCATTACTGTCTACTTCATAATTTGGATCCGCTATGCTATCATCATCTGAAAAGTCAAGTCCGTCCTCGCTGTCAGACAAATTATCCCAAATTTCCAGCAATTCCTTCTCAGTCAATAGTTTTTTATTTCGTTTGCCAGCACTCATTTTTATTATTCTATACTTATCTCTAATGCATAAAGTTGCAGATCTGCAACGAATAGGAAATAATCAATATCAGGGACTAATTGGCAAAACCTAATAATTACAACTTACCTTAGTAAACAGTAGACACTATTTCAAACACACAATATATTTTCTAGTTTAGTTTAGTATAATTTTCAAATCAACAGGTGGTACAATTTTAGGTTAACTGTGAATGACGACACGCACTGTCAGTTACATGGCTTCTTTTACAAAACTAGCTACCAGTGCCATCTAGATGAAAAAATTGTATATAAATCTCTAACCCATTCTGTTGTAGATATGCAACACCATGAGATTAACCAAAAACACATTTGCTTAAATATTTACTTTAAATAATTTGAAACCTTGCAAATCTGCAACAGTATGCATTTAAGGGTTAACTGTTTCTACTTCCGATGGCTTGAGCCAATGTTCGGTTAAACATACAATATCAATGTTATGTAAATCTAAATAGATTTCAATTTCTTCAATTTTGTTCTTTATACATTGAATATTTAGATGTAGAATTTTTAGTTTTAAACAACATAGATCATTTGTTGAAGTGAAAAGACTATGATTGTTATTATTATTATTACGTATCTGTAGTTGCTATTCGGAAAACTGTTTGATTTTCTGTCTTTCCAATTCAACTTTTTTTAAATACACAGGACAAGAGTTATCAAAAACATAGTGACTTACATTCAAATCTAGCTTAAATTTACTATTTACTTCTAAACAATTTGGACACTTCATTTCGTCATTTTCACAATCTTCTGTTTTATGGTTACTGCTAGAACACTTTAAACACTTTTCTTCGGCTTCACACTTTTCAGCATGATGATTAAAACCTCCGCATCTGAAGCACCTAAACACGCTAATATATTCAAAGACTCTACATCTTGACCAATTTATATACACGAATTTTTCATCCAAAAGGATTTTTTGCGTTACCGGATCACACTCCACAATGGCCATATAATTTTTCTTCATTTTTTTAAATACTTTTACCTCCATGTGCAAGGAATCATGATGTAAGTTTAAATTCTGCTTTTTTATATAATTTAGCAAGTCGTCATTTTGGTAATCTTCCTCTATATCGACAATTTTAATACAGGGATTTTTCAATTCTGGAGCTGAGATCTGATAATTTTTTGTTAACTTCTTTTCCGCTGCTTTTTTCAGTTTTTCCTGTTCTTCTTTATTTTTACATTTTATTACTACTCCTCCCTCCTTGATATCTTTAATCTGAGTTATACCCACTTCAAGAGCTGCTGGTTTCAGACTTTTTTGAATGACTTCCTTAGTTTTTTTAGATTCTTGCTTGTTTTTAGGTTTTACTATAACAACCTCCCCGGCTGCAACCTTAGCAAAACTTCTGGTATTTGAAACAAATTTTTCAGTTGTCTTCATAGAACTATTTTCATTAATAATGTTTCGAAATTCCGTCAGCTGTTCAGTAATATCTAATTTTAATTTGTTAAATTGAACACTAATGTTGACGATATGTTCATATTGTATCAAGCAATTATCACAAAACCATTTAAGTCCTTTGCAATTTTCTATCACAGAGATATCTTTGACAGTTATACTGGAACATTTACAATGATAACTATTTCCGCAGGTTCCGCTGCATACTATTACGTTTTCGTTTGCGTTAATAAGAAGCTTACATTTACCACATTTTACGTCTATGTCAGGCATATTTAAATAATATATTCATTGATTGCAAATTAAACTTTAGTGCGCCACTGAATGATCGATTTAGTAAAAAGGAGTAATATCTTACCTTCAATTCTTAATATTCCACTAAGTCTTAGCATGAGACAAAACTGACAAAACCACTAGGTATTAACGGTGCCATCTACGCAAGATGGTAAAGATTGGTCAGAAGTAAGTGTTTTACAAAGTTCGGCTATTTAAAGCCAAGATTTAAAGTAAAGACTTTAAATAGTCGAACATTGTAAAATATTTGCTTCTGACCAATCTTTACCATCTTGCATAGATGGCACCGTTAATGCCTAGTAGTCACACTTCACAAGATATTTGTTGAAGCATTTGTATTTTCATTCTTTCTCTACTGCGTGGCACTGATGAGCCTGGGTAGGCGAAACGCGCCTGCTGCTGTTGAGAAATGAATGGCTATGCAATGTGCTTCAACCAGCTATCCTAAGACTTTTAACATCTTAAAGGAGTCTAGATTTAATTATAGTACCATTATTTGGAAACGAAATATTTTCTGATTTTTTTGTAGAGGTGAATAAAATTGATGAGGTTTTTTGCATATCTATTGCATATCTAATTTTAGTTTGTTTTTCTCCGCCCAAGTTACTATATTGTTATATATAAGTTCTGCAGTGGCCTGTAGTAGATTTAAGTTTACTTTACATATTAAACCATTCGTGTCACCTGCGTAGCTTACAGTACAGATTATTTGGTATATTATTAAAAAATGAAATTAAATCATTGACAAGAATACTAAAGAGCAGTGGCCTAAGAATGGAGCCCTGTGGTGCGCCTCGTTCGATAGTGCAACTGTCACTAAGAATTTCATTGTTAATCTTTATTAATTACTTCTCAGCTAGTAGTAATCGGTGATTGACTAGATCAAAAGCATGGGAAAAATCAATAATCCAAGGAGTATTTGTTATCTGTAGCGCTAAAAATATTATATTGAAAATCACAAATCTCCATTTCCATGCTTTTGTTTGGAGAACATCCATGTTAGGAAGAGGAAAGTGTATTGTTTTTATAAACAAAGGTAGAAAATTGGTGTTTAAAAATTTCCTTTGTTTGAAGCTCCACAGCTTCCTGAAGAACTATTTTTTTTTACAAAGGTTTGATTTTTTTTTTCGTGGTTTGATTTATTCCATTTCACTTCAGGAAGCTATATTTAAACGCGGTTCCTTTACTTTTCGGATATTCTCTTTAACTAACAAACCATCAAGGTAAATAACACCATAGCAGTATTATAATTTTAAATTAATTATTTATAGGCACATTATTACTTGCGTCGCATATTATATTTTTATAACAATGCCTTTGTTTACAACTGCATATAAGTCAATGACAGATAACTTAATAAATTTTATATACGACCAATATATAAACGAAGTATTAACCACACTTGAATTATTCATTATTTAAAAGAAAATAAGAATAATAACAATTACTTATTTGCAGGTACTTACTTATTTTCTAGACACATACTGATAGAAAGACTCATGTTGCGTTCCGAAAACTCATTTCCACATCCGCCATACCTTATATATGGAATGTTTCAAATAAAATAGATTAAAATTTAATTCAAGTGTGTTTATATCCCGATGAATAATTGGAAAGCATTAATATTTCACAAAAGTCCTTTTATATTTAGCTACAATCTGTAAATATGTTAAAATCAAAGTGATTCAGAGACCACATAATGACAGGGTGTAGAAAAAGTTGATTTCAAAACTTCGCTTATTGCTATTAGAATAAATGACTCTCATTAATTAGCGGGGTATTCTGAGAAGGTCGAATTAGCTCGTTCGCTTGACGAGAAAATCATTATTAAGAAAGAGATTATAAAAGGCACGTAGGTAGATCGGTATGTATTTATCTACTATTGACGAAATGGTGGTAAAACTTCGGAGAAAATAATTTAAAACTGTAACGGACCTATAGTCCAGTGCATTTGGATTTTTGTTTCGGAAATTCTTTTAACTCACTGAAAATTTGAGAGGATATTATTAAAAATAGTAAAAATAATAGCCCGAAAAGTTTGCCGAGTTAACTCTTGTCTATTTTTTTTTATTTAACAGAGCGCACGCTTGCTACACAAAAAGTGGTATAACTTTTGACTGAGAGGACCAAATGACGAAAATCAAATAGTATATTAAGTAGTATTAAGGTCGGTAAATGTCCTTTCTGGTTGAGGGTATGTTTGGAGATCGAGACGAAGTCGAGGTCTCCAAAATATCCGAAACCGGTAAAATACTTAATGACCACAGTGCTTATGACATTTGCACGCTCAAATAATGAATAAATTTAATTAAAAGTAATTTTTTTTTTTTGGCGAGGAGGGGAAACCCACACGGACCCTACTTGCAATGGGTCTGAGTGTCAGCCTCCAACTGACTAAAACCCCTCCTTCTAGGGCTCGTCTGTAAAGAATACTCCGAGGGCACTGCAGCCTCCTGGGCTTATTGTGCTCTCCCTATTTTTCCTTGTCTTAGTTTGCACTGTCCATTTTAATACACCTGTATCACTGACAAGGTGACAAGGGTCTAAAAATGGGCGAGTTATGATTGTCTCCGAGTCTGATTGTGTTTGCCCGTAGATATTATAACTCACTCTACCTATTTTTCCTGCGCCATTGGCAGCAGGTTTGAGAAAATGGGCAGAGTGGTAGTTGCAATGTCCATTGTCTTTCTCCGTTGATATTATATCCTGCAGTCCAGACACTGCAGTCGTATAATATGCTTTGTCAGCAACGGCTTCGCTACGAGGCGTTCCTCGCTGGACACCACCCCAGTCAAGTTCTCGTCGCGCGCGACGTCGCTCTACTTCGGTGCTCTGTTGGGCAACAGCCACGCCACGCGGTGTCCCTTGATGGTCCATAAACTCGTCAAGTCCACACCGCTAGCGACGTTGCATCACTTTAGTGAGGACCGCTGTAGCCTCCTCATTGTGATGCAGTTTTATCTGGAATGGACCTATTTTTCCATTCCTTCAACCTTTTGAAGGTCGCTTTCCTTGTCAGCAACGGCCTCGCTACTCGGTATTCCTTGATGGTCCGGTGCCCCAGTCAAGTCCTTACCGCTTACGACGTTGCTTCACTTCGCTCCCCTGCGTCACTTTAGTAAGGACCGCTGTGGCCTCCTTGCTATGATGTAGGTTTATCTGCACCTTCAACTGGAATGGGCCTATCCTTCCTAAGGGTTACACTCCCCTGGCTTGGGAACCCGGACGAGAGGCTCGGGCGCTTTGGAAGTTCCTTGGTGTTGACCGAAGTCACGGACATCGCCTCCCCCAGCTCCTTCTCCTCCCGCACAACGCTCGTGGGATTTGTAATGGGGAGGGGTCTGCACAGAACATGTTGAGGAGGCTCCCTCCCTCTCCACGAGTAAAGGGGAAAGGATGGTCGCCACGCACGGAGCTCCTTACATACGTGGAAGGCATTTATACAACGGGGTGCGCCTGTGCCCCGATTGTCGCTAGTGGTCCGGCTCCCCCCGACCATGCATTCCCTCGGCGCGCACAATACCTTGGGATTGGGGAAGTTTTTATGGTGGTACTTCATCCACGTGGTCAATGCGGTGAAGCCAAGACCCCCGTGCCCCCCGGGACACGACCTCCTGACCTGGGTCCGGAGGTCGTTGCCACTCCAAACGGTTTACGGTATATGAGCTGGTCCGCGACGTGGTTTTAGCCGGGGTGGACTGGGTTATTAGCCCTACCCCCCAGCAGTATGACCACGTTAACCCTACTCCTCGCGAAGTCTGGCCGTTCTCCTATCCGCCACCTGGAGACGCACCTGCCAGGTGCTCAACCCTCACCCTCGTGAAAGGATGGTACCAGGTTTCGTTTTGGTTACTATGAGACCGAATATTTATCGTCAAGTGACATTTGCTGTCATTAGAAATTTCTTGAAGATAAGATATTTGCCACAACTCAAAATTCTTTTAAGTTATGATTCAGAAGAGAACGTCGTTTCAAACCCGAATTCTATTGCTCCAATAAATTTAAATAATTGTTCAAATTATTGTAATTTCAATTTTGTCTTTAATATAACTTGATTTTTAAATTTCTATATTTATTAGTTTACTTACCGCCTCCCGATCGGTAAGTAATTACTTACCGATCGCTAATTTGTAAATTTCACTTACAAATGCCTTAATCGATTCAGTAAAAGTGTCGAATTTCCTGAGCGTGCATAAAAACATTTTAAGGTCAATATTACCGTGTATTTTGTGCATATATTGAAAAAGTATTCAAATTATTAACTATTAGTACATACATTTACGCAATATGAATTTGTCTCTTATTTTAGTTAAGAGCTGCCATTCTTATATTTTTTTTATTAAAAGACTTCATATTATAGGATCGTACTCCGAAACCACAATAGGTATAATGTCAAAAAAAAATTTAAAAACTTATTTTGTGAAATGCAGCCCATCCATTAAAAAAAAACTCATTTCTGCCTCTCATGTTAAACTTCAAATGGCGTTAACGTAGTTAATAAATAAGATATCAGCATTTTGTAGAGTTGACATTAAAGCTTGAATAAGTTTCTTTCAGAAGTTGTATCGGGTTTTTTAAAATAATGATAATTTACCTATTGTTTTCATGAAATTCAAGATAAAAGTCGAGGTTGAAAATTGTATGTGCCAAAATTACCAATTTTTCAACAAATTACAGCTGTTGAAAAATTGGTAATTTTGGCACATACGATTTTCGACCTCAACTTTTATCTTGAATTTTATGAAAACAAAAAGTACAAAAGTACAAAATTTAAAAAAATAATCTATATAATAATACCAGAATCTTATATCTGAAGGTCTTCTTTGTCGAAGCTTATATTTGTTATTATCATTTTTTATTCTTTAAATGGGATTATCAAGATGCCCGTGCTCCGCTACGAGGATCGTTGAAAATCATAGGTTGGCTCAAATTTTGGAAGCCATATTGATGCGGCCACTTTGATTTTTTAAGTTTTTCTATTTTTTGGTAGTCGTGAGGATCCTTCCTATATTCGTACCAGATTTCAAGTTCTTAGCTCGAGAAGTACCCAAATAATTCATAGACGGAAGCACATACATAGTTACACTCTACTTTTATATAAGACAGTGTCACACCATACATTTATTTCAAAATGGCCCTGTCTTTGAATTGTTCTTATATGATCTGGATTCTTTTCCGGTCAATAGTGATTATTGTTTCTGTTTAGTAACCCACGACTAATGAAGAAACTCTCATCGTGTAGTTATAAAAAATAGATTGATCATTCAATGCAACAAAAAATGGACCAAACGAAATTTTGTTTTGTTGTTTGTTTTAAAAGCGACAAACTATTAATTTTATAATCATAAAACTAATTCACTTTCAAATCACAGTGTATTTTAAATTTAGCTATATGCTCTATCAATGTTTAATGGTTATTTTGAAAGTGGTTTATAATGATAATCAAATTTTCATCTCTTGCCACAGTTCCCCGTCTCACCTTTTTAATTAAAAACTCTTTGTCATTTTGACGTAGCCTATTTATTAATGTGCAAACTATTTCATGTTCTGAATGGTTTCGTTTTGGATATCTAACTGTATATATAACCTTTCTCCAGCAAGAGCATTTTTCTTGGCTTTTACAAAAATCAGCAACATATCCACCTTTTCACTATATGCAACAATTTTATAACTATTTTCTTTACTTGATCTTAACTTTTACTAAATAACTACAACACATAATAGTTATTTATGTACCAAGAGTCGTAAATGCACTTTTTTTGGTTCAGAATACAGGGGCGAGGTTTGCAAGTACTCGAGACCAAAAAATCGCACTGTACGACCCGCGTTGCATATTATATTTTTCGTCATACCCATGAATCATTAAACTGGAAAAAACTTAAGAAAACTAGTGGAAAACTATAATTATTTCAGTCAGGTTTCAATTTAGATTAGCTTATAAGAAAAACAACGCCTACCAATAAAAAAAAAAACGCTGCCAACATCCATCCCATACAGCACACCAAATAACGATTACGATGTGTTCGCGTTGTGACAATGTATCTAGATGCAGACACAGGGTTACACAATTCTACGATGGTAATGTGCTACGTTTACACATTGTAGGCACACACGTATGCACAAAGGTTAAACGTCCGTCTCACAATGTGGCCACAGTATACCATTTACATATACACAAATAATGTAATCCACAGTGTGTTATCGGATGCACAATGATTGTGTATTATGCTTAAACTCTGCTTACACATGGCGTTTATCCCACTCAATTTGAACGTAAATGTACTATTCCGTGTATATGTTGCTTTGTCACCCCGTGTATACACCCTGTCCAAGATAGAACAACTTTTCATGAGATAGATACTTCAGGAAAATAAAAGTTTTTCCGCCTGATCGACCTTTCGTTCTCAAAACAGGTATTTTAAAAAATTCATTAATATTATGTTTTTTTTGAGAACGAAAGGTCGGGCGGCGAAACTTTTATTTTCCTGAAGTATCTATCTCATAAAAAGTTGCTTTAAAATTGTTCTTTTTTTCGTTCCACACGTCTTTTAATATTATGGAATGCTATCAATTGGTGCAACAGAAAACAGATGTAGGAAAACACTAGAAAATGACACAACTTTTACAAGAATATTAAAATGTATTAAAAATTTATAAATATACATACATTAGTAAAAACGCAAATATATCTTATACTATACATTGCTAGCCTTTACTGCCATTCTTCGTTTTTTCAAAAATTTTTTTTTCGTTTCAAAGTGCACAAGGAACATACGACACACACTTCCGGAGCTTCCCAAATGATAACTTAAAAATGGCTGCTATATATGTAGCTACGACGACTCTTTTAGAGGAAGGAGGACACATGAGATACACATGGCCGGTATGCTCACGCTGACGCTTTGCGCGCGCACACTGTTCCATGCTCGAATGGTCGAATGTAGACACGACAAGACACAACTAAAAAGTTTATATATAGTTCTTTGTATCATGTGTATATATCGCACTTTTACGTGGTGTATGCAGTAGGCATAAATATAAAGCATCACATATACATATGACTTAAACCTTGTAGGCATCTTGTACGGACGTCAAATTTTAACATTCTAATGACCCTTCTTTACGTTATATAAAAATGTTTAGAATCTTGAGTGCATACGGTATACAATTAATATACATTGTGTATCACATAATTCTATCAATATAAACATAGCGTATCTCACATTTGTACGTCAGTACTAGTACAACAATTAGATCCACCTTAACATATATTGTTTCTCACGTGTATATCTTGTAGAGACGTAATTCTAATTGGATATGCTGTTTGGGATATTTCCTTTTCAAGTCTTTTAGAACGAAAACAATTTTGGTACTATACTTGCACTTCACTATGTAGAAATAAATGCTTATATAACTTTGATAATATAATATTTGAAATTGTCTACCCCACTCATAAAAAATGTCTGTGTTTATCCGTTGGTCTAACCTTTTTGTGCCCACGATTACTCTGAAATAGTTTATGATATTGGCTTGAAATTTGGTACAAAAAAATTGGTATCAGCTACCCGCACCATCACCCCCATTACCGCCACTATTTCATTGTTGAAGGGGGTAAAATAATAAAATTGTGGTTTAGTATGTGAAAAAGAACCAAAAGCCTCATTTTTTTTACATCATCCACCCCCTTTACCACCATTACCGATGTGGCATATGGTTTTATGAGTTTTTGGGGTACACGATTTCATAGGCTATTATTATTAAAGTTCTATAAACAATTATTTCCACATAGTGGGATGCAGATTTAGTATCAAAATTTTTTTTCGTTGTAAGAAACGCACAGGAAATCTGGGTGTCGAAGTAGTGTTTTTTTTTTTCGATTTATGTGACGAATTGTGACGTATGACTGCCAGATCCAGGAAGATTGTACTTGACAGTATGCTTTTATTTAAACCATTAGATATTATTTTTGTTTATGTAGGTCCTATTTTAACTTTGTTACATCTTTCGAAATGCTTTCTTCAAAATCCCGTAGAAAGGCAAAGATAGATTATTAGAAAATATTCATTATAAATCAGTTTTTTAAAATATGTGTTACGTCTATATTTTTTTAAGGACGATTTTTTCCTTTTTTTAAATTTATTTATTTTACGTCTGCACCGACTCCAGGAGACGAACTATCTCTGAATTTTGCTGAAATTTTTCTCTGTAGAAGATAGGATTTTTTGCTTCTAATAGACAAGGGACTGACTGCTTTAAATCCGTTCCTAAGGATTGCTTACCCACTACGCAATATTCGCCTAAGATTGTACAGCTTGCGTATTTACGGATATCCAAGTCTCTAGAAGTGAGACAAACCGTTGTATTTTCCTGAACGCGCACCCATCTAAGTGCTAGCCTCGACGAACATTGTTTAACTATATGTATGGAAACATGACCATAGTCAAGACGTCTCTGTTATTTTATTATTGGGTATAAATATTGAATACTATCTATCTATCTAAATTCGAGAGGATGGCTAAGGCTGCTTGGCCATTCGCACAGCGTCATGTTGGATTTATATATCTTAATAAGAAAAAGTGTAAACAAGACCACCAAGTCAAATCCCATATACCGGGTGGTATAAAAGTATGGGAACAGCAGGATAACTTGAAAAATACGAATCCTAGAAAAAAACTTTAAATAAAAAAGTTAAAGGAAATTTCTCTGGATATCTGACCGTGACCTCAGATTTGACCTTGATCATGGCCTTCAAGGTCATCTGAAGGTCAAGTCGATTTTTTTGAATGGAACCCCCTACTTTTAACCCCGGAAATGAAACGAGCGGAAAATTTTACGTTCGGAGATGACCTTCGGCACTTACAAAATTGACCTCTGAGGTCCATTGAACAGCAGGATAACTTGAAAAGGGCGAATCCTAGAAAAAAACTTTAAATACAAAAGTTGTAGGAAATTTCCCTAGCTATCTGACCATGACCTAGGATTTGACCTTGATCATGACCTTCAATGCCATTTGAAGATCAAGTCGATTTTTTTAAATGGAACCCTTAGTTTTAACCCCGGAAATGAAACGAGCGGAAAATTTTACGTTCGGTTATGACCTTCGGCACTTACAAAATTGAAGCGCAGGAGTACAGTAAAGATTAATTCCAAAGTTAATCTTTACTGTACTCCTGCGCTTCAATTTTGTGAGTGCCGAAGGTCATATCCGAACGTAAAATGTTGCGCTCGTTTCACTTCCGGGATTAAAAGTAAGGAGTTTCATTTAAAAAAATCGACTTGACCTTCAAATGGCCTTGAAGGTTCTGGTCAAGGTCAAATCCAATGTCACCGTCGGATATCCAGGGAAATTTCCTACCACTTTTGTGTTTAGTTTTTTTTTCTAGGATTCGTATTTTTCAAGTTATCCTCTGTTCAGATGACCTGTAGAGGTCAATTTTGAGGGTGCCGAAGGTCATATCCGAACGTAGAATTTTCCGCTCGTTTCATTTCCGGTATTAAAAGTAAGAGGTTCGATTAAAAAAAACCAACTTGACCTTCAAATGACCTTGAAGTTCGCGGTCAAGGTCGAATCCAAGGTCACAATGAGATAGACAGAAAAATTTCCTATAACTTTTATATTTAAAGTTTTTTTTCTAGGATTCGTATTTTTCAAGTTATCCTGCTGTTCCCATACTTTTATACCACCCGGTATAGTCTCGGACAGTTTACGTATGGCAATAAGAGCAAGTGAGAGCGCAGCAAGCGAGAGCGAAGCATGCAATCGTATACATGCCTCTGTTGATAGGTGTGTGCACTCTTTACCTCTGCTAGAGTACTGGTAGACGTCTTTATTGTGGGCGGTCGGTTAATACCGCAATGCCAAACGAAGGACTTTCTGATTCTGCATAATGAAAATCAGACAGAGAAAATGAGTTAGCGCATATATTGATTGCTCCTAATTTTAAATCAGTATTGCAAATTTACAATTCACTTATTTGATGCTTATGATTTTAATACTTAAGTAAGTACTTTTTTTTTTTTTTTTCATTCATTTTTTCTGAACATTATTGTTTTTTTTTTTTAATAAAGATGTGTTATACAGAGATACTATTACGCCAAGGGGTTCGTCATGGCGATTTGATACATACACACAGAACCACGGACAATTAAGGTTGATTGAACAGTAGGTAAGACAGAAGGAGTTTTAATGAATTTGTCCATGTATTAAACTAGACTTTATTTTTTTCCAAGTACATATATACTTAAATCTATTTTACAATAATATTTTTATGTAAAAGGACATGCTACACTTTTATTTTTTCTTTACAAAGGTGTTCATAAATAGCTAAATATACGTTATGATTGAATTTTGTAAATAATGAATACCAACGTAAGAATTAAAAACTATAAAAGCTATTTTAAAGCAATTAAATTTACTACATCTTAAACGGTTTCAAAAGACACATTTTCTGTTGGTTCTGTTTCTTATTTAGTAAAACCCGCGATGGTTATTTAAACAATGAAAATATAATTTTGTGTAACACTTGAAAAGATCCGTTTGAGTCAAGTCAACCATGAAAATTTATGTTAATTGAAAAGTAAGATACTAAAATATCTGTCTCAAACTTACCGCGTTAAGTAAGAGCATCGTAAAATAATAACAAAAAGCTGTCCTTGCTGGAGGTCTTCATCATCAAGCGTGAAAATGTGGTTTTCTGAATGAATTCAAACAAACAATATATTTTTTAATCAAATGTACAATGTACAGCTGGCTTCGAGGAATATCTGTTGTAGGTCCCACTTTTTAGGCATACCTACTAATTATTACGAAAAATTTTTTGTCGCTTCAATTTTCATGGTGCGGTATTTATAAAGCAACTTTAATTTTGTTCTTATTTAATTCGTGAAGATTCCTATTTAAAAAATTATCTGGGCGGTAAGTCAATCTATTTGTCACATGTTACCGAAGCCAAAATATATTTGAAAAATGTTCTGTGAAAACAAAGAAATATTTAAGCTTTTCATAACTTAAGTTCATTGATTTTGGTCTCAATAAAATAAATTCAGAGAACATCGTCGAGGAAAAGATCCGTGCAAATTAACATTATCAAATCTGAAATTCATAGTTTTAAAAGAAAATGAGTTTAAACATTTTGGATTATGCCTAAGAAGGTAATTATAAGCAACTTTTTCTAATGAACCTCATTAAAAATGAAAAAATTAAGATAGTATAAGATAGTTTCTGTTTCTGGTTTCACGTTCATGGTCAACTGAACTAAAATGCTCTTTATTTCTAAAAATATAATTTAAAAAACTTTTACGGCATATAATTGTCTTGGATGGTTCAATTTTGATTATTTATATAAATACATGGTTGAACTAGTGGAAGCATTATACTCTTCGCCGATTTACTGAGCTTTATATATAATTGTTACACATTCTGTAGGATGCTCTTCGCAGTTTTTTTTTGTAAGCAATGTTATTAGTTTTTGGACATTCTAAATTTTGTGATACCAACATTGTTGTGAAAAAAAATATTTGAAAAAAAAAATGAAAAAAAAACAACCACACTCTTAGGGATTCGAACACATAACCTTTGGATTGCAAGGCAAGCAAAGCAAAGCAAAGCAAACTTATATCTATTTAAAATTTCCTCACCGGATCCTGGCCCGGATCCAGTCCAGTCCAATGTAGGACTGGACGGGGCAGATCCAGTTTGGCTTAACAATAATAACAGACATAATTAAAAACTCCTACATGTCTATGGTAGGTGTAAAATTAACAATACGATTTCAAGACAATCTACAAAGAGACTTAAAATATAATTAAAAGTAACACTGAACAACACTTGGTAAAACACTTAGAAATTTGGTATATTGACACAGGAAAAAGCTGAACGAAAAAACTTGTTCCAGACATCTGCCGCCCTTGGTGCTCTCCCTGCCGCCAGGAAAATGTGGTGGAGAAAAGTTAAGATTTAAAATGTTTTTGTATTTTTAAAGAATTTATCGGTCTAGAAGGAATTTGTAGACAAAAAAAGAACAAAAGGACAAAAATAATGAAAGCAGGAACAAAGGCAACAAACAGAAAGTAGAAAAGGAGAGGTTTGCAAAATTAAAGATGAAGAAAGATAAGATGTAGGGTTTAAGGATTGCAAGGCAAAGCTTTAGCCATTGGACCATCACACATTACTAAAAATATTGTCTGTAATGTATGTCATCCGAGAATTATATTTCAATGGATTAGACATATTATTGTGAAATATGTATATTAGTAAAATGTATAAACAAAAAAAAATATGTGTATTGTTTTGACATAATTTTGTTTTTCTCTTTTAACATTTCTTGATAGAGAGAATCCCATTTATTGATCAAGGTTACTACTGCACAACAGAAAGTGTGGGTAATTTTAACAGGATAAATTTATTGTATTTTCCACCTTAAAGCACGCTATACTTGATGGTGACGTTGTTGCTCTTCTATTGTTGAGATGTGGGAGTAAATGCTGGCAACTCTGGAAAGATCATATCATACCACTGCATAATCACAGTGGTTACACTCTGGGAGGGGAACATGATGTGAGATCTCTCCTCTCATGACAAATGCTCACTTTCACTGAAATTACAGAATAGCCATCAAATTTTTTTCAGATTTTTTTCTTGCGAGTGTTTCTCAAGCAATTGAATGAATAATCCAGTCAAATGGTGCACCAAAAGGACTCGAAGTGGAAAGTTCTGGTGTAATTGTTTCTAGTGGTTTATTTTATATTTTTTGGGGTACTGAAATATGAGAAATCATCAAAAAATCACAAAAAATAATGTTTATTAGTGGTTTTCAGCTTATAACTTGCAAAACAAGCTATTTTCGCAAAAAGTGGTCCTGTAGTGAAATAAAGAGGAGAAAATTACCTACAATTTATATCTCTAACATTATTTTTTTTTATGGTTTCCACGCAAAAGAGTGTGGAAATATAGGGGAAATCAGTAATTTTTGTAAAATAGCAAAAAAAAAATTGCAATTTTCCCTTCAAGTGAATTATTTCATCTGCTGTTACTAATGCTGGCCTTACCTTTTTTTACTGCATTGTACAAACTGACTGACAAGGAAGGTACGTCCTTGAACAAACTGAGATATAAATGCTACCTTATGTTTGCATACAGAACATTTGGCGTCCCTACCTCCTACCGAGGCTGCAGCACAGCAACATTCGTTGAGAGTATACTTTCACGTAAGTACAACAATAGCTTGGAAATGAAAAAGATCCTAAGCAATGGGGTTGGAAGAAAATCAAAGGTGATCTGCAGCCAGTACCAACGCTACAGCCACCAGCACCAGAAGCAGTTTTAAAACTTATTTCTGGCAAATGCATGAAAACCTGTCAGACCAACTGTGGATGCAAAAGGCCTCAACTGTTCCAATATGTGCCTGAACAGCTGCAATAACATGCCCGTTGCAGAAATTGAAGAAGAAGCAGAGGATGACCCGGAGTTTCCTGAATTCTTGAAGGTAACTATGCATAAATAATTCTATCTCACCTTTATTTCTTCACTCACTATTTATTTGTGTGTTAAAAATATGTTTCCTAATAGGTGCTGCTTTCATATCTATTTAATAAATTGTACAAATATTTGGAATTAAGTCTCTGATTATTTGTTTTAGGCGTAGAAGAACTGGAAGGCTGCCCTGAAGAAATTATGGAACCCCTGTCCGTATTCGTACTTAAATACATATTTACTATTTTCCAAAAATTACTGATTTCCCCGATATTTCAACACTCTTTTGCGTGGAGAAAATACGACGTACAAAAAAATGTTAGAGACATACTTTTTGCGTAAATAGCTTGCTTTGCAAGTTATAAGCTGAAAACCATTAAAAAACATTATTTTTAGTGGTTTATTGATGATTTCTGATATTTGTGGGGAAAATTTTTGTTGGACGACTCCAGATTCCTGTTCAGGATACCACAAAAATATAAAATAAACCACTAAAAACAACTACACCAGAACTTTCCACTTCAAACTACCATTTGATTGGACTACAATAATTATCACAACAGAATATCACAATAGAATTATCATAGATCGTAAAAATTCCTAATTATTAATAATATAGAGATATTAGTGATGCATTTTGTTATTAATAATTGCTAATAACCCAGTCAATAAATACAATGATCTTGCAAAAGGTCGGGAAGTTTTTAAACTTATTACATACTTAGATCTTGAGGTCCTCAATGAGCACCTGATTTTGCGAACACGGCGTGGCGCCGTTCGCGACGCCATCTTGAAAAAAATGGCGCATGAAATTAGAAAATTAGCCATATCTTCCTTACCGTACGTTTTATTGGAAAAGTACCTCTATTCAAAATTATTCCCTATAAAATTGTCTACAATTTAGCTCTATACTATTTTTGTGTATAATTAATATTTACACAGATATAGCATCTTCAATTGGAAAAAAGAGTTTTGCCTTAAAATATAAAGCAATTTGTTTCGCCAACTATTGACAACGGTTGCCCGACGTTAGGGAGACAATGTTTTATCACCTATAGCGACGCTATAGATGAAAAAAAATGTAAGATATTCTTCTCGTTTCCACACCACCTATGAGGTAGAGAAATCGGCACATTTTTTTTATGTGGTATCCCCAGTAGGCCTAATCCACAGATCTGACTATCTAAATCAAAGACCCGACGGACCGGCACAATCATCATACGACATCTCCGCATCTTCTATGACATCCTCAGCAACACTATTTATATTCTGAAGCACGTCAAGTTCGTCGTCATGGTCATCATCCAGACATATGTCGGCTACATTGCTGCATGCATTTCCATTGCAAACAGCACACATTCTGGAGCATTTCAAACCCGCTTTGCGGCAGCTACACGCGGCACCACAACCTTTTTGACATTTGCAAGAAATGCAATTGAGAAGGTTAGCTGGAGCAGGTTCTTTCTGCGTAGTTATGACAATCAGGCCATCTCTGGATTTTTTCCACCCCCAATCGAATGGATTTTTCTGCACACCAAGCCACTGTTGAACTTGTTGGTACGTTCTATATGAATGCTGTCGGGCGGTCTCGGTTGTTGGTGGTAGAGAAGCAAGATGGAAGGTACGTTTTGCAGCACACTTGGCAAAAAGGTTATACCGAAGTGAGTTGAGGGTGGAATTGGTTTCGAAATTATTCGCGTATAATTCAATTAAAACGTTGCTGGGGGTAGAGGCAAGGAGGGGGGGATGTATTAGGTGTTAACGTATCACTGCTAGTGTAGTTGGGTCAATATTCATCATTTGAAAAATAAACGGACTTTTATACATCTAAAAAATGCGCTGTAAGACAAAACTTAATTTTTTTCCGAATCAGAGAAGCTATATCTCTGTAAATATTGATCGGACAAAACAATAGTAAACAATTTTATAAGGGATAATTTTGAATAGAGGTATTATTCCAATAAAAGGTATGGTAAGGAAGATATGGCCAATTTTCTAATTTCATGTGCCATTTTTTCAAGATGGCGTCGCGAGCGGCGCCACGCCGTGTTCGCAAAATCAGGTGCTCATTGAGGACCTCAAGATCTAGGTATGTGCCAAGTTTCAAAACTTCCCGACCTTTTGCAAACAAACCCCGTTTTTATGTATTCATTGACTGGGTTATAATTGTTTGAACCAATTTTTTCACATAAGTTAACGTACTTAACATACATTTTCTGCAGACACACATATTTATTTAGGAAATATCGTATATGCCTATAATTTTTCTCACCTCCCGAGCTAAAATTGCAAATGAGTAAATCGCCAAGAGCATCAATTGCCTGTCACAACATATCGACCTAAATTTCTGAGGACAAATAATATGAAAAAAGAGGAAATACCTTAAAACACATTTGAATTCTTTCATGTTTTGTACGATTCACCGAATCAGTCAGTTTCTCATAGCTTATGAAGCTATTAAAGTCGAACCTGTGAACTAATATCAGATTTTTTTCGGTTAAACTGCTTATTCTTGCTTTGTCACGACTATTTAAATTCATTTTGATTTTACCAAAAGAGTATTGAAGCGGCAAATGACGAAATCCTAAAGGAAAATAGACAATTATTTTCGCCCAAGACGTCTTTATTTTGTAGTTAGTAAGAGACCCATTCAATCGTAATAATTAAGATATTTTTACGATTCAATAATTGCAGCCTTCGTTTTTTTAAATAAAAATTTGACAATTAAATTATCGGCTATTTTGCAGATAACACAAATTATTTTTCAAGTTTAAAAGACTTGTGTTAATGTTTTATTACGTAGCCTTCATTATTTTCTTTTATCTTTGTTCGTGTTTCCTAAAGTGATGGTACGTTTACATTTAAGTTCTCATAAAAATTAAAGCAAAGATCCGTGTAAAACTTCGTTCCTGTAAATGCTTTGGCAATAACAGGTTAAAACGATGTTCATAAAATTCGCTGCTCGAGTTTTATTATTTCCTATACGGACGTGACTTACATGAATTTGTCTGTATTTGTGTTAGAGTGATATGGATGTATCCTTCATCTTTTGCTATTTGTCTCTGTTATTAATCGAGTTAAATAAGCAATGATAATTTCTAACGATGAAATAACTTTACAAACACCGAGTAAAACTTGAGTAAAACTCTGGGATACTGTAAGCGACGCGTGTTTCATCAACAATGTTGGCATTATCAGGAGATTTAATTCCAATCATATTATCGTAATGACAGCATTGTAAAAAATAAATAGGGACTGTTCCCACAATAAAATTTACAACAAATTTAGAACCTACATTAAATACTAGTCCACAGTACATCGCCCTTTTTTCTAATGATTTAACTTTCGTGAGTAGCTTCACTTTGACGAGACGCCCAACTTTTCTCTCTGCGAAAATTCTCGGTAGTGGTAGCTAATAGCAAAAATTATTTTTTCTATTTCGCACGAATTAGACAATTCGACAACCTGTCAAGTTATTTTGGCAATATACTTTTCACTCGTTAAACGTTTGTTAAAGAGTTTGTTTTTCAATTGCCTTGGTTACGTTTGCGCGAGTTAATTATAATAAGCCCCGTGTTTGTCCACAACAACATGTTGCCAAAATAATTTGACAGGTTGTCGAATTTCTAATTCGTGTGAAATAGAAAAAATAATTTTTGCTATTAGCTACCACTACCGAGAACTTTCGCAGAGAGAAAAGTTGGGCGTCTCGTCAAAACGAAGCTACTAACGAAAATTCAGCCTATTAGTAATCATTAAGAAAAGGGCGACGTACTGTGGACCATACGTAGTTAACCTCAAAAAATTAAATAGGCAAATAGGCTATAGACAAAATTTTGTTGCAACATGCTCTCTACAGACGTTAACCACCACATATAATTCGGTAAATGGGGTAAATAAAAATAACACTATTTTCTGCATAAAATAGTCTATGCACTTTATACTTATCTTCGTAAATGCTAGATTACAAGTTAGCTGTAAGAACCTAAAAAAAAATATGTAACGGTAGTTGTTATTTTATCTAACAGATGGTGCTCCGTGCACTATTAAATTCACATAGATTCAAATTAGGTACATCCAGTGTGCAGTTAGATAAACATAATGTGACGTGTGCTTCCACTCTACAACACAACCACTGCATCTCAAAAGATTTGTAAAATTGGATTTCATTTATTGCATGAAAATATTTTCTAAGTAATACATGATTTCTACCAGTCAGAGATTATTTCAATGGAATAAAGGTGGTGAAATTCTAATATCGCTCTTGCAGCTTAAAAATAAATGTGCCCTTACTTAGTTAAGGCTTCCTTGAAAATCTGAGTGACCATAAAGGGTATGGAGGCAGCGTTAATAAATTAAATCACATTGCAATCCTCCACGTCATTTATGTATTGTGCCAAAGGATTGAGTGTTTCCAAATTTTCAGCTGCTATCTTAAATGCTGTTTTACCTTTTTAAAAGGATAGCTTGAGCTAACGCACCCACTGAGTACATAGGTAGACATAAAAAGAGCCAGGAGAGTTATGAATGCCTGTTGCTGCGTCTTAAATTATTTGTCGCAGAACAAATACGAATAGAACTTTTGAAGCCACGATTTTACTTTAATTTTGGAACAGAAAAAACGTGAAATAAAAATATATGTGTCACTTGCCACCACTACTCTTACAACACACAAAATTCTAGCATGGAGAATATGACTGTATCGAGTTCCGTATGGTTATGAATCTGTGCATTTTTCATGAAATGAACTGATTCTAATGATAATTTTGAATTATTAATTGTGATGCATTTCACGTAGCTGATATAAATATATTCATATCTATCATATTTAAAGACAATTTCATTCATACAAGTGTCTATTTAAATATTTCTAACGTTATGAATACATAAAATTAAGGAATTTTATACAATTTATATTAATAACTACAATTTTAAACAATATAACTCCGGTAAAACCTATCATATCTACCATTTCAGGCAAGATATCAGTATGAATGATTCACTAAAAATAATTTTGGTCCCTTCTTGTAATTTCGTACGATCTAGTTTTTGGCAATTTCCCAAAATTAGAATAAATCCACGCAGGCTACATTTTTCAATGCGCCAATCTCTATAAACATTAGAGGTGTTTTAATTATACTGTTGCATTAAATACACTGTGAGCTGCAATTTAAAAAAAGTGAATTTTTAGCTATCTTTTGTGGGAGAAAACGCCCAACATTTTTTTTTTCAATGTAATAATTGTTTATGGAACTTTAATGGTATAATATTTGAAATCATGTACCCCAAAATACCATGAAATTATATGCCACATCTGTAATAGAGGTGGGGGTGAATGAAGTGAAAAAAATTCTTGATGACTTTGGCTCTTGTACACACACTAAATCACACTATTTTTTCACCACCTTTAATAATAGGGTGGGGATGGTAATGGGGATGGCTAATGCCATTTTTTTTGAGGCCTTAGCTCCTCTTATATTTACTAAATATCAATTTCATGGACTCTTACTTGCTTGATTTACCTATTTACCCCCATTTACCCCAATTTACCTTTCAACTCTGCAACGGAATAAGATCAAAATATAATCTAGTTCCAGATCTCGTTAACAGACATACGTGTGCCATATTTTAAGTCAATATCTTAAACGGTTCCAGAGTAATCGTGAGCACCAAAACAATACAAGACTAACAGACAGACCGACGCAACAGAAAAATTTGTTTTGCTCAGACGTTTCCTGATATTCTGAGCCTATTTAAACAATGAAAATTTCCAATTTTTTTTGCGTTAATATACTTCGACTGAATGTCAAACTAATACGCAGAAAATGGCAAGACAAAGATATAAAAAATCGTTGTGTGCCGTAAACTACAGGATAGAAGTAAAGCCTGTACTACAAGCATTTTTCTTCGAGGAAACCTACTACGCATCCATACTACTCAAGGTAACCCACTGTGCATCCAATTTACTCGAGTAAAGCCACTGCGCATTCATATTTCTTGAAGTAACCCACTCGCATCCATTTTACTCGAGGAAACCCACTGCGCATCCATATCACTTGAGGTAACCTACTGCGCATCTATAGCACTAGAGAAAAGCCACTGCGCATCCATACTACTCGTGGTAACCTACTGCGCATCCATTGTACTCGAGGAAAGCCACTGCTTATCCATACTACTTAAAGTAATCCACTGCGCACCCATAACACTTGAGGTGACCTACTGCGATCTATAATACTCGAAAAATATCACTACGCATCCAAAATATTCGGGGAAAGCCACTGCGCATCCATAATACTTGGGGAAACCTGCTGCGCATCCATAGTAGTCGAGGAAAGCCACTACGCATCCATACTACTCAAAGTAACTTTAACAACATAATATTTGAAATCGTCGACCCCAAAAACCTATATAACAATATCCTACATCGGTAGTGGGGGTGGGGGGTGGTGGTAGAGGGTTGGTAGTGGGGGTGGATGAAGTAAAGAAATATTTTGAAGCGATTGGTTCTTGTACACACACTAAATCACAATTTTTTTTTCATCCCCTTTAATAAAGAGGTGGGGGTGGTAATGGGGGTGGCTAATGCCAAAAATTTTTATGAAACCTTAGCTTCTCTTTTGTATACTAAATACCAATTTTATGGACTCTTACCTGCTTGATTTACCCATTTACTCCAAATTTACCCCAATTTACCCCCCAACGGTTCCAGAGTAAACGTGCGCACAATAAAAAGTTACAGGCAGACAGACAGAATTTTTTTTTTTCGCTCAAACTTAACATCTCGACGTTTCATGGCATTTTGAGCCTATTTGAAATTTTTTTACATTTTTTTTGTCGTTACTATATTTCCACTGGATGTGGAAGTAAAAATATGTAAATGTACAGAAATATTTACACATAAAGATTGGTTTAGATAAAAATAAAAAGTTAAAGTATTTGAAGTAGTTAAATGTACTTGTAAGTGTTTTACTTTTAAACAGTACTTGACACTATAAGACTTGATACAACAAGAAAATACTTGAAGCATTTATATGTACTTGTTAGAATTAAATGACTAATTGAAATAGTACAAGCAATACTTACACCCAAAATTGCAAGTACTACCTCGAACTACTTGATACTTGACGTATTCTGCTTTTTGAAAAGTAATTGATACTTGATGCAACAAGTACCCCAACTAACTATTTGGTACTTGATACTTGAAGTAGTTTAAATGAATACTTTGCCTATTTCTGGCCAAGAGGTACTG
The DNA here is from genome assembly GCA_936432065.2 of Rutpela maculata. Taxonomy (NCBI): domain Eukaryota; kingdom Metazoa; phylum Arthropoda; class Insecta; order Coleoptera; family Cerambycidae; genus Rutpela; species Rutpela maculata. The sequence goes on from OW386289.2 coordinate 147,095,967, forward strand.
GAATTTCGAGCTCTTGACTCCAGATGTGTATGGTAAATAATTGGTTCTGCCCTTGGTGTACACATTTCATTTTATCTTATTCATACTATTATAGTCCTTATAGTGTATGCTATTCCCTTATCTCTATGCATTACCTCTTAAATCAGTGACTAAAATTATCTACCGATTTAAATATAACTAAGCTCTACAGTGATTGGCATTAATAACGATGTTTGTAAGGAGTGGTCTTAAAATGGTTCCTTAAGGAACTCCAGACTGCAACTTTCAACAGATGAAGTCACGTTATTGCACACTCACTAGCTGTTTTTAAAGAAGACCAGTATTCTGCTATTCCAACTCTCGTATATTTTTGTTATAAATTATACTCTCATTTCCTTTCCTATGTTACCATCACTTCATATAAATTGTTCTCAAGGGTCTGTCCATTACCTATTAGCTTAGTAATTAAAGATATTTAATTATTGCCTCAACTGCACTAACAATATTCATTAAACTGAGAATCTCAATTTCCATTTACTATTTTTAAGGCAGACGTTCATAAAAATAAGTAGATCTCATTTGACATTTGAAGTTATATTGTAAAAAACCAATTTTTCGCTATTTGTGAAACAAGGGGAAATTTGCGGATTAATTAAACACCCTAAATTCAATCATAAGATGCACTTATTACGACAATTTAAGTTAATTTTAGTTTATTGAATTAGAACACAATGAACGAGTACATTATATGAACTTGTTATTTTTCCATCTATACCTATTAAAGTCCCTGATTGAACAACTGAGTTTATTAACAGTATTTACAAGTAGATAATGAAAAAGCGTTTCGTCATGTTTCTATTATTCGTTTTACGAAGCCAAATTAAATTATGCTATATATTACATTAATAATAGATCACACGATGGTTAGTCTTTATCCTATAAGCGTAATCGTTCAATGAAACTATCATTAGTCTTCATGAACTTGCCGACTGATCCCAGAGGGCGTATATTGATGTCTTCGGTCTTATGTCCTTTTACATATGAAACATGACTCAGAGTATTAGTGCTCTATCATTGTTTTTGATTATGTGCTGGAGGATGTAAATAATTTTAATAGGGTTTTGTTTAAACTTAGCAATTTGTTTACGTCAAGCAGTAATTGCTTTGTTTTCAGAGATTTTTTTAAACGGAGGGAGTGGTACTGCAGAGGATATATTTTATACACCTACTATTGGGAGTTTAGCAAAAATGAGACGGTAAAGACTCGCAAATGATATGTTAGTCTAGAAAGGAACTAATGTCCGACATGGAACTGATTACTGCAGCTATTTTGTAAAGTCTGATATAAATGAATGGGTATTAATACGTTTCATGTTTTCTGTAAATACACCTTAATCCCTGCAGTGATATAAAAACCGTGATGCAGTAATGCTGATTTACCGGTAGAGCACGAATAAATATTTCACTGTGTGTTTTAATTGTAATTAAATGTTTTATTCTGTGAGTTGTTCACTATACAGAATATAACAAAAGGAGCAAAATAAAATTTTCGAGTGTTACCTCAAAAAAAACTTAAAATCCTGAATATTAACAAATATTGACAATCAATAAAACCATGTTTTTATGTTCAACAGGAAAATATCTCGTCAAAAATTATTATTATTTCATATTATTATTATTCGATCATCGAAATATATCAAAGCACGTGACAAAAAAAACCTTTGCCATGATACTATGAAATAGAAAATTAACGCTTTATTTCTGAAATTTATTAATAATTATGGATTACAATTTAGGAAATATTATGAAATCTTATCTTAGGAAATATTACAGATTATTATATCAATTTCACTTTCACTATCACATATGTTCACTGATTTTAATTGCAAGAAGCACAAAGTAGGTAAATGGTATGGGTCGCGTGCGCCTGACGTCACAGATCTCAGAGCTTAGGAAAAACAAACTGAAATTCTTTAACTGTCAAATGACTTGAACTTTTCATAATATTATTGTTTTTATGTATATTATACATACAAAATGACAAGTTTTTGGTTTATTTTTAATTGTGGAAGTGTGACACTTCCAACTGATCAGTCAGTTCTTATAAAATAACCTCAATTTATAACAAGAAGAAGTAGGGGGTTAAAAGACTGCAACTGATTTCAAACAATTAAAAGGAATGACTTTACAAGAGTTTTTCAAGGATTTTATTAGTGATACGTTGTTGCATATTAATGTAAGAATTTGATTTTTAACCTGGGTTTAGGTTGTAGGAAAAACAACCGTATTAAAAGGCCATGATGATACATCCAGTTGGACATCCTCTCTTAATACGGGATATAATTTAAAACCCATATGTGAAACTGAAAGTGCTTATGGTAACAATAACTGCTGCTCAAGCAAGCAATAAAGAATTCATGGTAAAGAAAATTAACATTTTATATTGGTGTGTTAGTATTTTTAATAATTATCTCTTCTTTAAATTTTAGTTGAGCGAAGGTGCGGAGCTGTACCGAGGGAGAAAAAAGTGCAACGGCAGAAATTGCTTTAAATGAAATTCCAAAGTACCTACCGTTGTCAACAAGTGATGCAATGTGCCCTTTTAAAGTATATCGTGTGGTGCATAAAAACTGAATGTTGGACTGTTGAGCATTGAAAAGTATAAAATTAAAACTTTGAAGTGGTCTAAGGTCAGTGAACACATAAGCAAAGCCTGAATGGGCTTTGTAAGTGTTGAATTGTAGCTATAGAAGCCCTTAGAGTTATACATAAATTATAAATGTTACTTATTGCTTAGATCGATATTACTATAAAGTTTATATGTTATGTTACATACGTTACAATTATTTATTTTTTTGTTACAATATCAACCTTAATATCTCTTATAACTTTCTTGTCGATTCTTCTTAGAAGTACTAATGGTATTTGGAATAACTAGTTTAGTAAAGATATTTTGTTTTACTTTTAGTTACATGCATGTACCTATGTACAAGTTGGATGTAACTGACTATGTCAATTTACTGCTAACGATATATAGCAGTAGGAGTGATAAATAAAACATAATCAAAAGGGAATATTTAATAAAACTATAATAAAATGGCCTAGATAAAATTATAAAAGACATATTACATAACAATATGTGAAAAATAAAATTCTTACAGAAATTACAATGGATAGTATAGGCATTATAGACGAGGAGTTAACTGCTTGTGTACGTCTTATTACATACTTCAAATAGTTTATAGTACGTCAGTCCTCATTGTTTAATTTATATGGTGCCTTTTTCACAAAATTCACAGCGGCTAACACCTCGACCATAGCCATGTTTACTGCTAAAAAAGTAAAAAGGAAATACTTCCTGTCACTAAGTAGTGAACATATTTTGTCTAAACTAGCAACACATTCACAATAAGTACTAAGAAATCATCTGAATCTGCAATAGTCCAAGGAGTCGATGGCTTTTGTTCATGATGCCACGAGTTCATAACCTAAAAAATAAATTTGCAACTTAGCAATTATTTATAAAGCAGCATTTAATTAGGCAAGTATATATGAAAAGAATGGTTGACCATTGGTCACAATTCTTACTTTTGCAACAAGCTCTTATTCTGTAAATTTCTCGCAGAGTACTTCTTTCACCTAAGCACAAACAGCTTCAAGACTTTTGAATGCCTTGAACTTATCCTTTTGTCTATGCACTTTTCTCAAAAATCAAGCAATTCGTAGTATCCTTATGTGTAATATTTGGAAACATCAATATTTATACTAAAACATCTTTTTCTCGAAATATAAGGATTTAATTCGATGGTAGCAATATACTTAACATCTACATCATGAGACAATTCTGCAAAATACCCAAATAACTAACCGTCAACCTGACGATCAAAACTGAGGATGTAAAAGGATTAAGAATAGTTGCAGATGTTAAATAATACAACATTGAGTTTTTAAGTGGCATAAACACAGAAAAATTCACTTTAAAGAACAACATTCAATCGGCCAACGAGGTCTAAAGTACGTACGGTTTGTTTGTTCATACAATAAATGCTCGAGGGACGCAGTGGGGGTGAATTTGTTGGCCCTAGTTGCAGTGGAGTACTGCTTTGAGGGATACAATTAATGCATGAATATTGTTTTTTATTGCTGTTCTCTTATTAGTTGAGCTCAAATCTATTAGTCAAATTATTGTAGAAGTAGTAATAAATTAAATTATATTTAAAAACGAAGTTTATTCTGTTCTATACATATTTGAAATATTCGCAAATCCAATAACGTTAAGTTTTAACTTAACTTAACTCACTTTAGTGACGCCCATGGCGGACTAGTTTCTTGCCAAGGTCGAATATGTTCTGGCCATGTGCCACGCCTACTTTTCCAGTCTCTCCTTATTATGTCGCTGCAATCGGCGGATAATTCAATGACAGAGCTTTGTTTTCCATAAGGTATCAAAATCTGTGACGTCAGCGCACGCGACCTATAATTATGACTTGTCAGAATTGATAAATTTTGGATCTCTCAGATGTTCAAGGCAATAGCTGATATTGACAGAATATTGCTGTGTCGCATTTTTATTGGTTATAAACTTGTATCTTCATGTAAATTTGTATCTTAATGAATCTCATTAAAGTACAGGTAGGAAATGTCTAATAAACGAATTAAATTATGGGAGTAGAAAATAGTATGTTATGCAACGATCATTTAATGATAGCTATTAAGTCACGAGCATAAGAATTATGACATGAGCCGTAGACGAATGTCATAATGAATGCGAGTGTCTTAATTGCCATTAAATGTGAGTTGCATACACTATTTTTTTTACAACCAGTCATAATGAAAAAGAAAACTAACACTTTATTTCTGAAATTGCTAAATAAACACATGACAAATGAGTTGTCAAAATTGATAAATTTTAGATCTGTCAGATGTTCAAGGCAGTAGTTGATATTGACAGAATATTGCTCTGTGTCGCATTTCTATTGGTAATAAACTTGTATCTTAATGGAAAATTTGTATCTCAATGATTGTCATTAAAGTACAGGTAGGGAATGTCTAATAAACGAAGCAAATTATGGGAGTAGAAAAAATAATTTATACAATTGTTAAGAAGTTTAAACCACATGTGGTATACGCAACCGCAATTTCATGTTTATCAAACACTACATTTTTGTTTGTCCAATACGAATGCAACCTGCACTTCTATTAAATTATTATAGCTCTGCCGATCGGAGAAGTCCTTTTTATTCAGTGATTTGGTCAAATCAAAGTTGAAAACAAAATAACATGCTTCAATCAACATTGGTCGTCGGTTCAATGGTTTCCTTCATTTGCGATTCAAACCTCAGGAGACCGTACACAAAAATGTTTATAAGGGCGGAAAATTTTAACAACGTCTGCTACATAACGGTTAACACATACAATAAGCTATGTGAATCGATTCAATTGAAATATAAATCTCGCTTCCTTTTTCTAATTTGCATATAAAATGAGTATAAACGTATCCTGAAAAGTTATAATAGTATAGTTGTATTATTATCTTGAACTACACTCATAGACAAAATCATCCAAAATTTAAAGAATTTCTTATAAAATTTTAATGATTCTTTACCTCTCTCGCTTGCCGAAGGGATAAATCATCAGATTTTTCGAATTTTCACGTTTCAGAGTATGTAGATTACGAAAATTAAAGCCATTTAATTCCGTCAGTCTGTGTGTACAGGCATACGTATCTACAAAACCACGTGACGGAGAAAAACAATATTTGGTAGGCAGTTGACGCTACTGCCAACGAAGAACTGTGATACACTTCCGTTGAAAAATATACAGGGTTGGCCCCATAAAAAAAGACAGTAATATTTTTTTATATGTAGTTGACACAATCGTTAAGAAAGAAAAATAGGGTGGTCACCCTAAAAAAGTTTAAAGAAACGCCAAAGAAAAAAAGAAAAAGGATGATCACACTATTTTTTTTTTAAAGGTGATGGATACTTAATAATATTTTTTGATATGTAGTTTACACAACTGTCAAAAATATAAAACTAACTTTTAAAATTTACCCGGGGCGCCCTCTTATTTTGTTATATGATATAAAAGATTTCCATAAAAAGTTCAGATTTTTAAATAATGTTTTAGGGGTCGCTACCAAGTCTTGAATTTTCAAGATAATCGAGGAATTTTGCAAAATTTCTATCAAGATAAATCAAAGTGATGAACATCAAAATGACATTGATCATCAATTAAATTAATATAGGACAGTTCATAGTCCCCCACATTTTAAAAATGTGACTGAGGACGATAATATTTCTCATGCAGTTAACACATTTTTGCCAAGGAAGTAAAAATATGGAAAAAATCGCTGCCCAAGGAATTACTACTTCCACATTCAGATTTTCTATCCAAGTCACTCACAACGAAAAAATTTTGTATGTGGAAATAATTGTTTATGGAACTTTAATAATATATTTGAAATCCTCTACCCCAAAAACCCATAAAACGATACCCCACATCGGTACCGGGGTGGGTGTGGTGATAGGGGGTGGTAGTGGGGGTGGATGAAGTAAAAAAATATTTTGAGGTTCTTGTACACACATTAAATCACAATTTTTTTTTCATCCCCTTTAATAATGAGGTTGAGGGTGGTAATGGGGGTGGCTAATGCCAAATTTTTTTTTTGAGACCTTAGCTTCTCTTGTATATATATACTAAATACCAATTTTATGGACTCTTGCCCTGCTTGATTTACCTATTTACTCCAAATTTACCCCAATTTACCCCCCAACCCTTTGACGAAACAAGATGAAAATATAATACAGTTCTAGATCTCATTAAAGTACATATGTGTACCAAATTTCAAGTCAATATCTCAAACGGTTCCAGAGTAAACGTGCGCACAAAAAAAGTTACAGACCGACAGACAGAAAATGTTTTTTCGCTCAAACTTAAAATCTCGACGTTTCATGACATTCTAAGCCTATTTGAACAATAAAAATTTTTAAAAGTTTTTTTGTCGTTACTATTATACTTCCACTGGAAGTGGAAGTAAAATTAGAGGAGGTCACCTGAAAAAGAATAAAACAATGTGACAGAGGACGGTAATATTCGCATGCATTTGACACAACTGTCAAAGAAGAAAAATATGACAAAAAATATACAGGTGGTCACCCGAAAAAAAGAAAAAAAATGAAAAAAATGTGACGGTTTGTAGTAAACACAACTGTTAAGGAAGAAAAATATGAAAAAAATACCGAGTGGTCGCCCTAAAATATATATAAAAAAAATGTGACCGATTACGGAGCGGTAGCGATAATACTTCACATTTGGTTCTCAACTGTTAGGCATGAAAAATATGGAAAATATACAAGGTGCTCCATATGAAAAATAATTGTGGTGGATATAATATGTGGACAATTACCGAGGATGAAATCTAACATACTTTTAGTGAAAAATATGGAGGGTGGTCACTCTAAAAAATTACTAATTAAGAAATGGCAGAGGAAAATAATATTTGGAACGTAGTTGTCACTATTTTCAGGAAGAAAATCTGATATACTTTTAGTTAAAAAAGCATACAGAGTTAGGTTTTATTAGTTATTTGCCATAGCTAACGTTCTCAATAATTTCTAATGTATGCTTTTAAATAGTGTAATAGCATTTTTAAATTGATCATATCTTCATAACCAATGAACTGATTTAGTTGAACCAGGTCTTAAATAGTCTAAGGGCCAGTTGTATGAACTAAGTTGAGCCAAGTTCAGCTTGAACCAAGATCAAAAGCCAAGGTTACGATTGTTACAATAATCGTAACCATGGATTTTGATCTTGGATCAAGCTGAACTTGGCTCAACTTAGTTCGTACAACTGGCCCTTAAAGTAAAGAAAAAGGATCAGTATCGCAAAATATGTCATTAAACAGCTTATTCAAATGAAAATTCCATAAAGAATGGGAATGGAAAAACCCAAAGGGTGACTGATATTTCAGTTCTCTCATGTCTGCTATTTTGAAGTAATGGCTTACTAAATTTCCTATCTAACGATTTTAAATTTACTCGAGTCTGTTAAGTAGCAAGATATTGACATCTAAAAAACAAAAAAATTGATTTTTTTATATATATATATATCGGTATATCTCCATAATAGCAAAGATATATGGAAAACGAAAATGTTGAAAATGATGAAAATACAATTCTTCAGGTCTAAACTAGATTTTAATTTTGCTGCTGGTGATTCCTACAGGGTGTTTTTAATTTTTTTTTAAATTGTTCTGTTATTAAAAAGAAATAATTGTTATCTAAAATCACAATGGCTTTCCATTTCAGAACAGTTAACTTGCAAAACAAAAAGTCATTAAAATCGGACGAACGCTCGAACAAACGGTTTATAATAAAAATCAACTTCAACGTCATGACAAATTTTGGATGATGAGATAATTTTGTCCATGATTGTTTATACCTGAGCTCAATAGACGCAGCGACTAAATTTCTAGTGCTAGTGACATGAAATAGAGACTAACCTTAAATCCTTAAGAAAATGATGTAACCTGTAAAATTTCATACGATGGCTTCAATAAGGAGGACTAAAGGAAGAGGGTAGCCAAGGCTGGTTTTAGGCCTATTTTATTTTTGGATTTAAATTTTAAAAAATAATTTTTTTATTATCTGTCATCAATATTTATTTGATTTCACCCCAAACAGACCCTCTCCCCACTCGCACATATCTCTCATTTCTATCCTTTTTAAGTATTAGATGACCAGAATCCAGGAACAATGTAGCAAAAATTTTTTTGGATTTAAAAAGTGTAGTAAAAAAATCTTTTTTTTTTCAAAAAAGTTCATCTGGACTACCTTTCCCACTAATCCCTTTCCTTCATCGGACGCCTACTTATTCTTATTCCTCAACTTTATAAAAAAATCATCTTTTTTGCGATAAAAATAAAGAATCCTTGTAGTTCCATTGTATAACTGTATGTTTATAAAGTCAAGTTATAATATGAGGGTGTGGGTGGATAAGTAGGTGTGGTGGGGGAAAGGGATTAGTGGTAGTCCAGATGAACTTAAAAAAAAAACTTTTGATGGTTCTAAACACTTTTTAAATGCAAAAAAAATAGCGATACCGTTCCTGGATTCTGGTTATCTAATACTTAAAAGGGGTAGAAGATATATGTCAGAGTGGGGGTGAGATTCCATTTGGGGTGAAATCAATTAAATATTCATGACAAATGACAACAAAAATTTTTTAAATTTAAGTCCAAAAATTAAATAATCCTAAAACCGGCCTATCCTCCTTTTACTTTAAAAAACTTTATAGTTATTCATTACTTTATATTAGACTTAGGTTGATGAAACTACAATTACACCACCGTCAAATCGTGCTCCACAATTTGGAAAAGATTTTTATATACATTGCTTAATATAATACAGAGTGAGAAGTGAATAATAAAAAAAAATAATATGGGTTGAAGTGAAAACCACCTTTTTAAAATTTTTGAAATTGGTTAAAATATGGTTATTTGTGAGTAATGTTTTTGGAAACAAATGTAGAAATAAATTTGTTATTAGTACTATTATGAAATATCGAAAATCTATTCTGGGCGTAACTCTTTATAATTTATGTTGTGCTGGGAGAAGATACTTTGTTAGAGATGCATAATACACTAAATTCTCCGATTTAAATCCAACATACTTCTCTTTTAACTATAATTGATTATCCTCGAAAGAGTTTCATTATATTGTTTTCAGTATAGAATCGATATAATTGAATTTTGCCACATAAATTTGATTATTATATGAGTATCCGCAGTTATTTATCTAATATCTATTACCCAGTTATATAATTTCTCACGGGAAAACGAAGTATACTCTCTCTTTCGAAAAGCAGTCATTGTTGTCAGTCAATTCGAATTTCCTAACAATAATAAATTCCCCTAAATAGATACAAAAAAGCCCAATGTACAAACAACTCTTTAAAGCAGATTTACTGTCATTTAAGCGTTATGAAACAAATAAGGTCAACACATTTTTTGAAACCTATATAAACAGCTTACATAGACTGCCGCAGTCGATTTATCCACGCTGTGATAGTGGATGAACTACATTATACATTAAACGAAAATAGGCATTCCGTATGTGTCGCAAATGGAAATGAAAAATGCATGACATTGCCATCAATTTGGGAATTTTCTGCGCCAAATAGTAATAAATTATTGAGCTGGGTTTGGGTAGTTTTTGCAGTTTTAAGGAACTGGGAAATGTGAAGAACCGTTAATAATTGGGACGAATGTATGTGTGTAATAATCAGTAATAGAAAAATAAAAAAATAGTACAGTCGATGAACCTCGGAACCGGTCTACAAGGGTGACATCGTCTGACACCTTTTGCGCCATCTTTTTTATGCTAAAAACTGCAAAGTTCGTCTGTTTACCGCGTATGCTTTTTAATAATTAATGTTTAAACAAATAATTGTTGCAATATTTAAAATCACGGTAATTTTTGCCAGAAAAATCATTAACTTCATAACATTATTAACATGAAAATGAGCAAGCAAGAATTTTTAATTTAATAATTAAATGTCAAAAACGCACTCGGTCGATCGGCGCCATCGGGACTCGACTAGTAAATTTTTTTAAACTTGCTATTACGGTAACTAGAGATTTTAGTTTAGAATGATTGTCGTATGGATTAAATTTCGTTTTTTTTTTCTCTTAATTGATTTGATTTCATTTGATTTACGAGCGTACGGTAGACATTGCTCCGAAAAACATACCGCCGGGCCGGCTACGTCATGCTTATTGACAACAGCGAGTGCCACATGACGCATGGTGATGGTGATGTGGAATAAAAAATGTAAGATGCAAGAAAAAAAGATACAGCATATTGTGTGATTTGTTATTTCCATTACGTATTTTTTCTTTTCGTATTACCAGTTTCCCATACAGCATTTTCTGGTCTGTGTTGGCTTCTGTTATCCTTTTTGTTTTTGACCCGTTCTTTTATCCCCTGCCTACCAGAATATGATCAATTTGTGAAGTTGAATTTCTGTTGCTCTAAAAAATATTAAAAAGCACAAAGAAAAAAGGTATAAAATTTCGCTCACCGCATGCATGTCCCAATAAATGAAGTATTTCATATGTTTTCGATAGATTAAAGCCTCTAAACATTGTACAATATTTTTCGTTCTCTTTAAAACTCATCAGGAGGATATAAATCCAATTCGAAACAAAAATTACAATGTTTAGAGGCTTTAATCTATCGAAAATATATGAAATACTTCATTTATTGGGACATGCATGCGGTGAGCGAAATTTTATACTTTTTTTCTTTGTGCTTTTTAATTGGATTTGAAATGTAACAAATGTTTGATTGTGATGTAGTATTCTCTAGATAGGGCTAGAGATACTAGAAAGAATTCCTCGTGAAGGAGGCTTCTTGTACTATATTGGCATGATCAGACTTGAATCATCAATATATAGAAAGAGTGGTTGTTTTATTGTTAGATATAAGAAGAAAGAAGTCGACAAGTTTTCCGTAGGGGGAACTCTTGTTGATCTTCTATTTTGGTCAAACTTGCACCAATGGCATATGAAAGAAACGAATGTTTTCTTTGAAAGTTATCTGCTGAATACCCAAAATAACAATTTTACTTCCACATCCAGTGGAAGTATAGTAACGACAAAAAAATTTTTAAAAATTTTTATTGTTCAAATAGGCTTGGAATGTCATGAAACGTCGAGATTTTAAGTTTGAGCGAAAAAAAATTTTCTGTCTGTCGGTCTGTCTGTCTGTAACTTTTTTTTGTGCGCACGTTTACTCTGGAACCGTTTAAGATATTGACTTGAAATTTGGTACACATATGTACTTTAACGAGATCTAGAACTGAATTATATTTTCATCTTGTTCCGTCAAAGGGTTGGGGGGTAAATGGTAAATTTGGGGTAAATACGTAAATCAAGCAGGTAAGAGTCCATAAAATTGGAATTTAGTATATACAAGAGAAGCTAAGGTATCAAAAAAATGTTTGGCATTAGCCACCCCCCCATTACCACCCCCACCCCACCCATTATTAAAGGGGATGAAAAAGAAAATCAGAAACCTCAAAATATTTTTTTACTTCTTCCACCCCCACTACCACCCCGCTATCACCACCACCACCCCACTACCGATGTGGGGTATCGTTTTATGGGTTTTTGGGGTGGAGGATTTCAAATATTATATTATTAAATTTCCATAAACAATTATTCCAATATACACATTTTTTTCGTTGTGAGTGACTTGGATAGAAAATCTGGATGTGGAAGTAGTGATTCCTTGGGCAGCGGTTTTTTAACAATGTGCTCAGCTTATGTAAATTGCATACTATATAAACAAACTGTGTATATTTTAGGATTTTTGTTTGCCTTTTTTCCTAGTTTAGTTCACACTGACACATCGTTTCAGTTAATATTTAACTTGTAAATATTGTATAAAAATAAAATGTTAATGATAACCATGTGCTTATGTAAATTACATACCATATAAATGAACTGTGCATATTTTAGGATTTTTGTTTAATTTACGCACTGACATATCGTTTCAGTGTATTTTCACAAGATTATTTTAGTATTGTTACTTTTTGATCCGCTTGGAAAAAATTTTAACTTCGTCTATGAACAACTATTGCACAATGATAAATAAACTACCTACCAATACACTATCCTCCCTTACTTTTTAAATTGAGACTCAATAAGAGTATTGTAAACCTAGTTCTTGCTAATGGTTTCACTCTGCGCTGCTTTCGGCACACTTTTGTGAGTTTTTGTTACTTCAATTGTCTTTGATTATACTATACAGTGGTTCAGGTTATTTGCGAGGCACGTTTGAAATTTACATCCTTTTTTATTTCGCCATTATTTGAAGTTATTTAGGGAGTTGAAGTAAATTACATTTCCAACCTAAATTTCTAGACAGGCCCAGCTTCCTTTGTAAATTGTATCGGACAGTATTGAAATCTACGAGGACAGGAGATTCGTTTCAGGACATCAGTTCTGTAAAATACGGTTATTTTGCGTTTTATTAAATGCCGTAGGCGTAGGTGGTAGTATAAAAAGAAGAAAAGAACAAACTGTTATTGGCATGAGGCGGAAAGGATCTTATTTTATGTCTATGTTTCATGAGCAATTCTGAATAGTGAAATTCTTAAATTGTGTGAGGTAAACACGAAACAAAATTGAACGTTTATTGGGATATGTACAAGGTAGGTTTTATAGGGCACGCAAAATATATCCAAATAATAAAGGCAATTAATGAATTTTTTGCAATTCATCTTTTTGTAGTTAGTGAATTCAAAATTTAAAACTGTACATACTTACTTCTAAGGTTGATAAATAATCGTTCTACCTACTCATGAAGGGCTACAGAAATTTGTCTGTGGTGTTTAATTACTGAGATACAGGGTGATAAACTACTTATAACCAACAGTTATTTTGGCCAGAACTTCCTTACTATTTACCAGAATTTGTTTAAATTTTATACAATGTGTGTGTATTTATTACAGTTTTTATTTAGATAATTTATCTAAGCAAATCATAATTTATTTCTCCATTGTGACAAATTCGGTGGCTTGTAAAAAAATATGTAAAAGCATTTACGCAAAATTTCCCTCTCTATTTAGCACCTTTCATTTATTCATTATGTTCTCTGCATGATGAATACCCTGTATATTCTCTTTTTTAATAAAAGTACATCAGGTTTTCGGCCTGGCAATAGTGACTACATTCCAAAATTTTTTTCTGCCTAGAGTGGCCCCCCTGTATACTTTTCGCTAAAAGTTGTGTTACTACTTGCGAAATATTATCGCCTCCAGTCACATATTTTTCATTATTTTTTTAAGGTGACCACCCTGTATAATTTTCATCTATGTCTTCCCGACAGTTGTGTTAGCTGCATCTCTCACATTTTTGTCATTAGTTTTTAGGGTGACCACCCTGTATATTTTTCTCCTATTTTTCTTTTTTGACAGTTGTATTAACTACATGCGAAATGCTATTGGCCTTCATCACATTTTTTTGACGGTAACCACCTGTATACTTTTGGTGTGACCACCCTGTATATTTTTTAAATATTTTTCTTCTTCGACAGTTGTGTTAACTAAATGCAAAATATTATTGCCCTCGTCACATTTTTGCATTATTTTTTCATGGTGACCATTATGCATATTTTTAATATTTTCGTCATTGATATGCCAAATATTAGTGTCTTCCGTTTCATTTCTTCCCTTAATTATATTTTCTTCAGGGTTCCACTGTGTATATTTTTCAACGGAAGTATATATCAGTTCTCCGTTAGCAGTAGCGTCAACTGCCTACCAAATATTATTCCTCACTATCAAGTGCGAAAACAGACAAACAGACAGACTGACGGAATTAAATGGATTTAATTTTCGTAATTTACGTATTCTGAAACGTGAAAATCCGTAGAAATCTCGGAGGTGCTTTTTTCACGATGACAATAAATACTTCCCTTCGGTAAGCGAGGGAAGTAAAAATATTCATATACTTTTATTTACTGATATACTTATAATAAATAAATAACAATAATAATTTATATATATACAGTGTGTCCCAGGTTGGAGTTGACAAGAGGAAAAACATCTCTTGACATTACAACGAAAAGTCACTCTTTATAAAAAATTCTGCTTGTCGAAAAAATTAATTTACCATATAAAAATCTTAGATCAGATGTACAGGGTGTTAATAAATTAAGAAAACATCAGAATGCCTCAAGAGAGAAGTACCTTTATTTATTATTTTGGAGAAAATGTTTATGAAACAAAGTTGTTTATAATCCAACATAAAGCCTAAATACAAATTATGACGTCTAAATTTTGACTTTTACATTTATGTCAACTTACATTTTTTTTCAAACATTAACATAACATAATAACATTTACTTCAATGATTGTGCAAAACAATTTATTCTACGTAGCCTCCTTCTCCTCCTCCTCCTTTTTCTGTGGGGTGTTTTAAAACAGAAAGTTTATGCAGATGACCTGCCGCATGATCGAGAAACACTAAAAATAAGAATACAAGATGCAGTGAATGAAGTGAATGTACCCTCAACCATTCGTAAGGTCTATGGTGAATTTATTAAAAAGATGGAGAAATGTGTTGAGGTTGGAGGAGGCTATGTAGAATAAATTGTTTTTCCACAATCGTTGAAGTTATTGTTATGTTAATGTTTGAAAAAAAATGTAAATTGACATAAATGTAAAAGTCAAAATTTAGACTTCATAATTAAATATAAAATAAAGGCTTTATTTTGGATTATAAACAACTTTGTTTCATAAACATTTTGTCCCAAATAATAAATAAAGGTACTTCTCTCTTGAGGCATTTTGATGTTTTCTTAATTTATAAACACCCTGTACATCTGATCAAAGATTTTTATATGGTAAATTCATTTCTTCGACAAGCAGAACTTTTGATAAAGAATGTCTTTTCGTCGTAAAATCAATAATAGAGATGTTTTTCCTCATGTCAACTCCATCCTGGGACACACTGTATATAGGAATATGGTCAATAGAATATTTTCTGCATTTGCTTTTAAAAGACAATAGTGTTTCATTATTTTTTTCCCATCTGGTAATTCATTATATTCAATTAACTCTCAATTGAATAAATCATTTTGACTATATGATGTGTTCAAAGTCTCAATATAGAAATTCCCCGTAGATTTTCCGCCATAATTATCATGGATGTCCTGAATGAATGTTAGTTTTTCTAATAGATGTTGTAGCCATAATCCTCGTTTCATTTTGACACTTAACATTTCGGTCTGTTTCACCATGTGTCTGATTCAGGTATATCTACTACATTTTAAAATAAATATATTTACATATATACTGTTTAGTTCTAACCATTTTTGTAGTGACTTAAGTTCATCATTTAAAGCGTTAATAATTTCATTTATATCGTCACTTATGAAGTAAAGCAAAGTATCATCAACGAATATTGCACGTATCTATATACTGCACTATGATGTTTATATACAATAGAAACAGACTAGATCCTAATAATGTCCCTTGTGGTACTCCTCCGAATACACTCGGTTTTAATGTACATATATGAACGTTATATTTTGTCACTTGAGTCAGATTGGGTAAAGTGTTCACTAAACCACTTAATTATTGTAGTCTCGAAGCCAAAGTTTTTTAGTCTTAAGAGTAGCAGATCTCTATTTATAGTCTCAAATGCTATACGAAAACCTAAAAATACGACGCCTGCCACCTTTTCCTCATTTAATGCATTTTTCCATTTCGCTAAAGATGTTTGTATTGCACTCTCACATGAATTTGGTTTTCTAAATCCTGTCTGATGTTTAGTCAGCAGCTTATTGTTTTCTATACATTCTATAATTTAATCATTCACTATGATTTCCAGTAGCTTTTCATATGTTGGCGCCATATTTACAGGTTTATGTTCGTCAACTTTTATAGTATTTGTTTTCTTCTTTAGTGGTATAATCGTAGTGGCATAATCGATGTCTGTTATTTCTGGTGTTGGGTGAAGCTGAAACGGTATTCCTTTCTCATTAATAATTAATAAGTCAATAATTGTAGCGGACTCTTTAATTATTTTAGCGAATATTTTTTGGTATAAACCGTTATTTTTAATTGCATTTTGTAGTCTGTTGGAACAAAAAGTATTTTTGGTTACGTTGATATCTCCTACTAGAATAGGAAATTCTGATTTTGTCGAATATTTCACAAGGATTTCTTTTATCTTGCTAAAAAGTTTGCATCACTAGAACTCGGTGAATGTTATATTTACAATTTTTTATGGTAATCTCAATCCCAGAAATCACATATTCACATAAATCGTTTCATTCGATATCTCTTTAAATTTATATTCTTTATATATTTATTTTTATTTGGTGGTGATGAATTGAGCTGTCAAGAGCGTCAAGCAGCGCATATAACAAAGCGACTTTAACTTGATAAGTCTTTGTAAAACTTATTTTGAATTACAACCACCCCCACCCCCCAAACCGAGGCCATAGGTTCCATTGCATGCGCTGATCATGTGCATTTACTACTATCCTCCTTTTATGGTTAGAATATAACAAGTTGCTGATTTTGCTGTATGTATCCTTAGTAAAATATTTACATGTTTGGTTCTGTGTGGCAGCCAAATTCATCCAGATAATTTTCTCATTTTTCTCCAGTCCTTAAACCAACTCCAATCAGGCTGAATGCTATAATAAAATTCACCAGCATTTACTAACACTTTCAGTAGTCGATCCTGAGATCTCATCCTCTGTATTGTCGAATTCTCTTGACCTTTAACGCCAGAATAGTAAACTTATGGATTGTCCAGATGAGTACAGTTATACACTTGTCCGTGTTATAGATAGGCTCCCGTTCTATTGCTAACTTGTACAGGATTAAAAATTACATAAAACATATTGATATGGTTACAACAAGCCAGCGTGATTTATTTGAACTCCTGTTACGTACACGTATAGATATTAATGAGGTAATTGCCCCGATCGGAATACAAAATACCATTATCTATCTAATACGAGCAAAAAGACAGGCACTAAAAATTTACTGCTCGTTGTAACTGAACGAGAGAGGAATTAAAAATTTATGCCGGTTTTTACCTAATAGATATAGATCAAATTTATGAGAATATTAAATATACGGCAAAGCAATAGCTAATATTTTCCCCCTATGTCGGATATTTAATG
Organism: Rutpela maculata; assembly: GCA_936432065.2. Taxonomy (NCBI): domain Eukaryota; kingdom Metazoa; phylum Arthropoda; class Insecta; order Coleoptera; family Cerambycidae; genus Rutpela; species Rutpela maculata. The sequence continues at coordinate 147,113,660 of OW386289.2, forward strand.
TAGATTGATTTATGACTGCAAAATGTTTAAACAAAAGCTCTACCAGGCTCTCTCAATATAATGTTTTTTTCACACTTTTTGTTTTATTAAGTGGTATGTTCGATATTTCACGTATATTACTTCATACCCTGTAGGAAGTACGCTGGCTGTTTATAAATATATAATAGCTTTGTTTATTAATTTTTGCATGTCAAATTTGGAAAAAAAAGTTTCAAATAATAATTAAAACATAGAAGCAGGTATCCTAGAACATGTGGACAATATCTCGGAAGGGTAAATTTTATTTAAAAAATTGGCAGCGGCTGGAGGCGGCTGGACCCTCCCCCGTCCGGTGAATCTTTGAAGCCGAAAAGGGCACTAAAAATATAAACGATCTCATTTAGTTATATTTGTTAAGTTGAAATATTTTTTTTATATTAAAATAGAAAAAAAAAATCTTGCGATTGGTGGGATTTGAACCGACGAATTTGAGTGTTAAATTTATAGTCTGCACAACAACAACAATAACAATTTATTATAAATTATGTCTTACAAGTATGCGCCTAGTCGGGTCCCGGTCCGGAGAAAGTCGCACAACCACGACGTGCAGCGCCATGGTTGGTGTGTGGCTGGACAGAGCAGGTTCGATTCGGCTGGAACGATAAATAATGGTGTGTTAGCACTCCTATCTTAAACTAAAATAAAAACTTAAAGCTAACAATTTGGCTATGTATGTAGATCGTGGGGCCTTTAAAAGACTTAATATTACACTTGGTGGTTTTTATTTACACTACATTGTACTATTTAGTTCTGATTGCTGATACGGGGAAAACTAAACGAAAAAACCCATTCGAGCTAATGACGTCCTTCGTTCTGGTGGTCTTCCCGCCTCCAGAAAGGTAGGGTGAAGGGGAAGTTATTGTTTAAAATGTTTGGATTTTTAAGAGGTAAAAAAGGACAAAAGAACAAAAAAATAACAAACCAACAAAAACCGAGACGAACAAAGGGAATAGAACAGCTGTTTAAGGTAGATAAAAGGTGGTGAATGGAAGAATTATGGTATAGGAAAGTGTGGCTAGGAAGGTTGCCGAAAGATAGGCACTCTTTAACACACTAGTCTACCGAGTGTTAGGTTAGACCTTAGAATAAAGGCGTTTTATTATTATTATTATTATTATTATTATTAATATATCTTACACAAGGAGCGTGATTTTTTTTACTGAAACCAAATCGAAAGGGTGTAAGTGTGATATATCGTTGAAATCGGAATTTTTACTGCTTTTCAATGGTTTGATTACAAATCGTAAATAGTTATAAAATAAACAATTTGTTGTGCCAAAACGTCACTAAACGTAATCCGATCTCAACAAGGTCTTCTGGAACACTAAGGAAACTCTCATGCAAAGTTTCATCCAAATCCGTTTAGTAGTTTCGCCGCTATCGTGCTAACATACATACATACATACGCGCGCACACACACACAGAAAGACATTTTTCAAAAACCACTTTTTTGGGTTCCTGGGACCTCAAAACGTAAAGATTTGATGTTATTTCAATTTTTAATTTTGGACTACTTTTAGTAACCTCCCACAATTTTATTGTGGGGAGGTTAATAACAACATATCTTTATAGAACTTCTCCGTAAAACCATCATATAATAGTGACATTTTGATTGTCATTTCGGTATTGAAGTATTGAAATGAACTACATTTTTTACACTCGTGTTTAAAAAGTAAACAAATTAGTAGAAACTGAATTTTAAATTATTTATTTATTATCTATATTAATAATTCAATTTTTCAAATCGGATAATTGAATATTAGGCGAACATTCATTATTTTATTCATTTTGTATATGCGAAGAACATAATACCTACATCCCGGTACTGCTGGTAGAGTGAGTAGTGGTAATGGTAGCGAAATTTCCTTCCTCCCCTATAATTTTCCATGCTATTGCCTGCTTATTTTTTTATCGTATTTTCTATACAGAATCGATCGGAAAGTGCTGGGTTTGGTATTGCGCTATTAACCGACCGCCCACAATAAAGGCGTCTACCAGTACTCCAGCAGAGGCAAAGAGTGACATGACCATTCAAGAGAATTATGTACATCATTGCTTGCTTCGCTCTCGCTTGCTGCTCTCGCTTGCTCTTATTGCCATACCAAACCGAACACTACTTCCCGATTCTGTATAGCCTTCTGCCATGGAAGTCGAACGTCAACCTCTGTTCCTCTTGAGCATCGATATGCTGGCTCCTACATCCGCAAGGAAGCTAGCGGAACATCGTCTAAAGCAGTGTCCAGTGAACTTACTAGCACTGGGGAATCCAAAAAATTTAGCAATTTTTTAGGTATAGAACGAATGGTATTTATACCTACTGATTGTGTAATAAATTTTGAAATTCTTTCGTGATTATAAATCGGTTATGATCAATACTAGACGGACGTAGGCCTGCATATTTGCGAAATATTCCAAAAAATTCACTCCTTCTATATCTCCCGCTGGTATTGTAAATAATCTCGAAACATTGGTCTTTGTATTGAAAATGGTGACTTTAATAAACGACGTAGCATCTTCAATATTCCCTGTGCGTAAATAAGTTAGTTCTTCTCTCCTACAGGCTCTAGATATTGCAACGATCAACACTGCTTTCATTAATAAGAACTTTTCATCATCTGCCTCCTTCATAAACCTTTTAACCTCTTCTTTGGAAAATATTCTGGGCTTTTTGGGTCTATAACCACTTGATTTTTTTTGAGGAATGCAAGAATATTGGAATATTTACTGATATCCACATTTTTAATTAGATAAATTGTAGTTCGCATTATGGAATAATTACAGTAATTATAAATAATTACTCCACAGCTTACCTGACAGATCCACACATTCCATATTAAGTCTAACACAACCTGCTCTTAACAAGATCATTATTTGGCTCAGTTTGTCCACAATACACCGACAAGTTGTAAGTTTACCCGTCATTGATGCACAATTTATAGAGTTTTACACCAAATTTATGTCTTTTGTTTTTGATATATTGACTAAAGCCAAGTCGTCCACGAAATGGTACTAAGGCTTCATCAATACATACGTTTTCTGAGGGTACCATAACAAATTTGTACCTCACAATAAGCAACGGCTAATTTTGCGAAGCTTATCGACGTCTCTTTGTGGGACATCTTCATTGTCAGAGGAAAGTAACGTACGTTATAACAAGTGAAATCTGTTCCTACTCATGTACTTGGAAATACCATTCTGGTTTTCTTCTTTAGGCCAATAGTCTGTAATTGATGCAAATCGGCACAAGCCCATCCACAGTAATATGGCAAAAAATAACTCCATTTCATCGTCGCTCGTATCAGTACATTTATGAATGCGAGATTTCGGTTTTTTCATTTTTTCATTTAGTTGGGCTGCGTATCTGTTGGTCTCAATGACAATGAGATGTAAGATTTCAGATCACACAACAAATGGATCTTCTTTCTCGTCTGACATTATGTGTTCCATATTGACGCACTGTTCACTCAATTACGTATGAAACGAAACTGACACGTAAAGAGTGACCCAAAATTTCGCCCCTTTTAGGTACCTCATGAATTCGATTCAAAAGTGGTCTAAATGATGGCTTATGGTGATACTTTAAAGTAGGCAAAATTTCAAGCTGAGCATAGTTTTTGTTTTGGAGACGAACCTGGACTTCTATTCTGTAATTATGGGGAGAGTGAGCATTCATCGTGCGAAGCGAGTGCTCCCATTATACGCATCTTACCCGACCGTCCTACACTGCATTCCGAAAGTGCAGTGAATAAGTGATAAACGTGAAGCGATTCATCGACAATAGCCGAATTTACAACCAATTAGGTTGACGCAAAAGCATCAGCTGTTCAGTGGTAGATTAATGATGCAAAGGGTTAATCTTATGAAGAACTTGCCGTTCCCCTTCCAAATCCTCCTCGGCATCACGAAGATGTCGTAAAACCTAGAATTTATTTATTGACCAAAAATTCCGTAAGGATATACCCTTGTTATTGGTAATGTATATTTAAAAAAAAATATGAGTATAATAAACTAAAAGAGTAATTGTAATATTTGCTAAGAATTATATATTACATTGGCGATAAGCAAATTCGCAATGTCCATTCTGGTTCACAGATTTAACAACAATCATTTTTGGTTGACGCAAACTGTCATAAAGTACGATTAGAATCGCCGTTCTCCCGGGGAACTGACTGATTCCCTCACAATATATCAGGACCTCCATTCCGTAATTATGGGAGAGTGATCATTCATCGTGCGAAGCGAGAGCTCTCATCACACGCGTCTCACTCGACCGTCTTAGATTGTATTCCGTAAGTGCAGTGAATAGGTGGTGAACGTGAAGTGATTCAGCGAGAATAGCAGAATTTACAACCAATTAGGTTGGCGCAAAAGCATTAGCTGTTCAGTGGTCCGTTGTTATTTTATTGGGTCCACCTTTGGAGAAACTTAGTGATAGTATTTACTTTATGCTCGATGGTGATTCCTGAACGTCGCATCGTATGGGGGCTTGCATGAAAGGATTATATCACGAGCGAGTTCTTTGCTGACCCTCCTTATAAATGCTCGGTCGGTTAATGGTCAAAAGGGTTAATCTTATGAAGTACAACTTGCCGTTCCCCTTCCAAATCCTCCTCGGCATCAGGAAGATCTCGTAATACCTAGAATTTATTTATTGACCAAAAATTCCATAAGGATATACCCTCGTTATGGTTTAGCGCGTCTAGCTTGCATACTGGCGTACCTAGCGAAGCAGGTTCAATCCCTGCTCATCGGGAAATAATTTTAATTATAAAATTATCCCCAAGAAGTGGTTCGGACTCAACTATAAGCTGTAGGGCCTCGTTTCTCTTTACCTAAAACAAATTCATTCTGGATTTTCAAGGAGTTACTTCGGTGACTTGAGAAGCGGTTAAGAAAACATTTTAAGAAAACAAACATATATTTAAAAAATATGATTATAAAAAAATAAAAGAGAAATTGTAATATTTGCTAAGAATTATATTATTGTTAACTCATTGACGATGAGCAACTCCTCAATGTCTATTCTGAGTCACAGATTTAACAACAATAATTTTTGGCCGACGCAAACTGTCATAAAAGTATGGTTAGGATCGCCGCTCTCCCGGGAAGCTGACGGATTTCCTCACGATTTACCAGTAGAAGTAAGTTCACGCATTTTTCGCACGAGGTGATCACTCCCTTAGTTACAGAATAGACTTTTATTCATTTTCAAGTGAACTCCGCCCACTTCTCACGGGAATGTACTTTCACGCTTTTACGGAATAGAGGTCCAAGTAGAAGTAAGTTCGCGCATTTTTCGTACGAGGTGATCACTCCCGTAGTTACAGAATAGAGTTGTATTCATTTTCAAGTGAACTCCGCCCACTTCTCACGGGAATGTGCTTTCACGCTTTTACAGAATAGAGGTCCTGTAAGTTGACCTGTTCACGGCAAGATGAATCCAACATTCTTGACGATCCCGTTCATTATGTTCAAGACTCTCAAAAACGCAAAGTGTATCACTTCCTATGTAAAATCTTCCGTTCTTTTCGAATCTATCATTGTATTTTATCAAAAACGTTGTTATATTCGATTAATCGGTATTTTTATACTGGAGATTTAGCAAATCTCGATAGATACTCCAAACCTTGTATCCGACGGCCTTTGAATTAAAAAGTAAATGTATATTTACGGTACTAATCCAGGAAGAGGTTTATGTTTTTTTTCTTGTGTTGTTTTTTTTCAATTTTTTTTTTTTTGACTTTTCATCTGTTTTATCTGTTGAGAATTAAGATAACGCAGGAGGTCACCGAGAATGTTGGATTCGCCTTGGCGTGGATGAATCAAATAACGAGTTTAACTCATCATATCTCGAAAACAAAAACTATGATCAACTTGAAATTTCGCTCACTTTAAAGTATGAAACTATCATTTAGACCACTTTTAAATAAAATTCATGAGGTCCCCAAAAGGGGTTTTTTTGGGTCACTCTTTCGTGGACGCATAATAATCTCTTCGCCATGTTAAAATTTGTCACTGAGGCACAGTATTCGCACCTCGCGGCTGTAGCATGCATATTGCTGCTTCATAAATTATAACGTAATTTAACTCAAGCGTGAATGACCGCGGTAGTTTCAATTATTCTTTTTTAAATTTACTTCATAAACAAACACAACGGTATGCAACCAGCGTTACGTCTAAGCTGTACTCAAGGTAGCTGGGTATTCTAACTTAGCTTTAAGAGTGGAAAGGGTAAAGAGGCGACACGATTTACATACTACGAGAAAGGGAAGTCAGAACGAAATATTTCTCCGTTACAAGAAGCTTAGAACTTCGCAATTGTCAGCTAAATTTTTGAATAGTGATGTGTCTTCATTAAGTTTCTTTTTACGACTTCAACATCGAAAGGGTTGATAGTCCCCCTTCTTTAACATGAAGCAGGCCTAATTGTTTTCACCGGTTTAATCCATAAGTAATTTATACAGAAATAATTTTTTTTGTAACTTAGATTTGGCAACGGCCATTTTGCAGCATGTCACGCTTACACTTCAATTCTTTCCAGGGTTCGAAAGTTAGATGCAAATCTTATAAAGTTAGAGGCAAATCTTCTAATTTTGGATGCACATCGTAGATATGCATTTATTTCAATTTGGGTTGGAAACTTTAATTTTTTTTAACCATCCAATGGGGTTGTTTTTCTTCTCCTCTACGTAATTGGAAGATGGAATGTACATATTAATCTAGGACAGCTTTTTACGGAGATCGCGACGATAGTATGGTAGAATAGATGTGATTTGTCCTTGTGGAATTTTTGGAAACGTCGAACATGGTACTGGGAACTTCTTAACTTAATATTGGGTTCATCTAGAAGTCAGCGATTACGTCAATGTGGGTTGGATTTCACCATCATCATCTCTCACTTGGAGTCACTACTTTGATTCACTGGGAATTCCAGATAAGTGTCGCAAATGGGGTTTGTATCTGATTCTTTTTAATATATAACTCATATTTTTATGCTTTAATATTTTTGGAATTCTTTGAAGTATCAAATTGCAAATGTTTTTTTTTTTTTTAAATTATTTCCATTTTCAATTTTATCTTTAATGTGTTTTCAACGAACAGTTGGTATTTTCAATTGTTATTAAGATGTAGATTATCGGCGTAACGTCTAATTAAAGACAAATATATGAAACGTTCTGTAAAAACTTTGTGATCACAATTTCTACGAAACGCTTATATTTAAATAATAAATTTTGACCTTTAAACACCATATTGTCGGTTCATGTTTAAGACAATATTTTAAATAATATCTGCATAACATATTATCGTCCATTCGTTTTCTCTTTTGTACATAAATTTGTTTAATTTTTAAGGCCTCAGTTTAGTTGTTTTCTAACAAAAACACATCAAGTTTGATTGGTTTATAATAAAATCAATTTTATAATCACATTGTCCACTTATTTCAGGTATTTTGAAACAAACTATTTTGAAACAAACTATTTTTATACAAACTATTTTGATACAAACCATTTTAATAATATCTTTAAGAATATTAATTTACACCTTTTTTTTAGTCAACAATTTATACTTTCCTTATAATTTGATTGTAATAAAACTTCAGTTTTAGTGTAAATTACAAATATAGAAAGATTGGCGCCCCACCAATTATCTTTATATAAGTCAAATTAACATCTCTTTAAGAAAAATTATAAAAACATCTGTCATATATTAATTACAATCTATCAAACACGTAAAACCATTTGTAAAGTGTTTTCTGACCCATGACTCATCTGCCGAGTCTCTGAGCTACTGGGATAGTAACATTTTTTTCTCTAAATAAATAAGGTTCAGTCTAAATCTCGAACACGTTACAAAAAAAATAATTAATTTATTAAACAGCGAGGAAATAATGTTATACGGCAAAGGCGGATATGTAAGCTTCTGTGCCGTGAGGTAACAATGCTGTGACATATTTTTTTTTGCAAAAATATTGAAAATAATAAGAGCTATGGTAATTCTCGAAACATTCCTGTAATCTACGCATAAAATTATGTTGAAATCCCGACAGAATAATACGAGGAGTCAACCGCACCAAAAATGTATGCCAGATTTCCTCTTTGACGAAGATTACACAGATTTCCTGAGATTTCCTCGGATTTCCCTGAGATTTCCTCTTTGATAAAAAAAAATGTTGAAGAGCGGGGACATAAATCCGAAAAGGAAAAATTTCCCAAGGATTTCCTCCAGATTTCCCCAAAGATTTCCTCGAATTTCCTCAGATTTACTCGGATTTTATTAAGATTTCCTCGCATTACCTTCTGAGTGTACACCAGATTTCCTTCGCGGTTTGCCCCTCGGAATAAAATTTGGCATGGGGAACCACATTTTTTCTTGTCACGGCGACAGTCAACGTGTTAATATTATCTATCTAAAATATTTTTGATAGTATTTCTGTCGGTCTAAACATTGTAGATAGGTATTTTACATACGAAAGATATAATATATCTCCAGAATAGGTAAAAAACGGGCAATGCTAATTAGATAATATTGTTTACATATAGCCTTACCTGATATAATTAGTAATAGGACTTTCTATCGGGGCAATTCGCCCACGCTTATACGGCTATACCCTTTGGCTGGCTTAAAAAATAATTTTAAATTAAGACAACTATGCTTCAACAAAAATGGTAATAAATTATTGCAAAGTAACAATTTGAATAACATTAAAAAATATATGCGATCTCATAACTTCATCCTAATAAGAACGGTACACTTAATTGTGAACATAATTTATTGCAGTCATAAATATACATTCAAATTAACTTTTGATTTTGTAAATAAATTACTTTCAACAGAATGCACAGGCAGACCAAGAAGGTATAGAAATACTCATAACTCAATCATCACCGTGCTTAAATTGAGTTTGTTTGTAATTACCGTGTTTTTATTAATACAATTTGTCTTTCATCGTGTACATACAATAAAATGAATTCGATGCAAAATGAGGTACTACAAGGTAACAGGCGAAATGAAGTTTATAATTAAATATTTTTAATTTATAACTCTCATGTTCGAACTGTTTATTTTGATATTGCTTCTTAGTCGATGAGCGAGACACCTGAATTCGACACATGCTATGCAACCTTCGAACATACAAAAACAGACAGTTGTTTCTTATGTACACCTCACAAAACATATTTTTGAGGTCGCGAGTTAATTTGGAATTGCGAATTTACAAAAATATTTATGTTTATGCGACAAAACGGTCTTATCTGTGCGATGACATTTTATCATAATTTTTTGTTTTAAAATTTACTTTAAATTATTGTCAAATGCGTTACTTCATGCTTCGTGGTCTGTTTGAAAAGTGGGATATTAAAACTGTTCAACATAAATTATTAAAATTTCAGCTAGTGGATTATAATACACAAGTAATGAAGAGATAATTTGTAAATTTTTTCAGCTTCTTCGTTTTCAAGATATTAACTATTAAAGTGAGGGTCCTCTCTATCGGTAACTCAGAATTTAATGCAGCGCGTCCAACGTTCGCAATTATTACACCTCTAGGACCACCAAACTGTTATAAACAAGGATTTTTTGGTTTTGAAAAATTTATTCAAACCTTAAACTACATTTCACTCGCTTATTCTAGTACGCTATTTTCAATAGTAACAAAGTTTCCTCTCCCAGACTTTTTCAATGCCGCTACTGAAAAATTCATGTGATCTCGAAGGAAAATATTTTCTTTGTACCAGATATTTTGTCTTTGGTACAATTTTATGTATGGCAATCTATTCATCACTTTTCATTAGATTATATTAGATTTGAAAAAGGAGCTGGCTGATTCGCCTTGACCACCGCGACCCTCGTGAATCTATTGTGGCACTCCTTGTCTAATTTTACTTAGAGCTCCTTATCCAGTTTTGTCTTTTGTATCAGACTCCATAGTCTTGATAAGGAATCCTTGGTATTACTATCTGCCCTTGGTTTCTCTTCGTTAAGTAGTTGGAACCTGAGTCTGGCTAGGCCTTCGCAATGACACAGCACATGTACTGAGGTTTCGTCTTCCTCTTGACAGAATCTGCATGTTGTATCCTCTGCCAGGCGCATTAGACTCATATGTCTATTAAGCCTACAATGTCATATTAGAAGACCTACCATTATCCTAATAGCCTTTCTATTTTGGCGTAGTAGGTCTTCCGTGAACTTGACCGATCGTTCTTTAATGAACTTTTTGGCCTGTCTCTGTTGTGGGAAATTCTTCCACCACTCTCGAGATTTATTTTGTACCCATTCATTAATGGCTGTTCGTATGCGTGGCTTACCCACCGCAAAAGGGTTAGGGTCCTACTGGGGCCTTAGATGCGCCTTCCCGGCCAGTTCATCAGCCTTCTCATTTCCCCCGTGTCCCTCGTGTCCTGGTAACCACGGTCACTTTTTTCTGACTTCTTAGGTCTCTAGGGGCATTTATTTAATGCCATACTAGTCTTGAATCGACCTGCATGGAATCGAGTGCTTTTAGCGCTGTTTGGCTGTCGGAAAAAATGGCAATTGACTGTTTTACAGTTTCTTGCCTCATTATTTCCTTTTGGGCCACTGCATAGCGGCCACTTCGGCCTGAAATATAGTGACGTGTATTCCTAGACTTATCGGGATTTTCGTTTTCGACCTTATCCCGTAAATCTCCGCTCCAAATCCCTGTTCTGCCTTGGAGACGTCCGTATAGAAGTTATACTTAGGGACCATAGTGTCCTTGGGCATTCCCAAAATGCGATCTGCCTTCAGCGCTGAGTATAACTTTTAGTGCTCTGCTCCATATTGTTGCCTTATGGGTGTTGTGCATTAGCTTGTGTACCAGTGAACGAGCTACCCCTTGGATAAATATGTGTAGTGGTGTCGGATCTAAAAGGACTTCTAATGCAGCCGTTGGAGCAGTTTTTATGGCCCCAGTGGCACACAGGCAAGCAAGCTGTAGTGTAGTTACCTAAAAATTTCCCTTATTATTTATTATTGAATCTAAATTGTTTCGCGAATTTTCGAAGTTTTTAGGATTTCATCGTATTCGCACGACTGCTTACCATCCAGAAAGCAACGGAATGGTGGAACGTTTCCACCGCTCATTAAAGATTACTTTATTAGCTAGAGCAAATTCAATTAATTGGGTTTCGGAAGTCCCTATTATTTTGTTAGATTTGAGAGCTATGCCCAAAGTTGATTTACATTGTTCGTCTGCAGAACTGGTATTTGGTTAAGCATTACGTCCCCCTGGATAATTATTTATTAAATCATACGTTCGTATGGAAATTCCTTATTTTATTAATAAGTTACATGGCACTTTTGACAAATTAGATTTTACAAATCCCAATCCTAATAATTTTTCTCAGAAATCATTCGTAAGTCCTGATGTTAATACTTGCAAGTTTGTATTTCTTCGTAAGGCACGTATTAAACCTTTACTTGAAGGTCCTTAAGAAGTGATTTCACGTAGAGCTAAAATTATCACCATCCTTAAGCAGGGAAAAGAAATGACTGTTAGTATTGACAGAATTAAACCAGCTTATTTATTAGCTGACATTACAGATCGTCCAGCTCCGTTGGTGGCTAAAAGAGTACGTTTTGATTTTGATTGATTGGTTTATTTTTTTTCTTTGAAGGGGAGTATTATGTAGTGTAGTTACTTAACTATTTCCATAATTATTTGTTATATTGTTTTACATAAAACTAGATCCCGAGGATTAAAACAAAATCCGTTACTTAGGTTACATAATTAATAAGATAATTGGTATATGTTTTTAATGTTAATTTAATCCCTGGAGTTTTAACTACATTAAACCACATTGAAATATTATTTGATTTTGATTATGTGGAACTCCACACAATCCTTTGTACGCCACTTAATAACCTTATTGCTCTCAGCTGCAGTGTCTTGGTCCACCATACCATCGATCCATAGGTTATCATGGGTCTTACAACCCGAGTGTATAACCATAGGGTCAACTTGGGGTTTAACCCCCAGTTTTTTCCACACATCTGTCTGCACCTTCCCAGGGCAATGGTTGCTTTCTGTGTGACCTTTTGGATGTGGGAATTCCATGTCAGCCTTTGGTCGAAAATGACTCCATTGAGCCTTGAGGATTTTTGGCCTTCCAAGGCTCTTTTCCGTGTAAAGGTGACGACTATAGTTTTGTGAGGATTTATGGAAAGTCCTTCCTCACTACACCACCTGTAGACAATGTTTAGTGCTCTTTGTGAACGCTCTGATATCGTGTTCGCAAATCGCCCCTTTTCACTTTTCATATTATTACATGTGTCTAAATTTTCAATCCGAATCAACGATCAAAAGCAAAGTTATAGGATGAGAAATGTAAAACACTGTATTACCGAGAAACATAAAAAGAAGTGGAAAAGTGCGATTTGTTCCGATTTCGCAATTCTATATCGAATCGCGACCTCCATATTTGAATTCCACATGTCATTTTACAGAAGAATATGACTTCAGTGTTTGTTCACGAGTTGCATAAGTCACTTTTATTTTGCATAATTCATAGGACTCGCTCCCCGACTATCTAGTTACCTATCGGTGAGAAGCAATAATTGAATATGCAATTTAATGTCGATCTAAAACTAACATCGGGTACTTGTTTGATGATGTATGTATTCAGGTGGTTGATTATATGTTGTCACTTTCGTATTCCACAGTGATATTTAATTTCACACTTACTATAAACATTCCTCCAGGTAATTATTTACTGCATATCTACTTGTGCATATTTTCTGTGGGTTCTTATTGTTTACAGCTATTAAAACAACATGTGTAGAAAAAAAGGTGCAATTATTTGCATACCCATGTATTAATGTAGAATATGTAACCAGATGTTACGTTCATTCTTGTGACATTATTTATATTATTCAGAGCTCGGGAATTTTATCTCGGCACCAGAGACGGCTCTTATATAGACATAATATTATAATGCAAGCATCTACTGAAACATTAAAAAAAACGACGAAATGGAGAAGTATACATCATTGCCAGCTACAATGCATTTTTGGTAATTTTAATCTAAAAACGGTAATGGTTCTTACAAAACATGTAATATTTATCCAGGAAATTAAAAACAATTTTAAATCAAACACACATTTTCCTGTTCTGTTTAATATGTGTGGCATGTTTATTATGTTTATTTTCATAATAATTAAATATAAAAGCCCAATATGCTGCTGGCAACATATAACATTTTTCCCAGTAAAATAAACCATTTTTATATAATATTAAATCATACATAACAAACAAAGTTAAGGATTAATGGCATAAAGCTGCCATGTACCGTGTACCTCACAAATGCTAAAGTGAATTTTATTTCATTTTAAAATGTTAATACGTACCCTACTTTAATCGGAAATCTACTACATTTGTGAAACGTACTGACAATTACCTAAACACGTGGTTGATTCTTTTACAATTGTAGTGCTCGCTGGAGCCAACATTGTCGGCTTGCTTTGAACTTATTCGTAAAAGTGAGCTTGTCTGCTGGAATTCCAGCAATCTTCAACGCCTACCGACAAGGATGGCTTAAGCAAATTAGATCGTCTGTAGACTTCTGAAGGCATTCAATCCTGACCGAGCGTCAACATTAGATTCCAGTGTACGGCGGTATTTTATATGTTTTTTACTGCGGTTTAATATCTCCCTTAATTAGGTGATGAAAAAAATACAAGGTAAGATATATTTTATATAATTGTGTCACACTTACATAAAAAAATTTCACACTGACCTAGAGCCAACCCTGATTTTGATGTCACAAAGATAAAATTTCCGAGCTCTGATTATTATATCTATTTGATTTGAACCAATAGTTAGATTATAACTGAACAAATATTTTTGAATATTTGTCGTACAGAAATCCATGTAATAATACACTGAACTCATGTATCCAAGAAGAAATATCTGTCTTTACCTACTTATGTGTGTAAATCATTACTTATAATAAATACGATAACTTCAGTTAAATTTAAAATTATATGAAATTTAGAACGTATGTAAAATATCATAGTAGAATACTCCTAATTGAAATTGGGCCATATTAGTCATATGGCATTCCTAATAAGAGAATGTGCAGTAATATTTGATATTAAAGAAGTTTTTTAATGTCTCGAAACTATCTAGAAATACGCCTATTTGCAAGAAAGGTGCTAAAACAACGTTGCGAATTACAGACCCATAGAACAACACGGTTTCACACATGATCGATCAACTGTTTCCAATCTTTGTCTAATCTAATACAGTTTGTATCTGAAGTCGTCGATGGGGAAAGTCAGTCACACGTTATCTACACTAACTTCTCGACAATGAAGTAAAAAAATATTTAGAGGTTTTTGGTTCTTGCACAATTTTTTTTCGCCCTCTTTAATAATGGGGGTGGTTAAAGCCACAAATTTTTTTGAGACCTTATAGCTTCTCTTGTATATACAAAATACCAGCTTTATGGACTCTTACCTGCTTGATTTATCTATTTACCCTAATTTACCCCAATCCCCCAACCCTTCAACGGAATAAGACGAAAATATAATTTAGTTCCAGATCACGTTAATACGTGCGTGTACCAAGTTTCAAGTCAATATTTTAAACGGTTCCAGAGTAATCGTGCACGTAAAAAAAGTTACAGGCAGACAGAGACTGATAGACAGATTTTTTTTCGCTCAAACTTAAAATCTCGACGTTTCATAGTAGTCTAAGCCTATTTGAAAAATAATTTTTTTTTACATTTTTTTTTGTCGTTAGTATATTTCTACTGGATGTGGAGGTAATTATTACACAGTATTTTATTTGTAGCAGGTAATCTAGAAACTTGTTAAGAAAAGCGGGCACAATAATGATCCAGAGATACCACCTAGACGTCATTTTTCCGGTGTAAATTATATTGCCTTATCTTGTATAAGATCAAAGCAGTCTTGGGAGCCAATCTTTTAAGGAATCCAGGTGACAATTAATCATTTGAGGTTAATTAGTGCGTCAGAACTGCTCGTTGCTGCGATAAGTCTGAGTGTTCAGGAACGGCGCTAGAAATTATTGATCTCTGTGGTTTATAGATTTTCACCATTTTCATTTCATGTTACTATTATCAGATTAAAAATTTGTGTTTTATGGGGGCAATAAATTTAAAATATGAAATAAATTTAATTATAATAATAGTACGGCAAATTGCACTCGATCATCATCAAATTGTACAGAAATATATACTATGGTCTGAATTCTAGGAATAAAATCATTTACCTATCAAACATATTACATAGAATTAAGTTAAAACATGCTTCTTTTACATTGTTGTAAGTTAATGCGTAAAATTTATGCTGGTTTTGACGAAATTAAATTCAAATCATTTAAAGTGATTAAAACAATAGTAGATGAATAAAAAGAGCGCGTATTTGCCTAGAAGTCTCCAGAACAGAACGAAGACATAATAATAATAAATTAGTTTATTAAGGCGAGGTTCAGCCTAAGGCTGCTTTAGCCCAACTGGAAAAATGCCAATATCCTTTGGCAGTGATGACGATCTTGGATGTCTGGGGCCGGGCAGGACTATTACCCTTTACCCCAGTATATCGCTGTAGACCTGAACCGGCCTCGTGCAGTGCGGGCGAGCTTACTTTACATCGGCCCCACTCACAAATGTGAGTGGTGCAGATGATTTCGGCCCACCTCCCTGGGTCCTGGCTTGTTGCACCTTGCTGGCTAAGGCCTTTTTCTTCTGGCGCTCTTCTGTCTTCGTGTTCTTTCTTCGTGTTTTGACACGTACAAAGAAAACTTAGTATCTTTATTTACCCCACTAACCCATATTATATTAACCTTGTACTTGAGACAGGCGTATTTCCAGACAAATTAAAAAGAGCAAAAATTATTGCTTTGTTAAAATCAGGAGATGTTGAAGACTTATCCAGTTATAGACCAATAGCGCTACTACCCATTTTAGCTAAAATATTAGTTGAAAAAAAAAGTAGCTATTGTAATATTTTTACAAACAGGCAATTTGAACTCAGGAAAGGTAAAAATACGTCAATGGCAGTTCTAGAGCTAGTAAATTGTATTAGTGGTGTAGCACTTAAACTTATGAATTCTTAATATCAGTGTGCGTTTTGTAAAGATATACTTAGCAACATGCTGCCAGTATAACATGATGTTCCGCAAGGTAGTGTATTGGGGCCACTACTATTTTTAATATACGTAAATAACTTACCTGACATTATGTCAACTTTTACGGTTCTTTTTGCGGGTGATATTACTTTTGCGAGACAGCTAAAGGATGCTGGCAGTAATGTTGCTGACATTGCAAATGTCATTATAATTAGAGCCTCTGACTCGTTTAATGCAAACAAGTTATCCATAAATACAAAAAAACAATCACATTACTTTTCTCTACGAACAATAATACCTCGGAGACCGTAACATTTCTAGGCCTGACCTTAGATAATGAGTTGTCTTGGCATTCACATATCAACAACTTAACTACAAAATTGTCTAAGGAAATATACGTAATTAGACAGATTAAAAACTGGTCGAATCTGGACGCTGCACTTATGGCTTTTCATGCATTATTCCACAGTGCTATGATATATGGTTTGATCAACTGGGGTACATCCAACCTTTAAGATGTTTTTAGAGCCATGAGAGCTTTAGTGGGCGTGAATCAACTTGAAAGTTATAAACCATGGTTTTTATTAAATTTAATATAATGACTTTACCATCGGAAGTAATCTACTGTCACTTAATTCACATAAAGGCGCATTTGAGCGAATATGAAAATAATGGTGAAACTCACAATATAATACCTGTAATCGGGATAAAATACAAACACCGTGCCAGAGATTGACCTATACAAAGAAAAAAACTTTGAAATTGAATTATTTAATTCACTTCCAAATATGATTAAGAATTACCCATTAGACAGTTTAAAATAAAATTAAAACTGCATTTTTTAGCCAATGCATACTAGTATCTAACAGATTTTAATTATACGTAAAAAGTTGTTATATGTTGTGTATTATGTTGCTTGTTATGGAGTTACCTTTATTCAGTCCATATCCGAATGCTTGTGTGTGTTTGTGTTTTATGTATGTATATATTTATATTTATATGTTATATGCCATCATTGACTATGTAAAGACTATCTTAATGTTATATGTTATATTTTAGTTTATGTGTTTTTACTTATATTTTTATATTCTTTTATTTGACTTGTCAAAACACTACGGTGTAATTACTTTTGACTAATAGAATTATTATTATTGTTATCTCATGTAAAGATCGTTCTAATCTCAGGGACACACAGTATATTGCAGTATAAATATCTTGTATGCTAAGTTAAAAATCTTAGTAATATTTTGCTCTAAAATTATAATAAAACGTACTTTATTTAAAACATAATAGTTTTCAGGCTTCTGGCGATCATAACGCCCAATTTTAACTACAACACATGTTATCGTACATACAGGAAGTTGTCTACACACATATACATGTGTACATACAAGGTGAGCCAGTAGTGCGTGGACGGTTATATCTGTTCAACCTTTCAAAATTGGAGAAATGTCTTGAATAGAAATTGTGGGAGATCAAGAGTGGCATATTCTAAACTTATTTTAAAATTTACAGCGTGTTTGACATCGTAGTGGCAAGTTAATCCCAGGATTTTTTAAAAATAAAACACCCTACATTATTTTTTATGTTTGTATTTAATCTTAATTCTCTATTTAAGTATACATTATTTTTAAATTACTCTGCGGCGTTGCCACGGCAGTCCAGTTTTTCCAAAAAAAATAAATAAATAAATAAAATAAAAAATAGATTTGCAGCGATCTAGAGTAAAATCTGCAAAAACCTATCTTCATAAATTTGACTTCTTTGAATATTACATTATTACTAATTTTTAGGCCTCCCAGAATTCAAATGGTTCTATATGGTGTTCTCCACAATTAATCAAAATTTTATATTTTTAAACTATCAACTCAATTTTTTGAAATGAAACATCACATGTATTGTTATTTTATTATGTTTCGGCAATCATTTACCTACTTGCTGATAACCTCATAGAAGCTGCTTTTTTCGACGGTTTTCGAGTATTCAAGTTTATTTAAAAATATTCCGTTAATGAAATAAATGAGAGACTATATAGTTGGTGATAATCAATTTGATTTATTTTATCAGAATTAAACATGAACAAAAATAAATGGAACACTTCAAAACAATAAGAAGTACAAAAATTATTATAAGAGCGAAACACACATAATACATAAATGTCCGATATGTCTACTATTCGCCTCCGAGCATTTAGTAACTCTCTCTTTAAAACCTGAACTAACGTCCCTAGGTATGGTATAATCTATTGAATTTAATACCAGGGGCGGCTGGTGAAATTTCAACAATTTTTTTCTCGTCTGTGGCGCATGGGATCCATACGACATATGGGAAATAACATCTAGAGAAGCACTCCTCTAACGACCCCTAAAAAATTTTGAAAAAGCAGTTTGCGAAAAATTTTTTCAAAATTCGATTGACCCCCCTAGGTCTAGGGACTCCTGTTTAAAATTATTTTTTTTTGTCATATACATTTTACTTTTCATAAAAATACAACAGGTTTTGAAGTTTATGAAAATATTTTCATTATTAACTGAAACACAATGAACTGAAATTTTGTAATTTACAATTTAACAAATGATAAAATTTCAATTCGTTGTATCTCAGTTAGTAATGGAAATATTTTCATAAACCTCAAAACCTGTTGTATTTTTATGAAAAGTAAAATGAATATGACAAAAAAAATTAATTTTAAACAGGAGTCCCTAGACCTAGGGGGTCAACCGAATTTTGAAAAAATTTTTCGCAAACTGCTTTTTCAAAATTTCTTAGGGGTCGTTAGAGGAGTGCTTCTCTAGATGTTATTTACCATATTTCGTATGGGTCCCATGCGCCACAGACGAGAAAAAAATTGTTGAAATTTCACCAGCCGCCCCTGTTTAATACCTACGTCCTTATTCTGTTCATCGTATCATATCTAGTAGTGGCTCTCATCAAGTAAACAATTTCTTTCACATATTCCCATAAGAAAAATCTAATAGCGTTAGATCTGGAGATCTAGGAGGCCACGTGATTGGTCCTCCTCTACCATTCCAATTCTCAAGAAATTTATACTAATTTGAATAATCATATATAATTTACCTTATTAAAATTAAGTAATCTTGAGAAATTCTGCGTATTCTTTGAATAAACTTGAATGCAATTAAGCCATGAAAAGAAATTGTCACAATGATGTATCAGCATGGTAACTGATTGCAAAAATATTTTGAATAAAAACATATAAGTTGATCCATTTGAAAAAAATGTGTTATGACAGTTTAGAAATGTAAGAATTTGAATCAACCTGAAGAACACATGTTTTTTTTTAATACGATATTAGAGTTTATCATTTTATGAAACGGATTTCTGTACAAAACATTTTTTTCTACGGCGATTATTACAATTTTTTTTTATTATAATATATCTATCTAGTGTAGAAAAACGTTTGCCGAGTTATTCCTACTTGCTTGAATCAAATAGGTAGAAAAAGGTAGATGATTCAAAGTATTGTTGATATGAATGTGTCTGGTAATTTGTAGTTTTTCCAAGCTACTTAATATTCTACTTACAGACTGTGTATGTAAAATTTGAAAATTACTGTGGATATTGAAGTTATGTCCAGAATCCAGAATATGTTTTTCAAACAAGGAATTGTTGGAATAATTATTTATGCATCTAATATATTCACTGAACCTAATTTAGAATTTCTGCATGTGTCACCGATATAGAAAGGTGAATAGGGAGTGTAATTTAATTTATGTATTACACAGCGGAGAGTATCTGCAGTATCTTTATTATTCAATAAAAATTTCATTTCAATTCAATTTTTAACAAATTTCATGTTTATTATATGTCTCTAGGCTAACTTTGATATACATTATTTTGTCCACGAAAGAAGCAATGTACACGAGGGATGCCCCTCATTGATCTATCGCGACCGATGATAATTTACACATTAATAATGTATAACTACGGAGTCCAGGTTCCGGTTCTCGGTCGTGGCAGTCAGATTTTTTCCGAAAAAGATATGAATTCTAGCATACTCGAATAGTGGGTATATGCCTCTAGCCTTCAGAGATAAAGAGAGTTGTATTATTTGTGGTGTGTTGGAAATTATTAATATTATTGCTTTACTAAAATAAATTGCTCTACTTAACTAAAATTTAATTCTTATAAAAATACTTTAAAGCCAACCTATTTTTACTCTTGCCATGATTTATTTTTAGGATAGATTTGTAACGTAATGATTGTTGCGACTTTAATCTCTGTGAGATTGTGTGTTTTTAAATGTTGAGTTTTAAATTGGTCGTAGATATATATAAAGATGGAGTATTTTAACCTCACCACAATAAAATTGTGGGAGGTTACTACATTTAGTCCAGAATCGAAAATTGAGATATCAAATCCGAGATCAAATATTTACATTTTGAGGTCCCAGCAACCCAAAAAAGTGGTTTTTGAAAAATGTCTGTGTGTGTGCGTGTGTGTGTCTGTATGTATGTTAGCACGATAACGGCGAAGCTACTAAACGGATTTGGATGAAACTTTGCATGAGAGTTTCTTTAGTGCTCCAGAAGATCTGAAAAGGTTTTGGTTGAGATCGGATTACATTTTCCGTTAAAAAAATTAAAAAGAATTCGTTATATGTGCACACATGACAGCATTCAAAAAATATTATAGGGCATGTGCATCATATAACTAACGTAACCTCAAATTTTAAGGTTTTCAGGTTTATTCTCATTTTTAATGTTTGTATACGCATTTTTAGCTTGGAGTCGTATCGGCTCCAAGCAAATATTTAAAAATTCATGTAAGTAATTTTTCAATATTGTTGATTAATAAAAATAGACTGCTAATTATAGGTTAGATTTCCAACCTGCAAAAAGAGTCCTATTTTATTAGGAGAAAGTATTTAGAATTTCATGAACATTACACTGAATTAGATTTTAGTTGCAAGTATGGAAACCAAGCTGAAATTTTAATAACAGCTACGAAATACTCATAAATCTTAAGAAATATATATTTTTCAGGTTAGCTCTGACGTCACGTCATTATTGTTAGGGGAAAATGTATTTTACCATCTGTCAAAAATATTTGGGTTGGCTCCAAGCTAAAAATGCGTATACAAATATTAAAAATGAGAATAAACTTGAAAAACTTAAACATGATGCAGATATGTGCCTAAATATATTTCATAACCTAAAAATCAACATTCGTAAAGGTTACCAACCCAAATATTTTTGACAATGTCAAAAGTCATTTTAGTTGGTTTTTTAAAGGTAATAATTGTTTATAGCCGTGTTCGGATATTACATCTGATTGATGGGACGCTTCACAATCGTTCATTTAATGCAAATCGAGCTAACCGAGCTAAATCTGAAACGTTCGAATATTACAAAATAAAGGACTTGGACGAAGCTCGATTTGCTCGGCCCTTTTTAATCGAGCAGGAAGATTTTAATTTGACGTATGCGTAGTCTGCTTGAACTGTCCATAATGTTATTGACTTGTTGAGGTTAGAGTGTCATTTGGGCTAAATTCTGTATTATTATTTTTATTCGCTATTCAATATTCCACAAAATCTTCGAAACCTTATCTGTTAATGCCCCTATAATATCCGGCAATTGATTAACATGCAATATAAACAAACATAAGAGGTTGCTTTAACAGATTGCTTGTAGTCCACTTCAGTTCGTTCGATATTTGTTCATGAAATAAAAGGCTCCAAAGTCACGTGTAATTTATCTGTTTGCCCAGTGCTCTGATTTCCGATGTAATATCCAAACACAGCTGATTTAGATCCACCGTGTGGGGTGGTTCCAGTCGCTTCCAGTAGCTGCCGATTTTTTACTTTGAAACGGGTCATACAATTGAAGTAAAATTTTGAGAAATAAATAAGACCTTTGTATAAAACGACTTATCATTATTATGGAGTTGCTGATTGGGTCTTTAAGGAGTGAATTCTACTCCTCATGCAAGAAAATGCGTAGCTCGATCAGGTTGAATGACGCTTTGACAAGTGCATCCCAAGAATCCTCTACAGGGTTAAAATCTGGCATATTATGTGTGCTCTATGGGATCTGGAATTATCACTTACATAAATTAGATTGAGACACGTCCGCACCACCGATTGCAATATCACCTGAATATATCGCCTAGCTGTAACAGATCTATCTTTAAATTTGGTCAACTTAGTGCTATTATATATGTAAGTGCTTTCGCATATCATAACTGAAGCACCATCAAAGAAAATATCGCGCTTTCCATACCATCTTTCGTTCCTTGTTCTCCACACTAGAAAGTTGTTGTATTTTTGTTTGATGTTTTGCCGAACGTCTTGCCTAATTGAAATCGCTTACTCTTCGTCTGACTTTAGTTTTTAGTTCTTCTTCTGCTGCTTGTTGCAAATTTTCACTTAAATTCTTTCAACAAGAGCTGGCCCATACAAGCATTGTGACTTTATTATGTTCCCTCGATGCCTGCACGTTATAGAATTTGTTTTCCGGTGAATAACATTGTAATTTTCATTAAAGCTTCTGGCTACTTAACTCCTTGAAAAACATATTGTATAACTTGAAGTATTTATTCTCATCATAAATACTTCTATTTCGATAAAGAGAAAAGTGTTAACTTGTGAAATGAACTTGATCATAAAATTACTTTACGTGAGTATGTCAAAAAATAGTATTTTCAAAAACAGAAGAGATATTGACAAAATTTAAAAGAGTGCTATGGTAAAGACATGTGGCTACAATATTGGCCACAATCGTCTGTTCAATCAAAGGTATGTTCCAACCTATATTTAATGAAAAAAATCAACGTCACAAGAAGCAAGGGACTTGTTTCTCAAAAGACATTAACACTGGAATATTCCCAATTTTTAACCTGACCCACTTCAATTGGTGTAAACTCTTGCTAATGTCAGTTGGTAAGTCATAAAAAAGGCCAATAGAGCTCCGAAGTTTGATTTGTGCCGCTGTCAAAGAACCACCACGGTACACGTTACCATCTCTCATATCTGTGGAAGACATATATCCTTATATCCATTTTAGGAAGTTCGATTGTAAGGAGTGAGACGTAAATATGCAAACCGTAGATCTGCATTATTTTTTTTATTTTTTTTTTTAACTATTTAACATCGGCCTATTTCTGCTGCCAGGGCCTATCACCGACGCCTGTAGACAAGCTACCCCCAACCTGGAAATTTTGCTGAACCTCTTCCCTTAAGAAGAGTAGGGATCTTTTACTTGCCTAACATTTAATAGACAAGGGGGATTGACGTCAGTTCAAAGATCCATTGCTCTGATTATATTGTATGTTGCATGCGCTGTCATTATTTATTTTAGTATTTATTTATTTATTTACATTTATTTCTATATATTCATTTATATCTATTTTAATTGACTTACCAAATGTATTTTAATGTGTCTAAATTGACAGATAAACATAGTATTATTATTATTATATAAAAGAATATGGTAATTACGTTTACAATCATGCTCCAGTAGTGTTCGTTATAGGGGGGCAACTTTTAAAGTGCAAAAGCTTCACATTGCTGCCCTGAACAATCACATTTTATTACTAATAAGGTTTAGGAGTATGAATATTATCGCCTACGGCTGGTATATTCTTGTAATTAGCATATTGGATAGATATTAATCCACTCGATAGGAAACTTATCTGCGTACAAAGAAAGGCCATTGTACTTATTTTTTAGATTTTAACATGACTAGTGCTACATTATACACAAACTTATAAAATGGCATTTTTCTTAATATAAAATTGTATAAAATATGGTAATACATAAATCTTTATCGTGTAACCCCCAAATTGTAGAAATATATCCTACCTTGTTTATATACTTGCCTTTATTAATGAATTAAGTCTCTTCAGTTATTTACTACTGCTGGCGCAGGCCAGGCGGTGCAGTTTCTAAAGCACTTAAGCCGTTCCTGTATGCAGGTGAACGATTTCCTCCAGATTGAAACCAATGAAGCGAGAAAACTAATTTGTCACAAACATTTTAATCTTTTATGCTCTTGTGTATTTTAGTTACAGATTTTCCCAACGGAAACTAAATTAGTGTATAATTTAAAGTATTCAAACACCTTTTTCAGTACTATGTAACTATGCGGCGCGGCGGTACATTTGACGTGCTAAATTAAATGAAATTGAAATTACTTACATTGGGATTTATGTATAACTACAAATCGACTCTTCGTACTTGCACTTTAGATGCGTACATAAGAGTAAAGATCCATTTTCACCCTATGAAAGACATTGGGAGACTTTATAATACATAAATGTGTCTTTTACGTCAATGGAACAGTTAGATGGGGTTTTTGACAAAATATGATTGAAAATGTAAAAATTATGTATTTTGCTGACGATTTATTAGAGCTTTCAAAGAAACTAATTTATCATTTAACACTCATGATAAACACAAATTTGCTGTAGAAACAGATCTATTTTATTATAGTATTATATAGATGTATTTAAGACTAATTAATAAAATAGTTCTAAAGGTAAAGTACTAAACTTGTTTAGGAATGTTCCTATAAAAAACTGTACGACTATTTTCACTTAAGCTATAAATATATTTTATAGCTGGTTTATTGCAGTATTTATATAGAAACAGCAAATTCTTAAATCCAAAATGGCGGACCCATTATGGCGGTTTAAAAAGTATCATAGAAATTGGTATTTACCACCCAAAGAAATACGTTATGAATGTTTAAAAAAATTGAGGCATTTGAGTAAAAATAGGTAAATGTCTAAAAATGAGAAACAAGGAATATACATTCGATTTGCAGTGAGGTGCCTCTTTCAAATACTCTTACTAATCTCAGCAGGAGTGATAACACCATACGCTTAAATGGGAACTAGAAGACGCACAGAATGAGTAAGATTTTACAGCTAAAAATATAAATCTGATCATTCAAGTAACAAACAGTCTCAACTAAATTCTGACTGGCATTTGTAGGAATGACAAACTGCGCCCCTAATCCAAAAATTTTATAAGTAGGATAAAACCTCAAAGCTTAGTAGCTTTTGGGTAGGATACATAAATGTGGTGCGAATGATTGCAGCCCATATTACAGAGGAGGGTTACGTTAAGTTTCTGGGTTAACATAATAAGCCAAAAAAGGTGACAAATTTACGATATTGATAGCAACAGTCCACTATAGTAACTTAATCAAATGATTAGATGATTAATCTAGCTATCAGTTAATCTGTGCTATCCTTTATTACTATTTTTAAATTTCATAAATTAATCAATGGTACTTTTTAATCCGCCATAATTGGTCCGCCATTTTGTATTTAAGAATTTGCGAATTAAGACCCCAGAATCGTGATCAGCGACTCCAAAAACCCCCGAATAAAAAGTTTCAGCCATAATCTTAACATTTTGAATGCTTTTCCGATTTTTACATCCGCCATATTTTGGATCCACCATCTTTTATTCAGGATTATTCAAAAAATCGCGGTAACCAAATTTAGACCAAATCATTGAATAGAAAAATTTTGACTCAAGAAATACCTAGGTCTGCAGAGGTGGTTTCAAGCCCCTTAAAAATAAGATTATATCATATTTTTTAGATATTATTATGTTGTCTGTCAACCTACATTTGTATATTTGGAATTACAAACTACGAGGCTATGGCTTTTCACATTGTTTTGCACTAAAACATTCGTTATTTGATCTTGGGGTGGAATTAATCCCCTCGTAGGGGTGGGTATGGATTTAATTTGCATATATTTCTATCTAATGTTCAAAATCTTATTTTAAAATGTTTTCTCAAAGTATTTGCAAATTTTTGCATTTCATTATAAAGCTTTACCGTATCCCTCTATTTTAGGGAATGTTTTTGCGTTTTACTAAACAACTACCTGGGTAACTCATATGTTTGGCTGCGGATTCCGATTCAGCATAAAAAAATACACAAAATCTATGTATTCACGTCTCTGGTACAAAACTTTTTTCTCTTTTGTGGGGCTGTGTAATTGATGTTATTTCGGGATCTTATGAACCACTAAAGACCTCAAAACTGAATTTTATTGAAATATTGGAGTGAATTAAGGGGTGAAGGGGGTAAATCCACTGGTTCAAAATGTCAGTAAGCTCTCATACGTGTATTTTGAGAGTCTCCCAAACAATTCTAGAGTAAAAAACCTTAATATACCATTTGGTTTAAAAAAATATGCCATTTTGCAGAAAAGTGTCATTTTTGATGAGGCCGTCATAAAAATGTCAGTAACTATTATTGTGTTTATATAGGACTCGTTGAAGAATTTACAACTTCTTAGAATAAAAACGACCTTCGGTACGTCATAACGGTAAAAGCCGTTTTTTCAAAATTTCCGGAAATGACGGTCAAATCAAAAACACCGTGGCAAAAATGTCAGTAAAAATTATTTTTGCAATTTTTGGTTCATGAAAAAACATATTTTGGCACTTACTGACAAAACGACCTTGGGTGGGACGACATGAAATTTCAAACTTCGTTTACCGGCGCGACCGACTATACATGTATTCTAATTATTCTAAAATACTTGTTCGTCTCCAAGATTGGTAGAGTATAAGGTGGCCTCATAACTCACGATCCCCGCCAAAAAATGTCATTAGCCAATGAGCAGCTGGTGTGAAATCCCACCAGATGCAGAGCCTGATTCAAAATATTGTAAGAATTTGTGTAATTGTTAATAATTAAGCAAAGAACGGAACTGGAACGAGCTCGCACTGACCCGCCTGAGGTAGGAAACTACCTGGTATTTTGAGTCACCGTTTTGCATGGTGACAATCAGGATAAGTTGTAGAATATAACACTACAGATCATAGTATACTTCTGGTCATATTTCGGGCCAGTACGGATCGTCCTTCTAGAAAGAGATAACTGCACCACTACTGCGCGTTCGAAGAACAAGGACAGTCTGACTTTTCACCCCCGCCCTCACTTCTCGCCTAAAAGCTGAATACGAGAGAACCTTATACTCTACAAATCTTGGTTCGTCCCCCTCCCTGCAGCGTTTTGACAGCGATACTAACACAACGAGAAAGTCGCCATTTTTTGACGCTCTGTTACCGTCTATTTACAATAAGTCTTGTCAATGTATCGCTTGGACAGACTTCAGTCTGATAATCTTTATACTCGCATTCCAAAGCGAATCTTCGCTGGCTTTACAATATACCATTGAATACAAGTGGTTCATTCTTTTTCCACGATGCGCCGTATGTAGATAATGCCCTGCAAAAATTATCATTAAACTAATTTAAAAACAAGACAGTGCCTTTTATTACCGTTTAACAGCTTAACACTGAATCGTAAAAATGAAATAACTCACTTGACGGGCATCTTTAAAATAATTTAATTTTATGCTTAAATATAATTTTCTTTTTTATGACTTGCCGACAACCAGCCAAAGGAAGGGAAAAAATTACAGTCCATGCTTTTTTACTGTCTGTTATTGGGACCTCTAAAATTGTAGCGGGCAGATACTCGTTTATATAACAAAAAAATTAATCTATAGTATGGTCATTAAACAAAATTTAACTATATGCGAATTTGGGCGTAAAAGTAAAAATGACTTTTCTTTGTCGGATTACAATTTAAGAATTCATATAACGTATATGTAAAATAGTTTTTTAAAACAAACATTTGTAAGGCGTGTAATCGCCAAATTAAAGATTTGCGATTATCATGTTCAGGAATAGTTTCTGACTTCAGTTACTATGGCTGATGTCAGATACTAGGCACAAGCTCCGCTTTCACTCTGCACGCACGGGAAAGCTACTAATAAATATTATTAACTTACTTCAAATTTATCTGTCAAGTTTACTAAAATTTGACATATATAATGTACCTAGCTAGAATATTAGAAAGTCGATTCGCTTAATTTGCCACATGTAAACGTGCAGATGGTGTTTTACAAAAACGTCTGCCCATCTTAACTGATGGTCCAATCCAGCCTTCCAAAATAAATTAAGAGAATATGTAAGTAAAGTCAACCCACTACAAGATGAAGTTCCAAATTCCTTGTGTGAACCAAAGTGAGATAGGTAGAAACAGCCTTGGATGACTCTGAAACTATAACTGAACACAAGTCAGAAAAAACATGAAGGCTCAGGACGTCAATCTTAAATCAAATAAATGTTTCCACTAGTTTTCCCCCAACCATTGTCAAGTAGGAGAAATGTTTGCGATAAGAATTTTTACTATGTACTACTATGTATGAAGCTCTCAATAATTGATGATACAATTCTAATTCACGTGGAGGTAAAATTAATGCATATTTTTTTAAAATTTTTGGTTAACGGTTTCATCGGTGCATTTGACCTTATGCCACAGAAAACCCATAGGTCTTCTGTGCTTATGCGTTATCACAAATATCCTAATCGTGATTCATTTGCATCATTTATTCAAGACGTTCAAATAAACATAATAATAAAAAAAAATTCGTGGGGCACGATTTTGGCAGCAAAAGTTGAAGTTGACTTTGTTAGCTGAGAAACTGGTTTCAAAGAAAATGAATTTGTTACTTGCTTCACTTACTGCACTTGATGATGGGGTTTACTCGAAAGATTAGCTCGTTTTGTACATGTGATAAACTGCAATAAAAATTTTATAAAAGTTTGATATCATATTCTTCAAGCCCAGTCAGAGAAGAGGTAACTTTATGCAGTAAATTGCAATTTCTATCAATTTCCAATATGTCCTTAATTTTCTAAAGTTTGAACTGTAATTATGCTATCATATGACATATTATAAAAGTGGAATGAGCCGTTATATGGAAAACAATATCTGCTCGAATGAAAAACAACATGCACTAAAACATGAAGTACAGCCACTGCTATGTTATTACTGTGCATTGGGTGATCGAGATATAGACAACATTATACCAGCAGTCAAGATAGATGAGCAATCTGACATGTAACATAGCGGTTTTATTTTTGAAAATTTTACATAAAGCAGCCATGACAATTATTTAAACTACAAAAAATAAGAAAACAATACATTTTTTATTATTAGTGGACAAAACCTTTGCTGATGCAGCAAAGACAGTGTACTATGTTGATCTAGGAAAGGCTTTGTCCTTACTAATATTGTACTAAATACCAAAAGCCCAATATATGGACGCAAACATTTTTTTAAATTTTGATTCATATGTGCAAAGGGAGAAATAAATCTTCTTGAACAATAAAAATCCAATTTGTATCTCGCATATTGACGAAAACCTAAACAAACCTCAACGAACGTTATTCTTTATCAAACTATCCCTGTCATCATATCCACAAGAATATTATATATTATGTCAATAGTTCAAATAGAGATTGTAGTACATATTCACTGTATTCGATAGACGTTAAATGTACATGTATTACACGCTATTTTATTTCGAATTTTGTCCAAATTTTAGGGCCGAATACCCCATTGTGCGACGCGTGCACTTTGTCGTTTACGAGTTTTGATTATCTTCAGATCATGCCAACATGATAGGCGAAATGTGCGTCGAGTGACAGTATACGATTGTAGTGTTCAAGTGTTTTGGTGTTTGTAGACATTACGTCAGATGCAAAACCCAATCGTTTCTAAATGGGTAAGACATCACTATTTAAAATGAATCGGACGATTAAACATTATTATCTTAATAATCTGCAATAATTATACAGCCATACAAAAGAAGAAAAAAAGTACTATGCAAAAGACCAAAATATTATATTCCTATGAATTTTGAGCGGAAATTTCCTCCGCAAAATTTTTTGTACCAATATTGCTGCCCCAGCAATCATCAGGTTTTCTTTTTTTAAATATCTGTGGGATAGTGTAGACCGCGAAAATCATTATAAGAAAAAGGTATGGTCGAGTAGATCTTCTCTTGATCCTGGCTCATATAACGTTCTTCCAAATCCTTTAGTTGATCCAGAAAAAGTATTACTCCCACGCTTCACATCAAGCTTGGTCTTATGAAACAGTTTGTGAAAGCTTTAAATAAGGAAGGAGAAACATTCAAATACAAAGAACAGAAATATCCAAATGTTTCTTATACAAAGTTAAAGTAAGGAATATTTGATGGACCTCAAATACGTACAATGCTCAGAGATGAAATTTTTGTAACAAAAATGAATGATACAGAAAAATCTTGGGGATTATAGTGAAGAACAGGGAGAAAGATTGCATCAGGACATTATGGAAATGGAGCGGCGTTATCAAGGGAGATGGGATATAAATATTATGGCAGATTTTTTTGGACGCTAAAACGAGAAGTCAAAGAAAGAGGAGTCAAACGAGTGCGAAATCCACTGCATAGGACTTAGTGGAGTAATATCGCCCGGCTAGCTCGTTTATTTCATGAGTAAGTGACCCCCAACGTAGAACCAGATAAAATTCACATAATTATGTAAAGCATGTTTAGGGAAATATGAAATGCAAAATTAGAACTTTTTTTAGTAGAGCAATTTTTTTTAAATGACCGATAATCCCGCCTCAGACCGAATTCGAAAATCGGTGCTTTTTAATACACACACGGCCTTTTAAAAAAAAGTACATAAGCTATCGCTTTGATATTTTACATGTTTGTGGGAAACTTTACAGCGCTTCGAATGGTTTTTTTGATGTTATCAAAATCATCACCAATTGACAGGAAAATATTTATAAACTTGTCATTTGCAAAATTTTGCAGCTACAACTTCATTCTGCAGGTAGCTATATGAAATAATAAAAATTTCTATATACACTCAGCGAATGAAATATAGCAGAAAGAGTGAAAAAGTTTAAAAAAAAATTTTTTGGAGATAGTATTATTAGTTTGCGAGTTATCGATTTTTAAGTTCTAAAGTGACACAAATTGTTACATAGTAATCTCGCGCCGACCGGCGGGCGGTGCTTCGCTATTCACAGTCTCGCCTTCCATCAAACACTTCAACGATGTGTTTTGTGAGGAACCTGTTTGATAAAATATATTTGCAAAAAAATAATTGCTGTACTTTTGTTAACGTGTCCTGCAAATTAGTTGTTGATAGTGTAATTATATAGCCGTCTGAAAATTTTAAATATCAATATTTTGGGTGTAAATATTACAACGTAAATATTATTAGGGCTACTGCGTAGATAACATTCTCAATATCACACAATCATTAATTTCAGTTTTGGCAACATGTCCGAAAATTGTCTAATTTGTGGAGATCCCTGTAATTCTTTTGAGAGAAATACAGTTAATAAACCAACACAAAAAGGGTTATTAAAGTTAATAGACGTTACCGAAGAACGAAAAGATCGATTGGCGAAGAATATTCTGAAACACAAAAAAATGCTTTTTTAAGTGGCAAATGAAATTTTAAATATCACATTTCATATCGGGCTTCCTATATTAACCAACCAAAGTCAAATTTAAGAGCAACCGATTCAGAAAGTGTAGATGGTAGTAGTAATATAGATATAAAAGGACCACGGAAGCATTATACTCTTCGCCAATTTACTGATCTTTTTATTGTATAATTGTTATACATTCTATAGGATACTCTTCGCAGTTTTCTTGTAAATAATGTTAGATTTTGGACATTCTAAATTTTGTGACACCAACTTTGTTGTGAAAAAAAAAATATGAAAAAAAAAACACCCTGTCAGGGATTTGAACACAAGACCATTAGATTTCCAAGACAAAACTTTACCCATTGGACCATCAGACATCAGTATAAAAATTGAATGTCTGTAGTATCATTCGAGTATTATATTTTAACGAATTAGATATATTATGAAATATATATATATATTAGTAAAATGTATAAACAAAAAAAAAATTACAGAATAACATTTCGCGAGATTTCTATTTAAGTACAAATGACAAAAATTAAGAAAATATATTATTTTAATATAAATTATTGATAACTTTTTTATTTACTGATTGATTTTTTTCAAAAGCAATAGGGTTCTTCCTCTAGCTAACGCTAACTTACTTTCCAAATTTCAATACAATCGGACTTTTCTTTCTTAAGTTATTGTGCTTACAAGAAACGTGACGGATGGACAGACAGACGGACATTTTGAAAGTTGTTCAGAATTCGTTCACTAACATAATGATATGAAATTTTTTTTCTCTACGAGCGATATTTATTGTTTTAGAAATCTTCCGATAAAATGCAATATACTCTTCGTTTTTGCGAAGTTGTCTAGAATGTACATGTTACAATTGTAATAATAATCTGCTGACAGATAATATAGAAGAACATATAGAAGACATTTAGAATATTATTGATTTTAATTTATTTAAAAAATAGTTGTCCGTTTTACTTTTAGGTATGAAGCTCATCAAAGCACGGATTTGCGTCGCCTACTATCGCGGCCACTGGTATGTATACGTCGTCTGAGCTGCTAGCTAGAGACTTCCCGTTTCTATAAATCGGGCGCTGGCTGATTGAAAAGTCGATAACTAGAGAACTACTCAACCGATTGACAATTTTCTTTTTTTAAAAACTTTTTCATTCTCTGGACTACATTTCATATTGTCCTAAACATGCTCTACACGACTGTTTGGGTCCCATCTGGTTCTACGTCGATGGTCACATGTATGCATAATTTCGCTGGGATTTTATTCCACTAACTTTTGATAGTAAGGGGTTCGTTACCACAAAAAGTAATAAGATCTTTAACCCTTTGACACCCAAACTCTCTCAACACTTAAAAACTTTAAAAGGTATCTTGAATTACTACTTTAAATGTTAAGATGTGGTCGTTTGCATAGGACTTTTTGCATTTTTTGACAATATTGTAGATTTAAAGCTATTATTTTTTTATTTTGAGGTTAAAAAATTCTGGTGATTTACTGGGGGAAATCTGACATCAGGTTCGTATTCAGCGTGTCAAATTACATGGGTATACAATATTTTAGACGTTTTCGTAGGTATTTATTTTCTTCTTTTTTACATTACTATAGATTTTAAGCAATTTTTTTGAGGTTAGAAGACTCTGATAATTTCCTAGGGGAATTCCGACAATGCTTTCATATTCAGCGCTTCAAAATTCATAGGAATACAATATTTTAATCATTTGCATAAGTATTTCTTTTCTTTTCTTCACGATATTGACGATTTTAAGCGGTTTTTGAAGTTAGAAAATTTTGGTGATTTGCTAGGGGAATTTAGACATCGGATTCATATTCAGCGACCCAAAATAAATAGGAATACGATATTTTGGTCGTTTGCACAGTATTTTTTTTCTTTTGTATTGCTGTGTTTCAGCCTTTTAACTTACGCTATAGCACAGATTTAATATTTGCTGTTTTAAAATAACAATTACCAACGTAAACAATTTCAAAACCTACCAAAAATTATTATTATGCAAAATAATTCCACAAATGCCTCTTTTTATATATAATTGAATATTGTATTATATTTTGTGAACACAATAACACAATAGCGCAAATCCGCATTCCTGATTACGTACATTGTTCTAGTAAAATTTTTTAAATTAAGCCAACATCAAAGCAGGCGAGATGCAAGGACACAGCGGTTTTTTAATTATAACCGCAAAAATAGAAAATGGCAGTGCTCAATTAAAAGTACTGGATAAGCCAATGTAATTTTCGAATGCATTTCATTTTATTTATCGAATGTTGAAGAGCATTTTACTTCGTATAACTTGAATACGAGTAAATATGAAACACAAAATGTATTGAATATGAAATATTTATACTTATAAATATTCAGTAAGTAGCAATTACTTGTTCAAGAGCTAGAATATTGGAAAATATTTCCAGAAGCTGCGCTCGTATATAGCTATTTGTGAAACTAGTAATAAAATTGAAGTGATTACGTCTGGCATATGAGACACAGATCAAACAAACCAGATGTTTCACTTAATAGTATTCCTTATGTAACCAGTTTCATTTTTTGTCGTGTGACGTATACCTTCCAGGATTCTGCGCAGAAGACATAAACAGAGCAACCTAGCGGTTGACATGGAAGTTAAGACCACCGAGTATAATGTCACAGGAGGGAGTGTTTAGTACTAAAATCTCAGAGATGGAAGTCATCATCAGCTACACCAGTGATATTAATTATTTTGGAATGTAGTGTATTGTAAAGTGGTTTTTTGAGTATTTATTAGGTGACTTTTAATTATTGTTACGTGTCATCAGCTCCCTCCTGTGACTATACTCGATGGTTAAGACTGCTTGATATATGCGCAGATCACTACACAAACTCGTACCTTCCAGGAGTTGATTTATTATCTAAACCATGAAACGTCATAAGTGAAACATCTGGTTTGTTTGATCTGTGTATGAGATAGTTGCAGTTCGTTAGTTTTACACATACTATTTTTCAAAAATTGAATGGTGGGAGGCGTTATTTTATGAAAATTAATCATGACGGAATAGATGAAAAGACTTTTCTTTGTTTTTTATCACTACAACTATCAACTAAGCGTTATAGATCAGGAGCCCGCCGACCACTAATTGTGTGACATAGGTTTACTCCCAAAATGTGTGAATTGTTGTTAATTTGACATTAGTAGAGCACAGAAATGTCCTTTTTTTTGGTACAGGGGCATACGCCAGGCCCCCAAATGTGTAAGTAAAACAAACAGTCACAAATGAGTAATAGGCTTACGGGGGTTGGAGGGATTTCTTAATTTACCTCCAAAAATCATGAATCGGACTCCCATTCATTTTGGGTGGTACAAGGAGGCGCTTCGCTCGCCCAATTTTGAAGAAGAAGCTAGGTAATAAAAATGATAAGTTTATGAATGGCAATCAGATATTTGGCAAGTATGAACCTCCTGACTGCGAAAAAACATCCGCCATCTTTGAAAGCTGGTGTGAACGTCTTGCCTTTCACGATAATTGACGGCGTATCGGCTCTTCCTACCGCGTGCACTAGTTATACTTGTAATTTGATGAATATCATAAATTTACGACTGGCAACCAGTTACTTGGTAAGTATCAACCTCTTGAGTGCGAAAATACATTTGCCATCTTTGAAAAGTGGTGCGAAGGTCTTGCCATTTACGGTAATTGGTAGCGTACCGGAGTTTCTTACTGCATGTACTGCTTACCTCTAATTCGATGAATATCATAAATTTACGACTGGCAATCAGAAACTTGGTAAGTATGAATCTCCTGAGTATGAAAATACATTCGCCATCTTTGAAAAACGATGCAAAGATCTTACCTTTCATGATAATTGACGGCGTATCGGAGCTTCCTAACGCATGTACTACGTTTCAACCCCTC